>OY283144.1:31584967-32867467 GCA_958299785.1 Medicago lupulina | reverse complement strand
AGAAATTATGTCTATAAAAGAGACCGTTGCATACATTTTTATTCATTAAGAAATTTGGTGGTACAAGACAATCATTAGAGCTTCAAGGTAGGGGATTGCTCCTCCTTTTGTTCTCTCTAGGGCATGTTTTTTTCTTATTTTGTAATGATGTTTGTGACCATGTGTAACTAAACCTCTCTTGATTAGGGTTCCATGATAAACCTCTACTTATTTGTTGGATTCAATTATTAAATTTTCTATTCAGTTTATAATTCAATTTTCCTGATTTAATTTGTATATGTTTCGAATACTTATAATGTTTTTGAATTAGTGGTTGACTTGATCCATAGGTGAAGGTATAGGACTGACTATCCTGCATTCGCCTCGATAAGAGTAGTAGTAAATTTCTTATTTTATAATTAAATTATTTAATTTAATATGAGTATGATTGTTAGGGTTATGATTCATCTTTAGGGGAAATCAAAAAGTATAGCCCTTGTCTAGGCTCAAATACTAGAACTTTCCATTGTTACATCACGGTGTCATATCAGAACTTTTATTTATCAAGGCTAGGTAGTAAACCAAGTTAATTCCAACAAAAAAGGTAGAAGAAATTCAAGAAGACCCTAATCGTCGTTAATCATCTGAATCAAACAAACTTGATCTCGCATTGTGCAAGACAATTCCAAAACTTGCAACACATAAACTCTTTTAATTGCTTTTCTAATAAAATAAATTTTGTTAATTGTGTCGTTGAACGACAATCCCTACGGAGATGATAACTTGCTACTAATTTATTATTTGTTTCAATTTGGGGCACTTGTCAATTTGTTTATCAAGTTTGTGGTGTCATTGTCGGGGATTATTGATATTTCGACAATGCAATTTGCTGTATTTATTTTGTATATATTTGGTTTATTTGTTTTATTTATATTTTCTGTTTTAGATTAGGTTTAATTTTTTTTTATGTTAGACTTTTTTTTTTATAGTTTATCACAACTGTGATTTTTTATTTTATGTGGAAGCTTAATCATGTAGACCAACCCACTGGTTAAGAATTCTCTTTAAAGGCTTGAGGTTTCAATTCTAATGTCAATTTTGTTTCCTTTGATTTAATGTATTTTTCCTCTAAATCTTCTTTTTTTTCCCATGACCATATATGTTTTAACACTTGTTTCATTTCATATTGATTCTATCGATTACAATTCATAATAATTGCATATGTGTTTGAACACTTGTTTCATTTCAAACCCGCTTATATTGAATTGTTATCGGGGAACTTCGTAGGATACTTGATTTATTTTAGACGCTTGATTTAGATTATTTAAATGAAGACTATTAGGTTTTATAACACTTAGTTATTGGTTTGGTTGAACTTGGTAATCAGACTACCAATCATTTTGTAGACGCATGCTCCAAAATCACGGTGACTCTAATTTTAGATTTTTGTGACACTTGCTCAAAAAATTAGTAGAAGTTATATATAATGAGATTGGTTGATGCTTAGTTAGTTAATTTTATAGACAAACAAGATAATTGAATCATAGAGAACAATTTTAACACCTGTGAAAGACTTGAACAAAATCTGACAAACTGGTGGATTGGTTGTTTTGCCAAATCATTAATTTTGCTAAGTTGATCATCATTTTCCACAAACAAAATCCCGTAATTTGTTTTATTAGAGATCCTTGAGAAACGACAAAGGTTTGTTTGCATTGTACTGCTTTTTGTAAATCATTTTGGCTACGAATGACAACGATCAAAGATGAAGATGAGTTTTTGAATGAAGAAAATCGAAGAAAGGAAATGTGTTTATAGGAAAAGCTGAACATAAATTGTATCTACAGACAATCCGAGTCAATAAAACGTGTACATTATGTCATTCTACAACCAAAAATCATCTGACCTTTCAAAGACTTGTTGATTGGGCTTCCGTCGAAGTTTTGAACTATTTCTTATTATATAATTTGAACACATGTTCAATATTTGTTCGGATTGTATAATATAAAACTGCATAATTTTTGTTAAAACTTGTGATTTGAAGTATTTGACAGTGACACATTTCAGATTATATAATCTAAACCAGTCAAATATAAGATTTTACTGTAGTCCATATTATACCAACAATTTATGTGGTCCACGATGCACATAGCATTCTTTAAATTAATGTGTTTGGTTCTTTTGCAAACCACACCACATAACCATGAATACTTATTTAATATATATGGACACTAAACTAGCTGAAAGTTACTGTAATGGGGGGAAATTTATAATGTTTAAGGTTTATGTTGATGTCATGTTGTCTAACTTGATGAATTAGTTGGACCAAATTAACGATCGTCTCAACCTTACAGACACAATAAGGGTGGATAGTGTTGAGTATTGTTGTCCATTAATTGACTCAGATGGAAGCGTCTGGTTCACCCTGATGAAAGCGTCTGGTTCACTTAGATTAAGCTCACGACGATGTGGGAATCATTTTCTCTATCTTTGGTTAGTATAGTTCAAAGGGATCGATCGAGTTAGACGCTTCCTTGAAAAGATCTTTTCAAGATATTCGAAAAAGTTTGATTTGACTCAGACGTACGAAGAAATCATGGCTTGAATGGATAGACCAGGTAATTTTTTTATTTTTTGTGCCTGATCCATGATCTTATTTATATTAAATTGGTGATGTGGCTATAAATATCTTGCATTCTTCATCATTTTCATTGCAATTTCTTTATTCTTTCATTCTTTTATTTTCTTATTGACCATTCATATCATCTCAAAAGCCTTCGTGTTGTTTCATAGGATAATATATATATGATGGTCAACAAAGACATTTGATTATCTACTACTGATTTTTTTATAAGACTCATATTATATGAACCAAAATATCACCGATAGGCTTCAAATTATATATCAAAAAGGGGGGAATTTGAAAATGTTTTTTTAGCTAATCTGAAACAAAGAACTTAAGTGTAAATGGTTAAAAAAGATCCTAGCAGATTGAAAATGTTTGTTTCTGAACCAAAATGTTTTTTTCTAGCAGCTTTTCTAAAATCTATTTTTTTTTAAAAACAAAGAACTTAAGTATAAAAGTTTCAAATCTTAAAAAATGATTTTTTTTTATAGTAAACAAATATAAATAGCTTCTGATTTTTTTAAAAATTTCTACATTCTTTTAATTTAAAATCTAATATTTTTAAAGTTGAAACAAACAAACCCTAAATCATTTTATTTTCAATTTTTTATTATTATAAAAATCTTTTAATATGTGTATCCAAAAATTATTCAATTATGCTTGTGACTATAGTAGAATTTTTCATATGCTTGTGACTATAATAGAATTCCTCACTAATAAGTTTGACGATTACGTGATAACCATTTTTAGTTGTGATAGAAAAAAGATGTAAGCTAATTAAAGAGTATGTATATTTTCAAAAACATTTATCTGTGAAAATTAAACTAGAGATCAAATTAAGGCGAAAGGGATTCTCATATCAATTGCTAATGGGTGTTGCTCTTGTCCTTATTGCTATGTTTATTTAAATAGTAAAGCAATCTTCAACATAAAAAGATAGAATAAATGGGACATATGTCAAATATTAATTCTTCAATCACCATTTAACAGAAATTTTTCTAGTCGCCCAAGGTAAAATAGAGTGGACTCTGATGTCTTGGTAGGTTTGACTTTTTCTTCTATAAGGTCAGATTCATGATCATAAGAGATCTTCACATTCACCAAAGTTTTATTCTCTGATATTGCTGAGAATTGGAAAGTTGTCTTGTAGTATGACAAGCCTTGATTCAGATAGCCTCCTTCAACCACTTGGAGCCCAATTGTATGAGATAACTCATCATACTCAGTGATCACTTCCCTTTGATAATTTACTGAGGATATACCTGAGATATAATAATTTGATTAATTCAAAATATTTATATTAGATTCTTTTCAAAAGAAAAATTGAAAAGAAGTAAATTGCGATTAATATAAGTGGCATTAATGATTATTTTACAACCGTATTTTAGGGCATTTTAAAAAACAGCCGATCCAATCAAAATCTCGATGAGGGCCATGACCTAGAGACAGAAGGCACACTTACCAGGCAAAAAATTAAAGATGAGTTTGGTACCAACCCCTCCATCCCCTTCAATTACTTGCACATCTTTCACAATATTTGGTAGAACCTTTGGAACAACTAAGGTGATATCCTTGGACTGAGCAGCCCAGAGGGCCTCCAACCCTACATTTAGTGTTGTTTGGGTGTCGAATTCCTTTATCATGACTCTTCAATGAGTGTTTCAACTAAGGCTCATCATATTGATTTATATAATGTAAGAAACTTGAGAATCGTACATCATGTAACATAAATTAAGAGAAAAGTTATGTAACAAAAAAAAAAAAAAAAAGTTTGGAAACAGTATCTTCCACTATGTCATTGACTTACAAGCACGAGAGATGCTTTTTTGTTTTTTATGTAGAGAGGTTCCATTGCATATTGATTCTATACAAAAAAAATGTATATAGTTTTATAAAAGATAGATATAGATATTATTGTCGGATTTGATACCATAGAGAAGATATATCATTGGTGGAATAAAAATGGTACAGTTGATTATGATAGAGGCCAACAATTATGGTCAAGTCGTATCAATAAACTTACACAAAGATAAGATTTTGATGAAATTTTAATATATGGCATATTGCATAACGAAGTACCATCCAAATAGTGCAAACATGATAATGTAATCTATCGAAATTTAATCTACTTTATGGAAATATTTAGGAAGGCGACACTGTGTCACGACAAACAATGAATTGGTTTAACATATTTGAGTCTCTTATTTATTTTTAATTTATGTGTATGAAAAAAATCTTATTAGGAGAGAAGAACTCATCTTGTGCATCCCACAAATTTTTCGGTAGAGATTAGTTATTGTTAAACGACGGTAGAAACTTCATATCGATATCATGATAACCTCAATATTACAACTAGTTGCTTTTGAAATCCACAGTGACAAATGTTATGCGGGATATAAATTAATTTCTTATGATTGCATTTTGTAAAATTGATTCGGTCTAAAAAATGAATTCAATCTAAATTATTTATTTGTGCATATAATTGTAGAAGTAGAATGAACATTAAATTTAAGATTAAAAATTAATTTTAGAACTTGGAAACTGTAAATTATAATCAATTCTCCGTTATAATTAATTCTAACTTGAATCTAAATTCAAGTTGTAAGCAAAATCAAGTTGTAGGAAGGGAAAATCAATCAATTTAAATCTCCTTTTTAGATAATAGTTCAATTTTATCAAACCATTCAATTTGTATAATCACTTAATAATCAATTAATTTGGAAAACTATTTTAAAGAATCACAGTAATCCTTTCGTTTTTGCATAATTGTGTTTTTATTTTATTTGGTGTCTATTTTTATTATGAAAGTCGAGCCTCAAATTTCATAAAGACGGCCTTGATAACTACAAATTATTATGAAATAATTGTATGTTGATGTAGCCATCTTTGAAGCTTAGCATATATGTTTGGAAATTTTATTAATAACAAACAATATGCCATAAATCAAATAGTTGTATGCTTAGAGTAATGAGGTAAATGAAGCATACCTAAACTCTTTTTTTTCCTACTACATAATAACAAAGGATCTAAGTTACATAATAACTTGTACTTAAAATCCAATTTATTAACTGAAAAAATACACAAGTCGTCTGATCTTCATCTATTTTCCGAATAGGACATATCCTCCTTAAACCATTACAAAAGTATGGACTTTTGTTCTAAAGGCAAAACATAATTTCTAAAGGTCAACATTATTATTTTCATTAATTAGGACATAAAAGTAACATTCAAACATTCTTGAAGACAATAACATTATGTTCAAGCATCATTCAACAAATTTGTTTCTAAGCATCTAAGAAAGTGTAAAGCAGATTGTAATGTTTTCATTGGAAATACACTTTCCTCAATTTCCAACTCATAATCATAAGAAATCTTCACATTAACCAATGTCTTATCTTCTTCTATGGTAGATAGCTTGAAACTTGTTTTGTAGAATGAGAAACCTTGATTCAAGTATCCTCCTTCAATCACTTGCAACCCAATTTCATGGGAAGAATCATCAAGCTCTGTGATCTTCTCCCTCTGGTAATTTACCGGAGATACACCTATGATTCAACTCACAAAGAAGAATTAATTTGGTTAGAAATATTGGAAGATATTTAATATATCATGATAAGCACGCTATTTTAATAACAAAAGATTAAATTAAATTAAATTGTTTTCGCATAAGTTCTAAATTGTTTTCATAATCTCTCCTAGCGAGCTTATAAAAACAAGCTAAAAACAAATTATAAACATGTCAACTAGTTTACATAAGTTCTTCCAAAACGTTATTACAAGTGCTTATACTAGTTGATAACCTCAAATAAATCAATTGTAAGATACTCTAAAACAAAAATTGCATTAAAAATAAGTTAAACTTTTCTAAAGCAAAAAATTGCAACACTGACCTGTGAAGAAAGTCAAAAGCAAGATGGTACCAATCCCTCCACTGCCTTCAATCACTTTTAAATCTTTCACAATGTTTGGTATAATCTTTGGTATTGTTACTATCAAATCTTTGGACAGAGCTTGCCACAAGGTTTCTATCTTCACACATATCTCTACTTGTTGGTTGAACTCCTTTGTCATGATAACTGTTCAAACTTTTACTATAATTGAAAACAAATGGTCATATATATAGAGAAACACACTAAGTCCGGGGCAAAATAATATTGCAATAAATTTGACAAAATTACGGTGAATCATCTTAATATTGTAAAATAGGTGAAGGTTAGCATACACAATTAATCATGAAATATTAATAAATAATTCAATGGCTATGATTGAAAGAAGGTAGTCTGGTCCTTAAGCACTCCATGGACCTAGCAAAGGAATGTAAGTTGAGTCCCAACTTGTAGGGTTCTAACAGGGTCAAGGAAAAGTTTGTGGGCGAAACATATAGTTTGGAAATTTTGAAGGATGAAGCGCTTCCAAGGAACTTGGAACTCGACTGACCTATATTTTTATTTCAGTTATATTGCCATATTTATAACTCAATTGACATAACACTCTTTTCTATTTATAACTCAATTGACATAACACTCTTTTCTTCGAAACTAGTTAAAAACCCGTGCTTCGCACGGGTTAAACACTATTATTTTAAAAATCTTTCTTATATGTTTGAATAGGTTAATATATTGTCAACCGGTTAATTCAAATGTATGTTTCCTAATGTGGTTTTTTTTAGATACCATACGCCATATCTTATAAACGTATAATTGCTTGAATTCTAAACTTCTGATTTTGCCAAAGACATGTCCTGAAACTGCCCTCGACGACAATGTAGCGCCTTTTTATTCTACTCTTTAAAGGGCTAACACAAAGCATTATAAAGCTTTGATGCATAAAAAGTGTCTCTTTCACTCTGATCAAGAGAAACTGGTGCAACTATATAGTAAATATTTTCATGCTTTTCAATGATTAAGATGAGGTGTCATTGCATGAAAGTTATATTATGTAGTTTGTAACACCATTGTTTCTACAAATGTGTTTCCATGGAATGCTATAAACAATTTTATCTTTAAATGTATGCAACCTGTTTTAGCAATTTTTACAGAGATGTTAATTTCCATTTGTTTCAACAATGTTGATGCCTTTTTTCTAAGAATATAGGTTAAGATCATAGGCGAATCAATTGGGTGACATAATGCACTGATAAAGTTAATATTATCAGTCCTATGCAACAAATTGTAAATAAGAGCTTAACTTTTCTTGATCATTGGTGACCATATTCAACCTTTTTTTTTTTTAAAGAGGCAGAATAGAAATCATAAATTATGACCAATCTTATTTGTTTCACATGCTAAAAAATTTTACAATTAAAAACATGTTGTTCAACTTACATATATAATTTCTTTATCAGATTAGATTTTGGAAACAACCATTGTTTCCTAGTTAGAGATCCTGACTAACACTTCAGAACCTAATTACACATGCAAGTCAGATCAATTCGCAAGAGTCGATGGCATGTTTTCAAAAAAGCAGACAAAGAAAAGGTCAATCACTCTTGCTTGATATGTTTGGCCAACTTAGTGGAAGACAATTGCGTTGGATTATAGGCATCGGATGCAATGTCATCTTGGTATTTCTCAGCGGACGAATGCTTTGCATGAGTGCAATTCCAAATCATTTTCACCACAAGCAGAGAACGATTATTGTCACAATAAGGATTGGGTTAGATTATCATAGATAACATTCGACAATAAGAAAATTGAAAACCAAATATAAGTGACAGAAAAAGAAACAGTCAAATCAATTATTAAAAAAAGAACAGGGCAGACACAAAGAACCTCATCAAGTTGTTGCTCCTCTGGCTGAAGATGAGACTTAATTTTCTTGATGACAGCAGGATCACGGAAAACACCTAAAATGAATGATTGATGATAGTATGGCTAATGTTTGACACGTAACACAAACTCAAGGCCGCTTAGTTTATCTAGATGTTTTGGATATATTTTAGGATCATCCTCACCGACCTTTATAAATAAATACAATTACATAAGTTATAATACCTATCGACCGTGCAGAAAATAAGACGAAAACTAAATTAGGGATACCTCTTGCATAGTCTTCCTAAGAGCTTGGACAGTAATATCAATAACCTGAAGACATTCACTATCCCAAAACACAAATTCAACCTTGTGACTAGCATGAACAACTTGCACAGCTACCTTGTTTCTGATAAAATGGATAGATTCAAAAACATATCAGAAATGTGCCAAAAAAAAAAGCACTAATCATCCACATGAAATTTTAAATATGTAACCTAGTCATTGAAGCATCAACATCTTGTCCGCATGTACATATATAGCTAGAACCATTTGACTTTGACGCCTTTGGTTTGGATATTTGGTGCAACTCTCATAATACCATCCAAACAAGTCAGGATTGAATTTAGTTGTTTTCTCAATAATGATGCAGTATGTATCCTAACACAAATTATGCAAATAAAATAAAGAATAAATGTATTTTTAATTTGTGCGTAAAAAAACTCAAAGCATGTTTGTGCATAAAAAAAAAAAAGAAGCAGACGTTGATTAAGTCTCTAAATTCAGCAATTGGCCTAACTTGAGACAGATTGGAAAAATCATTGTACAAAATACGTTGAGAAGAAGTCGAACCCTGACTTAAGTTCTGATTGAAGCTTTGACTCTGAGCTTGAGAAGTGTTAAAGTCACGACAACTATTCAAGAAATCATAATATTGTACTGTAAAATCATAATGTAAACTTACCAAGTCTTAAATTTCTCAACAATCGGATGATGTAGGTTAATGAGCAACCTCGAACTTGACCAATTGTTACATATATTTGGCTTGTCATTGTCTATAAAATGGAAGCAAAGAACTCAAGGTAAATAGATGATACATGACAAAGCTATTGACAAAAATAATAAATGTATATCACATTGACCTCCAAGCTTGCATTGAGCATGAGTCAATATTAAAACAACATGCCATACATCCTTTCGATTAGCAAGAAAATTCATCAAAGCTACGGAGTATTTTCCCATAGTGTTACATCAACCATATTCCCACTGCATAAGGAAAGACATCTTTCATATCATTATCAAACCTATACAAAATCCTATCATTTGATGCTGGCAAATTAGAAAATAATACCTTTGAGCTCTCAACACAATATTCGTACACAGTTTCTTTCCAGTCCCAATTAGAATATCATCTCAGACATTATTTTCGCATCTTCATCACTTTTGTGGCTTGGACGTTTTTTTCGAAAAACTTTTGTTTAGCTTTCAAGATGGTTTGGTTAGTAGTTGTTTATGTTATCTGAACAGAGAAACATGCGTATTTTTCAGCATACGGAGGAGCCTATTCATTTCATCGTTGAGTAGGTTAAACTTCGTGGTTTAAATCGAAGATTGTCTCATTTCGATTTTCACTACAATGTTTGGAGACAAAACCTTTTGATATGTCTCACTGCTGTAATTTAATTTTACTCATTCTCTTTTTGTTGGTCCTTTTTGTTTCACTCTTTTTGAATTATTTCTTGGATCTTTTAATGTCTTCTCAAACATTTCTTATGCTGGTGATAACCTATTTTATTTTAGCATTTTCAATATAAAAAAAGTATATCTTATCCTAATATATTATATTAAAAAAATGTTATCCTTCCGGTTTTCATATATTTTTTTTTTTATCCTAATCTGTTGCAATTTGAGAATAGTAAAAGATAATTTAATTTAAAAACTATATGATGAAAATACCACTTTTTGCTTAAAAAAAAAAAGTGTGACACTTTTACCTGTGTCATCATAGATATACAACAAAACAAAATAACCCGCGTAGACGTAGCACAATCCACAAGAGACATCATAAACGACGCTGCGTTCAACGACTTTTTCCGTTTCATTCAGATTTCGTAAACGACAACAGCGTCACTCAAACGGTGCCGCTCGGTGCTACCGCGCCGTTACGCTACTTTCTTCCTAATACGACATCGTATCGATCAATCTCATCGACGATCCTCTTTCATCTCAATTACCAAACCCTAATTCAGAGAAAGTTTTTTTCTCCTTAATTTGCAGGTGAAATTTCATTCCTCTTTACGATCTGTTCGTTTTGAATTCTGAATTGTGATTGTGGAGATGCTGAAAACGTGTTTTTTTGTGTGGATGATTTTGACTTTTTTTTGGGTTGATGATTGTTTTTGGAGAATTGTGTGTTTTGTGCATGATTTTGATGTTAAAGGTGGTTAATTTTTTGGGGATTTCGTGATGGGTCAGAATTTTTGTAATTTTTCATTGTTTCTGTGACCATGAGGTGATGGTGGTGGATGTAGATTTTAATAGATGAATTTGTTGTTGAGGCAATTAGTCTGGATTTTTAGGTTAAGAGGCTGATAACTTTGTGAATATTCTTGTTGTTGGAAAATTTTGACAGCCTTGAACTAAATAGTTTATTGCGGAACAGTGGTGATTTGTTCAAGTTCCACTATACTATAGTGCCTCTATAGCCGCTATTTAACATCACTGATTTTGGTTTAGAAGGATGTGGATGCCTGTGTCTGTTGATGGGAGTGGTGTTAAATGGAAACCCGGTTCAATGGTTGATAGTCATGGGTGCGGAGGTGGCAGTTATTCTTGAGGTTTATGTGGTGGATTGCTTCTGTTTCTATCCGGTTTGCTTTTTTGTCAGAAATTATTAGATATAGAGATAAGAATTTTCGAAGGAGTATAGGAGATTTTCGAAGGCCCTGTTTGGATAAACGTTTGTATAAGCTAGGCATATGAATAGCATGAGATTTTATCATATAAGCGCTTATGTATAACTATTTTTATAACAGAAGATAAAATAAATCAAACTATTTTCATAAGTTATCTTGGAGACCGTATGCAAATAAGCTGAAAACAACTTATGCCATAATCTCTCCCGAACAGTCACACAAGTACTTATGCCGGTAAATAAACTAAAATAAGTCAATCCAAACATGCCCTAAATCTATTTCAAGCTTTAATTGCAATGGTGTGTTGGTATTACTAATCATATAAATATTTGAGAAAGCGGTGAGATTTAAACATATTGATAGAGAAGGCTTGGCTGCTGGTTTATTCATTTATTAGAGTGTCTTGAATTTCTTCTTTTTTTTGTTCCTTCTCTGGGTCAAAATTCTAGACAGGTAATCAGGTAAAGTTTTTGGGGATTTGGCTCTTTTGTCAGCCGTTGGTTTCTACTTGGTCAGAATAGTTTTTCTTCCTTCTATGTAGCTAACCAACAGCCATGTCTTCCTGGCTTGGTAGTTTTTCTGTCACTTAATAGGTTTTTTCAACAGCGAAAACCCTTCTCAGGCTATTTGGATCAATGTTGCAGACACATAGATTGTGAATTTTTGACCTTTTTTCAAGATATTAGCTGGCCATTTGTTTTACTTACTAAGTTGAAAATATTTTCTATTTTTAAAGGTCTTATGGAACTCAGTTGCAGTCAAACCTGCAGTTAAGTTGGAGACAATGTATGTTGGTGGTTGAGTCTAGCAAGTTTTCGTTATAATGTAAATTACCATTGTGTCAGTGTTAAGAGTGTTTTCAGTATTTTTGTTATCATAATTTTGATTGCACGTCTGCATGCCGGGGGGGGGGGGGGGGGGGAGGAGGGGGGGTGCTGTTTTGAGCAGCTGAGTAGGCTGCAACCTATGGATTTTAAATTATCATAAGTGGGAGTTATTATGTAATATCAAATCATAGTTTTATGAGTTTCTCTAGTCAGTTAGTGTTCATTCATTCCATGTTAATCACGTGGAATGGAAAAGCTCTTTATTTTACTGGATACTACTTCAAGTTGTTGGTACTTTCTAGATTGTTGATTATATGGAATCTTTCTCTTGTTTCATTTTTGGTGTTGTTTGGTGTAAAATCTGAAAAGTACAACTGTACAACTTGTATTGATGATTTTTTCTATACAATCACTACAATTAGCCTCTAATTTTTTCTTTCTTTTTCACCTAATTCCAGGCCAATGGCATCTTCTTCAGACTCATGGCTGAAGGAATATAATGAAGCAATGAAACTTGCCGATGATATCAGTGGCATGATTTCTGAACATAATTCATTTCCTTCATCTGGACCAGAAACACAGCGTCATGCATCTGCTATAAGAAGGAAGATCACAATATTGGGGACCCGACTAGATAGCTTGCAATCCCTTTTGTCAAAGCTCCCTGTAAAGTGAGTATTCAGCCGGTGTTTACCCTGATTAAGAAAGGATGGTGCTAAGCAGTGCAATGAGGACCTGAACTCAATGTCCTGTAGTAATATGATGCTTTTTATTCTGAAAAATGTTTTGTGGAATTCTCCATATCTATCTCCTTACCATTTTCGTATGATTATACTATAAAACTTCTGTGATAATACTGATAAGAAAATTTGTTATCAATACAAGAGTCACTGTCTTCTTTTGAGCTGCAAAGGCATGTGATTTAATGCATTTCATGTTTCTTTGTCAATTGATAAATAGGTCAGAGAAGGAGATGAATCGTCGCAAGGACAACCTTGCAAATCTGAGGTCAAAGGTTAACCAAATGGCTTCAACTTTGAACATGTCAAACTTTGCAAATAGGGATAGTTTGCTCGGGCCAGAAATTAAACCAGATGCAATGAGTAGAACTGTTGGCTTGGATAACAATGGACTTGTTGGTCTGCAACGGCAAGTTATGAAAGGTAACTTCATTTTGAATTGTGTGAACCTTGAAATATATAGTTTGTGCTTTGGTTATTGATTTCGGAGGCTATTTTTCAAACAGAGCAAGATGAGGGCCTTGAGAAATTGGAGGAGACCGTATTAAGTACAAAACATATTGCGTTGGCTGTGAATGAAGAGCTGACTCTACACACTAGACTCATTGTATGTTCCCATCCTATGTTAATTTTCTTCGCTAATTTTTTTAGGACTATTTTTCTGTCGGTCTGAAAATTGAATCTCTTTTATTTTCTGCTAGGATGACTTGGACGAACATGTAGATGTCACGGATTCTCGGCTGAGGGTAACATTCTTACCACAACATTCTTTAGGCATATATCAAAAATAAACTTATTGAGATTGGAAAAGTTTACTATATACTCAATTAGTCTACATCATGCAAAAATTTCATTGAATTATATATTGTTTATTTTCTTAGTTTCTAAGTTCCTTAATTCTTAATTCTGATAAGTATTTTGTCTAAGAATTAAGATAGCCCAAGTATTCACCAATTTGACATTTCAAATAGATGTACCATATTTTGGTTGGTTGGTCTTAGTTGGTATTTTGGAATATAATCATTAATTTGGGAAAACAGTAAACTTACATTGTTGTATGCGATGTCATTTGGGCTAATGTTGTTACTTTTTGAATGAGGAGATATAATTTAAGTAAGTTTACTGCAAACATACATAGTACATGACACATGTCCATTAACTAGAGTTAACATGTACAAGTGTATCTAAAATTATTGAATATCTGTGGATGCTTTTTGCATCAGAACATGTATAAGTGTATCTAAAATTGTCGTTTTTCGGCTAGGTGGGGTGATGGGTTAATATTTTTTTTGAATAATTAAGTTGTTACCTTTGCCCTTTTAAGTTTTAATTCTTGAATTGACATATGTTAATATTGTATAAGTTGCATGCAACTAACTTTTTCTGTTTCTCTTGTGATAACAGAGAGTGCAGAAGAACTTGGCAATTTTAAACAAACGTACTAAGGGCGGTTGCTCATGCATGTGCATGCTATTAGCAGTGATTGGTATAGTGGGTTTGGTTCTTGTCATATGGCTTCTGGTCAAATATTTGTAGATATGAAAATACCCAACTCAGCAAACTTTTCCCCTTGTGTTTATGTTTCTGAATGTGTGCCTCGAAACATATCATATCATATATAACCGAGGTTCTTCGATTGTTCTTTGTACTTTGCCAATGACATGGAATGTATTGAGGTCTTGAAAAGCTATGATTTGTAATCTTCAGATCTTTCAAGTGTTGATATGTTTGTGCTTTTGTTTGTTGAAGTATGAAAGTTTTAAGTGATTTGTGATAAACTGATAATGTCTTAAGTCACCTGTTAATGAATATCATATATACTACAAATTTTGTTCTCCTTTGAATAGAAAATATAATTTCCTCTAAAAAATAGGAAAAAAAATTACTAATATTGAGCCAGCCATCTATGGAGATAATGTGGCATCTTCATGCGTAGGGGACAAGCAAGAGGAAAAGTGTACCATTCCATAGGAGGACACACATTAGACTCTCCTTTCCTTCACTATTTATACTTTTTCTTTAATGGTTTAAGAATAACTTCTATCAAACATACAAAGATACTGCCACATTGAGTGCAGCTCAATCATTCATTGGTTAAAGTATTAATAAGCCATAAATAAACCATGTCATCATGGTGGCACAATGAAAATCCAATTATTGGTCCATTGCAAGCTGCAAACCTTGAAATGTTGCTAGACATAAATAATGGTATATCACAAAGTTCCATTGATTTATCAAATTTAACATTCGAAGGAATAGAAGGGATCAAGATTTTTTCTCTAACCAATGATTCCTATTGGAAAACACTGTTCTCATTGCCTCCATCAATCCAATTGTTAACAAATGTTCGAACTCTTCGCTTGAATAGATTGAAGTTAGGTGACATTTCTTTCGTAGCAAGGTTAACAAGGCTTGAGTTTCTTGACTTGCGACATTGTGAATTCAATGTACTTCCTTACGAAATAGGAACCCTGACAAGGCTGAAGCTACTAGATTTGTCAAGATGTGATATTTATCGAAAAACATACAATGGAGCATTAGGGAGATGTTCACAACTAGAGGTATTTTACATTTTGCCATGCATCGGGGAACCATTTCCTATTGAAAAGTTTGTTTGCGAGATGGTTGTGGATATTGGTACTCTCTCAAAGTTGAGGTGTTTTACTATAGACAACTGCTTTGATAGACCTAGTTTTAGTAGGAACATCATGTCAAGATCTCTAAGCTTATGGGGTTTTAATATTTCCAAATTAAGAGCATCCAAAGGGAATATCCTAAAAATAGCTGAAGATGTTGCTTTTACAGACCTCCATGGAGATGTAAAAATATCATCCCGGACATGGTTGGACTTGTAGGAGGCATGGATGAATTGAATTCTCTTCAGCTTAGTCAATGCCCAGAAATAGAATGCATCTTCCATATAACCTCTAATGCCAAGATAGATGATTTGATTCCCAAGTTTGTCGAGTTACACCTTAGAGACATGAATAACTTGACAGGATTGTATCAAGGTCCACCACTACAAGTGCTACGCTTCTTTGAGAAACTAGAAAAACTTGTAATAAAGTGGTGCATTAATATGCACATCACATTTCCATGGGAATGTAACTTGCAGAATCTCAAGATGCTCGTCTTATACTTATGCAAGTCCGGTGAAGTACTCTTCTCGACATCTGTTGCTCAAAGTCTGCAAAAATTAGAAGAGCTGGTAATATGTGAATGTCTTGAATTAAAGCTTATAATTGCTGCCTGCGGAAGAGAGTGATGTTCGTAATACAAGTCAGGAAAAAGTTCCAGCTCAAATGAATTATCATTTTCCCATGCCTAGTTTAAAGAAAATTACGATTCGTGATTGTCCGCTACTAGAGTCGATATTCCCAACCTGTTATGTAGAAGGACTTTCACAGCTGCAATTGATACAAATAACAAATGCTCATGACCTGAAATATATATTTGGCGAATGTGATCATAAACATCATTCATCTCACCAATACTCAAACCACACCATGCTTCCTCAATTGGAAGTTCTCGAACTCAGTTCTCTTGACAATCTCATTGGGATGTGTCCCGAATACTGTCATGCAAAGTGGCCATCTCGCTCTTTGACGGATCTTGTTGTGGAGGATTGTCCCAAATTGGCCATGTCGTGGATCGCTCTTATGATTCGTTCTGATCATAGTCAACATCGTCTAAATGAAGTATGTAATATTTATTAGGCGCATAATTTTATTTCATTTGATTTCATGTATTTGTCCAAATATGAATTTTACTACCCACGTTTTCCATGCTTTATAATTTTGTGTTAGTTACACCACCAGCTAATTGACATTTCATTTTCAGAACTTGCCCCTAAAACTGGTCTGAAGTTTATATAAATTGCCTCAATTGAACTCCATTTCATGGTTGGGTCCTACAACTCCAAGCCAGATTTGGAGTCTCCAATGTGTCTAGTTGTGAAAATCTGAAATCTCTATTCTCCATGGAGGAATCTAGAAGTCTACCAGAATTGAAGTCCCTCTCTATTTACGACTGCAATGAATTGGAACACATCGTTTTAGCAAATGAAGAGCTTGTGCAGCTCCCAAATGCTAAAGTGTACTTTCCAAAGCTAACACATATAACACTTACGCACTGCAACATGTTGAAAAGCCTTTTCCCCGTTTCTATGGTTAAAATGCTTCCACAGTTAAGCACTATTGACATATCATACGCTGATCAATTTGAAGAGGTTTTTAGACATGATGGTGGAGACAGAACTATCGATGAAATGGAAGTTATTCTTCCAAACTTGACAGAGATAAGACTCAGGTATTTGCCAAGTTTTGTTGATATCTGCCAGGGTTGTAAGTTACAGGCTGAGAAACTTCGACAACTCGACATTTATGTATGCCCCAAAGTTTCTCGAAGTTTGAAAGCAATTCAGGTGACATAAAAGAACTTTTATTTGCACATTCAGTAAAGAATCCAAATGCATTTTTATTTTATTTAGAAAGACAAATGTTAATATGTTAGTATGTGTTCCCGGGCTGACTAAAATTTTGAATATATTTTTGACAGAGGTGGCATTAATTATGACATGACCGTTTTTAAATTGGTTCTTTGAGAAATCAAGTTGTTCAGGTAATCTACTATTATTATCCGGTAACTTGCACATACGTTAATGTGAAACTGTGTAAAAGACTGAATAGTATTATAATCTGTAGAAACACTTGGTGAGAATGTCAAATAACAATTTATAAAAGTAATAACTAGGTGAACTATTATTGTCTTTAGACCCTGTCATGAATTTAAGAACAAACAAATGTTGCATGAATTTTCTTTGCATTAGAATATCCAAACTTTGTTATAAACTTGTTTAGAAGGGAAAATAATCACTTAAGTTGATATAAAAAACCATATAGAATTATTTTATATGACCGTTAGGTATCTTCTCTATTCAATTAAAGTTGCTTTAACTAAAATATTTTTGGCAGGTCTGCTTTTACCATCTTGCAACTGGTTCTACAATTTTTTGTATAGTTAGCCACTGTGATTTGAAAATTTTAGTTTTGCAAGACAAAAATCACCTGACTAAGAAATGTTTTTATGATACTGTTGTTTAGAGAGAACAATGCATTTTCAAGAAACCAAGTTTCTACTGATTACTGAATCCATTCCAAAATCAATGAAATGCAGCTGATGTGACTGCAATTATGGTTGCAATGCCATTGCGAGACGTCTAAAACTGTTATATAGTGGGGACAGTTGCCGACTGCAATTTAGAACTATGCATGTAATTGCACTAGACAACAATTTGTGGTTCATAACATACATATCATTTATACATTTTGTCAACAACAATTTGCACTCATTTTTCAAAGTCGGAATATGAGTCATTCGATTAAGATCGAACAACTGAGATTGCATCGGATTTATTTATTTTCAAAGAAATTTTTTTATTTGTGTTTATATTCATATCTTGGTGCAGCTAGGTTGGTTCAAATTTTTCACTTTAAAAAGAATATGTACATCATTCAAAGTTCAAACAATCCTCCACATTTGTGGGAACTAACCGATATTTTGGTTTAGAAGTTCATCTGTTTTATCACATGATCCCTCAATAGCGCATCCAAAGAATTAAATTACAGAAAAATACTATGATGTAACTGCAAAGTTTCTCATTACAAGAGTATCATAAAAACATTTTTTAGTATTTAAGAACTGCATAAAAAAAAAACAAAGGTGAAACATCACAATAATAACATTGAATGATAGGAAGTAAAACTCCAATTTCTTCCATTGTAGAACCAGTCAGTTTCAATATGGGAATAGTAGACCTGATTTCACAAAGTTGGGAGTTTAGAACAATGACAGTGAACATCCTCATTGATACTGTCTGGTTTTTACACATCATTTCCAATTTTCCCAAAAAACTTTGTACCAAGAGTTCCATCATTGTGCATTGATGGATCTTCTCCTTACCTTTATCAACAACATATTCAAAATTTTAGTTAGCTCGGGAACTATCTTCACACTCGATAGACGAACATATTAACATTTGTCATTCCAAAAAAAAAAAAAAATTAATGTATTTAAATTCTTTACTGAATGTGCAAATAAAAAATCTTTTCGTCACCTGAATTTCTTTCACACTTGGAGCAATTTTGGGGCATTCATATATGTTGATTTGTTGAAGTTTAACAGCCTGTAACTTACAACCCTGGCAGATATGAACAAAACTCGGCAAAAAGTTGAGCGTTATCTCTGTCAAGTTTGGAAGAATAAGAACAACTTCCATTTCATTTACAGTTATGCCTCCACCGCCATTTCTAAAAACCTCTTCAAATTGAGTAGCATCGAAAATGTGAATAGTGCTTAATTGTGGAAGCATTTTAACCATAGCAACAGGGAAAAGGCTTTTCAACTTGTTGCATCTTTTGACTTCTACATGTGCTAGCTTTGGAAAATAAACTTCAGCATTAGGCTGCTGCACAAGTTCTTCATTTTCTGCAACAATGTGTTCCAATTCTTGGCAGTTGTAAATAGAAATGGACATCAACTCTGGTAGACATCTAGATTCCTTCATGGAGAATAGAGATTTCAAATTCTCACAATCTCCCACTTTTAAATACTGGAGACATTGGAGACTCCAAATCTGTCTTGGAGTTGTAGGATCCAGCCATGATATGGATTTCAACTGAGGCAAAACATGTAAATACAACTCCAGTTTTAGGGGCAAGTTCTGAAAATGAAATATCTAAAGGTTAGTAACCAAATAATAATGGAGTGAGAATGGAAAATGTCGTCACCAGAATTCGTATTCGTACAAATACATGAAATCAAATGAAATAAAATTATGCGCCTAGAAAATATCACATACTTCATTTAGACGATGTTGGCTATGACCAGAACGAATCATAAGAGCGATCCACGACATATCCAATTTGGAACAATCCTCCAAAACAAGATCCCTCAAAGAGTGAGATGGCCACTTCGCATGACAGTATTCGGGACATATCCCAACGAGATTGTCAAGAGAACTGAGTTTGAGAACTTCCAATTGAGGAAGCATGGTGTGGTTCGAGTATAGGTTAGATGAATGATGTTCATGATCACATTCACCAAATATATATTTCAGCTCATGACCTTTCGCTATATGTATCCTTTTCAGCTCTGCAAGTCCTTCGACATAACAGATTGGGAATATCGACTCTAACATCGGACAATCCAGAATTGTAACTTCCCTTAGACTAGGCATGAGAAAATGAGTACTCGTTGGATTACAACAACCATGCTCTCCTCCACTTGCAGCAACTATAAGCTTCAATTCATGGCAATTACGTATTTTCAGTTGTTCTAATTGTTGCAGACTTTGAGCAACAGATTTCGGAAAGAGTACTTCACCAGACTTGCAATACTCTAAACTGAGGATTTTGAGATTCTGCAAGTTACATTCCCGTGGAAATGTGATGTGTAACTTCATGCAATGATATATTACAAGTTCTTCTAGTTTATCAAAGAAGCATAGCACTTGAAGAATTGGACCTTGACACAATACTGTCAAGTTATCCATAAACCGAAGGCGTAACTCGACAAACTTGGGAATCAAATCATCTATCTTGCGATTAGAGGTTATATCGAAGATGCATTCTATCTCTGGGCATTCATCAAGCCATAGAGAAGTTAAATCATTCATGCCGCCCACAACTTCAACCATGTCTGGGATGATATTTTTACATCCTCCATGGAGGCGTGTAAAAGCAACATTTTCAGATATTTGTAGAATATTCCCTTTGGATTCCCTTAATGTGGAAATATTAAAATCCTTTAATCCTAGAGATCTTGTCCTTTTACTAAAATAAGGTAGAACCAAAGAATCGTGTATTGAAAAACACTGCAACTTTGAGAGACTACCAATATCTACAACGATCTCAGGAATGATCTCAAGAACAAATTGTACTGTGTTGCGTGGCAAAACATGTAATGCTTCTAGTTGTGAACATCTCCCTACTGCGCCATTATAGGTTTGTTGATAAAAATGACATCTTGACAAATCTAGTAGCTTCAGTCTTGTGAGGTTTCCTATTTCGTAAGGAAGTTCATTGAAGTCACAATCTTGCAAGTCAAGAACCTCGAGCCTTGTTAAGCTTGCTATGAAAGAAATGTTACCCAACTTCAATCCATTCAAGCGCAGAGTTCGAACATTTGTTAGCATTTGGATTGATGGAGGCAGTGAGAATAGTACTTCACTATTGGAATCATTGGTTAGAGAAAATACCTTCAGCCCTTCTATTCCTTCAAATGTTAAATTTGATAACACAAAGGAACTTTGTGATATACCAGTATTTATGTGTAGCAACAACATTTCAAGGTTTGCAGCTTGCAATGGACCAATAATTGGATTTTCATTGTGCCACCATGATGATACCGCAAAATAATTTTGCATACTATCGTCCCCCGCCAACGTGTTGAGAGGTTTGTCAACATTTAGCAAAATTTTGCGATTCCCTGACCTCTTCGCTATCCATATGGCCACTTCACGAACCAAGTCATGCATCTTCACGCATTTCATGTCTTTAGTCGGCATCAGCAAACAAGATTCTAAAAGCTTGTTTATGCCGACTTGAACCAAACTCCTTGATAACTTCAGTGGAGATCTTTCTCCCACACCTAGTCCTATTGCATATAGGATTAAATCATCGATCGATATGTTGCAATCTTCTGGAAACATAGAACACAACAAAAAGAGCAACTCTGCTTCCTTGTTTTGTAAATATTTATAGCTTAGTTCAAGACAACTCAAAGCATCTCTCACTCCTTCATCGTGATCATCAAATGCTGATGAATTCCTCATCTTATGTAGTGCAACATCCCACTCACTTTTATGCTTTCCTTTTAAGCAAGACGCCATAGTTACAATAGCTAGGGGCAGTCCCTTACATTTATCGCAGAGTTCTCGTGGCACACCATCCATTGACTTGGAAAACTTGTCAGTAATCTTTGCATGCTTTTGGAACAAAGTCCAGGATTCATATTTAGATAAGAGCTCCAGATGAATATTCTTTTGACAGTCCATTGAAGTGCATACTTGCTGATTACGAGTTGTTACAAGGACCTTCCATGCGCCTTTGATAACATTGTCTATGGGAATCCCTATATTCATCAAATTAAACTCTTTCCATAAATCATCTACTATAACAAGAATTCGTTTATTTTCTTTCAAACTCAACCACAACCGTTGTGCTCTTCCCTCTTCGCTTTCTTCCTTGAGTTTCAAGTTTAACATGTCAGCCATTTTTCCTTGAATGTCTCTAATATTTGGAGTTTGAGACACTGTGATAGATATTACCTTATCGAACATATTTGATTCCTGAGCCTTCTTACCGACTTCGGTGACAAGTGTTGTTTTCCCACATCCACCCATTCCATACACACCTATCATATAGATGCAATCGTCATTTAGTAACTCCAAGAGCTGATTGTAAGCCGCTTTTGTTGATTGGAAGTAAGTAAAATTCTCGGACGACTGGTATTGAATGCCTGGAAGAGGAGCATAATGAGAAAATGGTTGAATATCACTTTTGCATCTTAATTTTCCCAGTGCCTCTCCCTTCTTTACCATTTTCCGTCTGATACGATATCTTCTCCATGCTCGAAATTCTCCTCGAAAGCAACTGGTGTTTGCTCTCATCCTTTGTTCCAATTCCTCCACCTCTTCTAAAAGGCTCTGCACATCATTTAGCCACTTTTCCACAGGTTTCTCGATGATTTCAGTTCTTTCCTTGGCTTGGTCGACTCGATCCAACAAGTTATCTCTTTCATATATCAACTCCTTCCTTTCATTTTCAAGATCTTTGATAATTTTACCAACACAAAGAAAGTATTTTCCTTCGCGTATTACCGGTCCAATAATATATTCAGAAGCTTTAGCAATGGTTGAGATAACAATATCTGCCATCAAATAAAGGGAACCTAACAATAGAATCATGTGCACAGTTAGTCAAATATTTTCCAAACATGAGCAGAGGTATGTCATTTGAATTCTGCTCTTCCCCCAACTGATTTTGCTCGTCCCCAACTAAAATTCCCATAATGCCCATGCGTGAGTTAACTCACGCGGAGATTAACACCAGCGTAAGTTAACTCACGCAGGGGCATTTTCGGAAGTTTGGTTGGGAATGAGCAAAACGAGTTGGGAGAAGAGCAGAATTCATGTCATTTAGTTGTTGGAAACATGCAATACAAAACTCAAACTTTAATGGAATTGAATATAAATAAACTTTCATACATGCTATACAAAACTCAAACTTTAATCATGTAACAGAAGAATAAACTTATTTAGGTATACAAAAAAAGAACATTTAATAGCTAAAACAGCCAATTCTGTGTTAATCTTAATTTGAAGTATAACAAACCAGTTTTACCATTGATATATATATAGTTCATGTATATTCAAAGATACCTGATCTAGGAGTGGATTTCTGTGGCAGCAGATGACTTGTTAGCTTAGCACAGCTGGGTGTTACAGATGCAGAGAGAAGACTTTGACTTGTTATGTTTATTATTACATTATATCCAATGCATTATTGAGCCTCACTGACATGACAGTGCCTTTGTATGGTTGACTAACGGTTTTTTTTTAAGTTAGATTCCTTTTTTTCTATATAAATATATCGATTTTTCATTTTTAATTCCCTTAAAATTTTCATTTGCCTTTTAATGTCTACAAAATTTTCAATAACCACTTTTGATTCTACTTTAAATTAAGCTCATATGTAAACTTCATATTACTTTAAATTAAACTCATATGTAAACTTCATATTTTTGAATAAAATTTTGCAAAAATGTTTTTTTTTTTGAAGAAGCTAAATTTTGCCCACACAAATTGGCTCTAGTGAAAATGGAACCTAAGACCTTAAGGAGGAGTACACTCCCAGGTCCCAAACCCATTAGGCCAAAATAAGAATCTCTTCAGTTTTTTTCCTTAACAAAACATAAATTAAATATGACTTTTTATAGTTCTGACATTTAAAAATTCTTGTTTTGTTAAAAAATGTTATTTTTTTGGGAGATATTTTTATAACATTCTACACATTTCCTTAAAAGATACAAAGATTAAAATGAGTTGATTTAAAAGTAGGGACAAAAAGTGGTGATTGAAAATTTTATAGAGACTAAAAGTCGAAGAAAAATTTTAGAAGACTAAAACGAAAAGTTGATATATTTATAGAGACAAAAACAAAATTAATCTTTTCTATTTTTTTTATTAAAAGTTGAGATGAGTTAGATTCAGAGGCTAATGAGGGTCGAAGCATACCTCAAGGTTGATGAGCACTAACAAAAGTACTTATCAACTAAATCAACAATCATGAACATATTAACATTGTTCTAAAATTTAGAAAATGAAATGCTACTTAACAAATAGTTTTATTTATAAGGATAAAAACCAAAATGACCCAAATTTCTCTCTCTCTCTCTATGTGAATTTTATATAGACAGAAAACAAAATGACCCAAAATTTTACATACAAAGCTAAATAAGTACTATAAATGTAACAGTCCGTTTTTCGAGTTTGTTTTATTCTAATTATTTTATTGCGTGTATTATTTTAATTGTGTGCATTTTCATATGTTTGTGCATTTGAGGGGTAATTAGTAATTTTGGGAGGATAGCGTTTTATCGTTTTTTTAAAGATAGAACCGTTTTATTTATTAAGTTGTCGGTGCGCGATAATTAATTAGAGCCGATGTTATTAATTAATTACCGTTAGTGTGTTATTTAGTAGATTAGTGAGAGCCCATTTATTTATTATTTGTGTGTTTAAGGCTCATTAAGAGAGAGGGAGTATATAAGCTAAGTCTTTAGTGGCTAGGTTTAGAAACTTTGCTCATTTTTCACACAAACACAAGAGAAGGCAATTTGGGGCTAGAGAGAAGAACAAGAGAAAGGGTTGGAGGCTAGAGCTAGAAGAGGGTTTCATCCCTAGGAGCTAAATTGAGGCTTGGGTTGTAGATTCTTGGTGCTAGAGGTAAGGGGGTTAGGCTTCACTCATAATTTCATAATTTTGCATTTTTCCCATTTTTGTGGAATTGTTGGATTGAATCTAATTGATGTGAATTCGTGCATAATTGTTGCTGTTATGATTGAGAACATGAATTGCATGATAACTGTATGGCTATATATATTAACATATTGAAATGCATAATTGTTGGTGTTTTGTGTTCTTGAGCAAATTTGATGAAAAATGAAGTTGTGATGTTGGATTGTGCATGAATTTATGTTCATTAGTTGTTATTGATGATTGTTGAACTGTTGGAATCAAATTTGTTGAACTAGAATCGTTGTTTATGGATTTGTGTAGAAATTTGGGGTTGTGTTGGTGTTTTGAGAAAATCCTATGATTTTGGTGAAATGAGTTGAATTGTTGTTTCTAATGCTTGATTCATGTTTGTTTAAGTGTATTGAAGCTATTTTGGTCCATAAACACTTCCTGGAACTTGTTTTGGCGAATTGGGGATTTGAAAATTGAGTTTTTGGGTGAAAAAGGAGAAGAACCCGAGAGGTTCTGGGCTGCCCAGATGAATCTTCGCTTGAAGCGAGATTTTCTCGCTTGAAGCGAACATTCAAAGGGGAAACCCAGAATTTTGGATGCTATTTCGCTTGAAGCGAGCCCCAAGCGAGCTCCAAGCGAGATGCACCTGTGCTCTCTGGAACTGTCCCGCTTGAAGCGAGATAAAATGGCTTCAAGCGAGATGGGCTTGTGTCAGCCCATTTGATTTTTGTTTCGTGAACCCTGGGACCTATCCGAGCATTTTCTAACACTTCTTTTAACCTCTACAAACATTGTTTGCATCTATAATCCTACTGGAACAACATTCGAATCGAATGGGAATGATTTTAGAAAGATTGAACTTGAAACTTGAAAATGGTCAAGAACACGGACTTTCCGGAACTTGATTCTTTTCAAGGAAACCAAGTGGGATTATACTTGAATAATGTTTATATGACTTTTAATGACGATTTCAATTGGTTCCATGGATTGATTACTTGTTTTGCTTTGAAAACTTATAATTTTGGAAAATTGGCAAAAGTGAGACGAACTTCGTGAATTTGTGTATTCTTCATATGTGGCCAATGAAATGCTTATGTTGTTGGAACAAATGGTGTTTCACAATTATACCACTTAAGTTTTGATGATAACAAGGTATTAAAAATTATCAATTGGATATGCTAAATGTTTATTCAAGTGTACAGGACCATTATCAAAGATTTATTTACAAGAGGTTCTGATTGAATGAATTAAAGAGCAAAGAAATTTTAGACTGAAGCTTGAAGAACATCTGAATGAAAGCGCTCCTGGAAAATCAGAGTCAGAATGCGTCTGAAGAAAGAGCTTCTGAAGATGACGTCATCAGAAGCAAGTTCTTCAGAGGCATACTCATCAGAAGCAAATGGTATCCAGAGGCAGATTCATCAGAAGCAAAGATTCTTCAGACACTGAAAAACGTTGACAAAGCATAACGTACGAAAAGTACAACCACTATGCCTACGCCTGTTCCTGCAACCACCAACTCTGCACAGTGTCTTCTATACACGACAAGAATAACAGTAACTAAAGCAGAAACTTTTCCATATATGATGGAATGGATTTGA
Organism: Medicago lupulina; assembly: GCA_958299785.1. Lineage (NCBI taxonomy): Eukaryota > Viridiplantae > Streptophyta > Magnoliopsida > Fabales > Fabaceae > Medicago > Medicago lupulina. The sequence continues at coordinate 32,840,998 of OY283144.1, read as the reverse complement.
ATTTGATTTCATTGTACAAGCCTCAAATCAAGCAAAGGATCAAAGGTGTCAAATCAGCTTCGGTAAAGAAAAAGTGATGAGCTGGCAGTTTCTAACGTCTCTCAAACTCTTTATAAATAGAGACGAAGATTTGAAGAAATACAGACATAATATATACACGCGAATTGAGTTCTCCTCTCATATTCTAAGTCGCAAACACTACTCATCAACAACTTAGATAATTCTTACAAAAGCTCACATTTTAGAATTTCTAAGTATCTAAGAAAACAGAGTCTGTTCTGTTTCGTTTTGTATTGTGAATACCTCTGATAGTATATCAAGTATTCAAAACTCTTTTCAATTCTCTGTAATTGTTTTAAAGTCTCTTGCTTGTGTGCTTGAGCATTTGAAGTCTCTTGCTTGTGTGCTTGAGCATTTGAAGTCTCTTTCTTGTGTGATTGAGCAAAGGAAGTCTCATACTTGTGTGTTTGAGCAACTTGTAATTTGATATTACATTTTAGTGAAACTCTCCTTGGAAGTGCAAGGGGGACAGGACTACTTCCGGTTTGTGGAAGGAACCTGTATAAAATTGCTTGTGTCTTCTTTCTTTCTTGCATTTGTTCCTTATTCCGCTGCTAAGACTCTGAACTCTGATCAGAGTCTGAACTCCATCAGACTCTGTATCCTGAGAACAGTGTTATTTTTCGTAAGAAAGAAAACGTTTTTGAAAACACAATTCAACCCCCCCCCCCTCTTGTGTTTTTCCCACCTTCATATGTAACCTCTACTGTACACATATGTGACTTGTGAGAATACATGGCATTTGAACTTGTTAAATTGGTTTGGTTTATAACTTCATATATTTTCAAAATTGTGAAATGTGAAGTATTGCTTATTCATGAATGAACTATGTGAAAGAGATGATATTGTGAATTGTATACATGTTCAAATAATGACGAGTAAATGTATGATGATGTATGTGCAATTGTTGGTGTGTGCATACTTGATTTGAATGGTTTTGGTGATGATTGCCTAATTGTATATGTATGGTTTCGGTGATGATTGCATAATTGTATATGCATGGTTTGGAGAATTGTTGTATGAGCATATGCATTGAGTCAAGTCATATGTTCATGCACTCATTGTTGAGGAGACGGACGTATGTCCAATGTGTAAGGCAGGTGTGAACCTTGCACGCGATGTGTTTGTTGCATCGGAGGTGACGACCTTGGAGGAGACTTGGTACCACATGCATCTAGATGAATCTAGAGACATTGCATGAATTGTTGGTGAATTGAATTGCATTTAAACTGTGCATGGTGATTGTGTTTGGAGATTGATATTTGACTTGGTTGAATTGTAATATGTGTGTGATACACTCGAATTATGTGAACTTGGAATGATACTTATGAATGATATTGAATGAGATAAATGTGGAGATACTATGAGTTTATGTATGGCTACGTTGTTTATCATTCTTGGATATATGACTATTATTTCAATGTTCTTGTTTATCTGTTTATGGATTATGATGATGTAATGCTAACCCTCAGTGGTTTACCACCTGCCTTTCCGTATGGACGGGTAGATGGAGTGCAGGATGCTTAGTTGCTTTGCTTTGATGTTGCCGAGGAGCGGGAGTTCCTCTTTTATGTGCATGTGTCTAGATTAGGGCTCTGATCTAGGGTTGTACTTGCATTTTTTTTTCTTTTATGACTATGTAGTTTTTGGAGTTGAGATATCGACATTATGAGTTTGAGATCATGTATTTATTATCATGAGATTTTGGAGATGTTATTTATATGGTTTACATATATTCCGCTGCTATGCTTATGTAACTTGATAATTTATACATGTACGTTGGAATTTGTTTGGTGACGTAACATCTATTTCTTGAATATGTCTGATGTATTCTCGCGTTTACCGCTTATTAGAAATAGGGTGTTACAATAAATATGTAAAATTTTGTTTTTAATCCCTTAAAAAATTCACATTATATATATATATATATATATATATATATATTCATATCATATTTGTTATATTTTTTTAATATTTAAATTTACTCTTATCTATTTAGAAGTTCTTATCTATTTAGAAGTGTTGTTTGTAATGAAAATTGAAGACATTTTTGTAAAAAGAAAAAGGCAGCCCCAAAAAACTGAAAGAGTTTTTTTTTCTATATATAGTATAGATAAAACTAAATTATGAATATTATAAAAAAAACATTTATTTATTATCTAAATATATATTTTTTTTAAAAATAACATAGCAATCAAAAGAAAGTACACAGGCTCATAGGAAGAAAGTACACAAACACCAAATCCAAAACCTGTTTGAAAAAAATAAAAATATAAAAACCAAATCCAAAACCCTTTATTAACACCATAAACATTGATTCAAGTTGTTAAAGATTGAAAAACAAGACAAGATGAGTGTGATTCCAAAGGAATCAATTGAAGTAATTGCACAAACCCTTGGCATCAACAATTTATCTTCCGATGTTGCCCTTGCTCTTTCACCCGATCTTGAATATCGCATTCGTGAAATTATGCAGGTATGTGTTTATTAATTCTTTTTTCTTATACCCTTTTTCCCCAATTTTCAATTTAAATAAATTTAAACCCTTTTTTGTATATATTTCAGGAATCGATTAAATGTATGCGCCATTCTATGAGAACTTTTCTTACTACTGATGATTTTGATACTGCACTTGCATTGAGGAATTTAGAGGTAACTTTGCTTTGCTTGAAACACGGATACGACACTGACACGATACTGACATGCTCTGATAATAATTTGGGAAATCACATAATTTACTCTAATTATATTATGTGTTGGTGCCGGACACTGACATGTGTCCGACGTCAAGACACGCATAATCCGAGGAGTGTTTGTGCTTTGCTTTACTTTAGGGTTTTAAGGCCATGTTTGGATTGGCTTATTTTTGAGCTTATGCCTAACTGTTTATGCATATGAATAAGCTTTTATGTATTGTCAAGGTAGTTTATGAAAAAACAGCTTATGAAGATACTATTTTCGTTAGTGAGAACTTATGAATTAACATAAAAGATTATTTATATGCGTAAGCTATTTTTCATAAGATAAAAAATAAGCCAATCCAAACGGGCCTTAAATAGCGGTTGCTGTTAATTGCTGCCGATGTAGCCACGGTCGGGTTGTAGTTTTGGCGAGATAAATAATTGTTATGTCGTGCTCGAGATTGTGATTGCGGAGGACCCTGGTTTACTTTTCATGTGTTTGCTTTACTTTTTATTTGATAGGATTGGTTTTCAAAGTGGTATAAATTTTATGTTTGTTTTTTAGTTGAAAATGTTATAATTACTTTTCATGTATTCGTTTTTGCGGTCAGGGACTAAAAGCAACAATTTTAAAATTCAGACCTGACTTTTATCTTTTTTTTCATAGATAATTGTTAGTAAATTAGTGGTTATGTTAGGGTCCGTTCGGGGTGGTTTTCTGTTTTGAAATTTTCAAAACCAAACCAATTCTATTATTGAAATCTTCTCATCACCTCCACACCAAGAGCAAATCAACGATGAATAAATAAAAAGCATATAAACGTTGACGAAAACTAGGCACAACAATGAAATGAACTCTCATAACTTATCGTTACTTGCTGCAATTAAGAGAATAGTGCCGGTGGCAACATGGCGACGGAGTGGTGGGTCGTATGGCAGCAATGTGGCGGTGCATGATGGGGTACAAGGCATCAACAAGTTACCGGGTGCTGCTATGTCAAGCACTATTTGGAGCGGCAGCGGCACTGTGTTCTGGCGGTGAAGGGATGGACGATGTTCATATAAGTGGAAGGTGTTAAAGGGGTGTGCAAGACGGAGGCAGTGTCTTGCACGGGAACTGGTGTGGAGGTGGTGGTGAAGGGTGGACGATGTTCAGAGAAGAGGAAGAAGGTGTTCAGGAAGATGAAGGAACAACAAGCAAAAGGTCATGAGAAGTTAAATTAGAAACCAACAACGCAAAACGGAATACCTATTTTTTTGATTGAGTTTTAGGGAAAAACTGCTTTGAAATTAATTAAAAAACGAAATAAACCCAATTTTACCCGAACAGGTTTTGGTTTTCCAAAAACTAACAACCACCCTAAACTCGGACCCTTAATTTTCAATCTTTGAATGTCAGACCTGCTAAAACTCCTTTGGAGTCCCTAAGCTCACTAACCCAGCTGCCTACTTGGGACTTTTAATTTCTGTTTGAGCTAACTCCTGTTTTAGTTTTATCTTTGATTGTATTGTTTTGGTTTTAATTTGTCTTTATGTATGAGCCAATACACATTGTTTATTACAGAATCGAACACTATGACATTTGGTCCATGTAGTGATCACACCTAGTTGGATAAATCTTTTTTTTTTTTTTTTTTTCCTTCTGAGAGGTGATAAAGCTTAGTTGTTGATGATTTATTGTTGCCGTTTTCTTTTTTCTTATGTTTGTATTTATGTATCAGCCGATATATGGTTTCGCCTCTAACGATCCTCCTCGGTTCAAAAAAGCTCCTGGACACAATGATTTGTTCTACATTGATGATAAGGATGTGGATATTAAAGATGTAAGCTTTTTGTAGGTACTTCTAGACTTTTTTGTTTGAACTGAAGTAGTTGAAGAATTGCTTCCTGAATCCTGATATGATATTCTCACTATTTTTCTTGATTCGAATAGTTGGTTGAAGCAGATTTACCGAAAGCACCCATTGATACATCAATTACCAGTCACTGGTTGGCTATTGAAGGTGTGCAACCTGCAATTCCCGAAAATGCTCCACCTGAAGGTAATTATTTAGATTTGAGAGCCCCTTAGTATATTAGGTTCACCAAACCTTATTGGGTAGTTCATATTACCATTACTAATTTCTTCTTATTTAATCTACCTGCTATAGTATTGAAGATTAGAACCGGTGTGAATTTTGTATTTCGTCCTTGGCATGATTTCACTCCGTTTTATTTTGTTCAGTTACTATGAGGTATATGATAAGAAAGTAATTTTCCAACCATTGACAATTTTACTTGCATTATGTTACTTGAAGCTTCCACTGAGATAAAAAATTCTGAATATAAGGAAGATAGGCTTCCCGTGGATATCAAATTATCTGTTAAACATGTAATAACGACGGAGCTTCAGGTATACACTTTATATGAAATGCTTTGTTTTAAAGTAATTTCTTATTTACCAATCAACATTAATGAGCTTTGTTTCTTCTACAGCTTTACTACGAAAAAATAATTGAGCTGATTTTGAACAAGTCTGGCTCCATTCTTTTTAGAAGAGCATTGGTTACCTTGGCAACTGACTCAGGACTCCATCCTTTAGTTCCTTATTTCACACGTTTTGTTGCTGATGAGGTATTGACAAGTTTATATCTATTACGTTTTTGGTTAAGCTTCTTATATATAGTGCGAAATAGACTGTTTAAGTACTCATTTTTATCTTTTTCCCTTTATCATATCAGGTGGCGCGGAATTTAAATAATTTAAACATCTTATTTGCCTTGATGCGCCTTGTGCGGAGCCTTTTGCAAAATCCTCACATACACATAGAACTTTATGTAAGTACGGTGCTATTTCAATTGTCTTTGCATCTAAACTTTCATCAAATTCGTATGATTATTTCCTTCTATGATAATGCTGATGAGGTTGCAAGGTTGATCATTGGTAAGTTATTTTAGAAATAAAAAAAAATCACTACATCAAAATTTGGGTTATATCTGGATTACTGAAGCAAAGACTGAACGGCAGTTGTAGTTTACTGAAACTTGAGCTTTGATACATATGTCTTCTGAATTACAGTTTCTAACCAATTTTTTGTCGAATTCTATCAGTTACACCAATTGATGCCGCCTATCATTACTTGCATTGTTGCAAAAAGGATTGGAAACAGACTGTCTGATAATCACTGGGAGCTTAGGGATTTCAGTGCTAATCTTGTTGCTTTGATATGCAAAAGGTGTGGACCTTCTTTCAATTCAATAGATGATAAGAGTATAAATTATAGCAAAGCTCATTCAATTATAATTTAACTTGATAGTTCGAAGAAGAGAAATGAGAAGGTCCACTTTTACTGATGTGCAATCTGGTCAATGTTAAATGCTCGCTGTTGACTTGAGGCTGTTACTTATGTGTGTGTGTGTGTGTGGCCAATATTAAATATATCAAAGTTAAAACTATAGAAGAATAAAAAATTATAAGCTTGTATGCATGATTTATATTGAGTTTTTATGTTTCTAGTCTGAATTTTACAGATTTGGGCATATGTATCACAATCTTCAGCCACGTGTGACAAAGACTTTTCTTCATACTTTCTTGGACCCTACCAAAGCTCTGCCTCAACATTATGGTGCAATCAAAGGAATAGCAGCTCTTGGATCAAGACTGGTATGTATCTTCTAGCCTCTGTATTTTAATATTAGCAGAGTGGCTTGTTAGATAACGGCTTGGGATTGTAAAATTGGTCTCATTAGTTATGTGATGCTCTTTTGACGACAATAACTCAATGAAGATAGCTATGATTAATTTTTTCTTGGATGTGGTGTTACTATCTTAAATCTATGCATCTATTGTTAACACATGCTACTCTTTACAGCCTTAACTCTTTTTCCTTTGGAATCCATGGGTTATTTTTTTTTGCATTGTGGTATACAACATCGAATTGTGTATTACAACCAATTTATAGTGCTCATTCATTTGCATAGGTTCGTTTGCTTATACTTCCAAATCTGGAGCCATATTTGCATCTTCTTGAGCCCGAAATGCAGCTTGAGAAGCAAAAAAATGAAATAAAAAGGCAAGAAGCATGGCAAGTATATGGTGCCTTGCTGGTGAGTTGTAATTTTTGTCATTGAGTTTAATATTGACAATCCTAAAAGAAAATACACCGCTATCCAATCATGTCTCGTCACATTCAATTAAACAGCATGTCGTCAATTATCATCGAATGATGTGGCAACACACCTAGTTTCAATTACGCATGAATCTATTTTATTTTTTTTTAATTTTTTTGAACATCTTTTTACCTAATTACTGAAGTCATAAACCTTTCAGTGTGCAGTAGGCCAAAATATGCATGAAAAGGTCAAGAGATTCAGTAGTTTGCTTTCTCCTCAAACTCGTGCTACTTCAAGTGGCAATGGAAAAGCCATGATTGCAATGTCAGGTATGACTTTATTTTGATGCATAATGAATTGTATCGTCTTTGAAGCAATACTTGTAAAAAAAATGGAATACAAACTAAAATGGTTAAAAGTTACGGCTAATGGAAAACATTTTCGATAAAACAAGAATGGCCAAAACTTTACATTTTAAAACCAATATATACATTTTAACACATTAATAACTAAACCAGATTTCAAATAATATTGACTAAAATTTACATTTTAAGGCCAAATCAGTGTAGAATTGCAAACTAAACTACTAGTAAAATTGAGTTTACCAATTTTATCAGCTTACTTGAAATCGTAAAAGTTTATAAAAGAGAGTTTACATGCGAGTTAACTCATTTTTGTGACCGAGAATCATAAACCCATAAGAGTTTTAAGAGTTAGTTCAATAGATTGACAACCTTAATTTGCAACAGGTGTTACCGGGGTTGTGGTACCAATGAATTCCATGTCAGTTGACAACATGCAAGGGTCAACAAGTGGATTTCCCACCATGATGGGAGTTTCTAATTCAAGCGTCGGCATGTCATCATCAATGGGTCGTCAATTATCCTACGAAAACAACACTTCCTCTTCCATTCTAGCTCAGGCTTGGAAGGATGACATAGATGCAGGACAATTGCTGCCACCGGTGTTTGAATTATTTGGTGAAAGTTTGTTATCATTTATACCAAAACCTCAAGCATTTATATTTTTGTAAAACATAGTTGTAGTATTTTTATTTGTTTTGCATATGAAAGTGCATGTAACTCGGTCATTGTTTATGTTAGAAATTGTTTATGTTAGAAGTTAGTATAGAAATTAACCTGTCATTTATTCTCTTCTAACATTCATAACGTTGAACTTTTTCTCAGACATGATATATTTAGCATAGATTATACTGTCCTTTGATTATTATAATAATGTAAATTCAAAAGCCTTGATTTTAATTAAAAACCGAACAAACAAGAGCTTTTCATTTTTCTTTGCTGGAAAAAAGTGCATCACTTGTTTTTCGCCAAACAAAACAATTGAAGAAAACTTAAGAACGGAAAGGTCTCACTTTCTTTGTTCATTAGTCATTAAAACTAGGTTCAACAATAATAGCCAAAATAGTCTTGGTGTAAATGTACTTGAACCTACTTTTCGTAAATATATTTGAACTAAATTTGTGTAAATTTACTTGACCGGTTTTGAGAAAACTTACTTAAATTAAGTTTGCATAAAACATCCTTGAACCGAGTTTATGTGAGTGTACTTGAACTGAGTTTGTGTAGACATACTTGAACTTAGTTTGTGTAATTGTACTTAAACTATGTTTGTACAAGATTTGAAAATTCAGAAACTATGTTTGAAATAAAATTCAGAAACTATGTTTGAGAAAATTCAGAACTATGTTTGTGTAGATGTACTTGAACCGAGTTTGTATAAAAATTGCAGAAAACAAATAACTCTACTTTCTTACTTGAAGTTGAAGAATAAACATAATCAACAAAATGAAGTATACATTCACATAAATAAAAAGAAGAAGAAGAAGAATGGAAATAAAGGTTTACTCATGTTTTTATTTTGATATTGGAGAAAGCTTGTTCTACATAAGGGTGGAATGATTGCGCAAATGGAGTGAAATAGCAACAAAATGAGAAAAGTAAAGAGATGAAGGAAGTGCATAAGGGTGAGGACATAATAAAAAGATAGAGACGATGACAATTGAAAATTTAATTTCAATTTAGGACAATTTTGTGGGAATAAATTTTTACATATGAGAATAAATTCATATATAATTACCTATTATAATTTATATTTTCATGGTTCGCAGAAATATTATAATAGTAAATAAACATTTTTTTTTCTTATATATATTGAAATAAAATTCTCATCTTGACGTTAAAAGAAATGTTATTCCTATAAATAAATTTGGTAAACTTAAAACAAACCAATCCTATAAAAAACAAACTTTTTTGACCAAAAAGAAAAGAACAAAATGTTAGAGTGGATAAAAACAGGAACAACGATGATTCAAATGAAATCTGAAACGAAAACTCAATTCAATTTTCAAAATTTCCTAAAACCCTAAATTCCCAATTCCAAAACCCTTAACACACCAAAATTAACAACAAAAAATGTCAATGCTTTCCCCCAATAAGCTATTCTCACCCTCATTTTCTCACACTACACTCTCTTCCTCTTCTTCATTCACTCTCAACACTAGATTAAGAATCATTCACACCGAACCCCTTCGACGTCGTTTTAGACCTGTTTCATGCTCCTTTGATTCAAACAATGCTAAGATTAAGGTTGTTGGTGTTGGTGGTGGTGGGAATAATGCTGTTAACCGCATGCTTGGTTGCGGATTACAGGTTTTATTTATTATTATTTTTTTTTTTGTGGTTACTGATAAAGTTTTGTTTTTTATTCATTTTTTTAGTGTATCTATAAATGGGTAATTTTTTTTATTACGTCAAATTGTGATAAATTTGGTGGGTTTGCTAATTTGAGAAATGCTAAAAAGAAGACGTTTTATTAAATTCATAGAAAGTGTCCCCATTGTTACAGATTGGTTTGATTGGGAGGATATTTTATGTGGAATTGTGGGCTCGAAACTGGGTCATATCATTTTTCCCACTCTGTGTGTTTATTGGATTATGTGTTGGCCACTAAACCAATAGCAAATTCGATGAAATTTACGTGGAATGCAAATTTTTTAGTGTATTTCATTTGAATTTCAACATATAGATGAGAGAGTATTGAAATTATAGTGTATTTTTAGCATTCTACAGTGGTTGCATTTTAGTAATGAAAATGCTTATTGTTACAATGAGAAGGACGCCAAGAAACACAAGAATCCTATGTGGAAGCAAGTAACACTTTTTAGAATAATTGTTGTGACGTGTCAGCACACTCGAGGGAGAGATGTTTTAATGCGTCAAGTGTGAGTTAAAGTTCCACCTTGGATGGAAGAGTCGAGGTTGAGCAACATATAGGTGACAGGACCCATAAACTCAATGCCTTAAGGTTTTGGGTGAAGATGTGGTGTCCAACTCACTTTTTGTGATTGCTCTTAGTCCAATGTGATGATCCAACCATGTGAGGCTCTCCCTCTTGGCCCAATAATAATAACTACCCACTTCACTTCCTCAAGTATGGTCAGCCAGAACATGATTGGTTAAGTCTCCTATTTTTATGCATTTTTCTCTTTCTTGTAAACAAATAACATTGATCTTTTTGTAATCACCACAATTTTCATGCTGAATATAGTATAGCTTTTCGGTAAGCCATCATTGGTGTTTTGCTACTGAATTGCAAACCAACTAGTTGCAAAAGTTGAATTCTGAAACATTTTGTTTTGTTCTTTTTTTAATTAGGGTGTAGACTTTTATGCTATAAATACTGACGCTCAAGCACTATTGCATTCTGCTGCTGAGAATCCAATAAAAATTGGAGAACTCCTGACTCGCGGATTAGGTCAGGACACTCACCTTGACGCTTTCTATTCCTTTGTGCATTTTGCTCAATTGGAACTTGCTTCCATTATGTGATTTGTGTGTGTGTGTATTGCTTTTATTTCTATGTGGCATTTGATTCAAGTTTCTTGATAGAAATTCAGGTACCGGTGGTAATCCACTTTTGGGTGAACAAGCTGCTGAGGAATCAAAAGAAACTATTGCTAATGCTCTTCATGGCTCAGATTTAGTGTTTGTAACTGCCGGTATGGGTGGAGGCACAGGGTCTGGTGCTGCCCCGGTAGTGGCCCGGATATCAAAAGAGGCTGGTTACTTAACCGTAGGTGTTGTTACCTATCCTTTCAGTTTCGAAGGACGCAAAAGATCCTTGCAGGCATGTGTCATTTCTCTTCTTAGTTGAAACTTGAATGAACAATTTGTAGAAGCTCCTAAAAATGTCACTTAACACTACTCCAGTATGCTAGAACAAACTGAAATTTCTTCTTTTTCCAATTCATACCCAATTTCAGTAATCTTGAGTTATATGCATCTTATGCGGTGTTGTCAACGTTTGATTGCAGAAAATAGCGGTTTGTTCAGATTTCACTATGTACATTTTGCTATAGCGCCGCTATAGCCGCTATCTCACAATATTTGAACTAAATAGTGTATCGCGGAATAATAATGATTTGTTAAAATTCCCCTATGCAACAGCGTTATTCTGCCGCTATAGCCACTGTTTAACCACACAGATTGTATGGGTTAACAATGATTTGATAATGTATTTCATAAATTGCTGGATGTTTATTATTCTTTCTTTCAAGTTATTGTGTTGCTTTGAGGATATTTTTGTGTGGTTGAAATTCAAATATTTATGATTCCAGGCTCTAGAAGCCATCGAAAAGCTGCAGCAGAATGTGGACACACTTATAGTGATTCCAAATGATCGTCTGCTTGACATAGCTGATGATCAAACGCCTCTTACAGATGCTTTCAGTCTTGCTGATGATGTTTTACGCCAAGGAGTACAGGGAATATCAGACATCATAACAGTGAGTTGATTAACTATTTATTGACATCTCCTATTTGGTCACTGTATTATGAAAAAGTTCAGTTTACACATCTAAATTGGTAGATTGCAAAGAGAAATAAGAGTTATTAAAGACCTAGATCAGTAGATTGTTCCTCCATCATTCACATTTCATTAATGTCGAGTACATTTTGATGTTATCTTATTGGGATGATATGGATTATACCGTCTTTCTACAGATACCTGGTCTTGTAAACGTGGATTTTGCTGATGTAAAAGCTGTGATGAAAGACTCTGGAACTGCAATGCTTGGAGTAGGTGTTTCCTCCGGTAAAAACCGTGCTGAAGAAGCTGCAGAACAAGCTACTTTGGCACCTTTACTTGGATCATCTATTCAGTCAGCCACTGGGATAGTATATAATATTACTGGAGGAAAAGACATAACTCTTCAGGAAGTGAATAGAGTTTCTCAGGTACTTCATTTTATCAGCATTTGTTGAAAGATCACATTGGCATTCCTTTTGCACTAACAGGTCTGATTGGATTAGCTTATTTGAACTTATTTATTGGCATAAGCCCTTGTGAAACTGTTTGAGAGAACTTATGGAAACAACTTATAACATGTCCATAATCTATTTTAAGCTTACTTCCATAATTACTCCAAAATAGCTTATTAAAACAACTTATAGCGTATATGAAAAATTGACTTTGTTTTATCATTTGTTATAGAACTAGCTTATACTTACACACTTAATTACGTTATTTATCCAAACATGATCTATGTTGATATTGTGCATCTGTTGGAAATATGTATCGTTTTTTTAAAATCGGTAATATTTATAGGTTGTGACAAGTTTAGCCGATCCTTCTGCAAATATTAAATTTGGGGCCGTTGTTGACGAGCGCTACAACGGGGAGATTCACGTGACTCTCATTGCCACCGGCTTCTCACAGTCCTTCCAACAGATGCTACTAACAGATCCAAGGGCTGCAAAGCTTTTAGACAGATTACCTGTGGGCCAAGAAAGCAACCAAACATCAACTCCGCTAAAGGCCTCAAACTTTTCATCGACAGTTGCATCTAAAGCATCTCCACGAAAACTCTTCTTTTAGCTTATTGGTTCTTTTAACCCTTTTTTTTATAGTAGTTTCGTATCTGTAAAATTATTTAAGCTTGATTTAGGTATAACTCTGTTTTGTCCCTCGATTGTCGAGAATGTTTTTTACAAACTCTTCAGAAAAATTAGCTATTGGCATATGACTTAGTGATTTACAGTGTCAGTGTAACGTTTGTAGCATTTTTGTCTAAGGAATGAGTACGTATGTATACAAGTTACTTCGTTATGTTTTTTTTCTTTCTAATGCATGTGTTACATTATCACATGGAAAAGTGTAAACGTATAAGTGCAAGTGCATCTCATAATTTTTATAAAAATTTAAAGTAAATTTATTTCAACAAAACACAAAGCAAAATATTATATTTAGATTCACTAAACTCAAATTTAATATATTCACCCTACTGTTTTTCTTGTAAGCGTGTTGCTAATGCAAGCCCCCCTCTGTTTCTGTTTATGATAGGTATGGAAAAACCATTAATTTGGTCCCTAAGTTATCACATTCTAATTTAGTCAATGAACAATAGAAATATTAAAACCAGTCCATAAACAATTTTTAATTTTTAAAGGGGTAATATTCATTTTGATCCCTGAATATGTAATGATTAGTCACAATAGTCCCTCAATGTATCAAAATTTCAAAATAGTGTCTGATTGTGCACTCTGTTAGTCAAAATAGTCCCTAACGCTAAAATGACAATAAATAAGTACTTATAAAGACTAATATGACAATATTAATGAAACATTTCAACATCAAGAACTATTTTGACTAACGAAATGCACAATTAGGAACTATTTTGAAATTCTAAAATTTTATTCAAGTAAGTATCATGTTAGGTGTAATTTTGAAGAAGAAAAAAAAGACATTTTCTAAATCTGAGAGGTGTATAAGTAAAGAATGAAAGTGTAAATAGATTTTATCATACACTAAAGCCCAATAACCTAAACAAACAAAATAAAAAACGTGTCTCTGTCTATATGCACGAAAGTGATCAACCGATAGAACCGTGAGATCTCTGCTTAGAGTTCAGAGGTAAACAAACAAAATTCTCAATTTCGTTTTTGTAATTAATATTTTCTGTTGTTCGTTTTTCCTTTTTCTCCTTAACCAATTTTCTCTTTCAAATCATTGAAATCATATCGTTGTTTTGATCTTTTCTTCGTTTTAGGAAATCTTTTTTCTCTGATCGGAATCTGAAATCAACGAATCGGAATGGGTTTCTTGATAACGACACTGATTTTTGTTGTGGTTGGAATCATCGCGTGTCTCTGTACCAGAATTTGTTGCAACAGAGGACCTTCTGCTAATCTGTAATACTGTTTTTTTCTCTGATCTTCGTTTCAATTTGATTTTCTCTGTTTTGTGCTCTCAATGTTATCGATTCTTTATTCCGATTCGATTTTATGTATTGATTTGTTTTGAGCTTTCGATGTTTGAAAATTTTAAATTTATGATTTGAAATGACAGTATTAGAGATAAATTTGGGGTAGGATTTGTTGTAGAAAAGATGGTGGAAACTCTGCTTAGGTAGTTTGCGCATGTAGGGAGAAGACTTGTAGATTATGTAGTATGAAGAGTAGATTAGATGGAGCGTAGAGACCTAGAGAAACTATTCAAAAAGATTTAGGGATTAATGAATTGGATAGATATTATATCGAATAGAACATTATGGTGTCGTTTGATCCATGTAGCCGACCCCTCTTGGTGAGATAAAGCTTGCTTCTTGTTCTTGTTGTTGTTGTTGTTGTATCTCGTCATTGTTTTTGAAGAGTTCATTGCTGTGATTGTTTTGGGTGGTGGTCGGGGTTTGAACCCCAAACCTTGCATATATTATTCATTGTCCCTACCAATTGAGCTAAGCTCACGAGGACCGTTGCTGTGATTTTTGTGGGAGTTTTTATTTTTAAATATTTAGAAAAAATGAATAATACATATGCTAAGTGCATTTTCTTATTTTCTACTATTTAGTAATAACCAATTTTTGTGGGAGTTTTTATTTTTAAATAACATTTTGATTTGAGCAACTCAAGGATAATACATAGGTTAGTGCATTTTCTTATTTTCTACTATTTGGGTGATCAGATTAGATTAAAGGTGTCTTGTATAGTGTATACTATGTAACACTTCAAATTGAAGTCAAGTCTCTGAGAGACATTGATATTGGTGATTGCATACAACTTCTTCGACGTTCCTCAAATTATTACCGATGTTGTGTTCAGTGTCTGTGTTTCATTGTATAAATCTAAAATAAAATGACATATAATTAGACATAATTGAGTTGCACTTTGAAGGATCAGGCATCTTTATTCTCTACTTAAGGAATCCCTGTTTCTTCATCATCTTTGATGTTACTTTTATCAGTTTTTTATTAAAAGTTGATATGGAGTCTGCTAGGATAAACAACTTAATTAAGCACTTATAGCATAAACGTTTATCTTATAAGTGCTTACGTATGAGCCGTTTCTATTACAAAAGATAAAATACAGTCAAATTGTTTTCATATAAGCTATGAGTAGTTCTCATTAGCTATCTGGGAGAGCTTATGGAAATAATCTGAAAACAACTTATGGACATGTTACAAACCAAATGAGCCCATGATGTCATCAAATGTTCATTCCAACTTCTTATTGTGTTTTGTAAAGCTCAGTATTCAGATTCTTTAGTGATGCCTATAGGCTCTATAACACATGTATAATTCTCCTTGACATATTTCTAATATCTTATTTTATTGCAGATTTCACCTAACTCTGGTCATTACTGCGACAATATGCTGCTGGATGATGTAAGTCCCGTTTTCTTTTAGTTTTTTTCTCAAGTCAATAAAGGAATTAGAGCAAATAGAAATTGTGCACATAGGTTTATTTTCCCCGGATAAGGAATTTACCCCTTAGAAAGAAAAAAAAATTAAAATAAATGGCATGCCATTCTTGGATTTCTTGCCCATGAAATAACTTCATGCTTACAGGCTGACATGTACACAGTACTCATAGTTGTTAATGTTGTTCAAGCTGTTTGCTCTCCATAGATGTTCCTTACACTCAGACATGATGTTGTGTGTTTTTGGTCATATTCTAATTTATGAAGCACGGACACGCGTCGGTGTTTGACACCCACACTACACTTATGATTACACTGAATTATGTCATTTTTCCAAATTATTATCTGTGTCGGTGTCCGTGTCAAATATACTTAATAGTTTTTTTTTTTTTTAGCTGGGACCTGAACCCTGGTCTTTTAACTCATTAACTTCTTTAACCCTTAGCTCGAACAAGTTGAGCTACCCAACCGGTTCATAACAGCCCTCCTGAAAACAAATGTGAGTCAAGCCATCATAGATGGACGAGCGCAATATTAGTGAAATTTAGTTTAACATCCTTAACCATTGCTATTACATCTCTTCTAAGAAGGGCATTATGCTTTTTAGGGAATTGATTGGGCATTTGTTCAGTATTTTGATGTTTGTATATAATAACATGTCCAATTGTAAATAGTCTGTGAATCACTAAGTTGTTTGATGATTATGCTTTTCTCTGATTAAACTACCCGCCATTTTAATATGTTGTACTTACATTCTAAATGTGTGGTCTTACTAAATAAACTTATAAATAGATACTACAAAGCGATTTGAGTTTCTGTTAATCATTATGAACATTTCATCATATCGTCAAGGAGCTTGATATAATTTGATGAACATGTGTATAGGCTATAGATAGGTTTGCCTCATTAAGTGTAAAAACGGGTATGTCTAGAGGTTTTTTTGGGGAGGAGGAGGTGGAGGAGATTAACTGGCATTTTGATGGAATTCTCAGACAAAGGAATTTTTCATTCTAACTTGTAATTAGCCATATAATGTCATGTTTGTCATTGTGCTCACGTTGGTATTTCCTTGTATCAGGTGGGCGATTGTATATCTGGCACAAATGAAACCACTCATAGTACCTATACTAAGTGAAGGCGAATAAGTAGGCGAATAGTAGCTTCTTGTATGTTAGAGAATATGGATCTCAGATCGGTTGCTGGAGAGAATTTGATATCAGCTCTCATGAGTCATTGATTATTTTCTAAGGGTGGATATGTATGTATTTCTTGTTGGATAATGGCATTTCTGTTGCCTGATGTTGTAGTGTTACAGTTGTATTCAACCCTCATTCATTTCAGATGTTGGTTCAATTTCAAATCATTTGTGAAAAATAACAAATTACACATTAGTTATAAATAAAATAAGAAAATAACTTTATTTTAGTCAAGTACTGGAAATGTTATTTGATGAGAATTGATATCTCTAATCAGCTCTTATCATCTTAATTTGTTATTTTAAAGCAAAAGAATCCATAGGGAAAATGGGTCTATATAATTAAGTATTACATTTTCAAATGTTATTTCTAAATTGTTATGTAGAAATGAAAACAATAGAGAAAAACAAGCTTTTACCTTAATGGTTTTTCCATTGTAAGTTGACTATAAAGCTTATTTAAGATGATGATATTCCTCTCTTCAAACCTTTTTTTTTTATTGGTCTCGAAACAAAAAAAACGGAATCTTCTTTTCCCTCTCCTCTTATTCTACTTTTCGATGATCTAACCAACTACCGGTGATGCTCCGACGGCATTCCCTTGCTTGTTTTCGCCCCTTTTTCATTGTCTCAAGTGATTTTTTGCCTCTTCTCTACGTTCTACCCATTTTTAGTGTTCATTTGACTTCGTTTTCCTTCGGTGAGATCTACTTTCTCCGATTTGGTTCCAGTTTTGCTTCCTTGTTGTTCGTACCTAGTATTTTGGTGGTGGTTTGTTGAAATTGATATGCCACTGGAAGTTTTTAGCACCACTTGTAGCAGTGGTGTTGATGAAAACCTCGAAGACCTTTGCGCAAGCAGTCTCTGATACTTGTGATATGCAGTTGCATTAAATGCCTCCAAAAGTGGTTGTTGGAGACATTGTTCGCATCAAGATTTCACTGGATGGTTATGCTCACGGCCTTAAGGATTGCAGCAGAATCTACACTGCAGGGTTACCCTACTGAAGCATGATTCCCCTTCAACTGCTACGGTTGTCAATTACACCTTTGGGAAGATTTCGCTATGAGTTCCAATTCAAGTCCATAGAAGAAATGAGGAAAACTTTGGCTCAAGCAAGTTCATCATTTAGGAGCTCAAGGCTATTTTCAGAGCATGGTGAAAGGTCATTTTTCGGATATCAAGGCTATTTGATTAGCTTTTGACTCACTAAATTATTTCACGACTTTTGAAAAAAAAAGATTTGAATTAGAAGGGGTCCGGGGGTTGGTTACATAAGGGGAAGGTGTTAGCACCCCTTATGTTCGTAGTACTCTACGAGAACCTTTCGACTTTATTTCTTTTTCGTGCTATAAACTTACTTAATTTTATTTAGGGTTAATAGTGATTTTAGCCCCTGTAATATAGTGCACTTTTGGGTTTAGTCCCTGTAAAAAAAAATTTAGATTCCACACTTGAAAAATGAAGATTCTTCAGGATTGGCCCCCGACCCCATTGAGTCAGCAGAATCTCCTATGTGGCAGTGACGTGTCATTTTTTTTACCATGCCACGTGTGTAAATAACTGCCATGTCATTTTTGACTTAAAAAAACTGAAAAATTTAAAATTACAAAAAAATTGTTTTTTATTAAAAAAATAAAAAAAAACATTTTTTTAAAAAACGAAAAAATCTTTTTCTAACTGTTTTTAATTAATTTTTAAAAAGCTAAAATTATTTTAAAAATCAGAAACAAAATTCTAAATTTAAATTATTTCAAATTTTTTAAATTTATGAAAAAAAAAGTATGATTTTTAAATTTAGAATTTTTTTCTGATTTTTAAAATAATTTTAGCTTTTTAAAAATTAATTAAAAACAATTAGAAAAAGATTTTTTCGTTTTTTAAAAAAATGTTTTTTTTAATAAAAAAACTTTTTTTTTGTAATTTTAAATTTTTCAGTTTTTTTTAAGTAAAAAATGACGTGACAGTTATTTACGTGGCATGGTAAAAAAATGACACGTCACTGCCACGTAGGAGATTCTGCTGACTCAATGGGGTCGGAGGCCAATCTTGAAGAATCTTCATTTTTCAAGGGTGAAATCTAATTTTTTTTTGTACAGGGGCTAAACCCAAAAGTGCACTATATTACATGGGCCAAAAACACTATTAACCCTTTTATTTAAAAGAAGGAATTTGAGAATAGTGATTAAAAGAAAAGAAAGAAGCCTATTATCTACGTTTTTTATTGATTCGGAAGGACTAGGTCCTTTGCCTACGTACCCGTGAGGGATCAGAACCTTGTAGTTCGGGGTAGAAATTGACGTTTGATTTGTTTTGTATTTTTTATTAATTTTTTAAAAAAAGTTTTAAAATAAAAAAGCCAAGTGGCAAATAAGAATTGTTTTGTATTTTTTATATTGAAAGAAAAATGACTCAAAGTAGAATTAAAATTGATTTGAAATTTGATTAAGAAAGAAAATAAAAAGAACGATCACTTGATTGAAAATCAAGGTTTATTATGAAAATATTTTTGTGAATTTTTTGGTTATTTGCATGTTTTTGTTATTTTTGAATAATTGAAACTTAAATAAAACTAACGTAGCAATAAAAATAAAAGCGTGAGAATTTTGTAGTAACGTTAGATCACCACAAAATCTCTTAAGCTAATCTAATTTTTTTGTATTTTTTGATATATATAAAGCAGTAAAGAAATAAAAGATACACACACACACACACACTTTTCTCATTTATATTTACATTGGACCTAAATATATTCTAATTGCTGGAAAATAAATAACAATAATTAAAATGCTAAATAGAAATAAAATAAAATGCAAAAATGCTAAAAAGAAATAAAAATGCAAGAAAATAAAAGAAAGGGACAACCGAAGGGACAAAAATTTCCGAGGGGACTTTTCCGAAGGGACTTATTCCGAAGGGACAGAAAAAAGAGGGAGAAGAAAATAATAACTCGTCAACACAAGCTAAATAGGGAGGAGAGAGAAAAGTTCTTTGACAACTCAAGAGAACTTTTGATGTCTAAAATTGTGAGGAATGAGAACTATATTTATAGGTGAGGAGGTTGATGAAAATGGAAAAATGGTTTAATGGATTTTGATGATGATTTGAATGATGTTTAATGGTGAATTTGAAAAGAGGAATGTGAAAGTTGACACTTCACTTGAAATTTTTTGGACCTTGGACATTTTATTTTTGGACCTATTCTAAAGAAAATAAAATAATAATAATAAAAAAAGGTAAAATAAAATAACCTAAAAATAAAACAAAAGGATAAAAATAAAAATAAAAATAAAAGATGGAAATTAACTAAAATAAAAAACTAAAGATAAAAAGTAAAAAAGACTAAAAATAAAATAAAATAAAAACGATCCCAAAATCGAACCAAAAATGAGGTATTTTAAAATACCTTTCTGCCGAATTTTTCTCTAAAAGGCCAGAGAATATTCTGGGCTAAATAACGCGTGTCAGTGGTGTCTTAAGTCAAAAATTAGGGTATGACACTACATTATTATTTATTATCAACCATTAATATATCATCACCAAGAAGTGACATGGCTTACTCAATATCTTATTTATTTCTTGGTCTTAATCTTTTTGTTTTTCTCTCTTCTCAAGTTTTAGCTGATATTCATGTTCCACCAATGCTTACTGTTGGTGAGTCATTCTAGGCTATAATTTATTTTTGTATGTCAACTCCATATATGTAAAGAATTTAATATTAATCTATGGTCAAGTTAAACAAGTTTTACATGTGCATATAATTATCACACTATTATGCTTCTTTTTTATTTACTAAAAAACAAATATACCAAAATGATTCAATCTGTGAATGTATCATAGAAACTTCCTATGTAAATTTTGGGCATGCATCATATTGCTCCTACTAGCAATCATAATTATGGTGATCCGAGGGAATAGTGGAACATTAGCTAAAGCTATTTTGCCTCATTGATAAGAAAACTCATAAATCAATCAACAACCATATAAGAATCTTTTTAATTCTACCAGCACTTTAAACGATAGAAACAAGAAATCTCAAGGTCTTAGGGTTGTCATGGAGGGTTAGAAGGGTTGGTGGCCAGTGGAAGATGGAAGAGAAGAGAAAGGACTAGGACAACGAATTTAATATAGCTAAAGTGAAACATATAACTTAAGAAAAATATGCATGATCTTTTTTTACCATAATGATGGCGTCCAACAATAACAACCGTCGAAATGTGAGTTAGGGTTATAGGTAAATACTTAAACATTTAAGTCATTATGAGTGCAAAAAAAATTAGAGTTTTTAGTATACATTGTGTGTACTTTGCTTTTTTACTAAAGGGGCCCTTTTATAAGATTGGTTACGGAGTAACAAACCATCAATGTCAAGCTCTAACTGTTATGTGTCATGAGGTGTTATGGAGTAAATGGATTTTTCACATTACACACACTTATATTGCACCATTTCGATATTTTTGTAGTTATTTTTGGAAGTAGATTTTCCACATTACACATATATATCATTATAATCTTCTCTTTCCACTTTTGCAGAACCCAATCTTCCTTCAATGACCAACCAACTCAATGACAAACAAATCTCAAAGATAAAGGCGTATTTCAGCCTCATCGATAAGGATGAAGATGGTTCTATTGATAATGAAAAGTTTATGATGGTTTTCCATATGTGTGACAAGGATCAGAATGGTTTTGTCTCCACATCTGAGTTGCATTATTTCATGGCATATATCGGCCAAAAGGTGGCATATGAAGATGTGGGCGAGTATGTTCGCGAGGCTGATGTTGATGGTGATGGACAGATAAACTTTGAGGAGTTTGTCAAAGATTTGACAAGGGACAGAACAAACACATGACCTTATGATTATGTATATTATGTTCTACCACGTAGCTATTCTGATGTTGTTGTCATTTAGATGCAAATTATATATATATATATATATATATATATATATATATATATTTTTGTTTGTAATTCTTTCATTTCTCCCATCCCCTTCTTTTATTTTTTTTCTTATTTTTTCCCTTTCTATTTGGAGACTATAGCCATAATAGTTCTCTATCTATTATGGCTAAAATTACTCTTTCAATTTCTAAGTGCTAGAAATTATGATGGATTAAATAATTTTGAGTCCTTACAAAACTAAACTGATGATATATTTTAATATAATATTCTAGATATAGTTACAGCAATTATTTAAAATTTTAAAAGTTGAAGCAACATCGACTATTTATATAGATATTTTGGATGACTAACATGTGCGATGTTTTTATGAAAAAAAAAAAAAAAATTTGGATAAAAAAGTATGCACCTCCTAACCCAAGGTCTTGGATATGTCACTGTATGTGACGATAAAGCGAAAGGACCAACCCAAAATTTGAAAAAGCACATGAGCATATAAAATTGACACGTTAAACGAGTTTTGACGAGAACTGTTGTTCTATTTCTATTATAAGATGTTTTATTTGGGGTCATTAGTTTTTTTGTTGGTTGGCTTGTTTGCTTTAATTATTGCTGCTACCGATTATTAGTTCCCTACTTGTTTGCTCAGTCCTTGTTTGCTCTGTCCCTTTGTTTAAGTTATATAGTTTAGGAATAATTGTTTACATTGAAATCAAATATATATTTAGTCTTTGAAAATATAACTTTCTTCCCTCTTTTTGAATAACAAATATATATAAGATAAGGTAACAAGACTATACAATACAAGAAGTACTTAAAAGATCAACATAAATATACAAACAAGAGTAAAACTACTCGAAAAAAAACTACAAAAAAGATGGAGAAACTAAAGAGACCAAGACGAAGTCCAACCGAAGCTCTGAACCAACCGACAACAACAAAGAAGCCCAAACAAGAGCACACACAAGAAGAGGAAAATTGCAACCAAACATTGCATTCAAAATTGAATGAGAAAATCTTCGATTTAAACCATTAAAACACTAGATGTTTAACATGCTCAAAGATGGAATGAATAGACTCCTTCTTATGTTGAAAAATATGATTGTTTATCTCTTTACAGATAACATAAACAACTGCTAACCAAATCATCTTGAAAGCTAAACAAATATTTTTTGAAAAACCTCGCAAGCCCATTAAGTGTTGAAGATGCAAAAAATACGCTTGTTTATTAATGACTTTTTTATTCTCATGAAACAAGTTCCTTTAGGTGACACTTTTGAGAATGTTATATATGAAACCAATAAAATAATTGATATAACTAAAATTTTAAATTTAGGTATTTTTGTTTCTAATTGAGATCAGAGAGTATTGTGATTAAGTCATTTTTTTTATTAAGAGTGGAAAATTAAAACATAGGTAATCATATTTGTTTAATGTATTGAATGGCTCATAAACCAAACCTAATATAAACTCTTATTAATTAGTTAACTTGTTAAGAATATATTAATTATTTATAATGTTTTTATTTTTTAGGCTTAATTGTATTTTTTTTAAACTATTTTATCACTCACAAAAATAGTCATCTCTTTATAAAATTTAACTTTTTGATCTCAATATGAAGATAAAATTTATTGTTTCAATTTTAAATATGAAGATAAATAACACATAACGTCAAAATTTTGGATGACAAGAAACACTAACAATGATATTTGAAAAATCGGTTAATATGTAAAATTTGTTAAAGAATATTAAATAAAATGTATCCCGTGCTTGGCACGGACGTTACAATAGTAACAATACAAAAAAGATTATCGGGAAAAAAAAACTAAAAAAGATGGAGAAACTAAAGAGACCGAAACAAAGTCCAACCAAAACTTTGAACCAACCGACAACAATAAAGAAGCCCAAACAAGAGCACACACAAGAAGAGGAAAATTTCAACCAAGCATCCTAATCCTGCTCACTCACCGCTATTGATCTTAGCACAAGAAGAGTTCCATCCTCCACCCAGAGTATAGACAAGGACGTCCAAAAGAATTACCAAAAACTATTTTCACGAAGAGACACAAATTTTATGATAAATTTGGTTGAATTTTATGATATAATAGTACAACATCATGTTCCTGTTACACCACTTGAAATCACATCAATTTTTGATTGAAAACAAAAATTAGTAGGCCTGTAAGTTCATTAAACCAAAATATTTAAAAGAAAAAAATTATGAGAGCATTTAATTTTCTAAAAAATTATAGTTTAAACTATAAACCTACGAGTGCATAACTCTAATTGTACGATGCTCGTTTTTAAAAAATTGATCCGAGGACAAAGAAAAATGGCATTTCCAGAGGTTTTTTTTGGGGAGGGGGAGAAGATTATCTGGCATTTAGATGGAATGTTCACATAAAGGAATTTTTCATTCTAACTTGTAATTAGCCATATAATGTCATGTTTGTCATTGTGCTCACGTTGGTATTTCCTTGTATCAGGTGGGCGATTGTATATCTGGCACAAATAAAACCACTCATAGTACCTATACTAAGTGAAGGCAAGTAAGTAGGCGAATAGTAGCTTCTTGTATGTTAGAGAATATGGATCTCAGATCGGTTGCTGGAGAGAATTTGATATCAGCTCTCATGAGTCATTGATTATTTTCTAAGGGTGGATATGTATGTATTTCTTGTTGGTTCAATTTCAAATCATTTGTGAAAAATAACAAATTACACATTAGTTATAAAAAAGTGGAAAATAAGTGGAAAATTGAGTATTGACTATACACAAATTCCCACAATGCGTAGAATTAATATAGTGAATTGAAAAAAATGGAAGTCATAGACCACACATTAATAGTGTTTATATAGTGGGGGTGTACCTCTAATATGGGTACATAATTATGTGAACGAAGCAAGCACTAGAGAAAAAATATATATTGATATATATTTTATTATTTGGAAATGATAAATTAAATAATTAATTTAATCATTATTAGAAATTGTTTTCGTAGTCCCCAAGTTTTGCTAAAATTTTGTGGAACGCAATCAAGAATATTTTGGAACACAATCTGAAATATTTTGGTAGGCAATCCAATATATTTTAGTGCATGATCTGAAATATATTTTGATACTCAATAATATATTTATGTACTGAATAATATATTTTTGTACTCAATATGATATATTTTGATACTCAATTTGCGATATTTTTGTACTAGATCTAATATGAGAATTACTTGCTACCAACGTTTCTTACTTATTAGTTGTGAACTTTCTCTATAAATGGAGAGCTCACAGAGTGATGCTTCCTGTGTTTTTCCTTTCTTTTCCCTCCTTTGACTTGTGTCAACAAGTCCTTCTCCATTTTCTACTCCTTCTATCCATTCGAAATTAAGAGTGTTCTTAAGACCATATATCCTATTTGATTTATTGTTCTTTTGTAACTAAGAATGGTCTTAAGAGCATAGTCCCTTCAATTATTTATGCCTCTTCAGAATAAATAATATTTTAAAATCATGGTCCCTGTTTTGGTATAATAAGAATGATCTTAAACATATATATATATATATATATATATATATATATATATATATATATATATATATATATATATTCTTCTTCTATTCATGGAGAAGATAGATGTTAGAATGGTCGTAGCACCATATTTGAGTGGTTGAAGTACCATATTTTGAGTGGTCTCAGCACCATAATAGAGTGGTCACAATACCATATTGGTTTCAGTATTGAAGAGTGGTCTTAGTACCATATTTGAGGGTGTTATTTCTCAAACGATTATTTACGGTGCAGTACTTAATCGAACAGGTGAACTAGGCTGTTTTATCCTGGAGGCGCACAATTATTAGTCTACCTTGCACAAACTCGGGTAGTGCCGTGAAATGTCTTAAAGAAAGCGACCTGGTCGTGACTCAACCCGGTAGGACGTCAAGAAGACTCAACTCGGTAATATCTTCGGTGGTGACTTCAATTTTATTAGGAAGTGAAGCAGACTGAACTCGGTAATATCTTTGATGGTGATTTCGACTTTATTAAAAGGTACTTTTCTGAACCCGAAAAACAAAGACGTTTCAACTGTTATGTCTACCGAAGAAATTACTTGTTGTTATAACATCATTTCGACTGAAACAATGAAATGCTTATTGTTATAACAACAACACTAACAAAATTCACATATGTGACTTTGAGTCTGTTTGAAATTTATATCGTGCTGTGAATAAGTAAGTCTAACTGTCAACAGAATCAGAACACCAAAAAGGTCCTATATCGGAAATCAGCAGCCACCATCAAGAAATGACACTGGTTTACAATTTATTTTCAATACAATTGCGAGAAACTACGGCATATGTCCCGCAATTATATGAACATGTCAAGTGCTGCTTTGTAGCCTAACATGAATAAAGAGAAATTCACTGATATGACTAGTTAAATCATTCTAGTTGGTGAATAAGTGAATGGTGGATAAACATTAGTGCCCCACACCATGTTTGCTATGATTATGATATGTTCAAAACATACGCTACTGCTGAGAATAAGAAAGTATTGTTATAATATTATAACATCATTAAGGTCATTAGCAGATATGAAGTTGTAATTCACGTCCGAAAAGAAAATTATTCTCTAGGACGTGATGCTTGCTTCAAAAATTAGAAAGAATTTGAATATCAGATTTTTACTGAGTTGACTCAGACTTAAAAGAGAGACTTGTGTATCATGCATTCATGTGCGAAAAGACTGTGCTTTTGATGGTATGTTCAAAATTAAATTCTCCTTCTATTTTATATAAATTGTGTGATTTTAATATTTGACATATCAAAATTTATTATGCGATCATGAAATTCTGGCACGTTAGACTTATAATGTTCTACGTGATGTTTCAACACCAGAAACACACAATCAGATGTTGAATAAGAAGTTTAGAACATTAAGCTAACAAATTGCAAATATATGTAAAAGCAATAGACAAGAAAGTAAATGCACAGAGAGTTTGTTAACCTAGTTCGGTGCAACGTCACCTACTCTGGAGGCTACCAAGCCAGGAAGGAAATCCACTAGCGTAGTCCGTATTCAATAGCTCTCAGCAAACAACACGTTTGCACTAAAAACCTAGGACCTACCCGTACGAAATTCAACCTAGAAACTCGTAGATCTGAGATCCCATCTCACTCCCTTACAACATGATCACATACTCTGTGATACTCAGGTTACAGACTTAATCAAATGCGAAGTTACCTTCAAACAGAACAACTAACACCGTGCTTAAAATCTTTGGTGTAGTGCACAAAACTCCCTAACTCTTTGCTTAAAAGCTTCAGAGTAGTGAACAAAATACAACTCAAAACACAGTCCTAAACATGCATCAATCTGACACACGAAAGGCTCACAAATTGACTCAAAACCCTAAAGATCTATTCTTCAAATGACGGCTTGAATGATGAACTAGGTCTTGCTGTCTTGTCTAAATACTGAAGCAATACGGGTCAAATAATCCATTTGGGCTTTAGAGCAAACCGGTGATCCATTTCTCATCAAACAGAACCAGATAAGGAAACTCCTAAAATGTAGGCACATCTTTAGGAACATACCGATCATCATCAAGACTTTCCTAAGTCATTAGCACTTCCTCAGGAAATCACATATGTTCTGATTCTCTAATAAAGACACGCAGGTTACCAACACTATTGGAGGCGTGGATTCCTTAAACAAACAAACGCGTGCGTAAAATAAGGCAAGGTACAAAACACACAGAACCATGCCTGGATATTGGAACATTGTGTTCCACATCTGAAGTGAATATTTGTTTTAGTTAAAAGTGAAGCCAACATACAAATATCCAACAATCTCCCCCTTTGGCAAATTTTTGGCTAAAACAACTTGAGGCCAGTCCAAACAAAGAAGAGAGACAACACACAACCTTTTCTTCAATTTTCACAAAAAAAATCTTCCTTGAAGAAAGGTACACAAACTCAGATTAATAAAAGATACCAAAAATATAATTCTTTAGTCACATCAAAATCTTCAAGACTAGAAGAAGTATATCACAGATCTCAAATTCTGCTTCCAATATTTTCACAAAATAATCAACACATGGAAATAAGCAGACAAGAGAAAAAATAGGTATCATACTAGAAAATCAGAGGCTTGCAGCAGTGGAAATATAAGGAAAAATAAATTCCCATACAGACAGTCAACTGTCACAACATGCTACTCAAATAAACAGAGGGAAAAATAAATTCCCAAACAATATAAAGTAGTTAATAAGAATGTTCCAGCATCCAACCAAACATTCATGAACACAAATGAGTATTACTTCCTCTCAAGGAACACAAAGCAGTATTATAATACTCCCCCTGAACACATGCATCTGACACATTATCTGCTATTATACTCAGATCTGCTCAAAATAAACCTGCTCTCAAAAGAGCACACACACATTTGTACCTGCTCTTCACAAGCTTGCATACAAAACTCCCAAATAGAATACATTCATACAAATACATAGCAACTCTACTCCCCCTTTTTAGCCATAAAATATGCCAAATAAAAGTTAGAGATAAACACAAACCAAGATGAAAGGTATCAGAAGCTAAATCCCAAGAACAGTAGAATGAAGCTATCATACCAGAGTTTTTATCCATTAATTGCTATAACTTCTTTCTTAGTGAAATGTCCAACCTGTCCCTCAATTTCTCAAATTTCTTTAAATCTAAAATTTCCGCATATTTGTCAATTAAAATATCTTTTGTAGGAACACCGTTCTTTTCAACAGAATCCTTGATAAAGTGTAGCTGAACTTTAATCTGATTATTTTTCAAAGTAATAATACTCTTAGAAACACTTCTCCTCTCATCTTTACTTCCAACATGTCACTCTTTCCTTTTGATTCTGGAATCCATTTGTAGCAATCATTTTCAGTTCTAATTCCTCTCATTGACACTTCTCCTTTGAAGGTGAGAAAAACACAAGAAGGGGGGGGGGGGGGGGGTTGAATTGTGTTTTCTTTTTCTTCTTCTTCTCCTGCTGAAGTCACTGGTCAGAAGTAGTTAGAGTACAGCTTCTGAAGTGATGTTCAGATTCTAAATGCAGCGGATAAAAACAGAGAGAGAGAGAGAGAAGAGAGACACAAAGCAATTATACAAGTTCCTTCCACAAACCGGAAGTAGTCCTGTCCCCCTTGCACTTCCAAGGAGAGTTCACTAAAATGTAATATCTGATTGGAAATGCTCACTGCTAAAACTAGCAAGAGACTTCAAATGCTCAAACACAACTGCAAGAGACTTCCTATGCTCCTGAACACAATCAAGAGACTTCTATGCTCAAGCACAATTGCAAGAGACTTCTAATCAAACATAATTACAAAGAAAAATGTTTGACGTTGAACACTTGATATACAATCAGTGGTGTTCACAATACAAATTAGATACAGACTCTTAAGACCTTAGAATTTCTAAGGTATGAACTTTGATAAGAAATTCTAAGTGAACTTTTGATACAGAACAATTTAAGTAGAGGTTTCATGCTTTTGAATTGTTGTGAGTCTCTTACAATTCTTCAAGTCTTCACTCCTTTATATAGAGGTGTGAAAGAGACGTTGTGAATTTCCAGCACATCAAAATAAGAGTCGTTTGAAGCTTTGATCAATCACCAATGATCTTTTGCCTGATATGGTTGTTGTCCTATGAAGGATCAATTTCAAATCCATTCCAAGTCTGTAGGAACATCGTTGCAGGCAAAGCTGTTATTCTTGTCTTGTAGCAGAGACAAAAATTGAGTAGTGGAGATAGTGGTTGTACACTTCGTACAATTGTACTATGTCAACGCTCTTCAAAGAACAAGCATCGAAAGCCTTCAAATTCATTTGAATTAGCCGTTGCTTCACTCTTCTGGTCTTCTGCAATGCTTATACGAGATTAAATCCATTGAACAACCTTTGAAGCTTTAAGTCTTGCATCTTCTGATGAACTACAACTTCTGGTGATCTTCAGGTTCTGATGAGATGCTTCTGATGAACTTGCTTCTGATGACGTCATCACTTTAGGAGCACTTTGTCTTCAGGAGCACTTTGACTTCAGGAGCTGTTCCCTTCAGACGCTTTAAGCTTCCTTTTTGTTGATTCCTTTGCTCTCTTTTGTTCTTCCAGAACATAATTACGATCTTAAATTTTTGTCTATGGTCCTGTACACTTGAACAAATATTAGCATATCCAATTGACAATTTTTAATACCTTGTTATCATCAAAACTCTAAAGAGGTAATGTTAAACACATTTTGTTCCAACAATCTCCCCCTTTTTGACGATGACAAACATTAGTATTTAAAATGTTCAATTGTTGTTAATCTAATTAACAAGTTGACTTTTAGGGTATGAGGTTTGTAAGCTCCCCCTGAGTCCAATAACACTATAAGGTGAAGTTTGTAAGCTCCCCCTGAGTTCTATTCTTGTTAATTAAATTCATCATTAAAAATGTAATATCACTCAAAATAATCTCACATTAAAAGACTAGGAGATAAGAAGGTGGTCCTATTAATTTAAATTGTTTGAAATTAAATTAATGGGGCTCAGAGCCTTTAAATACTATACATCTACTCCCCCTTTTGTCATCAACAAAAAGTATAAAAGAATAAAGAGAAAAAGAAGAGATGAGAAAAACGAAGTGAGAAAATATACTAAGAGTGATCAGAGCACACAATATAATGAAGTTCAGAAGAAGTTTATATCCAGAAGCATAAATTGTTCAGAAGCACATAGGTCAAACATAAACAAGTTCAGAAACAATACATAAAGATATACAAATAATGGAAATAAAAACAAGCTAAAATGGTGTGCAACTAGGGTTGGGCTTGTTTTTGAAATATCTCCATCATCTGTTGCATTATCCTGTTCGTTTCTTTTGCTTGTTCCTTCATTTCTTGCTTGAATTCTTCATTGCTTCTGATCAGCTTCTTTTCCCTTATTATTGCTTCTTCCAGCTTGGCTTTAGTAGCAGTCTTGTATCCAATAGAAGTAGTTTCTGCTCTATAAGCTCTTTCTTGAGCTGTTAATTTTCCTTCTCTAAGAGAGTGTTCTTTTGCAGAAGTGCCAGCTCTCTTGGGTGTATACTTGATGGAATGAAATCAGAAGCATTCCTTGCTCTTAAGCACAGAGGAGTCTTCACCCAAGTTTTAAGAACTTTCACTTCATGCAAGTTACTGACAACTCACTTCAGCCAATCTTGAAGCTTTGTCTGAGCAGTGTCTTGAGCATCAATGCATGTTCTCTGTAGTCTGTCAAGACATATTCTACTCTATCCTTCAACCTTATCTATAGCTTCTCGTAGTTGTCCTCATGAATGAGGTTATTCCTAGCTTGAACCAGATTGTTCAGCTCTTGAAAGATGTTCTCACACACATCTGCTAGAATAGTTGAATCTAGAAACATGGTGGGTGGAGAAGGAACATTGGTCTTGGCAGGAGCAACAGGTAGAATGGCTAAGTTTGAGGATGAGGGTTGGTCATTGATTGAAGTTTCAGGTTCAGTAGAAGTGTTGGCTGTTTGTTGTTGGTTAAGAATGATTTGTTTAGGAACACTTAGTTCCGGAACAGGTTGTTCAGGAACAGGGTCAAGGATGAGAACATAATCAAGGTTGGTTGATGAGGTCATATCTTGGTTAGGTTCATGTTGTTGAGGGCTTTCTGTCATAACTTCATCAGAAGCTATGTCAGAGGCTTTTTCTAGATTTGACTCATACTCAGGTAGTTCACCTGAATAGTGATCTACAAGGTTTTGTATTATTGATGGTTCAGATGTTTCTGTTGTTGGAGTTGTTTGTGTTGGAGAGGTAGGGTGAGGTGATGATACATTGATGTTTGCAGAATCTGTCCCTGTGTGATCATCAACACCCTCTACATCAACAAGAATAAATTGAATAGACTCAATCACAGGTGGTTGTAGGGGATGATCAGCAGGTAGATGAATGCAAGCATCAATTCTTCTTTGTTGCAAACCAATTAGCCTCTCTTTAACAGAAGGATACATTGACACAAAGGTATCATAATCTGGCTTTTTATGAGTTTTGGTTGATGGTGATGGGGATAAAGATTTGTTGAGGTTGGTCTAAACTTTGTTTAGGGGTACATCATCTGTATCAGAAGTTGTTGATGAGGATGATGATAATGTGGCTGAACTAGACCTAGATTCAGGGGATGAACTAGATTCAACTGTAATAATTTCTGAACATCTTGCTTCCTCTTGAACAACCTCAGTAGCTTCCATCAATTCAACAACCACTGCCATTTGCTGTAGGTTTTCAGTGATTTCCAATCTCAGTTGAGCAGC
This sequence comes from Medicago lupulina, assembly GCA_958299785.1. NCBI lineage: Eukaryota > Viridiplantae > Streptophyta > Magnoliopsida > Fabales > Fabaceae > Medicago > Medicago lupulina. Next base: position 32,809,034 of record OY283144.1, on the reverse strand, counting down.
TTCAATTTTAGATTCTCTAGCCAGAACCTCAGCAGGTATTTCAATTTCTCTGGCCAGCTGTAATGCCTTCTGAACAACAGCATCTTCATCTTCTTCTTCTTCAGAGGCAATCTTAAGTTTTCTGACAACTGGTTTCCTTTTCCTTTTAGGAATGGAGGGTTGACTAGGTTGAAGTGGTGAAGGTACAACTTCCTTCCCACTTCTGGTCCTCTTGTCCAGAACCTTGATTGGTTCCAAGTCCTGAACTTCCTCTTGAATTGTTCAACCAGAACTAGTTGCTTCAGATGCCTTGTCAGTTTTAGCCTTCTTGACTTTCTTTGCTGGTTGTTCAGATGCTTCATCAAGGTATTCATCCTTGGTAAGAGCTTTTCTCTTTGTTTTCCTACTATTGGCCACAGACAGAGCACCACCATACATCTGATAAGGAATATCCCCCAGTTGGATATTTTGTCTTGTGCTTTGCAGATGGTCATGGATGTAGTACAGTTGCACATCAAGTGGATCTTGCTTGTAGATAGGAGGAAAGCCTTCCATGAGGTTGGACATGGCTCTGGACTCCTTCATATCTGTGTCCAGTTTCTTGATGTCTTCTTTCTTGATCAAGGTCATGTTTCCCAAAGTGCTTCCATTGATGATTTTCCCAGTAACTGTACCGAGTTGTTGATCAGTGAAGACTTTGGTATCATCTAGGGCCTTCATAATCCCTCCTTGATGTAGTATCTCTAAGAAAAGTCTCGCATAGGGAACCCACCCTCTATTGTTCAGCTGACTTTCTCTCAGAGTCTTGATCATGTGCTTGATTTAATATGTTTTATTTTACTATTTTTGGTTGATTTAATATGTTTTATGTATTTTATATAATTTATGTGATTTATGTGAATATTGATGTGTTAATATTTGGTATATAACTATTTGTGTTATTTGATAATATAGGAGGAATTAGTAATTCTTTAGAATTAGTAGAGTTAGGAGGGGGTTAATGAAAATTAAAAGGAATTTAGTGAGGAGTTAAGAGTAATAGGAGAGGTTACACTTTGTAAGGAAATAGGAAAGTCAGTAAGGAAAGAAAATTTGTACGTACAGTAAAGAACAAACAAGAGTTTTGGGAGAAAAGAGAAGAACCAAGAGGGAAGAGCTAGGAAGAGAGAACCTGATCATTTTGCTGTAGGAATTTGCTGAATTAAGGTAAGGGTGGGTTTACTCTTCAATTGTTAATATATATGTATGTGTTTTCATGAAATTAAATTGAATTTGGTGATTGTTGTTCTAGGTTTAAGAAACATGATAAATTGCTCATTCTTGTTGAATTATGTTGTTGATGGTATTGTTATGACTTGTTTCTGTTGTTTATTTGTGAATTGAACCCTTAACCATTGTAGCAAATCATTTTGGGTGTTTGGGGGATCAAAAAGGGGTTTTTGGATGAGTTAGAGGTTGTGAAATCGTAGGTTTTTAGTCTGCCCAGATGAATTCTCGCTCAAGCGAGACAGCCGTCGCTTAAGCGAGCGGCACTTTTTCTGCCCAGAATCGTTTCGCGTCAGTTCGCTCAAGCGAGCGCTAAGCGAACAGTAAGCGAACCAAAACCAAACCTTCGTCATTTGCTTCGCTCAAGCGAAATTCCCATCGCTTAAGCGAGAGACGCTAATTTTTGCCCAGGACTGTGTATTTAGCCTGTTCGCTTAAGCGAACCAGAAGCGAGCTTCAAGCGAACTAAAACCCAACTTACGTGATTTGACTCGCTCAAGCGAGATTAGCTTCGCTTAAGCGAGATTGTTCCTGAACGACCATTTTGTGCAATTTTCTAAAGTGTTCTAAACCCAGACCTAAGCTTTCTAAGATGTTTATTAGATTTATTAATAATTGTTTAGATGGTAAAACTATATTATAAAGATGATTATGATGGGATTTATGTATGTTTATGTGCAAACGATTATACCTTGCTGAGTTGAGTTGTCTTGTTGACGTTGAGTAGTATTGTCCAGTTGGGGAGGGTATCCTAAGTTGTTGTTGTGTTGGTTGCATGCTGATATGCTCCATTACGATGTTGGGTTGTATGCAGATATACACCATAGAGTCATTCATACTCATTTGCATTTGTTGGGGGCTTATTGCCCTGGAATGTTTATCATTCACCTGTTGGGGGCTTATTGCCCTGGAACGCTTTATCGTTCACCTGTTGGGGGCTTATTGCCCTGGGATGCTTTAACCATCCAAATTGTTGGGGGCTTATTGCCCTGGAATGCTTAGCATTCAACGCGCGTAGTATGGTACCACATGCATAATGCATTAGATGTTGATGGAGTCTTGCATTAGTTGTAGGTGTGAGTTGTCCTTTTTGGATTGTTGTTGGTGAGATGTCGCCACAAGTGTTGTTGTTGTTGTTGCTGATATTAATCAAAGATGAATTGAAATTATAAAGTTGAGATGATATTGATGATGTTGTTGCTGATAGTTGTTATGAACTGTTGTTGTTTCAATTTACTTTGATGATTCATATATTTGTATATTACTTTTGATTTGTGAACTCACCCCTTCTGCTGGAATTGCCGCCTCGTGGGCAAGTGCAGGTAGCGAAGACTAGTGATGTTGGCTCTTGCGTCTAGGGCTCTGATACTTAGTAGGGATGGGGAAACGTTATCTTTCTTGTATTCCTTTATGTATCATTTATTTGAAGAAGATGTTGTTGAGATTAAATTGTTGGATAATTTTAATATGTTGGTGGCCTTTAGCGCCAAGATTATGATGTAGTTGTTGCATATGATTTCCAATTAAAGATTTTCCGCTGCAGAATTTTAATATGATGAAATTGTTGATGGTTTTAAATAGTTTTATATTCTATTTAAATAATTTTGAAAAAGTAGTGTAATACTCCGTTGTTTGTTGAATTACTCTGATTATGATTATTAGTAACATTATTATTACGTCGTTTTGGGAAACGGGGTGTTACAATTGGTATCAGAGCAGGTTGGTCTGTCAGACCATTAGTAGAGTCGTGTCGAGCCTAGTAGTGTTGTGTGACAGCTTTAAACTGTCTTTTGTTGCCCTGTTTTGTTGTTTGTTGCGTAGAGAACTGGTTAGAGTATAACCATGTTCGTAGTTGTTGTTTTAGCAAGACGGTGCGGTTTTCTTCTGCTGAAGAAGAGAGTGGAACATAATTTTTATCCACTAAAGAGATGAAGCGTTTAGAAAAGGATGGCGTGTTGATGTTTTCTTTGTTGGCATTCTTGTCGGTGGAGAACCAAGCTGTGATTGATGGGCTGCCTGTTGTGAAGGAATTTCCTGAAGTTTTCCCTGATGAGATTCCAGATGTGCCACCGGAGAGAGAGGTTGAATTTTCGATAGACCTGGTGCCGGGTACGAAGCCTGTGTCGATGGCTCCTTACCGTATGTCAGCTTCGGAGTTAGCTGAGTTAAAGAAACAATTAGAAGACTTGTTTGACAAGAAGTTTGTGAGACCGAGTGTTTCACCATGGGGAGCGCCGGTGTTGTTGGTAAAGAAGAAGGATGGTAGCATGCGGTTGTGTATCGATTACCGTCAGCTGAATAAAGTGACGATCAAGAATAGGTATCCACTTCCGAGAATAGATGACTTGATGGATCAACTAGTGGGTGCTCGTATTTTCAGTAAAATTGACTTGAGGTCAGGTTACCATCAGATAAAGGTGAAGGATGAGGATATGCAAAAGACAGCGTTTAGGACGCGGTATGGTCATTATGAATATAAGGTGATGCCTTTCGGTGTGACGAATGCACCTGGTGTGTTTATGGAATACATGAACAGAATTTTTCATGAGTATCTGGATCAATTTGTTGTGGTTTTTATTGATGATATTTTAATCTATTCTAAGACTGAAGCTGAGCATGCAGAGCATTTGAAGATTGTATTGCAAGTGCTGAAAGAGAAGAAATTGTATGCCAAGTTATCCAAGTGCGAGTTCTGGCTGAATGAAGTAAGTTTTCTTGGCCACATTATTTCTGGTAAAGGTATTGCTGTAGATCCTTCGAAGGTTGATGCTGTGTCGCAGTGGGAGACACCAAAGTCAGTTACTGAGGTAAGAAGTTTTCTTGGGTTGGCTGGTTATTACCGCAGATTTATTGAAGGATTTTCGAAGTTGGCACTTCCTTTGACGCAACTGACCTGTAAAGGTAAAGCATTTGTGTGGGATGCTCAATGTGAGAGTAGTTTCAATGAGTTGAAGCAAAGATTGACGACTGCTCCTATTTTAATTTTGCCCAAGCCAGAAGAACCTTTTGTTGTGTATTGTGATGCATCTAAGCTGGGATTAGGTGGTGTTTTGATGCAAGATGGCAAGGTGGTCGCGTATGCTTCTAGACAGCTGAGAGTGCATGAGAAGAATTATCCTACACATGATCTAGAGTTGGCAGCCGTGGTGTTTGTGTTGAAAATTTGGAGGCATTATTTGTATGGTTCCAGATTTGAAGTGTTTAGTGATCATAAGAGTTTAAAGTACCTGTTTGATCAGAAGGAGTTGAACATGAGGCAGAGAAGGTGGCTTGAGTTGCTTAAGGATTATAATTTTGGTTTGAATTACCATCCTGGTAAAGCCAATGTGGTTGCGGATGCATTGAGTAGAAAGACATTGCATATGTCAGCAATGATGGTGAAAGAGTTCGAGTTGCTTGAACAGTTTAGGGACTTGAGCCTTGTTTGTGAAAGGTCGCCTCAGAGTGTGCGGTTGGGCATGTTGAAGATTAATGGTGACTTCTTGAATGATATCAAAGAGGCGCAGAAGCTTGATGTTAAGTTTGTGGATTTGATGGCTGCTAGTGACCAGAATGCGAATAGTGATTTCAAGGTTGATGACCAAGGTGTGTTGAGGTTTAGAGGAAGGATTTGTATTCCTGATGATGATAGTTTGAAGAAGTTGATTTTAGAAGAAAGTCACAAGAGTAGTTTGAGTATTCATCCGGGAGCTACTAAAATGTATCATGACTTGAGGAAATTGTTTTGGTGGTCTGGTTTGAGAAGAGATGTTGCTCAGTTTGTGTATGCATGTTTGACTTGCCAGAAGTCTAAGGTTGAGCATCAGAAGCCTGCAGGGCTGTTAACTCCGTTAGATGTACCTGAGTGGAAGTGGGATAGCATTTCGATGGACTTTGTAACGAGTTTACCGAATACTCCAAGAGGGCATGATGCCATTTGGGTCGTGGTCGACAGGTTGACTAAGTCGGCGCATTTTATTCCGATCAACATTACTTATCCGGTATCTCAGTTGGCAGAGATTTATATCCGTGACATTGTGAAGTTGCATGGTGTTCCGTCAAGTATTGTGTCGGATAGAGATCCGAGGTTCACTTCGAGGTTTTGGAAGGGTTTACAGGATGCTTTGGGTTCGAAGTTGAGGTTGAGTTCGGCTTATCATCCGCAGACAGATGGTCAGTCGGAGAGAACTATCCAATCCTTAGAAGATTTGTTGAGGGTGTGTGTACTCGAGCAAGGTGGAGCTTGGGACAGCCACTTACCGTTGATAGAGTTCACCTATAACAATAGTTACCATTCGAGTATTGGTATGGCACCGTTCGAAGCTTTGTATGGTCGAAGGTGTAGAACTCCTTTATGTTGGTTCGAGTCGGGTGAAAGTGTTGTATTAGGACCTGAGTTAGTGCAGCAGACCACGGAAAAGGTCAAGATGATAAGAGAAAAGATGAAAGCATCGCAAGATCGTCAGAAGAGTTATCATGATAAGCGAAGAAAAGCCCTTGAGTTTCAAGAGGGTGAGCATGTGTTTTTGAGGGTTACTCCGATGACGGGTGTAGGACGTGCATTGAAGTCGAGGAAGTTGACTCCAAAGTTCATTGGTCCTTATCAGATTTCCGAGAGGGTTGGAACCATGGCATACAGGATTGGATTGCCACCACATCTATCGAACTTGCATGATGTGTTTCATGTATCGCAGTTGAGGAAGTATGTAGCGGATCCTTCGCATGTTATTCCTAGGGATGATGTGCAAGTTAGAGATAATCTTACTGTTGAGACTTTACCTTTAAGGATTGATGATCGTAAGGTGAAGCAGCTGAGAGGCAAGGAGATACCTCTAGTAAGAGTTGTTTGGGGTGGTGTGACCGGTGAGAGTTTGACTTGGGAATTGGAAAGCAAGATGCAAGAGTCCTATCCTGAGTTGTTTGTTGCTTGAGGTAAGATTTCGAGGACGAAATTCTCTAAGTTGGGGAGAGTTGTAACGCCCTAGTTGTTATTTTACTATTTTTGGTTGATTTAATATGTTTTATGTATTTTATATAATTTATGTGATTTATGTGAATATTGATGTGTTAATATTTGGTATATAATTATTTGTGTTATTTGATAATATAGGAGGAATTAGTAATTCTTTAGAATTAGTAGAGTTAGGAGGGGGTTAATGAAAATTAAAAGGAATTTAGTGAGGAGTTAAGAGTAATAGGAGAGGTTACACTTTGTAAGGAAATAGGAAAGTCAGTAAGGAAAGAAAATTTGTACGTACAGTAAAGAACAAACAAGAGTTTTGGGAGAAAAGAGAAGAACCAAGAGGGAAGAGCTAGGAAGAGAGAACCTGATCATTTTGCTGTAGGAATTTGCTGAATTAAGGTAAGGGTGGGTTTACTCTTCAATTGTTAATATATATGTATGTGTTTTCATGAAATTAAATTGAATTTGGTGATTGTTGTTCTAGGTTTAAGAAACATGATAAATTTCTCATTCTTGTTGAATTATGTTGTTGATGGTATTGTTATGACTTGTTTCTGTTGTTTATTTGTGAATTGAACCCTTAACCATTGTAGCAAATCATTTTGGGTGTTTGGGGGATCAAAAAGGGGTTTTTGGATGAGTTAGAGGTTGTGAAATCGTAGGTTTTTAGTCTGCCCAGATGAATTCTCGCTCAAGCGAGATAGCCGTCGCTTAAGCGAGCGACACTTTTTCTGCCCAGAATCGTTTCGCGTCAGTTCGCTCAAGCGAGCGCTAAGCGAACAGTAAGCGAACCAAAACCAAACCTTCGTCATTTGCTTCACTCAAGCGAAATTCCCGTCGCTTAAGCGAGAGACGCTAATTTTTGCCCAGGACTGTGTATTTAGCCTGTTCGCTTAAGCGAACCAGAAGCGAGCTTCAAGCGAACTAAAACCCAACTTACGTGATTTGACTCGCTCAAGCGAGATTAGCTTCGCTTAAGCGAGATTGGTCCTGAACGACCATTTTGTGCAATTTTCTAAAGTGTTCTAAACCCAGACCTAAGCTTTCTAAGATGTTTATTAGATTTATTAATAATTGTTTAGATGGTAAAACTATATTATAAAGATGATTATGATGGGATTTATGTATGTTTATGTGCAAACGATTATACCTTGCTGAGTTGAGTTGTCTTGTTGACGTTGAGTAGTATTGTCCAGTTGGGGAGGGTATCCTAAGTTGTTGTTGTGTTGGTTGCATGCTGATATGCTCCATTACGATGTTGGGTTGTATGCAGATATACACCATAGAGTCATTCATACTCATTTGCATTTGTTGGGGGCTTATTGCCCTGGAATGTTTATCATTCACCTGTTGGGGGCTTATTGCCCTGGAACGCTTTATCGTTCACCTGTTGGGGGCTTATTGCCCTGGGATGCTTTAACCATCCAAATTGTTGGGGGCTTATTGCCCTGGAATGCTTAGCATTCAACGTGCGTAGTATGGTACCACATGCATAATGCATTAGATGTTGATGGAGTCTTGCATTAGTTGTAGGTGTGAGTTGTCCTTTTTGGATTGTTGTTGGTGAGATGTCGCCACAAGTGTTGTTGTTGTTGTTGTTGCTGATATTAATCAAAGATGAATTGAAATTATAAAGTTGAGATGATATTGATGATGTTGTTGCTGATAGTTGTTATGAACTGTTGTTGTTTCAATTTACTTTGATGATTCATATATTTGTATATTACTTTTGATTTGTGAACTCACCCCTTCTGCTGGAATTGCCGCCTCGTGGGCAAGTGCAGGTAGCGAAGACTAGTGATGTTGGCTCTTGTGTCTAGGGCTCTGATACATAGTAGGGATGGGGAAACGTTATCTTTCTTGTATTCCTTTATGTATCATTTATTTGAAGAAGATGTTGTTGAGATTAAATTGTTGGATAATTTTAATATGTTGGTGGCCTTTAGCGCCAAGATTATGATGTAGTTGTTGCATATGATTTCCAATTAAATATTTTCCGCTGCAGAATTTTAATATGATGAAATTGTTGATGGTTTTAAATAGTTTTATATTCTATTTAAATAATTTTGAAAAAGTAGTGTAATACTCCGTTGTTTGTTGAATTACTCTGATTATGATTATTAGTAACATTATTATTACGTCGTTTTGGGAAACGGGGTGTTACACTTGAATATGTATTTGGGCACGATTGCTATCTCCTTCTTGATGAAGAAGTGCAAGAACACCCTGTGTTCCAATGAAGGTTGGTCAAAACCTCCTCCTTTGGGTAGAAGGTTTTCGTTCTTTATCTTGAGGAGCATCTTCTTTTCCATAGACAGACTACTGTAGGCACCCTTCTTCTTGCTGTTAAACATGGTTTAATGAACAACTTCATTCCATGGACTCTTTTTGTTGTTGTCCAAACCATCTTTAAAGTTGCCTTCAGAAGCCCTTCTGATGACATATGCAATTACATCTTGGGAGATGAAGACTGGAATTCCCATGATGCTTGATCTGATTTATGTGTCATCAAAGGGTTCCAGACCTATTTCTTCTCTTGGTTTCCCTTCCAAAGAAGGATCAATCAATATCTTCTCTGTTTCTTCTAATTTTTCATCTTTCTTGTCATAAACATGCGCTCTAACCCAGAAGTGTCTAACCAGGTTTTCATATGTTTGACCATTCAGCATGTTGAAGTAATCTATGAGACCTTGAGCTTCATAGTAACTTCTGATGTCACAGCCATGGTGTGCTAGAGAGATGAAATCAACCGGTCGCTCAACCTGAACGTTTAAATCCCACTCTTCTAGGGACATAGTTCTTTCCTTTATATCATATGCTGGAGTTTCTTGCTGCGTAAAAGTTCCTTGTGTAGTGTCTTGCATAGGTGATTATGTAATGGAGCTTGAGGACGACATTGATGATGATGATATTTTTAGGGTTCTAGGTTTTGATTGAAGAGAAATGCGTTTTACTTCGCAGAGAACAGTTGAGAATAGAAAGTGTAGGCTGTGAAGTGAGTAGTGTGTGTCTTGTCTAAGTGTTTTGAGTAAAAACAAACGATTGCAATTGAAAGGGGACAAACAAACACAACATTAATGACAATTGGGGGCGCGAGAAAGTACATTCAAAGCTTAAAATCATCACTGCCCTCTTAAGTTATACACCAATACAAATAAGCCACGTACGATAACTTCAGATGCGCTGTCAAGTTAGTGGGACAGGTGTTGCCAGAAAGCAACTCCAACGTTTCCACTAGCTCTGTTATTCAGAAGCATAAAACCCAGCTTCTGAAGTTAAAGTGCTGATGTCATCTTCAGAAGTACATTTTCCTCAGAACCTCAGTTAAGAGCTTCTGATGGATGATAACTTCTGAACTAACTTCAGGACCTAACTTCTAGTTCAGGAGCAAGCAATTTTAATCAGACACAAAGTGCATGTTCAAAATTTTCTTTATAAAATCAAATCTTTCCACAGTTAAAGGTTTAGTGAATATATCAGCCCACTGATGTTTAGTATCAATGAATTGTATATCTAGGATTCCTTTTTGAACATAATCTCTAATAAATGGTGTTTGATTTCAATATGCTTGACTCTTGAATGTAGGATTGAATTCTTTGACAAACAAATAGCAGCAGTATGATCACAATAAATGGGAATACTGTTAGCATTAATATGATAATCTTCTAACTGATGTTTCATCTAGAGTAGTTGTGTACAACAACTTGCAGCTGAGATGTATTCTGCTTCTGCTGTAGACATATCAATAGTTGCTTGTCTTTTGCTAGCCCAGGATATCAGATTCGCTCCCAAGAACTGACAATTGCCACTGGTTGATTTTCTTTCAATCCTGTCACCAGCATAGTCAACATCACAAAATCCAACCAATTGATAATCTAGGGATTTCCTATAAAGGAGTCCAAGATTAGTTGTTCCTTTCAGATATCTGAAGATTCTCTTAACAACTGTTAAATGAGATTCTCTAGGATTTGACTGGAATCTTGCACACAAGCATACACTAAATAAAATATCTGGCCTAGATGCAGTGAGGTATAACAGAGAACCAATCATACCTCTATACAGCTTCTGATCTACTTTTGATCCAGTATCTTCTTTGCTTAAGGTGCAGGTTGGATGCATTGGAGTGTTCATCACTTTAAAATCTTCTAGCTTGAACTTCTTCAGAAGCTCCTTTGTGTACTTTGTTTGATGAACATATACTCCATCTTTACATTGATTGATTTGAATACCAAGGAAGAACTTCAATACTCCCATCATGCTCATTTCAAATTCATCCTGCATTAACTTGAGAATTCCTTGCAAAGAGATGCATTAGTAGAAACAAATATTATATCATCAACATATATCTTCACAACAAGAATGTCTTTCTCAAGAGTCCTTCTGAAGAGTGTTGTGTCAACTTGACCTCTTTTAAAATCATTTTTAATCAAGATATTACTCAGTCTATCATACCAAGCTCTGGGAGCTTGTTTCAAGCCATATAGTGATTTCTTAAGTTTATAAACATGGTCAGGATGCTTAAGATCTTCAAAACCAGGAGGTTGCTTGACATACACTTCTTCTTCTAAGACCTCATTAAGAAATGCACTCTTGACATCCATTTGATATAATATTATGCCATGATTAACTCCATAGGATAGAAGTAACCTGATTGCTTCCAATGTTGCAACTGGAGCAAATGTTTCAGTGTAACCAATGCCTTCTTGTTGACTGTAAGCTTGTGCAACAAGTCTAGCTTTGTTTCTGGTTACTTCACCTTGTTCATTAAGCTTGTTTCTGAATACCCATTTTGTTCCAATAATGTTCTTCTGAGGTGGTTTGGGTACCAGATCCCACACAAGATTTCTTTGAAACTAATTAAGCTCTTCTTGCATAGCTAATATCCATCCATCATCTGAAAGTGCTTCATCAACTGTAGTGGGTTCGATCACTGATAACAATCCTATCATAGACTCTTCTTGTCTCAAGTATGATCTTGTTGTTCTGGGACTGTCTTTGTTTCCAATGATTTGTTCCTCAGGATGTGAAGACTTGTGCTTGAACGTATTCTTAAATTGATTTGGTTGCTGAGAGCTATCTTGTGTTTCATCAGAAGCTACTTCATCTTGAGCTTCTGAGGTTGGTTCAGCTTCTGAACTTACTTCAGAATCACTAGTCTGATCAGGTTCTGGAGTATCTTCAGTAACCTGTATATCTGCACAACTTTCATCTTGCTCTGGAGTTTCACTTCTAGGCTCTTTGTCATCAAATTTAACGTGCATAGATTCTTCAACACAGAGTGTCTCTGAATTATACACTATGTATGCCTTTAACCTTTTCAGAGTAACCTAAAAAGATTCCTTTTTGGGCCTTGGCATCAAATTTCTTTAGGTAGAGCTTTTTATTTAGAATATAACAGGTACATCCAAATTGATGAAAGTAAGATATATTGGGTCTTCTTCCTTTAAAGAGTTCATATGCAGTCTTCTCCAAGATAGGTTTGATATAGATCCTATTTTGAACATAACATGCTGTATTCACTACTTCTGCCCAGAAATGTTTAGCTAAATTGTTTTCATGAATCATGGTTCTAGCCATTTCTTGTAAAGTTCTATTCTTTCTCTCTACAACCCCATTTTGTTGTGGAGTTCTAGGAGAAGAGAATTCATGGACGATATTCAAAGACTCTTGAACCGAGGAAAATTGGTTGTCGAAAAGAAATGTGATGATATATGTGCTGCAACTTCTGAAGAGCTTGTGGAAATATTCTTTAACAGTCGAAAATCGGCTGGTGCCGGTGCTCCTCTGGTGATATGTCTGCCAGGCCCCGTACCGTATGTTTCGGAAAAGGCCATTCCTTACAGATATAATGCCACTATGATCGAAGATGGTCGTGAAATCCCTATACCACCTTTTCCTTATGTGGGGAACATTGCAGAAGACAGCAGAGTATTGAGAAATGGGCGGGTTATCCCTGCGGCAGTCCCAACAAAAGCTAGTGTTCTAGTAACCAAGGTAGCTCCAGCTAAAAATGTCAATCAATCAAGTGGGGCCAACACAGATTCTGACCTGGATGAGATACTCAAGATAATCAAGAAGAGTGATTACAAGGTGGTAGACCAGCTCATGCAGACACCATCAAAGATATTCATACTGTCCTTGTTGATAAACTTCGATGCTCATAAAGAGGCTCTGATGAAGGTATTAGAACAAGCTTTGGTAGAACATGACGTGACTGTTGGTCAGTTCGAAGGAATAGTGGGAAATATCACAGCTTGCAACAGTTTGAGTTTCAGTGAAGAGGAGCTCCCGACAGAGGGGAAGAACCATAACTTGGCTTTACATATATTAGTGAACTGCAAGACCGACGCCTTGTCGAATGTACTGGTAGATACTGGTTTGTCTTTAAATGTGATGGCTAAGGCAACTTATGATCAGCTTTCCTACAAAGATCCACCTTTGAGACGAAGTGGGGTGATGGTGAAGGCTTTCGATGGTTCAAGAAAGAATGTCCTTGGGGAGGTGGATCTGCCCATCACAATTGGGCCGCATATTTTCCAGATCACCTTTCAAGTGATGGATATACAAGCCTCATACAGCTGCCTACTGGGCCGACCTTGGATTCACGAAGCTGGGGCCGTGACGTCCACATTGCACCAGAAGCTAAAGTTTGTAAAGAATGGGAAGCTGGTAACCGTGAATGGTGAAGGGGTTTTACTAGTGAGCCATTTATCGGCTTTCTCTTTCATCGGGGCCGACAGTATTGAAGGGACACCATTTCAAGGGCTCGTCATGGAGGAAGATAATACCAAGAAGAGTGAGGCATCTATTTCTTCTCTAAGAGATGCTCAGGAAGTGATACAAGCTGGAGGGTCCACGAGCTGGGGTAAATTGATAGAGCTGCCCGAGAATAAGCATCGAGAAGGGCTGGGTTTCTCACCATCAACTGATTTGTCCAAGACAAGGCTGTCTACGGGCCAGTAAGGGGTACTTTCCACAGTTCCGGGTTCATTCATACCCTATCTGAAGCCAGTGCAATCTCTGATGACAGTCCTGAAGAAGCGCCACAAAGTTTTGTGACACCAGGAGGGGTTAACCACAATTGGGTCACTAAAGATGTTCCTTTCATTGCTCACTTGTCCAAGGAATGCATTTTATTTGTCCTTTTGCTTTTATCACAAAAAATCCTTTCGCCTTGCCCCAAGCGAAAGTGAAATTATCTAGTGCTCTTTGTTTCAAGCAATTATTATCAGTTAAATGAAATTGTCGTTTTTATGGCCGACTTTTTGGTCTTATTTTTTTCTTTTGTGCTTTTCTTTGAAAAATGGTAATACAAAAAACCCAAAAAATACATAATAATCACCTCCGAAATATCTGCATCCACTCATTTTCTAAAAATCACAAATCATATGTGTAGATTAAATACTCATGAACCCGTCGAACAACCTAACCCTATGGTCTCTCCCAATTTCGAATTTCCTGTATATGAGGCGGAAGATGAAGAGAATGAAGAGATTCCCGACGAGATCTCTCGGCTACTCGAACAAGAAAGGAAGAACATTCAGCCTTACGGGGAAGCACTAGAGGTGATCAACTTGGGTACCGAAGAGGACAAGAAAGAGATCAAAATTGGGGCATTGCTGGATCCAACAATCAAGAAGCGGATAATAGAGCTCCTCAAGGAATATGTTGACATTTTTGCGTGGTCATATCGAGATATGCCGGGTTTGGACACTGATATCGTGGTGCACCGACTGCCTCTGAAGCCAGAATGCCCGCCAGTTAAGCAGAAATTGAGAAGAAATCGTCCCGACATGGCCCTCAAGATTATGGAGGAAGTACAGAAACAGATTGATGCAGGTTTCCTTGTTACGTCAAAGTACCCTCAGTGGCTAGCCAACATCGTACCCGTCCCAAAGAAAGATGGTAAGGTCAGAATGTGTGTTGATTACCGAGACTTAAACAAGGATAGCCCGAAGGATGATTTTCCTCTTCCTCATATTGATGTGTTAGTTGACACCACTGCTAAGTCCAAAGTTTTCTCCTTCATGGATGGTTTCTCCGGTTACAATCAGATCAAGATGGCACCTGAAGATAGCGAAAAGACATCTTTCATCACACCTTGGGGAACCTTCTGTTACAGAGTAATTCCGTTTGGGTTAATTAATGCGGGGGCTACTTACCAAAGGGGTATGACTACTATCTTCCACGACATGATACACAACGAAATCGAGGTTTAAGTGGACGATATGATCGTCAAGTCGATTACTGAAGAAGAACATGTCGAGTATTTGCTGAAGATGTTCCAACGTTTGAGAAAGTATAAGCTCCGACTGAATCCCAACAAGTGCACTTTCGGGGTTAGATCCGGGAAACTCTTAGGCTTCATTGTCAGCCAAAAGGGTATCGAAGTAGATCCAGACAAGGTCAAAGCCATCAGAGAAATGCCTGCTCCAAAAACAGAAAAACAAGTAAGAGGGTTTCTCGGGCGGCTGAACTATATCTCCCGCTTCATTTCTCACATGACGGCAACATGTGGACCTATATTCAAACTCCTCCGCAAAGACCAAGGGATTGAGTGGACAGAAGATTGCCAGGAAGCCTTCGACAAAATCAAAGAATATTTGCTAGAACCTCCGATTCTCATCCCTCCAGTCGAAGGGAGACCGCTGATCATGTACTTCACTGTGTTAGAATATTCCATGGGTTGTGTGCTTGGACAACAAGATGAAACCGGAAGAAAAGAGCACACCATCTATTACCTGAGCAAGAAGTTTACTGATTACGAGTCTCGCTATTCCATGCTCGAGAAGACCTGTTGTGCACTAGTTTGGGCTGCCAAACGCCTTCGTCATTATATGGTTAATCGCACTACTTGGTTGATATCTAAGATGGATCCGATCAAATACATCTTTGAGAAGCCCGCTCTAACAGGAAGAATAGCCTGATGGCAGATGTTGTTATCCGAATATGATATTGAGTACCGATCTCAGAAAGCAATCAAGGGCAGCATCCTTGCTGATCACTTAGCTCACCAACCGATCGAAGATTATCAGCCTATCAAGTTTGACTTTCCCGATGAAGAAATTATGTATCTGAAGATGAGAGACTATGACGAACCGTTGTTCGGAGAAGGCCCAGATCCCGAATCAAGATGGGGATTGATATTCAACGGAGCTATAAATGTGTACGGTAGCGGCATAGGGGCAATAATTATTACTCCCAAGGGTACTCATATCCCTTTCTCCGCAAGATCAACCTTCGAATGCACCAACAACATGGGGGAGTACGAAGCATGCATCATGGGTATCGAAGAAGCCATTGATCTGAGGATCAAGAACCTCAACATCTACGATGACTCAGCCCTAGTAATCAATCAAATAAAAGGCAAGTGGGAAACTCACCACCCCGGTTTGGTCCCCTACAAAGACTATGTAAGACGATTACTGACATTCTTCAACAAGGTTGAACTGCACCACATCCCCCGCGATGAGAACCAGATGGCGGATGCTCTAGCTACCTTATCTTCAATGTACCAAGTAAATCGTCGAAATTAAGTACCTTTGATCTGCATCATGCACCTTGAGAGACCAACTCGTGTGTTCGCCGCCGAAGAAGTTGTCGATGACAAGCCGTGGTTCCATGATATCAAGTGTTTCCTCTAGAGCCAAGAGTACCCACCCGGGGCATCTAATAAAGACAAGAAAACTTTGAGAAGATTGGCTAGTAATTTCTTCCTAAACGGAGACGTTCTGCACAAAAGAAACTTTGACATGGTGTTGCTCAAATGCGTGGACAAGCACGAAGCAGATTTGTTGATGCATGAGATACACGAAGGTTCCTTTGGCACTCATTCCAGTGGGAACACGATGGCCGAAAAGATACAGAGAGCGGGCTACTACTGGATGACAATGGAAGCTGATTGTTACAAGCACGCTAGGAAATGTCATAAATGCCAGATCTACGCAAACAAAATTCACGTGCCGCCAACTGCACTCAATATTCTTTCCTCTCCCTGACCGTTCTCTATGTGGGGCATTGACATGATTGGCAGAATTAAACCCAAAGCTTCCAACGTGCACCACTTCATTCTCGTAGCTATCGACTATTTCACCAAGTGGGTCGAAGCTGCATCCTATGCCAATGTGACCAAGCAAGTGGTGGTCAAGTTTGTCAAGAAACAAATCGTTTGCCGCTACGGTATCCCCAGCCGGATTATTACAGACAATGGGACAAATCTGAACAACAAGATGATAAAGGAACTGTGTGACGACTTTAGGATCGAGCATTATAATTCTTCCCCTTACATGCCTCAGATGAACGGTGCTGTCGAAGCAGCGAACAAAAAACTAAAGAAGATCATTCAGAAGATGGTGGTGACTTATAAAGATTGGCATGAGATGCTCCCTTTTGCACTACATGGATACCGTACTTCCGTACGCACGTCGAAAGGGGCAACCCCTTTCTCATTGGTATATGGCATGGAGGCAGTACTCCCCATGGAAGTCGAGATTCCTTCAATGAGAGTCTTAATGGAAGCTAAACTATCAGAGGCTGAATGGGTTCAAAGCAGGTATGACCAGTTGAATCTGATTGAAGAGAGGTGCATGACGGCCCTGTGTCATGGTCAGCTATATCAAAAGAGAATGAAATAGGCTTTTGACAAGAAAGTTCGTCCCCGCGAATTCAAAGAGGGCGATCTGGTACTCAAAAAGATTCTAACTTTTCAGCCCGATTCCAGGGACAAGTGAGCGCCTAACTATGAGGGCCCGTACGTTGTCAAAAGAGCCTTTTCAGGTGGTGCCATGACTCTTCAAACCATGGACGGTGAAGAACTTCCACGAACTGTGAACACAGATGCAGTCAAGAAATACTTTCTCTAAAAAAAATTCATTATTAAAAGAACAACTTGGTGAGTCAAAAACCCGAAAAGGGCGGCTTAGGCAAAAATGAGCGTCTCGGGGGGCTGAAAACCCGAAAGGGCAGTCTAGGCAAAAGTTAGAGACATTAAACAGAAACTTATCCTGATAAGCTGAAAACCCGAAAGGACGATCTATGCAAAGTTAAGGACATAAAAAAAAAGAGACAAAGTAACTGCATCCAGTCAGGCACAATCTACTTGGGGCATACCTGCTACTTAAAAATATCCAAATCTGAAGCGTCAAAGCAGCGGAGTTCGAAACTGTTTGGGAAAATAGGGTTACAAAGTTTGACGTACCTTTCCATTTTTAATTACCATTTTTCAAATCTTGTAAATATCCATGGGGTCTCGCCATTGGCGGACCACCTTTCAAATAAACAAAGTTTAAGCCTCTGCCTCTTCATTGAAATTCCTATTTGTTCTGTTTTTTCAAAAATTCTGTCGTGTTATGATAATAATAACTTGAAGCAAATTCTCAAAACCTTTTTCTTGTATCTTTTAAAGAGCATAGACAAGTAAATGCATCCTAGGACTCGAAAGTAAAGGAAGCGCGTATCAACGTTCCTCACGAGAATGGTTGAACCCTA
Organism: Medicago lupulina; assembly: GCA_958299785.1. Lineage (NCBI taxonomy): Eukaryota > Viridiplantae > Streptophyta > Magnoliopsida > Fabales > Fabaceae > Medicago > Medicago lupulina. Next base: position 32,791,360 of record OY283144.1, on the reverse strand, counting down.
CTGAACAAGCATAGCCGGACGAAAAAAAAAGAAATAAAGAAAAAAAAGGAAAAAGGGCTCGCTAAGCTGAAAACCTGAAAAGGCGGCTTAAGCAATAGAGTGTCCCGGTGGACTGAAAACCCGAAAGGGCGGTCCAGGCAAAAACTAGGGGCATAAAAAAGGAATATACTCCTGGTGGACTGAAAACCCGAAAGGGCGGTCCAGACAAAAGTTAGGGATTTTCACAAACAAAAAAACAGAGAATGGCTGCTAAAGCATGCCGAGGGAAGAACACTCTGTTCCCATTTACAAATGGAGACTTCCCTCAGACATTCGATCGACAATGAGCTGGCTTCTCAAGGGGGATCGGCTGCCACCGTGTGCCAGGTTTCATACCACCAATGACCCGATTTGTTCACGATAATATCAACTCCAAGGAAGTTTGCCGAGTGTTTGTACTGCGCTGTCAGTCCGCGTCCAATCTTACATGTCCTGTCTTGTTCCATCGAGTCACCTGTCGAACACAGTTTATATGGTCGTTCAAGTCACATTCATACATTCATGCATTCATGCATCCACACATCAATACTTTCATATACTCGCACATTTAAGCGTGCACAACGCGCACATACACACATGATTGCATCAGTCGCCCAGGGTCTGGTTTGGTCATATCTCATCAATTCAGCGATCAATTCTTCCAAGTGGCAAGTCCTACATAACGGATAGCTTGAGGTTTACTTTTTGTCTTTCTTCCACGTGGCAAGTCCTAAATAACGGACAACTTGAGGTTTACTTTTTGTCTTTCTTCCAAGTGGCAAGTCCTACATAACGGACAACTTGAGGTTTATTTTTGTCTTTCTTCCAAGTGAAAAGTCTTACATAACGGAAAGCTTGAGGTTTATTTTTGTCTTTCTTCCAAGTGGCAAGTCCTACATAACTGACAGCTTGAGGTTTATTTTCGTCTTTCTTCCAAGTGGCAAGTCCTACATAACCGACAACTTGAGGTTTACTTTTTGTCTTTCTTCCAAGTGGCAAGTCCTACATAACGGACAACTTGAGGTTTATTTTTGTCTTTCTTCCAAGTGGCAAGTCCTACATAACGGGCAACTTGAGGTTTATTTTTGTCTTTCTTCCAAGTGGCAAGTCCTACATAACGGACATCTTGAGGTTTATTTTCGTCTTTCTTCCAAGTGGCAAGTCCTACATAACGGACGACTTGAGGTTTATTTTTGTCTTTCTTCCAAGTGGCAAGTCCTACATAACGGACACCTTGAGGTTTATTTTCGTCTTTCTTCCAAGTGGCAAGTCATACATAACGGACAGCTTGAGGTTTATTTTTGTCTTTCTTCCAAGTGGCAAGTCCTACATAACGGACAGCTTGAGGTTTATTTTCATCTTTCTTCCAAGTGGCAAGTCATACATAACGGACATCTTGAGGTTTATTTTCGTCTTTCTTCCAAGTGGTAAGTCCTACATAACGGACAGCTTGAGGTTTATTTTCGTCTTTCTTCCAAGTGGCAAGTCCTACATAACGGACGCTTGAGTTTTATTTTTGTCTTTCTTCCAAGTGGCAAGTCCTACATAACGTACAGCTTGAGGTTTATTTTCGTCTTTCTTCCAAGTGGCAAGTCCTACATAACGGACAGCTTGAGGTTTATTTTTGTCTTTCTTCCAAGTCTTCCAAGTGGCAAGTCCTACATAACGGACAACTTGAGGTTTATTTTTGTCTTTCTTCCAAGTGGCAAGTCCTACATAACGGACAACTTGAGATTTATTTTCGTCTTTCTTCCAAGTGGCAAGTCCTACATAACGGACAGCTTGAGGTTTATTTTTGTCTTTCTTCCAAGTGGTAAGTCCTACATAACTGACATCTTGAGGTTTATTTTCGTCTTTCTTCCAAGTGGCAAGCCCTACATAACAGACAACTTGAGGTTTACTTTTTGTCTTTCTTCCAAATGGTAAGTCCTAACTAACGGATAGCTCGTGTTAACTTTTCGTCTTTGTTTCGAGTGGTCAGTCCTAAACAATGGACGTCCTGAGTTTATCCTCTTGTCATTTTTTCGAATGGTCAGTCCCAAACCACAGACTATTTGTGTTTACCTGTCATTCTCTCAAGTGTCATCCTCAGTCTGTCTGGTCAAATTGTGTCCCTCCATTCTAGACCGATACAATAATACACCACCATTTTCCCCCAGTGAAACTACACTGTCCCCAAGCGGAATCGGATCCCTTTCTCAACGAATACAGGTATCCCATTGTGGTTTCTCGTCCCAGTCAAAGTGTCTTCGTCGTCCTGCATTCATAATTACATCACAAGCATTCATAGCATCTTAGGTAAAAAATGGCGTACTTTGTATTTAAGTCTCTTCGACCAGTCGAATCAAAAGCTTCACCTTCAAATCTCCGGACGAAGAAACTTAAATAGGGGCATCTGTCATACCCCAATTTTTGACCTAAGACACCACTGACACGTGTCGTCGGACCTTGAGTAATCTCTGACTTTTCGAACGAAATTTCGGCATAGAGGTATTTTAAAATACCTCATTTTTTGTTTCGAGTCGGGTCCTCTTCTCTCATTTTATTATTATTATTATTATTATTATTATTATTATTATTATTATTATTATTATTATTATTTTATATTTCCATCTTTTATTCTTTTCAAAAATCGTCTAATTTTAATTAACCTTAAATCTCGTTTTTATTTTATTTTAAAACACCATTCATTTTTATTTTTATTTTAGTCTTTATCCTTTCTTTTTTTATCTTTTTATTATTATTGTTATGTTTGTCCAAATACGGTCCGAATACAATCCGAATGCAGTTCGAACACGCTCAGAATACGCGCAAGCTGCGAATCCGGACACAGCTCACGCGCAACAACTTCATCCAAATCCGAAAATCACCAAATTCTCTGCTTCTGTAACAAACCCTAGAACCAAATCTGTTACTATAAATCACAACCTGCACAACAGAATCAAACACGCACAGAATCGCACAAAAACACAGAGAGATCGAACCAAAACCCGGAATAAAAAAACCTGCACATCATACACAGCAGCCGTAATCAATCAGAACCCAGCAACACACACACAACACGAAAGAAGAATCGCACAACGCAAGTACACGGCCGGAAATACACACGGACCGTAACCCACAGCCAGAACATGCACAAACTGAATCAACAAACAGACAGCCGCACGCACATAGAAGAGCACAACCGGGTAGAAGGAAAAAGGTAACAAAGTTTTGTTTTTGGGTATTTTATTTTGTAGATCTAGGGCTTTTAGTTTAGGGTTTGAGAATTTTGTGTTTAGAAACGAAGAGAGGGAGAAGAAATAAAGAGAAAGAGCGAAAAAAAATCAAAAAGGAGTAAAACCTTACTCCGGCGCAGCGGCGAGGCCACCTTGGCCGTCCAGCCACCACGCCAGACACCCTTGAGTCCGCCGGATTCTGGGTTCTTTTTGCCGGAAAACTCAAAGAAAGTAAGAACAGATTGAGAGCATTTTAGAGAGAGGGAGAGTGAAGAGAGAGAAGGGGAATTAGAAAATGAAATAAAACCGGTCCTCCACCCCATATATAATCAATACCGAACCGGTCCAGTTCACTTAAAACCTGACCGATTCGGTCTCCCTTAGGCCCAATTTCACTTTTTAAGTTTTTACACCCCCTGATTACTGCCTGCACCCCCCTGCTTTGTTTATTTTTATTTTCTTTCATGCTTTTTTTTATATATTTTCTTTTGCATTTTAATTCCTTTTCTTTTTCATAGTTTTATTTCCTCATTAGTTTAGGGTTATTACTCCATGTTACATATCTATTTTCCGTCATTCATTTTTATTGCATAACTTAGAAAATAAATTTAGGCTCATCATCACTCATGCATATTTATATCTATTTTTATCGTTGTTATTTATTTCATCGCATGGACTTTAGAATGTATAGTTAGGTTTAATGTAATTTATTTATTTTATTTACTTTATCGCAGACCCTAGAAATTATTAATAGGCTTTTGTGTAATAGCTTTAGGTGCATGTGTGCGTGTGTGGGTGTATGCTTTACTTTATACACTTCGTAGCTTAGGTTAAAGGTTTTTGTGGCGATCCAACGTCACCACGAAATACCTACGTTTTATTTTCTCGCTCTGTTAGTCTAATCATTCCAAAAAAACAAAAACAACAAAAAACATTCAAATAACAAAAACACACAATAAACTTTTTTTCTCAATAAACCTTGGCTTAACCAAGTGATCCTTTTTTCATTTTATTTCTTTAATCAAACATTAAATCAATCTAATTCTACTTTAAGTCATTTCTTTTAAACATAAAAAACACAAACAAATACTCATTTGCCACTCGGCTTTTTCTTTTAAAACCTTTTTTTTCAAAAACTAATAAAATACACACAACCAATCAAACAGTTATTTTTACCCCGAACTACGAGGTTCTGATCCCTCACGGTTACGTAGGCAAAGAACCTAGTCCTCCCGAATCAATAAAATGTAGATAATTAGGTCTTTCTTTCTTTAATCATTTAAAACTCCATTTTTTCAAAACAAGTAAGTTATAGCGCATAAATTAAATAAAGTTGAATGGTTCTCGTAGAGTACTACGAATATTTAGGGTGCTAATACCTTCCCTAAATATAACCAACCCCCGAACCCCTTCTAAAATAAATAATCTTAATCAAGGTCGTGAAATAAATTAGTGAGTCAAAAGCTAATCAAATAGCCTTAATCTCCGAAAAATGACGGGACAATAATGATGTGGTGTGTTTTAACTGCAATGAAGAAGGTCATATTGGTTCGCAGTGCAAGAAGCCTAAGAAGGCTCAGACTATTGGGAGAGTGTTTGCTTTGACTGGTACGCAAACAGAAAATGAGGATCGTCTGATCAGAGGTACATATTACTTTGATAGTACTCCTTTAATAGCTAATATTGATACTGGTGCTACGCATTGTTTTATTGCTATTGATTGTGCTTCTAAGTTGGGTCTTGCTATGTCTGATATGAATGGAGAGATGGTTGTTGAAACTCCAACTATGGGTTCGGTAACTACTTCTCTTGTATGTTTAAGATGTCCTTTGTCTATGTTTGGTCGAGATTTTGAAATTGATTTGGTTTGTTTACCGTTGAGTGGAATGGATGTAATCCTGGGAATGAAATAGTTGGAGTACAATCATGTTCATATTAATTGTTTTAGTAAGTCTGTGTATTTTTCTTCTGCTGAAGAAGAGAGTGGAGCAGAGTTTTTGTCTACTAAGCAGCTGAAGCAGTTAGAACGTGATGGAATTTTGATGTTTTCTTTGATGGCGTCCTTGTCTGTTGAGAATCAAGCCGTAATTGATCAGTTACAAGTTGTATGTGATTTCCCAGAAGTTTTCCCTGAAGAAATCCCTGATGTGCCACCGGAAAGAGAAGTGGTATTTTCAATTGATCTTGTTCCGAGAACGAAGCCGGTGTCTATGTCTATGATTCCTTGCTGTAGATCCGTCTAAAGTTGATGCAGTATCACAATGGGAGACTCCTAAGTTGGTTACCGAGGTTAGAAGCTTTTTGGGTTTGGCAGGCTATTACTGCAGGTTTATAGAAGGATTTTCTAAGTTGGCACTTCCGTTAACCCAGTTGACGTGTAAAGGTAAAGCTTTTGTGTGGGATGTTCAGTGTGAGAACAGTTTTAACGAATTGAAGAAGCGGTTGACGACGACTCCAATTGTGATATTACCAAGGTCTTATGAACCTTTTGTTGTGTATTGTGATGCGTCCAAGTTGGGCTTAGGTGGTGTGCTTATGCAGGATAATAAAGTGGTTGCTTATGCGTCGAGACAATTGAGGATTCATGAACGAAATTATCCTACTCATGATCTTGAATTAGCTGCAGTGGTTTTTGTGCTTAAGATTTGGACACATTACTTGTATGGTTCGAGATTTGAAGTGTTCAGTGATGATAAAAGTCTAAAGTATTTGTTTGACCAGAAGGAATTGAATATGAGGCAGCGAAGATGGCTTGAATTGTTGAAAGATTATGATTTTGGGTTGAATTATCATCCGAGAAAAGCTAATGTTGTCGCAGATGCCTTAAGTAGGAAGACCTTACATATTTCTGCTATGATGGTAAAGGAATTTGAATTGCTTGAACAGTTTAGAGATTTGAGTTTAGTATGCGAATTGTCACCCCAGAGTGTAAAGCTAGGGATGCTGAAGATTGATAGTGAATTTCTGAAAAATATTAAAGAAGCGCAGAAAGCGGATGTAAAGTTTGTAGATTTGTTTATTGGTGAGAATTAGACTGAAGATAGTGACTTTAGAGTCGATGATCAAGGTGTGCTACAATTCAGAGGTAGAATTTGTATTCCTGACAATGATGAGATGAAGAAGATGATTCTTGAAGAGAGTCACAAAAGTAGCTTGAGTATTCATCCGGGAGCTACCAAGATGTATCATGACTTGAAGAAGTTGTTTTGGTGGTCTAGGTTGAAACGTGAAGTGGCACAGTTTGTATATTCGTGTTTGGTTTGCCAGAAGTCAAAAGTTGAGCATCAGAAACCCGCTGGGTTGATGACACCGTTAAATGTGCCAGAGTGGAAATGGGATAGTATATCCATGGATTTTGTGACAAGTTTTCCGAATACTCCGAGAGGGAATGACGCCATTTGGGTGATTGTAGACAGATTGACGAAATCGGCTCATTTCATTCCGATTAACATCAGTTTTCCTGTGTCACAGTTGGCAGAGATTTACATTCAGGAGAATTTGAAGCTACATGGTGTTCCGTCGAGCATTGTATCAGATAGAGATCCAAGGTTTACATCTAGATTTTGGAAGAGTTTGCAAGAGGCTTTGGGTTCTAAGTTGAGGTTGAGTTCGGCGTATCATCCGCAGAAAGATGCTCAGTCGGAAAGGACGATTCAGTTGTTGGAAGATTTGTTGAGAGTTTGTGTACTTAAGTAAGGAGGAACTTGGGATAGTCATCTTCCATTGATAGAGTTCACGTACAATAACATTTATCATTCTAGTATTGGAATGGCACCATTCGAGGCTTTGTATGGTTGAAGGTGCAAGACTCCGTTGTGTTGGTTTGAGTCAGGTGAAAGTGTAGTTTTGGGACCAGATATTGTTCAACAAACTGCTGAAAAGGTTAAGATGATCCAAGAAAAGATGAAAGCGTCGCAGAGTCGACAGAAGAGTTATCATGATAAGCGAAAGAAAGAACTTGAGTTTCAAGAAGGAGATCATGTATTTTTAAGAGTCACTCTTGTGACTGGTGTTGGACGTGCATTGAAGTCAAAGAAGTTGACTCTGAGGTTTATTGGTTCGTATCAGATATCAGAAAGAATTGGAACGGTGGTGTATCGAGTGGGTTTACCACCGCATCTTTCGAATTTGCATGATATGTTTCATGTGTCGCAACTTTGGAAGTATTTTTCGAATCCATCTCATGTGATCCAAAGAGATGATGTGCAAGTTAGGGATAACCTTACGGTTGAGACGTTACCAGTAAGAATTGAGGGTCGTGTTGGAGATCATAGCCATCATCTCAGCAGGATCATCATTAGGATCATCATCAAAATCTCCATCTTGTGATTCTTATAACGCCCTCTTTAATTATTTGATTTATTTATTGAGTTTAGAATATAATTATATGATTTATGTGATGTGAAGAATTATGTGATGTGTTGTGGATTTATTTAGAGACTTATTTTATTATTTAATAGAATAAGATTTGAAAATAAAATAAATATTGAGATGGGGGGCTGTTTTGAGAATTTAGAGAGTTTAGGGGAATAAGAGTAAATAAGATAAGATAGATGAAGGTGATATAAATAGGAGAAAATTAGGTCAGAACACTTTTACGTGAAACAATTTTAGAAAAAGGGAGAAAACCAGAGAAGAGGAGAAACCAAGGGAGAGCTGCGATTTCTGCATTCTAAGGTAAGGGTGGGACTAACTTTCATTAGTTTTTAAGGATTTGGAAAATTAGGGTTATGAGAGAATTTGATGATTAGATGATGTAAAGCTGTAAAATTGATGTAGAAATCGTGTACAAACCTTAGATAATCCATAGGATGATAATTGGAATCAGTTTTAAGGTTAGAACCATGAGATTAGGCGAGTTTTGGCAAAATTCTATGTTCTGCCCGTGCTGTCATTCATCGCTCGCCCTCGGGAATAATGATCCTCGCCTAGTGAGCGACGACCTTCATTGCTCGCTTCGCGAGTAAATCCCCTCGCCTCGTGAGTGACGCTTTTTTGCTCGCCTTGTGCGCAGATCACTCGCCGTAGCGAGTTGCCCAGTGAGAAAAACCTAATTTTCGTGAATTAACGTTTTGGAATAAGTTTTAGATGGTTTTGAATGTCTTAATACATATAAGAATTATTAGACAAGTTTTGAGATTGAAATTGGATGTAGGAAAGTTAAAAATGAGATTTTGGGGGTAAAATGGTCACAAAAGCTGTAGCTACCCAGTTTTGTTCGCCTTAGGCGAGTAACCTTTCTCGCCTCGCGAGTTACCTTTTGTGTGAGCTCGCCACCGCGAGCAAATGACCTCGCCTCGCGAGTTAAGCTGTGCCAGGCTGCCTAAGTTGGATTCTCGTGTTGCTTTGAGTCGTTTTTGTTTGGAATTGAGTTGTGATATAAACACGTGAATTGTTGGTATTTGAATTGTCTTTCCAGTAGCTTTGAAATGATATGTGAATCTCTTTTGATTGATTTTATGTGAATTATGCGATGAAGTTGTCTAAGATGTCAAGTTGTGATGCATTGTCTAAGATGTTTAAGATGTAAGTTGTTGAGTCCAAGCATACTCATTCCGTTGGGGGCTCATGCCCTGTGAGCTTTTGCTCTTATGATGAGGGCTCATGCCCTGTGAGCTTTTGCTCTTATGTTGAGGGCTTATGCCCAGTGAGTGTATTTATGCTCTTATGATGAGGGCTTATGCCCTGGATGGTACCACATGCATGACTAAGAAGTTGAAGTTGCATAGTCGAGTAAAGATTGATAAGATGTTGTCCATGAGTCGAAAAGATGTTAAGTTGTTTTTCTATCATGAGTTGTTGATGAAGTGTTTTATGATGAATTATTTATGAATGCACTTGTTTGCTGAAATGATGAATTGATGATGTTTTGTTGTTAACTGTAATTGATGAATTATATGCTTAACATTAATGTTTGTGAAATCTCACCCCTTCTGCTTAGAAATATTGCTTTTCGTATGAGTAACTTGCAGGTGATCGAGGATAGTAGCTGTTGATTGCTGTCGTGAGTGGCTATCTCTCACTGTGTCTTAGGGTGCTCTGATACGTAACGGGATGGGAACTTTTGTGGCTATTTTCTATTCCTTACGTATTGCTTATGATTTTACGTGACTATGATTTAGTTTTTGGACTATTACGAGATGTTTTGATGAGGCCTTCGTGCCAAGACTATTTATATTGTTGAAATAAAATCCGCTGCGAAGTTTTGAATATTTATGTTGACCATTTAATGAAGGATAAATTGTTATTTATTCCATTTATGATTTTTAAGAAATGTGACATTTCGTTTACGTTGAGAAAACTCTGATTTTTATTATGAAATTTTTATGTTGGGAAAACGGGGTGTTACAATTCTTCTTCTTCAGATTCTATGACTTTAAGAGCTTTTGATGACTTCCCTTTAGATGGTAAAGCTATAGATTTACTCTTCTTAGCAGACTCATGTTCATTAAGACTTAACTCATGAACTTTGAGAGAGCTAACAAGATCTTTAACACTTAAAGTGTTTAAATCTTTAGCTTCCTCAATAGCAGTAACCTTTGGTCTCCATCTAGCAGGCAGACTTCTTAGTATCTTGCTCACATGATCAGAAGCAACATAGCTTTTCTTCAGTATTTGTAGTCCAGAGACTAGGGTCTGAAATCTTGGGTACATCTTCTCAATACTTTCATCATCCTTCATCTTGAACAACTCATATTGATGAACAAGCATAAATGCTTTAGCTTCTCTAACCTTCTTGCTACCTTCATAGTTTTCACAAAGAGAAGCGAACATAGCCTTTGCAGTAGATTTATCACTCATCTTCATATACTCTGCACGAGGTATAGCAGTAACAAGTGAGCCTCTGATCTTGTGATGCTTCTTGTACATCTTCCTTTGAGGAGGAGTATGTTTCTTTCTGTCTACAACAGCTCCTTCTTCATCAAGATCCAAGTCACCAACTCCATCTTCCAGAATAGGCTTAAATATTACACTCGTCCCTGCAAATATGCCTCGTTTGAGTTTTGGTCCTTGTAAAAAAAAAATTCAGAAATCCGTCATCGCAAAATTTTCTGTCTTTTAAAAAAGTCCTTGGGCCCACTGAAGCTGCAAGGTGGCACTCAGATGCTGATGTGGCACATGCTGACTGTGCATAATTGTCCACATGGCATATGACGTGGCATTTAAATTAATTTAAAAATGTAAAAACAATTTAAAATTTCTGGAAATGAATTTTCGAAATAAAAATATAAAAAAATAAAAAAAAATAAAAAAAATTATTTTTTTAAATAAAAAAATATGGTTTTTAATTTTCCAAATTAAAAAGAAAAAAATTAGAAAATATTTTTTGAAAATTATAAAAAAAATCGAAATTAAAATAAAAGATTCTTTTATTTTTTCGTAAATTAAAAAAAAATAAAACGTTACATAACATTTTTTGAAATTTTTTAAAAAATTAGGCAATTTATTTTCAGATTTTCTTTCAAAATTAAAAAGAATTAATTAATTTAAAAAAAAACTAAAATACATTTTAAAAAATCTGGAAATTTTCTTTCAAAAAAATCGAAAAATAAAATATATTTTCCAAAAATTAGAAAAAAAAAATTCTTTGTATTTTTTAATAAAAAAATATTTTCTTAAACATATGAAAATTAATTTTCGTAATTTACAAATAATTAACATTTAAAATTGTTGGAAAAAATTATTTCAAAATCTATTTTTTGATTTTTTTAATATTTTGAAAAATTAATTTCGATATTTTTTATAATTAAAATAACGTTTTTTATTTTTTAAAACAGAAAATACATATTTCAAAATTAAAAATCAATTTTTAAATATTAAATACCAACTCACCTGCCACCTAGGCACTTATGCCTAGTCACCATGCGACACATCAGCTCCACGGTAACAAATGACAACTTAAATGGGCCCAGGGACTTTTTTAAAAGACAGAAAATTTTGCGAGGACGAATTTATGATTTTTTATTTACAAGGACCAAAACTCAAACGAGGCATATTTGCAGGGACAAGTGTAATATTTAAGCCTCCAGAATATCCCATAACTCTTCATCTAAGCCCATGATATAACTGTAGAAGTTGGTTTTCCACCATGAGAACTCTTCAAGATCTCCATTGAACTTTGGAACTTTTCCTGAGTCAGCTTTCTTATCACTGTAATCATAAGGTACATTATGATTACCACCAGAACCAGAAACAAATGATTCAGTAGACATGTTTTTCTCAGATCTTGGACTGTTACACTGTTAAGTGTTATCAACAGAACCAAGGCTCTGATACCAATTGAAGGTGAGAAAAAACACAAGAAGGGGGGGTTGAATTGTGGTAAGATTTTCTTCGATTTCTCCTAAGCCGAAGGACACTGATCAGAAACAGTTCAAGAACAACTTCTGAAGTGATGTTCAGAACTAGGTTGCAGCGGATAAAAACAGAGAGAGAGAAGGAAGAAAGACACAAAGCAATTATACAGGTTCCTTCCACAAACTAGAAGTAGTCTTGTCCCCCTTGCACTTCCAAGGAGAGTTCACTAAAATGTAATATCTGATTACAAATGCTCACTTCTAAACTTACCAAGAGACTTCAAATGCTCAAGCACAACTATAAGAGACTTCATATGCTCAAGAACACAATCAAGAGACTTCTATGCTCAAGCACACAAGCAAGAGACTTCTAATCAAACCGAATTTCAAAGAAAAATGTTTGACACTGAACACTTGATATACAATCAGAAGTGCTCACAATACAAATCAGATACAGACTCTTAAGACTCTGGAATTTCTAAGATATGAGCTTTGATAAGAAATTCTAAGTGAACTTTTGGATGCTGAACAAATTTGACAGAGTTTTGGCGCTTTCAAATTGTTGTTCAGTCATCTGCGTTATTCAAGTCTTCACTCCTTTATATGGAGGTGTGAGATGAACGTTGTGAATTGCCAGCACATCCAAAAAGAGTCGTTTGAAACTTTGATCAATCACCAATGATCCATTGCCTGATATGGTTTTTGTCCTATGAAGGATCAATTTCAAATGCATTCCATGTATGTAGGTACATTGTTGCAGACAAAGTTGTTATCCTTGTCTTGAAGCAGAGAAAAACTCTGTGTAGTGGAGGTAGTGGTTGTACACTTCGTACAATTGTACTTTGTCAACGCTCTACAAAAGAACAAGCATCCAATGCCTTTGAATCCTTTTGAGTTAGTCGTTGCTCTTCTTTTCCACTCTTTTGCAATCCTTAGACGATAATGAATCCATTGAACAACTTTTGAATCTTTAAGTTTGCATCTCCTGATGAACTTTAGCTTCTAGCGATCTTCAACTTCTAATGAACTTGCTTCTGATGAACTTCAGCTTATGGTGACACGTCATCACTTCAGGAGCGCTTTGTCTTCAGGAGCAGTTCTCTTCAGATGCTTTTAAGCTTCCTTTTTGTTTATTTCTTTGCTCTCTTTTGTTCTTCCAGAACCTATTAATGATCTCAAAAATTTGTCTATGGTCTTGTATACTTGAACAAATATTAGCATATCCAATTGACAATTTTTTAATACCTTGTTATCATCAAAACTCTTAAGGGTAATTTTAAACTCATTTTGTTCCAACACTTGCTACCTTCATAGTTTGCACAGAGAGAAGCAAACATTGCCTTTGCAGTAGATTTATCACTCATTTTCATATACTCTGCACGAGGTATAGCAAGAACAAGTGATCCTCTGATCTTGTGATGTTTCTTGTACATCTTCTTTTGAGAAGGAGTATGTTTCTTTCTATCAACAACAGGGATGGAAAAACTATTGGGATCTTTGTGCTTTGGAGGCAATTTCTTTTTCATGACAACACTAAATTCTCTTGTTAGAGCTATTGTCTCATTATCGTTTATTTTTCTTTTCTTTGATAAAATATCTTTCAATTTTTTTTTGTTGCATAAAGAGACATCTGAGACAAAGCTTCAGTAAAAGGAACATTGATGTATATTTTTTTTCCAGCATGTCTACAAACTTTTTAAACTGCGCATCCAGGTTAGGTTTAGCAAGCCTTTGTGGAAAAGGAATTTTTGGCTTATAAGGTTTTGGGACAATTGGCTTCTCACTCTCTCATATGGCTTTCTCACTTTGTGGCTTTTCGCTCTCTATCTCACCCTCAATTATCTTGGATTTCACAACGGGGTCCTCTAATTGCTTACCATCCCTAAGTGTAATAACATTTATATGGCCTTTGGGGTTGGTTTCAGTTTGGTCCAGAAAGATTTCAGAGGTTTAAGAAGAATTAGCTACATGTTGGGCTACTTGAGTGATTTGAGTCTCTAGCATTTTATTGTGAGTAACAATGGAGTCCACTTTTGATGTGAGCTTGACAAGATAGTTATTCAAAAATCCAGTTTGATTTTTAAGTTCTTGGTATTGCTTGGATTGATTCATTACATAACTCTCTAGCAAAAATTCCAAGTTGGATTTTTGAGGGACTCTTTGGTTGTTTACATAAGTGGGTGTTGTTGTTCGTTGTCCAAAGGGATTTTGAGGAGTTTTGTTATAAAAGTTTTGATTTGGCCTCATCCATTGATTATAAACAACACTACCTAGATGACATTCAATGCCAGTATGACCTAATATACTACATACTTCACAAGGTGGTGAAACAGGGGAAGGTGTGACAGGACTTACACTCATTTTATCATTTTTTTTTGAAGAGTGTGTCCACCTTAGCAGATAGATGATCAAGGGCAGAAACTTCGTACATACCTGCCTCTTTTTTAGAGGGTGAAGGAGCAACAACAGTGATGACTCTTTCACTTGTCCACTGATAGTGGGTTTGTGTCATGTCCTCGATCAAAGGATATGCTGCTGCGTAAGTTTTATTCATTAAAGCTCCACCTGCAACTGCATCAACATTCATTTTTGTGGTATACAAAAGACCATTATAGAAAGTATGGATAATTAGCCACTTCTCTAAACCATGATGGGGGAAAATCCTAAGCATTTCTTTGAAACGCTCCTATGCATCGTAAAGAGATTCCCCATCTTTTTGAGTGAATCGTGTGATTTGATCCCTCAATTGAGCAGTTTTAGAAGGGGGAAAGAATTGGGCAAGGAATGCTTGCCTCTTTTGACCCCATGAAGTGATAGAACCAACTTGCAATGAATGAAACCATGCACTAGCTCTATCCCTTATGGAAAAAGGAAAGAGGTGCAACCTGACGACCTCTTGGTTTGCTTTCAAAGTTCCACTGAGTCTTAGAGAAGTAGAAATATGAAGATTCAGATCCTCAGTGGGTGATTCAGAAAATTGATTTTGTTCCACTAAGTAAATAAGTGTAGGCTTAATTTCAAAATTATTACCCTCAACCATTGGGAACACAATAATAGCATGTGGCTCTTCCGTAAAAGGGGTTGCATACTCCTTAAAAGTGCGTTCCTCAGCCATAGCGTTATTATTTCGTGCTTATCTTCTTCTCTTATGCAAGTATCTTTCGATCTCGGGAACGAGTTCACCAAGACCTTTGCTTCTTCGCATAAAAGAATAAGAAACCCAAAAAGTTAAAGGTGAAAAGAAAAGAAAGAAAAAGAAAAAGAAATCAGTCTAACCGCTATTAAAAAGTTAATCAAATTACTTAACACCCTGACAACGGCGCCAAAAACTTGATGTAGTAAATTCGCAAGTGCACCGTTTACCGATGTAGTAATAAAGATATTGTTCTGACAGGGAGTTATGAATTTGATTCTCTTTTAACAATGATTAGATGAAAGTATCAAAGGTTAAAAGTTGGATTTTTATATTGATTGAGAAAATAATAATAATAAAAGAGCCTTGGGATTATTGGTTCCTCTTAGTGAGAAATTCTTACAAACCAAACCCTAAATCTAAATCTTACGTTGGTCCTATTTTCTAAAGACAAGTTTCTCTTTGGCTTTTCATATCTCCTCTCGGTCTCAATGAATGTATTTCAATAGCAACCACGCCTATTCTCATGGTTGATTGCTACTGAAACCCTTTAAGAACGAAACTTAACAGTCTCAAATTTTCCTAGACTATTCTCATGTTTCAGAAACCTTGTCTAATCTCACATGTCCAATACCGACCTTCACCTTTCGGTCCTTCGGTTAGTATTTGAGATGACATAGTAACAACTATTAAACTTCACCTCTCGGTCCTTCGTTTAATACTTGTTACTAAGATTTAAGAACGGTGAGATTAGATTAGAAAATAGGGGTACATAAAATTAGGGTTCTAGGCTTGGTTTGATAGGATTAGGTAATTAGACTCATCCAACAATCCTAAGACATAGAAGTCTACTCACTCATGTTCATTGTAGACATAGAGAAGAAGAAGAAGAAGAACACAAAGGTAAATAGCAAGAAAATAAAGAAGAACTTTTATTGATGGAAACAATTGTCACCTATAATTCCCAAGAACAAAAGATGAATAGATAAGTCTGATGGCTGCTCTATTTATAGCCTAATACTTACTTAAGCCTTAAGAAATAAATCACTAGAGTGTTACAAAAGAAAATCCATGGACTTCTAGTTCAGAAATAAAACTAAAAAGGAAGCTGGAACCTTGGCACGACCGTGCCACCACAGGCACGAGTCGTGCCAACACAGGAACGAGTCGTGCCAACACTCTGGAACAAAAGCAGCAAAAGGGTTGCTGGCATCGTGCACGGCCGTGCCACTGACAGCACGTGTCGTGCCAAGCTCCTGACTTGGTCATGTTGCTTCAAACTTGGTGGCGTGGCCACGCCGTTGTCAAGCGCAGCCATGCTAGATATTTTTGCACAGGATCTTCATATTTTTCTCTTCAATCAGCTCCAAATCATGCTTTAGATCCTTTTATCCTTAAATCATGCTCCAAAACCCTTTCTTTTACTCCAAGACTCAATCTTTTACCATATTTGTTCCTGGAATTAAATAACATGCAATTGAAATAAAATAGTTCTAGAAAGCAAATAAAAGCACATAAAATCTAAATAAAATAAACTAAAATGAACACTTAAAATCACTAATTATTGACTCATCAAGATGTTATAGAACCTCGAGGAGGTAAGAAACCAATAATTGCTAAGGAGTATGGACCTTATGGTTTATACATTGGAAGAAGATTCACTAAGCCTTAAAGAAGCTATATCCCTATTGAATGCTGAATTATGGCAAGAAGCAATAAACGATGAAATGGATTCTCTAGAGTCTACCAAAACATGACACTTAGTTGACTTGCTTGATGGTTGCAAATTAATCGGTTGTATTTGGATTTTGGGAAAAGTACTAAAACTTGATGGTACTGTTTATGAATACAAGGCCCTCCTTGTAATCAAAGGTTTTAGATAGGAAAATATAGACTTCTTCCACATTCATTCACGAGTCACTAGAATCATATCCATAAGAGTACTAGTCCCTTTATCCGCCGTTCATAACTCGATAGTACTCCAAATGGATATGAAAGTTGCCTTTTTTTTATGGTGAACTAGAAGAAAAAATCTATATGGAACAACCTGAAAGTTTTGCGATTCATGGACAAAAAAACAAGGTCTGTAAGTTAGATAATTGTTTATATGGTCTAAAATAAACTCCTAAGGAATGACATGAAAAATTTGACATCCTAATGTTATCAAATGAGTATAATGTGAATGAAAGTGACAAATGTGTTCACAACAAATATGAAAATAATATTTGCACGATCATATGTCTCTATGAAGACGACTTGCTCATATTTGGTTTAAAGATTCATGTTATGATTTATGTGAAATCATTGTTTATCAACAACATTGATAAGAAAGACATAGACGAAGTTGAAGTAACTCTTGGTTTCAAGATTATTAGATCAGAAAAGAGAACTTTTTCGATGATTCTCACAAGGTTGAAAATATCTTAAGGAAATGTAATTATTTGACTGTAAACTTGCAAGCACACCTTATGATCCAAGTGTAAAACTTTTCAAGAACACTTGAGATGGTGTTAGACAAACATAATATGCGAGCATCATTGTCAATATTTAAGTATGTCATTGAATGCATTAGACTCGACGTTGGCCACGTTGCGAGACTTTTGTTCAAGTTTACTAGTATACGGATGAGAAGCATTGCCATCTATTGAAAGAGTCATAAGGTGCCTTAAGAAGATTATGACTCTAGGATAACATTATGAGAAGTATCCTATTGTACTTTAATGGTACAAGATACTTATGAGAAGTATCATATTGTACTTGAGTGGTACAAGATACAAAATAGAACATCCTTCAGATGAGTCGTAAGAGACAATGGTTGCACATTAAGCATCACTAGAGGAGTTGTTTGTTGAAATAAATGATATTTACTCAATCCATTATGGAATGAATCTGAGATGAAAACACTAGAGAAAACTAGTGAAGAAGCAAGTTGATAAGATGCTTGTTAGTTGAGAACCCTTAGTGGGTGAAACTGTTACCATAAGTGTTAATTCATTGTGATAGTACTGCAGCTATTACAAAAGTTGAGAATTGTTACTAAAATGGCAAGAGACGATTATCAAGGCATGAATACATAAAGGATTGGAGAGCTAGCTACTCTCAAAAGGAACATTTGAAGTATATCATGTACGTACTAATATAGATTTAGTCAATCCTTTGACGAAAGGAATTACTAGAAAAAAAGTCCTAAACACATCCAATAGGATGTGACTAATGCTTATAGATCACTGAGTGATGGGAACCCGACCTACATGAATGGAGATCCCAAGACATAGGTTCAATGGGTAATAACAAGTTATGAAGTGATAGAACATGATATGATAATGATTAAGAAATCATGATCCTATAGTGAAAGAAGGATGAGGTAATAGAAACTCTTAATGAGGTCTATACTCTATGTTGAGTGAGTGGGGTACCAAGTGATAGACTCACCTATACGAATGTGGAACTGAGGCCGGTCCTATGGAATTTAGAAGCAGTATTCCTAGAACGTTCGTTAAAACTGGGATACACATGCAAAGCCATAAACACACGGGCTTTTAGAATACACCTTATGGAAAAGGTTTGTGTGTGGGTTCGACGTCTTAGATAGAGTTCAATGTTGTAGGAAACTCTTGTCAAGTCAGAGTTTTATCCCTATGCAAAGGTTCAATTGGTTTACAACACCTTTGTTTATTAGCAACCTTAAGGTAACGTCTTTGACGTTATTACTGAAATCATTTTTTAAATTCAAGTGGGGATTGTTGGAAAATATGTGGAAAATTGAGTAATTAACTAAACACAAATTCCCACAATGGGTAGAACTAATATAGTGTGAATTGAAAAAAAGTGGAAGTCCTGCATCGGATAGATAATACATTAGTAATGTTTATATAGTGGGGGTGTACCTCTAATAAGGGTACATAATTATGTGAACGACGTAAGCACTAGAGAAAAAATATATATATCGATATATATTTTATTATTTGGAAATGATAAATTAAATAATTAATTTAATCATTATTAGAAAGTGTTTTCTTAGTCCCCAAGTTTTGCTAAAATATTGTGGAACGCAATGAAGAATATTTTGGAACACAATCTAAAATATTTTGGTAGGCAATCTAATATATTTTAGTGCATGATCTGAAATATATTTTGATACTCAATAATATATTTATGTACTGAATAATGTATTTTTGTACTCAATATGATATATTTTTATACTCAATTTGAGATATTTTTGTACTAGATCAAATATGAGAATTACTTGCTCCCAGAGTTTCTCACTTATTAGTTGTGAACTTTTTCTATAAATAGAGAGCTCACACAGTGCATTCAACACACCAAAATTCACAGTTGATGCTTCTTGTGTTTTTCCTCTCTTCTACCTCCTTCGACTTGTGTCAACAAGTCCTTCTCCTTTTTCTACTCCTTCTGTCCCTTCGAAATTAAGATTGTTCTTTCGGAACTAAGAATGGTCTTAAGAGCATAGTCCCTTCAATTATTTATGTCTCTTTAGAATAAATAATATTTTAAGATCATGGTCCTTGTTTTGGTATAATAAGAATGAATATATATTCTTCTTCTATTCATGAAGAAGTTAGATGTTAGAATGGTCGTAGAACCATATTTGAGTGGTTAAAGTACCATATTTATATTTGGAATATATTTGGAGAAGTTAAAATTAGAATGGTTGTGTCACCTTATTTTGAGTGGTCTCAGCACCATAATAGAGTGGTCACAATACCATATTGGTTTCAGTATTGAAGAGTGGTCTTAGTACCATATTTGTGGGTGTTATTTCTCGAATGATTATTTACGGTGAAATACTTAATCGAACAGGTGAACTGTGTTGTTTTATCCTGTAGGCGCACATTGTTACTCTACCTTGCAAAAACACGGGTAGTGTCGTGAAACGTCTTAAAGAAAGCAACCTGGTCGTGACTCAACCTGGTAGGACATCAAACAGACTCAACTCGGTGTGATTTCGATTTTATTAGGACGTGAAGCAGATTCAACCCAGTAATAACTTCGACAGTGATTTCGACTTTATTAAAAGGAACTTTTTCTGAACCCAAAAAACAACAAGAACTCAAATTAAAGTACCTCTATTTATTTTTGGTGGTGTCTGGGGTTCGAACCTCGATCCTAGCATATATTATGCATTGTCCCTATCAACTGAGATAAACTTACGAGGACTCAAGGGTTATATTTTCAACTGTTATTTCTACATTACTAATATTCACATCCTTTCAAAAGGTTCTTTAGCCACATGTTTTGCATTAATTTAAAGGCTAAAGGGCACTTTTCCCCCTTAAGTTTGAAAGAGTTGCGATTTTGGCCCCCTATGAACAAAAACTACAATTTTGACCCCCTAAGATTTAACCCCTTTGCAACTCTGATCCTTTTGGTCAATTTTGATAAAGTCAATGCCTATGTGGCATGCCACATGTGTAATTATTAAATTTTAAAAAATAAAATATCCACATAATCAGTAAAAAAAATTAGATTTTCCAATTTTCTTTCCTTTTTTCATTTTTTTTAATTCATATATACACGCATGATGTAACACCCCGTTTTCCCAAAACAACGTAAACATGTATAATTATCAGAGTTTTCAACAACACGGAGTATTACATCTACTTTTCAAAATTCAGTTTAAATAGAATATAAAAACTATTTGATTCAACACATCATTTTATAAAAATCTGCAGCGGAATATTTATTTGATAATCAATCAACAACTAAAATCAACATCCTTGGCACAAGGGCCTCAACATAATAATATTATTCAATAATAAAATCCGACAACATGGTTCATCAATGATACATAAGGAATGAAAGAATTAAACAGCAGAATCCCCATCCCGTTACATATCAGAGCCTACGACACAAGAGCCAACTCCTATCTATCCTTTGCTACCTGCACTTGCCCACGAGGCGGCAATTCCAGCAGAAGGGGTGAGTTCACAACACAAAGGTAATATATAAATATATGAATCATCAAATTGCGTTGAAAAACAACAGCAAATAATAACAACCATCATCAGCATAGGCAGCAACATCATCAATATAAGCAACAACATCATCAATATTAGCAACAACATCATCAATATTAGCAACAACATCATCAATATTAGCAACAACATCATCAATATTAGCAACAACATCATCAATATTATTTAGATTCATCTTCGGTTAGCAACATCAACGACAACATCACTTGTGGCGACACCTCACCAACAACATCTCTACAAAACAACTCACACCTACAACAACTAAATGCAAGACTCCATCAACTACTAATGCATTATGCAAATGTGGTACCAACTACGCGCGTTGAATGCTAAGCATTCCAGGGCATAAGCCCCCACCAATTTTGGATGGTTAAAGCATCCCAGGGCATAAGCCCTCACCAGATGAATGACTAGCATTCCAGGGCATGAGCCCTCACCAATTGAATGTGTAAACATTCCAGGGCATAAGCCCCCAACGATGCAAATGAGTTATGAAGACTCAATGGTGTATATCTGCATACAACCCTACAACATCTAATGGTGCATATCAGCATGCAACCAACAACAACAACTCAGGACATCAACAACTGTGTCTAACAACTAAGACACCCTCCCCAACTGGACACAACCACTCAACACCATCAATGGCAACTCAATAATACACCGTATATAATTGTACATATATAAACATATATATTCCCACATATCAACAACAATAGCAACAGGTACATTACTCAATTACATTCATATCAAAGTCCAAAACATCCTTCAAAAGCAAACCAAGTTCGATCAATAAGACATAAGCTAAATACTCATAGAACACCTCAATTAAACCTCTAATACTTAAGTTTGAAGTTTGGGAACTAACCATAGGTTTTGGACTAACTTGGAATAAGTTATACTAAGTTTTCTTAAAGTTTTCCTCAAGACCCACTTGGAGTATTTTCATCATAACTCAAAATCCATAAAACATTTTCAAGTCAAACCAAAGCCATTAGAAAGCTAACTCAATTATCTACAACTTTCATGTTTACACAAAAAGCCAGTTCGGAACAGAAATGGGTGAAAAAGACACAAGAACGCGAAACAGGGAATGCTGTTTCACTGAAAATCGTACTACGATTTCAAGGCATCGTACTACGATGGAATGTGCTGAAAAAGTCATTTTTGCTACTGGAAAAATTGTACTACGATTTCCCAGCATCGTACTACGATGGAATGCGAACAGACCTACGGAAACAGACCAGTTTTCACCCAAAAAACCCAATTTTCAATCACCCAAACCCCAAATTGAATTACAACAATGTTTACAAGTTTTATTTGCAACACAACAACCAAAACAACTCAGAAACAAATCACAGAAACATCATCATCATCATATAATTCATCAATCATGGCATTTTCATATCTTTAACCCTAATCCAACAAAACCACCATTTTTCAATTCAATTCATGAAAGCATACATATATATATATAGCAATTGAATCATAAACCCACCCTTACCTGATTAGATGAACAATTGCTACAAAAATCTCTCCTCTTGGCTAATCCCCCTTTGCTCTTGGTTCTTCTCTCTTTCTCCCAAAAAGTCTGTTTCTTGTTTTCTCTGATACGTACAATGCTTACTGACTTCTTCCTATTCTTTCCTTAACAAAACATAACTCCTTTCTTTTTCTTAACTCCCCCAATAACTTTCATTTTAATTTCTCATTAACCCTCCTTAATTCTATTAACTCCAAATAAATCCCTTTTTCTAAATAAACATTATTCTTCCTATTTTCATAATTCTCCAAAATAATAATATTCCTTCTATTTTCTCAAAACAAAGCAAATATTATATCCCACTACTAATTAATTAAATAACAAATAACATGCATTTAGATAATACATCAATAAATCATATAACTCAATTATTTCACATAAATTATTATAAACAATTAAACACACCACATATTCACATAATCATTTATAAATTCAAATAAAACATGCCCAACAACTAAAAATAACAAAATAGCGACTAGGGCGTTACAACTCTCCCCAACTTAGAGAATTTTCGTCCTCGAAAATGTACCTCTGATTGGACGATCCTCACTCACGTCTGAGTACCAGTCAAAGCAAATACTCTCCCACTGGTCTGCGTCTTCTTCGGCTTAGTACACTGAGAGCTAAGATGACCCTCTTCATCACAGTTAAAACAAACAATGTCCCCACGCTTGCATTCAGCAACAGTGTGGCCTTTATTACCACATCGGAAGCACTTCTTTTCATCACGGTTGCAGGCATTACTCTTGTGGCCCTTCCCACCACACTTGTAGCAAACAACTTCAGCAGGAGCTTCACTCTCCCTGAGCCTCCTCTCATCATTCACTTCCTTCTTACCCTTATCGGTCGGAGCACTATAAGGCTTTCCACGATCTTGTTGCTTACCTTTCCTCTCCTTCATAACCTTATAATGAGCTTTGGTATCCTCCTCATAAATCCTGCAGCTACTCACCAATTCAGAAAAGTTACGGATCTTTTGATAACCAATGGCCCGCTTAATCTCAGCACGTAGACCATTCTCAAACTTGATGCACTTGGAGAACTCAGCAGTCTCAGCAGTATAGTGCGGATAAAACTTTGCCAACTCGACAAACTTAGCAGTATATTCTGTGATAGACATGTCTCCCTGCTTCAGCTCAAGGAATTCTATCTCCTTCTTACCTCGGACATCCTCCGGAAAATACCTCCTCAAGAACTCTCTTTTGAACACAGCCCATGTAATCTCAGCTCCTTCAGCCTGGAGAATGGGTTGAGTGCTTACCCACCAGTCGTCAGCCTCCTCAGCCAACATGTGCGTGCCAAACCGCACCATCTGCACATCACTGCACTGCATTACTCGGAAGATCCTCTCGACCTCCTTCAGCCACAACTGAGCTCCGTCAGGGTCGTATCTTCCTTTGAAGGTTGGTGGATGATTCCTCAAGAATGTCTCCAACATCCTCACTCCCTCATTAGCACCACCAGCATTATTCTGTTGACCCACAACTTGAGCCATCGCTTGCAAAGCAGCAGCAAGAGCAACATCATTTCTTCCAGCCATTACGATATTCTAAACAACAACAACAAATTAAGACAACAAAGACAGTTTAAAGCTGTCACACAACACTACATGGCTCGACACGACTCTACTAATGGTCTGACAGACCGACCTGCTCTGATACCAATTGTAACACCCCGTTTTCCCAAAACAACGTAAACATGTATAATTATCAGAGTTTTCAACAACACGGAGTATTACATCTACTTTTCAAAATTCAGTTTAAATAGAATATAAAAACTATTTGATTCAACACATCATTTTATAAAAATCTGCAGCGGAATATTTATTTGATAATCAATCAACAACTAAAATCAACATCCTTGGCACAAGGGCCTCAACATAATAATATTATTCAATAATAAAATCCGACAACATGGTTCATCAATGATACATAAGGAATGAAAGAATTAAACAGCAGAATCCCCATCCCGTTACATATCAGAGCCTACGACACAAGAGCCAACTCCTATCTATCCTTTGCTACCTGCACTTGCCCACGAGGCGGCAATTCCAGCAGAAGGGGTGAGTTCACAACACAAAGGTAATATATAAATATATGAATCATCAAATTGCGTTGAAAAACAACAACAAATAATAACAACCATCATCAGCATAGGCAGCAACATCATCAATATAAGCAACAACATCATCAATATTAGCAACAACATCATCAATATTAGCAACAACATCATCAATATTAGCAACAACATCATCAATATTAGCAACAACATCATCAATATTATTTAGATTCATCTTCGGTTAGCAACATCAACGACAACATCACTTGTGGCGACACCTCACCAACAACATCTCTACAAAACAACTCACACCTACAACAACTAAATGCAAGACTCCATCAACTACTAATGCATTATGCAAATGTGGTACCAACTACGCGCGTTGAATGCTAAGCATTCCAGGGCATAAGCCCCCACCAATTTTGGATGGTTAAAGCATCCCAGGGCATAAGCCCTCACCAGATGAATGACTAGCATTCCAGGGCATGAGCCCTCACCAATTGAATGTGTAAACATTCCAGGGCATAAGCCCCCAACGATGCAAATGAGTTATGAAGACTCAATGGTGTATATCTGCATACAACCCTACAACATCTAATGGTGCATATCAGCATGCAACCAACAACAACAACTCAGGACATCAACAACTGTGTCTAACAACTAAGACACCCTCCCCAACTGGACACAACCACTCAACACCATCAATGGCAACTCAATAATACACCGTATATAATTGTACATATATAAACATATATATTCCCACATATCAACAACAATAGCAACAGGTACATTACTCAATTACATTCATATCAAAGTCCAAAACATCCTTCAAAAGCAAACCAAGTTCGATCAATAAGACATAAGCTAAATACTCATAGAACACCTCAATTAAACCTCTAATACTTAAGTTTGAAGTTTGGGAACTAACCATAGGTTTTGGACTAACTTGGAATAAGTTATACTAAGTTTTCTTAAAGTTTTCCTCAAGACCCACTTGGAGTATTTTCATCATAACTCAAAATCCATAAAACATTTTCAAGTCAAACCAAAGCCATTAGAAAGCTAACTCAATTATCTACAACTTTCATGTTTACACAAAAAGCCAGTTCGGAACAGAAATGGGTGAAAAAGACACAAGAACGCGAAACAGGGAATGCTGTTTCACTGAAAATCGTACTACGATTTCAAGGTATCGTACTACGATGGAATGTGCTGAAAAAGTCATTTTTGCTACTGGAAAAATCGTACTACGATTTCCCAGCATCGTACTACGATGGAATGCGAACAGACCTACGGAAACAGACCAGTTTTCACCCAAAAAACCCAATTTTCAATCACCCAAACCCCAAATTGAATTACAACAATGTTTACAAGTTTTATTTGCAACACAACAACCAAAACAACTCAGAAACAAATCACAGAAACATCATCATCATCATATAATTCATCAATCATGGCATTTTCATATCTTTAACCCTAATCCAACAAAACCACCATTTTTCAATTCAATTCATGAAAGCATACATATATATATATATAGCAATTGAATCATAAACCCACCCTTACCTGATTAGATGAACAATTGCTACAAAAATCTCTCCTCTTGGCTAATCCCCCTTTGCTCTTGGTTCTTCTCTCTTTCTCCCAAAAAGTCTGTTTCTTGTTTTCTCTGATACGTACAATGCTTACTGACTTCTTCCTATTCTTTCCTTAACAAAACATAACTCCTTTCTTTTTCTTAACTCCCCCAATAACTTTCATTTTAATTTCTCATTAACCCTCCTTAATTCTATTAACTCCAAATAAATCCCTTTTTCTAAATAAACATTATTCTTCCTATTTTCATAATTCTCCAAAATAATAATATTCCTTCTATTTTCTCAAAACAAAGCAAATATTATATCCCACTACTAATTAATTAAATAACAAATAACATGCATTTAGATAATACATCAATAAATCATATAACTCAATTATTTCACATAAATTATTATAAACAATTAAACACACCACATATTCACATAATCATTTATAAATTCAAATAAAACATGCCCAACAACTAAAAATAACAAAATAGCGACTAGGGCGTTACACATGACATTTTAATTTCTTTAAAAATTAGTAATTACACATGTGGCATGCTACATAGGCATTGACTTAGTCAAAATTGGCTAAAAGGATCAAATATGCAAAGGGGCTAAATCTTAGAGGGCCAAAATTGTAGTTTTTGTACTTTGGGGGCCAAAATTGCAAGTTTTTCAAACTTAAGAGGGGAAAAGTGCACTTTAGCCTAATTTAAATTTAAACTTCAACTTGACTCTTGGCCCTATAAACATAGAAATTCCTTTCCATATATATATATATATATATATATATATATATATATATATATATATATGCACATATAGAAACAAATTACTACATTATTATATATTAACAACCATTGCAGTATCATCCCCAAGAAGTGACATGGCTTACTCAAAATCATATTTGTTTCTTGGTTCTTAATCTTTTAGTTTTTCTCTCTTCTCAAGTTTTAACTGATATTCATGTTCCACCAATGCTTATTGTCAGTAAGTCGTTCTAGCTTATATTTTATTTCTGTATGTCAAATGCATATATGTAAAGAATTTAATATTAATATATGGTCAAGTTAAACAAGTTTTACATGTGCATATAATTATCACACTATTATGCTTCTTTTTTATTTCTTAAGAAACATATATACCAAAATGATACAATTTATGAATGTATCGTAGAAACTTCTATGTATTTTTTGGGCATGGATCATATTGCCCCTACTAACAATCATAATTCTGGTGATTGGAGATTAGCTAAAACTATTTTGCCTCATTGATTAGAAATAAATCTCATAAATCAATGAACGACCCACATAAGGATCTTTTTAATTCTACCAGCACTTTAAGCAATAGAAACAAGAAGTCTCAAGGTCTTGGGGTTGTCATGGAGGAGTAGAAGGGTTGGTGGCCGGTGGGAGATGGCAGAGAAGAGAAAGGAGTACAACAATGTATTTAATATAGCTAAAGTGAAACATATAACTTAAAAAAGAAAAATACGCACGATCTTTTTTGACCAAAATGATGGCGTCCGACAATAACAATCGTTGAAATGTGAGTTAGGGGTATATGTAAATACTTCGACATTCAAGTCAGTGTGAGTGCAAAAGAAAAAAAAGAGGCTTTTAGTATACATTGTGTGTACTTTGCTTTTGTGTTGAAGGGGCCTTTTATAAGTTTCGTTACAGAGTAACACACCATCAATGTCGAGTTCTAACTGTTATGTGTCATGAGGTGTTATGGAGTAAAGGGATTTTTCACATTACACACACTTATATTGCACCATTTAGATATTTGTGTAGTTATTTTAGGAAATGCATTTCCACATTACACATACAAATCATTCTCATCTTCTCTTTTCACTTTTGCAGAATCCAATCTTCCTCCAATGGCTGATAAACTTAATGACAAACAAATCTCACACTTATATGGAGATGGTTCTATTAATAACAAAGAACTTGAGACTCTAATACGGTCGGCTGGCCTGAACCCAACTGATTTCGACTTGATGGTCTCAATGAATAGGTTTGACACTAACGGAAATAGTACTATTGATTTCCCCGAATTCCTTAACCAGATAGCGCATAAGAGGACATACAAAGAGCTTAAGATTGCTTTCCACATGTGTGACAAAGATCAGAATGGTTTTGTTTCTGCATCTGAGTTACGTTATTTCTTGAAAGATCTCGGTCAAAAGCTGACCGATGAAGAATTGGCCGAGAATGTGCGTGAGGCTGATGTTGATGGTGATGGGCAGATTAACTATGAGGAGTTTGTCAAAGTTATGATGATAAAGTGAAGGGGCCAAACAAAAATTCAAAAAAGCACATCAACATATAAAATGGACACTTTAAACGAGTATTGATGAGAATTATTGGTCCCTGAACTGATAACTTATACCCTTGAACCGAAACAATATCCCCAAACTCGTTCCAACGAAGTGTTGCTCTTCGTCAAGAACTGAGTCACCTTCCTCAAGGAAGCTGGTTTGTGGTTGCAGGAGACTGGCTGTTAGGTTCTTGACTGTGAATACGTATTGTTGGTCTATATGGCTAATAGGTTGCTAAGCTAGAGGGGGGTGAATAGATTTTTGCAAATGTTTCAGAGTTATGAAAATCTTGTTCGATAAAATTGACTATCGAATTCATGCGCGTAAAAATCACAATAATAGACAAAGAGATAAAGCAATGTGAACTAAGATTTTAATCTTAGAATTAAGAGATTCAGGATTCAAATCTTATATACAATCAAAATTCAATAACCTTGAACAATTAACAAAACTATAAATAATTTCAAACCAAACCTATATGACAGTAAACCTACTTATCAAACAAAAACACAATGTACATGAAATTGAATTGGAATTGCAATTAATTGATCCAAGTAAAATTGTTATAACCTAATTCAATGAATTTAGATTAATCTTTTTGATGAAAAACAACTTAGATCAACACTAGCAATTATCTTATCAATTATTCACTTAAACAAGTGTTATAATGAAAAGTAAAAAGGAAAGGGAAAAGAGAACACCGATGTTTATAGTAGTTCACCTTTTTTCATCGTCGCTAAGGGCTACGTCTTCTCTACTTTATGAAGTACGCCTTCACCAAGGTCATCCACTACGTAGCAAAAGTTGAATACAATGTGTTTACAAGAGTTCATTTGAATTAAAACTTAATTCTTCAACCCCTATGCAAACACTCCCCCAAACTTCAAGTGCCCCTTGAATTTGGTGCTTCTTGAATCTTCGAATCCTTGAATACCCGTGCACTCCTTCGATCTCTTCACTCGAGTCTTCAATGCTACGTCCGGTAAACAAATCCCCTTCGACTTCAAGAACGGTTAGAAAGACCCCCAAGCCCTTTGGAGGTGGAATAATATTATTCACTTCACTTTGAAGCCTTGATTAAGCCCAATCAACCTTCGGTCTCTATGAGCTTTAGAGACCTAGAGAGAATAGATGCAAATAAATCAATGAATTGTGAGTTATGAGGATAAGGGTTTATATAATGGGGAGTGAAAAGGCACAATTTTCGCACAAAATTAACAGAGTGAATCGATTCAATAAATGAATGAATCGATTCAGAAAACAAAAGACAATCTGAAAAAGTATTAAGATTGAAACGATTCAGTATATGTGTGAATCGATTCAAGTGAACACAGGATGAAGAATGAAACGATTCACACTTCACTTGAATCGATTCAGAGCATGGTAGAGAGTTTAGTGAGACGTTTCAAAGAGAAATGAGTCGATTCATTTGTGATACGATTCAAAGAGTGTTTGAATCGATTCACCAATACTTAGAGACTTTGATGAATCGATTCAGTCTAAAGTGAACCGATTCAATATGCTAAAAAACGAGTAGAGGCTTTTGACATAAAACTAGGCCAAGACACAGAGATGCCGAGTGCTTTAAAATGCTAATATACAGACAATTATTAAAAGATAGACTATCCTAATCAAAGAGTAAAGCTATTGTCCTAAAGAACATCATAAAAAACATATAAAGAAAACAGTGAAAGGCTTCACGTACTATCTGTAACGCCCACTTTAGATTATTTTAATAATTTAATTATTTGATTTATTTGAGGTGTCTAGGTATATTTATATATATTCTACGAGATGTGGAGATTAAGATTTATGTGATTTTATGCGATGTGGTGACTTATTTTATTGTTTAATAAAATAAGATTTGGAAATAAAATAAATATAAAGATGTGGGGTAGTTTTGAGATTTTAGAGAGTTATGTGGGAGATAGAGTAAATAAGATAAGATTTGATGGGAGTATAAATAAGGAAATTAGGTTTAGAGTTGTCAGTACGTACAATTCAGTTTTTGGGAGAAAAAGGGAGAAGAGGCAAGAGAAGAGAAGTGAACCAAGAGAGGCTGCAATCTTCGATTTTTAAGGTAAGGGTGAGCCTAGCATACAATTCTATTAAACTGTAATTCATATGATTATAATTAACAAGTGTAGGAATGGTTTTAGAGAATTGGAGAATTAGGTTAAACATGATGAATTGATGATTAGGTGAGGTAAAACTATAGAATTGATGTAGAAATTGATTTCAGAACATAGAATAACCTTAATGTTTATGTTACAGTCGAATTTGGGGTTAATCATGGTGAAAATTAGGGTTTTTGGTGAAAAAGTTCGTAATCCCGTACCTGTTCTATCACCGTTTTGCCAGGCGAGATTCGTAGCTCGCCACGGCGAGCATCCCCTCATCGCTCGCCAGGCGAGAAACCCAGCTCGCCATAGCGAGAGACCCGTGACGCTTCGCCAGGCGAGCAATCCAATTCGACATGGCGAGGGACCTGTAATCGCTCGCCAGGCGAGCAATAGAGCTCGCCACAACGAGATGTACTGTGACAGAATGTCACGTTTTCTTTGTTTGCGATCTGTTTTGCACAAGACCTTGTGAGCTGAACCTTAGGTAGTACTGGAAGTTAACTATGAAGGGGAGAAAAACACAAGAAGGGGGGAGTTTAATTATGTTAGACTTAATTTCGTTTTCTCTTTTAAATCTCAGAACACTAATGATCAGAAGCAATTGAGACAACTTCTGAAGATGATGTTCAGGAGAGTATGCAGCGGAATGATAAACAGAGAGAAAAGAGAAGAAGCAGGACACAAGCAATTTATACAGGTTCCTTCCACAAACCGGAAGTAGTCCTGTCCCCCTTGCACTTCCAAGGAGAGTTCACTAAATGTAATATCTGATTACAAATGCTCAAGCACACAAGAAAGAGACTTCAAATGCTCAAGAACACAATCAAGAGACTTCTAATGTTTAAGCACACAAGCAAGAGACTTCTATCAAACAAAGTTACAAGGAAAATGTTTGAGGTTGAACACTTGATATACAATCAGTGGTGTTCACAATGTAATTAAGATACAGACTCTTAAGACTTTTGAATTTCAAAGATATGAACTTGAAAATTGAAATTCTAAGTGAACTTTGGATGCTTAAACAATTTGACAGAGTTTTGGCGCTTTCAAAATGTTGTAGAGTCTTATTGTTCTTCAAGTCTTCACTCCTTTATATAGAGGTGTGAAATGAACGTTGTAAGTGCCAATTCATCCAAAAGAGTCGTTGTTGAAGCTTGATCTTTCACCAATGATTCTTTGCCTGATTAAGTTATTGTCCTATAAAGAATCAATTTCAAATCCATTCCGGTTGAGAGGGAACAAGGATGTAGGCTTGGTTGTACATGAGAGCTGTTATTCTTGTCTGGTAGCTGAGACAAAGAACAGAGTAGTGGAGAAGGTGGTTGTACAGTTCGTACAGAGTACAATGTTAACGCTTCTTGTTTCTTTGCAGCCAAATGACTTCAAATCCTTTTAAAATGACCGTTGCATTATTCCACTAGCCTTCTGCCAATTCTATATGACTTTCGCTCCAAAATACAACAATAAATCCATAAAAACTTGAATCAATTTGCTTCTGGTGAAATACTGTTGCTTCTGAAGAACCAGCTTCTGAGGACCTTCAGCTTCTAATGACGTCATACTCTTCAGGAGCGCAAGTCTTCAGGAGCACTAATCTTCAGGAGCGCCTTAAGCTTCAAATAATGTTTCTTTTGCTCTTTATTTGTTCTTTCAGAACCTTGTTAAGATATAACACTTTGTCTATGGTCCTGTACACTTGAACAAATGTTAGCAATACCAATTGTCAATTTTTAATACCTTGATATCATCAAAACTCTTAGAGTTTATTGTTAAACAGATTTTGTTCCAACAATCTCCCCCTTTTTGATGATGACAAACAATAGTATTTAAAACTTGATCAATTGTTGTTAATCTAATTAACAAGTTGACTTAAAGGGTATGAGGTTTGTAAGCTCCCCCTGAGTCTAATTTTAACGCACAATGATAAATTTTAACGTAAATGAAAGAAAGAAGTAAAGGTTCAAATAATAAGTTTGAATTTTGATACTCCTTCATAGATTCAGAGCTTGTATTACCCTTTTAATTCAGGTAAGAATGATAAGAAGTTTTTCAAAATTTCAAAAGATATTAATGCGGCTCAGAGCCTTTAAATACTATCACATATACTCCCCCTTTTGTCATTAACAAAAAAAATAAACAAAAAGAAGAGATGAGAAAAACATAACGTATAAAAGGTTCAGAGCATAAACAAATCAAAATGAGAAATAAATATATGCGTTAAGACAAGTCATTTAGAAGCAGTTTTTAGATCAGAAGCATTTAAGTTCAGAAGCAGTGTAATATTCAGAAGCATACAAGATAAACAAGAATCAAGATAAATAAAACATAACAACAACAACAAAGGTGTGCAACTAAGGGTTGGTTTGTTTGCTGGTGTTTTCAAGAATCTTCCTGAGCAGCTCATTTGTTTCCTCTTGTTTCTTCTGCATTTCTGCTTTGAATAGCTCATAGCTTCTGGTCAGATTCTCCTCTCTGATTCTGGCTTCTTCCAACTTAGCATCTGTTTCAGCTTTATGTTCCAATAGAAGTAGCCTCTGCTCTAACAAGTCTTTCTCAAGCTTCTGTTTCTTTGCTTCCAAAACCTTGTTCCTCTGAACTAGAGCCAAATCAAGAGCTGTTGACTTCAGATTTACCTTGGTCAGAAAAGACAGATCCAGGTCCTTTTCATGAATCCCATTTAGCCAATCTTGCAGCTTTTGCTTTGCTTGCTCCTGAGCTTCAACGCATGTAGAGGATAAGGCATTCATCACATTCTCAACTCTTTCCTTAAGCCTCCTCCACTGCTTGTCATAGCTCTCCCTGTGACTCAAGTCATTTCTGGATGAAATGAGCTTGCTCATTTTCTCAGCTATGTCTTCACACACTCCTTTTAATACATTAGAATCTAAGAATCTGTTGGGTAGTGAAGGTTGTTTTCTAGGTCTAAGAGCAGCAAGAGGTTCAATTTGAAGGTTATTTGAGGGAAAGGTTTGAGAATTGCTAGAAGATGATTGATCAGAAGTAGACTGTTCAACCTCCATAGGTGAGGATTGATCAGCCTCCTCATTAAGATCTTCAGGAGTGATCATATCATCAATCTCCATAGCATTTTCAGAATGAGTGGGTGCAGGAGTATGGTCTGATGTAGTTTGTTCAAGAACAGTGTGTTCAGGAACATTTTGTTCAGGGGAGGATGGGAGTATTTGTAATTCAGGTGAATGTTGTTGTGGGCTTTCTGAAGCAACTTCAGAAGGTGTTACTTATGAGGCTTTTTGTGGAGTTATGTCAACATTTGGTAGTTCACCAGATAGATGACTGCTAAGATTATTCAAAATAGAATCATCTTCAGGTTTTTCAGGAAGGATCATGTTGAGTGGTTGAATTGTTTGTGGTTGAAGTGGATGATTAGAAGGTAGTTTACTACTTTTTATTTCGAGCAGTTTACCAATCCTAACTCCAACAGATGGTTCCATTGATTTGTATGGAGAGACAGGTTTAGAAGGCTTTTTATGGAGTTTGGATGATGGTGATTGGCCTTTGCGAAGAATGCTTATTGGAATATCATCCAAATCAGTAGATGAGGATGATGAGGATTTGGATTGGGAGGAGGTTGAGTCAGATTCTATATGTATTAAAGGTTGTGTAGAAGAAGTACCTGACATAGCTTCTGATTCAGGAGCCAGCAGCAGATTCTCAGCTTCTGCAGTCACCTCCATCTGAAGTTCTGCAGTGCTTTTCAATGCTTGCTCAACTACTTCAGCAGCAGCATCCTTGAGCAACACTGAAGCAGGAACTTCAATTTCTCTAGCTACATCCAGGACCTTCTGAAGAGCTTCAGCATCTGCTTTCTTCTTCTTTCTTACCTCCTTGGTAACCAGTTCAGTAGCAGCATCTTCAGAAGTCTTCAAAGCTTCTTCATCAACCTTCTTTGAAATCTCTCGAACCTCAACAATCTTCTCAAGATAGAATTGATCACAATTCTCAAGACCCATTGATTTGAGTTCTTCATCCCTTTGCAACTTATAAAGAGCAGCCTTTCTCTTCTTCTCAGCCTTTATCTTGTCACAATGCTCTTTACATTTCTTGGCCATTTCAGGAGTCATGACGAACATTGGACTGACTCTTTCAAGTTGACTTTTGTTTGGCCTTTCTTCTTCTACTTCCACAGCTGCAATTTCTTCAGAAGTATAGACAGATTCTCTTAGCTTCCTTGGTTTATGAGTTCTCTTTTTCTTCTGAGGAATCTGGTCAGCGGCTGTTGTGGATGCAGGAGCAACTTGTTTACCACTTCTGGTCTTCTGTTTGATAATAGCTTCTGGGTTCAGGTCCTGAACTTCTTCCTGAATAGAAGGGACATCAGAAGCACCAACTTTAGGTTTCTCAGGAGCTTTTTCTTTCTTAGCCTTCTTAGAAGGATTTTCACCTTCTATGTACTCCTCCTGAGTAAGCTCCTTTCTCTTGGCTTTCCTGCCTTTCTCCACAGGCAGCTTGCTTCCTGGCATGTCTTCAGGGACTTCACTAAGCCCTATTCTCTCACTAGTATTTGCAAAGTGGTCACTTAGAAGTGCCATCTGCACTGCTAGTGAATCCTTCTTGCATATTGGTGGGAAGTTTGCCATTAAATCTGACACCACCATAGATTCACTCAAGTCTGAGCTGAGAGGAGTGAATCTCTTTATCAGTTGCATATTTTTCAGAGTCTTCCCAATAATTACTTTGCCAACCACTGTATCAAGCATCTGATCAGTGTAGAACCGAGTTTGACTGAGAGCTTCAATGATTCCTCCTTGATGAAAGATTTCAGACAACAATCTTCCATAAGGGACCCAGATTCTGTCTTCATTCTGACTCTTCCATAGTTCCTTGACCATGTACTTGAAGATGTACCTTGGCAAGTTAACCTTTTCACCATGAATAATGTGGTGAATGAAGACTTTGTGGGCTAGGGAGGGTTGATCACTACCACCACCCTTTGGTAGCAGATTTTCAAACTGAATCTTCAGGAGCATTTTCTTGTCCATATCCAAGTCACTGTACTTTCCACCCTTTTTGGATTTGAACAACGTCTTTCCAGGAGCTGGTATGAGGGTTGGGAATCTCAATCCCAGAGTAAATACCTTCAGCTTTAATACCAAAAACAGAAGCTATGATCTGTTCGGTGATTTAAATAGGAACACCCATCACACTTGTCCTTATTTCTGTACCGTTGAAGGGTTCTAGATGCATTTCTTCCCTTGTCTTTCCAGCTAGTTCTGGATAAAGGAGAACCAGATTCCTCTCTTCTTCTTCAGCAGCTTTCTTGTTGTAGTTACTCGCTCTTACCCAAAAGTGCCTTACAAGAGCTTTGTATGTTGAACCATTGAGAAGCTTGAAATACGGTAGCCATCCTTGTGCAGCATAGAGATTTTTAATGTCGCATCCATGAAACATAAGCGACATAAAATCGACCGGATTCTCTACTTGAATCTTTAACTGATGTTCTTGGATTTTCATTGTAGATCCACTGAGTAAATATGCAGCCCTTTCTGGTTGTTCTTGTTGTTGTTGAGCTACTTGCTGATTTAGATTACCAGATTCTGGAACCGAGCTAAAAGATGCCATAGATTTGATTGAAGACGATGAAGTTTTAGGGTTCTAGGTTGAGAGCGTTTTCTTAGCAGATACGAAAGCAACAAAGAGAAAGTGTAGGTAGTGAAGTGAGTAGTGTGTGTTTTGTTTAAGTGTTTTTAGTAAAAACGTTTGACTAACAGGGGACAAACAAACACAACATTAATGACAGTTGGGGGCGCGAGATAGTACTACGAAAGCATAAAGATCATCATTGCCCTTTGAGTTACACACCAATACATTTATGCCACGTTATCAGATTTCAGATGAGCTGTATAAGTTAGTGGGACATGTGTCACCAGAAGCAACTCCAGAAATTCCACTAACTCCTACTATTCAGAAGCACAAAGATTCCGCTTCTGAAGTTTGAAATTCTGATGACTCATCAGGAGCATATTTTCCTCAGAACCTCACTTAAGAGCTCTTGATGGACTATAGCTTCTGAAGTGACTTCAGAATCTAAACTTCTTATTTAGGAGCAAGCAATTATAATCAGACACATAATGCATGTTCAAATTTTTCTTTATAAAATCAAATCTTTCAACTGTTAAAGGCTTAGTAAATATATCAGCCCATTGATTTTCAGTGTCAATGAATTGTATATCTAAAATTCCTTTTTGAACATAATCTTTGATAAAATGGTGTTTGATCTCAATATGCTTGGCTCTCGAATGCAGAATTGGATTCTTTGACAAACAAATAGCAACAGTATTATCACAAAAGATGGGAATACTATTAGCATTAATCTGATAATCTTCCAACTGATGTTTCATCCAGTGTAGTTGTGTGCAACAACTTGCAGCTGAAATGTATTCTGCTTCTGCTGTAGACATAGCAATAATTGCTTGTCTTTTGCTAGCCCAAGATATCAGATTATCACCTAGAAATTGACAATTGCCACTGGTTGACTTTCTTTCAATCCTATCACCAGCATAATCAGCATCACAGAATCCAATTAGCTTGTAATTTGAGGATTTTCTATAAAGGAGTCCCAGATTAGTTGTTCCTTTCAGATATCTGAAGATTCTTTTAACTGCAGTTAAATGAGATTCTCTAGGATCTGACTGAAACCTTGCACACAAACATACACTGAATAAAATATCTGGCCTAGATGCAGTGAGGTATAACAGAGAACCAATCATACCTCTGTATAGCTTCTGGTCTACTTTTGATCCTTCATCTTCTTTGCTTAAGGTGCATGTTGGATGTATTGGAGTGTTCATCAGCTTACAATCTTCAAGCTTGAACTTCTTCAGAAGCTCCTTTGTATATTTTGTTTGATGAACATATACTCCATCATTGCTTTGATTAATTTGAATGCCCAGGAAGAACTTCAGCTCTCCCATCATGCTCATTTCAAATTCATCCTGCATTAACTTAGAAAACTCATTGCAAAGAGATGCATTAGTAGAACCAAATATTATATCATCAACATATATTTGCACAATAAGAATGTCTTTCTCAAGGGTCCTTCTGAAGAGTGTTGTATCAACTTGAC
Organism: Medicago lupulina; assembly: GCA_958299785.1. Classification (NCBI taxonomy): domain Eukaryota; kingdom Viridiplantae; phylum Streptophyta; class Magnoliopsida; order Fabales; family Fabaceae; genus Medicago; species Medicago lupulina. The sequence goes on along the minus strand of OY283144.1, from coordinate 32,753,984 downwards.
CTCGTTTAAAATCATTTTTAATCAGGAAATTACTTAGTCTGTCATACCAAGCTCTTGGAGCTTGTTTCAAGCCATATAGTGATTTCTTTAGTTTGTAAACATGGTCAGGATGCTTCAGATCCTCAAAACCAAGAGGTTGTTTGACATACACTTCTTCTTCTATGACACCATTGAGAAATGCACTCTTGACATCCATTTGATATAATATTATTCCATGATTAATTGCATAAGATAAAAGTAACCTAATTGCTTCCAATCTTGCAACTGGAGCAAATGTTTCAGTGTAATCAATGCCTTCTTGTTGACTGTATCCATGTGCAACAAGTCTGGCTTTGTTTCTGGTTACTTCACCTTGCTCATTCAGTTTGTTTTTGAATACCCATTTTGTTCCAATAATGTTCTTCTGAGAAGGTTTGGGTACCAGATCCCACACATCATTTCGTTGAAATTGATTTAGCTCTTCTTGCATTGCTAAGATCCATCCATCATCTGAAAGTGCTTCATCAACTGTTGTAGGCTCAATCATTGATATCAGTCCTATCATAGATTCTTCTTGTCTGAAATGTGATCTTGTTCTTCTAGGACTTTCTTTACTTCCAATGATTTGATCCTCAGGATGAGAAGACCTGTATTTGAAAGTGTTGTTAGATGAATCTGCTTGTTGTGAGCCATCTTGTGCTTCATCAGAAGCAACTTCATCTTGAGCTTCTGATGTGGGTGCAGCTTCTGGACTGACTTCAGATTCAACTAACTGATCAGCTTCTGAAGTGTCTTCAGAAACCTGTATCTCTGCAGAACCTTCATCTTGCTTTGAAGTTTTATCTTCAAGCTCTTTGTCATCAAATTTAACGTGCATAAATTCTTCAACACAGAGTGTCTCTGAATTATACACTCTGTATGCCTTTGACCTTTCAGAGTAACCTAAAAAGATTCCTCTTTGGGCCTTGGCATCAAATTTCTTTAGGTAGAGCTTGTTGTTCAGAATGTAACAAGTACATCCAAATTGATGAAAGTAAGAGATATTGGGTTTTCTTCCTTTGAAGAGTTCATATGCTGTTTTCTCCAAGATAGGTCTGATGTAGATCCTATTTTGGACATAACACGCTGTATTCACAGCTTCTGCCCAAAAATGTTTTGCCAAATTGTTTTCGTGGATAATGGTTCTGGCCATTTCTTGTAAAGTTCTATTCTTTCTCTCTACAACCCCATTTTGTTGTGGAGTTCTAGGAGAAGAAAATTCATGGATGATTCCATGTTTTTCACAAAAAGCTTCAAATGACTCATTTTCAAATTCACCACCATGATCACTTCTAATTTTTAAAATATTGGCCTCTTTTTCAGATTGAATAAGGGAGCAGAAGTTACTGAATACATCATATGCATGATCTTTGCTTTTTAGGAATTTCACCCAAGTCCATCTGCTGTAATCATCAACAATGACTAATCCATTCTTACTCCCATATAAGGATGCAGTGCTAACTGGTCCAAATAGGTCAATATGAAGTAGTTCTAAGGGTCTTGAGGTGGAAACAATATCTTTAACTTTGAAAGATGATTTAACAATTTTTCCTTTCAGGCATGCACCATAGAGTGCATTTGAATGATAATCAATGTCAGGAAGGCCTTTGACAAGTTGTAACTTGCTAAGCTTAGAGATTAATCTCTAGTTAGCATGTCCCAACCTTCTATGCCACATCCATTTCTTATCATTCATTGACAGAAGGCAAATTACCTTCTGATCAGCCAGTTTAGAGAAATTAATTTTGTAAACATTTTCCACTCTCTTTCCTTTGAACACAATGGATTTATCATTCTTGTTGATTACTGTGCAGTTGGCTTTTTCAAATAATACATCATAACCATTGTCACAGAATTGACTGATGCTCAATAGGTTATGTTCAAGTCCATCTACCAACCACACATTATTAATAGAGGTAGAGGAATTACCAATAGTCCCCGTACCAATAATCTTCCCAGACTGGTTGCCTCCAAACTTTACATTTCCTCCTTCTTTCATTGTGAGGGATAGGAACATTGACTTCTCTCCTGTCATGTGCCTTGAGCAACCGTTGTCCAGGTACCATGACTTTTGCTTTGATCTTGCTTTTAGACAAATCTGCAGTATTGACAATTTCAGATTTAGGTACCCATTGTTTTATGGGTCCTTTGGGGATAGAGCTGGAAGATTTACTCACCATTTCTTGTTCCTTAAGATGCGCTTTGGGTAGCTTCTGATTAATCATTACCTTAGGTTTTTCAACTTTTGGTTTTGATACTTCAGAAGCAACAACTGCTTTGCCCTTCTGAACCTTAGACTTTAGGATATTAGATTCTGATTCCATCAGACTCTGAGGAACAGGTTCTGATCTCTTCAGAATCTTAATCTTTGTGGTTTTAGATTCAGAATTTACCACAACCTTAGGCTTGAAGTTCTTTGGCTTTGAAGTAATCTTAGCCTTAGAACTAGAAGCTTCAGGTTCTGATTGAACAACAGTTTCCATTTTGGCACCTTCAGGAACAAAGATGGTTTTCAATCCTTCCTTAATGCATTCACAATATGCTTTAAGATTGGTTTCATTAGATTTAGCTTATGAAAATCCAATCCCTTTGCCATTGTTTTTGTAAATGCTATAAATCATAGAAGCAATTCTGCTTCTGTCAATACCAGAAATAATGAAATCTTCAAGAGCAATCTCATGGTTACTTAAAGACTTTCCATCACATTTTTCTTGTAACTTCTGACACAAGAACTTGAGCTTGTCTTTATAAGTTTTACATATGAAGTCAAAACCTCTAAGTCCCTCTTCAGAAGCTTTCAGATCCAATAAAGTTGATTCTTGTTGCTTCATCAGAACAACATATTTTTCTTTCAAAACTTTCAACTCATTGGTTCTCAGTTCAAAATGAGTGAGGAGTTCTTTAAGTGACTCTATCAATTCTTCTCTAGGGATTTTGGAATATACCTCATTTTCATCTTCTGAATCTGATTCAGTTTCAGCTTCTGAAGTTACTGTAGCTACTAACCCAACAACTATCTTTGCACCTTCATCAGATTCTTCTTTGTCAGATTCAGATTCACTATCCAAATCATTCCATGTGGCCATCAAACTCTACTTTAACTGTTTCTTGAACTTGCTTGACTTGAATGTTGGCTTCTTTGACTTTTCCTTTGACTTTTCCTTCTGAAGATTAGGGCAATCAGCAATGAAATGACCAGGCTTCTTGCAATTGAAGCATCCCTTCTGATCTTCCTTCTTTGAGCTTCTGAAGCTACCTCTTCTGGACACAAACATCTTGTTCTTTTTGGCTAGATACTGAAGTCTGTTTGAGAGCATAGCCATCATCTCAGTAACCTCTTCATCAGAATCTCCAGTTGGTGAATCTTCTTCTTCAGACTCAACCACTTTAAGAGCTTTTGATGACTTGCCTTTAGACGGAAGAGCTATTGATTTACTCTTTTTAGTAGACTCATGTTCATTAAGACTTAACTCATGAACTTTGAGAGAACTAACAAGATCTTCAACACTTAAAGTGTTTAAATCTTTAGCTTCCTCAATGGCAGTCACCTTTGGTCTCCATCTGGCAGGCAGGCTTCTGAGTATCTTGCTCACGTGATCAGATGCAACATAGCTTTTCTTCAGTATTTGAAGTCCAGAGACTAAGGTTTGAAATCTTGAGTACATTTCCTCAATACTTTCATCATCCTTCATCTTGAACAACTCATACTGATGAACAAGCATCAGTGCTTTAGCTTCTCTGACTTTCTTGCTTCCTTCATAGTTAGCACATAAAGAAGCAAACATAGCTTTTGCAGTTGATTTATCACTCATCTTCATGTACTCTGCTCGTGGTATAGCAGAAACCAGAGAGCCCCTGATCTTATGATGTTTCTTGTACATCTTCTTATGAGCACGAGGATGAACCTTTCTATCAACAACAACTCCTTCTTCATCAAGAACTAAGTCACCAACTCCATCTTCCAGAATATCTCATAGTTCTTCATCTAAGCCCATGATATAACTGTAGAAGTTGGTTTTCCACCAAGAAAACTCTTTAGGATCTCCATTAAACTTTGGAACCTTCCCAGAGTCAGTTTTATTTTCACTATAGTCATAAGATACAGCATGATGATTACCACCAGAACCAGCAGAACCAGAAACAGATGATTCAGCAGACATGTTTTTCTCAGATCTTGGACTGTTACACTGTTAGGTGTTGACAACAGAACCAAGGCTCTAGATACCAATTGAAGGGGAGAAAAACACAAGAAGGGGGGTTGAATTGTGTTAGACTTAATTTCGTTTTCTCTTTTAAATCTCAGAACACTAATGATCAGAAGCAATTGAGGCAGCTTCTGAAGATGATGTTCAGGAGAGTATGCAGCGGAATGATAAATAGAGAGAAAAGAGAAGAAGCAGGACACAAGCAATTTATACAGGTTCCTTCCAAAAACCGGAAGTAGTCATGTCCCCCTTGCACTTCCAAGGAGAGTTCACTAAATGTAATATCTGATTACAAATGCTCAAGCACACAAGCAAGAGACTTCAAATGCTCAAGAACACAATCAAGAGACTTCTAATGCTCAAGCACACAAGCAAGAGACTTCTATCAAACAAAGTTACAAGGAAAATGTTTGAGGTTGAACACTTGATATACAATCAGTGGTGTTCACAATGTAATTAAGATACAGACTCTTAAGACTTTTGAATTTCAAAGATATGAACTTGAAAACTGAAATTCTAAGTGAACTTTGGATTCTTAAACAATTTCACAGAGTTTTGGCGCTTTCAAAATGTTGTAGAGTCTTATTGTTCTTCAAGTCTTCACTCCTTTATATAGAGGTGTGAAATGAACGTTGTAAGGGCCAATTCATCCAAAAGAGTCGTTGTTGAAGCTTGATCTTTCACCAATGATTCTTTGCCTGATTAAGTTATTGTTCTATAAAGGATCAATTTCAAATCCATTCCGGTTGAGAGGGAACAAGGATGCAGACTTGGTTGTGTAACGCCCTAGTTTATATTTTACTACCTTTTAGGTGCTTAGAATATTTTATTTGAATTTATAATGATTATGTGAATTTGTGGTGTGTCTATGTGTTTATAATTATTTATGTGATTTTATGTTATTTAAGAAAATAGAAGAAATATTATTATTTTGGGGAATTGTGAAAATAGAAGAAATGGTAATATTTAGATTAAAGGGATTTAATTGTTATTATTGGAATTAAGGTAGTGGGGGGTTATACTTTAATTGGGAAGTTAAGAGGGAGTTAAGAGAAAGAAAGGTTTTGGTTGGTAAGAGAATAGAAAGAGTCAGTAAGGAAAGAGAAACAAAGGTACGTATCAGTAAAACAAAAAGAAGCAGACTTTTGGGAAGAGAGAAGAGTAGAGCCAAGAATCAAAGGGAGATTGCTAGGGTTGCTGTAGCTTTTGTTTAATTCATCTAATCAGGTAAGGGTGGGTTTATGATTCAATTGTTAATATATATGTATATGATTTCATGAATTTGGATTGAAATTGGTAGTTTTGGAACTAGGTTTATGAACATGATGAATTACTCATTTCTTGATGAATAGTGTTGTTAATGATGTTGTTGTGATATGTTCTGATGTTTTGTTGTGCCTTAAACCCATAAACATTGTTTCTGAACCATTTTGGGTGATTGGGGGATTAAAGTTGGGTTTTTGGATGAATAAGAGGTGTGAGAATCGTAGGTTTTTAGTCTGCCCAGATGAATTCTCGCTTAAGCGAGATAGCCGTCGCTCAAGCGAGTGGCATTTTTTGCCTGCCCAGGATCGTTTCGCGCCCGTTCGCTCAAGCGAGAGCTAAGCGAACTCCAAGCGAGCGAAATCCAAACCTTCGTCATTTGCGTCGCTCAAGCAAAATTCCCGTCGCTCAAGCGAAAGCTGCCAGAACCTGTTGTATGTGAGCGTCGCTCAAGCGAACGCCAAGCGAACCTCAAGCGAGGACAAACCAAACTTACGTGTTTTGACTCGCTCAAGCGAGATTAGCTTCGCTTAAGCGAGATTGGTCCTGAACGACCATTTTGTGCAATTTTCCAAAGTGTTCCAAACCCAAACCTAAGCTTTCTAAGATGTTTGTTAGATTTTTTTAAGAATTGTTTAGATGGTAAAAACTATATTATGAAGATGATTAAGATGGAATTATGTATGCTTATGTGCAAATAATTATACTTGCTAAGTTGAATTACCTTGTTGATGTTGAGTGGTATTGTCCAGTTGGGGAGGGTATCCTAAGTTGTTGTTGTTGTTGGTTGCATGCTGATATGCTCCATTAAGATGTTGGGTTGTATGCAGATATACACCATAGAGTCATTCATACTCATTTGCATTGTTGGGGGCTTATTGCCCTGGAATGTTTATCATTCACCTGTTGGGGGCTTATTGCCCTGGAATGTTTATCATTCACCTGTTGGGGGCTTATTGCCCTGGAATGTTTATCATTCACCTGTTGGGGGCTTATTGCCCTGGGATGCTTTAACCATCCAAACTGTTGGGGGCTTATTGCCCTGGAATGCTTAGCATTCAACGCGCGTAGTATGGTACCACATGCATAATGCATTAGATGTTGATGGAGTCTTGCATTAGTTGTAGGTGTGAGTTGTCCTTTTGGGATTGTTGTTGGTGATATGTCGCCACAAGTGTTGTTGTTGTTGTTGTTGATATTAATCAAGATGAATTTAAATTATAAAGTTGAGATGATATTGATGATGTTGTTGTTTTCAATTTACTTTGATGATTCATATATTTGTATATTACTTTTGATTTGTGAACTCACCCCTTCTGCTGGAATTGCCGCCTTGTGGGCAAGTGCAGGTAGCGAAGATTAGAGATGTGGCTCTTGCGTCTAGGGCTCTGATACATAGTAGGGATGGGGAATCGTTGTCTTGTCTTGCATTCCTTTATGTATCATTTCTTTTGGAGACAATGTTGTTGAGATTTAATTGTTGGATAATTTTACTATATTGATGGCCTTTGATGCCAAGGATTTTGTTGTAGATGTTTAACGATGATGATTTCTAAATAAAGGTTTTCCGCTGCAGAATTTTAATATGATGAAATGTGTTGATGTTTTTAAATAGTTTTCATATTCTATTTAAATAAATTTTGAAAAAAAGTAGTGTAATACTTCGTTGTATGTTGAACTCTGATGATTGTTGCATATTATTATGTCATTTTGGGAAACGGGGTGTTACAGGTTGTACATGAGAGCTGTTATTCTTGTCTGGTAGCTGAGACAAAGAACAGAGTAGTGGAGAAGGTGGTTGTACAGTTCGTACAGAGTACAATGTCAACGCTTCTTGTTTCTTTGCAGCCAAATGACTTCAAATCCTTTTAAAATGACCGTTGCATTATTCCACTAGTCTATATGACTTTCGCTCCAAAATACAACACTAAATCCATAAAAACTTGAATCAATTTGCTTCTGGTGAAATACTGTTGCTTCTGAAGAACCAGCTTCTGAGGACCTTCAGCTTCTGATGACGTCGTACTCTTCAGGAGCGCAAGTCTTCAGGAGCGCTAATCTTCAGGAGCGCCTTAAGCTTCAAATAATGTTTCTTTTGCTCTTTATTTGTTCTTTCAGAACCTTGTTAAGATATAACACTTTGTCTATGGTCCTGTACACTTGAACAAATGTTAGCAATACGAATTGTCAATTTTTAATACCTTGTTATCATCAAAACTCTTAGAGTTTATTGTTAAACACATTTTGTTCCAACAAACTATAATATAATTGATGACTTGTAAAGATGCTTGTGATGATTTAATGTTGTTGCTATTGATTAGTGAATTATATATGCTTTATGTAGAATATATGTGAAGTTTATGCGATGTTTGAGATGATGTTTGCATTTGATAATGTTATGTCCTGTGACTAATGATTGCTGCCATGTTGTTGATATTATATAATTAAGCTGCATGAGTCGGTCTATGATGTGAGATGTTGTCCAATTGTTAGAGTCATATAAGATGTGTCATGATGTCTAAGACGTAAGAGATTTCGTCTCATGCATACTCATTCAGAGATGAGGGCTTATGCCCTGGAGTTTTTACTCAACAGCGACGAGGGCTCATGCCCTGGAGCTTTTGCTCAATAGAGACGAGGGCTCATGCCCTGTGAGTATATTTATGCTCAAAGCAACGAGGGCTTATGCCCTGGATTGGTACCACATGCATATAAGATGTCTAAGATGATTAAGATGTTCGAGTTGCATAGTCAAGTGAAGTTGCATTGTCGAGTCTAGTTGTTTAAGATGTTTATGGTGATGATTTATGACGTTACTTATGATGCTAAATGATATTTGTTGTGACGTGTTTATGTGATTGTTTGTTGTTAACTATAATTGTTGAATTATATGTTTAATATTATTGTTTTGTGAATCTCACCCCTTCTGCTTGAAAATGTTGCTCTTCGTATGGGTAACTTGCAGGTAATCAAGATTAGGTGCAATCGTGTGAGGATTTCCCTCAGTTGAGTCTTAGGTGCTCTGATACGTAACGGGATGGGGGCACCTTGCTTATGTTTTCTCTATTCCTTGCGTATTGCTTTTATGATTTTCATTACTATGATTTAATGTTTGGATTTTAAAGACGTTTGATGAGGCCTTCGTGCCAGAGACTATTATGTAATTGATTTTTATTCCGCTGCGAAGTTATGAAATATTACTATGACTACTTTTTGAAGAATAAATCATTATTTATTCATATTTGAGATTTATGTGAAATGTGACGCTCCGTTATGTGTTTACTCTGATAATTTATTCTGAGAAATTTTTATGTTGGGAAAACGGGGTGTTACACTATTAGTTAGGTCTCTGACAATAAACACTTACTGCCACTAAGGTCTCTGGCAATAATAAACACTTACAGGCTCAAAGTAGGCCTACTATGATCCTATTTTATATCAGGTTTTCAATTCTAGCAATATGAAGAATTGTTTCGGGCTGTGAAGTCTCGTTATGAAGCACATTTTCCCAAATTTTGTATTTGTATATCTTAAATTATTTCATGGTTTTTTCTTTTTAATCTCAATGTTAACTTCAAATTATACTATTTCATTTTTTAAGAAAGGTTATTAGCTTCAAAAATACATATTCAACTAAGCTTTAATTGATTATTTACGAATATTGTCCTAATATATTTATCTGAGCATGTGCATTTCTACAGTATGATTGCAGAATAGAAACTTAAGCCACTTGATTCAATAAGTGTTTTAATATTAGCTATTATAATAATCACTAATATAACTCCAAACCTGTAATGCGAATTGTTGGCAAATATTTAGCGTTTGCTGTCACATTATTAGGCATTTTGTGTGTTCATGGAATAGAAGTCATTGCATATGAGCATGATAAATGTTGTAGACGTGGAATAGCAGCCATTGCATGGAAGCATGACAAATGTCGTGTACCTCTAAGTGTTTATTGTCAGAGACTTTAGTGACAACATGTGTTTACTGTCAGGTACCTAACCGATAGTAAGTATGCACAGTCAGGGACCTAACAACAAGTCTCCAACAACCATAGAACAACTTCATTGAGGAAGATGACCCAATTCTTGATGAAGAGCAACACTTCGTTGTGACGAGTTTCGGGATATTGATTTTCGGTTCAGGGACCAAAGTGACCATTTTCTACTTTCACTTTAGTCCCTGTAACACCTCATACTCCTTGTCAGCATAAAACATTTGTGACGTCATCAATTAACATAATTATTTAACGCCAGAGACTAAAGTGATAACGGAAGTTGACATTCAGGGACTACTTTGTATTGAATCCTGAGTCGGGGACCTTTTTGACAATCAGGTGTAGAGTTAGGGACCAAAGTCAACATTTAGATGGCATTTCTGATTAATCCTGATTATATTCTTGTTGGATAATGGCATTTATGTTGTTGCCTGATAATGTCGTGTTACGGTTGTTGTTTCAACCCTCATTCATTTTAGATGTTGGTTCAATTTTAAATCATTTGTGAAAAATAACAAATTACACATTAGTTATAAATAAGATAAGAAAATAACTTTATTTTAATCAAGTACTGGAAATGTTATTTGATGATAATTGATATCTCTAATAAGCTCTAATGATCTTAATTTAATATTTTAAAGCAAAAGAATCCATAGGGAAAATGGGTCATTACCCAATTCAGAACTCAAATCAAAGAGGCTCTATATAAATAAGTGTTACATTTTCAACTGTTATTTCTAAATTAATATTCACATCCTTTCAGAAGGGTTTTTAGCCACATGTTTTGCATTAATTTAAATTTAAACTTCAACTTGACTCTTGGTCCTATAAAGAGAGCAACTTCTTTAAATATATATGTAAACAAATTACTACATTATTATTTATTATCAACCAATGCAATATCATCACCAAGAAGTGACATGGTTTACTCAAAATCATATTTGTTTCTTGGTCTTAATCTTTTTGCTTTTCTCTCTTCTCAAGTTTTAGCTGACATTCATGTTCCACCGATGCTTACTGTTGGTGAGTCATTCTAGCCTATAATTTCTTTTTAATGTCAAATGCATATATGTAAAGAATTTAATATTAATCTATGGTCAAGTTAAACAAGTTTTACATGTGAATATAGTTATCACCCTATTATGCTTCTTTTTTATTTCATGAACAAATATACCAAAATGATTCAATTTGTGAATATATCGTAGAAACTTCTTTGTAAATTTTGAGCATGGAACATATTGCGCCTACTAACAATCATAATTCTGGTGATTGGAGATTAGCTAAAGCTATTTTGCCTGATTGATTAGAAAGAAATCTCATAAATCAATCAACGACCAACATAAGGATCTTTTTAATTCTACCAGCACTTTATGCGATAGAAACAAGAAGTCTCAAGGTCTTGGGGTTGTCATGGAGGAGTAGAAGGGTTGGTGGCCGGTGGGAGATGGCAGAGAAGAGAAAGGAGTACAACAATGTATTTAATATAGCTAAAGTGAAACATATAACTTAAAAAAGAAAAATACGCACGATCTTTTTTGACCAAAATGATGGCGTCCGACAATAACAATCGTTGAAATGTGAGTTAGGGATATATGTAAATACTTCGACATTCAAGTCAGTGTGAGTGCAAAAGAAAAAAAGAGGCTTTTAGTATACATTGTGTGTACTTTGCTTTTGTGTTGAAGGGGCCTTTTATAAGTTTCGTTACAGAGTAACACACCATCAATGTCGAGTTCTAACTGTTATGTGTCATGAGGTGTTATGGAGTAAAGGGATTTTTCACATTACACACACTTATATTGCACCATTTAGATATTTGTGTAGTTATTTTAGGAAATGCATTTCCACATTACACATACAAATCATTCTCATCTTCTCTTTTCACTTTTGCAGAATCCAATCTTCCTCCAATGGCTGATAAACTTAATGACAAACAAATCTTAGAGTTAAAGGAGTATTTCAGCTTCCTCGATAAGGATGGAGATGGTTCTATTAATAACAAAGAACTTGAGACTCTAATACGGTCGGCTGGCCTGAACCCAACTGATTTTGACTTGATGGTCTCAATGAATAGGTTTGACACTGACGGAAATAGTACTATTGATTTCCCCGAATTCCTTAACCAGATAGCGCATAAGAGGACATACAAAGAGCTTAAGATTGCTTTCAACATGTGTGACAAAGATCAGAATGGTTTTGTTTCTGCATCTGAGTTACGTTATTTCTTGGAAAATCTCGGTCAAAAGCTGACCGATGAAGAATTGGCCGAGAATATGCGTGAGGCTGATGTTGATGGTGATGGGCAGATTAACTATGAGGAGTTTGTCAAAGTTATGATGATAAAGTGAAGGGACCAAACAAAAATTCGAAAAAGCACATCAACATATAAAATGGACACGTTAAACGAGTATAGATGAGAATTATTGATCTATCTCTATTATTAGATGTTTTATCCGGGGTCATTAGTTTTTTGTTGGTTGGCTTGTTTGCTTTAATTATTGCTTCTACTGATTATTGGTTCTCTACTTGTTTGCTCTGTCCATTTGTTTAAGTAGTTTGAGTGACTTTTGTCTCACCATCCATTTGTACTTCACTTTTCATCTTTTTTTCTTACTTAAAATGTTATATAGTTTAGGAAATATTGTTTCCAATGAAATCAAATATATATTCAGTCTTTGAAAATATAACTTTATTCCCTTTTGTTGAATAATATATATTAATAACACATTCAACTCCCTTTTAAGAAATTAATTTGATTTTGTTTATAATAGATTGGGTTAAGATCCTTAATAATTGGTTTCTTAATAAACCTGAAAATTATAGGTTGTCCTAAGTGTTGGGTAATGATTCCTTCATTATTAATTTGTAAAGGAAAGAGAGATCTTATGAATGTTGTGCCTAAGATTACTTTGTTATATATATATATATATATATATATATATATATATATATATATATATATAAAAGCAAAGGAGGATTGATGGCATGAACCGTTATGCTCCATCCGCTAATCCGCTCAGGAGGCGGGCAGATGATTTTGGACGGACGTACTTTTTAGTAATTCGAGATTTGAAAGGATTTCACCTTGCCTGGGAAAAGGCCCCCACTGAACAGGACCGGTAGTCTCCATAGGGACTTGGCTCTACCATAAGGGAAAGTAGATAGACGGCTCCCTTTACTCCTATTTCAAGCTTCAAGATATATATATATATATATATATATATATATATATATATATATATATATATATATATATATATATATATATATATATAAGAGAAGTTAACAAAAAGAGACCAAAACGTAATAGTTATGAACCAACCAACAACAGCAAAGACTCCCAAACATGATCACACACTAGAAGAGGAAAATTACAACCAGGCATTCTGCCCTTAACACATCACAAGAACATGCCTAATCCCACTCACACACCTCTATTGATCTTAGCACATGAAAAGTTCCTCCCTCCACCCATAGTATATACATGGATGTCTAGAAAAATTACCAAAAACCATTTTCAAGAAGAGACAAGAATTTTATGATATATTTGGTCGAATTTTATGATATCATGTTGCCCGTTACACCACTTGAAATCAGATCAATTTTAGATTGAAAACAAGTAGGCATGTAAGTTCATTAAACCAAAATCTTTAAAGAAAAAAAAATTATAAGTGCTTTTAATTTTCTAAAAAACAAGAGGTAAATGGTCATTTTGATCCCTGATTCTGCACCTCGCTATCATAAAGGTCTCTGACTTAGGATTAAATACAAAGTAGTTCTTGAATGTGCAAACTATAGTCCCTGTCATTAAATAATTATGTTAATTGATGATGTGACAAATGTTTTATACTGACAAAGAGTATGAGGTGGTGTCACAGGGACTAAAGTGAAAGTAGAAAATTGTCATTTTGGTCCCTGAACTGATAACTCATATCCCTGAACCGAAACAATATCCCCAAACTCGTCCCAACGAAGTGTTGCTCTTCGTCAAGAACTGAGTCACCTTCCTCAAGGAAGCTGGTTTGTGGTTGCAGGAGACTGGCTGTTAGGTTCTTGACTGTGAATACGTATTGTTGGTCTATATGGCTAATAGGTTGCTAAGCTAGAGGGGGGTGAATAGATTTTTGCAAATGTTTCAGAGTTATGAAAATCTTGTTCGATAAAATTGACTATCGAATTCATGCGCGTAAAAATCACAATAATAGACAAAGAGATAAAGCAATGTGAACTAAGATTTTAATCTTAGAATTAAGAGATTCAGGATTCAAATCTTATATACAATCAAAATTCAATAACCTTGAACAATTAACAAAACTATAAATAATTTCAAACCAAACCTATATGACAGTAAACCTACTTATCAAACAAAAACACAATGTACATGAAATTGAATTGGAATTGCAATTAATTGATCCAAGTAAAATTGTTATAACCTAATTCAATGAATTTAGATTAATCTTTTTGATGAAAAACAACTTAGATCAACAATAGCAATTATCTTATCAATTATTCACTTAAACAAGTGTTATAATGAAAAGTAAAAAGGAAAGGGAAAAGAGAACACCGATGTTTATAGTAGTTCACCTTTTTTCATCGTCGCTAAGGGCTACGTCTTCTCTACTTTATGAAGTACGCCTTCACCAAGGTCATCCACTACGTAGCAAAAGTTGAATACAATGTGTTTACAAGAGTTCATTTGAATTAAAACTTAATTCTTCAACCCCTATGCAAACACTCCCCCAAACTTCAAGTGCCCCTTGAATTTGGTGCTTCTTGAATCTTCGAATCCTTGAATACCCGTGCACTCCTTCGATCTCTTCACTCGAGTCTTCAATGCTACGTCCGGTAAACAAATCCCCTTCGACTTCAAGAACGGTTAGAAAGACCCCCAAGCCCTTTGGAGGTGGAATAATATTATTCACTTCACTTTGAAGCCTTGATTAAGCCCAATCAACCTTCGGTCTCTATGAGTTTTAGAGACCTAGAGAGAATAGATGCAAATAAATCAATGAATTGTGAGTTATGAGGATAAGGGTTTATATAATGGGGAGTGAGGAGGCACATTTTCGCACAAAATTAACAGAGTGAATCGATTCAATAAATGAATGAATCGATTCAGAAAACAAAAGACAATCTGAAAAAGTATTAAGATTGAAACGATTCAGTATATGTGTGAATTGATTCAAGTGAACACAGGATGAAGAATGATACGATTCATGTAACACTCTAATTTCTATCTTTATTATTTTAGTTATTTTTGAGTATTTTATTTGATTTTTAAGTGATTTAGGTGAATATGTGGTGTGTTGTTATTTGATTAATGTTTTATTATATGATATTGGGAGGTTATTTATTTATTTAATAAAAATGAGAAAGAATAATATTTATTTAGAATTATGGGGGTTATTGAGAATTAATAGAAATTAAGGAGGGAGTTAAGTGAAATAAGTGGGAGGTTATGTTTTACTGAGAAAGGAAAAATAGGAAATCAGAATAGTTTCACGTACAGTAAGAAGAAAAACATAAGCTTTTGGGAGAAAAAGGGAGAAACCAAGAACAAGGGGAGAGTTGCTAGAGGGAGCTTGAATTGCTGTAATTTGTTCATCTGAATTAAGGTAAGGATGAGGCTAGCAATTATTTAATAATATATATGCATGATTCCTGAATTTGGATGGAAAATTGTTGTTTGGGTTTAGGTTTAAGAATATGAAGAATTGTTAAATGTTGTTGAATTGTGTTGTTGATGATGTTTTTCTAAGTTGTTTTTGGTGATTTGTTGCATATAGAACCCATAACCAATGTAGTAAATCATTTTTGGGTGATTAGAGGATCAAAGTTTAGGTTTTTGGGGTGAATCTATGCTGAAATCGTAACTGTTTTTCTGAAACCTGAGACCGCTCGCTTAAGCGTGCTGCAAGCGTGCAGTTAGCGAGCAGAACCCTTGGTCTCGACGTTGTTTGTCTCTTAAGCGTACTGAGTCCTGTGTAGCTTTTTTCTGACTTTTGTGGTGCACGCTCAAGCGTACCGTAAGCGTGCAGTTAGCGTACAAAACCTGCTGTCTCGACGTTGTTGGTCGCTTAAGCGTGCAGTTGCTCGCTTAAGCGTGCTGGGTCCTGTACGACCATTTTCTGAACTATGCTTCGTGCATTAGGACTTTGTTTTGAGCATCCTAAAATGTTTTAGGGAATCAATTAACTTAATTATGAAGGTAAATACTATGAAATGATGTAGACTCTTATGGGTGGATTTAATTTGCATATATGAATAAATATAAATGCATATGTTATGTTGTTGATGATCGTTGAAAATGTTGTAGAGTCGTATCGTCGAGTTGAGGAGTGTGTCATAAGTATTAGGCACAAGTGTTGATGTCGTAGTAGGTGTTGTTGTTGTTTGGTTGTATGTTGATATACACCAGTAGTCGTTGGGTTGTATGCAGATATACACCACTGAGTCATTCATACTCATGCATCGTTGGGGACTCATGCCCTGGAATGTTAATCATTCAGCTGTTGAGGGCTTATGCCCTGGAATGCTAGTCATTAACCTGTTGAGGGCTTATGCCCTGGGATGCTTTAACCATCCAACTGTTGAGGGCTCATGCCCTGGAATGCTTGTCATTCAACGCGCGTAAAATGGTACAACATGCATATTGCATTTGTTGTTGTTGTCGTTGCATTGTTGTTGTCGGTGTGAATTGTCGTTGGGTAGTCGTTGATGTCGAGGTTGTTGTTGGTGAGCTGTCGCCACTGGTGTTGTTGTTATAACTCTAATATAAAAGATGTAGTTATTGTTGATAGATGTTGATGCCATATATGTATTTACTTGATGATACTTGTTGTTGATTTGTTGTTGTTTTTAATTCAAGTTGATGAATTCTTCATATATATTATTTTTGATTGTGAAACTCACCCCTTCTGCTTGAAAATGTTGCCCTTCGTATGGGTAACTTGCAGGTAATGAAGGCTAGTAGGATGTTGGCTCATGTCTCTTAGGGCTCTGATACGTAACGGGATGAGGAAATTCGTTATTCTATTTCTTTCATTCCTTATGTATCAAATATTGAACCTAGTTGTTGAATATTTAAATGTTGAATAATATTTTAATTGTTGAGGCCTTTGTGCCAAGGATTTGTTGTAGTTGAATGATGTTGGTTGCAAAATAATATTTCCGCTGCAGAATTTTATAAGAATGATTTTGTTGGTATTTTAAATAGTTTTATATTCTATTTAATAATTTTGAAAAGCAGTGTGACATGCCCGTTTGTTGATTACTCTGATCAAATATATTATTATTACGTTGTTTTGGGAAATGGGGTGTTACAATTCACACTTCAGTTGAATCGATTCAGAGCATGTCAGAGAGTTTAGTGAGACGTTTCAAAGAGAAATGAGTCGATTCATATGTGATACGATTCAAAGAGTGTTTGAATCGATTCACCAATAGTTAGAGACTTTGATGAATCAATTCAGTCTAAAGTGAACCGATTCAATATGCTAAAAAACGAGTAGAGGCTTTTGACATAAAACTAGGCCAAGACACAGAGATGCCGAGTGCTTTAAAATGCTAATACACAGACAATTATTAAAAGATAGACTATCCTAATCAAAGAGTAAAGCTATTGTCCTAAAGAACATCATAAAAAACATATAAAGAAAATAGTGAAAGGCTTCACGTACCATCTGTAACGCCCACTTTAGATTATTTTAATAATTTGATTTATTTGAGGAGTCTAGGTATATTTATATATATTCTACGAGATGTGGAGATTAAGATTTATGTGATTTTATGCGATGTGGTGACTTATTTTATTGTTTAATAAAATAAGGTTTGGAAATAAAATAAATATAAAGATGTGGGGTAGTTTTGATATTTTAGAGAGTTATGTGGGAGAAAGAGTAAATAAGATAAGATTTGATGGGAGTATAAATAAGGAAATTAGGTTTAGAGTTGTCAGTACGTACAATTCAGTTTTTGGGAGAAAAAGGGAGAAGAGGCAAGAGAAGAGAAGTGAACCAAGAGAGGCTGCAATCTTCGATTTTTAAGGTAAGGGTGAGCCTAGCATACAATTCTATTAAATTGTAATTCATATGATTATAATTAACAAGTGTAGGAATGGTTTTAGAGAATTGGAGAATTAGGTTAAACATGATGAATTGATGATTAGGTGAGATAAAACTGTAGAATTGATGTAGAAATTGATTTCAGAACATAGAATAACCTTAATGTTTATGTTTCAGTCGAATTTGGGGTTAATCATGGTGAAAATTAGGGTTTTTGGTGAAAAAGTTCGTAATCCCGTACCTGTTCTGTCACCGTTTCGCCAGGCGAGATTCGTAGCTCGCCACGGCGAGCATCCCCTCATCGCTCGCCAGGCGAGCAACCCAGCTCGCAATAGCGAGAGACCCGTGACGCTTCGCCAGGCGAGCAATCCAACTCGACATGGTGAGGGACCTGTAATCGCTCGCCAGGCGAGCAATAGAGCTCGCCACAGCGAGATGTACTGTGACAGAATGTCACGTTTTCTTTGTTTGCAATATGTTTCGCACAAGACCTTAAGAGCTGAACCTTGGGTAGTACTGGAAGTTAACTATAATATAATTGATGACTTGTAAAGATGCTTGTGATGATTTAATGTTGTTGCTATTGATTAGTGAATTATATATGCTTTATGTAGAATATATGTGAAGTTTATGCGATGTTTGAGATAATGTTTGCATTTGATAATGTTATGTCCTGTGACTAATGATTGCTGCCATGTTGTTGATATTATATAATTAAGCTGCATGAGTCGGTCTATGATGTGAGATGTTGTCCAATTGTTGGAGTCATATAAGATGTGTCATGATGTCTAAGACGTAAGAGATTCCGTCTCATGCATACTTGTTATCGCGATTTTCGGGTGTCAAATCATTGATTAGATTTGAACCTTTCAATCATTGATATCTCTATTTTTTTTGGGGAGAGGTAAAATCGAGAGAAAACCTCAGAAATTCTAAGTTCGGGGCTGATTTCACTACGGGAAGGTGTTAGGCACCCGCAATGACTATAGTATCCTATAGGAACCGTTTTACTATGCTTTATGTATACGCTTTGCTTTTATTGCTATTTGTAAAAAAGAGGGGTTGATTTTAAGAATGAGAGAAAGAAGATTTTGAGTTATTTTTATCGGACTTGGAGAGATTTTGAGTCTCTTGCCTACATACCCTTTTAAGGGATCAAAATTCCATGTAGTTCTCTTCCAAAATATTTTTTGTGAGTTTTGTTCTATTTTAGTTTTGAAAATGGTTTTGAAGAAAGGAAAGAGGCCTGTAACACCCCGTTCCCAAAATAACGTAATAATAATATTACTAATAATCAAAATCAGAGTTATTCAACAAACAACGGAGTATTACACTACTTTTTCAAAAATTATTTAAATAGAATATAAAAACTATTTAAAACCATCAACAATTTCATCATATTAAATTCTGCAGCGGAAAATCTTTAATTAGAAATCATATTCATCAACTACATCGTATCCTTGGCACAAAGGCCATCAACATAGTAAAATTATTCAACAAATAAATCTCAACAACATCTTCTTCAAGAAATGGTACATAAAGGAATACAAGAAAGATAACGTTTCCCCATCCCTACTATGTATCAGAGCCCTAGACGCAAGAGCCAACAACCCTAGTCTTCGCTACCTGCACTTGCCCACGAGGCGGCAATTCCAACAGAAGGGGTGAGTTCACAAATCAAAAGTAATATACAAATATATGAATCATCAAAGTAAATTGAAAACAACAACATCATCAATATCATCTCAACTTTATAATTTAAATTCATCTTGATTAATATCAGCAACAACAACAACAACAACAACACTTGTGGCGACATCTCACCAACAACAATCCCAAAAGGACAACTCACACCTACAACTAATGCAAGACTCCATCAACATCTAATGCATTATGCATGTGGTACCATACTACGCGCGTTGAATGCTAAACATTCCAGGGCAATAAGCCCCCAACAGTTTGGATGGTTAAAGCATCCCAGGGCAATAAGCCCCCAACAAGTGAACGATAAAGCGTTCTAGGGCAATAAGCCCCCAACAGGTGAATGATAAACATTCCAGGGCAATAAGCCCCCAACAAATGCATATGAGTATGAATGACTCTATGGTGTATATCTGCATACAACCCAACATCTTAATGGAGCATATCAGCATGCAACCAACAACAACAACAGCTTAGGATACCCTCCCCAACTGGACATTACCACTCGACATCAATAAGGCAACTCAACTTAGCAAGTATAATTATTTGCACATAAGCATATATAATTCCATCTTAATCATCTTCAAAATACAGTTTTTACCATCTAAACAATTCTTAATAAATCTAATAAACATCTTAGAAAGCTTAGGTTTGGGTTTAGAACACCTTAGAAAAATCACATTTTGGGTCGCACAGGACCCAGCTCGCTTAAGCGAGCAGCTTCTCGCTTGAGCGAGTCAAAACACGTAAGTTGGGTTTTGGTTCGCTTGAAGCTCGCTTCTGGTTCGCTTAAGCGAACAGGTTAAATACACTATCCTGGGCAAAAATTAGCGTCTCTCGCTTAAGCGACGGGAATCTCGCTTAAGCGACGCAAATGACGAAAGTTTGGTTTTCACTCGCTCCTGGTTCGCTCGTGGCTCGCTTAAGCGAGCGGCTAAAATTTCAGACTGGTCGTTGCAAAGAGTTTCTCGCTTGAGCGAAGGGTATCTCGCTTGAGCGAGTGCTCATCTGGGAAGAATTATAACCTACGATTTCTAACTCCATTTTCATCAAAAAACCCAATTTTTAATCCCCCAATCACCCAAAATGGTTTAGAAACAATGTTTATGGGTTTAAGGCACAACAAAACATCAGAACATATCACAACAACATCATTAACAACACTATTCATCAAGAAATGAGCAATTCATCATGTTCATAAACCTAGTTCCAAAACTACCAATTTCAATCCAAATTCATGAAATCATATACATATATATTAACAATTGAATCATAAACCCACCCTTACCTTAATTCAGCAAATTCTACAGCAAATG
Source organism: Medicago lupulina (assembly GCA_958299785.1). Classification (NCBI taxonomy): domain Eukaryota; kingdom Viridiplantae; phylum Streptophyta; class Magnoliopsida; order Fabales; family Fabaceae; genus Medicago; species Medicago lupulina. Next base: position 32,733,418 of record OY283144.1, on the reverse strand, counting down.
GATGAATTTCCCCCTTCCTAGTTCTTCCCTCTTGGTTCTTCTCTTTTCTCCCAAAACTCTTGTTTTTCTTTTTTTTACTGATACGTACAAAATATTTGTCTGACTTCTCCTATTTCCTTACCAACCAAAACATAACTCCCTTTTTCTATTTACTCCCTCACTAACTTTCTATTAATTCTCCTTAACCCCTCCTTAACTCCATTAACTCTAAATAATTCCTTTTTAATTAACTAAATAATATATATCTCCTATTTTATCAAATAACACAAATAATTGTATAGCAAATATTAACACATCAAATATTCACATAAATTATATGGAATACATAATACATACTAAAATCAACCAAAAATAAATAAATAGCAACTAGGGCGTTACACGTGTAGGCATTAGAATTGAAAACAAGTGAGGTTGGTCCAATTTATTTACAAAAAATGGTTAAAGTTGGAAATTAATTGCATTTTGATTTGATTAAGAAAATAAAGGAAAAATCCTTTGGAGTTTTGACTCCAAGGTTTATTTGGAAAATATTTGAAGTGATGGAAGTTATTTGTTTTTTAAAAAGATTAATTTTCTCTAAGTATCGCGCATCCTAAACATACCCCTAAACGATAGACATACAACGTGTGTGCGTGTGTCGGTGCATGTGTCGGTGTACATCATTATAGTTCATAGTCCTTTACATCGGGTCCTATTTTACATTCTATGATCTTGCATGAAATTAAAAGTAAACCAAAAACTAGACTAAAATATTACATGAACCAAATAGAAAATTGCATAAGGGTGACTAAAGGGAGAAAAGCAAATGAGAGTGAGGCAATGCTTGCAATGTGCATGAGACATAGAACAAAATGGTTAGTAATGAAATGAGAAGTGATAGTATGAGTAGCAATGCATAGTAGATGAAATGACCATAACAAGGAGTATTAAACAAATTGCAAAAGAAATGAGTGCCAAAAGTAGTGCAAATAACACAAGACCTATAATCCTCATCACAACAAGTTTTAGAGACTTATTTCAAGCATAAAAGTGTAAATCAAGTAGCACAAAATCAACACACACTTCTTTATATGCATTTTATCATTTTAAAACACTTTAAATTACTTGTAATGCAAGAAACCAAAGATACAATTCACAAACAGTAGCAGCTATCACAAATCATGAGAAAAATATTACACAAATCATATGTCAAGCATCAGAATCACACCATACAAAAGTTGGAGCGAGTGTCGCGCGCGAAACGTTGAGACAAACACCGAAACGGACACGAATCATCCCAAAAGTCAAACACAATATTTTTTGTCCAATTTTCTCATGGAGGATATCACAAAACATCAAGAAAATAGTAAAAAATGTACAGTAAAAATTTCAGGAATTTTTGATAAGATTTTGGCATGCGATAGGTTCAATCAGCAAGTTTCATGGTGCGAGTAGCAAGAAAAAACAAAAAAACACAAGAAAATGGCCCAAAGCCCAAACCCAACGGACTGGCACCCATCCCACACGGATCCGAATCAAACCTGATGCCTCAGAGGCGTTGGATGGATCCGGATTAACACAAACCTAGATCTAAAGGTGGACAAGGCACAAGACATGGGTCGGTTTGAACCCGACCCGGTTCAAACACTCATATATAAGGGATAAGACCCGGTTTGGCTTCATTCCTTCACTCTCCCGTTCTACCTTCTTCTCTGCTCTCTCGTTCTCCCTCGTTCCTATTGATGAACAACCCTAAACACTCAAACCTCGCCCAGAATCGTGCCAAAGCATGCTTAATCTTCTCTCCCTATGATCTTAAACACTGAAATCACACTAATGCTTTCAAACAAACAAGAATCAATGTGAATCCTGCGATTTGTTTTTCACGGTTCTGATTCAGACATTTTTCAACTTTCTGTGTTTGAAACTATGTGAATCCTTACGGATTCACCATGATTCACACTCGTTGTGAATCTTTGACGTTTCTTGCATTTTTCGTTTTTAGGGTTTCATAACCGTTTTTGTTGAATCAGAATCGTTCAAGTATCCAAGGATTTACGTTGATCTGTTTCTTCCCTTGTGATTATGATATGAAGGTAGGGTTTGAGAAATTTACCTGAGTTTTTTTTGGAGATTTTGAGCTAGATTCTTCGGAAATCCTTGAATTAGGGTTCGGTTTCGCTGATTCTTGGCTTGAATTCGAATTTAACCGGTAATTTCCCTCTTCTTTCTCTTCACTGGCCCGGATTTGCCTTGAATTTCTTCTTCTTCTTCTTCTCAAGCTCGTGATCGCCGTTGAAGCTCGCCGTTCATCAATGGCGGGCTCGCGCTTTGAATTGCGAGCAAAGTTGGTTCGATGATGATGATTTAATGCGAATCACTGAGAACTTCAACGAATTCCATTGATTTCGCACTGAATTTTGGTTCTGTAAATTGTTAGGGTTTGTTAGTGTTCTTGAGCTTTTCTGAGTTTGTTATGATTTTGATCATAACTGCCAAGAGAGAGAAAAATGGGATCTGTTTGTGACTTGGCGCCTGAATGTGTATCTCCTTCTGACTCTGACACGCGTTGCCTTATATAGCTGGCCATGTGGACTCTGAACCAATGAGATGGTGACACCTGTAACTGGACTGCCTGCGTGGCTTCTGGGGACCAATCTGCAATTGTATGAAAATTTGGGACTGTTTTGCAATTTTTGAAAGATTGGACTGTTTTTTAAAAAAAGAATTGAAAGGAAAGAATTGCCCAAAACTGGAATTGGGACTCTTTGCAATAAAATAAAGAATTTGGACTAAATTGCAATTTTTGAAAATATTAGGACTAAAATGCAAAAAATAATAAAATTGGTTAAAAAAAAAGTAATCTGAAATGCAACGTAAAGTGAAACAGTTAAAATTGACACAACGGACTAAAATGAACAAACTACCAAAAATGAGGTATTTTAAAATACCTCTCTGCCCAAAATTTGTTTGATGTGAAAAGACTAAAATGCCCCTGGGGCCAAAAACGACTCAAACTGACTCAGACTGATTCAGATGCAAAACTACGACGATTTTTAAACAGAAATTGACAAATGATTCATGCAAACAGATTGAAAAGACTCAGGGACAAACTGTAGGGACTGAAAATGGATTCCTTTGTAGGAAATGACCAAAATACCCTTTTGTATGATCTTATGCAAAAATTTAAAAGACTGAAGCAGTAACGTATGCAACTGAAGCACAGTAGAAAACACGGTAAATTTGAAAGTATTAGAAAACAGCAGAGAAATTTGAATGAGTATTTTTAGGTCCAAAATGAGGGTATAACAGCTGCCCCTATTTAAGTTTCTTCGTTTGGAGAGTCAAGAGACAGAGTCTTTGGCTTGACGCGACGAAGATACTTAAATATCGACATTAGCACTGATTTTGGGCGTAAAAATACATTTGCAAATGCTATGCATGCCATGCAACATTTGTATTATGAATGCAAGACAGACTGAGAATTGATTTGAACAAAATATGTCGTATCCATTGCGGGACTGGTTGACATTAACAGAATAGCAAAAAGGAGTATGTCGTATCCATTAAGGGACTGATTGACATTAACAGAATAGCAAAAAGGAGTATGTCGTATCCATTGCGGGACTGATTGACATTAACAAGGTAGCAGATAACAAGACTCGCTGGGGAGACTCGAAAGCAAATTTGACAGGTACAAGCTGTTCTTGGATGCGAACTGGCCACTTGACCGGGAGTATTGACAACAAAGGGCGCAAGCTGCCCTTGTATTTGAGCTGGTTACTTGGGTGAAAGCAAATATAGAAAGCACAAGCTGTTCTTGGACACGAACTAGTTACTTGGCTGACAGGAAACAAAATAGAAAGCACGAGCTGTTCTTGGATCTGAACTGGCCGCTCGACGGATTACCAAAAGGATAGGTACAAGCTGTTCTTGGATGAGAACTAGCCACTTGGCCGTTAACAGAAATAAATTGCATTTGAAAAGGGATTGAATTTGATTGACATAACTGCAAGAGCTTGAATTTTGACAGGAATGTTAGAACAAGACTGTTGAATTTTGAAATTGACAAGACAGTAGACATTTGTTATCAGCAGAAGAAATTTGAAGTTGACAAGATTGATTTTGATTGAGATTAACATAGGGATTAAGAATGCGAATATGTATGAATGACATGACAATTTTAACAAATGCATGAGCATATAAGATGCATGATTATGCATGTATGAATGCTTTGAAATGCATGATGATTGGCAATTTGTAGACACAACTTCGTAGAGACAGACAAAACATTGGAATATTGGGCACGTAATGGCTCGTGCTCGGACATATACTTGCAAATGTTCCTTTCCTGGGGATGTTGTCGTTTGAAGACACATTGAGACCATCGCTTGAAAGCAGGAAGCTGTAAAAATGTAGAGGCAGACGGTCTGAATGGTATTGCTGCTCGTTGGAACAGTCACGTAAAATGCTTCGGACATCGCATCTGTGGTCAATGCTTTTGCATTTTTTTTTTTTTTATTTATTTTTTTTTTTTTACTTCTTTTCATTTTTTTTTTTATCATCCCATTTTTGCCTGGATCGCCCTTTCGGGTTTTCGACCCACCGGGGAATAGCTTTTTCACGTGCCCCTGTTTTTGCCTGAATTGCCTTTGAAGGTCGTCAATCCATCGGGGTGCTCATTTTTGCCTAAGCCGCCCTTTCGGGTTTTCGACTTAGCGAGCATATTCATTTTTCATGCTTTTCATTCTGTTTTTTCATTCTTGCCATCGACCACAGACCGTCACTGGGGGAGGGCTTGCTAGCAACTTGAATTGGAACTGATATCAATGTAGATTTGTTCATGCATGTTCATTTGAATGCACCTAGCTGTTCAGGCTTGTTTTCAAAATACTCAAAAAATTTCAATTTCCATAATGTTTATTCCAGACGTACACCATTATCAACATAGAAAAAAAATCCTTTTGTACAAAGCTTTGAAAATAGAATAGAAAAAGAGTGCCAAACAAAAGCATAGGCTCAAATCGATGTATAAGGGTGGTAATCAGCCGAAGGCGTGACTCCACGGATTTACAAAGCTTGGAAAATGGTAATTTTTATTGGTTGGTGGTACATTGAACACAGTAACTACTATGGTATCTGAAACTCTTGAATCCGCAGGCATCGGAACCTCGGATGAGAACAGCCAATCATCAGTCGCAAAGATCCCAAGGGGAATAGTAACTTGCCAAATATAGTCAATTGTCTTTTATTTCAATCTCATTTTTGCATGAACCGCCCTTTCGGGTTTTCGGCTCATCGAGACGCTCATTTTTGCCTGAGTTACATGTAATCTCAGCGAGCTTTTACATTTTGTTTCTTGTCCCTTATTTTGCCTGGACCGCCCTTTCGGGTTTTTGATCCACCGGGTAGAGCATTTTTGCCTAGGCCGCCCTTTCGGGTTTTCGACCTACCACGCTGTTCTTTTCATATCTAGACAAAGTATTTCTTGACTATATCGGCATTCACAGGATTCGGAAGTTCTACACCATCCATGTGTATGAGAATCAAAGCACCGCCAGAGAAAGCCTTCTTGACAACATAAGGTCCCTCATAGTTAGGCGTCCATTTGCCCCTTGGGTCGGGTTGTTGACTCATTCTTCTTTTCAACACGAGTTCACCCTCTTTGAATACCCGAGGACGGACTTTCTTGTCAAAAGCGTTTTTCATCCTTGTTTGATACATCTGACCGTGAGCCAAAGCATCCAGGCGTCTTTCCTCAATTAAATTCAATTGGTCGTACCGACTCTGGCACCATTCAGCCTCAGACAACTTTGCTTCCATAATCACACGGAGAGACGGAATCTCCACTTCCAATGGGAGGACTGCTTCCATGCCGTATACAAGAGAAAAAGGCGTTGCCCCGGTTGAACTACGGACTGTAGTGCGGTAGCCGTGTAAAGCATAGGGTAGCATCTCATGCCAGTCCTTGTATGTTGTTACCATCTTTTGCACAATCTTCTTGATGTTCTTATTGGCAGCCTCAACTGCACCATTCATCTGAGGTCGGTAAGGAGAAGAATTGTGATTTTCAATCTTGAATTTCTCACATAAGGCCTGCACCATGTCATTGTTCAGGTTGGTACCGTTGTCAGTGATAATCTTGCTAGGAACACCATACCGACAGATGATATTGTTCTTGATGAATCTGACCACCACTTGCTTAGTCACGTTGGCATAAGATGCAGCTTCGACCCATTTGGTGAAATAATCGATTGCTACCAGAATAAAACGATGACCATTCGAAGCTTTTGGTTCAATTGTTCCGATCATATCAATGCCCCACATAGAGAAAGGCCATGGAGAAGACATAACATTGAGAGCGTGCGGAGGCACATGGATCTTATCAGCATATATTTGACATTTGTGGCATTTCCTGGCATATTGATAGCAATCACGCTCCATGGTCATCCAGTAGTAACCAGCTCTCAACAGCTTTCTAGACATAACATGCCCCGATGCGTGGGTCCCAAAGGTGCCATCGTGCACATCGTGCATTAGCTGTTCCGCTTCACATTCATCAACACATCTTAACAACACCATGTCGAAATTCCTTTTGTACAGGACATCACCATCCAGTAAGAACTTGCTAGCCAGTCTGCGCAGCGTCTTCTTGTCTTTGTTGGAAGCATCCGGCGGATATTCACGGCTTTGCAAAAACTGCTTGATATCGCAATACCAAGGCCTGTTGTCGACTCCGTCTGAATCCGTTTGTACAATTGCATCACTGACAGTAAACACATGAGCGGGCCGGTCTAGGCGTTGTACTTTGATCATCGGTACATGATTCCAATGGTTCACTTGAAACATGGAAGATAAGGTAGCAAGAGCATCGGCCATTTGGTTCTCCTCGCGGGGGATATGGTGCAACTCGACCTTTGTAAAATACGTTAACAGCCGTCTCGCGTAATCACCGTAAGGGACCAGATTAGCATGATGGGTCTCCCATTCTCCCTTTATCTGGTTGATGACTAGTGCAGAATCTCCATAGATGTCGAGGTGCTTGATTCTCATATCGATCGCTTCTTCAATTCCCAGGATGCATGCTTCGTACTCGGCCACATTGTTGGTGCATTCAAACACAATCCGGGCTGTGAAAGGGACGTGATGCCCCTGCGGAGCCATAATTACTGCGCCAATTCCTCGGCCATAGGCATTAACAGCACCATCAAAGACCAATCCCCACTTGCTATCAGGGTCTGGACCTTCACCGATCAGTGGTTCTTCACAGTCTCTTGACTTCAAGAACATGACCTCTTCGTCGGGGAAATCGAACTTCAAAGGTTGATAATCATCAAGTGGTTGGCAAGCGAGATGGTCAGCCAGGATGCTCCCTCTAATGGCTTTCTGAGCTTTAAACACAATATCATACTCTGACAGTAACATTTGCCAACGTGCGATCTTTCCAGTAACAGCCGGTTTCTCAAAGATGTATTTGATTGGATCCATCCGGGATATCAACCAAGTGGTATGATTCATTAAGTAGTGACGCAGGCGTTTGGCAGCCCAGGCTAGTGCACAACAGGTTTTCTCGAGCATCGTGTACCGAGTCTCACAATTGGTAAATTTCTTGCTCAAATAGTAGATCGCATGCTCCTTCTTTCCAGTCTCATCTTGCTGACCGAGCACACATCCCATGGATTCATCCAACACTGACAGATACATAACCAATGGCCTTCCTTCCACCGGCGGAATGAGGATAGGAGGTTCTAGCAAATAACTCTTGATGCTATCGAAAGCTTCTTGGCATTCATCATTCCATACCACGGGTTGATTCTTCCTGAGTAGCTTGAAAATCGGCCTGCAGGTCGCAGTCATGTGGGATATAAATCTGGAAATGTAGTTCAAACGCCCGAGGAACCCTCTGACTTGCTTCTCGGTTTGCGGGGCCGGCATCTCGCGGATAGCTCGGACTTTGTCGGGATCTACCTCAATGCCTCTCTGACTGACAATGAAGCCTAGCAACTTCCCGGACCTAACACCGAACGTACATTTGTTTGGATTCAGCCGAAGCTTGTATTTCCTCAACCTTTCGAACATCTTAGCCAAATACTCGACGTGTTGCTCTTCATCGCTTGACTTGACAATCATGTCATCCACGTATACTTCGACTTCTTTATGAATCATGTCATGGAACAAAGTGGTCATCCCCCTTTGGTAGGTAGCACCAGCATTTATTAGACCGAACGGCATTGCTTTGCAGCAGAAAGTTCCCCACGGAGTAATGAACGACGTCTTCTCCCTGTCCTTGGGTGACATTTTGATTTGGTTATAGCCAGAAAATCCGTCCATGAAGGAGAACACCTTGCACTGGGCCGTATTGTCAACAAGCACATCGATGTGAGGTAGTGGGAAATTGTCCTTTAAGCTTGCTCTATTCAAATCTCTGTAATCAACACACATTCGGACCTTACCATCCTTCTTTGGCACAGGCACAATATTGGCAACCCACTCGGGATACTCAACCGTCATGAGAAAACCCGCATCGATCTGTTTCTGCACTTCACCTTTGATCTTCAGGGCCATGTCCGGCCGAGTCCGTCTCAACTTTTGTCTGACAGGAGGACAGTCTGGTCTTGTCGGTATCCGGTGTTCCACAATCTGGGGATCTAGACCTGGCATATCCTCGTACGACCATGCGAAAATGTCCGAGTATTCGCGGAGAAGCTGGAAGATCCTTTTCTTGACCCCCTCCTCTAATGCAGCACCTACTTTGATCTCTCTTTTGTTATCCTCGGTACCCAAATTGATTAGCTCGATCTCCTCCTGATGAGGCCGAATGGTTTCCTCTTCTTGCTCAAGCAGTCGGGCAATCTCATCTGGTATGTCATCACTATCCTCATCTTCGGTCTCGAACACCGGGGATTCAATAGTTTGGAGAAACATAGGGTCACTGTGTTCAACGGGTTCATTTTGGTTCGATCTGCGTGACATGATTGGATGATTTTTTTAGAAAATAATTTTCATGCAGATCTTTGAAATTAATAAGAAAATACAGATGTTTTGGTTTTTTCTGGCATTACCATTATTTCCAAGGGAAAAGCATTAAAGAAAGAAAAAGAGTCGTGAAAGAAACGACATTTTTATTGATAATGGTGATGTCGGAACAAACATGCCCTTTACAAAAATGTCACTTCTGCCTCGGGCTGGGCGGAAGGATTGTTATTTTGAAAACAAAGCCTAGACAGCAAGACATATTACTTAGAATCATGCACAAACACAGGAAGATTGATAACATTCCAGTTCTTTGCAATGCCTCCTGGTATCACAAATGTGGGCCTAACCCCTCCTTCATCACCATCAAGAATTGCATTGGCAAATCCAGCACTATGGAACGTTCCAGTTGACACGCCTGACGTTGGAGAGAAACCGAGACCCTCTTTGCGTTTGTTGTCCAGTAGCTGTATCAATTGGCCCCAACCGGCGGCCTGACCCTCTTGAACGGCCTTCTGCGCATCTTTCAACGAAGCCATGGCAGCACTAGCTCTCTTGGGCTCCGTACCCTCGATAGTCAAACCCTGGAATGCAGTTCCCTCGGCGGATTTAGCTTCGATGCAAGAGAAGGATGATAACTGACTGACCAGATAAGCTTCTTCCCCATGCACTGTTACAAGTTTACCATTCTTTACGAACTTTAGCTTCTGATGGAGAGTAGAAGTGACTGCTCCGGCCTCGTGTATCCACGGTCTCCCGAGAAGACAACTGTAAGAGGCGTCTATGTCCATAACCTGGAAAGTAATCATGAATGTTTCAGGACCAATAGTCATGGGGAGATCTACTTCTCCAAGCACAGTTTTACGGGAACCATCGAAAGCCTTGACTAAGAAAGTACTCCTTCTCAAAGGAACTCCTTGACAACTTAACTGATCCAAAGTCGACTTAGGCATCACATTCAACGACGACCCAGTGTCTACCAACACGTTGGACAACATATCTGTTTTGCAGTTCATGGAAATGTGCAGGGCCAAGTTGTGGTGCTTTCCTGCCTCTGGAAGTTCATCTTCACCAAACCAAAGGTTACTGCAAGCAGTGATGTTGGCCACTATCCCACCAAATTGGTCCTCTGTGACTTCGTGGTCGACGTAGGCTTGTTCCAACACCTTCAATAACACATTCCTGTGAGCCTCTGAACTGAGGAGTAAGGACAAGATGGATATCTTCGAAGGAGTTTGTAATAGCTGATCAACGATCTTGTAATCGCTTTTCTTGATTATCTTCAAAATCTCATCCAGATTGGAATCTTCGATGGAATGGCCTGGACGGCTGGTACTTTCAACAACAGGAGGGATTGTCAATGGAGTAGTCTTATCAACAGGGATCGTAACTTGCACATCATCTTTCTTCTGGAACAAAAGGGGACGGACCTTGCCGCTCCTCAAAGCCGTCACTTCAGCGATACTGCCTACTGTGCTCGAGGACACCAAAGGTACTTCTTTCCCGTTTTCCAACATAGTTGCACTGTACTTGTACGAGATGGCTTTCGCAGAAGTATATGGCACTGGGCCAGGCAACCGTATGACCAACGGTCCAACGTCCTTCCTGACGGGTGTGCTCTTGGTCGGAATATCGTGGAAGATCGGCACTATCGTGCAAACATCACTGGTAGTCAGGTAGTTGTCATTCATCAATCTTTGGATATCATTCTGAACTATGCTGCAACCCATAGGGTTCTGAAGACATTCACAGCAAGCAGCGTGGTCGTGGTTAAACAAGGAAGCTTGGCACAGCTTGATATGTAGTGGCACTAGGGGTGTAGCAACATTACGGACACTGAGATGAGGGATTTCTTCACATACTTCGATCATATTCACAGCAGCGTGGTTGGGGAGTGGATTGTCAAGTACGTGTGGGACATTGTTTTCAAAAGATAATTTTCCCTGGTCGATCAACTACTTCACAATGTATTTCAGAGCGTAGCAACCTTCTACGTCATGGCCCAGGGCGCCTTGGTGGAAATCACATCTGAGATCGGAGCGGAATCTGGGAGGCAATGGGTTTGGCGGAGGCTTTCCAGGTCTAGTGGTGCAATACCCCTTATGTAACAGAGTTGGGAGTAGTTCCGCGTACGCCATTGGTATCGGCGGGAAAGATGGTCTAGATTGAGGGCCTTGTTGTTGTTGTTGCGGTTGTTGTTGAGCTAGTGGTTGTTTTTGCATTTGTTGGGCGATGGCATTAACAGGGACCTGAGGCTGGCCCGGTAGTGGAGGGTACTGATGGTAAAACGGCGGATAGAACGGATGTTGGGCATACTGTAGGTACTGATATGGTTGAGGCAGTTGTGTAGCATTGACAGGAGCGACAGTGGCAGATTGATTGGTTCCGGCAGACACCATTCCAACTTCTGATTCCTTTTTCTTGTGGTGACCATTGCCGTATTTCTTTGGTGCATTCGAGGACTCACCTTTCTCAAACACGATGATCCCCTCTCGGACAGCTTCCTCCAAGCGGGTTCCCATAGTGACCATCTCAAAGAAGTTGCTTGGGGCAGCGATAATCATTCTTTCAACGTAATCTTTCTTCAGGGTCTTCAAGAATGTTTGAGTCATTTCTTCCTCGTCCAAAGCGGGGGTGATACGGGCAGCTGCCCCTCTCCACCTCTGTGCATATTCGCGAAAGCTTTCGTCCTTTTTCTGAGAAAGGGACCGGAGGAATTCCCTATTCGGCTTGAGCCTGGTGTTGAATCCATAATGGCCCTTGAAAGCAGTAGCCAGATCATCAAAAGTACGAATATCATCCTTGCTCAAACCGGTATACCACTCCGCGGCATCTTCCATTAGGCTGTCCTGGAAGCAATGGATCATAAGTGAATCATTGTCTGCATGGTTAGCCATCTTCCGGACGTACTTGATGATATGGTTTTGGGGGCAAGTCAGCCCATTGTAGCGGTCAAATTCCGGGACCTTGAATTTCTTGGGGACGTCCACCCTCGGCACTAAACAAAGATCGTGGGTTCTGACGAGGTCACTGCTCCCACGGTTGGCCTTGATCTCGCGACGGAGTTCTCTGGCAAGCTCCTCCATTCTTTCTTCCACAGTTCCCAATACAGGAGTCTTTCCACGGTAATCATTAGCATTGGCGCCCTGAGGCGTAGAGTGCACAATTGGATCTGTGTAGACGGTTGACTGAGGCAGAGTAGCGTGAAGAGATGTGGGATCTGGTGGGGGCATCTGACCAACATTAGCAGCACCTGAAGTCGCGGCCCTTGAAACACCGGCTGCAGTATTGAGAGAGTAATAAGATGGGAGCCCATAGGGGTATCCCCTCGGCATGGCAAGAGATGCGGCAGGAATCGCTTCGGTAGTTGCCTGAGTGGACACGACCGGTTGTTCTTGAGCGGCTATCAGAGCAGTCATGGCGTCGAGAGCTTTGGCTAACTCTTCTCTCACAGAGGTTAGCTCAGTGCGGAGCTGTGCATTTTCTTCTTCCATAGCTACTTGATTTCTCCTTCTGTACTGTCTAGTCTGATGTACTCTGGTAGGTTGATCAGTCCTTCGAGCACGAGCCACCTTTCACACTGCGGCAGAAGAACCAGGAGGCAATGAGCACTTGGAAGTTTTTTTTTGTTTGTGACCGATGAATGATGCATATGATGCATGATATGTGCAGATGCAAAAATGACTCTTTTTATTACCAAAGGGTTTTTTAGACAAATTAGAATTCTTTGCAAACATTATTGGACTAACAAATTATTCAAAGCAAGTTGTTTTGGTACATCGAGCCAAGGGAATAGGCTTCTGAAACATAAGCTAAACAAACAACATAATCAAGAGTCCATCCCATCATCCAGAACTAAGGAGTGACTGGGTAGTATTCGGAATCTGAGTCTGAAGCTGAACCGCAATAACTGGCAAAGAAATCCCGACGACCTCTGACTCTCCTAGAGTCTCTCCTCAATAGATCATCCTTCTCCTCGAGCTCTTTCCTAACCTTGGCTAGTTCCTTCTTCAGCATCCGGTTCTCATGATCCTTCTGCTCGTCTCTGCCATCCAAAGTCATGATCAAGTTCTCAGCCTCACTGTAACGGGCTTTCCACGCTCGCTTCTCCTCACTCTCCATAGCTAGATGCTCCTGATACATCTCCTGAGTCGCGGGAAGCAACGGTAATGGTCTAGACGGAGTAGATGCAGATACATGCCTTATAGCAGGGTAAGGCATGCCAATCTCTTCGGCCCGATCTATCACCCACTGCGTATAGGCCTCATGAGCAATACCGGATCTCACACCCAAGTGTCTCACATCCTTCCTACGAATCTTAGACCAAGCATCTATAAAAGCTTTCCTTTGCCCGGTGGGAGCATTGGAATAGTAAAAGAACTCCTGAGATGTAGCAAGGTTGATGGGCTTCGCTCTCATAGGAAAACCGAACTGTCTCATGGCTAACTCGGGGTTGTAGTTGATTCCTCCCCGGGTACCGAGAAGAGGTACATTGAGGAAATCTCCACAACCAATGATAATCTCCCTGACTCGAGCTGCTGGAGTAATCCAAACCACCTCATCGGGAGTAAGAGCCATAATCCGCTGCGAACAAGACCAATTCTCCGTGTTGGCGTGGAAAGAACTCGGGAGGTGAGAAATAAACCACCTATAAAGAAGAGGTATGCAGCAAAGAATAAACCCACGGCCCTTGAGAGTCCGATCATGGATGGCATGGTATGTGTCAGCTAACAAAGTAGGAACTGGGTTCCTGGAGTGGAAGATCTCAATAGCATTCATGTCCACAAAGTTGTCAAGATTCGGGAAGAGAATGAGCCCGTAGATGAGTAATGCAAGAATAGCCTCAAGGGTGTCCTGACAAGTAGATTCGAGATTAGCCCGCTCAAGTAGGTACTTTGAAGTGAAACCCTGGATGTGAGACTTGGTGATGAGATTCTTAGACACATCGGAAGTCTTGAGATACAGATCCTTAGCAATGACCAGAGGAGTAAGAGAAGATCCTGGGCCCGTGAAAGGTGTCTTCTCGACTATAGGTAGACCCAATAAACAAGAATAAGCCTCAAGCGTAGGAACCAACTGAAAATCCGTGAAAGTGAAGCAACGGAAAACCGGGTCATAGAATTGCACCAGAGTGTGCACCAACTTCTCTTCCACATTAGTCCGGAGAATACCAAGCAAACCACCGTATCGGAGACGAAACCCAGTCGGATTCTCAACTTTGAGTGCCAACTCCCTTAGGCTAGCCAAATCGACTTCTTTGAACTTGTAAGACTTAGTCCTCTTCATGCCTGGTTACATTTGCAAAGAATTTTAGTTTGCCTATACCCTTTGATAAATGCATGTAAAAAATTTTATGCATGAATGCATGTATGCATGATTTTAACAAGGAAGGCACGGTGGGCTAAGGTAACAAGTGGACACGGTGTCCGGTGAAACTAAGGTTTTGATAGTAGTAACCAAGGTTCTATAAAGTTCCCAAACCACAACCTCTCTTGCGTATATCATAGTAGTACAAAGCAACGCTTGTCCATGATTATCCGTAAGAAGGTCTAGTTTGGGTGTAGTATCGCGTGACGACTAAATTTCGAGACAACGCTCGGTTTAGCCACCGCACTACGTCCTAAGAAAGGCCAAAGATGGGTTTGGTAACTACGGTCCATAGCCTTCATCGGTCAATTAGAAGTAAAGTGCCTAAGCATGACAACACACGCCGACAACATCACCTCCAAAATGCCTCAGCTATGTGAGATTGATCGCGTAATCCAATGCACGAGGCAACCCTCGGAATGGATTGTCGATTATATCTCTTCCTAATCTTAGGTTCACTCAGCCCGGGTATAGGGCTTTTGGTATTCTCACCCCGCACGTACACAAGAAAATCTTACATGCAACAATAAAGCAAAGCATAAACATAAAACGTGTAAAACTAGGTGTAGCCCTAACGATTCCCCAGTGAAGTCGCCATTTCTGTTATCGCGATTTTCGGGTGTCAAATCATTGATTAGATTTGAACCTTTCAATCATTGATATCTCTATTTTTTTTGGGGAGAGGTAAAATCGAGAGAAAACCTCAGAAATTCTAAGTTCGGGGCTGATTTCACTACGGGAAGGTGTTAGGCACCCGCAATGACTATAGTATCATATAGGAACCGTTTTACTATGCTTTATGTATACGCTTTGCTTTTATTGCTATTTGTAAAAAAGAGGGGTTGATTTTAAGAATGAGAGAAAGAAGATTTTGAGTTATTTTTATCGGACTTGGAGAGATTTTGAGTCTCTTGCCTACATACCCTTTTAAGGGATCAAAATTCCATGTAGTTCTCTTCCAAAATATTTTTTGTGAGTTTTGTTCTATTTTAGTTTTGAAAATGGTTTTGAAGAAAGGAAAGAGGCCGTGTAGGCATTAGAATTGAAAACAAGTGAGGTTGGTCCAATTTATTTACAAAAAATGGTTAAAGTTGGAAATTAATTGCATTTTGATTTGATTAAGAAAATAAAGGAAAAATCCTTTGGAGTTTTGACTCCAAGGTTTATTTGGAAAATATTTGAAGTGATGGAAGTTATTTGTTTTTTAAAAAGATTAATTTTCTCTAAGTATCGCGCATCCTAAACATACCCCTAAACGATAGACATACAACGTGTGTGCGTGTGTCGGTGCATGTGTCGGTGTACATCATTATAGTTCATAGTCCTTTACATCGGGTCCTATTTTACATTCTATGATCTTGCATGAAATTAAAAGTAAACCAAAAACTATACTAAAATATTACATGAACCAAATAGAAAATTGCATAAGGGTGACTAAAGGGAGAAAAGCAAATGAGAGTGAGGCAATGCTTGCAATGTGCATGAGACATAGAACAAAATGGTTAGTAATGAAATGAGAAGTGATAGTATGAGTAGCAATGCATAGTAGATGAAATGACCATAACAAGGAGTATTAAACAAATTGCAAAAGAAATGAGTGCCAAAAGTAGTGCAAATAACACAAGACCTATAATCCTCATCACAACAAGTTTTAGAGACTTATTTCAAGCATAAAAGTGTAAATCAAGTAGCACAAAATCAACACACACTTCTTTATATGCATTTTATCATTTTAAAACACTTTAAATTACTTGTAATGCAAGAAACCAAAGATACAATTCACAAACAGTAGAAGCTATCACAAATCATGAGAAAAATATTACACAAATCATATGTCAAGCATCAGACCACACCATACAAAAGTTGGAGCGAGTGTCGCGCGCGAAACGTTGAGACAAACACCGAAACGGACACGAATCATCCCAAAAGTCAAACACAATATTTTTTGTCCAATTTTCTCATGGAGGATATCACAAAACATCAAGAAAATAGTAAAAAATGTACAGTAAAAATTTCAGGAATTTTTGATAAGATTTTGGCATGCGATAGGTTCAATCAGCAAGTTTCATGGTGCGAGTAGCAAGAAAAAACAAAAAAACACAAGAAAATGGCCCAAAGCCCAAACCCAACGGACTGGCACCCATCCCACACGGATCCGAATCAAACCTGATGCCTCAGAGGCGTTGGATGGATCCGGATTAACACAAACCTAGATCTAAAGGTGGACAAGGCACAAGACATGGGTCGGTTTGAACCCGACCCGGTTCAAACACTCATATATAAGGGATAAGACCCGGTTTGGCTTCATTCCTTCACTCTCCCGTTCTACCTTCTTCTCTGCTCTCTCGTTCTCCCTCGTTCCTATTGATGAACAACCCTAAACACTCAAACCTCGCCCAGAATCGTGCCAAAGCATGCTTAATCTTCTCTCCCTATGAACTTAAACACTGAAATCACACTAATGCTTTCAAACAAACAAGAATCAATGTGAATCCTGCGATTTGTTTTTCACGGTTCTGATTCAGACATTTTTCAACTTTCTGTGTTTGAAACTATGTGAATCCTTACGGATTCACCATGATTCACACTCGTTGTGAATCTTTGACGTTTCTTGCATTTTTCGTTTTTAGGGTTTCATAACCGTTTTTGTTGAATCAGAATCGTTCAAGTATCCAAGGATTTACATTGATCTGTTTCTTCCCTTGTGATTATGATATGAAGGTAGGGTTTGAGAAATTTACCTGAGTTTTTTTTTGGAGATTTTGAGCTAGATTCTTCGGAAATCCTTGAATTAGGGTTCGGTTTCGCTGATTCTTGGCTTGAATTCGAATTTAACCGGTAATTTCCCTCTTCTTTCTCTTCACTGGCCCGGATTTGCCTTGAATTTCTTCTTCTTCTTCTTCTCAAGCTCGTGATCGCCGTTGAAGCTCGCCGTTCATCAATGGCGGGCTCGCGCTCTGAATTGCGAGCAAAGTTGGTTCGATGATGATGATTTAATGCGAATCACTGAGAACTTCAACAAATTCCATTGATTTCGCACTGAATTTTGGTTCTGTAAATTGTTAGGGTTTGTTAGTGTTCTTGAGCTTTTCTGAGTTTGTTATGATTTTGATCATAACTGCCAAGAGAGAGAAAAATGGGATCTGTTTGTGACTTGGCGCCTGAATGTGTATCTCCTTCTGACTCTGACACGCGTGGCCTTATATAGCTGGCCATGTGGACTCTGAACCAATGAGATGGTGACACCTGTAACTGGACTGCCTGCGTGGCTTCTGGGGACCAATCTGCAATTGTATGAAAATTTGGGACTGTTTTGCAATTTTTGAAAGATTGGACTGTTTTTTAAAAAAAGAATTGAAAGGAAAGAATTGCCCAAAACTGGAATTGGGACTCTTTGCAATAAAATAAAGAATTTGGACTAAATTGCAATTTTTGAAAATATTAGGACTAAAATGCAAAAAATAATAAAATTGGTTAAAAAAAAAGTAATCTGAAATGCAACGTAAAGTGAAACAGTTAAAATTGACACAACGGACTAAAATGAACAAACTACCAAAAATGAGGTATTTTAAAATACCTCTCTGCCCAAAATTTGTTTGATGTGAAAAGACTAAAATGCCCCTGGGGCCAAAAACGACTCAAACTGACTCAGACTGATTCAGATGCAAAACTACGACGATTTTTAAACAGAAATTGACAAATGATTCATGCAAACAGATTGAAAAGACTCAGGGACAAACTGTAGGGACTGAAAATGGATTCCTTTGTAGGAAATGACCAAAATACCCTTTTGTATGATCTTATGCAAAAATTTAAAAGACTGAAGCAGTAACGTATGCAACTGAAGCACAGTAGAAAACACGGTAAATTTGAAAGTATTAGAAAACAGCAGAGGAATTTGAATGAGTATTTTTAGGTCCAAAATGAGGGTATAACAATACTCATTCAAAGATGAGGGCTTATGCCCTAGAGTTTTTACTCAACAGCGACGAGGGCTCATGCCCTGGAGCTTTTGCTCAATAGAGACGAGGGCTCATGCCCTGGGAGTATATTTATGCTCAAAGCGACGAGGGCTTATGCCCTGTATTGGTACCACATGCATATAAGATGTCTAAGATGATTAAGATGTTCGAGTTGCATAGTCAAGTGAAGTTGCATTGTCGAGTCTAGTTGTTTAAGATGTTTATGGTGATGATTTATGACGTTACTTATGATGCTAAATGATGTCTTTTGTGACGTGTTTGTGTGATGATTTGTTGTTAACTATAATTGTTGAATTATATGTTTAATATTATTGTTTTGTGAATCTCACCTCTTCTGCTTGAAAATGTTGCTCTTCGTATGGGTAACTTGCAGGTAATCAAGATTAGGTGCAGTCGTGTGAGGAATTTTCTCAGTTGAGTCTTAGGTGCTCTGATACATAACGGGATGGGGGAACCTTGCTTATGTTTTCTCTATTCCTTGCGTATTGCTTTTATGATTTTCATTACTATGATTTAATGTTTGGATTTTAAAGATGTTTGATGAGGCCTTCGTGCCAGAGACTATTATGTAATTGATTTTTATTCCGCTGCGAAGTTATGAAATATTACTATGACTACTTTTTGAAGAATAAATCATTATTTATTCATATTTGAGATTTATGTGAAATGTGACGCTCCATTATGTGTTTACTCTGATAATTTATTCTGAGAAATTTTTATGTCGAGAAAACAGGGTGTTACACTATCAGTTAGGTCTCTGACAATAAACACTTACTGCCACTAAGGTCTCTGGCAATAATAAACACTTACAGGCTCAAAGTAGGCCTACTATGATCCTATTTTATATCAGTTTTTCAATTCTAGCAATATGAAGAATTGTTTCAGGCTGTGAAGTCTCGTTATGAAGCACATTTTCCCAAATTTTGTATTTGTATATCTTAAATTATTTCATGGTTTCTTCTTTTTAATCTCAATGTTAACTTCAAATTATACTATTTCATTTTTCAAGAAAGGTTATTAGCTTCAAAAATACATATTCAACTAAGCTTTAATTGATTATTTACGAATATTGTCCTAATATATTTATCTGAGCATGTGCATTTCTACACAATGATTGCAGAATAGAAACTTAAGCCACTTAATTCAATATTTGTTTTAATATTAGCTATTATAATAATCACTAATATAACTCCAAACCTATAATGCGAATTGTTGGCAAATATTTAGTGTTTGCTGTCACATTATTAGGCATTTTGTGTGTTCATGGAATAGAAGTCATTGCATATGAGCATGATAAATGTTGTAGAGGTGGAATAGCAG
This sequence comes from Medicago lupulina, assembly GCA_958299785.1. Taxonomy (NCBI): domain Eukaryota; kingdom Viridiplantae; phylum Streptophyta; class Magnoliopsida; order Fabales; family Fabaceae; genus Medicago; species Medicago lupulina. The sequence continues at coordinate 32,713,796 of OY283144.1, read as the reverse complement.
CCATTCCATGGAAGCATGACAAATGTCGTGTGCCTCTAAGTGTTTATTGTCAGGGACTTTAGTGACAACATGTGTTTACTGTCAAGTACCTAACCGATAGTAAGTATGCACAGTCAGGGACCTAACAACAAGTCTCCAACAACCATAGAACAACTTCATTGAGGAAGATGACCCAATTCTTGATGAAGAGCAACACTTCGTTGTGACGAGTTTCGGGATATTGATTTTCGGTTCAGGGACCAAAGTGACCATTTTCTACTTTCACTTTAGTCCCTGTGACACCTCATACTCCTTGTCAGCATAAAACCGTTGTGACGTCATCAATTAACATAATTATTTAACGCCAGAGACTAAAGTGATAACGGAAGTTGACATTCAGGGACTACTTTGTATTGAATCCTGAGTCGGGGACCTTGGTGACAATCAGGTGTAGAGTTAGGGACCAAAGTCTCCATTTAGATGGCATTTCTGATTAATCCTGATTATATTCTTGTTGGATAATGGCATTTCTGTTGTTGGATAATGGCATTTCTGTTCTTGCCTGATAATGTCATGTTACAGTTGTTGTATTCAACCCTCATTCATTTTAGATGTTGGTTCAATTTTAAATCATTTGTGAAAAATAACAAATTACACATTAGTTATAAATAAGATAAGAAAATAACTTTATTTTAATCAAGTACTGGAAATGTTATTTGATGATAATTGATATCTCTAATAAGCTCTAATGATCTTAATTTAATATTTTAAAGCAAAAGAATCCATAGGGAAAATGGGTCATTACCCAATTCAGAACTCAAATCAAAGAGGCTCTATATAAATAAGTGTTACATTTTCAACTGTTATTTCTAAATTAATATTCACATCCTTTCAGAAGGGTTTTTAGCCACATGTTTTGCATTAATTTAAATTTAAACTTCAACTTGACTCTTGGTCCTATAAAGAGAGCAACTTCTTTACATATATATGTAAACAAATTACTATATTATTATTTATTATCAACCAATGCAATATCATCACCAAGAAGTGACATGGTTTACTCAAAATCATATTTGTTTCTTGGTCTTAATCTTTTTGTTTTTCTCTCTTCTCAAGTTTTAGCTGACATTCATGTTCCACCAATGCTTACTGTTGGTGAGTCATTCTAGCCTATAATTTTTTTTTTTAATGTCAAATGCATATATGTAAAGAATTTAATATTAATCTATGGTCAAGTTAAACAAGTTTTACATGTGAATATAATTATCACCCTATTACGCTTCTTTTTTATTTCATGAACAAATATACCAAAATGATTCAATTTGTGAATATATCGTAGAAACTTCTATGTAAATTTTGAGCTTGGAAGATATTGCGCCTACTAACAATCATAATTCTGGTGATTGGAGATTAGCTAAAGCTATTTTGCCTGATTGATTAGAAAGAAATCTCATAAATCAATCAACGACCAACATAAGGATCTTTTTAATTCTACCAGCACTTTATGCGATAGAAACAAGAAGTCTAAAGGTCTTGGGGTTTTGATGGAGGAGTAGAAGGGTTGGTGGCCGGTGGGAGATGGCAGAGAAGAGAAAGGAGTACGACAATGTATTTAATATAGCTAAAGTGAAACATATAACTTGAAAAAGAAAAATGTGCATGTTCCTTTTTTACCATAATGATGGCGTTCGACAATCAAAACCGTCAAAATGTAAGTTCACATTACACACACTTGTATTGCACCATTTAGATATTTCGAAATATTTCGAAATTCAGATCAGTAAGAGTGCAAAAAATGAGAGTTTTTAGTATACATTGTGTGTACTTTGCTTTTGTGCTGAAGGGGCCATTTTATAAGCTTGGCTACAGAGTAACAAACCATCAATGTCGAGCTCTATTACGTGTCATGAGGTGTTATAGAGTAAATGGATTTTTCAATTTACACACACTTGTATTGCACAATTTAGATATTTGTGTAGTCATTTTAGGAAATGGATTTTTCACATTACACATACAAATCATTCTCATCTTCTCCTTGCACTTTTGCAGAACCCAATCATCCTTCAATGACCGATCAACTCAATGATGGACTTGAGACTCTAATACAGTCGCTTGGCCTAATACCAACATTTTTTGACTTGATGGTAGCGATGAATAAGTCTGACGCTGACGAAAATGGTACCATTGATTTCACCGAAGAAGATTTTATCATATCTTTCCCTAAGCCTGACAAGGATCATAATGGTTTAGTCTCTGCATCTGAGTTGCATTATTACTTGACAAATCACAGAACCAAGGTGACCAAGGAAGAAGTGGACGAGTTTGTTCATGAGGCTGATGTTGATGGTGATGGACAAATAAACTTTGAGGAGTTTGTAAAAGTTGTGACCATGGGCAGATCCATTGTGGTGTGAAGGTGTGCACCTATCTATGAAGCTCGAATACATTGTACGAGTACGGGTACGATATGATACTAGTACGCGGAAAAATGAAAATTTTTAAATTCAGGATACGTTACGACTAAGATATGTTAACAAAATATTTATACTAAAATTTATATGCATGCAAAATATTTGAAAAAAAAACATTAATTACTCTTCACTACTCTATTTTCATTCATATGTTAGGATATCAACAAATGCATCAATAAAATAATTCTAAACAAAGTTTATTTAATGTTGATTGATTGAATCATATACATCCGCATCCGATCTAGGTACATCTCCATTTTGGAGTATTCGAGCTTCATAAGCACCTGGGTATAATTCATAAAAGGATACTCCAAAATGGGTATTAAATTTGTTGGACGAAAAAGTATGTGATAGGGGTTTGGCAAGTCTACCAAAAACTATCGAATATCGTTCCCACAAGGATTGTTTTAATCTCAATAATTCAATAGCGTTATTCAATAGGATGTATAAAGTTTATTTTGTTTTGACACTAGGCAGTTGATTGGGTTTGATTTTATGAAATCAAATAACAGAAAATAAAGATTGATTAAGAAAATATGAGAGAGAGATGAGATCAGGTTTTTCGAATCATCTATGCTCCCCTAATTGGTATACTGCATCCTATTCTTCTAAATGATTTTCTAGTTTCACGATAGTTAACAAATTAGCCCTAATCAATCCCTTGAGTTAGGACCCTCTTCTTAAACTACAACCCCTAATTCCTTAGGTGGTCTAATAATCTTCGAAGGTTTAAGCACGTTAACCTAATATCACTAACAAACGATTATCCATTCCTAGAATAACCATGTTTATTAGAATAATTCAATTAGGTCTAAGTAGAAAGCTAGGGTCAGTAGTCATTCATTCTCACTATGTTTATATGTGATCAAGATATAAAAGGATTAAAAACAATTGAATTGAATAAAAACTAGATTGTCATTCACAATAATAGAGTTTCACATCAACATTCATCAATTAGGGTTACATAAAATCATTTCAGACCTAATCTCTAAGAGATTTAGCTACTCATAATGAGATTTACAAATAGCATAATCAATAGTTGAATCAAAACATACATTAACTGATAGAAGGTTGAAGAAATCGCCCTCCTAGCCGTCTTTACGTCTCAAAATCGCACTTTTCTCTTCTCAATTCGTAACCCTTGTTTTTAGAATAGTCTTCAGCTTAAATAGGCACAAAAATTCGCCCAAAATCGTGTCACGTGTTAAGTAAATTGTGCCACATTTTCACCTTTTGTAACAAGAAACTGAATTAGGGTTTCACCAAATCATGTCACGTTTTAGCCATCGTGACACGTTTTCCTTAATGTTGAAACAATGCATTCTGCCTTGTGGAATCGTGTCATGTTTTTGGAAAATCGTGACACGTTTTATCTCTTTGCCTTGTGAACTACAAAATGTGACAAAATTACAAAGAAAATTACATAATGACAACATGTCATCACAACCCCAAACTTGAACCATTCCTTGTCCTCAAGGAACTTACATGCAAAATTGACAATTGACAGTAAAATAACAAGTACCTGATCAAGCGATAGTTACCAAAAGTTCCTCTCCCTACTAGATAAAAGTGAGGTAGTTTGACTTGAGAACATCCACCATTTCACAACTACATGCAACAATATGATAAGGGGTCACACTCAATCATAGGTAAGACTACATATTACAATAGATTTGAAAAGTTTCTAAACGTCAATCAAAATCAATATCATTACACACTTTGAGGTCTTTCAGGGTTATAACGGGGCTTAGGTGAAGGTGGGATAATATTTGGATAAGTAGGCTACACAAAATTTGAGTTAGGCACTCCTACAGAAGTTAAAGCACAATTTCAATCCAACTTTCACCTATGGAACCACAATTCTTGTAAAGGGGCTAGAGAACATTTGTAACAATTGGGACATTCGAGTTTTAAGTTACTCGGATTTTCAATGTTTTGTCCCTTTTTCATTCTTTTTTTTTTTTGATACACCATTTTTAGTGCATTTTGCACGATAAAGTTCTTTGTTTTGTAGTTCCCCCACCCCAAACATAGTTGGTTGCAAATTCCAATAGCAACCCCAAACTTAATCTTTAGCAACATTCTACAATGCCTAACTTACAAATAACAATTTGGGATAAATTTTAAAAGTCTCTAAGTTTGTAATGCAGTTTCTCACCGAACAAAAAGTTCTAAACCTACCGGCTCAACTTGGCTAAGAAAAGGATAATCATCAATAAAATCAGGGTAGGCTTCAAAAGGCTCACATGACCAAACACTTTTGCCTCAGTGTGTATATGACAAAGACCAATCAACAGTAGAGAAACAATGCAAGTTCTAGAAATGTAGATGCATGGAACACTCTATATAAGTAAATTGAAAAATAAAATTTGGCCATGAACCTTACAATTTAGATTTATGGGAGTTGTGACTACCTATCTTTCACTGCCGTATACTTCACCTTTGGAACAAAAGTCACTCCTCCTTATGAGCTTTTGGTAACATTACTTGAACACACATTTGTTACTAAACTGGAAAAAGTCAATTAAACAAGCAAATTCATCAATAATAAACAAGTTCAGGAACAATTACATAACAGGGGGATACAACTGATTTAAACTTAATGAAAGCAAATAAAATTGTTTGATCATAAAAATAAAGTACATCAAAAAGTGATGAAACAAAAGAAAGTGAAGTGGACCATCAGTAGCCCACTCAAACATCCATCTGATCCTCAGGAATCCAAGTGCTAGGGTTCTTCTCTTGGTACTAGTCCTCCCCAAAGTGATACCTCGACCTAGCACCACCAGCAGCAAAGTCGTCCCTAATCTCCTGCTCCCTAGCTTGGACACGACCTCTGTTCACATCGAAATACTGGTCCATAGCATCCTCGGATCCCTCAAAAGAACCCGTGATAGCTCTCCTGTTGAGGTAGACTGCCTCAGTTAACTCCTGACCGAACCTAGGACAGTTCCAATACTCGTGATCTGACACCTCATTCATCAGTTGCAATACCCGAACATGTAGTCCAGCATTATAGGATGAATGGGTCTATAGGCACCCTGCTGACTGCTCCCTTCTCCGTGCACAAACTGCTGCTGAGGCGGGGGCTGCTGTGGCTGTGGTTGAGGCTCCTCTCCTGCTTCCTCCTCAACTCCCAACTGCTGTAGGCGCTCCATATAATCTTTCATGAAGACCTCCATGTACTTGTCCGTTATGGGCTTCATCATCAGTGCATCCAAATCATTCACATAAAGGTTGCATTCTGCCTCCTCACAAAGCCAGTTGACGAGGCTCAAATGAGGGATAACCTTCTTGTTACCTGTAGCAAAATCAGCAATTTTGTTGGCAATTAACTCACCAACATTAATAGGGGCACCTGATAGACGTTTGGCAAGTGCACCAAATACTATCGAAGTAGTAAAAATATCGATCCCACGAGGATTGTTTTTAATCACAATAAGTTAATTTCGTTATGCAATAGGATGTATAAAGGTTATATTTGTTTTGCCACTAGGCGGAAGATTTGGTTTGTTTTTAAAACAAATAACAAAAAGAAAAAGTTTGTTTCGAAAATATTGAGAGAGATGAGATCAGATCGTTGAATCCTCTATGTTTCCCCTAATTGGTTACTGTACTCTATTCCTATTAATGGTTCTTTAAGTCCCACGATAGTTAACAAAATAGCCCTAATCAATCCCTTGAGTTAGGACCCTCTTCTTAAACTACAGCCCCTAATTCCTTAGGTGGTCTAATAATTCTTGAAGGTTTAAGCACGTTAACCTAATATCACTAACAAACGATTATCCATTCCTAGACTAACCATGTTTATTAGAACAATTCAATTAAGTCTAAGTTGAAAGCTAGGGTCAGTAGTCATTCATTCTCACGAAAACATGTTTATATTTGATCAGGATATAAAAAGCATTAAGAACAATTGAATTGAATAAAGACTTAAATAATCATTAATATGGAATAGAGTTTCATCACAGCAACATAAGATCAATTAGGGTTTACACAGAATCATCTCAGATCCAATCTCTAAGAGATTTAGCTACTCATAACAATGTTTACAAATAGCATAATCAGTTGAATCAATAAAACATACATGAAACTGGTAAAAGGATGAAGAAATCGTCCTCCTTGCAGTCGCCTTGATGTCAAAATCGCACTTTGCTCTCCAAGATTCGTAACCCCTGTTTTCGAAATAGACTTCAGCTTAAATAGGCACAAAAATTCGCCAAAACGTGTCACGTTTTAAGTAAAACGTGCCACGTTTTTTCCTTATGTAACAAGAAACGAAATTAGGGTTTCACAAAACGTGTCACGTTTTGGCCAACGTGACACGTTCTCCTTTTTTCCAAAAACATGCGTTCTGACTTGTAACAACGTGTCACGTTTTTCAGCCAACGTGACACGTTTTTGTGACTTAACCTTTTCTTCAGTTTTCTTGCTTTTTCTTGCTTTTCTTGCTGCTTAAGTTGCCTTGTGAACTCCATAATATGATAATATATACATAAAAATTACGTAATGACAGCATGTCATCAGCACCATCCATGATAGCTGCGATCGTGTGGACTCATCACAATGGAATCTCAGATGTACAGGAGGTGGTCTCCAATGTCTGCACCACAAAAGAGGCCCAAGCCTTTGCAACCGGCTTGAAGTCAGACTTAAACAACATCCGCTTGCTACCTTGCCATTGTGCCCCCTCAAAACATAACTGCATCTTCAGCTCCTCCCATGCTTCCTCATCCCAACCTCCACAAGTGTCCCTCCTCCTCTGCACATCACATTGCTCCGGTAGAACAATTTTTAGCAAGTCATTAATCGCTTGAGGAGAGAAATCGATGTCCTTCCCATGAACATAAGTCCCATACCTCCGCCTGGAGAACCGAGCGTTAGCATAGAACTCTAAAGCTAAAGTCTTGTTGGCTTCCTTGAAAACCATGTCGTTCAAACCATGCCAACCTCGAGTAGGCAGTACTTGTTCAAACTCAGGGTTTGCCAACAGCTTTTCGAGCAAAAATGCCCGCTCTTGAATCACCCTAAAGCCTCTAATGTCTTTGGCGGTAGTTAGGAAGAGGTGGTTCACGAATGGTGGTGGTTGGGCTGTAGGTGTAGGTTTGACTGGTTGTTTCGTATGGATGTTGTTTTGGCCTTTTTGGTTTGTTGGTTTTTACGTGTGTTCACCGTGGTTAGGGTTAGGAAAGTGGTTGGATGATGGTTAGGGTTAAGGTTTGTAGTGGAGATGATGAATATGGGTTGGTTGATGATGATGATGAAGGTTTAGGGAGGTTGTTTGGTGATTTGGAGATGAAAAGATGAAGATTTTTGGTAGAAAAGAGTTAGAATTTCGAAGGTTAGGGTTCTGGAAAAAATTTGGCAGAGTTTGACTACTGTTGGAAGTGAATGGAATGGAAATCGTGTCACGTTTGGCCAAAAACGTGTCACGATTTGGTTTTGTAACGGTCAAAAATTTGAAGAACCACCAAAATCGTGTCACATTTGGGTAAAAACATGTCACGATTCACCATTTTCAAAAAATTTCTTGCCCAGAAATCGTGTCACGTTTTGGCCAACGTGTCACGATTTGGCAATGTCGAGAGGACATCAAGTTTAACTTAGAAAAAATTTTGGGTGCCAAATTTCGTGTCACAATTTCAGTACCGTGACACGATTTGGAAATGTCGAAAGACACCCATTTTTAACTTAGAAATGTTTTTGTGGAGCATTAGAGGAGAGGCAAAATCGTGTCACGTTTTACCCAAACGTGTCACGATTTTGCCCAGTATTGGACTTGAAAATTTTTGTTCCTCTGATTGTTTCAGCTAAAATATTATTGTGTTTTTGATTTTTTTTGAAAGTAATAAAAATTAAAATACTACCTGCAATAAAATGGTGGGTTGCCTCCCACAAAGAGCTTCTTTACTGTCACTAGTTTGACTACTACAGACCCTTAGAGGTCCTTCAGAACAAGTCATACCCTTTCTTTTGGTAGGTCGCCACCTAGATATGGCTTAACTCTCTGTCCATTCACCTTGAAATTTCTGTCACCCTCTGGCGTGATTAACTCAACAGCTCCACGAGGTGACACACTCTTGACCAAGAAAGGTCTAGACCACTTTGACTAAAGCTTTCTAGGAAACAGCTTCAACCTGGAATTATAGAACAAAACTAGTTGTCCAGGGTTAATATCCCTCGATATTAAGTTTTTGTCATGATACCTTTTAGTCCTGGCTTTATAGATGAGCACATTTTCATACGCTCTAAGCCTTATCTCTTTAAGTTCATTAAGTTTCAAGAGTCTTTTCTTACCAGCGGCTACTTGATCAAAATTTAAGGTCTTAATGGCCTAGTATGCTTTATGTTCTAGCTCAACTGGAATATGACAGACCTTCCCATAGACTAACTAGTAGGGTGAAAACCCTATATGAGTCTTAAAGGCCGTCCTATATGCCCACAGTGCGTCGTCTAACTTTTTAGACCAGTCCTTCCTATTAGAAACAACTGTCTTTTCTAGAATTTGTTTCAGCTGACGGTTTGAAATCTCTACTTGACCACTTGTTTGTGGGTGATAGGGAGTTGCAACTTTGTGCCTGATGTTATATTTTTTCAGCACATTTTCAAGAAGATTATTGCAAAAGTGATTCCCCCCATCACTAATCAAGACTCTAGGGGTTCCAAACCTAGTGAAAATATTCTTATGAAGGAATTTGACAACAGTCTTGGCATCATTAGCAACACAAGGTATTGCTTGAACCCATTTTGTGACATAGTCAACACAAAACAGTATATGGAGAAAAGAGTAAGAGGGAGGGAACGGTCCCAAAAAATCAATGCCCCAACAATCAAATGGTTCAATTTCAATGATTCCTGTTAGGGGCATCTCATTCCTCTTAGAAATGTTACCTATCCTTTGGCCTTTTTGACACTGCTTTACAAATTCTTGGCAGTCCTTGAATAGGGTAGGCCACTAGAAGCCCCATAAGGTGAGCTATGGCAGTGCCACATGATACTATTAGCCTCCTCACCTGCAACACAACGTCTAGTCAAACCGTCAGTGCTTACCTTAAACAGATAAGGATCATCCCACAGTTAGTGATTTTCATCCTTGAAGAACTTTTTCCTTTGAGGATACTCCATGTTATCAAGAACTATGTTACCGGCCTTGAAGTTCGCCATGTCAGCAAACCAAGGCCTTTCTTCAATGGAAAACAACTTTTCATCCGAAAACTTAGCCATGATGGCCTTCTCTTTCTTTGTCACCTCAATGTTCTCCAACCTTGAGAGGTGATCAGCTACCACATTTTCAACTCCCTTCTTGTCACGAATCTCAAGATCAAACTCTTGCAATAAGAGGATCCACCTCAACAGCCGAGGCTTTGAATCCCCTTTTGTCAAGAGATACTTCAGAGCTGCATGATCTGTAAAAACAATGACTTTGGAGCCTATTAGATAAGAACAAAACTTTTCCAATGCAAAGATTACTGCAAGCAATTCCTTTTCAGTGGTGGAATAATTATCTTGATTTTCATTTAAAACCTTGCTTGCATAGTAAATTGCATGGAAAAATTTGTTCTTTCATTGGCCTAGGACTGCACCAACAACATAATCACTTGCATCACACATAAGTTCAAAAGGTAAATGCCAATATGGTGTAATGATTGTTGGTGCAGTCACCAACTTGGTTTTAATCAAAGAAAAAGCATTTAAACATTCAGAATCAAAATTAAAATCATTTGCTTTGACTAAGAGGTTACAAAAGGGCTTTGAAATTTTAGAAAAATCTTTTATGAAACACCGATAGAAACAACCAGCATGCCCCAAGAAACTCCTCACTCCCTTAACATTAACAGGTGGGGGAAGTTTCTCTATAACCTCTATCTTAGCTTGATCCACCTCTATGCCTTTAGCACTTATTTTATGCCCAAAACTATACCTTCTGTTACCATAAAATGGCTTTTTTGCCAATTCAAAATGAGGTTAGTTTCGGTGCATCTTTTAAGAACGACATCTTGGTAAATTAAGCATTGATCAAAAGACTTACAAAACACCAAAAAATCATCCATAAATACCTCGATGTTCTTCTCTATCATATCAGAGAAGATGGAGAGCATACACCTTTGAAAGGTCATCGACACATTACACAGCCCAAAGGGCATTCTACTATAAGCAAACACACCAAATGGACAAGTGAAGGCAGTCTTCTCTTGGTGTTCCGGAGCTACCACAATCTGATTATACCCCGAATACCCATCCAAAAAGCAATAAAAGGCTTGACCATACAACCTCTCTATCATTTGATCCATGAATGGTAACGGAAAGTGGTCTTTCCTTGTTGCAGTATTCAACCTCCGATAATCTATGCACATCCTCCAACCGGTGACGGTACGGGTGGGTATCAATTCATTTTTTTCATTAGCCACCACCGTCATTCCTCATTTCTTAGGTACCACATGAACAGGACTCACCCAAGAACGATCAGAGATAGGGTAAATCATACCTGCATCCAGTAACTTTAGCATCTCTTTCTTGACCACTTCCTTCATTGTTGGGTTTAGTTTTCTTTGAGGTTGAACCACAAGTTTTTATTCAGTCTCCATGTGTATCTTGTGCATGCAATAAGCTGGAAAAATACTATTCAAGTAAGAAATGTTCCATCCCAATGCTCCTTCATTACCCCTTAACACCCTCATTAGTTTTTCTTCTTCTAAAGATGTCAGGGTACTGCTGATGATTGCTGGTTTAGAGGCATCCTTTCTTAAGAAGACATACCTCAAGTGAGAAGGAAGTTCTTTTAATTCTGGATTTTATTCTCCTTCAACACTTAAAGTTTGCGCCCTCTTAGGTTTTTCAACAAGTAACTCTTCAATTTTCACCGGTTCAATTTCTTGTTTACTTGCCTCAAGTTGTTTGATGCATTCCTTAACCTCAAGATCTTCATCATGGTCACAACTCTCTATAGAATTAACAATCATTTTCTCCATAGGTTGTGTTGGTTGGGGCTCACGAGAATTGTCTTCAACTATTTCATCAACAACATCAATACGGTACCACTTAGGATTTTCATCTCGATATGCTTCATGGCTTCAAAGATATTGAACACCACTTGCTCATTATGGAATCTCAACATAAGCTGTCCCATTTCAACATCAATCAAAGCACGGCCTGTTGCAAAAAAACGTCTTCCTAGAATGAGTAGCATGTCTTCATCTTCAGCCATGTCTAAGATAACAAAATCAGCAGGAAATACTAACTCATTGACTTTAACTAGCACATCCTGAAGCACACCAAAAGGATAAGAGATTGACCGGTCAGCTAGAGTGAGGGTCATTCTTGTTGGTTTTGGATCACCACATCCAAGCTTCTTCATCATTGAAAGGGGCATCAAGTTGATACTTGCCCCTAAATCACACAGAGCTCTACCAATATCGACCGGTCCAATGGAACAAGGAATAGTGAAGGCACTTGGATCTTTTAACTTTGGTGGAAGTTTCTTTTGGAGAACAACACTACAATTTTGTGAAAGAGCAATGTTTTCATCATCTTTTGGCTTTCTTCTACCAGTCAACAACTCCTTCATGAACTTAGCATAAACATGCATTTGATCAAGAGCTTCACCAAAAGGAATATTCACCTGAAGTTGTGAGAAAAGTTTTATGAACTTTTTGAATTGGCTTTCCTCCTTCTTCTTCTTCATGGCTGCTTGGTTGGCTAGGATAAAAGTAGTGCCACTCACCCCATATACTCCCCTTTTCTTCTTTTCAGTATCAGCTCGGTATTCGTTTTGGGCCATGCTCTTGATTAGGTCCTGAACTTCATGGTCAGTTTTGTTCTTTATACTACCACCAACTTAGGCATCTAAGAACATCCTAATGTTATTTGTCAAGCCCTCAGTGAAGATTTGGAGGTATTGTTTTTCAGTGAGCTCATGGTTAGGGCACCTCTTTAGCATAAAGGTAAATCTTTCCCAGGCATCATATAGGGACTCACTCTCCTCTTGCTTAAAGTTTGAGATCTCCATCTTCTTATCCCAATATTTTGACATAGGAAAATATTTTTCTAAGAACTTCAGCTCTAGCTCTTCCCATGTTTGAATGGTTCCACTAGGTAAAGATAGTAACCAATCTCTAGCTCTACTAGTCAATGTGAAGGGAAACAACCTAAGTTTCTTTTGGCTATTAGTCACGGTGGTTGGGGGTACACAAAATTCTCATGTTTTAGCAAAACGGCTCAAGTGTTCATGTGGGCTCATGTTCTCTGTCCCATCATACTGTTTGGTCCCTCAACCCATTTAGAACGGTGGTCTTGATGTCAAAAGTAACAAGATTAGCAGGTTGAAAAGTGTGTGTTAGTCGACCACGGTGATTTGCTAACCCATAGTCTCCCAATTTAGGTCTTGCTACTGGCTCTCCCATAATAGAACTTGGTATTGGTTCTCGTGCACTTGGTGGAACTGAATTTGACAACTGGGCAGCTTTCCGATTGGCTCTCGCAGTCCTTTCTATTTCAGGATTGTATTGGAGATCGTCTGAACTCCGTCTACCTCACATAAACAGCAAAATACCTTAGTAGCACTGCACGATACAAAGTAAAAAAATTAAAAACAGAAAATAAATTGCAGAAATCCTAAATTATAACGAAATTGCCTTGTTGAAATAATTTAACAGTTCCCGGCAACGGTGCCAAAAACTTGATAGGGGTTTGGCAAGTGTACCAAAAACTATCGAAGTAGTAAAAATATCGTTCCCAAAAGGACTATTTTAATTTCAATAATTCAATAGCGTTATTCAATAGGATGTATAAAGTTTATTTTGTTTTGCCACTAGGCAGTTGATTGGGTTTGATTTTATGAAATCAAATATCAGAAAATAAAGATTGATTAAGAAAATATGAGAGAGAGAGATGAGATCAGGTCTTTCGAATCGTCTATGTTCCCCTAATTGGTATACTGCACCCTATTCTTCTGAATGATTTTCTAGTTTCACGATAGTTAACAAATTAGTCCTAATCAATCCCTTGAGTTAGGACCCTCTTCTTAAACTACATCCCCTAATTCCTTAGGTGGTCTAATAATCTCCGAAGGTTTAAGCACGTTAACCTAATATCACTAACAAACGATTATCCATTCTTATACTAACCATGTTTATTAGAACAATTCAATTAGGTCTAAGTAGAAAGATAGGGTCAGTAGTCATTCAATCTCACTATGTTTATATGTGATCAAGATATAAAACATTAACAACAATTGAATTAAATAAAAACTAGATTGTCATTCACAATAATAGAGTTTCACAACAACATTGATCAATTAGGGTTACATAGAATCATCTCAGACCTAATCTCTAAGAGATTTAGCGACTCATAATGAGATTTACGAATAGCATAATCAATAGTGGAATCAAAACATACATGAACTGATAGAAGGTTGAAGAAATCGCCCTCCTAGCCGTCTTTAGGTCTAAAAATCGCACTTTGCTCTTCTCAATTCGTAACCCTTGTTTTCAGAATAGTCTTCAGCTTAAATAGGCATAAAAATTCGCCCAAAATCGTGTCGCGTTTTAAGTAAATCGTGCCACGTTTTCACCTTGTGTAACAAGAAACTGAATTAGGGTTTCACCAAATCGTGTCACGTTTTAGCCATCGTGACACGTTTTCCCCAATGTCGAAACAATGCATTCTGCCTTGTGAAATCGTGTCATGTTTTTGGCAAATCGTGACACATTTTATCTCTTTGCATTTTCTTCAGTTTTCCTACTTTCTTGCTGCTTAAGTTGCTTTGTGAACTCCAAAATGTGACAAAATTACAAAGAAAATTACGTAATGAGAGCATGTCATCAGTATGCACCCCCGACCCAGGGTCATGGATACACCACTGGATGTGACGATAAAGTGAAGGGACCAACAAATTTTTTGAAAAAGCACATGAACATATAAAATGGACACGTTAAACGAGTTTTGATGAAAATTATTGTTCTATTTCTATTATTAGATGTTTTATTTGGGGTTATTAGTTTTTTGTTGGTTGGCTTGTTTGCTTTAATTATTTCTTTTAATGATTATTAGTTCTTTACTTGTTTGCTTTGTCCCTTTGTTTAAGTAGTCCGAGTGACTTTTGTCTGACCATCCATTTGTACTTCACTTTATATCTTATTTTTTTGTTTAATTAAAAGTTATATAGTTTAGGAAATCAAATATAACTTTCTTCCCTCTTTTTGAATAACAAAGAGAAGGTAACAAGGCTATACAATACTAGAAGTACTTAAAGATCAACATAACAATACAAAAAACAGAAAAACTAAAGGAAAAAACTACAAAAAAGACAGAGAGACCAAAGGGACTAAAACAAAGTCAAACCAAAGCTCTGAACCAACCAACAACAACCAAGCACACACAAGAAGAGGAAAATTGCAACGTGGCATCCTGCATCCAAAACATCACAAGAACATGCCTAATCGTTCTCACACACCGCTATTGATCTTAACACAAGAAAAGTTCCATCCTCCATCCATGGTGCATTCAAGGATGTCTTGACGAATTACCAAAAACCATTTTGAAGAAGAGACACGAATTTTATGATATACTAGTAAAACATCATGTTGCCCATTATACCACTTGAAATCACATCAATTTTAGATTGAAAACAAAAAATTAGTAGGCTTGTAAGTTCATTAAACCAAAATATTTAAAGTAAAAAAAAATTATGAGCGCATATAATTTTCTAAAAAATAAGAGATTAAACTATAAGTGCATAACTCTAATTACACGATGCTTGTTTATACCAAATTGATCCGAGGACAAGGAAATATGGAGGATAGTGGATTGAACAACAATATAAGTTCCAGAAGTCTCTACTTTGGGTCTCAAGTCTCACACCACTTTCGTTGAGACACTTTTCGATCACTAGCTTTTGCTTCCCAAAATCAATCGTTTGGGGTGAAGCTTCATTCATCGTTTCTCTATTTTCAAATCAATTTATTGTTATTGTTGTATTCTTCATTTGGATCTTATTGTTTATTTATTCATTGAATTGAATGGAACAATTTTTGTTGGATATTAATAATGAAATATTAAAAAAATGGATTTTGCAACCAATCCATTTGTAAACCGGTTTTAATCAAATCCAGTTTAAACCGGATTGGAACCACTTTGCTTCCTATTCCGGTTTTTATGAAAAATGGCTTGGTTATCAAACTATAAGTTAATGGTGCATTTGTTATATCTTTTCAAATAAGCTATCTTATAAGTACATTTAATTTTCTTAGATATATGACATATATTACATACGTAGATATATGTTATATTATTAAATGTCTTTGAAACGATTTTTGGAGAAAGTAATATAGCTTAGGAACAAAATATGCCCTTTATTTCAAATTTCAGAAAATTTCATGGGATTTTATATTCGGTGAAGTGATCACAAAAAGCTACTGAAATTTATCCAAAGTTATCAAGACATAGCATTCTGCTATCTGTATTCATTCTTTGCAGTTTCATTACTATTTGTTGTAGGATAATCAACCCAACTGTGGTGGCTAATTGTGTGATGATATGAACAGCTCCTAAATTATGTACATACATGTAGTGAGTTTATACTCTCTAGTCCAGTCATATTCGACATAAATCAATCGTTAAAACCCCTTATGGTTACTAATTGGTGTATTACAATTGGTTGTTTACGCAGCAGATAGAGAAGAGCAGAAGTTTGACTTCACAGTTTCTAAAGGTGCCATGTTTCTAAATTGGGCTCAGCCATGCTCGCCAACATAATCTAAAGTAGAGGAAGCTCTCTTCTCCCCTTTGTTTCAGCTCAGAGTTGTGCAACACAAAAAGTTGGTAAGTCTTTCGTTTCCCCTATCTTTGTCAAGTTGTCTGCCTCTTTCATTCTACATGTGTACTCTTCGTTCTTCGATTTATCATAAACACGGTTGGATCCAATTACTGCATCCTAGCATCATTACCGTTCAGTTCACATAACCACTATAGAAACTATGAACTGTTTTAGCACATATATGAATGTCAAACAACCTTGATTAATTACCTTTGGACTTAGACTTTGTTACGTGATGCTACTGTTTAGTTGAAGCAACTCTTTTCCTGAATGTGTTTTTCCTTCTAAATTATGTATTAATCATTGTAGCCGTTAGACTAGCAGGTTCTTTCCATTATCTTACTTAGCCTATTCTTGGTTTTTACCCTTAAAATTTATATTAACATTGACATATATTGCAATTAGTTGCATTGGTTATATCATGATATCTAGGACCTGATGGTGAACTCACTGATTTAGATTATGCATATTCCTCTCCCAGTTTTGTTCCTGTTTGTTTACAACACTTTCTGATTTGTCTAGTAAAACTACCCCTTTTCACAACTTTATGATCTTTTGTACTTAGAGCAAAAAAAATATGTGTACAAGAAAATTGGGCTAGTTGTACAAATGACATAATGAAAGGTTAATTTCAAATGTCATTTTTAAAATTTTTGTTGATTAGTATATAATATATATCTAAACTATTGTCACATGCCTGCTATAATTATCGTGTCTCGGAATCTCATGAATATTTTGTTAAATGTTGCAGAAATGGATATTCCTGACTTTCCAACCTCTGAAACATCAGAGCATGATGTTTCTACTCCTACTCTTGTTGCCAATCCATTACCTCCTCCCACTCGGGTACACAAGAATCGCTCAGAAGCATAGGATCACTTTATAGTTGTTTCAGAGGAGGAAAAGAAAGCAATATGTATTCACTGTACCAAGGAGATAAAGTTTAACAATGGAACAAGTACAATGAGAAATCATTGGCTGAAATACCACGAGGAAGATAGGAACAAGAAACAAAAATCGGGTTCATGCTCAACAACAGATATGGAAGGGGATTAATTTGCAATCTCAGAGTTTGATCAAATGGAACTTCAAAAAACACTGGGTAAAGTGTTCATAGGTCTTGAGCTTCCCTTTAAAAAGGTAGATCATGAAGCACTTCATTATTTTTGAACCTTGGAATACCACAATTTAAGATTCCCTCACGCACTACATTATCATGTGACATCTTGCAATTATGGGGCAATGAAAAAGTAAGGTTGAAGACATTCCTTTCCCAACATTGTGGTGGAGTTTGCCTAACCACCGACTTTTGGACTTCTTGCCAAAACTATAGCTATATGTCTTTGACGGCTCATTTTGTTGATAACAATTGGAAGTTAAATAAAAAGATTTTAAATTTTTGTCAAGTGTCAGGTCACTCAGGAGATGTAATGGCTCAGACAGTGTGGGGTTAAATCAAGTGCTCACTATGACAGTCGATAATGCATCATCTAATGATGTTGGAATATCGCAACTTAAAAAAGCCCTCATGCCTGATGGTTTACTTATGGGAGGAGACTATTTTCATACTCATTGTTGTGTTAATGTCCTAAATTTAATTGTGAAGGAAGGTCTAAAGGATATTAAGCGTGAAGTTTTGAGGATTCGTGGTGCAGTGAGGTATGTTAAAGCTTCCCCTTCTAGGTTACAAAGATTCAAGGCATGTATTGATCCACAAAAAGTTCAATATAAAGGTTTTGTCAACTTGGATATTGAAACAAGGTGGAATTCTACCTATTTAATGCTCAATGTTGCACTTAAACACATGCCAACATTTGCATTGTTAGAGATGCAAGATCATACATATGTCAAAGAGTTACGGAAAGGGAAAGGTCTCCCTTTGCCTGGGGATTGGGAATATGTGTGCTCTATTATCCCCTTTTTAGAGTTGTTTTACAATGCTACTGTGCGTATCTCTGGTTCGTTCTATGTATCTAGCAATATGTACATGTTTGAGGTATTTGGTTTTAGAAAAAAGATAAAAGAAATGTGCAAACATCCAGATACGCGTATAAAAGAAATGGCTGCAGGTATGAAGATTAAGTATGATAAGTATTGGGGGGATCCCAATAGCCTGAACATGATGCTACTAATTGCTCTGGTATTAGACCCTAGACAGAAACTGAAGTTTATGATTTGGTATGCCGATAATCACATTGGTAGTGATGAGGCTAAGTGTTTCAAAGACAAGTATATTCAGGTTTCAATTCATTTTTCAATGAGTATAATGGTTGGATTGGGGAGTCTTCTGCTAACTCACAAGAAAACCGATCCCAAGGAATTAGACAATCTGATCCCTATGGCTTTAATCCATTCTACAAGTCAAGTGAAAGCACTAGATCTGGTTCTGAAGTAACTGCGTACTTGGCTGCTGATTTAGAGGGAGAAGGGGAGTTAGATGTCTTAATGTGGTGGAGGGAAAATTCCAACCGGTATCCAGTCCTAGCAAGAATGGCAAGAGAAATATTAGCTATACCTGACTCTACAGTTGCCTGTGAATCTGCTTTCAATACCGGAGGAAGGGTGCTTGATCCATATTGAAGTTCTCTATCATCAACAACCATGGAAGCATTGGTTTGGACCCAAGATTGGCTTAAAGTAAAAGATCAAGACATTGAGTCTTCATCTTTGGTTACAAATAGTGCTCTTAACACTCTACATTAACTTGAGCAAGGTAAGACTAGAAGATGATCTTTACTATATTAAAATATGGCTTGATGCGTAATGAAATGTTTGTGTTTTGCACATATTCTTTCTCAATTAAATCTTGATGGGTATTCGGCTTCGCGATGCTTGATGATAATTGAAGGTATTTCTCCCATCCAAGATTAGTTTTTGCATTTCTGTCATGGAAAAATTGGTGAATTTATCTGTTTGTTACTAGAAAGTGTGCACAAATTTTTTATACCACAACAATATCCATACTGATGACAACTTGATTAATAGAGGATGTAATGTGGTATCTTGGTGTAAACTTTGTCATAGTAACAATGAGAATAACAGTCACCTTTTTCTTTCTTGCATATTTTCTCGTGACATTTGTAACTGGTGCAGTTCTTTGCAGAATTTGCAGTTAATACGAACTTCTATTTTTCAAATGCTTAATGTTTGTGATAGAGATTGGTCTAGACAATTTAAGGAGCGGATTCTTGTTGGAATTATTAATAATATTGACTAGTTGGTTCAACTACCACTTTGGTATAGTATAGTCAGGGCTTCCAATGATAAAATAAGTACAAATGTAAATGTATAGTAATTACAAATATGCTTTCTAAATAGTAGTTGGAAAACTCCATTACTTTTCTTTAGGTAATTTCACTTGTTTGTACATCTGCATTATATCTTGAAACACCACATGACTTTACTGCATTATGGTATCCTTAAACCAACTCTTATTTAAGCTTCTTTACTTGCAGACATGGAAACTTTATGAGCTAAAAGAATTGGTACAGTTGGTAGACCTATCACTAAATGGCGAATTCAATGTTGAGAAAGCTTGTAAAATTATGAAAATTGCCCTTCTTTGTACTTAGGATACTCCTAAGCTTCAGCCAACCATGGTTGTTGTTGATTCATTTGGCTAATGCTCCAAAATATTGGATGCTTGACAAACTTAAAAATTTATATTAGATGCTTTGAAATATTCTGAAGATTTAGCTATGAATGATTTAGCTCTTCTTTTGGATGATTGTAACTATTATTGGTGTACAATGAATGATTTATCTGTGTTTCTTTTTGGATGATTGTAACTATTATTGGTGTACAATGATTGGATTGATTTTGCGATGAATTGAAAAACTTATTGAAAACTAGTTTTAAAACTGGTTTGATTCTTTTTGAAGTAGATATATGTTATTGAATGAAATTTAGTATTTGGGAAAAAAAAATGAAAAACTAGTTAAACAAGATTAAAATCGGATTTTGAATAAAAAAATTGGTTTAAAACCGGTTTGAATAAAAAAACTGGTTTAGTTCAAAAAAACTGGTTTTTATGACAAACTGATTTCAAACAGGTTATGAACCATATCCAAACTGGTTGTACTTAAAAACCAGTTTTTAGAGAAGTGGTTTCAGGAACAAAACCAAAACCAATATTTGGTTTTGGTTTGATTTTAACTTTGCACACCCCTAACTATAACCATTTAAATGGATTGGTTCTATGATTTGGTTAGCCATGCACACCCCTAATTATACATAGACAAGCAGTTGACTACAAAGACTTGGGTTTTCCATCTCTTAATGGCTTTTTTGGCTTATTTCTCATTGAAAGTCACCAAAATCTCCCCATACCCTCGGTGGTGGTAGAAGCTTTGTTGAATCCCAGGAGGTGGTATCCATCGTATGGTAGTAGGTCATGCTATAAGAGACTGAAGAAGTAAAACAAACTGGCATACATCATATTACACGAAATCCCCACATCCATCAATACATGACGAATGTAAAAGTGTACCATCATGACCCTAATTAGCAGGGGACATGTTGGTTAGAAACTTCGTTAAGCAAATCTAAATCATAGAATGAGATAAAGGGACAATTCTTGTTTTGGGGGATGTTGACTTCATTCCTTTCCATTAGGGAAATCATCACCCTAAGTTTTTGTTTGATAGAATTTCACAAAGCCTCCTAAAATTAAATTTGTGGATGGGAAGCGTTCCCACTTTTTGGTTGACCTGTTAGTGACCGTAGATATGACTAGAAGACTCTCCCACGTGGTTTACATCTTTCGAGTGAGACTCATCGGGGCGAAGATGTCCTCTAAAGGGATTAAATGTCCTCTATTATAACGTACTCAGTCAAAATTTCTTTTAGGATCCTGTCTTTCAATTCCTTTTCTTCACCGGTAACATTTACCTTCTCGGCTTTCCTTTTAGGTGAGGGGACTTCTTGCTTAGTATACAATCCCCAGAAGCGCATTTAATATAGATGGAAAACTTTCTCAGTTTTCCTTTCTATATTAAATCTTCAATAGGGTCCCTTAATTGGATGCACTATTTGTTCGTGTGCTCGTGGTACCAGATGGAATGCAAAAATGAAATAACATGAATTGAAGAATGTAGAGAGATAGAGGATTTGTAAATGGTTTGAAGAACATATTGTATTGTTTTCACTCGAGTCGTTGTAATTCATTTTTATTCTAGTAGTATAATTCATTCTCAATCTCTTCCCGTGACCAAGATACTCAGTCCTAATAGTGTTTATCGAAGGTGAATCAATCTCAACCCTAGTTTGTTTGTTGCCAAGAGAATTCTCTACAAACGTATTAGTACACAACTTCTTACTACTCATACTTCCTCAAACATATTATGTTGGAACAAAATGTGTTTAACAAAACCACGTTAAGTTTTGATGATAACAAGGTATTAAAAATGTCAATTAGATATGCTAATATTTGTTCAAGTGTGAAGGACCATAGACAAAAATTTAAGTGTCTTTAAAATCAAGCATCGGTTTTGGAAGAACAAATGACAACATTGGAATCTACAAAAAGGAAGCTTGTGTTGCAAGAAAGCATCTGAAGAAAAGAGCGTCTGAAGATGAGAGGTTTTGAAGATCATCAGAAGCAGTGTCATCTAAAGCTATCTACCAGAAGCTGACGTCATCAAAAGCTGAAGATCATCAGAAGCTGAAGTTTGTCAAATGTTGTCATTTTGATCGCACATCATTTCAGAAGGAGTAGAAGCCCAGAGCAACGAATATTTCAGAGGAATTAGAAGGCACTGGATGCTTATCCACTAAAGAACGTAAAAATGGACAATAATACAATTGTACAACCACTATCTCCACTACTATGTTCTTTGTGTTTGCAATAGTACAAGACAACATATGTGACTACGCTGGTAATTCTCTATACAAGGAATAAATTTGAAATTGTTCCCTCCTAGAACAATAACCAAATCAAGCAACAGATCATTGGTGATTTATCAAGCTTCAACAACGACTCTTTTGATGTGTTGGAAAGTTGCAACGTCTCTTTCACACCTCTATATAAAGGAGTGAAAACCTGAAGCTTCAACAAGAATCTACAACAATTTAAAAGTGCTGAAACTCTGCATAAATTGTTTACACATCAAAGTTCTCTTAGAATTTCTTAACAACCTTCATATCTAGGAAATTCTAGAGTCTTAGGAGGCTTATCTGATTTGTATTGTGAACACCCCTGATTGCATATCAATTGTTCAACCTCAAACATTTTTCTTTGTAATTATGCTTGATTAGAAGTCTCTTGCAGTTGTGCTTGAGCATAGGAAGTCTCTTGCGTTTGTGCTTGAGCATAGGAAAGTTCTTGCTTTTGTGCTTGATTAGTTTGAAGTCTCTTGCTGTGTGCTTGAGCAATTGTAATCAGATATTGATTTTAATGAACTCCCCTTGGAAGTGCAAGGGGGACAGGACTACTTCTGGATTGTGGAAGGAACCTGTATAATTGCTTGTGTCTTTCTTCTCTCTCTCTCTCTCTCTCTCTCTCTCTACTTATCCGCTGCATTTAGCTTTGAACATTGCTCAGAACCTGAACTCCATCAGCTTCTGATCAGTGAACAAAGATTTTTTAGAGAAAAAGAAAACAGAATTCAACCCCCCTTCTTATGTTTTTCTCACCTTCATATTATACCATAGGTAGGTTATGCTTAGATTAGTTATGATAAAATCTATCTAGCAAATAAACAAAATATTTACAAGAGATAGGAGTTCATTTACTAATGATGGTCCTCCTTTAACTCTTCCTGTGCTTTACATTTGGATCTTGGTGGCTTTTGAGTCCTTGGTTGTATCTTTGCCATATCAGCTTTAGAATCTTCCAACTCATAACTGTTCAGTCCCTTTGCTTATGAGGTCCCTACTTCTCCTTTATACTTCCTGTTCTCAGAACAGGTAGTGTGATTCAGACTGATTCCTTTAATAGAACTGATCAATAACTATTGAGAGGCCATATCATTTTTGTTTAAGGATATGATGTTATAATTCTCAGCCTTTTCTAGCAGGGTTTTGATTTCATCTTCAAGAATGTTGTTTACAACCAAAAGTTGTATGTACTTTTCTTCCATATCCTCATAGCTGGCTGCCAGCAGATTACATTTGTTCCTTAATTTGGCATAGTCCCTTGACATCCTTCTTAATTTGGTGCAGAGATCCTTGATGGTACCAATTAGCTCCTTTTTTAGTTGGATCAACAAAATCATTGAAAACAGCATCAGGATCTAAATTATTATCTAATCCTTCATCTGGATTTTCTTCCTTTGTCTTCTCAGGCTTAAGATTTTTGACGAATTTACCTTTGAGGTCAAGGCAATGGATTTGGTCCTCTGGTCTGGTTCTTAAGCATCAAGCTCAATCTCGTGACTCTTGAGAGAGCTGATGAGATTTACTAAGATCAGCTTATCCATATCCTTTACCTCCTAAATGGCAGTCACCTTTGGTCTGAATATGATTGGAAGACTTCCTAAAATCTTATTGACATGGTCAGGTGCACCATAGCACATATTCAGAACTTGAATAATAGATACAAGAGTTTGAAACATTGAAAACATGTTTTCAATATCTTCATCATCCTTCATTCTGAAGAGTTCATTTTGGTGAACCAACTGGTTTGCCTTTGCCTATTTGACTTGTTGATTTCCTTCATAAGTAGAGCAAAGTGACTCAAAGATGGATTTAGTTGTAGATATGATTCCAATCTTCATGTACTCAGCATGAGGCAAAGCCTCTACTACTATTTTACATACTTTATGGTGCTTCTACTATATCTTCTTCAAGATCGCAATCATAATCATTCTGTCTGTCATTACACCTTCATCATCCACTTCAAAGCTAACTGCTTTTACAATAATATCCCATAGTTCATCATAAATTCCTATGATGTGACTATACATTTTTCTTTTCCACCATGAAAATTGTGTGGCATCTCCATTGAAGGATGAAGGTTTGCCAGAGTAATTATTTTTCTCAGAGGTTGTGGTGTTGTTGACATCAGGAGTTAAAGTTTCATTCACAAAAGACTTTTTTTTCTCATTGGATTTTCTAATTGCTCAAGAACAACTGCAAGAGACTTCTATACTCTAGAACTTTCATCCTAAAGACTTATGCTCTGCTCAGTATGAAAGAGACATTCTAAGAACTATCAAATAGAATTACCAAAATCACATAAAGGTGGACTAATTAACTAGCGAAAGAAAGATACATGTTTTGTCTTATAGCATTTCTCATGGATGGAACTTGCTTTCCAGATTGGTTAATAGAGTATGGATGGAACTTGCTTTCCACCCGTCTTCCCTAGTCCCTGAAAGCCCTCCTAGTGTCTTCTGAAAGCACCTCCTGTTGGATTGGATTCTCGTTCTTAACCGAAGACCCAAGAGAAAGAATCCCATGTTTCTAGGATCTACAACCGGCATAGTTTGAGAATCTAGGCATCTCCTCATCAATAGGTACCGAAACCGACTGAAAGAGTTTATTTAGGAATCTTTCCCTATAGGGGTCTGTTATCTTATCCTATCCCATATCAACTTAATCCAATTTCTCCCAAAATCACTTATGTCACAAAAACGGTTAAAACAACTTTTTCAAGAAAATCCCATTTTCTCCCAAACAATTAAATACCCAAAACTCATAGTTCAAAACAGAAATTCTAAGTTGTCTAAGTCATCCTAAAAACATCATCAATCCATTCAAAACATCAAAATCACATCTCTCCATTTTGAGCCATTTCACCAAAAACTCACCAAACACCACACTTGAATCACAACAACACAATTAGCAACACCCAAGGCGTGAATTATCATCAACAAAATAACTCTACAACATTCATATCATATAATTCTGATTTCATTAACAATTCACAACAACAACATCATTTCTCATCAATTTAAGCAAAAATTGATAAGTGACTTGTTTTGTAAGTTATCTATGGAAAAGCTCTAATTTTATGCATTTATGCCATTTATGATTTATGTGCCTTATTCTACCCCTTTTTGTGCAGGAAAATACAACCAAGGACCAAAAATCAACCAAAATGTAAAAGCCAACTCGCTTCAAGCGAGTTTCTAGCTTGAAGTGAGATTCCTCTGGAGCCAGCACACCCTCGCCACGCCTTCAGCCAGATCCAGAATTCAAGTCAACATGCCTGAAGCGAGTTACTTGCTTAAAGAGAGTTTTTCCCAGAGCCAACTCGCCCCAAGCACGCTTCAAGCGAGTTATGAAGATAACGGACACGTGGATCTCTTCATTGGAGCATCGTGGATTGCACGTAACTCGTTTCAAGCGAGTTAAGCTAGCTTGAAGCGAGTTCGTCCAGAATCATCCCATATAAATAGCTTTCTTTCTCTTTCCAAAGGATCTTTTCACTGTTTTATTCATTTTCTGGTTTCTAGAGAGAGTAGGGCATTTCTAGTGAGAGAAACACATAGCAAGGGTGTTAGGAGTAGATTCTTCTCCAGATTTGTTGAGATATCATGAATCTTGCTAGGGAATCTTCATCTTTCTTCCATCTTTTGCAAAGCTTTCATAGACATATGTAGCTACATCTACTCTTGTGGGTTTTGAGGTATTCAAAGAAGCTATTATGTAATCTTTGATCATTTAATATAAGTTTCTAGCTTATTTATTCAATATTGTTATCATTCTTGTGTTTAATGCTTTATTTAAGATTTGAAATGTTATTGAAAAATACTTTTAGATCTAGGTTTGGAATAATAATCTATCAAAGTTTTTATTCTAGACATAGAGTTTAAGTTTTGATAATCACTTTGTAATCAAGAACTTAATGTTATTGGGTCATTTAATAGATTGGGAAATCATCGATTAAATGACCCGATTGATATCACAATGTTATTTAGACATAAATAAATTGTTCAGTAATTGTGAAAACATCGTTTAAAAAGTTAGAATATGTTATTTGATTAAGAGATTGCAGTTGTTATGCTTTATTGAAGAACTCTAACCCCAAAATAAAATTGCCCTATCTCGTCTCTATTTATTTTTATGTAAAATAGTTAGGATAGTCTTAAACAAACAAACATTTAAAACCAAACACTTAATACAATAAATTTCGTTGAATGGCTTATGGTATACGCTAGTCCCTGTGGAAACGATCCTAATATACTCACGTGTAAATAGGAATATGACATGTAAATATCTTACATAAAAAATCACAAAGTGTTCATATCAACATGCTTTAACAATGCACAAATTCGTCAATTAACGTGTTTATCATCAATTAACCTGCACAAATTCATCATCAAATAAAGAGCACGGAAATTACATTAAAATTTACAAAGGTCATCATTCATAAATAAGCACTTTTGACCCATAATTGAAAATATGAAGTTTTATCTTAATTGTGGTAAAGCCTAACCCTCTTACCCCAAGCTTCAAAAGTCACTAACTATGGCTTAAATATCCTTCTCTAGCCCCACGTCTCTAGTTTCCCTCTTCTTCAAGCTCTTTATCTTGTTTCTCTATTTTCGTCTTCTTTCTCTATTCTTCTCTTCTTTCTCTCTCTACCTCTCTAAGTTTGTGAAATGAAATGAATGAATGGCTTAACATAGTTTTCTCATAAGAGTTATCTATTTATACTATTAAAATGGGTTAGGTTAATTCTCATTCTAATTGGGCCTCAAAACTCTTACATCTAATTCTAAAAAAAAACTAATTCTTAATAACTCATCAAAACATCGAATAATTACCGTCACTAAATAATTACTTCAACTCACTAGTAACGTAGTAAAATAATTATTCTTACTAAAGCAATACTTAATAATTCGTCAAAACATCGAATAATTACCGTCACTAAATAATTACTTCAACTCATTAGTAACGTAGTAAAATAATTATTCTTACTAAAGCACTAAAAATAATCCTTCCCATAAAGTTACTAATTTACCCTTACTTGCCAAATGACCAAAATACCCTTAGCATCCAAAATGACGAAAATATCCTTCTAGGCTAAAAATCCACGAATCCCCACACAATTATACACATAAACAAATAAGCACGTATAGACACACATATTTAATAAATAAAATAATCCTAGTTAAAAACGGGCTATTACAAATACTTGTCCAAAAACTTCCTTATCAGCTGGTCCCAGGTTGAGATCGTTCCTCGCGTCAGAGGATCAAGCAAGGTAAGTGTTACAATCTTCCAGATCTCTAGCTGCAAATTGGTTAGATTTCAAATTTACTAGCACACTATTTTTTATATCGAACACCACGAGATTTGCTGGTTGGAATCCTAGAGAAATCTCATCCAAGTTATCCAGTCTCCTATAATCTCCTAGAGTAAGGCGAGGGTGGTTGGAGTGGAACTCGTTGGAACAAAATGTGTTTAACATTACCCTTTAAAAGTTTTGATGATAACAAGGTATTAAAAATTGTCAATTGGATATGCTAATATTTGTTCAAGTGTGCAGGACCATATACAAGGTTAAGTTTATTTGTAGGTTCTGATGGAACAAATTAAGAGCTATGGAATCAAGAAAAAGGAAGCTTAAAGTGTCAGAAGAAAAGTGCTCCTGAAGTCTAGTGCTCCTGAAGTGATGACGTCATTAGAAGCAAGTTCATCAGAAGCATCTCATCAGAGGCTAAAGATCACCAGAAGCTCAAGTTCATCAAAAGATGAGAGACTTAAAGCTTCAAAGGTTGTTCATTGGATTTAATCTCGTCTAAGCATTGCAGAAGACTAAAAGAGTGAAGCAACAACTATTTTGAAAGGATTTGAAGGCATTGGATGCTTGTTCTTTGAAGAGTGTTGACAAAGTACAATTGTACGAAGTGTACAACCTTTATCTCCACTACTCAGTTTGTGTCTCTGCTACAGGACAATAATAACAGCTATGCCTGCAGCAATGAATTTCAAATTGATCCTTCATAGGATAATAACCATATCAGGCAAAAGATCATTGGTGATTGATCAAAGCTTCAAATGACTCTTTTTTTTGATGTGCTGGCAATTCACAACGTCTCTTTCACACCTCTATATAATGGAGTGAAGACTTCGAGAATTGTAGACACTCACCAACAATGTAAAAGCGCCAAACCTCTGCTGAAATTGTTTTGCATCAAAAGTTCACTTAGAATTTCTTATCAAAGTTCATATCTTAGAAATTCTAGAGTCTTAGGAGTCTGTATCTGATTTGTATTGTGAACACCACTGGTTGTATATCAAGTGTTCAACCTCAAACATTTTTCTTTGTAATTCTGTTTGTATAAAAGTCTCTTGCAGTTGTACCTCTTGCAGTTGTGCTTGAGCAAGGAAGTCTCTTAATTGTGTTCAGGAGCATATGAAATCTCTTGCTAGTTTTAGCAGTGAGCATTTGTAATCAGATATTACATTTTAGTTAACTCTCCTTGGAAGTGCAAGGGGGACAGGACTACTTCCGGTTTGTGGAAGGAACCTGTATAATTGTTTTGTGTCTCTCTTCTTTCTCTTCTCTCTCTCTCTCTCTCTCTCTCTCTCTCTCTCTCTCTTTTTTTATCTGCTGCATTTAGAATCTGAACATCACCTCAGAAGCTGTAATCTAACTGCTTCTGATCAGTGACTTCAGTAGGAGAAAACGAAGAAAAAGCCAACACAATTCAACCCTCCCTTCTTGTGTTTTTCTAACCTTTAATTGGTATCTATAGCCTTGGTTCTATTGAGAACACTTAACATTGTAACAGTCCAAGATCTGAGAAAAACATGTTTGTTGGTGAATCATCTGTTTCTGACTCTGGTGGTAATCTTAATGTTGTCCGTTATGATTACAGTGATAAGAAAGTTGATTCAGGAATAGTTACAAAGTTTAATGAAGATCGTTCTCCTGATGGAAAACCAACTTATACAATTATATCATGGGCGTAGATGAAGAGTTATGAGATATTCTGGAAGATGGAGTTGGTGACTTGGACCTTGATGAAGAAGAAGTTGTTGTTGATAGAAAGAAACATACTTCTGCTCAGAAGAAGATGTACAAGAAACATCACAAGATCAGAGGTTCACTTGTTCTTGCTATACCTCGTGCAGAGTATATGAAGATGGGTGTAACGACCCAGAAGTGATGACGTCATTAGAAGCAAGTTCATCAGAAGCATCTCATCAGAGGCTAAAGATCACCAGAAGCTCAAGTTCATCAAAAGATGAGAGACTTAAAGCTTCAAAGGTTGTTCATTGGATTTAATCTCGTCTAAGCATTGCAGAAGACTAAAAGAGTGAAGCAACAACTATTTTGAAAGGATTTGAAGGCATTGGATGCTTGTTCTTTGAAGAGTGTTGACAAAGTACAATTGTACGAAGTGTACAACCTTTATCTCCACTACTCAGTTTGTGTCTCTGCTACAGGACAATAATAACAGCTATGCCTGCAGCAATGAATTTCAAATTGATCCTTCATAGGATAATAACCATATCAGGCAAAAGATCATTGGTGATTGATCAAAGCTTCAAATGACTCTTTTTTTTGATGTGCTGGCAATTCACAACGTCTCTTTCACACCTCTATATAATGGAGTGAAGACTTCGAGAATTGTAGACACTCACCAACAATGTAAAAGCGCCAAACCTCTGCTGAAATTGTTTTGCATCAAAAGTTCACTTAGAATTTCTTATCAAAGTTCATATCTTAGAAATTCTAGAGTCTTAGGAGTCTGTATCTGATTTGTATTGTGAACAACACTGGTTGTATATCAAGTGTTCAACCTCAAACATTTTTCTTTGTAATTCTGTTTGTATAAAAGTCTCTTGCAGTTGTACCTCTTGCAGTTGTGCTTGAGCAAGGAAGTCTCTTAATTGTGTTCAGGAGCATATGAAATCTCTTGCTAGTTTTAGCAGTGAGCATTTGTAATCAGATATTACATTTTAGTGAACTCTCCTTGGAAGTGCAAGGGGGACAGGACTACTTCCGGTTTGTGGAAGGAACCTGTATAATTGTTTTGTGTCTCTCTTCTCTCTCTTCTCTCTCTCTCTCTCTCTCTCTCTCTCTCTCTCTCTCTCTCTTTTTATCTGCTGCATTTAGAATCTGAACATCACCTCAGAAGCTGTAATCTAACTGCTTCTGATCAGTGACTTCAGTAGGAGAAAACGAAGAAAAAGCCAACACAATTCAACCCTCCCTTCTTGTGTTTTTCTAACCTTTAATTGGTATCTATAGCCTTGGTTCTATTGAGAACACTTAACATTGTAACAGTCCAAGATCTGAGAAAAACATGTTTGTTGGTGAATCATCTGTTTCTGACTCTGGTGGTAATCTTAATGTTGTCCGTTATGATTACAGTGATAAGAAAGTTGATTCAGGAATAGTTACAAAGTTTAATGAAGATCGTTCTCCTGATGGAAAACCAACTTATACAATTATATCATGGGCGTAGATGAAGAGTTATGAGATATTCTGGAAGATGGAGTTGGTGACTTGGACCTTGATGAAGAAGAAGTTGTTGTTGATAGAAAGAAACATACTTCTGCTCAGAAGAAGATGTACAAGAAACATCACAAGATCAGAGGTTCACTTGTTCTTGCTATACCTCGTGCAGAGTATATGAAGATGGGTGTAACGACCCAGAAGTGATGACGTCATTAGAAGCAAGTTCATCAGAAGCATCTCATCAGAGGCTAAAGATCACCAGAAGCTCAAGTTCATCAAAAGATGAGAGACTTAAAGCTTCAAAGGTTGTTCATTGGATTTAATCTCGTCTAAGCATTGCAGAAGACTAAAAGAGTGAAGCAACAACTATTTTGAAAGGATTTGAAGGCATTGGATGCTTGTTCTTTGAAGAGTGTTGACAAAGTACAATTGTACGAAGTGTACAACCTTTATCTCCACTACTCAGTTTGTGTCTCTGCTACAGGACAATAATAACAGCTATGCCTGCAGCAATGAATTTCAAATTGATCCTTCATAGGATAATAACCATATCAGGCAAAAGATCATTGGTGATTGATCAAAGCTTCAAATGACTCTTTTTTTTGATGTGCTGGCAATTCACAACGTCTCTTTCACACCTCTATATAATGGAGTGAAGACTTCGAGAATTGTAGACACTCACCAACAATGTAAAAGCGCCAAACCTCTGCTGAAATTGTTTTGCATCAAAAGTTCACTTAGAATTTCTTATCAAAGTTCATATCTTAGAAATTCTAGAGTCTTAGGAGTCTGTATCTGATTTGTATTGTGAACACCACTGGTTGTATATCAAGTGTTCAACCTCAAACATTTTTCTTTGTAATTCTGTTTGTATAAAAGTCTCTTGCAGTTGTACCTCTTGCAGTTGTGCTTGAGCAAGGAAGTCTCTTAATTGTGTTCAGGAGCATATGAAATCTCTTGCTAGTTTTAGCAGTGAGCATTTGTAATCAGATATTACATTTTAGTGAACTCTCCTTGGAAGTGCAAGGGGGACAGGACTACTTCCGGTTTGTGGAAGGAACCTGTATAATTGTTTTGTGTCTCTCTTCTCTCTCTTCTCTCTCTCTCTCTCTCTCTCTCTCTCTCTCTCTCTCTCTCTCTTTTTTTTTATCTGCTGCATTTAGAATCTGAACATCACCTCAGAAGCTGTAATCTAACTGCTTCTGATCAGTGACTTCAGTAGGAGAAAACGAAGAAAAAGCCAACACAATTCAACCCTCCCTTCTTGTGTTTTTCTAACCTTTAATTGGTATCTATAGCCTTGGTTCTATTGAGAACACTTAACATTGTAACAGTCCAAGATCTGAGAAAAACATGTTTGTTGGTGAATCATCTGTTTCTGACTCTGGTGGTAATCTTAATGTTGTCCGTTATGATTACAGTGATAAGAAAGTTGATTCAGGAATAGTTACAAAGTTTAATGAAGATCGTTCTCCTGATGGAAAACCAACTTATACAATTATATCATGGGCGTAGATGAAGAGTTATGAGATATTCTGGAAGATGGAGTTGGTGACTTGGACCTTGATGAAGAAGAAGTTGTTGTTGATAGAAAGAAACATACTTCTGCTCAGAAGAAGATGTACAAGAAACATCACAAGATCAGAGGTTCACTTGTTCTTGCTATACCTCGTGCAGAGTATATGAAGATGGGTGTAACGACCCAAAATTTTGAGACATTAACTTATGAACTTTTAGTGAAAAAGATGTATAATTTATTTTTCTTCTTATAAATACTAAAAGTAACTGAAAATTCAAAGGCATCAAAATAAACAAATGAATAAATTTCTCTTATATTTTCAAAAAAAATAGTAAATCAGAGTTGTTTTACAACAAATATGAAATTCCTAATAACAAGGCTCTCGCTAAGGCGCACCGAAGGTCCACGTCTCTCGAAGCCTCCAACTATATATTGATATCATTCTCTGATTTTCAAATACGGAAAAAGGGTCAACTCCCAAACATCAACAAATATACAAGTTATAGATATATTTAACATGTATTTAAAGGCATACCAATAGTACAAATATTAATATGAAGTACACAAAATGTCATCACGCAAAACACCTAGTGGACTCGACAAATGCACGACACCCTAAAGGTTGACCTATATGCGACACAAATGATCCAGATATCACCTCCCTTATAGGGCAACACAAGTTCTTCGTAGATATTTGTGGGCTTCAACCAATTATGAACACTCCACCGTAGCTCCAACCAATTATGGACACCACATATCCCACGGGTCCCAACCAATTATGGGCACCAAAAGAAAACAGTGAGCCTCAACCAATTATGAGCACTCAAAAGGAAACGACGAGCCCCAACCAATTATGGGCACTCAAGACTTCGGGTCCCAACCAATTATGGGCACCACGCGACTATGAATGTATGCATGTGACACCTTCTTATTAACTCCCCAAAATAGATCACTCACAATGAGTATCCGACTAAACCAATCCTTGTCTTAACCACCTGCTAGAGACATAGATTACACCAATAGTAACTCCGACTTACAAAATATGCAAGACCACATTTCAGGAATAAAAACAACAAGTTATACTCACAACCAAGCAATACAAGATCAAGCTCATATAATACGTGTAAATAATATAGTACAAAAACATGTTCAAAACATAACCTTGCTATCAACAAGTAGATACATATCAAAAATAAATAATGGAGCGCCCTTTCTCTTACCTTAGCAAGAGAAAACCTTAGGATTTCAATCTGCCGTCTTTACTCCACCCAATCTACATATTCACAATTAAATATTTACTATCTTAGTTTCCATTTCTCTTACTCGTAATTGCTACTCAAGACTTGGGTTTGTTAAGATAAAATTTACGACCAACTCCTATTCAATTTATTTGTTATTAAACTAAGACTCTTTTTCTTTTGTAACTAAACTCAATTATTCAAGAAAATCATAGTTACCTCAGTACAGTATTCTTCATTGTGTAACTAGAAAATGAACACATATATATTAGTATCACTTTATTCAAAATTAAATATCATTTTAGACTAAAAACATTTGTAAGTCAGAACCTTTTTTTAAAATTGAAAACTAGCATAGAAGTAGAGATAAGGTGTTGTTTTAAAATTCTAAATCCAATCAAGAGTTACAGTGCTCATAGCCACTAATATATATTTGGTGCTGATAATTTATTTTAAACAAACAGAAAGCTTTCAATCCTCTAATAATTTCAAACTAGGCTATGCATTAATTAATAACTAGTGCTGTCAAACACCCACGGTACAAGGAGCTATATTCAAACATATTCTAGACATTGAGTGGAAAATTAAGATATACTATTTCAATTGAACATTGAATAGATTAAGATATCCTACTCCCTCCGTCCCAAATTGTATGTCGTTTTTGGGAAAAAAATTTGTCCCAAATTATATGTCGCTTTACAATGCCAATGTAACATTAATGTTACTTTTCCTATTATAACCTAACTATTTATTACTCTCTCTTTTTTCAATTCTTTCATTTATCTTTTCCATATTATTTATTAAAGACAATTTTTTAAAACAACTCATAATATCTCCTTTCCACACAATATTAATTGCATTTCTTAATATGTGTGAGATGTTCAAAACGTCATACAATTTGGAACGGAGGGAGTATATCAATTGAAATAAATTCGTAAAAGTCTCTCTACTTCAACTCAATGTTTGACTCAAAATCTCTCAAAATTGCATTTAACATTTCTAAAAGACAATCTGTATATACTCTATATATTATCATTCTTTAATTTTCAAAAACAGAAATTGATTCCTAAAAACAAATTAATAATGAGAGAAAGAATGTAAGACAGAAAAATATTCTTACTTGGAATGGATTGGGTTAGGACGTTTATTTGCTTCGATATTTTCCTCTTACTTTACAATCTCCTGTTCTAAGCATTCCTTCTATTTATCTCAACATGGTGCAGTCTCTCTTTAAGTAGGAGTAGAATATGAATGAGTAGTGATGGTTAATAGTGATTCAGATATTTATCCACTAATTCCTTTCCTAAAAGAGTGGCACTATGCTTATGAAGTGGGAAGTGAAACTAACCATGTACTAGGAAAAGAGGTTACATTATTTTTCTTAATACACGTTTCTTTTGTACACGGGTTCTCTATTGTGTGCACGTGCCCCATTTCCTGTTCTATAATATGGACTCGGTCATTACATTTAATTAAATTAATAATGACATAAGATAAAAACAAAGAGAACTAAATTAATAATGCCCCACCTCCAAGATTCGTAACCCCTGTTTTTGGAACTGACTTCTGTTTAAATAGGAAATATTTTCTGAGTGAAAAATCAAGCCACGCCAAATAAAATCGCGCCAAAATTTCTTTGAAACCCTAGAATCCTTCCAGATCCTTCAGCAAAATCGCACCACGCCACATAAAATCGTACCACGATTTCAATGGCAGAACCAAACCTTCATTCTGGTCACAAAATTGTGGCACACCACAGAAAATCGCGCCACGATTGCCAATTTCCAGCACTTCCAGAATTTATGTTTTTCACACCCCTGGTTACCTCATATTGCCTCACAACTCTATCAAAATGTCAAAATAAGTCCTAAAAAATACGTAATGACAGCATGTCATCACAACCCCACACTTGAACCATTCCTTGTCCTCAAAGAATTTATTTGCAACATTGACAATCGACAGTAAAATAACAATTACCTGATCAAGTGATAGTACACAAAAGTTCATCTCCCTACTAGCTAAAAATGAGCTAGTTTGACTTGCTTGCATCCAATAATTCACAACTCCACGCAACAATATGATAAGGGTTCACACTCAATCAACATGCATGTCTACATATTACCATACGCTTGAAAAGTTTCTAAACGTCAATCAAAATCAATGTCATTACACACTTTGAGGTCTTTAGGGGTTATAACGGGGCTTTAGGTGAAGGTGGGATAATATTTGGATAAGTAGGCTACACAAAATTTGAGTTAGGAACGGAAATTAAAGCATGGATTCAATCCCTTCATTCACCCTTTGAAACAAACAATTGTAAAGGTACTAGAGAATACATGTAACTTGTTGGGACAATCGAGTTTAAAGTTACTCAGATTTTTCATTGTTTGTCCTTTTTTCGTTCTATTTCTTCTTTTTTTCTTTTTATACACCATTTGTGTATTTTTCATGATAATGTTCTTTGTTCTCTAGTACCCCCACCCCACACTTAGTTGGTTGCAAATTGCAATAGCAACCTCATACTTATTATTTAGCAACATTCTACAATGCCTAACTCAGAAATACAATTCAGGATAAATCCTAAAAGTCTCTAAGCTTGTAATGTAGTTTGTCACCGAACAAAAAGTTCTAAACCTACCGGCTCAATTTGGCTAAAAAGAGGATAATATTTCAAATATAATTAGGGTAGGCTTCAAAAAGGCTCACAGGAACAAGCACTTTTGCCTCAATGTGCTAATGACAATGATCAATCGACAATAGAGAAAAATTGCAAGTTCTAGAAATGTAAATGCATGGAACACTCTATATAAGTAAATTGGAAAAATAAAATTAGGCCATGAACCTTAAAGTGTTAGATTTCTGGGAGTTGTGACTACCTACCCTAAGTGTCGTACTCTTCGCCTTTGAATCACTAGTCATTCCTCCTTTTGAACTTTTGGAATACCACTTGAACAACATTTGTTACTAAACTGGAAAAAGTCAATAAAACAAACAAATTCATCAATAATAAACAAGTTCAAGAACAATTACCTAAACGGGGGGTACAACCGAGTTAAACCAAAATGAAAATTAAAGACAAATTGTTTGACTAAACAATAGAAATAAAATACTGAAAATAAAGACATAATAAAAGGATGGGTTGCCTCCGACCAAGCGCTTTCTTTTACATCATTGAGCTTGACGCTTCAACCACTGTTAGGGTGGCAAATATGATAGAAAGAATATATCATCCTTCTTCTTCCTCTTGTTTGGTAGGAATTCCATGAATTTGGCACAAAGAATCAGATACTCTCGTGCACCCACTGTTAATCCTTTGGAATTTAAGCTCTCCCACCTTAGAGAAGGACGTGCATCCATTTGCACATGAGTGATTTCCTTAACCCCCGTTGGTTCAGACTTCGGGAAAATATCAACACTCCTCACTTTGGGTTTTTCTTCCACCACAGCCTTGTGACACTCAATCTCCATCTGAACCAATTTCCTGTGAGACTCATGTGCTTTCTCAACAAGATCACCACACTGAAGATCAAACTTCTCAAATGAAACTTGATTTGATACCAAGAAATCATCTAAAATATTTTGAAGTTGAGTATTGTAATATATTGATCACCTCTTTCTTCCCTTCACAATTACAACCTGGTTGATTCGCCTCATAACAACCACATCTCTCATTTAATCTCGAGATTGTATTGTCCAAATATCTTATCTTCAAAGATAGCATATATTTTTCATACTGCAACATACAAATCTCTTTTGTGTCATGGAGGTATAACCTGTCTATCATAGCTGCAAAACTTGGATAAACTTTTTAGTAGCATAGTACAATGAGAAGAAAACGAAGAGCATAAATCATTTTTTTTCTTTTTATAAATATATATACAAAAATATAAATGACAGAAATCCTAAATAAAAAAAAATTGCCAAGTTAAAATGTGTAACACCCCGTTTCCCAAAACATCGTAATAATAATTATAATCAGAGTTATTCAACATCAAACGGAGCATTACACTGCTTTTCAAAAAAAATTCTTAAATAGAAAATAAACTATTTAATTCAACATATCATTCTTATAAAATCTGCAGCGGAATTATTCTTTTTAAATCATCAACATTAAACTACAACAAAATCCTTGGCTCAAAGGCCTCAACAATTTTAAAACATCATCCAATAAATAAATCTTCAACAACATATTCTTCAAAAAGAAATGATACATAAAGGAATGCAAGAAAAGACAACGATTCCCCATCCCGTTACGTATCAGAGCCCTAAGACACAAGAGCCAACATCTCACTAGCCTTCATTACCTGCACTTGCCCACAAGGCGGCAATTCCAACAGAAGGGGTGAGTTCACAAATCAATAATAATATATATATATATATATATAAATCATCAAATTGAATTGAAACATCAACAAGTATTAACATCCATGTCATCGCGATTTTCGGGTGTCAAATCATTAATTGGATTTGAACCTTTTGATCATTGATGTCTCTATTTTTTTTGGGGAAGGTAAAATCGAGAAAACCTTAGAAATCCTAAGTTCGGGGCTGATTTCATTACGGGAAGGTGTTAGGCACCCGCAATGACTATAGTATCCTATAGGAACCGTTTTACTATGCTTTACGTTTATGCGTTGCTTTTATTGCTACTTGTAAAAATTGATTTTAAGAATGAGAGGGAGAAGGTTGGATTTTATTTTATTGGACTTGGAGAGATTTTGAGTCTCTTGCCTACATACCCTTTTAAGGGATCAAAATTCCATGTAGTTCTCTTCCAAAATGCTTTTTTGTGGGTTGGTTCAATTTTAGTTTGAAAAATGGTTTTGAAGAGGAGATAAGAGGCCGTGTAGGCATTAGAATTGAAAACAAGTGAGGTTAGTCCAATTTATTTACAACAAATGGTTAAAGTTGGAAATTAATTGCATTTTGATTTGATTAAGAAAATGAAAGAAAAAAAAGAGGTGAGGTTTTGA
This sequence comes from Medicago lupulina, assembly GCA_958299785.1. NCBI lineage: Eukaryota > Viridiplantae > Streptophyta > Magnoliopsida > Fabales > Fabaceae > Medicago > Medicago lupulina. The sequence goes on along the minus strand of OY283144.1, from coordinate 32,675,441 downwards.
CCTCATTTTATTGCAAAACAGTTTGAGTTATGTGTCGATTTCTGATGAAAAAGTTATAAGTTTCCCTAGGTTTTACGCTTCCTACGCATACATCTAGCGGGAAGTCATACAACGTGTGTGCATGTGTCAGTGCATGTGTCGGTGTACATCATCATAGTCCATAGTCTTTTACATCGGGTCCTATTTTACATTCTATAGTCTTGCATGAAATTAAAGAAAGGTAAACTAAACCTAAAATATTACATGAATTAATTGGAGATTGCATGAAGGAGTTAGAGGAAAAAGTGGGAATGAGATGAGATGCTTAGTATGCATGAAACATAGAGTAAAGTGGTTAGTAAAACAAGATGAAATGATAATGAAACATTAATCTTAGGCAAAACGGTAAACTATCACAAAATTAGCATAAAATCACACTAAACAAAAATTGCAAAGTATCACAAAATTGGCATCAAAACTCTAACTAAACAAGATTGCAAAGTATCACACAATTAGTATCAAGAATCAAATTTAACAAGATTGCAAAATATCACAAAATTAGTATCAAGAATCAAATTTAACATAAAATGGAATTATCACAAAATTGTAATCAAGAAGAAAATTTAACATAAAATGGAATTATCACAAAATTGTAATCAAGAAGCAAATTTAGCAAACAATGGGAATATCACAAAATAGTAATCAAAAATCAAATTTAACAAACAAATGGAAATATCACAAAATAGTAATCGAGAATCAAATTTAACAAAATAGTAAAATATCGCATAATTAGTATCAAGAATCCAGCTTAACAAAATTGCAAAATATCACACAAAACGCGCATTAAGTACCAGAGACACATGACACAAAATTGGCACGAACATCGCATGCGAAACGTCGAGAAAACAACGAAACGGATACAAATTAGCACAAAAAGAGCAAACGCATATTTTTATCCAATTTTCACGTGTAAAATATCACAACCCATCAAGAAAATAGTAAAAACCAAACAGTAAAAATCTTGGAATTTTTTAATGAAGTTCGGCATGCAACAGGTCCAATTAGCAAGTATTGCGGTGCAAATAGCAAGAAAATTCAAGAAAACTGAAAGAAAAAACCAAACCCGCGGGTAAAAGGCCCAAACCCAACACACAGATGGATCCGGATCTCCAGAACGCCTCTGGGGCGTTGGATTGATCCGGATCCATTAAACCTAGATCAAACGGCCACAAACACGGGAGAATGGGTCGGGTTTGAACCGACCCGGTTTAGGGGCTATATAAAAGGGGAAAGGATCTGGTTTGCTCATTTTCTTGAGCGTTTATCTCTCTTGTTCTTCTCTCCCTCGCCGTTCTCTGAAACCCTAACCCTTGTCCAGTTCGAATCCACCCAGAATCACACAAATCATGGCTTAATAGCTTCATCCTATCGTTCTAAGCATGTACTCGGCGTTGAAATTCACGTATATGAACCGAATCACCGTGGATCTGAAGTTTCGTTCATGGATTTCAAACGGTTCCGTGGCTCTTTTTTTGATTCAAACCTTTTGTTTTGATGAAACCCTTACGGATTCACAGGTTTACAACGGTGGATTCACGTTGTAAACCCTAAAATCCTTCACTGTTTTGAAAAAGGTTAGGGTTTCATTCTTTCTGAACCGGACCCTTCGAATTCGCACGGATTCACGTTGATTCGGTCTCGCTGATGCTTACGCGTATGAGAGAGGTAGGTTCGTGTGATTTTTACCTGGTTTCGTTCGGAGATTTGGACTTGAATCTTCAGAACTCTTGGCTTTGATTCTGTTTTTCGTTGTTTCTTGCTTGAAATCCGAATGAAACTGTGAATCTTCTTCTTCTTATTTGCCGGTTCAGAACCTTCGAATGTCCCTTCTTCTTCTCAATCTCTGGCCTCTGTGATCGTGCTTGAGTTTGCCATTATCAATGGTGAATTCGCACTGGAATTGCAGAGAAAACGATTCAATGATGAAGATTCGATGCCGAATCCCTGAGAATCATTGCAAACTCCATTGAATTTTGTTGAATTTTGGTTCTGGAAACGGTTAGGGTTTGTGAAATCTCTTCAATTTTCTGAGTCTGTTAGAGTTTGATCCAACTGAATAGAGAGAGAAAGTTGGGAATATGTTTGTGATGTGGCGCGTGATGAATCGTTTTTTTTTTTTGACACTGTACAGCACCTGGCCTTTTATAAGCTGTCACATATGCCTCTGATCCAATGGGAATGCGCCATCTGTCTTTGGTATGCTTGCGTGGCAATGGACTGAATCTGAAAGAAAGGACTGAACTGCAAAATAAAAGAATTTGGGGACTAAACTGCAAAATAAAAAAGAAAAAAAAATTTGGACTATTTTTTGAGAATTAAAAAGAAATTGAACTGTTTTTGTAATAAAGTATAAAATTTGGACTAAATTGCAATTTTTGAAAATATTAGGACTAAAATGTAAAAATAATGAAATTGGCTAAAAAAATGTAATTTGAAAATAACGTAAAGCGAAACATTTAAAATTGACAAAACGGACTAAAACGAACAAACTACCAAAAATGAGGTATTTTAAAATACCTCTCTGCCCAAAATTTATTTGATGTGAAAAGACTAAAATGCCCCTGGGGGCAAAAACGACTCAGACTGACTCAGATGCAAATTAAGATGATTTTTGTACAAGACTTGATTAAGGGTTTATGCAAACAAACAGAAAAGACTCAGGGACAAATTGTAGGGACTGAAAATGGGTTCCTTTGTAGGAAATGACCAAAATACCCTTTTGTATGATTTTATGCAAAAATTTAAAAGACTGAAGCAGTAATGTATGCAGTTGAAGCACAGTAGAAAACATGGTGAATTTGAAAGGATTAGAAAATAGCAGGGAAATTGAAAGAGTATTTTTAGGTCCAAAATGAGGGTATGACAATCCATCAGCAACAACATCAACAATATCATCTCAACAATAACATTTCAATTCATCTTTGATTTACAACAACTCTTATGGCGACATCTCACCAACAACAACTCCAACACCGACTATGCAACGACATCAACTATGCAACGACATCAACTACAAATGCAACATGCATATGGAACCATTTTACGCGCGTTGAATGACAAGCATTCCAGGGCATGAGCCCTCAACAGTTGGATGGTTAAAGCATCCCAGGGCATAAGCCCTCAACAGATGAACGATAAAGCGTTCCAGGGCAATAAGCCCCCAACGGGTGAATGATAAACATTCCAGGGCAATAAGCCCCCAACAAATGCATATGAGTATGAATGGACTCAGTAGTGTATATCAGCATACAACCCAACAACATCTAATGGTGTATATCAGCATACAACCAGACAACAACAACTTAGGACACCCTCCCCAACTGGACAATACCACTCAGCAACATCTATGGCAAACTCACACTTATCAAAACATAATTATTTTCATGTAAACATACTTAATTCCATCATATTCATCTTCATAAATAAGTTTCATCATCTAAACAATATTAAATAAATCCAATGAACATATTAGGAAGCTTAGGTTTGGGTTAGGAGCACTTAGAAAAATCACACAAAATGGTCGCACAGGACCCAGCTCGCTTAAGCGAAGCTCTGCTCGCTTGAGCGAGTCAAATGACGAAAGTTTGGGTTTTGCTCGCTTGGAGTTCGCTTACGGTTCTCTTAAGCGAACGTCTATTTTTCAAAATTCTGGGCAAAATTCACGTTGCTCGCTTAAGCGACGGGTAACTCGCTTAAGCGACCTAAATGACGAAACATCAGGTTTTGCACGCTTGGAGTTCGCCTGCAGCTCGCTTGAGCGAACGGGCGCGAAACAAATCTGGGCAACTACAAAGGCAGCTCGCTTAAGCGACGGGTAGCTTCGCTTAAGCGACGCTTCATCTGGACAGACTAGAAACCTACGATTTCGCAAACCCTTTCTCATCCAAAAACCCCATTTTGATCCCTCAATCACCCAAAATGATTTGCTACATTGGTTATGGGTTCAATACACAACAAAGCATCAGAAACAATTCATAACAACATCATCAGCAACACAATTCAACACATTTGATCAAATTATCATGTTCTTAAACCTAGTTCCAAAACTACCATTTTCAATCCAATTTTCATGAAATCATGCATATATATATTACAATTGAAATGCTAACCCACCCTTACCTCAATTCAGCGAATTCTACAGCAAAAATAGATGGATTCTCTCTTCCTAGCTCTTCCCTTGGCTTCTTCTCTCTTTTCTCCCAAAAGCTTACTTTTTCTCTTACTGATACGTACAAAACTTTGTCTGACTCTCTCTATTTCCTTTTTCCCACAAAACATAACCTCTCTTTCTTTTTAACTCCCCTTAACTCTCATAATTAAAATGTAACCCCCTCCTTAACTCTAATAATTCTAAATAATTATCATTTTCTCCTATTTCACTTAAATAACAAAAATCATCACAAATTTTCATATAATAAAATATAATAAAATAGCAAACACCAATAATTTCACATAAATCAACATTTTCATATAAAATACATAAAACATACTAAAATCAACCAAAAATAGTAAAATAACAATTAGGGCGTTACAAAATGACTCAACAGTTCCCGACAATGGCGCCAAAAACTTGATAGACTTTTAGCAAGTGTACTAAAAATGCATCAAAGTAATAAAAATAAGTTCGTATCCACGAGGACTGTGTTAATCTCAATTTGGCAATAAAGTAAATATTTAGGATGTATAAATTATTTTGTAAAAGTATATTTGATTTGATTGAATAAAATTAAATAACAGAAATATAGATTCAGTTAGAAAATATAAATTCGTTTAGAAAATATAGATTTAGTTAGAAAATATAGATTCAGTTAGAAAATATAGATTCTGTTAAAAAATATATATTCGGTTAGAAAATAAAGATTTGATTAGAAAATATGAAGAGAGATGAGATCAGGTCTTTCGAATCCTCTAATGTTCCCCTAATTGGTATACTGCACTCTATTCTTATAAACGATTCTCTAGTCCCACCCTTGAGTTAGGACCCTCTTCTTAAACTACAGCCCCTAATTCCTTAGGTGGTCTAATAATTTTCGAAGGATTAAGCATGTTAACCTAATATCACTAACAAACGATTATCCATTCCTAGACTAACCATGTTTATTAGAACAATTCAATGAGGTCTAAGTTAAAAGTTTGGGTCAGTAGTCATTCATTCTCACTAAATCATGTTTATATTTGATCAGGATATAAAAAGGATTAAGAACAATTGAATTGAATAAAAACTAGATTGTCATTCACAAATAATAGAGTTTCATTGCAGCAACATGGATCAATTAGGGTTACATAGAATTATCTCAGACCTAATCACTAAGAGATTTAGCTACTCATAATTGAGTTTACAAATAGCATAATCAATGAAAGAATTAAAACATACATAAACTGATAAAAGGATGAAGAAATCGCCCTCCTAGCCATCTCTAGATGTCAAAATCGCACTTTGCTCTCCAAGATTCGTAACCCCTGTTTCTGGAACTGACTTCTGTTTAAATAGGAAATATTTTCAGAGTGAAAAATCGTGCCACGCCAAATAAAATTGTGCCACGATTTCTTTGAAACCCTAGAATCCTTCCAGATCCTTCAGCAAAATCACGCCACGCCACATAAAATCGTACCACAATTTCAATGGAAAAACAAAAACTTCATTCTGGTCACAAAATCGTGGCACGCCACGATTGCCAATTTCCAGCACTTCGAGAATTTCTGCTTTTCACACCCCTGGTTACCTCATATTGCCTCAGAACTCTATCAAAATGTCAAAATAAGTCCTAAAAAATACGTAATGACAGCATGTCATCAGTTATATTGCTTCTGATCATGTGAGCAAGATTCTAAGAAGCCTGCCTGCTAGATGGAGACCAAAGGTTACTGCTATTGAGGAAGCTAAAGATTTAAACACTCTGAGTGTTGAAGATCTTGTCGGCACTCTAAAAAGTCATGAGATAAGTTTTAATGAACATGAACCTGCTAAGAAGAGTAAATTTATTGCTCTACCATCCAAAGGGAAGTCATCAAAAGCTCTTAAAGTTATAGAATCTGAAGAAGAATCACCTGATGGAGATTCTGATGAAGATCCTGCTGAGTAGATGGCTTTGCTTTCCAGCAGGCTGTAATATCTGGCGAAGAAGAACAAGAAGTTCTTGAGTAGAAGAAGTAGTTCCAAAGGCTCCAGGAAAGAAGATCAGAAGGGTTGCTTCAAATGCAAGAAGCCTGAACACTTTATTGTTGATTGCCCTGATCTTCAGAAGGAGAAATCAAAGGAGAAGTCCAAGAAATCAACTTTCAAATCAAACAAGTTTAAGAAGCAGATCAAGCAGAGTTTAATGGCAACATGGGAAGTTTTAGACAGTGAATATGGATCTGATAAGGATGATACTGATGAATATGCAAAAGCAGCTGTGGGGTTAGTGGCTACAGTGACTTCAAAAGCTGAACCTGAATCAGATTCAGAAAAAGAAAACGAGGTATATTCTAAAATTCCCAGAGAAGAACTTATTGAGTCTTTTAAAGAGCTCCTTACACATTTTGAACTTAGAACCAATGAGTTGAAAAATTTAAAAGAAAAATATGTTGATTTAATGAAACAACAAAAATCAACTCTATTGGATATGAAAGCTTCTGAAGAAGGACTTATAGGCTTTGACTTTGTGCTCGCGATTTTCGAGTATCAATCCATTAATTGGTTTTGAACCTTCAATCTTTGAACTCTCAACTTTTATTCGTGGGAAGGGAAAAAGTGAGTAAAATCCCTTATGAGATCAAGGTCTGGGGGTTGGTTTCGAATAGGGAAGGTGTTAAGCACCCTAAACGACTTCGGTACTTCGAAGGAGCCTCTTACCTAAATTATCTTGTGCCAATTACTTGCTTAATTATTTGTTAAATATTGCCTAAAGTCTACGTGAAAGAATGGAGGGAGAAAAAGTATGTTTTTCTTTGTTGTTCTTATTGATTTGGAAAGAGATGAGTCTTTTGCCTACATACCCACAAGTGGGATCAAAATCATATAGTTCACCTCAAAAATTTATTTGGTGAGTTGGATTGATGTTAAGGTTTCAGAAAAAAGGTTTTTAGAAGGGATGAGAGACCTCAAGGCATAGAAGAATAAAAATGGAGTGAAGTTGGTTGATTTTAATTACAAAAAAGAAAGTCTAAATATAGATTAAAGTCAATTAAAGATTTGATTAAGAAATAAAAGGAAAAAGGTCACTTGGGTTAAAATCCAAGGTTTGTTAAGAAAATATTTTTGGAGTTTTTTCATATTTGATTTTTTTGGGAAAATGATTTTTTAACTAACGGTAAAAACTATACGTAAAACGTGATGGAAAAGCGTAAAAATAAATACCGGGTATATTGGATCCCAAACTAAAATCTCAACCTAAAATTACTAATTAGTTGATTTTAAGGCACTCATATTAGTCAAGTTTTTTAGTCCTAATTTGTCCCTAATTCAATTTATTCCTTGCTCACCCTCAAGCATAAAGCGGTAAATAAATCGTGGTGTCGGTGCATATTCTCATTATTGGATATTTACATGGGACCTAGATACATGCTAATGTCTCAAGCGAAATGTAAATGACAAGAAAAAATAAAATGCGGAAAATAAAATTACATCAAATTCTAAATACACATTAAAAATAAATGACAAGGAAATAAAATATGCATGAGATGATTAAGAGTAATAAAATGAAAATGTAAAATAAAGACTAAAACAAAACAGTAAATAACAATTAAAGCAAATCACAATTTTTTTGTAAATTTTTGAGAAAAGGTTTTAAGTAAAAGAGGTGCAGAAAGTAAAAAAAGTGGTGAAAATAGTAAAACAGTAGTGAAAAAAACAACGGACCCTGACTGGATAGATCTGAGCCGTCTGATGAATCAGAAGGTTCAGATCTGATCACAGTGAAATTCATCATAGCCACTGGATCAAAATCAAAGGGACCCACGAGTTTAAACAACAAGGGAACACAGTAGTAACATGGCAGAAGCGCACATGAATACTGATCACAAAACAAACACAGTGAGATAGCAGTAGCCGTTAGATCAAAGATCTAACGGCCTAGAAGAAAAGCCGGTTTAGGAAGAGATTGGACCGGTTCAGAAAAAGAAAACCGGTTTATTATGAGTAGTATAAAAGAGTGTTTTCGGTTTTTTATTTCATTTTCACCATTCCAACTTCTCTCTTCCTTCTCTCTAAAACATTTTTTCCCTCTTCTCTCTAAATATGATCGTCTTCTTCGACGAAGGGAACAAAGTCTGGCGCGGTGGCTGCCGGCCAACAAGCGGCAGCGCCGCCGCGCCGGAGATGTAAAAACCTCCGATGCAAAAACTTTTCACACTTTTAACAATCCTTTTCAATGCTTAATCTGAATCCGACATCAGTTTTTGAATAAAAGTTTTACATGCTTCTAGATCTACACTTTTAGTTTCGAAAATTTTTGACACAAAAAAAAAGAGAACAACAACGGATGCTACTACCTTTTCTCTTTTCTTGTTCGATCCGGTTCTGTGTGTCTGATGCAAGGCCGGTTCGGTTTCCTTGGTTCGGCTTTGCTCTTCTCTAGTTGGTACCGATTCGGATCTAGGCCTTATTCTGTTTGGCCGGTCCGGTGAGCTTAGTGGTGTTGAAGGCTCCGATTCGGTTTTGTTGTTTTGACTTGCAAGTTCGGTCGATTGGATTTTGGTTGATACAATTTACTTTTCGTGTGTGTGATTCAAATTTGGACTGTGTTGAAGTTTTGATGAGGATCTGGAAATTTGTTCATGAGAAGTTTATGTTGTTCTTCATCATTTTTGTGTTTGATTTGGAAAAGAGTTGGAAAGGCAGAAATTAGGGTATCTGCTGTGGTGGCCAATGATTGTTGGGAATGGTCTGCAACATTAATGACAGTCTATTTATAGACTGTCATTTTAGGGTTAGGTGAAAGAATGGAAGATTCTGCTTGGCCAGACTGGACTACCAATGGACAACTGACATGTGTACAGGACCCAAAGACTCTTTGGACAAAAAAAGGAAAATAATATTTAACAAATAATAATAATAAAGAACGAAAAATCATTAATAAAATAAGAAAACAAATAATAAAAATAAACTAAAACAAAATATAATAAACTAAAAAAGAGATTAATAAAAAGATAATAAAGAAAATAAAATAAAATATAATAAAACACTTAAAAATGTCCCTTCGGAACCAAAAATGAGGTATTTTAAAATACCTCTCTGCCGAAATTTCGTCTGAAACGACGACACTTCTCAGCGGATAAAATTTTCAAAATCAAATAAAAACGAGAAATAAAATTCAAGTGCGAAGAATTTTTAAAAAAAGCAAATTAAATTGAGAATTAAAGTACGTACGCGACGATTGTTAAAGTAGGATTAAAATGCAGATAAAAAAGAGAATAAAAAGGAGATTGAAGACGAATGAAATAAGTTTTAAAAAGCACATAAAATGATGGTTAAACAGAAGACCTCTGGTCAAAATTTGGGGTATGACAGACTTCATTTGTAAAACTATGAAGAGAAGCTCAAGTTTTTGTGTCAAAAGCTACAAGAAAAGTGTAATGGAAAATATTTAAGTAAACATGAAATTGCTCTTGAAGATTTTATTATGTCTGGTATTGACAGAAGCAGAGTTGCTTCTATGATTTACAACATTTACAGAAACAATGGCAAAAGGATTGGATTTTCATAAGGGAAACCTAATGAAACCAATCTTAGAGCATGTTGTGAATGCATCAAGGAAGGATTGAAACCCTTCTTTATACCTGAAGGCACTGAATTTGAAACTGTGGTTCAGTCAGAACCTGAAGCTTCTAGCTCTAAGGCTAAGATTACTTCAAAGCCAAAGAAATTTAAGTCTAAGGCAATGATAAATTCTGACTCTAAGACCTCAAACATAAAGATTCTGAAGAGATCAGAACCTGCTCCTCAGAGTCTGCTGAAGTCAGAATCTGGTATCTTAAAGTCTAAGTCTTAGAAGAACAAAACAATTGTGGCTTCATGTGAATCAGACCCAAAAGGTGCTAAACCTAAAGTACTAATTAATCAGAAGCTATCAAACTCACATCACAAGGTACAAGAAGTGAAGAGTAAAACTTCCAGCACTAACCTCAAAGGACCCATAAAACAATGAGTACCTAAATCTGAAATTGTCAATACTGCAGATATACCTAAGAGCAAAAGAAAAGCAAAAATCATGGTATCTAGACAACGGTTGCTCAAGTCATATGACATGAGAGAAGTCTATGTTCCTCACCTTCACAATGAAAGAAGGAGGAAATGTGAAGTTTGGAGGCAACCAGTCTGGCAATATCATTTGTACAGGAACTATTGGTAACTCCTCAATCTCTATTAATAATGTGTGGTTGGTAGATGGTCTTGAACATAAACTTTTGAGTATCAGTCAGTTTTGTGACAATGGTTATGATGTGATGTTTAGAAAGACCAACTGCATAGTAATCAACAAGGATGACAATTCCATAGTGTTCAAAGGAAAGAGAGTAGAAAATGTCTATAAAATCAACTTCTCTTAACTAGTTGATAAGAAGGTAATTTGTCTTCTATCAATGAATGATTAGAAGTGGGTATGGCACATAAGGTTGGGGCATGATAACTGGAGATTAATCTCTAAGCTTAGTAAGTTACAACTTGTCAAAGGTTTATCTAACATTGACTATCATTCAGATGCACTTTGTGGTGCATGCCAAAAAGGGAAGATTGTGAAATCATCTTTTAAATCTAAAGACATTGTCTGAACCTCCAGACCGTTAGAAATGCTTCATATTGACCTATTTGGACTAGTTAACACTGCATCCTTATATGGAAGTAAAGATGGACTAGTCGTTGTTGTTGATTATAATAGATGGACTTGGGTAAAATTTCTGAGAAGTAAGGATAATGCATATGATGTATTTAGTAACTTTTGCACTCAAATACAGTCTAAAAAAGAAATGAAGATTTTGAAAGTTATAAGTGATCATGGTGGAGAGTTTGAAAATGAGCCATTTGAAACTTTTTGTTAAAAACATGGTATTGTCTATGAATTCTCCTCTCCTATAACTCCACAGCAAAATGGGGTTGTAAAGAGAAAGAATAGAACTTTACAAGAAATGGCAAGAACCATGATTCATGAAAACAATTTGGCAAAACATTTCTGGACAGAAGTAGTGAATACAACATGCTATGTTCAAAATAAGATCTATATCAGACCTATCTTGGAGAATACAACATATGAACTCTTTAAGGGAAGAAGACCCAATATCTCTTACTTTCATCAATTTGGATGTACCTGCTACATTCTAAATAACAAGCTCTACCTAAAGAAATTTGATGCCAAGGCTCAAAGAGGAATCTTTTTAGTTTACTTTGAAAGGTCAAAGGCATACAGAGTGTATAATTCAGAGACACTCTGTGTTGAAGGATCAATGCACGTTAAACTTGATGACAAAGAGCCTGGAAGTGAAACTCCAGAGCAAGATGAAAGTTTTGCAGATATACACATTACTAAAGACACTGCAGAACGTGATCAAACTATTGAGTCTATAGATAGTCTAGAAGCTGAACCAACTTCAGAAGGTCAAGATGAATTAGCTTTTGATGAAGCTCAAGATGGCTCTCAGTAAGCTAATCAATCCAAAAATAATTTCAAGTATAAGTCTCCACACCCTGAGATCAAATCATTGGAAACAAAGATAATCCTAGAAGAACAAGATCATATTTCAGACAAGATGAGTCTATGATAGGATTGTTATCAGTGATTGAACCTGTCAGATCATGGATGGATACTAGCTATGCAAGAAGAGCTCAATCAGTTTCAAAAAAATGATGTGTGGGATCTGGTACCCAAACCTCAGCAGAAGAACATTATTGGAACAAAATGAGTGTTCAAAAATAAGCTGAATGAACAAGGTGAAGTAATCAAAAACAAAGCTAGACTTGTTGCACAAGGTTACAGTCAACAAGAAGGCATTGATTACACTGAAACATTTTCTCTAGTTGCAAGATTAGAAGCAATCAGGTTACTTCTATCCTATGTAGTTAATCATGGCATAATATTATATCAAACGGATGTCAAGAGTGCATTTCTTAATGGGGTCATAGAAGAAGAAGTGTTTGTAAAGCAACCTCCTGGTTTTGAGGATCTTAAGCATCCTGACCATGTTTATAAACTTAAGAAATCACTATATGGCTTGAAACAAGCTCCCAGAGCTTGGCATGATAGACTGAGTAATTTCCTGATTAAAAATGATTTTAAAAGAGGTCAAGTTGACACAACACTCTTCAGAAGGACTCTTGAGAAAGACATTCTTGTTATGCAGATATATGTTGACGATATAATATTTGGTTCTACTAATGCATCTCTTTGCAAGGAATTTTCTAAGTTAATGCAGAATTAATTTGAAATGAGTATGATGGGAGATGTGAAGTTCTTTCTTGGAATTAAAATTAATCAATGTAAAGATGGAGTGTATGATCATCAGATAAAGTATACAATGGAGTTCTGGATATACAATTCATTGATACTGAACATCAGTGGACTGATATATTCACTAAACCTTTAACTGTGGAAAGATTTGATTTTATAACGAAAAATTTGAACATGCACTTTGTGTCTGATTAAAATTGCTTGCTCTTAACTAAGGTTATGAGGAAAATGTGCTTCTGAAGATGACATCAGCACTTCAACTTCAAAAGCTAGATTTTGTGCTTCTGAATAGCAGAGCTAGTGGAATCGTTGGAGTTGCTTTCTGGCAACACCTGTCCCACTAACTTGACAACACATTTGAAGTTATTTCACGGGGCTTATTTGTATTGGTGTATAACTTAAGAGGTTTATGATGATGTTATGCTTTGAATGTACTATTCTCACGCCCCAAACTGTCATTAATGTTGTGTTTGTTTGTCCCCTCTGAATTGCAATCGTTTGGTTTTTACTCAAAACACTTAGACAAAACACACACTACTGACTTCACGGCCTACACTTTCTTTTCTCAATTGTTCTCTGCGAAGCAAAACTCCTTCTCCTCAATCAAAACCTATAACTCTAAAATTCTCATCATCATCAATGGCGTCCTCAAGCTCCATTCTAGAATCAGCTATGCAAGACACTACACAAGGAACTTCTACCTAACAAGAAACTCCAACATATGATATAAAGGGAAGAACTATGTCCCTAGAAGAGTGGGATTTAAATGTTCAGGTTGAGCGACCGGTTGATTTCATCTCTCTAGCACACCATGGCTGTGACATCAGAAGTTACTATAAAGCTCAAGGTCTCATGGATTACTTCAATATGCTGAATGGTCCAACATATGCAAACCTAGTTAGACACTTATGGGTTAGAGCACATGTTTATGACAAGAAAGCTACAAAATTAGAAGAAACGAAGAAGATATTGATTGATCCTACTTTGGAAGGGAAATCAAGAGAAGAAATGGGTCTGGAACCCTTTGTTGACACTGAAATCAGATCAAGCATCATGGGAATTCCAATCTTCATCTCCCAAGATGTAATTGCATATGTCATCAGAAGGGCTTTTGAAGGAAACTTTAAAGATGGTTTGAACAACAACAAAAAGAGTCCATGGAATGATGTTGTTCATCAAACCGTGTTTAATAACAAGAAGAAGGGTGCCTACAACAGTCTGTCAATGGAAAAGAAGATGCTCCTGATGATACAGAACGAAAACCTTCTACCCAAAGGAGGAGGTTCTCACCAACCTTCATTGGAACACAAGGTGTTCTTGCACTTCTTCATCAAAAAGGAGATAGCAAACGTGCTCAAGTATATATTCAAGCACATGATCAAGACTCTGAGAGAAAGTCAGTTGATCAATAGAGTCTAGGAGACATGAGTCTGGGAGTCTGGGTGACATGATCAAGACTCTTAGAGATACTACATCAAGGAGGGATTCTAAAGGGCCTAGATGATATCAAAGCCTTTAGTAATCAACAACTCGGTACAGTTACTGGGAAAATTATAAATGGAAGCACTTTGGGAAACATGAAACTGATCAAGCAGGAAGACATCAAAAAGATGGATACAGACATGAAGGAATCCAGAGTCTCCTCAAATCTCATGGAAAACTTTCCTCCTATCTGCAAGCAAGATCCACTGGATGTGCAACTATACTTCATACATGACTACTTGAAGAGTACTGGAGAAGAAATCCTACTAGAGGATTTACCAGAAACCATGTATGGTGGTGCTCTGCTTGTGGCCAAGAGCAGGAAAACAAAGAGGAAGGCACTCACCAAGGATGAGTACCTTGATGAAGCATTTGAACAACCAGCAAAGAAAGCCAAGAAGGCTAAAACTGACAAGACATCTGAAGCAACTGGTTCTGGTTCAACTATTCAAGAGGAAGTTCAGGACTTGGAACCAGTCAAGGTTCTGAACAAGAGGACCAGAAGTGGGAAGGAAGCTTTACCTTCACCACCTCAACCCAGTCAACCCTCCATTCCTAAAGGAAAAGAAAACCAGTTGTCAGAAAACTTAAGATTGCCTCTGAAGAAGAAGAAGATGAAGATGTTGCTGTTCAGAAGGCATTACAGCTGGCAAAGAAATTGAGATACCTGCTGAGGTTCTGGCTAAAGAATCTACAGTTGAAGCTGCTCAACTGGGATTGGAAATCACTGAAAACCTACAGCAAATGGCAGTGGCTGTTGATTTGATGGAAGCTACTGAGGTTGTTCATGAGGAAGCAGGATGTTCATAAGCTCCTGAAGGTAACTCTAATTCTCACACTCCTGCTGAAATTATTACAGTTGAATCTAGTTCATCCCCTAAATCTAGGTCTAGTTCAGCCTCTCTATCATCATCGTCATAAACATCATCTGATACAGATGATGTAACCCTAAACAAAGTCTACACCAACCTCAACAAATCTTTATCCCCATCAACCAAAACTCATAAAAAACCAGATTATGATACATTTGTGCCAATGTATCCCTCTATTGAAGAGAGGTTAATTGGTTTGCAACAAAGAAGAATTGATGCTTGCATTCATCTACCTGCTGATCATCCCCTACAACCACCTATGATTGAGCCTAATCAATCTTTACCTGCTGATGCAGAAGGTGCTGATGATCACACAGGGTCAGATATTGCTAATATTGATGTATCATTATCTGAACCTAACTCTCCAACTCAAACAACAACAGAAACATCTGAACCATCAATTATACAAAACCTTGTAGATCACTATTCAGGCGAACTACTTGAGTATGAGTCAAACCAAGAAAAAGCCTCTGACATAGCTTCTGATGAAGTTATGACAGAAAGCCCCCAACAAAAACATAACCAAGATATGACCTCAACAACTAACCTTGATTCTGTTCTCATCCTTGAACTTGTTCCTGAACAACCTGTTCCAGAACATAGTGTTTCTAAACAAACCATAAATAGTCAATCATTAACAACCAACACTTCTACTGAACCTGCAACTTCAATCAATGACCAACCCTCATCCTCAAACTTAGCCATTCTACCTGTTGCTCCTACCAAGACCAATGTCCCTTCTCCACCCACCCTGTTTCTAGATTCAACTATTCTCGCAGATTTGTGTGAGAACATCTTTCAGGAGCTGAACAATCTGGTTCAAGCTAGGAATAACCTCATTCATGAGGACAACTACGAGAAGCTGTGGATAAGGTTGAAGGATAGAGTAGAATTTGTCTTGACAGAGCTACATAGAACATGCATTGATGCTCAAGAAACTGCTCAGACAAAGCTTCAAGACTAGCTAAAGGGAGTTGTCAGTAACTTGCATGAAGTGAAAGTTCTTAAAACTTGGTTGAAGACTCCTCTGTGCTTAAGAGCAAGGAATGCTTCTGATTTCATTCCATCAAGTATACACCCAAGAGAGTTGGACTTAAATTGGTTAAACAAGATAAATCTTAAGGAAGCTTCTTCTGAACTGGCACTTCTGCAGAAGAACACTCTCCTGGAAAAGGAAAATAAACAGCTCAAGAAAGAGCTTCTCGAGCAGAAACTACTTCTATTGGAATACAAGACTGCTACTGAAGCCAAGCTGGCAGAAGAAAGAATACGGAAGAGAAGCTGATCAGAAGCAATGAAGAATTCAAGCAAGAAATGAAGGAACAAGCAAAAGAAACAAACAGGATAATGCAACAGATGATAGAGATGTTTCAAAAACAAGCCCAACCCTAGTTGCACACCATTTTAGCTTGTTTTTATTTCCTTTATTTGTATATCTTTATATATTGTTTCTGAACTTGTTTATGCTAACGAATTAACTGTTTAACCTATGTGCTTCTGAACAATTTATGTTTCTGAATATAAACTACTTCTGAACTTCATTATAGTGTGTGCTCTGATCACTCTTGATATATTATCTCACTTTGTTTTTCTCATCTCTTCTTTTTGTCTTTATTTTTTTGTTGATGACAAAAGGGGGAGTAGATGTATAGTATTTAAAGGTTCTGAGCCCCATTAATTTAATTTCAAACAATTTAAATTAATAGGACCATCTTCTTATCTCTTAGTCTTTTAATGTGAGATCATTCTGAGTATTATTACGTTTTTAATGTTGAATTTATTTAACAAGAATATAACTCAGGGGAAGCTTACAAACCTCACCTTATAGTACTATTGGACTCAGGGGGAGCTTACAAACCTCATACCCTAATAGTCAACTTGTTGATTAGATTAACAACAATTGAACATTTTAAATACTAATGTATGTCATCATCAAAAAGGGGGAGATTGTTGGAACAAAATGTGTTTATTACTACCTCTTAAGAGTTTTGATGATAACAAGGTATTAAAAATTGTCAATTGGATATGCTAATATTTGTTCAAGTGTACAGGACCATAGACAAAAATTTGAGATCATCATTAGGTTCTGGAAGAGCAAAGGTATCAACAAAAAGGAAGCTTAAAGCGTGATGAGTTAATAATTAGTGAATTTGATATATTATTTAATCTTGTTTTATTTAGATTTATTTTTATTTTATTTTATTATTATTTCCTTTTTGAGCAATTTACTTTAAGATTCAATAAAATATATTTCAGGAACGAATATTAGGTTGAGCATTCTTGAAGCAAAAGAAAGAGGATTAGGAGCTGATTCGGGCTGGAAAAATGCAAAGATTCAACACAAAAATATGATGCCCCAAGTCAGAAGCTTGGCACGGTGATAACATGCAAAATACACCAATATTTCAGCTCGTTCTGTGTATAATTCAAGCTTGTTTAGGCTTAGATTCTCTTGATTTTGCCTATGTTATGCTGGTTGTTTGGTTATGTTTCAGGTACACAACATTAGAGGCTTCCATGCGCAGAAACAACGAAATTCGGCAAAGAAATACCAAGTCCTGAAAATTCAGCTTCAGGGTGACGGCCGTCACACTCAGTGGCTGGCAGACCGTCACCCTTCAACTCATCCGGACCGTCACCAGCCTCTCAGGCCGTCAGCACCCGTGACTGGCAAACCGTCACACCCTGTGACGCCCGTCACGGGTCCGGGAGAATCAGTCTCCCCCACGTTTTAGAAGCAGTTCTGCAGTTTTCTTCCCACTTTCTCCACCTTCAAGTACACGATCAGACCACGTTTTGGACGGATTTTGGCCTATAAATAGGTCCAAAGAAGAGTGAAAAAGGGTTGGAAAAGTTTAGAAAGCATTTAGTTACAGACTCAGTTTATTTTTCCTTGTAATTTGCATAATCTTGTAATTTACAATTTCTACATTCAAGCTTGTTACCTTACGAATTTGATGCATTTGGAATTATACTCAATTAAAGTTTCCATCTAATTACAGGTTCTTTGTTTTCTAATTTATTCATTCTGTTTCTTTTGTTTTCCTGTTCGTGAATCTATGCTGAACATGAATAGTTATTTATTTACCATTTACATTATGTCTGAGTAATTCTGTAAAGTGTCCGGAATGTAGAAACAATCGTACCAATGATATTCAGCTGAAAAGTATGATTGAATTTTATAGCAGAATTTATTTTTATGTCTGATTATTCTGATTTTAAACGATGAATTTTATGGTAACTGTTTCGTATCGAAAGAACGGGACTCATAACTGTCTGTAGAATAATCAAGAATTATTTTAGTAATTCAGCGATAGCATTTTCTTAAAGTAATTTTGACATTCTTAATTTTCAAAAACGCTATTTTAAACGCTAAGTCATACACGCGAAAGCTGATGATTGAGAGTTTAAAATACGGATTTAGTATTGCGAAAGCATACTGATTTCTTTAAATTGGAATTATTCTAAAAATAACTTTTCAAACAAAACTGGATTAATTTGAAATAAAAGTAATTTTGACGTTATAAGGCGAACACGCGAAAGCGGTCGAATAGATTATAAAGTTAGGATTTTTATGTCGCGATCGTGAAAGCGAAGCGACTGCTTTTTAATTTAATCCTTTTACGTGCGAAAATATTTTCCTACTATAAAATTAAATACTACTCAGCTGATATCAACGGTCGACGTAAACTATATTCCGGGCACTCGTCATTAAAATTAATTAAAGTTATTTTCATATTTTGCAACCAAATTGATTAGCATCGCCTTAGATAAACAACGTGACAATTAATTACGGTAGTTGACATTGGTCTCTGTGGATTCGACAACCTTTTATACTAAAACAGATATTTCCGTACACTTGCGGACCTATCACACGAGCCTCACTCGAGTATTGTTAACCCGACGATTCAGGCTAACAACTTTGAGTTGAAACCCTCTCTGCTGCAAATCGTGCAACAAAACCAGTTTTCTGGTAATTCCACGGAAGACCCGAATTTGCACCTCTCCGTGTTTGTGCAATTCGCTGATACGCTTAAGTGCAATGGCGTCGATCCCGAAGCCATTCGCCTGCGTTTATTTCCTTTCTCCCTCAGAGATAGAGCCAGAGCTTGGCTACAGTCTCTGCCGTCAAATTCCATTACGACATGGAATGAGTTGAAAAAGGCGTTCCTAGCAAGATATTTCCCTCCTAGTAAAACCGCCCAGCTCAGGAACCAAATTACCTGCTTTAGGCAGACAGACGGCGAGTCGCTTTTTGAAGCGTGGGAGAGGTACAAGGAATTGATGAGAGCTTGTCCCCATCATGGATTAGAACAATGGCTCATAATTCACACGTTTTATAATGGCGTGCTTTATAATACAAGAATGACCATTGATGCCGCAGCTGGCGGAGCCCTAATGGACAAGCCTTTTCAGGAGGCATATGAGCTTATTGAGAATATGGCACAAAACCATTATCAATGGGGAAGCGAACGCACTCCTGTCGAGAAATCTCAACCTAAGGGAGGTATGCACGAAGTCAGCAACTTTGACCATATGAACGCTAAAGTGGATGCTTTGTTTCACAAGTTGGATAACTTGAAACTCGCTCCACCAGCTACAGTAGCTGCCGTGACTCCCAACTGTGAAATATGCGGAACCCCAGGGCATGTTGCTGCCGAATGTCAGTTGTTAGCTGAAGCTGATCAAGTGAATTACGCGCAAGGAAATCCGTACGCTAACACGTACAATCCAGGATTTAGAAATCACCCAAATTTCTCCTACAAAAATAACAATCCTATCTTTGCGCCAAGTCCCGCACCTGCAGCACCCCCTGGTTTCCAAAATCAAAGAGGAGCCCCTGTTGCTCCGAAAAAGTCTAACCTGGAGCTCATGATGGAAAACTTCATTTTAGCTCAAACTCAGCAAAACAAGGAGTTTATGAACCAAAACGTTCATACGAATGAATTGATTAAGCAGTTGGAACACAAAGTTGACTCCATGGCCACTCATAATAAAATGCTTGAGACGCAGATATCCCAAGTGGCCCAACAACAAGCAGCTACAGCTGCCCCAGCCGGAACATTCCCGGGCCAACCGCAACCAAATCCTAAGGGACATGTTAACGCGGTAACGCTACGAAGCGGAACTGAGTTAGATAACAATCCCACTGCTGTGAGAGTTAGGAACCGTGATGAAGGAAAGGGTAAAGATCCTGTGAGTAAACCAGATGACGTTGGAGAGACATCTAAGTCTCAGGAGGTAAAAGAAAAAGAGAAAGAAAACCCTTATGTACCTCCTTCACCTTATAAACCTTCAATCCCTTACCCTCAAAGACTCGTAAAGTCTAAAACTGAGGGTCAGTTTAAGAAGTTTGTAGAACTTCTAAAGTCTCTTCATCTCAGTATTCCTTTTTCGGAGGCGATTACTCAAATGCCTTCGTATGCAAAATTCTTAAAGGAAATTCTGACTAACAAAAGGAAAATTGATGTTGATGAGACTGTAGCACTTACTGAGGAGTGCAGCGCTATAATTCAAAATAAGATGCCACCTGTAACGCCCTAGTTTATATTTTACTACTTTTAGGTGCTTAGAATATTTTATTTGAATTTATAAATGATTATGTGAATATGTGGTGTGTTTATGTGTTTATAATTATTTATGTGATTTATGTCATTTAAGAAAATAGGAGAAATATTATTATTTTGGGGAATTATGAAAATAGAAGAAATAGTAATATTTAGATTAAAGGGATTTAATTGATATTATTGGAATTAAGGTAGTGGGGGTTACACTTTAATTAGGAAGTTAAGAGGGAGTTAAGTGAAAGAAAGGTTTTGGTTGGTAAGAGAATAGAAAGAGTCAGTAAGGAAAGAAAAACAAGAGTACGTATCAGTAAAACAAGAAGAAACAGACTTTTGGGAAGAGAGAAGAGTAGAGCCAAGAACCAAAGGGAGATTGCTAGGGTTGCTGTAGCTTTTGTTTAATTCATCTAATCAGGTAAGGGTGGGCTAGCAATTCATTGGTTAATATATACATGTATGTTTTCATGATTTTGGATTGAAAATGGTGATTTGTTGATTTAGGGTTAAGAACATGAAAAATACCATTGTTGATGAATTATGCATGATTGATGATGTTTCTATGAGATGTTTCCGTTGTGTTGTTGTGTATTGAACCCATAAACATTGTTCTGAATCATTTTGGGTAATTGAGGGATCAAAGTTGGGATTTTTGGGTAGAACCATGCTGAAATCGCACTTTTTTGTGAAGCTGAGTCCAAATTTGATATCGCAAAAACGTGCCACGTTTTGGCAAGCGCGTCACGTTTTTGGTCGACAGAATGCATAGTAATTCTGGGCATAAAAACGTGACACGCTTTCTCAAAAATCAGATCATCCATATTTCACTATTTTTCACCCATTTCTGCTTTGAACTAGCTTTTGGTGTAAACATGAAAGTTTTAGATAATTAAGTTAGCTTTCTAATGGCGTTGGTTGGGCTTGAAAATGATTTGTAGATTTTGAGTTATGATGAAAATAGTCCAGGTGGGTCTCTAGAAAAACTCTAAGAAAACTTAGCATAACTAGTTCCAAGTTAGTCCAAAACCTATGGTTAGTTCCCAAACTTCAAACTTAAGTATTAGAGGTTTAATTGAGGTGTTTTATGAGTATTTAGCTTATGTCTTATTGATCAAACTTGGTTTGCTTTTGAAGGATGTTCTGGACTTTGATATGAATGTAATTGATTAATGTATATGTTGCTATTGTTGTTGATACGATGGATTAATGTATGTTTACATGAAAATATTATATTTTGCTAAACTTGAGTTGCTTTGGATGAGGTTGAGTGGTGTTATCCAGTTGGGGAGGGTGTCTTAGTTGTTAGACACAGTAGTTGATGTCCTAAGTAGTTGTTGTTGGTTGCATGCTGATATGCACCATTAGAAGTTGTTGGGTTGTATGCAGATATACACCATAGAGTCATTCATACTCATATGCATTTGTTGGGGGCTTATTGCCCTGGAATGTTTATCATTCACCTGTTGGGGGCTTATTGCCCTGGAACGCTTTATCGTTCACCTGTTGGGGGCTTATTGCCCTGGGATGCTTTAACCATCCAAACTGTTGGGGGCTTATTGCCCTGGAATGCTTAGCATTCAACGCGCGTAGTATGGTACCACATGCATATTGCATTAGTAGTTGGAGTCTTGCATTACTTGTAGGTGTGAGTTGTCCTTTTGGGATTGTTGTTGGTGAGATGTCGCCACAAGTGTTGTTGTTGTTGTTGCTGATATTAATCAAAGATGAATTTAAATTATAAAGTTGAGATGATAATGATGATAGTTGTTATGAATTGTTGTTGTTTTCAATTTACCTTGATGATTCATATATCTATATATTTACTTTTGATTTGTGAACTCACCCCTTCTGCTGGAATTGCCGCCTCGTGGGCAAGTGCAGGTAGCGAAGATTAGTGATGTTGGCTCTTGCGTCTAGGGCTCTGATACATAGTAGGGATGGGGAAGCGTTATCTTTCTTGTATTCCTTTATGTATCATTTATTTGAAGAAGATGTTGTTGAGATAAACTTGTTGGATAATTTTAATATGTTGATGGCCTTCAGTGCCAAGATTATGATGTAGTTGTTGCATATGATTTCCAATTAAAGATTTTCCGCTGCAGAATTTTAATATGATGAAATTGTTGATGGTTTTAAATAGTTTTTATATTCTATTTAAATAATTTTGAAAAAGTAGTGTAATACTCCGTTGTTTGTAGAATTACTCTGATTATATTTTATGATTATTACTATTACGTTATTTCGGGAACGGGGTGTTACAATTGGTATCAGAGCAAGTCGGTCTGTCAGACCATTAGAAGAGTCGTGTCGAGCCACGTAGAGTTGCGTGACAGGTTTAAACTGTCTTTGTTGTTCTAATTCTTATTGTTATGTAGAACTATCGAGATGGCTGGAAGGAATGATGCTGCTCTTGCTGCTGCTTTACAAGCAATGGCTCAAGTTGTTGGACAACAGCAAGGTGCTGGTGGGGTTGGTGAAGGTGTAAGGATGCTTGAGACCTTCTTGAGGAATCATCCACCAACCTTTAAGGGAAGGTACGACCCTGATGGAGCACAGACCTGGCTGAAAGAGGTTGAGAGAATTTTCCGGGTAATGCAGTGTACGGATGCTCAGATGGTGCGGTTTGGCACCCATATGTTGGCCGAGGAAGCTGATGACTGGTGGGTGAGTGTTCAACCGGTGTTAGAGAATGAAGGTGCTGTGATTACATGGGCTGTGTTTAGGCGGGAGTTCTTGAGGAGGTATTTCCCGGAGGATGTCCGTGGTAGAAAAGAAATAGAATTCCTTGAGCTGAAGCAAGGAGACATGTCTATCACAGAGTATGCTGCTAAGTTCGTGGAGCTTGCCAAGTTTTATCCACATTATGCTGCGGAGACTGCTGAGTTCTCCAAATGTATTAAGTTTGAAAATGGTCTGCGAGCTGATATCAAGCGGGCCATTGGCTATCAGAAGATCAGAGACTTTTTTGAGTTGGTGAGCAGTTGTAGGATATATGAAGAGGACACTAAAGCTCACTACAAGGTGATGAATGACCGCAAAGGAAAGGGGCAGCAGAGTCGCCCGAAGCCTTATAGTGCCCCAGCTGATAAGGGCAAACAGAGAATGCATGATGAGAGGAGACCTGCACGTAGAGATGCTCCTGCTGAAGTGGTTTGTTATAAGTGTGGTGTGAAAGGCCACAAGAGTAATGCTTGCAACCGTGATGAGAAGAAGTGCTTCAGATGCGGAAAGAAGGGCCACACTGTCACCGAATGCAAGCGTGGGGATGTTGTTTGCTTCAACTGTAATGAGGAAGGTCACATCGGTTCTCAGTGTACTAAGCCTAAGAAGGCGCAGACCAGTGGTAGAGTTTTTGCCTTGACCGGTACTCAGACTGATCAGGAGGATCGACTTATCAGAGGTACTTGTTTCTTTAGTGGTACTCCTTTAATTGCTATTATAGATACTGGTGCTACGCATTGTTTCATTGCTATTGACTGTGCACAAAGATTGGGTTTGATTATGTCCGATATGAATGGGGAGATGGTTGTTGAAACTCCAGCTAAGGGTTCAGTAACTACTTCCCTTGTTTGCTTAAGTTGTCCGTTGTCTGTTTTTGGTAGAGATTTTGTAGTTGATCTCGTTTGTTTGCCGTTGGTGGGAATGGATGTAATATTGGGAATGAATTGGTTAGAATACAATC
The DNA here is from genome assembly GCA_958299785.1 of Medicago lupulina. Taxonomy (NCBI): domain Eukaryota; kingdom Viridiplantae; phylum Streptophyta; class Magnoliopsida; order Fabales; family Fabaceae; genus Medicago; species Medicago lupulina. Next base: position 32,651,386 of record OY283144.1, on the reverse strand, counting down.
ATGTCCTGATCAATTGTTTTACGAAGACGGTGCGGTTTTCTTCTGCTGAAGAAGAGAGTGGAACAGAATTTTTATCCACTAAAGAGATGAAGCGTTTAGAAAAGGATGGCGTGTTGATGTTTTCTTTGTTGGCATTCTTGTCGGTGGAGAACCAAGCTGTGATTGATGGGCTGCCTGTTGTGAAGGAATTTCCTGAAGTTTTCCCTGATGAGATTCCAGATGTGCCACCGGAGAGAGAGGTTGAGTTTTCGATAGACCTGGTGTCGGGTACGAAGCCTGTGTCGATGGCTCCTTACCGTATGTCAGCTTCGGAGTTAGCTGAGTTAAAGAAACAATTAGAAGACTTGCTTGACAAGAAGTTTGTGAGACCGAGTGTTTCACCATGGGGAGCGCCGGTGTTGTTGGTAAAGAAGAAGGATGGTAGCATGCGGTTGTGTATTGATTACCGACAGCTGAATAAAGTGACGATTAAGAATAAGTATCCACTACCGAGGATTGATGACTTGATGGATCAACTAGTGGGTGCCCGTGTGTTCAGCAAAATTGATTTGAGGTCAGGTTACCATCAGATAAAGGTGAAGGATGAGGATATGCAAAAGACGGCGTTTAGGACGCGGTATGGTCATTATGAATATAAGGTGATGCCTTTCGGTGTGACGAATGCACCTGGTGTGTTTATGGAATATATGAATAGAATTTTTCATGAGTATCTGGATCAATTTGTTGTGGTTTTTATTGATGATATTTTAATCTATTCTAAGACTGAAGTTGAGCATGCAGAGCATTTGAGGATTGTACTGCAAGTGCTGAAGGAAAAGAAGTTGTATGCCAAGTTATCCAAGTGCGAATTCTGGTTGCACGAAGTGAGTTTTCTTGGCCACATTATTTCTGGTAATGGTATTGCTGTGGATCCTTCGAAGGTTGATGCTGTGTCGCAGTGGGAGACACCAAAGTCAGTTACTGAGGTAAGAAGTTTTCTTGGGTTGGCTGGTTATTACCGCAGATTTATTGAAGGATTTTCGAAGTTGGCACTTCCTTTGACGCAACTGACCTGTAAAGGTAAAGCATTCGTGTGGGATGCTCAATGTGAGAGTAGTTTCAATGAGTTGAAGCAAAGATTGACGACTGCTCCTATTTTAATTTTGCCGAAGCCAGAAGAACCTTTTGTTGTGTATTGTGATGCATCTAAGCTGGGATTAGGTGGTGTTTTGATGCAAGATGGCAAGGTGGTCGCGTATGCTTCTAGACAGCTGAGAGTGCATGAGAAGAATTATCCTACACATGATCTAGAATTGGCAGCCGTGGTATTTGTTTTGAAAATTTGGAGGCATTATTTGTATGGTTCCAGATTTGAAGTGTTTAGTGATCATAAGAGTTTAAAGTACCTGTTTGATCAGAAGGAGTTGAACATGAGGCAGAGGAGGTGGCTTGAGTTGCTTAAGGATTATGATTTTGGTTTGAATTACCATCCTGGTAAAGCCAATGTGGTTGCGGATGCGTTGAGTAGAAAGACATTGCATATGTCAGCAATGATGGTGAAAGAGTTCGAGTTGCTTGAACAGTTTAGAGACTTGAGTCTTGTTTGTGAAAGGTCGCCTCAGAGTGTGCGGTTGGGCATGTTGAAGATTAATAGTGACTTCTTGAATGATATCAAAGAGGCGCAGAAGCTTGATGTTAAGTTTGTGGATTTGATGGCTGCTAGTGATCAGAATGCGGATAGTGATTTCAAGGTTGATGACCAAGGTGTGTTGAGGTTTAGAGGAAGGATTTGTATTCCTTATGATGAGGGTTTGAAGAAGTTGATTTTAGAAGAAAGTCATAAGAGTAGTTTGAGTATTCATCCTGGAGCTACTAAAATGTATCATGATTTGAAGAAATTATTTTGGTGGTCCGGTCTGAAGAGGGATGTTGCCCAATTTGTTTATGCATGTTTGACTTGTCAGAAGTCTAAGGTAGAGCACCAGAAGCCTGCAGGGCTGTTGACTCCACTAGATGTACCTGAATGGAAGTGGGATAGCATTTCTATGGACTTTGTAACGAGTTTACCGAATACTTCAAGAGGGCATGATGCCATTTGGGTCGTGGTCGACAGGTTGACTAAGTCGGCGCACTTTATTCCGATCAGCATTACTTATCCGGTAGCTCAGTTGGCGGAGATCTATATCCATGACGTTGTGAAATTGCATGGTGTTCCATCTAGTATTGTGTCGGATAGAGATCCGAGGTTTACATTAAGGTTTTGGAAGAGTTTGCAAGATGCTCTGGGGTCGAGATTGAGGCTGAGTTCGGCTTATCATCCGCAGACAGATGGTCAGTCGGAGAGAACTATCCAATCCTTAGAAGATTTGTTGAGGGTGTGTGTACTCGAGCAAGGTGGGGCTTGGGACAGCCACTTACCGTTGATAGAGTTCACTTACAACAATAGTTACCATTCGAGTATTGGTATGGCACCGTTCGAAGCTTTGTATGGTCGAAGGTGTAGAACTCCTCTATGTTGGTTTGAGTCGGGTGAAAGTATTGTGTTAGGACCTGAGTTAGTGCAGCAGACTACGGAAAAGGTCAAGATGATAAGAGAAAAGATGAAAGCATCTCAAGATCGTCAGAAGAGTTATCATGACAAAAGGAGGAAAGCCCTTGAGTTTCAAGAGGGTGAGCATGTGTTTTTGAGGGTTACTCCGATGACGGGTGTAGGACGTGCATTGAAGTCGAAGAAGTTGACTCCAAAGTTCATTGGTCCTTATCAGATTTCCGAGAGAATTGGAACCGTGGCGTATCGGATTGGATTGCCACCCCATCTATCGAACTTGCATGATGTGTTTCATGTGTCGCAGTTGAGGAAGTATGTAGCTGATCCTTCGCATGTTATTCCTAGAGATGATGTGCAAGTTAGAGATAATCTTACCGTTGAGACATTGCCTTTGAGGATTGATGATCGCAAGGTGAAGCAGCTGAGAGGCAAGGAGATACCTCTAGTTAGAGTTGTTTGGGGCGGTGTAGCCGGTGAGAGTTTGACTTGGGAATTGGAGAGCAAGATGCAAGAGTCCTATCCTGAGTTGTTTGTTGCTTAAGGTAATATTTCGAGGACGAAATTTTCTTAGTTGGGGAGAGTTGTAACGCCCTAGTTTATATTTTACTACTTTTAGGTGCTTAGAATATTTTATTTGAATTTATAAATGATTATGTGAATATGTGGTGTGTTTATGTGTTTATAATTATTTATGTGATTTATGTCATTTAAGAAAATAGGAGAAATATTATTATTTTGGGGAATTATGAAAATAGAAGAAATAGTAATATTTAGATTAAAGGGATTTAATTGATATTATTGGAATTAAGGTAGTGGGGGTTACACTTTAATTAGGAAGTTAAGAGGGAGTTAAGTGAAAGAAAGGTTTTGGTTGGTAAGAGAATAGAAAGAGTCAGTAAGGAAAGAAAAACAAGAGTACGTATCAGTAAAACAAGAAGAAACAGACTTTTGGGAAGAGAGAAGAGTAGAGCCAAGAACCAAAGGGAGATTGCTAGGGTTGTTGTAGCTTTTGTTTAATTCATCTAATCAGGTAAGGGTGGGCTAGCAATTCATTGGTTAATATATACATGTATGTTTTCATGATTTTGGATTGAAAATGGTGATTTGTTGATTTAGGGTTAAGAACATGAAAAATACCATTGTTGATGAATTATGCATGATTGATGATGTTTCTATGAGATGTTTCCGTTGTGTTGTTGTGTATTGAACCCATAAACATTGTTCTGAATCATTTTGGGTAATTGAGGGATCAAAGTTGGGATTTTTGGGTAGAACCATGCTGAAATCGCACTTTTTTGTGAAGCTGAGTCCAAATTTGATATCGCAAAAACGTGCCACGTTTTGGCAAGCGCGTCACGTTTTTGGTCGACAGAATGCATAGTAATTCTGGGCATAAAAACGTGACACGCTTTCTCAAAAATCAGATCATCCATATTTCACTATTTTTCACCCATTTCTGCTTTGAACTAGCTTTTGGTGTAAACATGAAAGTTTTAGATAATTAAGTTAGCTTTCTAATGGCGTTGGTTGGGCTTGAAAATGATTTGTAGATTTTGAGTTATGATGAAAATAGTCCAGGTGGGTCTCTAGAAAAACTCTAAGAAAACTTAGCATAACTAGTTCCAAGTTAGTCCAAAACCTATGGTTAGTTCCCAAACTTCAAACTTAAGTATTAGAGGTTTAATTGAGGTGTTTTATGAGTATTTAGCTTATGTCTTATTGATCAAACTTGGTTTGCTTTTGAAGGATGTTCTGGACTTTGATATGAATGTAATTGATTAATGTATATGTTGCTATTGTTGTTGATACGGTGGATTAATGTATGTTTACATGAAAATATTATATTTTGCTAAACTTGAGTTGCTTTGGATGAGGTTGAGTGGTGTTATCCAGTTGGGGAGGGTGTCTTAGTTGTTAGACACAGTAGTTGATGTCCTAAGTAGTTGTTGTTGGTTGCATGCTGATATGCACCATTAGATGTTGTTGGGTTGTATGCAGATATACACCATAGAGTCATTCATACTCATATGCATTTGTTGGGGGCTTATTGCCCTGGAATGTTTATCATTCACCTGTTGGGGGCTTATTGCCCTGGAACGCTTTATCGTTCACCTGTTGGGGGCTTATTGCCCTGGGATGCTTTAACCATCCAAACTGTTGGGGGCTTATTGCCCTGGAATGCTTAGCATTCAACGCGCGTAGTATGGTACCACATGTATATTGCATTAGTAGTTGGAGTCTTGCATTACTTGTAGGTGTGAGTTGTCCTTTTGGGATTGTTGTTGGTGAGATGTCGCCACAAGTGTTGTTGTTGTTGTTGCTGATATTAATCAAAGATGAATTTAAATTATAAAGTTGAGATGATAATGATGATAGTTGTTATGAATTGTTGTTGTTTTCAGTTTACCTTGATGATTCATATATCTATATATTTACTTTTGATTTGTGAACTCACCCCTTCTGCTGGAATTGCCGCCTCGTGGGCAAGTGCAGGTAGCGAAGATTAGTGATGTTGGCTCTTGCGTCTAGGGCTCTGATACATAGTAGGGATGGGGAAGCGTTATCTTTCTTGTATTCCTTTATGTATCATTTATTTGAAGAAGATGTTGTTGAGATAAACTTGTTGGATAATTTTAATATGTTGATGGCCTTCAGTGCCAAGATTATGATGTAGTTGTTGCATATGATTTCCAATTAAAGATTTTCCGCTGCAGAATTTTAATATGATGAAATTGTTGATGGTTTTAAATAGTTTTTATATTCTATTTAAATAATTTTGAAAAAGTAGTGTAATACTCCGTTGTTTGTAGAATTACTCTGATTATATTTTATGATTATTACTATTACGTTATTTCGGGAACGGGGTGTTACACCACCCAAGTTAAAAGATCCAGGGAGTTTTTCAATTCCTTGCGTTATAGGCAGTCACATCATTGATAAAGCCCTGTGTGATTTAGGAGCTAGTGTGAGCTTGATACCTCTGTCCATTTGTAAAAAGCTAAACCTAGGAGAGTTGAAACCAACTAGAATGTCTTTGCAATTAGCCGACCGTTCGATTAAACATCCAGTGGGGATAATAGAAGATGTTCCTCTTAGAATTGGTCAACTATACATCCCCACTGATTTTGTAGTCATGGATATTAGTGAAGACTCTATTACTCCTATCCTTTTAGGAAGACCTTTCCTAGCCACCGCGGGTGCCATCATTGATGTCAAGAAAGGAAAACTCACATTTGAGGTTGGCGAAGAGAAGATTGAGTTCATTCTGTCTCAATTTATGAAAAGCCCCTCCATAAATGATACATGTTGTTTTGTTGACATAATAGATGCATGTGTCAAGGAGTTTTCAACTCAAGCTGAACCATCTGAGGAAATAATTGAAGATACAATAGAGGAAGTAGAAGAGATGGAAGAAGTTAGTGATGAGGAGGCCGAAATTTCTCGCAATCTCGAATGCCTCGACCAAACTTCCGATCCATCTTCCGAGCCAGATCACCCCAAGATCGAGCTAAAGGAACTTCCTAAGAACCTCATATATGAGTTCCTAGATAAGGAGCATAATTACCCCGTGATAGTTAGCGCAGAGTTAGGGAAAGAAGAGACGAATAAACTCCTTGATGTTTTAAAGAGATATCCCAAAGCCATAGGATATAAGATTAGTGATCTCACCGGGATCAGCCCCTCTGTGTGTACACATAGAATTTTGCTTGAAGAGGACTCTAAAACCTCTAGAGAGCATCAGCGGAGGCTGAACCCCAATATGAGCGAAGTTGTCAAAAAGGAAGTTATGAAACTCCTAGATGCTGGGATCATATATCCTATATCCGATAGCAAGTGGGTTAGTCCAGTGCACGTAGTGCCAAAGAAAGGAGGGATGACCGTAGTTCAAAACGAGAAGGGCGAATCAGTCGCCAAGCGGACGGTAACGGGATGGAGGATGTGCATCGACTACAGAAAGTTGAACACAGCCACTAGAAAAGATCACTTTCCTCTCCCGTTTATTGATCAAATGCTCGAGCATCTTGCTAGGCACTCATACTTCTGCTACCTTGATGGTTATTCGGGATTCTTTCAGATCCCTATCCACCCGGATGACCAAGAAAAGACCACATTTACATGCCCTTATGGAACATTTGCTTATCGACGAATGCCATTCGGATTGTGCAATGCTCCCGCCACGTTCCAAAGATGCATGATGGCAATCTTTGCCGACTTCCTAGAAGATATTCTGGAAGTTTTCATGGACGATTTCTCCGTATGTGGGTCTAGCTTCGAAGACTGTCTTGGTAATCTTGAGAAAGTTCTGGAGAGGTGTGTGAAAGTCAATCTAGTACTTAACTGGGAAAAGTGCCACTTTATGGTCAAAGAAGGCATAGTACTTGGCCATGTGGTGTCTAATAGAGGAATAGAGGTTGACAAAGCAAAAATAGAAGTTATTGAGAATTTGCAACCCCCCACGACTGTAAGAGAGGTCCGGAGTTTTCTTGGACATGCTGGTTTCTACCGGCAGTTCATTAAAGACTTCTCAAAAATCACCAAGCCTTTAACCGTCCTTCTGATGAAAGACGCTCAGTTCATCTTCGATGAACAATGCCTTGAGTCGTTCCAACTGCTGAAACGTGCATTGATCTCTGCCCCAATAATGCAACCTCCGGATTGGAGCCAACCTTTTGAGATCATGTGCGACGCTAGTGATTATGCAGTAGGTGCCGTTTTAGGACAGCGCAAAGATAAGAAATTGCATGCAATCTATTACGCTAGTAGGACACTTGACGAAGCTCAGATTAACTATGCCACAACTGAAAATGAGCTTCTAGCCATTGTCTTCGCAATTGATAAATTTCGTTCCTACCTAGTAGGATCGAAGATTATCATTTACACAGACCATGCAGCTATCAGGTACCTACTAAGTAAGAAAGATGCAAAGCCGAGACTTATTCGGTGGATATTACTGCTTCAAGAGTTTGACATGGAGATCCGAGATAAAAAGGGAACAGAGAATGTAGTCGCGGATCACCTGTCAAGAATTCAAGATGGTCAGTTGGAGGAGGTGCCCATAAATGATTGCTTTCCCTACGAAAGACTGGTGTCTTTTGTGAAAGCGGAGTCACCTAGATATGGTCACCTCGTAGATTTTCTGGAAGAAGGGAGTTCCGGCATTAAAAAGATACCAGAAGAAGCAAGTGCTTTAAGTAATACCGCTGCCCCATGGTACGCTGACATCATAAATTATCTGGTTGCTGGAATTCTACCTCCCGACTTGACCTATCAGCAAAAGAAGAAATTCTTCCATGACCTTAAGCAATACTACTGGGATGATCCCCTCTTATTCAAAAGAGGAGTGGACGGTATTTTCCGTCGGTGTATCCCAGAAGAAGAAATAGAGAGTGTCATAACACACTGTCACTCCTATCCTGTTGGAGGACACATGAGTAGATCGAAAACTGCAGCGAAAATTCTTCAAGCTGGTCTCTATTGGCCCACCATCTTTCGAGATGTTCATTTTTTCGTTTCGAAATGTGACCGGTGCCAGCGATCAGGAAACATCTCTAGTAGGAATGAAATGCCACAAAAATTTATCCTAGAGGTGGAAGTTTTCGATGTCTGGGGAATTGACTTTATGGGTCCTTTTCCTACATCTATGGGAAATAAATATATACTCATTGCTGTGGATTACGTGTCAAAATGGATCGAGGCCATTGCCTCTCCTACCTGTGATACAAAAGTAGTGGTAAAGATGTTTAAAAACATTATATTCCCAAGATTTGGTGTCCCCAGACTAGTCATCAGTGACGGTGGTTCTCATTTTATTTCAAAAATATTTAAGAACCTCCTAACAAAGTACGGGGTACGTCATAGAGCAGTTACTCCTTATCATCCCCAAACTAATGGGCAGGCAGAGATCTCTAATCGAGAAATTAAGCAAATCCTAGAGAAAACTGTCTCTGTCTCAAGGAAGGACTGGTTCTTGAAGCTAAATGATGCACTCTGGGCCTATAGGACGGCATACAAAACCCCCATTGGAATCACCCCTTTTAAGCTGGTCTACGGCAAATCCTGCCATCTACCGGTAGAGCTAGAACATAAAGCCTATTGGGCCATCAAAGCCCTGAACATGAACCACAGTGATGCCGGAGGAAAAAGGATGTTAAACCTGCATGAATTAGAGGAGTTGAGGTTAGATGCGTATGAGAATGCCTTGATTTATAAAGAAAGGACTAAAAAGTGGCATGACAGGCGCATCACCAGAAGGGAGTTTAATGAGGGCGAGCTAGTACTGTTATTTAACTTTAGGCTGAAACTATTTCCTGGAAAACTTCGCTCTAGATGGAGTGGACCATTTGAAGTGACTAGAGTTAACCAATCCGGTGCTATTGAAGTCTGGAGTGAATCCACCGGAAAGTTCATAGTAAATGGCCAGAGATTGAAGCACTACCATTCAGCAGAGAAAGTAGGGCATGTCGCTACTCTAGTGATGTGTCCTCCTTAAGGGCCAAGCACTAAAAAGTCGAGCTACCGACGTTAAATGAAGCGCTGCGTGGGAGGCAACCCATGAGTTTTAAGTTTAGTTTAGTTTAGTCAGTTAAGTGAATAAAAAGATGCAATCGAAGATGATCAACACCATAATCCACCCCCTCCCCATATTTTCATGCTAACTTTTCTGCAGGTACAAACCACTTCATGATCAGGCGTATGTACACGCCCCCTGTTGATTCTATCGACGATTGTTCTTGCTCGGTAATATCTTTCTTTTTCTCATATTTTTGTTTATTTACATTGAGGTCAATGTAGGTTTTAAGTGTGGGGGAGGATTCTTCCACCTTAATAGTTTAAGATTTTCATTTTCATTAATAAAGTAGTGTTATCGAGTCAACTGCATGCACAGTCGAGTCATTTATGTTGTTGTTTTTGCTTTGTTATCTAATTCTCCTGTTGCTTGAACCACTTTAAGGCTGAGTTTGATGATGATTTTGTGCATAAACACCTTTTCCTTTTTAAGTTTCACTAAACTCATATCATATTTCAATGTGAAAATTCTCTTTTTGAGAAAAGCACAAAGTTGCAGTCTTTGAGTAATTGTGTAGATAGTATTTTAAGGAGCACGTTCTAACTTCAATGGTAATTTAACCCTTTAAAGTTTTCAGAGTAAAAGTAGTATAAGTTAGTGTGACTCTAGGGGGTTGGGAGTAGGCCTCACTTGCTTCTCACGTGAAGATGGTGTTTCTGAAAATCAAAAGTAGCTTCCGTAATTCCTTCTTATAAATGAGAAAAAGGGGTCAGAACAAATACATATATATAGGGGGAATCATTGACTCTGGGGGGTCGGGAGTAGGCCTCACTTGCTTCCCACGTGAAGATGGTGTCTCTGAATATCAATAAAAATTCTGTAGTTCCCCAAAGTGTATAAATATTAAATGATCAAAGTGATTTCCACCTCTCTTATATGAAATGAAGCAGGAACTTTTCTCGGTTTATTTACTGTTGAAGTTAGAACTTGTTTTCCTCATAATATTTCTTACACAGGCGCAATAAAAAGGCTGGACTTCACACACACACACTCGCTTGAAATATTGTTGTAGGGTTGATGTGATCCTTAATAAGTGTTTAGGTTGTGATAAATGCACCCTGAGAACAAAGCCTTGAAACATAATTGATTTTTAGTTGATTATAATATTCTGAATTATGTTGCTATTGTCCCCTGTCTCTTGCTTGAGGACAAGCAATGGTTCAAGTGTAGGGGAGTTTGATAACATGCAAAATACACCAATATTTCAGCTCGTTCTGTGTATAATTCAAGCTTGTTTAGGCTTAGATTCTCTTGATTTTGCCTATGTTATGCTGGTTGTTTGGTTATGTTTCAGGTACACAACATTAGAGGCTTCCATGCGCAGAAACGACGAAATTCGGCAAAGAAATACCAAGTCCTGAAAATTCAGCTTCAGGGTGACGGCCGTCACACTCAGTGGCTGGCAGACCGTCACCCTTCAACTCATCCGGACCGTCACCAGCCTCTCAGGCCGTCAGCACCCGTGACTGGCAGACCGTCACACCCTGTGACGCCCGTCACGGGTCCGGGAGAATCAGTCTCCCCCACGTTTCAGAAGCAGTTCTGCAGTTTTCTTCCCACTTTCTCCACCTTCAAGTACACGATCAGACCACGTTTTGGACGGATTTTGGCCTATAAATAGGTCCAAAGAAGAGTGAAAAAGGGTTGGAAAAGTTTAGAAAGCATTTAGTTACAGACTCAGTTTATTTTTCCTTGTAATTTGCATAATCTTGTAATTTACAATTTCTACATTCAAGCTTGTTACCTTACGAATTTGATGCATTTGAAATTATACTCAATTAAAGTTTCCATCTAATTACAGGTTCTTTGTTTTCTAATTTATTCATTCTGTTTCTTTTGTTTTCCTGTTCGTGAATCTATGCTGAACATGAATAGTTATTTATTTACCATTTACATTATGTCTGAGTAATTCTGTAAAGTGTCCGGAATGTAGAAACAATCGTACCAATGATATTCAGCTGAAAAGTATGATTGAATTTTATAGCAGAATTTATTTTTATGTCTGATTATTCTGATTTTAAACGATGAATTTTATGGTAACTGTTTCGTATCGAAAGAACGGGACTCATAACTGTCTGTAGAATAATCAGGAATTATTTTAGTAATTCAGCGATAGCATTTTCTTAAAGTAATTTTGACATTCTTAATTTTCAAAAACGCTATTTTAAACGCTAAGTCATACACGCGAAAGCTGATGATTGAGAGTTTAAAATACGGATTTAGTATTGCGAAAGCATACTGATTTCTTTAAATTGGAATTATTCTAAAAATAACTTTTCAAACAAAACTGGATTAATTTGAAATAAAAGTAATTTTGACGTTATAAGGCGAACACGCGAAAGCGGTCGAATAGATTATAAAGTTAGGATTTTTATGTCGCGATCGTGAAAGCGAAGCGACTGCTTTTTAATTTAATCCTTTTACGTGCGAAAATATTTTCCTACTATAAAATTAAATACTACTCAGCTGATATCAACGGTCGACGTAAACTATATTCCGGGCACTCGTCATTAAAATTAATTAAAGTTATTTTCATATTTTGCAACCAAATTGATTAGCATCGCCTTAGATAAACAACGTGACAATTAATTACGGTAGTTGACATTGGTCTCTGTGGATTCGACAACCTTTTATACTAAAACAGATATTTCCGTACACTTGCGGACCTATCACACGGCCCGTGCCAAATGTGGCACGACCGTGCTACCCCTCAGAACCCCTTTTGCTGCTTTTTCTTCTCTTGCAAGCTACTCTGTTTTGTAGTTTAGGCCCATAGTTTCTTGTGGGGCACTCTAGCATTATAGTTGCTTAGGTTTTAAGTCAATTGTAAGCTATAAATAGAGTAGTCTTCCACCACAAATATTCATCTTATTCTTGGAATACAATAGTGACAGTTGTCTTTCTAATAATAATTTCTCTCTTTATTTTATTGTTATTTATTTTATGTCTTCTCTCTTCTTCCCCTTGTCTACTATGATCATGAGTGAGTAGACTTCTTTAGTCTTGGGATTGTTGGATAGTCTAATGACATAATCCAAAACAAACCAAGCTTTCTTTCTAAACTTTATGTAAACCTAAATTTCTAATCTAAATTCACCACTTTAACATGGATTAATCATTATCAAACTGTGGACGCGAAAGCTGAGGGTTTGATAATTATTAATCCATTATCCCAAATATCAATTCATAAAGCGAAATCCGAGTCTTGATATTGGAACAAGTGAATTTAGACAGAGATTGTAAAGGCAGCGAAATAGTCTTTGCAATCTTTGGACGAAGTAGTTTCACAGCCTTAATGCATCTTCTAGTAATCAATTCAGTGAAATAGGGTTGATTGCTAGGAGTAAACTCTTACTGGACTGAGAGGAAAAGTAAGGGGCTAAAGGGAAACCGGTCATTAGAAATTAAGTCCAACATAAGGTTCTAAGGTTAAAGCTTCGGTTTGTGGAGGACTTGTTATTTAGATGGACCAATAATCCCAAGACACTTTTTATTATTGCTATTTATTTTTATTATTTTCTATCCAAACTTTATTATTTCTATTATCTTCTAATCATTATTAAAAGTTAATTAAATTCATAACTCCCTGTCGGAACGATATCTTTTATTACTACATCGGTAGAACCGTACACTTGCGGTTTTGCTCATCAAAGTGTTTGAAGAGAACTGCTCCTGAAGTCAAAACTGCTCTTGAAGTTAAAAGTGCTCTTGACGACAAAGTGCTCTTGAAGTGATGATTTCATCAGAAGCAAGTTCATCAGAAGAGTCTCATTAGAAGCTGAAGATCACCAGAAGCTGTAGTTCATCAGAAGATGCAAAACTTAAAGCTTCAAAGGTTGTTCAATGGATTTAATCTCGTCTAAGCATTGCAGAAGACCAGAAGAGTGAAGCAACGGCTAATTCAAATGAACTTGAAGGCATTGGATGCTTGTTCTTTGAAGAGCGTTGACAAAGTACAATTGTACGAAGTGTACAACCACTACCTCCACTACTCAGTTTTTGTCTCCGCTACAAGACAAGAATAACAGCTCTTCCTGCAACGATGTTCCTACAGACATGGAATGAATTTTAAATTGATCATTCATAGGACAACAACCATATCAGGCAAAAGGTCATTGACGATTGATCAAAGTTTTAAACAACTCTTATCTTGATGTGCTGGCAATTCACAACGTTTCTTTCACACCTCTATATAAAGGAGTGAAGACTTGAAGAATTGAAAAAGAGACTCACAACAATTTAAAAGAGAAAAACCTCTACTGATATTGTTTTGCATCAAAAAGTTCACTTAGAATTTATTATCAAAGATCATATCTTAGAAATTTTAGAGTCTTAAGAGTCTGTAATTGATTTGTATTGTGAGCACTACTGATTGTATATCAAGTGTTCAACGTCAAACATTTTTCTTTGTAATTCTGTTGAATTAGAAGTCTCTTGCAATTGTGCTTGAGCATGGAAGTCTCTTGATTGTGTTCAGGAGCATAGGAAGTCTCTTGCGGTTGTACTTGAGCATTTGAAGTCTCTTGCTAAGTTTAGTAGTGAGAATTTGTAATCAGATATTACATTATAGTGAACTCTCCTTAGAAGTGCAAGGGGGACAGGACTACTTCCGGTTTGTGGACGGAACCTGTATAATTGCTTGTGTCTTTCTTCTTTCTCTCTCTCTGTTTCATCCGCTGCATCTAGAATCTGAACATCACTTCAGAAGTTGTACTCTAACTGCTTCTGATCAGTGACTTCAGTAGGAGAAAACGAAAAAAAGCTAACACAATTCAACCCCCCTTGTGTTTTTCTCACCTTCAAGGTTTTCATTTTGTATCTTCAGGAGCATCTTCTTTTCCATAGACAAACTGTTGTAGGCACCCTTCTTCTTGCTGTTAAACATGGTTTAATGAACAACTTCATTCCATGGACTCTTCTTGTTGTTGTCCAAACCATCTTTGAAATTGCCTTCAGAAGCCCTTTTGATGACATACATAATCACATCTTGGGAGATGAAGAATGGAATGCCTGTAATGGTTGACCTGATTTCTATGTCAACAAATGGTTCCAGACCCATTTCTTCTCTTGATTTCCCTTCCAAAGTAGGATTAATCAGTATCTTCTCTATTTCTTCCAATTTAGCAGCTTTCTTGTCATAAACATGCGCTCTAACCCAGAAGTGGCTAACCAGATTTTCGTAGGTTGGACCATTCAGCATATTGAAGTAATCCATGAGACCTTGAGCTTCATAATAACTTCTGATGTCACAGCCATGGTGTGCTAAAGAGTTGAAATCAACTGGTCGCTCAACTTGAACGTATAAAATCCCACTCTTCTAGGGACATAGTTCTTCCCTTTATATCATAAGCTGGAGTTTCTTGTTGTGTAGAAGTTCCTTGTGCAGTATCTTGCATAGCTGATTCTGGAATTGAGCTTGAGGATGCCATTGATGATGATGAAATTTTTAGGGTTCTAGGTTTTGATTGAAGAGAAAGAGCTTTTGCTTCATAGACAATCGGTGTATAATAGAAAGTGTAGGTTGTGATGTGAGTAGTGTGTGTTTTGTCTAACTGATTTGAGTAAAAGCAAACAATTGCAATTCAGAGGGGACAAACAAACACAACATTAATGACAATTGGGGGCGCGAGAAAGTACATTCAAAGCATAAAATCATCATAGCCCTTCTTAAGTTATACACCAATACAAATAAGCCACGTCAGATAACTTCATATGCGCTGTCAAGTTAGTGGGACAAGTGCTACCAAAAAGCAACTCCAACGCCTCCACTAGCTCTGCTATTCAGAAGCACAAAATCCATCTACTGAAGTTAAAAATGCTGATGTCATCTTCAGAAGCACATTTTCCTCAAACTCTCAGTTAAGAGCTTCTGATGGACCATAGCTTTTGAACTAACTTCAGGACCTAACTTCTAGTCAGGAGCAAGCAATTTTAATCACACACAAAGTGCATGTTCAAATTTTTCTTTATAAAATCAAATCTTTCCACAGTTAAAGGTTTAGTGAATATATCAACCCACTGATGTTCAATATCAATGAATTGTATATCCAAGATTCCTTTTTGAACATAATCTCTAATAAAATGGTGTTTGATTTCAATATGCTTGGCTCTTGAATGTAGAATTGGATTCTTTGACAAACAAATAGCAGCAGTATTATCACAATAAATGGGAATACTGTTAGCATTAATCTGATAATCTTCCAACTGGTGTTTCATCCAGAGTAGTTGTGCACAACAACTTGCAGCTGAAATGTATTATGCTTCTGTTGTAGACATAACAATAGTTGCTTGTCTTTTGCTTGCCTAGGATATATGATTCTTACCCAAGAACTGACAATTGCGACTAGTTGATTTTCTTTCAATCCTGTCACCAGCATAGTCAGCATCACAAAATCCAACCAACTGATAATCTAGGGATTTCCTATAAAGGAGTCCAAGATTAGTTGTTCCTTTCAGATACCTGAAGATTTTCTTAACAACTGTTAAATGAGATTCTCTAGGATTTGACTGGAATCTTGCACACAAGTATACACTAAAAAAAAAAATCTGGCCTAGATGCAGTGAGGTATAACAGAGAACTAATCATACCTCTATACAACTTCTGATCTACCTTTGATCCAGTATCTTCTTTGCTTAAGGTGCAGGTTGGATGCATTGAAGTGTTCATCACTTTACAATATTCTAGCTTGAACTTTTTTATAAGCTCCTTTGTGTATTTGGTTTGATGAACATATACTCCATCTTTACTTTGGTTAATTTGAATTCCAAGAAAGAACTTCAATTCTTTCATCATGCTCATTTCAAATTCATCCTGCATTAACTTAGAGAATTCCTTGCAAAGAGATGCATTAGTAGAACCAAATATTATATCATCAACATATATCTGCACAACAAGAATGTCTTTCTCAAGAGTCCTTCTGAAGAGTGTTGTGTCAACTTGACCTCTTTTAAAATCATTTTTAATTAGGAAATTACTCAGTCTATCATACCAAGCTCTGGGAGCTTGTTTCAAGCCATATAGTGATTTCTTAAGTTTATAAACATGGTCAGGATGCTTAAGATCCTTAAAACCAGGAGGCTGCTTGACAAACACTTCTTCTTTTATGACTTCATTTAGCAATGCACTCTTGACATCCATTTGATATAATATTATGCCATGATTATCTGCATAGGATAGAAGTAACCTGATTTCTTCCAATCTTGCAACTAGATAAAATGTTTCAATGTAATCAATGCCTTCTTGTTGAGTGTAACCTTGTGCAACAAGTCTAGCTTTGTTTCTGGTTACATCACCTTGTTCATTCAACTTGTTTCTGAATACCCATTTTGTTCCAATAATGTTCTTCTGAGGAGGTTTGGGAACCAGATCCCACACATCATTTCTTTGAAACTGATTGAGCTCTCCTTGCATAGGTAATATCCATCCATCATTTGAAAGTGCTTGATCAACTGTAGCAGGTTCAATCACTGATAAATCCTATCATAGAGTCTTCTTGTCTGAAATATGATCTTGTTCTTCTAGGACTGTCTTTGTTTCCAATGATTTGATCCTCAGGATGTGAAGACTTGTACTTGAATGTATTCTTCGATTGATTTGCTTGCTGAGAGCCATCTTTAGCTTCATCAGAAACTACTTCATCTTGAGCTTCTGAAGTCGGTTCAGCTTTTGGACTGTCTTCAGATTCTTCAGTTTGATCAAGTTCTAAAGTATCTTTAGTAGCCTGTATATCTTCATAACTTTCATCTTGCTCTAGAGTTTCACTTCCAGGCTCTTGGTCATCAAATTTAACGTGCATAGATTCTTCAACACAGAGTGTCTCTGAATTATACACTCTGTATGCCTTTGACCTTTTAGAGTAACCTAAGAAGATTCCTCTTTGGGCCTTGGCATCAAATTTCTTTAGGTAGAACTTGTTATTTAGAATGTAACAGGTACATCCAAATTGATGAAAGTAAGATATATTGGTTCTTCTTCCCTTAAAGAGTTCATATGCTGTTTTCTCCAATATAGGTCTGATATAGATCCTATTTTGAACATAACATGTTGTATTCACTGCTTCTGCCCATAAATGTTTAGCCAAATTATTTTCATGAATAATTGTTCTTGCCGTTTCTTGTAAAGTTATATTCTTTCTCTCTACAACCCCATTTTGTTGCGGAGTTCTAGGAGAAGAGAATTCATGGACAATTCCATGTTTTTAACAAAAATTTTCAAATGGCTCATTTTCAAACTCTCCACCATGATCACTTCTGACTTTTAAAACTTTCATTTCTTTTTCAGACTGTATTTGAGTGCAGAAGTTATTGAATACATCATATGCATTGTCTTTGCTTCTTAGGAATTTCACCCAAATCCATCTGCTGTAATTATCAACAATGGCTAATCCATATTTTCTTCCATATAAGGATGCAGTATTAACCGGTCCAAATAAATCAATAGGAAGCAGTTCTAAAGGTCTGGAGGTTGAGAGAATGTCTTTAGCTTTAAAAGATGATTTCACAATCTTCCCTTTTTGGCATGTGCCACAAAGTGCATCTGAATGATAGTCAATGTTGGGTAGGCCTTTGACAAGTTGTAACTTACTAAGCTTAGAGATTAACCTCCATTTAGCATGTCCTAACCTTTTGTGCCATACCCACTTCTTATCATTCATTGATAGAAGACAGATTAACTTCTGATCAACCAGTTCAGAGAAATTGATTTTTTTGACATTATCTATTCTCTACTCTCTTTCCTTTGAACACAATGGACTTGTTAGCTTTGTTGATTACTGTGCAGTTGGTCTTTTCAAACATCACATCATAACCATTGTCACAAAACTGACTGATACTTAAAAGGTTATGTTCAAGACCATCTACCAACCACACATTATTAATAGAGATAGAGGAGTTACCAATAGTTCTTGTACCAATGATCTTTCCAGACTGGTTGCCTCTAAACTTCACATTTCCTCCTTCTTTCATTGTGAGGGTGAGGAACATTGACTTCTCTCCTGTCATATGTCTTGAGCAACTGCTGTCCAGAATACCATGATTTTTGCTTTTCCTTTGCTTTTAGGCTTTTTTGCAGTATTGACAATTTCAGATTTAGGTACCCATTATTTTATGGGTCCTTTGAGGTTAGTGCTGGAAGTTTTACTCATCGCTTCTTGTACCTTGAGGTGTGGTTTTGAGAGCTTCTGATTGATCAGTACTTTAGGTTTTGAAGTAATCTTAGCCTTAGAGCTAGAAGCTTCAGGTTTTGTTTGAAAGCTTAGCCATCATCTCAACAAGATCTTCCTCAGAATCTCCATCAGGTGATTCTTCTTTACATTCTATGACTTTAAGAGCTTTTGATGACTTTCCTTTAGATGGTAGAGCAATAGATTTACTCTTCTTAGCAGGCTCATGTTCATTAAGACTTATCTCATGAACTTTGAGAGAGTTGACAAGATCTTCAACACTCAGAGTGTTTAGATCTTTAGCTTCCTCAATAGCAGTAACCTTTGGTCTCCATCTTGTCGGCATGCTTCTTAGTATCTTGCTCATATGATCAGAAGCAACATAGCTTTTCTTCAGTATTTGTAGTTCAGAGACTAAGGTTTGAAATCTTGAGTACATCTCCTCAATATTTTCTTCATCCTTCATCTTGAACAACTCATACTGATGAACAAGCATAAGTGCTTTAGCATCTCTAACCTTCTTTCTACCTTCATAGTTTGCACAGAGAAAAGCAACCATAGCCTTTACAGTAGATTTATCACTCATCTTCATATACTCTGCATGAGGCATATGTTGGAGTAAGCCCTAATAGCCAATCTATATTGATTGGGTTTGACTTTGTATCATGATATTGATATAAATATATATTGTGAATATATAAATAATAAGGCATTTCTTTATTGATTTTGTTTTGTTTCAAAATAATAAAGTCCCTAGAATAGTTAGTCTGTTTAATGGAACATTAAGTATAACTTAATTGTGAGACCCCATTAAACATTAAGACACTATTCTTAAAGTATCCGTAGTCAAGCTTTATTGAGAAGTGGGATATCATTAAAGCATAGAGACTATTATGTGGATAGACTGATGATCACATCTCACAGATCATGGATAAAAAGTTGTTAAGTCTACACATAGATATAAATATTAGGAGTAATATTTATATTGGATTGACCCACCATGAGAATACTACATAGTAAAAGTTATGAAAAGTGTCATAAGATATTCTCATAGTGATAGTGGTGTATTCCACCCTTTGACCTGAAACCACTATGTACCCTAGATGTTGGAGTCAAGTGCTTTGTCACCATTCAAACGTTGTCCGTAACAGGATGACTATAAAGTTGGTTGATGGGTACTCCACGAATCATGCTGAGGGACATGAGTGACCTAGATGGAATTTGCCCCTCCTACATAACAGGAGAAATGTCTACGGGCCCAATATTGAACTAGACAAGGATGACACGGTCTATGCCTCGTGTTCAATATAGACATAAGGGCAAAAGGGTAATTATACACATGAACATTATCACAGAAAGGTTTCATCAGATCACATGACATTCTCGTCACTTGGGTAGCAGTGATGTGTTGCTAGATACTGCTCACTGTTTCTAATATTAAATATGTGATTTAATATTATTGCCAACGTTATGGGAACCTATAGGGTCACACACAAAGGACAGATAGATGAGAGAAATAAATAAGTAAGACTTATTTATAAAATAAATAAGTGAGACTTATTTATAAAATAATAAGTGAGACTTATTAGTAATTAAATAATTAAATATGACTTTATTATTTAATTTACGAAAAAATAGAGAAACGCGGTCCACCGTAAGGTACGGGGTATTTAAGTGTTGTCTTGCTGACCACACAAGTGATTCTATAAATAGAACCCTTGTGTTGAAGCATTACTAACTTTTGTGAGTGCTTAACCTAATTCACAAAAGTTGTGAATCCCTAGCCACCGCTCTCTAAACTTGTTCTCTTTGAATCTCCGTTGGAATTGGCTAGCACCGGTCATCGAAGAAGTTCTGTTCGTGTGGACTGAGTAGAGGCATCGCTGCTTTGCTTTGCTCGTCATCAGAAATATTTCTTCTACAAAGGTTCTGCTCTTCAAGAGGTAAACACATGAATCTTAAAGTGTTTAAGTTTCTATTTGATTTGTGATTAATGATTTAATCAAGATCCGTTTCAATGGGATTTCTTCCGCAAAGAGGATTAAAATTTTCAAAAACCCCTCTTAAAATCCCTACAGTGGTATCAGAGCTTCGGTTCAGGTTAAATCATTAAATCCAAATTGTTTGACGCACTGTGATGATATTATGACGTGGGTTTTGCTTCTGGGATTAAAGTGTTTTAATCATGTCAAGTGTATCGTACTCATCGTGTGTGAATTCTATTGCTATATGATAGTCACCGTGTGAAATTTTATTAGATGCATGCTTAATCATCGTGTGATTTCAAAGAGTCGTATGCGAATCCGTTTAGAAGTTTCTCTTGTACAAGGGTTTTCAGTTACGTGAATTTTGAATCAGATTCAAAGGTTATCAAAACTTGTATTGAGAGAGACGTGATGCTTCAATTTTAATTGGCATTAGTTTCAATTATATGATAATTGTTATTTGGCATTAATATCAATTATATGATAATTGATTAGTGTTTCTATTTTGTTGTTCTTTGAAAATCAATCATGACTCATGGGATTTGGTACAAAATTTTAGCCAGCAACGTTTTTCAATTGCAAAAGGTTTGTTAGTTTGTTTTGCAAACCTGATAGTTAAAAGTCTAATTTTGGAAACCAAATATCTTTTAAAATTGTTTTAAAAGATAACAACATTAATTCTGGAAAATCATGATTCAAAATATTTGATTTTGAATTAAAATTTTGAACCAAGATTAATTGATTTGATTTTATTGTGTTCTATTTTAGTGTTAAAATATATATCCCATTAATATGTGAATTGATTTTGAATATACTGAATCATGATCATGATATAAGGGTTATTGATTTTAATCTAAAATAGTTAGCTAATTGCCACGATCAATGCCTACTAGCTAGCGTTCTAATCGGATTCGTTGACGTAATACTCTATGTGCACGTTTTGTTTTGAATTGGTTAAGTAATTACATGTTTGACTTTGATATTCAAAATATTTTATTTTAATAATAATAACAATAGAAGGTTTATTATTATTGTTAGTTATTTATTAATATTAATATTTTAAATTAATGGTATAGGGCTATGACCTTAGATTAAGGCGTTTGTTTATTTAAATACGATCTGTGTGTCGTGATTTATTTATTTATTCTAAATACGACCTGCGTGTCGTGATTTATTTTAATTATTTTATTTGAGTGTCAAATAATGTAATTGCTCAAGTTGAAGAGAAGACGACGCCAAAAGGTGATTTCGATGGAGAAACTTTTGAAACTTGCTCGTGGGTCAAAGAATTGTAATAAAGTAGTTTATTTAATTCTTACGCGTTAGGAGGTCATAACCATACTACCTAATTTATTATTTTATGTATGTGATGCATGAAATGTATTTTTAGTTACCGCATGTATGAGATGTATGCTTAACATGTTTTAGATGTATATTAGCATGTGTGTTTTAAATGTTTTATATACTTGCTTTCTATGAGCATGAATGTCATGCATCTTTAAAGACACGTTTATGAGATACACATGTCAATGAGATTAAACTAAATAAAAATCCTTCAAATAGAATATGAAGTAAATTGTTTTCCAAAGTATAACACACTTCAAGACTAATATCGAAATATGTAGGTTTCGCCTCCGCGAGGTGCACTTTCTATACTAGTAAGTTGTGGTGCGGTAATTCTATTTACCGATTGTTATTTTTGGATCTAACTTAACTAGATTATTTTAATAAGATTAAAATATATATATTTACTTCAAATGAAATATTAAGTTTAATGCTTTCCAAAAGTTTAACACCCTTCAAGACTAATATCGAATATGTGGGTTTTGCCTCCGTGAAGCGCATATTTTATACTAGTAAGTTGCGGTGCGGTAATCCAATTTACTCAAGTGTTATTCTTTTGGGTTTAACTTAACTAAATTAATTTTAATAAGATTAGAATAAATTTAGAAGCTATAATTGGGAAATGTCTATATGATAGACTTGAGTTAGAGTTATTCACCCAATTGATTTGAAAGTTGTATATGATACAATTGAAAATGTTTCTACCTAAATAAACTGAGTTTTGAGTACAGCCCCCGTTGACTCAAAGCGAAGTGAAATATGGATTTCAACCCACTAGAAAATCTTCCAATAAGATTTTCCGAATCAAATGTTGAAGGTCATTTGTTTTGATTAAAATAGTGGGAGCATATTTAATTAAAGACCTAATTAAATTATGTTTTTAAATCATGATACATTTATTTTATTTATTTTCTGTATTTAGAATTTCTTCAGCATATACATTTTATTATACTGTTAAATGTTCTTTATGAAGAACAAAATCTTCAGAAAGGAGTTTCTGAATTGGTACAAAATAGGGATGGCAATTGGACCCAGGCCCTATGGGTACCCGCAAAAAATATCCACAATGGATAGGGTAAAACCCCGCTTTCATGGGTTTGGGCACGGGTCCGGGTAATACCCACACATATTAATGGGTATGGGCTCGGGTAAGGGTACTATAGTGCCCAGACCCTCAACCCCGCATATACATATTTATATAATAGCATAAATAATTTATTTATTTTTAGTGCATAATTAATTAATTTGTTTGGATATTTAAGCCAAAACTTAAACCTAAACTAAAAAAAACTGCTTAATACAATATCAGCTCCATCCTACCGGTGTACAATTTTTTAAGGATATTTTAGATTTTTTTTATTTGAGTAAATATTACAATTCGTATTATTTTATAAGTTAACTTTAAAAAAATTGGACCATAGTTTTATTTCAATAGTGATGTTTTTATTGTCTTTTCATAGTTAAAGTGCGGGTAATGGGTACGGGTATGGATACTTAGGTACCCATAGTGTATGGGGAAGGGCACTAAAGTTGTCGCCCACGAGGGTATGGGCATGGGTACGGGTATTTTTTCCAAATGCGGGTATGGGAATGGGCACTGTAGTACCCTACCCATTGGGTACCCATTGCCATCCCTAGTACAAAATTAAGAATTGTTCTTAAGAATGAGAAAAACTGTTAAAGAGTTAAAATAGAAGTAAGACTTCTTATTTGTTCATATAGTTATAGAAAGTTAAATTTCTTCTGCATTATAAGTATATGATACTTGATGATTAATCTCATATTTGTTGAAATATAGAGTTTTAAAGAAGCGGGACATTAACTATAAGTGAAGTCCACTTACGTCTAGAATGAAACAAACTGTTTCATTGACATAGGAGCTAATGCTTGGACTTAAATTTAGCTTGATATGGAACCAAATCATTGTTATTAAATTCCATATAATATAGAAGCATTATGTCCTAAATCTTGTTTTGACAAGAGAAGGATTGTGTAGTTGAATAAAAGACAAATGTTGTCCTATTATCCAAATAATGTTTTCTATAAAAGTGTGCTAATCAAGTAATGGAATTGAGTTCCATGATCTTGATAAGATGATCTATAACATATGAAAAAGGATCAAATGAGATTTGAACCTTTTGTATATCATTGGCATTATTGTTTAGTACAAACAGGTGTGATTCACATTTCCAAAATTCGTGGATATGGACTATTGGACTCATTTGATTTTATATCATTTGAAGGATGCGAGTCCCACATTTCAAAATAGATTAGTATACCAGTCACCAACAAAGGTGAAAGGGCACGTAACTTATTTGAGTTTATATACATATGAGATGTATATGGAAAACTAAACATATTTGCTAGATATTGTTTCTATTACTTCATCTAACATTACTAAATCATTTAGTAGATAAGCAAAGTGTATTTGACACGATTCAAGAAAACTTTGAAATTGTTCAAAGATTTTAACAATGAAGTAAAAGGAATAAGTTTGAAAAGTATAAAGACTATACAATTAAGTCGTGATGGTAAATGCTTAATTAATGAGTATAATGATTATTTATATCGCTTCATGTTTGACATGACTCGATCTAAAATAGTTTAATTATAACTCAGACTCTTGAAATTAATGAAATTATAGTTATTCTTCACCCACAACAAGTTCTAATTGAGTATTCATAAAGGCACCATATTAGATATGAAGGTAAGAGTACCTATTTTTGACTTTATGATAATTTGAGGTTATATGGTTTACTAGATAAACTAAACTTCAAATTAAATGAATGTATACTTGTGGAGGTTCCCTTAGGAAACTAGAGGATACTATTTCTACATCTTCTTCCTTGACAAAAGTTGTTTGTCGCTAGAACTGGAGTATTCCTTTTCAAGGAGTATCGCTCTGAAAAATCTAGTGGGAGTGATGTATAACTTGAATTAAGTCAAGTACCACAAAATACATATTTCTCTAAGAATGGAACATGAACTGATTCAACAAAGGGTTGTTGGTAAATCACTAGTTCAAGTAGCACATGATCTAGATGAGTTTGATATGTCATAACACTAGGATGAGAAACATGATTTTGTCATGACTCAACAAGGTGATATGATGCTCATGGAAGATGAGCACCTGACTTACTAGAAGGTCGCAAATGGCCTGATTTTGAGAAGTGGCTAGATCCCATAGGATCTTATAAAGAATCCATGTACACAAACCATATATGGATATTGGTTATATCATCCAAATGAGTATGACTCATAAGATGAAGAATGTGAGTTTTCTAGAAAACTGACATGGATGGTATTATAAGTACCTTTAAGATGTGATTGATTGTAGAAGGTTTCATGCAACTCGTGATGTAAATCATGACGAAACTATTACATCATCGTAATGCTTAAATCTAACAATCCCAATTGTCATTGTTGTATAATACGAATTCTAGGAGATGGATAACGATGTTGCATTCTTTAATTAGAATGACCTTATATATGTATTTGATATACATAGGATTTCGTTAATCCAAAGGATACTAGAAAGGTAGATGTATTATAAAATTCATTTATGAATTAGAGAAAATTTCTCAAAGTTGAATTTTTTTTATTTTATTAATGAAGTTTTATGAAAACTTTTATTAATAAAGAAATCTTGTGCACATAAGGAGATTAGTGGGAGCATTGATATTAGTTTGGTGGAGTATGTGGTGACATACTAGTCACCAAAATAATTTATCTACACATGTAAGACATGGTTAGAAAATTATTTTTAATATGTACCAGAATTGATTATAGTGTTCAACGCTAGAATACCTTCAAGAATATCCTTGGATGTCTTAAAGGACTATGAATTGTTTCTTGAACACAGATGAAAGAAACATTGTAAATGAGTTACAATGATATTGACTTTCATATCGGTGTACAGTATATTCAGATCGTAATTTGGAATAAATGTTATGCTAGGATATAACCTATGAAATTTGTAAAAGTACAAGTTTCAGATAGTCGTTGTTTCTATTACAGATGTCAAATATATATGATTTGTATTGTTTAGCTCATAACTGAGTGAAAACATGTGTTTCTTGCGTTGCGGATTCCATTGATCTCGTCTGAGGTAAAATTGGTTTAAATCTTGCGAGCAATGAAAACTTGATCTCACCAATGATCCAAATGTATACTTTGACACATCAATTTCTTTTCGATAGAAGATCGAAAGTGGAAATTGAAAGAAGTATAACCTTCCAACATAGGAAAGAGTTCCTTATCTTCTAGCAGAGTATCTTGCCCATAGTGTGCTTGATGCTAACACTTGACCAATAATTATTGAGTTAATATTTGATTGGCTTTTAGTGCTAGTGGGAGATTGTTGGAGTAAGCCCTAATAGCCAATCTATATTGATTGGGTTTGACTTTGTATCATGATATTGATATAAATATATATTGTGAATATATAAATAATAAGGCATTTCTTTATTGATTTTGTTTTGTTTCAAAATAATAAAGTCCCTAGAATAGTTAGTCTGTTTAATGGAACATTAAGTATAACTTAATTGTGAGACCCCATTAAACATAAAGACACTATTCTTAAAGTATCCGTAGTCAAGCTTTATTGAGAAGTGGGATATCATTAAAGCATAGAGACTATTATGTGGATAGACTGATGATCACATCTCACAGATCATGGATAAAAAGTTGTTAAGTCTACACATAGATATAAATATTAGGAGTAATATTTATATTGGATTGACCCACCATGAGAATACTACATAGTAAAAGTTATGAAAAGTGCCATAAGATATTCTCATAGTGATAGTGGTGTATTCCACCCTTCGACCTGAAACCACTATGTACCCTAGATGTTGGAGTCAAGTGCTTTGTCACCATTCAAACGTTGTCCGTAACAGGATGACTATAAAGTTGGTTGATGGGTACTCCACGAATCATGCTGAGGGACATGAGTGACCTAGATGGAATTTGCCCCTCCTACATAACAGGAGAAATGTCTACGGGCCCAATATTGAACTAGACAAGGATGACACGGTCTATGCCTCGTGTTCAATATAGACATAAGGGCAAAAGGGTAATTATACACATGAACATTATCACAGAAAGGTTTCGTCAGATCACATGACATTCTCGTCACTTGGGTAGTAGTGATGTGTTGCTAGATACCGCTCACTGTTTATAATATTAAATATGTGACGTTACGGGAACCTATAGGGTCACACACAAAGGACAGATAGATGAGAGAAATAAATAAGTAAGACTTATTTATAAAATAAATAAGTGAGACTTATTTATAAAATAATAAGTGAGACTTATTAGTAATTAAATAATTAAATATGACTTTATTATTTAATTTACGAAAAAATAGAGAAACGCGGTCCACCGTAAGGTACGGGGTATTTAAGTGTTGTCTTGCTGACCACACAAGTGATTCTATAAATAGAACCCTTGTGTTGAAGCATTACTAACTTTTGTGAGTGCTTAACCTAATTCACAAAAGTTGTGAAACCCTAGCCACCGCTCTCTAAACCTTGTTCTCTTTGAATCTCCGTTGGAATTGGCTAGCACCGGTCATCGGAGAAGTTCTGTTCGTGTGGACTGAGTAGAGGCATCGCTGTTTTGCTTTGCTCGTGATCAGAAATATTTCTTCTACAAAGGTTCTGCTCTTCAAGAGGTAAACACATGAATCTTAAAGTGTTTAAGTTTCTATTTGATTTGTGATTAATGATTTAATCAAGATCCGTTTCAATGGGATTTCTTCCGCAAAGAGGATTAAAATTTTCAAAAACCCCTCTTAAAATCCCTACAGCATAGCAAGAACAAGTGATCCTCTGATCTTGTGATGTTTCTTGTACATCTTCTTTTGAGTAGGAGTATGTTTCTTTCTATCAACAGCAGCTCCTTCTTCATCAAGATCCAAGTCACCAACTCCATCTTCAAGAATATCCCATAGCTTTATCTAAGCCCATGATATATCTGTAGAAGTTGGTTTTCCACCAAGGGAACTCTTCAGGATCTCCATTGAAATTTGGAACTTTTCCTGAGTCAGCTTTCTTATCACTGTAATCATAAGGTACATCATTATGATTACCACCAAAACTAGAAACAGATGATTCAACAGACATGTTTTTCTCATATCTTAGAATGTTACACTGTTAAGTGTTCTCAACAGAACCATGGCTATGATACCAATTGAAGGTGAGAAAAACACAAGAAGGGGGGGTTGAATTGTGTTGGCTATTTCTTCATTTTCTCCTACTGAAGTCACTGGTCAGAAGCAGTTAGAGTACAGCTTCTGAAGTGATGTTCAGATACTAAATGCAGCATATAAAAACACACACACACACACACACACACACACACACACACACACACAGAGAGAAAGAGAGAGAGAGAGAAGAGACACAAAGCAATTATACAGGTTCCTTCCACAAACCGGAAATAGTCCTGTCCTCATTGCACTTCCAAGGAGAGTGCACTAAAATGTAATATCTTATAACAAATGCTCACTACTAAAACTAGCAAGAGACTTCAAATGCTCAAGCACAACTGCATTAGACTTCCAATGCTCCTGAACACAATCAACAGACTTCTATGCTCAAACACAGTTGCATGAGACTTCTTAATCAAACAGAATTACAAAGAAAAATGTTTGAAGTTGAACACTTGATATACAATCAGTGGTGTTCACAATACAAATCAGATATAGACTCTTAAGACTCTAGAATTTCTAAGATATGAACTTTGATAAGAAATTCTAACTAAACTTTTGAAACAGAACAATTTCAGCAGAGGTTTGGTTCTTTTAAATTGTTGTTGAGTTTCTTACAATTCTCCAAGTCTTCACACTTTTATATAGAGGTGTGAAAGAGACGTTTTGAATTGCCAGCACATCAAAATAAGAGTCGTTTGAAGCTTTGATCAATCACCAATGATATTTTGCCTGATATGGTTGTTGTCCTATGAAAAATCAATTTCAAATCTATTCCAAGTCTGTAGGAATATCGTTGCAGGCACAACTGTTATTCTTGTCTTGTAGAAGAGACAAAAACTGAGTAGTGGAGGTAGTGGTTGTACACTTCGTACAATTGTACTTTGCCAACACACTTCAAAGAACAAGCATCCAATGTGTTCAAATTCATTTGAATTAGCCGCTGCTTCACTCTTCTTGTCTTCTGCAATGCTTAAACAAGATTAAATCCATTGAACAGCCTTTGAAGCTTTAAGTCTTGCATATTCTGATGAACTACAGCTTCTGGTGATCTTCAGCTTCTGATGAGATGCTGCTAATAAACTTGCTTCTGATGGCATCATCACTTTAGAAGCACTTTGTCTTCAGGAGCACTTTGACTTCAGGAGCAGTTCTCTTTAGACGCTCTAAGCTTCCTTTTTGTTGATTCCTTTGCTCTCTTTTGTTCTTCCAAAACCTAATAATGATCTCAAATTTTTTTCTATGGTCCTGTACACTTGAACAAATATTAGCATATCCAACTGACAATTTTTTAATACCTTGTTATAATCAAAACTCTGAAGAGGTAGTGTTAAACACATTTTGCTCCAACAGATTACAGTCAACAAGAAGGCATTGATTACACTGAAACATTTGCTCAAGTTGCAAGATTGGAAGCAATCAGGTTACTTCTATCCTATGCAGATAATCATGGCATAATATTATATCAAATGGATGTCAAGAGTGCATTGCTAAATGGAGTCATAAAAGAAGAAGTGTTTGTCAAGAAGCCTCCTGGTTTTGAGGATCTTAGGTATCCTGACCATGTTTATAACTTAACAAAATCACTATATGGCTTGAAACAAGCTCCCATAGCTTGGTATGATAGACTGAGTAATTTCCTAATTAAAAATGATTTTAAAAGAGGTCAAGTTGACACAACACTCTTTAGAAGGACTCTTGAGAAAGACATTCTTGTTGTGCAGATATATGTTGATGAAATAATATTTGGTTCTACTAATGCATCTCTTTGCATGGAATTTTCTAAGTTAATGAAGGATGAATTTGAAATGAGCATGATGGGAGAATTGAAGTTCTTCCTTGGTATTCAAATCAATCAATGTAAAGATGGAGTATATGCTCATCAAACAAAGTACACAAAGGAGCTTCTGAAGAAGTTCAAGCTAGAGGATTGTAAAGTGATGAACACTCCAATGAATCCAACCTGCACCTTAAGAAAAGAAGAACACGGGTCAAAGGTAGATCAGAAGCTGTATAGAGGTATGATTGGTTCTCTATTATACCTCACTGCATCTAGGCCAGATATTTTATTCAGTGTATGCTTGTGTGCAAGATTCCAGTCATATCCTAGAGAATCTCATTTAACAGCTGTTAAGAGAATCTTCAGGTATCTGAAAGGAACAACTAGTCTTGGAGTCCTTTATAGGAAATCCCTAGATTATCAGTTGGTTGGATTCTATGATGCTAACTATGCTGGTGACAGGATTGAAAGAAAATCAACCAGTGACAATTGTTAGTTCTGGGAGAGAATCTGATATCCAGGGCAAGCAAAAGACAAGCAACTATTGTTATGTCTACAGTAGAAGCATAATACATTTCAGCTGCAAGTTGTTGTACACAACTACTCTAGATGAAACATCAGTTGGAAGATTATCAGATTAATGTTAATAGTATTCCCATTTATTGTGATAATACTGCTGCTATTTGTTTGTCAAAGAATTAAATTTTACATTCAAGAGCCAAGAATATTGAAATCAAACACCATTTTATTAGAGACTATGTTCAAAAAGGAATCTTGGATATACAATTCATTGATACTGAACATCAGTGGGCTGATATATTCACTAAACCTTTAATTGTGCAAAGATTTGATTTTATAAAGAAAAATTTGAACATGCACTTTGTGTCTGATTAAAATTGCTTGCTCCTGAACTAGAAGTTAGGTTCTGGAGTCTATTCAGAGGCTATGGTCCATCAGAAGCTCTTAACTCAGATTCTGAGGAAAATGTGCTTTTGAGGATGACGTTAGCATCTCAACTTCAGTAGGTTAATTCTTTGCTCCTGAACAAGCAGTATTAGTGGAAACGTTGAAAGTTACTTCTTAGTAAAACCTGTCCTACTAACTTAGCAGTTACTCTGAAAGGCTTCTAAAGTGGATTATTTGTATTGGTGTATGACTTAAGAAAGCTACGATGATTTTAAGCTTTGAATGTACTTTCTCGCGCCCTCAATTGTCACTAATGCTATGTTTGTTAGAAGAATGGGATTTAAAGATTCAAACTAAGAATCCGGTGGATTTTATCTCTTTAGCGCACCATGGCTGTGACATCAGAAGTTATTACGAAGCACAAGGTCTAATGGAGTACTTCAATATGTTGAATGGTCCAACATACCAGAAGCTTGTCAGGCACTTCTGGGTTAGAGCGTGTCATACCCTCATTATGGACCTAAAAATACTCTTTCAATTTCCCTGCTATTTTCTAATTGTTTCAAATTTACCATGTTTTCTACTGTGCTTCAACTGCATACATTACTGCTTCAGTCTTTTAAATTTTTGCATAAAATCATACAAAAGGGTATTTTGGTCATTTCCTACAAAGGAACCCATTTTCAGTCCCTACAGTTTGTCCCTGAGTCTTTTCAACTGGTTTGCATAAATCTTTAATCAAATTTTGTACCAAAATCATCTTAGTTTTGCATCTGAGTCAGTTTGAGTCGTTTTTGCCCCAGGGGCATTTTAGTCTTTTCACATCAAATAAATTTTGGGCAGAGAGGTATTTTAAAATACCTCATTTGTGGTAGTTTGTTCGTTTTAGTCCGTTTTGTCAATTTTAATTGTTCCACTTTACGTTGCATTTCAAATTACTTTTTTACCAATTTTATTAATTTTGCATTTTAGTCCAAAACCTTTATGAAATTGCATTTCAGTCCAAATATTTTCAAAAATTGCAATTTAGTCCAAATTTTATATTTTATTGCAAAGAGTCCCAATTTCAGTTTTAGGCAATTCTTTCCTTTTAATTCTTTTAAAAAATAGTCCAATCTTTTCAAATTTGCAAAACAGTCCTATTCTTTTCAAAGTTGCAGTTTAGTCCTTTTTTTTTCAGATTCAGTCCACAAGTGCCACGCAAGCTGTCTAGTCCACATGTCACAAGTTTATTGGCTCAGAGGCACATGTGGCAGCCTATAAAAGGCCACCACTGTACAAGTCAGAATCATATACACAATCATACGCCACATCACACAAACAGTTTCATCTTTCTCTCTCTTGGCAGTTACGGATCAAAATCCACAAATTCACAGAAAAGCTCAAGAACACACACAAACCCTAGAATGAATTCAGCACCAATTCAAAGCAATTTCACAAGAAAACCCCAAATTTCCCGCTGAATTCAATCCACGGAACCAAACAGGAGCAGAATTCATACAAGATTGGCGCAATTACGAGCAATTCTCAGAGATTCGAAGGAACCTTCATCATCGAATTGCTGAGCTCGTGGTTCAAACGCGAGCACGCCACCGGAGGTAGCGCGCTGCAAGCGTGAATGCAAGCTCTGGATCGGAGAAGAAGAGGGAAGAAGAGGTGAAGGATTTCACAAGATCCGGATCGGAGGAAGAAAGAAAAGAAGCGAAACCAGTTCACCAGAAAGGATTCCGAGCCAAGAATCGAAAGAAACGGTTCGGACCTCCAAACTAAGACACAGGTAACACCAAAACTTCATCATACCTCATCAAGAAATCATTACTGAGTCCAAATCAATGTGAATCCGTAGAGGATCCGAACCGTTCGATCCAAACCCTAACCCTAACCAAAACTGGTTCTGAATCAGAGAAAACGTTTCGAAGTCCACAAACGAGTGTGAATCGAAACAAGTTCTCACAGTTTCATAAAAATTTCAGTCAAAAAACACAAGAATCGAACGGATCGAACCTACAGAAGCACAACTTGCGGATTCACATTGATTCAACGGTTTAATTTGCTTTTTGTTGAGAGATTCATGTTTAGACGAACGTTACGAAGCTTTTAAGCCATGAACGAACCATTTCTGGTAGGAATTGGAACTTTTAGGGTTAGGGTTTGAGAGAAGAAGAGAGAACGGCGAGGAAGAGAAGAAGAAGAAAGAGAAAAGCCTAGAAAAAATGGCTGGATCCGGACCAGTGGCCTTTTATATAACCTCCGAACCGGGTCGGTTCAAAACCGACCCATTTTCCTTCACTTGTGGCCTTTGGATGCTAGTTCAGGGGATCCGGATCAATCCAACGTCTCTGAAACGTTCTGAGGATCCGGATCCATCAGCGCTGGGGCTGGATCCACGGTTTTGGGCCTTTGTCTTCCTGTTCTTCTTAGTTTTGAAATTCTTGCTGTTTGCACCTGCTTTTTTACTATTTGAACCCCTGTGCATGTTAAATTTCTTGCGAAAGTCCCTAAAAATTTACTATGAGTTTTTAGATATTTTCTTGACTTTTTGATGTTAATTCCACATGCTAAAGTTGATAAAGTATATGTGCGCCAATTTGTTTTCCTTAATGTGTATGTTGTTTGTTTTCGTGAGGTTTCTTGCATAATCTTTCGTCCTAATTCAATACCATGTGATCTTGATGCTTGGAGCACGATTTTGTGATGTTTTCGCTGCGAATTCGTGGTCATCCCTACTGTTTTTGTGAATTGTGATTTTAATTTCTTGTTTGGCAAGTGATAAGAATCCTTTTAGGGTGTGAAATGTGCATAGAATGTATATGTGTTACGCTTGAATGCATGGCCTATGATTTTCCCTTGATTCTTGAAATATTTCCTTTGAAAAGCGCTGTTTTGGTGAGGATTATAGGTCATGGGATTTAGCTTGAATTTTTGGTTTAGGTTTTGTGTTATTTACACTATTCTTGGCATTTGTTTCTTTGGCGATTTGTTTAATGCTTCTTTTTGTTATGTTCATTTCATCTCCTATACATTGCTATCCATATTATCATTTCTCTATTCATCACTAACCGTTTCATTTCATGTCTTATTCATATCGCAAGCATTGCATCATTTCCACCTTTTTCTTTCTTTTAGTCATTTTATGCAATTTCCATTAATTCATGTAATATTTTAGGTTTAGTTTATTTTCTTTAATTTCATGCAAGACTATAGAATGTAAAATAGGACCCGATGTAAAGGACTATGGACTATGATGATGTACACTGACACATGCACCGACACACGCACACACGTTGTATGTCTATCGTTTAGGTGTATGTTTAGGATGCGCGATACTTAGAGAAAATTAATCTTTTTAAAACCAAATAACTTCCATCACTTCAAATATTTTCCAAATAAACCTTGGAGTCAAAACTCCAAAGGATTTTCCCTTTATTTCCTTAATCAAATAAAAAATGCAATTAATTTCCAACTTTAACTGTTTTCATTAACAATTGAATCAACCAAATGCTTTCTTTTTCTTTTCAATTCTAATGCCTATACGGCCTCTTTCTTTTCTTCAAAATCTTTTTTTTTCAAACTAAAAAAAACAAACAAAACTCACAAAAATATTTTGAAAGAGAACTACATGGAATTTTGATCCCTTAAAAGGGTATGTAGGCAAGAGACTCAAAATCTCTCCAAGTCCAATAAAATAAAATCCAATCTTCTCTCTCTCATTCTTAAAATCAATCTCTTTTACAAGTAGCAATAAAAGCAACGCATAAACGTAAAGCATAGTAAAACGGTTCCTATAGGATACTATAGTCATTACGGGTGCCTAACACCTTCCCGTAATGAAATCAGCCCCGAACTTAGGATTTCTAAGGTTTTCTCGATTTTACCTTCCCCAAAAAAAATAGAGACATCAATGATCGAAAGGTTCAAATCCAATTAATGATTTGACACCCGAAAATCGCGATGACAGAGCGCATGTGTGTGACAAAGATGCTGCTAAGTTGGAAGAAGCAGAAAAGATTCTGATTGATCCTTCCCTGGAATGAAAATCTCGCGCAGAAATGGGTTTGGAACCATTTACATGCACTGAAATCAGATCAAGCATCATAGACATTCCTGTCTTCATCTCTAAGGATGCTATTGCCTTTGTTATAAGAAGAGCTTCTGAAGGAAGTTACAAAGGTGGTATAAGAAATAGCAAGACAAGCCCCTAAAATGAAATTGTTCATAAGTCCATGTTCAACAGCACAAAGAAGGGTGTTTACTCTGAATTGATCATAAAGAAGAAGATGCTTCTGAAGATTCAAAATGAAAACCTTCTACCAAAAGGTGGTGGTACTGATCAACCTTCTCTGGAGCAGAGGATATTCCTTCATTTCTTCATTACTAAGGAAAAAGCAAATGTGCCCAGATACATCTTAAGGCACATGATTAAAGAACTCAGGGAAAGCCAGGACAGCAACAGATGTTGGGTTCCCTATGGAAGGCTTATATCAGAGATTCTTCATCGAGGAATTCTGAATGCAATGAAGGACATCAACTTCTTCACTGATGAACAACTTGGTACAGAAACAGGCAAAATCATCAATGGGAAGACTCTCAGGAATATGGGAGTGATTGCATCCGATGCGTATAAACAGCTCAACACAGACTTGAAGAAGTCTGATGTAGTATCTATTATGACGGAAGACTTTCCTCCTATATGCAAGCAAGATCCTCTTGAAGTTCAGATGAACTTCATCAAAGATCCTTATGCAACAACTAGTAAAAAAATAAGGCTGGAAGATGTTCCTGAAACCATGTATGGTGGAGCCTTGCCAGTAGCAAAAAGCAGGAAGACAAAGAGGAAAGCACTCTCAAAGGATGAGTATCTTGGTGATGCTCCTGAACAACCTGCAAAGGAAGCTAAGAGTGTAAATCCCCAATTTCCCGACATAAAAATTTCATTGAATAAATGCACATATCAGAGTTCATCACAAAGGAGTGTCACATTCTCAAAATAAATTCTTTAAAACAAGACAAATAATAATTTATCCTTCACAAAATATTCAATTGTAGCAGCGGAAATCATATCTCAAAATCCTTTCAAAAAGGTCTTGGCTCTAGGCCTCATAAACGTCTCGAAAATTCATCGACAAATAATTAAGTCATAAAATAGTTTCAACATGATACATAAAGGAATAGACTCATAAAAGACCCCATCCCGCTACGTATCAGAGCCTCCCTACGACAACACACAAGGACTCCTCACATCGGCGCACCTAAGCTTGGTTACCTGCACTTGCCCACAAGGCGGCAATTATAACAGAAGAGGTGAGATTCACAACAGAAATATTAACATATAATTCATACATTTATGATTAACAACATAAACTCATCACATAAATCACATCATTGAAAACACAAGGATAACGTCGTCATCATGAACATCACAAATAACACATCAACATCGTCTCAAAACAACGTCTCATAATATGTCAACAATTTGACTCGACAAAATGCAACCCTAACGTCTTGACATCATGCATGTGGTACCATATATAAGCATTAATATGCTTCACCGTCGCTTTGAGCAAATGCTCCACCGTCGCTTTCAGCAAAAGCTCCACCGTCTCAAATTATGCAAATGCATGGACTCGACTCTTTACATCTTAAACAAGTTAGCACAACTTCTCAAACGTCGTTAACAACTCAAGGCTGACACATGCAATTATGATAAATACATGGCAGAAGTTCAACATATTAAACACATATTCAACAGCACATAAACATCATCATAACGTCGCTTAACATCATGCTTATAAATCATTTAAACATGAACAATACATCGCATTAGCATCAACATAAGAGAAACATCATTAATCATCCTTGTAGACTCTATCTCAGGTCATAAAACATCTCTAATACTACCCAAAGGTGTACTCTCAAAGTCCTATGCGAAATAGATCGTAAAACGAAGCAACAGTTCAGGAACGCACTCACTCGCCACGGCGAGTGATCTGCTCGCTGAAGGCGAGCTCCCTCAAAGCCTACTCGCCAAAGGCGAGTTGGGGGCGAGTCATAGGCGAGCAAACTGGGTGCTCTCGGCCTTTTTGACATTTTTCGCCTAAAATCTTCGTTTTAAGGTTCCCTAAATCTAATTTGGTCCTAACAACTTCACAGGTCTTTCTTATAAATGATAAGGCACTTAAAACCATCTAAAGTTTGGCAAAAACTCAAGTTTCCAAGGTTATGCTCGCCACGGCGAGCTATGCTGCTCGCCTCGCGAGCGATATAGGTTTACTCGCCACGGCGAGTAGATCACTCGCCGCAGGCGAGCGATGTCAGAACCACTACGGGTTTGCTCCAATTCTCACCAACTCGTCTCAATTCTCTCATGTTAAGACCCTAATTCATCAACAATGTTATTCTAGTGATTAACCTAGGTTCTGCAACACGTTTCTACAACAAATTACATTAATCTCACGTCAATTCATCAAAATCCATCAAAAACCTAATTCAAGAACTCTCTCCCAATTCTTCCCAATCTCTTAGTTAATCACAAACAGATGTTTTACAGTTAATACTACTGAAGTTAGGCTCACCCTTACCTGGAAAAATTGCAGAAATCACAGCCTAGCTTCACCTCTTCTCTTCAACCGTTCTTCTCCCTTTTTCCCAAAAGTCTGATACGCGTACTGACTATCTTCTTGACCTAATTTCCTTATATACCTCCTCTCAACTTATCTTATTCTATCTCAACCCTCACAACTCTTTCTATTTATAAATATAACCCCATCTCTCAAAAATATATTTTTATAACAAATCTCTATTTTTCATATAAATATATATAAACACCACATATCTTATTTTATTAAACAATAAAATAATCATCACGTCACAACATCATAAATACGTCGCATAATCACCAAAAATCAAATACTATATAATAATATACTATATTCTCTAGTAAAATAATTAAATAAATAAAGAGGGCGTTACAACTCCCCCCCACTTAAAGGATTTTCGTCCTCGAAAATTTACCTCGATTAAACAACTCTTGATAGGATTCCAGCATCTTACTCTCTAGCTCCCAAGTTAAGCTTTCACCCGTCGCTCCGTCCCAAACGACTCTAACGAGTGGTATCTCCTTGCCTCTCAATGTCTTCACTTTCCGATCATCAATCCTTACTGGTAAAGTCTCAACCGTAAGGTTGTCTCTAACTTGCACATCATCACTTTGGATCACATGAGATGGATCCGGAACGTACTTCCTCAGTTGCGACACATGAAAAACATCATGCAAATTCGATAAATGTGGTGGTAATCCAACACAATACACCACCGTCCCAAACCTCTCTGATATCTGATATGGACCAATAAACTTCGAGGTTAACTTCTTTGACTTCAAAGCACGACCTACACCGGTCATAGGAGTAACCCTCAGGAACACATGATCTCCCTCTTGGAACTCAAGGTCCTTCCTACGCTTGTCATGATAACTCTTTTGTCGACTCTACGACGCTTTCATCTTCTCTTGAATCATTCTTACCTTTTCGGTAGTCTGTTGAACAATCTCCGGTCCTAACATCACGTTTTCACCTGACTCAAACCAACACAACGGAGTTCTGCATCTCCGACCATACAAAGCCTCAAAAGGTGCCATTCCAATACTCGAATGGTAACTGTTGTTGTACGTGAACTCTATCAACGGAAGATGACTATCCCAAGTCCCTCCTTGCTCAAGTACACAAACTCTCAACAAATCTTCCAACGACTGAATTGTCCTCTCCGACTGACCATCTGTCTGCGGATGATAAGCCAAACTCAACCTTAACTGAGAACCTAAAGCCTCTTGCAGACTCTTCCAAAATCTAGAAGTAAATCTTGGATCTCTATCTGATACGATGCTCGAAGGAACACCATGCAGCTTCACTATGTCTCGGATATAAATCTCTGCCAACTGAGCTACAGGAAAAGTAATATTAATCGGGATAAAATGAGCCGACTTCGTCAATCTATCACTAATCACCCAAATTGCATCGTTTCCTCTAGAGGTATTCGGCAAGCTCGTCACAAAGTCCATGGATATACTATCCCATTTCCACTCAGGCACATCTAAAGGTGTCATCAATCCAGCAGGTTTCTGATGCTCAACCTTCGATTTCTGACAAATCAAACAAGAATAAACAAACTGTGCCACGTCACGTTTCAATCCAGACCACCAAAATAACTTCTTCAAATCATGATACATCTTCGTAGCTCCCGGATGAATACTCAAGCTACTTCTGTGACTCTCTTCAAGAATCATCTTCTTCATTTCATCATTGTCAGGAATGCAAATTCTACCTCAGAACCTTAACACTCCTTGATCATCGACTTTAAAGTCACCATCTTCAGTCTGATTACTAGCAACCAATAAGTCTACAAACTTAACATCTTCTCTATGCGCCTCTTTAATACTCTTCAAGAAATCACTATCAATTCTCAACATTTCCAGCTTTACACTCTGAGGTGTCTTTTCACAAACTAAGCTCAAATCTCTAAACTGTTCTAACAACTCGAATTCTTTCGCCATCAAAGCAGACATATGCAAAGTCTTCCTACTTAAGGCATCTGCAACCACATTAGCTTTGCCCGGATGGTAATTCAAACCAAAGTCATAATCTTTCAATAGTTCAAGCCACCTTCGCTGTCTCATATTTAATTCCTTCTGATCAAACAAATACTTCAAGCTCTTGTGATCACTGAATACTTCAAACCTCGAACCATACAAGTAATGTCTCCATATTTTCAATACAAAGACCACGGCCACCAATTCTAGATCATGCGTCGGGTAATTCTTCTCATGAGCTCTCAACTGTCTTGAAGCATAAGCTACCACTTTACCATCCTGCATTAGCACACCTCCTAAACCCAACTGTCATCGCAATTTTCGGGTGTCAAATCATTAATTGGATTTGAACCTTTCAATCATTGATGTCTCTATTTTTTTTGGGGAAAGGTAAAATTGAGAAAACCTTAGAAATCCTAAGTTCGGGGCTGATTTCATTACGGGAAGGTGTTAGGCACCCGTAATGACTATAGTATCCTATAGGAACCGTTTTACTATGCTTTACGTTTATGCGTTGCTTTTATTGCTATTTTGTGAAAAAAGATTGATTTTAAGAATGAGAGGAAGAAGATCGGATTTTATTTTATTGGACTTGGAGAGATTTTGAGTCTCTTGCCTACATACCCTTTTAAGGGATCAAAATTCCATGTAGTTCTCTTCCAAAATGCTTTTTGTGGGTTGGTTCAATTTTTAGTTTTTAAAAAAAGGTTTTGAAGCAGAGGACGAGGCCGTATAGGCGTTAGAATTGAGAACAAGTGAGGTTAGTCCAATTTATTTACAAAAGGGATGTTAAAGTTGAGAATTAGCACTAGTCTTGATTTTGTCTTAAGAAAATGAAAGAAAAAAAGTGAGGTTTTGACCTCATTTTATTGCAAAATAGTTTGAGTTATATGTTGATTTTTTTTGATGAAGAAATTATAAATTTTCCTAGGTTTTACGCTTCCTACACATACATCTAGCGGAAAGTCATACAACGTGTGTGCATGTGTCGGTGCGTTTGTCGGTGTACATCATTATAGTCCATAGTCTTTTACATCGGGTCCTATTTTACATTCTACAGTCTTGCATGAAATTAAAGAAAAGTAAACTACCTAAACATTGAGAAATTGAACATTCCATGAAAGAGTTAAAGGAAGAAGTGGGAATGAGATGAGATGCTTAGTATGCATGAAACATAGAGTAGAGTGGTTAGTAAAACAAGATGAAATAGTAAGGAAATACTAATCCTAAACAAAGTGGTAAACTATCACAAAATTGGCATGAAATCACACTACACAAAATTGCAAAATATCACAAAATTGGCATCACAGATCCAACTAAACATAATTGCAAAACATCACAAAATGGTATTCAAGAATCAAATTTAACAAGGAAGTGAAAATATCACAAAATAGTAATCAAGAATCAAATTAACAAAAAGGCAAATTATCACCAAAATGTAATCAAGAATCAAATTTAACAAAAAAATGGGAATATCACAAAATTGTAATCAAGAATCAAATTTAACAAAAATGAGAAATATCACAAAATTCGAGTTTTAACAAGATTGAGAGTAATGCACCAAAACAAAAGAAAATTAAACCTGCTAAAATTAAATGAATCTATCAAGAGGTAATCATCATAAAATCAAAGGCCAAGCCCTAAAATCATGTGATACGAATTTGAACTAAAAATTACACAAAGGAATTCACAAAAAAAAAAAAAAAAGCACCAAAACATATAAAATAAAAAAAGAAATCTACCCCTATCATTTTTATCAATCTTAACATGAAAAATCATCATCAAACAGTCAAAGATATACCAAGAACCCCATAGAAAAAATTACAAAAGCATTCAATAAGATTAAAGCATGCCAGGGGTTCAAACAGCAAGAAAGATGGTGCAATTAGCAAGCAATTCCAAGAAACTGAAGAAAAAACAAGAAAGACTTATGCTACCCGGCCCATACCCACGGTTCCTGATGGATCCGGATCTCCATAACGCTTCAAAAGCGTTGGATTGATCCAGATCCATCTGGATCTAGATCAAACGGCTGAGAACAAGAGAGAGTGGACCGGGTTTGGGTCAACCCGGTTCACGTGCTTATATAAAAGGGTTTACAACCCGGTTTTCTCATTTTCTGAAACATTTCTCTTTCTTCTTCTCTTCTTCTCCGCCGTTCTCTCTACGAACCCTAACCCTAGTTTCTTGAATCCACCCAGAACTTAAACATTCATGGCTTAAACGCTTTGTATTGTTGTTCTAAGCACGAATCCGTCACTGGGATATGTTTTCAACCGTGGAATCAACACGAATTTCTGATTTTGACGGTAGGTTCGAACTGTTTGGTTTTCTTCGTGTTTCTTGAGTTCAATCTTTGTAAATCAACAAGGAATCACTCCGATTCACACTCGTTGTGAATCTTGAAGCGATTCCCTGCGTTTTCAAACTGTTTTGATGTTAGGGTTAGGGTTTCGAACCAAACAGTTCGAATCTTCCATGGATTCGCGTTGCTTCCGAACTTGTGATGGCTTTTTAACGCTATGAGATTGAGTTTGTGTGTTACCTGTGTTCAATCTGGAGATTTTGAGTCGAAACCTTCAGAAACCTTGAATCTTGATTCTGTTTCGCTGATTTCTTGGCTTAAACTTGGGATTTGAACGGTAATCCTCTTCTTCTTCTCATGAACTGGTTCGGAATCCTTGAATCCTTTCCCTCTTCTTCTCAATCTCTCCTTTCTGTGATCGTACGGAATTTGTTGCTTTCAGTGACGAATTCTGTGCTTGAATTGCAGAAGCAAAGTTCAATGATGATGATTCAGCATTGAATCACTGAGAACCAACGATAACTCCATTGAATTCGTTAGAATTTTGCTTCCGGAAATGGTTAGGGTTTGGAATGTTCTTGAACTTTTTCTGGATTTGTGAATTTGATCTGTAACTGAAATGAGAGAGAAAGTGTGATCTGTTTGTGA
This sequence comes from Medicago lupulina, assembly GCA_958299785.1. NCBI lineage: Eukaryota > Viridiplantae > Streptophyta > Magnoliopsida > Fabales > Fabaceae > Medicago > Medicago lupulina. The sequence continues at coordinate 32,609,370 of OY283144.1, read as the reverse complement.
TGATGTGGCTCTGATTCTGTGTTGTGTGGCACCTGAACAGTGGCCAGCCTTTTATAGGCTGCCATGTGTGCTCTTGACCAATTGGGGACTGCCATGTGGACCTGGAACTGCTTGCGTGGCCTTGGACTGAATCTGAAAAAAAAAGGACTAAAATGCAAATTTGTAAAATTTGGGACTGTTTTGCAATTAAAAATCTGGACTATTTTGAAAGTAAAAAAAGAAAAAATGGACTGACTTGAAAATTAAAAGGTATTTGGACTGTTTTGAAAATTAAAATTTGGACATTTTTGTAATTTAAAACAAAGTTTGGACTAAACTGCAAAAAGTGAAATAAAATTTGTAAAAAATGCAAATTTGAAAATAACGTAAAGTGAAACATTTAAAATTGACAAAACGGACTAAAACGAACAAACTACCACAAATGAGGTATTTTAAAATACCTCTCTGCCCAAAATTTATTTGATGTGAAAAGACTAAAATGCCCTTGGGGCAAAAACGACTCAGACTGACTCAGACTGACTCAGATGCAAAACTAAGATGATTTTGAACAGAATTTGATTAATGATTCATGCAAACAAATTGGAAAGACTCATGGACAAATTGCAGGGACTGAAAATGGGTCCTTCGTAGGAAATGACCAAAATACCCTTTTGTATGATTTTATGCAAAAATTCAAAAGACTGAAACAGTAATGTATGCAGTTGAAGCACAGTAGAAAACACAGTGAATTTGAAAGTATTAGAAAATAGCAGGGAAAATTGAGTGAGTATTTTTAGGTCCAAAATGAGGGTATGACAGCTGCCCCTATTTAAGTTTCTTCGTTTGGAGAGTCAAGAGACAGAGTCTTTGGCTTGACGCGTCGAAGATACTTAAATATCGACATTAGCACTGGTTTTGGGCGTAAAAATACATTTGCAAACGTCATGTATGCCATGCAACATTTGTGTTATGAATGCAAGACAAACTGAGAATTGAATTTAACAAAATATGTCGTATCCATTGCGGGATTGGTAGACATTGACAGAATAGCAAACAGCAGAGTATGTCGTATCCATTGCGGGACTGATTGACATTAACAGAATAACAAAAAGGAATATGTCGTATCCATTGCGGGACTGATTGACATTAACAGAATAACAAAAAGGAATATGTCGTATCCATTGCGGGACTGGTTGACATTAACAGAATAGCAGATAACAAGACTCACTGGGGAGACTCGAAAGCAAATTTGACAGGTACAAGCTGTTCTTGGATGCGAACTAGCCACTTGACCGGGAATATTGACAACAAAGGGCGCAAGCTGCTCTTGTATTTGAGCTGGTTACTTGGCTGAGAGCAAATATAGAAAGCACAAGCTGTTCTTGGACACGAACTAGCTACTTGGCTGAAAGAAAACAAGGTAGAAAGCACAAGCCGTTCTTGGATGCGAACTAGTTACTTGGCTGACAGGAAACAAAATAGAAAGCACGAGCTGTTCTTGGATCTGAACTGGTTACTCGGCGGATATCAAAAGGGTAGGTACAAGCTGTTCTTGGATGCGAACCTGCTACTTGACCGATAACAGAAACAAACTGATAGGCACAAGCTGTTCTCGGATGCGAACTAGCCACCTGGCCGTTAACAGAAATAAATTGCATTTGAAAAGGAATTGAATTTGATTGACATAACTGCAGGAGCTTGAATTTTGACAAGAATGTTGACAAGACTGTTGAATTTCGAAATTGACATGACAGTAGACATTTGTTGTTAGCAGAAGAAATTTGAAGTTGACATGATTGATTTTGATTGAGATTAACATAGGAATTGAGACTGCAGATGCGTATGAATAGCATGACAATCTTATCGAATGCATGAACACATAGGATGCATGATTATGCATGTATGAATGTTTTGGAATGCATGATGATTGGCAATTTGTAGACACAATTTCGCAGAAACAGACAAAACACTGGAATATTGGGCACGTAATGGCTCGCGCTCGGACATGTATTTGCAAAAGTTCCTCTTCTGGGGATGCAGTTGCTTGAAGATACATCGAGACCATCGCTTGAATGCAGGAAGCTGTAAAATTGTAGAGGAAAATAGTCTGAATGGTATTGCTGCTTGTTGGAACAGTCACGTAAGTGCTTTGGACATCGCATCTGTGGTCAATGCTTTTGCATGTTTGTTTTTTTTCATTTCATTTTTCTTTCATCATCCCATTTTTGCCTGGATCGCCCTTTCGGGTTTTCGACCCACCGGGGAATAGTTTTTTTTTTTGTGTTGCCCCTGTTTTTGCCTGAATTGCCTTTGAAGGTTGTCAATCCATCGGGGTGCTCATTTTTGCCTAAGCCGCCCTTTCGGGTTTTCAACTTAGCGAGCATATTCATTTTTCCATGCTTTTCATTCTGTCTTTTCATTCTTGCCATTGACCACATACCGTAACTGGGAAGACTTGCTAGTAACTCGAATTGGAACTGATACCCATGTAGATCTGTTCATGCATGTTCATTTGAATGTACCTAGCTGTTCAGGCTTGTTTTCAAAATACTTAAAAAATTTCAATTTTTATAATGTTTATTCCAGGCATGCATCATTATTAACATAGAAGAAATCTTTTGTACAAAGCTTTGAAAATAGAACGGAAAATGAGTGCCAAACAAAAGCATAGGCTCAAATCAATGTATAAGGGTGGTAGTCAGCCAAAAGCGCGACTCCACGGATTTACAAAGCTTGGAAAATGGTAATTTTATTGGTTAGTGGTACATTGAACACAGTAACTGTTATGGTATCTGAAACTCTTGAATCCACAGGCGTCGGAACCTCGGATGAGAACAACCAAACATCAATTGCAAAGATCCTAAGGGGAATGGTAACTTGCCAGATATAGTCAATTGTCTTTTATTTCAATCTCATTTTTGCATGAACCGCCCTTTCGGGTTTTCGGCTCATCGAGACGCTCATTTTTGCCTGAGTTACATGTAATCTCAGCGAGCTTTTACATTTTTGTTTCTTGTCCCTTATTTTGCCTGGACCGCCCTTTCGGGTTTTCGATCCACCGGGAAGCGCATTTTTGCCTAGGCCGCCCTTTCGGGTTTTCGACCTACCACGCTGTTCTTTTCATATCTAGACAAAGTATTTCTTGACTATATCGGCATTCACAGGATTCGGAAGTTCTACACCATCCATGTGTGTGAGAATCAAAGCGCCGCCAGAGAAAGCCTTCTTGACAACATAAGGTCCCTCATAGTTAGGCGTCCACTTGCCCCTTGGGTCGGGTTGCTGACTCATTCTTCTTTTCAACGCGAGTTCACCCTCCTTGAATACCCGAGGACGGACTTTCTTGTCAAAAGCAGCTTTTATCCTTGTTTGATACATCTGCCCATGAGCCAAAGCATCCAGTCGTCTTTCCTCAATCAAATTCAACTGGTCGTACCGACTCTGGCACCATTCAGCCTCAGACAACTTGGCTTCCATAATCACACGGAGAGACGGAATCTCTACTTCCAAGGGGAGGACTGCTTCCATGCCGTATACAAGAGAAAAAGGCGTTGCCCCGGTTGAACTACGGACTGTAGTGCGGTAGCCATGTAGAGCATAGGGTAACATCTCATGCCAGTCTTTGTATGTTGTTACCATCTTCTGCACAATCTTCTTGATGTTCTTATTAGCGGCCTCGACTGCACCATTCATCTGAGGTCTGTAAGGAGAAGAATTGTGGTGTTCAATCTTGAATTTCTCGCATAAGGCTTGCACCATGTCATTGTTCAGGTTGGTACCGTTGTCAGTGATGATCTTGCTAGGGACACCATACCGGCAGATGATATTGTTCTTGATGAATTTGACTACCACTTGCTTAGTCACGTTGGCATAAGATGCAGCTTCGACCCATTTGGTGAAATAATCGATTGCTACCAGGATAAAACGATGACCGTTTGAAGCTTTCGGTTCAATTCTTCCGATCATATCAATGCCCCAAATAGAGAAAGGCCATGGAGAAGACATAACATTGAGGGCGTGCGGAGGCACATGGATCTTATCAGCATATATTTGACATTTGTGGCACTTCCTGGCATATTGATAGCAATCGCGCTCCATGGTCATCCAGTAGTAACCAGCTCTCAGCAGCTTTCTAGACATAGCATGCCCCGATGCGTGGGTTCCAAAGGTGCCATCGTGCACATCGTGCATTAGCTGTTCTGCTTCACATTCATCCACACATCTTAACAACACCATGTCGAAATTCCTTTTGTACAGGACATCACCATCCAGCAGGAACTTGCTAGCCAACCTGCGCAACGTCTTCTTGTCTTTGTTGGAAGCACCCGGTGGATACTCACGGCTTTGCAAAAATTGTTTGATATCATAATACCAGGGTTTGTTGTCAACCTCGCCTGAACCTGTTTGTACAATTGCATCACTGACAGTAAACACATGAGCAGGCCGGTCTAAGCGTTGTACTTTGATCATCGGTACATGATTCCAATGGTTCACTTGAAGCATGGAAGATAAGGTAGCAAGAGCATCAGCCATTTGGTTCTCCTCTCGGGGAATATGGTGCAACTCGACCTTTGTGAAATACGTCAACAGACGCCTTGCATAATCACGGTAAGGGATCAAATTAGCATGATGGGTTTCCCATTCTCCCTTTATCTGGTTGATGACTAGTGCAGAGTCTCCATAGATGTCCAGATGCTTGATTCTCATATCGATGGCTTCTACAATTCCCAAGATGCACGCTTCGTACTCGGCCACGTTGTTGGTGCATTCAAACACAATCCGAGCTGTGAAAGGAATGTGATGCCCCTGCGGAGCCACAATTACTGCGCCAATTCCTCGGCCATAGGCATTAACAGCACCATCAAAGACCAATCCCCACTTGCTATCAGGGTCTGGACCTTCACCGATCAGTGGTTCTTCGCAGTCTCTTGATTTTAAAAACATGACCTCTTCGTCAGGGAAATCGAACTTCAAAGGTTGATAATCATCAAGTGGTTGGCAAGCGAGATGGTCAGCCAGAATACTCCCTCTAATGGCTTTCTGAGCTTTAAACACAATATCATACTCTGACAGTAACATTTGCCAACGTGCGATTTTTCCAGTGACAGCCGGTTTCTCAAAGATGTACTTGATTGGATCCATCCGGGATATCAACCAAGTTGTGTGATTCATCAAGTAGTGGCGCAGGCGTTTGGCTGCCCAGGTTAGTGCACAACAGGTCTTCTCGAGCATTGTATACCGAGTCTTACAATCGGTGAATTTCTTGCTCAAATAATAGATTGCATGCTCTTTCTTTCCAGTTTCATCCTGCTGACCGAGCACACATCCCATGGATTCATCCAACACTGACAGATACATGATCAATGGCCTTCCTTCCACCGGCGGAACCAGGATAGGAGGTTCTAGCAAATAACTCTTGATGTTGTCAAACGCTTCTTGGCATTCATCATTCCATACCACAGGTTGATTCTTCCTGAGTAACTTGAAAATCGGCCCGCAGGTCGCAGTCATGTGAGATATAAATCTGGAAATGTAGTTCAAACGCCCGAGGAACCCCCTGACCTGCTTCTCAGTTTGCGGGGCCGGCATCTCGCGGATGGCTCGGACTTTGTCGGGATCTACTTCAATGCCCTTCTGGCTGACAATGAAGCCTAACAACTTCCCAGACCTAACACCGAATGTACACTTGTTTGGGTTCAGCCGAAGCTTGTACTTCCTCAACCTTTCAAACATTTTAGCCAAGTATTCGACGTGTTGTTCTTCATCGCTCGACTTGACAATCATGTCATCTACATACACTTCAACCTCCTTGTGAATCATGTCATGGAATAAAGTGGTCATCCCCCTTTGGTAGGTAGCACCAGCATTTATTAGACCGAACGGCATTGCTTTGCAGCAGAAAGTTCCCCACGGAGTGATGAACGATGTCTTCTCCCTGTCCTTGGGTGACATTTTGATTTGGTTATAGCCAGAAAAACCGTCCATGAAGGAGAACACCTTGCACTGGGCAGTATTGTCAACGAGCACATCAATGTGAGGCAGTGGGAAATTGTCCTTCAAGCTTGCTCTGTTCAAATCTCTGTAGTCAACACACATCTGAACCTTACCATCTTTCTTTGGCACTGGCACGATGTTAGCAACCCACTCGGGATATTCGACTGTCATGAGAAAACCCGCATCGATCTGTTTCTGCACTTCCGCTTTGATCTTCAGAGCCATGTCCGGCCGAGTCCGTCTCAACTTTTGCCTGACAGGAGGACAGTCTGGCTTTGTCGGTATCCGATGTTCCACAATCTGAGGATCCAAACCTGGCATGTCTTCATACGACCATGCAAAAATGTCCGAGTACTCCCGGAGAAGCTGAAAGATCCTTTTCTTGACCCCTTCCTCCAATGCGGCACCGACTTTGATCTCTCTTTTGTTATCCTCAGTACCCAAGTTGATTAGCTCGATCTCCTCCTGATGAGGCCGAATGGTTTTCTCTTCTTGCTCAAGCAGTCGGGCAATTTCATCTGGTATGTCATCACTATCCTCATCTTCGGTCTCGAATACCGGGGATTCAACAGTTTGGAGAAACATAGAATTACTGTGTTCAACGGGTTTACTTTGGTTCGATCTGCGTGACATGATTGGATGATTTTTTAGAAAATAATTTTCATGCAGATCTTTGAAATTAATAAGAAAATGCAGATGTTTTGGTTTTTTCTGGCATTACCATTATTTCCAAGGGAAAAACACTAAAGAAAGGAAAAGAGTCGTGAAAGAAACGACGTCTTTTATTGATAATGGTGATGTCGGAACAAACACGCCCTTTACAAAAGAGTCACTTCCGCCTCGGGCAAGGCGGAAGGATTGTTATTTTGAAAATAAAGCCTAAACAGCAAGACATATTACTTAGAATCATGCACAAACACAGGGAGATTGATAACGTTCCAGTTCTTTGCAATGCCTCCTGGTATCACAAATGTGGGTCTAACCCCTCTTTCAGTAGCACCATCAAGAATTGCATTGGTAAATCCAGCACTACGGAACATCCCAGTTGACATGCCTGACGTCGGAGAGAAACCGAGACCCTCTTTGTGTTTGTTGTCCTGCAGCTGTATCAATTGGCCCCAACCAGCGGCCTGACCCTTCTGAACGGCTCTCTGCGCATCCTTTAATGAAGCCATGGCAGCACTAGCTCTCTTGGGCTCCGTACCCTCGATGGTCAAACCCTGGAATGCAGTTCCTTCGGCAGACTTAGCTTCGATACAAGAGAAGGATGATAACTGACTGACCAGATAAGCTTCTTCCCCATGCACTGTCACAAGTTTACCATTCCTTACGAACTTTAGCTTCTGATGGAGGGTAGAAGTGACTGCCCCAGCCTCGTGTATCCACGGTCTCCCGAGCAGGCAGCTGTAAGAGGCATCTATGTCCATAACCTGGAAAGTAATCATGAATGTTTCAGGACCAATAGTCATGGGGAGATCTACTTCTCCAAGCACAGTTTTACGAGAGCCATCGAAAGCCTTGACTAGAAAAGTACTCCTCCTCAAGGGAACTCCTCGGCAACTCAACTGATCCAAAGTCGATTTAGGCATCACATTCAACGACGACCCAGTGTCTACCAACACGTTAGACAGCATATCTGTTTTGCAGTTCATGGAAATATGCAGGGCCAAGTTGTGGTGCTTTCCTGCCTTTGGAAGTTCATCTTCACCAAACCAAAGGTTACTGCAAGCAGTGATGTTAGCCACTATTCCACCAAATTGATCCTCTGTGACTTCGTGGTCAACATAGGCTTGTTCCAACACTTTCAATAACACATTCCTGTGAGCCTCCGAGCTGAGGAGTAGGGCCAAGATGGATATCTTCGAGGGAGTTTGTAACAGCTGATCAACGATCTTATAATCGCTTTTCTTAATTATCTTCAAAATCTCATCCAGATTGGAATCTTCAATGGAATGGCCTGGACGGCTGGTACTTTCAACAACAGGAGGGATTGTCAATGGAGCAGTCTCATCAGCAGGGATTGTAACTTGCACATCATCTTTCTTTTGAAACAAAAGGGGTCGGACTTTGCCGCTCCTCAAAGCTGTCACTTCAGCGATACTGCCTACTGTGCTTGAGGACACCAAAGGTACTTCTTTCCCGTTTTCCATCATAGTCGCGCTGTACTTGTACGGGATGGCTTTTGCAGAAGTATATGGCACCGGTCCAGGCAGTCGTATGACCAACGGTTCAACGTCCTTCCTGACGGGCGTGCTCTTGACTGGAGTATCGTGGAAAATCGGGACTATCATGCAAACATCACTAGTAGTCAGGTAGTTGTCATTCATCAATCTTTGGATATCATTCTGAACTAAGCTGCAACCCATAGGGTTCTGAAGACATTCACAGCAGGCAGTGTGGTCGTGGCTGAATAGAGCAGCTTGGCAAAGTTTGATGTGTAGTGGTACTAGGGGAGTAGCAACATTACGGACATTGAGACGGGGGATTTCTTCACATACTTCGATCATATTTACAGCGGCATGGTTGGGGAGTGGATTGTCAAGTACGTGCGGGACATTGTTTTCAAAGGACAGCTTTCCCTGGTCGATCAACTTCTTCACAATGTATTTCAGAGCGTAGCAACCTTCTACGTCATGACCTAGGGCGCCTTGGTGGAAATCACATCTGAGATCGGAGCGGAACCTGGGAGGCAATGGGTTTGGCGGAGGCTTGCCAGGCCTAGTGGTGCAATACCCCTTATGTAACAGAGTTGGGAGTAGTTCGGCATACGCCATTGGTATCGGCGGGAAAGATGGTCTAGATTGAGGGCCTTGTTGTTGCGGTTGTTGCTGAGCTAATGGTTGTTGTTGCATTTGTTGGGCGATGGCATTAACAGGGACCTGAGGCTGGCCCGGTAGAGGAGGGTATTGATGGTAGAACGGTTGATAGAACGGGTGCTGGGCATACTGTAGGTACTGATACGGTTGAGGCAGTTGTGTAGCATTGACAGGAGCGGTAGTGGCAGATTGATTGGTTCCGGCGGACACCATTCCAACTTCTGATTCCTTTTTCTTATGGTGACCATTGCCGTACTTCTTCGGTGCACTCGAAGATTCGCCTTTCTCAAACACGATGATCCCCTCTCGGACAGCTTCCTCCAAGCGGGTTCCCATAGTGACCATCTCAGAGAAGTTGCTTGGGGAAGCAATAATCATTCTCTCAACATAATCTTTCTTCAGGGTCTTCAAGAATGTTTGAGTCATTTCTTCCTCGTCCAAGGCGGGGGTGATACGGGCAGCTGCCCCTCTCCACCTCTGTGCGTATTCGCGAAAGCTTTCGTCCTCTTTCTGAGAAAGAGACCGGAGGAATTCTCTATTCGGCTTGAGCCTGGTGTTAAACCCATAGTGATTCTTGAAAGCAGTAGCTAGATCATCAAAAGTGCGAATATCATCCTTGCTCAAATCGGTATACCACTCCGCGGCATCTTCCATTAGACTGTCCTGGAAGCAATGGATCATAAGTGAATCATTGTCTGCATGGTTAGCCATCTTCCGGACGTATTTGATGATATGGTTCTGGGGGCAAGTCAGCCCGTTGTAGCGGTCAAATTCCGGGACCTTGAATTTCTTGGGAATATCCACCCTTGGCACCAAACAAAGGTCGTGGGTTCTGACGAGGTCACTGCTCCCACGGTTGGCCTTGATCTCGCGACGGAGTTCTCTGGCAAGTTCTTCCATTTTTTCTTCCATAGTTCCCAATACAGGAGTTTTTCCACGGTAATCATTAGCATTGGCGCCCTGAGGCGTAGAGTGCACAATCGGAACTGTGAAGACCGTTGACTGAGGCAAGGTAGTGTGAAGAGATGTGGAATCTGGTGGGGGTATTTGACCAACATTAGCGGCACCTGAAGTCGCGGTTCCTGAAACACCGGCTGCAGTATTGGGAGCGTAATAAGGTGGGAGCCCATAGGGGTATCCCCTCGGCATAACAAGAGATGCGGCGGGAATCTCTTCGGTAGCTGCCTGAGTGGACACGACCGGCTATTCTTGAGCGGCCATCAGAGCAGTCATGGCGTCGAGAGCTTTGGCTAACTCTTCTCTCACGGAGGCTAGTTCAGTGCGGAGCTGTGCATTCTCTTCTTCCATAGCTACTTGATTTCTCCTTCTGTATTGTCTGGTCTGACGTACTCTGGTAGGTTGATCAGTCCTTCGAGCACGAGGCACTTTTCACTCTGCGGCAGAAGAACCAGGAGGCAATGAGCACTTGGAAGTTCTTTTGTGACCGATGAATGATGCATATGATGCATGATATGCAGATGCGGATGCAAAAAATGACTCTTTTATTACCAAAGGGTTTTTTTAGACAAATTAGAGTTCTTTGCAAACATTTTTGGACTAACAAATTATTCAAAGCAAATTGTTTTGATACATTGAGCCAAGGGAGTAGGCTTCTGAAACATAAACTGAACAAACAACATAACAAATAGCAATCCTATCATCCAGAACTAAGGAGTGACTGGGTAGTATTCGGAATCCGAGTCTGAAGCTGAACCACAATAACTGGCGAAGAAATCTTGACGACCTCTGACTCTCCTGGAGTCTCTCCTCAATAGATCATCCTTCTCCTCAAGCTCCTTTCTAACTCTGGCTAGTTCCTTCTTCAACATTCGGTTCTCATGATCCTTCTGCTCGTCTCTGCCATCCAAAGTCATGATCAAGTTCTCAGCCTCACTATAACGGGCTTTCCATGCTCGCTTCTCCTCACTCTCCATAGCCAGATGCTCCTGATACATCTCCTGAGTCGCGGGGAGCAGCGGTAATGGCCTAGACGGAGTAGATGCAGATACATGCCTCATGGTAGGGTAAGGCATGCCAATCTCTTCAGCTCGGTCTATCACCCACTGCGTATAGGCTTCATGAGCAATACCGGATCTCGCACCCAAATGTTTCACATCTTTCCGACAAACCTTAGACCAAGAATTTGTGAAAGCTTTCCTTTGCCCGGTGGGAGCATTGGAATAGTAGAAGAACTCCTGAGATGTAGCAAGGTTGATGGGCTTCGCTCTCATAGGAAAACCAAACTGTCTCATGGCTAACTCGGGGTTGTAGTTGATTCCTCCCCGGGTACCGAGAAGAGGTACGTTGAGGAAATCTCCACAACCAGTGATAATCTCCTTGACTCGAGCTGCTGGAGTAATCCAAACCACCTCATCGGGAGTAAGAGCCATAATCCGCTGTGAATAGGACCAATTCTCCGTGTTGGCATGGAAAGAGCTCGGGAGGTGAGAAATAAACCACCTATAAAGAAGAGGTATGCAGCAAAGAATAAATCCACGACCCTTGAGAGTCCGATCATGGATAGCATGGTATGTGTCAGCTAACAACGTAGGAACCGGATTCCTGGAATGGAAGATCTCAATAGCATTCATGTCCACAAAGTTGTCGAGATTCGGAAAGAGAACGAGCCCATAGACGAGTAGTGCAAGAATAGCCTCAAGGGTGTCCTGACAAGTAGATTCAAGATTAGCCTGCTCAAGTAAGTACTTTGAAGTGAAACCCTGGATGTGAGACTTGGTAGCGAGATTCTTAGACACCTCGGAAGTCTTGAGATAAAGATCCTTAGCAATAACCAGAGGAGTAAGAGAAGACCCTGGGCCCGTGAATGGTACCTTCTCAGCTATAGGTAAACCCAATAAGCAAGAGTAAGCCTCGAGTGTAGGAACCAACTGAAAATCCGGGAAAGTGAAGCAACGGAAAACCGGGTCATAGAATTGCACTAGAGTGTGCACCAACTTCTCTTCTACATTAGTCCGGAGAATACCAAGCAAACCACCGTATCGGAGACGAAACCCAGTCGGATTCTTAACTTTGAGTGCCAACTCCCTTAGGCTAGCCAAATCAACTTCTTTGAATTTGTAAGACTTAGTCCTCTTCATGCCTGATTATATTTGCAAAGAATTTTAGTTTGTCTATACCCTTTGATAAATGTATGTAGAAAATTTATGCATGAATGCATGTATGCATGGTTTTAATAAGGAAAGCACGGTGGGCTAAGGTAACAAGTGGACACGGTGTCCGGTGGAACTAAGGTTTTTGATAATAGTGACCAAGGTTCTACAAAGTTCCCAAACCACAACCTCTCTTGCGTATATCATGGTAGTACAAAGCAACGCTTGTCCATGATTATTCGTAAGAAGGTCTAGTTTGGGTGTAGTATCGCGTGACGACTAAATTTCGAGACAACGCTCGGTTTAGCCACCGCACTACGTCCTAAGAAAGGCCAAGGATGGACTTGGTAACTACGGTTCATAGCCTTCATCGGTCAATTGGAAATAAAGTGCCTAAGCATGACAACACACGCCGACAACATCACCTCTAAAATGCCTCAGCTATGTGAGATTGATCGCGTAATCCAATGCACGAGGCAACCCTCGGAATGGATTGTCGATTATATCTCCCCTAATCTTAAGTTCACTCAGCCTGGGTATAGGGCTTTGGATATTTTCACCCCACACGTACACAAGAAAATTTTACATGTAGCAATAAAGCAAAGCATAAATATAAAGCATGAAAAACTAGGTGTAGCCCTAACTTCCCCAGTGAAGTCGCCATTTCTGTCATCGCGATTTTCGGGTGTCAAATCATTAATTGGATTTGAACCTTTCAATCATTGATGTCTCTATTTTTTTTGGGGAAAGGTAAAATTGAGAAAACCTTAGAAATCCTAAGTTCGGGGCTGATTTCATTACGGGAAGGTGTTAGGCACCCGTAATGACTATAGTATCCTATAGGAACCGTTTTACTATGCTTTACGTTTATGCGTTGCTTTTATTGCTATTTTGTGAAAAAAGATTGATTTTAAGAATGAGAGGAAGAAGATCGGATTTTATTTTATTGGACTTGGAGAGATTTTGAGTCTCTTGCCTACATACCCTTTTAAGGGATCAAAATTCCATGTAGTTCTCTTCCAAAATGCTTTTTGTGGGTTGGTTCAATTTTTAGTTTTTAAAAAAAGGTTTTGAAGCAGAGGACGAGGCCGTATAGGCGTTAGAATTGAGAACAAGTGAGGTTAGTCCAATTTATTTACAAAAGGGATGTTAAAGTTGAGAATTAGCACTAGTCTTGATTTTGTCTTAAGAAAATGAAAGAAAAAAAGTGAGGTTTTGACCTCATTTTATTGCAAAATAGTTTGAGTTATATGTTGATTTTTTTTGATGAAGAAATTATAAATTTTCCTAGGTTTTACGCTTCCTACACATACATCTAGCGGAAAGTCATACAACGTGTGTGCATGTGTCGGTGCGTGTGTCGGTGTACATCATTATAGTCCATAGTCTTTTACATCGGGTCCTATTTTACATTCTACAGTCTTGCATGAAATTAAAGAAAAGTAAACTACCTAAACATTGAGAAATTGAACATTCCATGAAAGAGTTAAAGGAAGAAGTGGGAATGAGATGAGATGCTTAGTATGCATGAAACATAGAGTAGAGTGGTTAGTAAAACAAGATGAAATAGTAATGAAATACTAATCCTAAACAAAGTGGTAAACTATCACAAAATTGGCATGAAATCACACTACACAAAATTGCAAAATATCACAAAATTGGCATCACAGATCCAACTAAACATAATTGCAAAACATCACAAAATGGTATTCAAGAATCAAATTTAACAAGGAAGTGAAAATATCACAAAATAGTAATCAAGAATCAAATTAACAAAAAGGCAAAATATCACCAAAATGTAATCAAGAATCAAATTTAACAAAAAAATGGGAATATCACAAAATTGTAATCAAGAATCAAATTTAACAAAAATGAGAAATATCACAAAATTCGAGTTTTAACAAGATTGAGAGTAATGCACCAAAACAAAAGAAAATTAAACCTGCTAAAATTAAATGAATCTATCAAGAGGTAATCATCATAAAATCAAAGGCCAAGCCCTAAAATCATGTGATACGAATTTGAACTAAAAATTACACAAAGGAATTCACAAAAAAAAAAAAAAGCACCAAAACATATAAAATAAAAAAAGAAATCTACCCCTATCATTTTTATCAATCTTAACATGAAAAATCATCATCAAACAGTCAAAGATATACCAAGAACCCCATAGAAAAAATTACAAAAGCATTCAATAAGATTAAAGCATGCCAGGGGTTCAAACAGCAAGAAAGATGGTGCAATTAGCAAGCAATTCCAAGAAACTAAAAAAAAACAAGAAAGACTTATGCTACCCGGCCCATACCCACAGTTCCTGATGGATTCGGATCTCCATAACGCTTCAGAAGCGTTGGATTGATCCAGATCCATCTGGATCTAGATCAAACGGCTGAGAACAAGAGAGAGTGGACCGGGTTTGGGTCAACCCGGTTCACGTGCTTATATAAAAGGGTTTACAACCCGGTTTTCTCATTTTCTGAAACGTTTCTCTTTCTTCTTCTCTTCTTCTCCGCCGTTCTCTCTACGAACCCTAACCCTAGTTTCTTGAATCCACCCAGAACTTAAACATTCATGGCTTAAACGTTTTGTATTGTTGTTCTAAGCACGAATCCGTCACTGGGATATGTTTTCAACCGTGGAATCAACACGAATTTCTGATTTTGACGGTAGGTTCGAACTGTTTGGTTTTCTTCGTGTTTCTTGAGTTCAATCTTTGTAAATCAACAAGGAATCACTCCGATTCACACTCGTTGTGAATCTTGAAGCGATTCCCTGCGTTTTCAAACTGTTTTGATGTTAGGGTTAGGGTTTCGAACCAAACAGTTCGAATCTTCCATGGATTCGCGTTGCTTCCGAACTTGTGATGGCTTTTTAACGCTATGAGATTGAGTTTGTGTGTTACCTGTGTTCAATCTGGAGATTTTGAGTCGAAACCTTCAGAAACCTTGAATCTTGATTCTGTTTCGCTGATTTCTTGGCTTAAACTTGGGATTTGAACGGTAATCCTCTTCTTCTTCTCATGAACTGGTTCGGAATCCTTGAATCCTTTCCCTCTTCTTCTCAATCTCTCCTTTCTGTGATCGTACGGAATTTGTTGCTTTCAGTGACGAATTCTGTGCTTGAATTGCAGAAGCAAAGTTCAATGATGATGATTCAGCATTGAATCACTGAGAACCAACGATAACTCCATTGAATTCGTTAGAATTTTGCTTCCGGAAATGGTTAGGGTTTGGAATGTTCTTGAACTTTTTCTGGATTTGTGAATTTGATCTGTAACTGAAATGAGAGAGAAAGTGTGATCTGTTTGTGATGATGTGGCTCTGATTCTGTGTTGTGTGGCACCTGAACAGTGGCCAGCCTTTTATAGGCTGCCATGTGTGCTCTTGACCAATTGGGGACTGCCATGTGGACCTGGAACTGCTTGCGTGGCCTTGGACTGAATCTGAAAAAAAAAGGACTAAAATGCAAATTTGTAAAATTTGGGACTGTTTTGCAATTAAAAATCTGGACTATTTTGAAAGTAAAAAAAGAAAAAATGGACTGACTTGAAAATTAAAAGGTATTTGGACTGTTTTGAAAATTAAAATTTGGACATTTTTGTAATTTAAAACAAAGTTTGGACTAAACTGCAAAAAGTGAAATAAAATTTGTAAAAAATGCAAATTTGAAAATAACGTAAAGTGAAACATTTAAAATTGACAAAACGGACTAAAACGAATAAACTACCACAAATGAGGTATTTTAAAATACCTCTCTGCCCAAAATTTATTTGATGTGAAAAGACTAAAATGCCCTTGGGGCAAAAACGACTCAGACTGACTCAGACTGACTCAGATGCAAAACTAAGATGATTTTGAACAGAATTTGATTAATGATTCATGCAAACAAATTGGAAAGACTCAGGGACAAATTGCAGGGACTGAAAATGGGTTCCTTCGTAGGAAATGACCAAAATACCCTTTTGTATGATTTTATGCAAAAATTCAAAAGACTGAAACAGTAATGTATGCAGTTGAAGCACAGTAGAAAACACAGTGAATTTGAAAGTATTAGAAAATAGCAGGGAAAATTGAGTGAGTATTTTTAGGTCCAAAATGAGGGTATGACACCAACTTGGACGCATCACAATACACCACAAAAGGTTCATCGGACTTCGGCAAAATCAAGACTGGAGCCGTCGTCAAACGCTTCTTCAATTCGTTAAAACTGTTCTCGCATTGAACATCCCATACAAAAGCTTTACCTTTACACGTCAATTGCGTTAACGGAAGAGCCAACTTAGAAAATCCTTCTATAAATCTTCGATAATAACCTGCTAATCCCAGAAAGCTTCTAATTTCAGTAACCAATTTAGGAGTCTCCCATTGTGAAACCGCTTCAACTTTAGACGGGTTAACTGCAATACCATCACCAGAAATAACATGGCCAAGAAAACTTACTTCCTTTAACCATAACTCACACTTAGACAATTTGGCATAAAGTTTCTTCTCCTTCAACACTTGCAAGACAATCTTCAAATGATCAGCATGTTCTTCTTCAGTCTTGGAGTAAATCAAAATATCGTCAATAAACACAACTACAAACCGATCCAAAAATGCATGGAAGATGCGATTCATATATTCCATAAATACTCCAGGGGCATTGGTAACTCCAAAAGGCATAACCTTGTACTCATAGTGACCATAACGCGTTCTGAAAGCTGTCTTCTGCATATCTTCATCTTTTACTTTAATCTGGTGATAACCTGACCTCAAATCAATCTTGCTGAAAACACGTGCTCCTACTAACTGATCCATCAAATCATCAATCCTCGGAAGTGGATACCTATTCTTGATAGTTACCTTGTTCAACTGTCGATAATCAATACATAGCCTCGTATTACCATCTTTCTTCTTTACTAGCAAAACTGGCGCTCCCCAAGGTGAAACACTTGGTCTAACAAATTTCTTCTCAAGCAAATCTTCCAACTGTTTCTTCAACTCAGCTAATTCGGAAGCCGACATACGATAAGGTGCCATCGACACCGGTTTCGTTCTAGGAACAAGATCAATAGAAAACTCAACTTCCCTCTCTAGAGGCACGTCAGGAATTTCATCTGGGAAAACTTCAGGGAAGTCGCATACCACTAGTAGCTTATCGATCACCGCCTGATTCTCAATAGATAAGGAAGCCATTAACGAAAACATCAATATGCCATCACGTTCTAGTTGCTTCAGCTGCTTAGTAGATAAGAACTCTGCACCACTTTCCTCTTCAGCAAAAGAAAAATGTACCGTCTTGCTAAAACAATTAATAAGCACATGGTTGTATTCTAACCAATTCATTCCCAAAATCACGTCCATGCCAACCAGCGGTAAACAAACTAGATCAATCTCAAATTCACGACCAAACATAGACACAGGACATCTGAAACACACAAGGGAAGTAGTCACCGAACCCTTAGCTGGAGTTTCGACAACCATCTCCCCGTTCATATCAGATACAACAAGATTTAACTTAGCAGCACAATCAAGAGCAATAAAACAATGCATAGCACCAGTATCAATAATAGCGACTAAAGATTGATCATTAATATAACAAGTACCTCTGATCAAACGATCATCATTCTCAGTCTGTGTGCCAGTCAACGCGAATACCCTTCCAGTAGTCTTAGTCTTCTTTGGTTGCTTGCATTGCGAACCAATATGTCCTTGCTCATTACAGTTAAAGCACACGACATCATCAAACTTGCAGTCATTAGTAGTATGCCCTTTCTGACCTCAACGATAGCATCTCTTCACATCAGCAGTACACACATTACTCTTGTGGCCTTTCTCCCCACAAGTAAAACAAGTAATCTCAGTAGGAGCATTCTTCTTCTGAGGTCTTCTCTCATCATTAACTCTTTGCTTTCCCTTATCTCTTGGGGCATCATAAGGTTTAGGACGACTCTGCTGGCCCTTAGCCATCCTATCATTCACTACATTGTAGTGAGCCTTGGTATCCTCCTCATAGATTCTACAGCTACTCACCAACTCAGAAAAGTTGCGGATCTTTTGGTAACCAATGGCTCGCTTAATATCAGCACGCAAACCATTCTCAAATTTAATACACTTTGAAAATTCAGCAGTCTCGGGGGTATAGTGTGGATAAAATTTAGCCAACTCCACAAACTTTGCCGCGTACTCAGTCACCGACATGTTCCCTTGCTTAAGCTCTAGGAACTCAATCTCTTTCTTTCCACGAACATCTTCTGGAAAGTATCTATCAAGGAATTCCCTCTTGAATACAACCCATGTAACCTCAACTCCGTCTTGTTCCAGAATGGGTAGAAGACTAATCCACCAATCATCAGCCTCCTCAGCTAGCATGTGTGTACCAAAACGCACCTTTTGAGCATCTTCACACTGCATGACTCTGAAGATCCTCTCAACTTCCTTGAGCCATGTCTGAGCCCCATTGGGATCATAACGCCCTTTGAAGGTAGGCGGGTGATTCCTCAGGAAAGTCTCTAGCATCCTTGTCCCGTCGTTACCACCAACATTGTTCTGATTACCCACAGCATTAGCCATTGCTTCCAAGGCAGCAGCAAGAGCAGCATCATTTCTACCAGCCATCTTAGTTCTCTACAAAGCAAACATAAGTTAGAACAATACAATTATAGTATTCTAACTCTAAGACAACGTCACTCGACTCTCTATTTGGCCGGACGGACCGACCTGCTCTGATACCAACTGTAACACCCCAATTTCCCGACATAAAAATTTCATTGAATAAATGCATATATCAGAGTTCATCACAAAGGAGTGTCACATTCTCAAAATAAATTCTTTAAAACAAGACAAATAATAATTTATCCTTCACAAAATATTCAATTGTAGCAGCGGAAATCATATCTCAAAATCCTTTCAAAAAGGTCTTCGCTCTAGGCCTCATAAACGTCTCATAAATTCATCGACAAATAATTAAGTCATAAAATAGTTTCAACATGATACATAAAGGAATAGACTCATAAAAGACCCCATCCCGTTACGTATCAGAGCCTCCCTACGACAACACACAAGGACTCCTCACATCGGCGCACCTAAGCTTGGTTACCTGCACTTGCCCACAAGGCGGCAATTCCAACAGAAGGGGTGAGATTCACAACAGAAATATTAACATATAATTCAAACATTTATGATTAACAACATAAACTCATCACATAAATCACATCATTGAAAACACAAGGATAATGTCATCATCATGAACATCTCAAATAACACATCAATATCGTCTCAAACCAACGTCTCATAATATGTCAACAATTTGACTCGACAAAATGCAACCCTAACGTCTTGACATCATGCATGTGGTACCATATATAAGCATTAATATGCTTCACCGTCGCTTTGAGCAAATGCTCCACCGTCGCTTTGAGCAAAAGCTCCACCGTCTCAAATTATGCAAATGCATGGACTCGACTCTTTACATCTTAAACAAGTTAGCACAACTTCTCAAACATCGTTAACAACTCAAGGCTGACACATGCAATTATGATAAATACATGGCAGAAGTTCAACATATTAAACACATATTCAACAGCACATAAACATCATCATAACGTCGCTTAACATCATGCTTATAAATCATTTAAACATGAACAATACATCGCATTAGCATCAACATAAGAGAAACATCATTAATCATCCTTATAAACTCTATCTCAGGTCATAAAACATCTCTAATACTACCCAAAAGGTGTACTCTCAAAGTCCCATGCGAAACAGATCGTAATACGAAGCAACAGTTCAGGAACGCACTCACTCGCCACGGCGAGTGATCTGCTCGCTGAAGGCGAGCTCCCTCAGAGGCTACTTGCCAAAGGCGAGTTGGGGGCGAGTCACAGGCGAGCAAACTGGGTGCTCTCAGCCTTTTTGACATTTTTCGCCTAAAATCTTCGTTTTAAGGTTCCCTAAATCTAATTTGGTCCTAACAATTTCACAGGTCTTTCTTATAAATGATAAGGCACTTAAAACCATCTAAAGTTTGGCAAAAACTCAAGTTTCCAAGGTTATGCTCGCCACGGCGAGCTATGCTGCTCGCCTCGCGAGCGATATAGGTTTACTCGCCACGGCGAGTAGATCACTCGCCGCAGGCGAGCGATGTCAGAACCACTACGGGTTTGCTCCAATTCTCACCAACTCGTCTCAATTCTCTCATGTTAAGACCCTAATTCGTCAACAATGTTATTCTAGTGATTAACCTAGGTTCTGCAACACGTTTCTACAACAAATTACATTAATCTCACGTCAATTTATCAAAATCCATCAAAAACCTAATTCAAGAACTCTCTCCCAATTCTTCCCAATCTCTTAGTTAATCACAAACAGATGTTTTACAGTTAATACTACTGAAGTTAGGCTCACCCTTACCTGGAAAAATTGCAGAAATCACAACCTAGCTTCACCTCTTCTCTTCAACCGTTCTTCTCCCTTTTTCCGAAAAGTCTGATACGCGTACTGACTATCTTCTTGACCTAATTTCCTTATATACCTCCTCTCAACTTATCTTATTCTATCTCAACTCTCACAACTCTTTCTATTTATAAATATAACCCCATCTCTCAAAAATATATTTTTATAACAAATCTCTATTTTTCATATAAATATATATAAACACCACATATCTTATTTTATTAAACAATAAAATAATCATCACGTCACAACATCATAAATACGTCGCATAATCACCAAAAATCATATACTATATAATAATATACTATATTCTCTAGTAAAATAATTAAATAAATCAAGAGGGCGTTACAAAGAGAGCTATGAAAGACAAGAAAGCTGCAGTTCAGGAGAATATAGTTGGAGCTGTTATACCAACTATCCAATAAGAGGTTGAAGATCTTGAAGCTGATAAGATCTTACCCAAAAGAACCAGAAGTGGTAAAGCTGTTGCAACTTCACATCTGCTTCTGATCAACCTTCTATTCCAAAGAGGAAAAGAAAGACAATTGTGAGGAAACTGAAGGAGTCAAGATATGTTAAAGATGAAGATCAGATTGCATAAGCTACTGACTTGGTTACAGGAGAAATGAAGAAGAATAAGACTAGAAGGATGTTGAAGTTGCTACTACTCTTCAGAAGGCCCTGGAGATTGCAAAAGAGATTGAAGTTCCTGCTTCCAGCATAGTAAGGGAAGATGTTAGTGCAGATGCTCAGGAAGTTATCAAGGCTGCTGAAGTTTTGCAAGAACTTGTAGCAACTGAAGCTGAAAGTCTGGTGATGGTAACTGCTGAAGGAGTCAAGGAGGGAAATACTGGTTGTTCAGAAGCTGGCATCTCAGAAGCTTCAAGAGTAATCCTGATTCCCCAAACTCTGTTGATGTTATTAATATAAAATCTATTAACAAAGGCCTCTCTCAACCACATTATCATCATGCTCAACCTCATCTGGAAATGATGATATTCCTTTAAGCCAAGTTTATACATCTATTAACAAAGGCCTTTCACCATCCACCAAACTCCACAAAAAGCCTGATGATGATACATCTGAGCCCATAAATTCAAACATTGATGAAAGAATTATAGGTATGGCTCAGATGAAAGCTAATTTTTGCAATAGACTACCTGTTAACCATCCTCTAAAACCATCAATAGTTGAACCTATTAGCTTTGTACCTGCTAATGAAGAGGTCATAGGTGAACAAGTAGGTCCTGAGTCTTCAAACTTCACTGTATCGTCATCTCATCCAACTTCAACTACCCAAACTTCATAACCTTCAATTTTGGAGAATATAATTAGTCATTACTCTTGTGAATTACCAGGTGTTGAGTCCAACCTAGAAAGAGCCTCTGAGGTAGCTTTTGATGAAGTTACTTTAGAAATCCCCCAACAACAAGCACCAAACGCACAAATGGCCTCAACTACCTTACCAGATATTTCTGTTCCTGAACAAGTTGCTTCTGATCACTTTGTTCATAAACAAACTATTCCTGAACAAACCCTTTCAGTTCATATTGAGTCTCCTACAAATCCTGAAAAATGTCAATGAACCTATTTTTATGATCACATCAGAAGATTCTGATTTTGGGGATGAGCAAGTTAACTTAACTTCCAATGTGGTCATATATTCTGTTCAAATTTCTGAGACCAATATTCCAACCAATACCTCCACAAATGACCAACCATCATCCTCAAACTTAGCTATTCAACCTTGTGTCCCTTCCAAAACAAATGTACCCTCACCACCAACCATATTTCTAGATTCTATATTACGAGCAGATGTGTGTGAGAACATATTTCAGGAGCTGATCAACCTGATTAAAGCAAGAAATAATCTGGTTCACAAGGACAGCTATGAAAAGCAATGGAAGTGACTGAAAGAAAGAGTATACTATGTCTTGGGTGCACTTCTGAAAACATATCTTGATGCTCAAGATGTTGGTCAACTCAAGTTTCAAGACTGGCTAAAAGGGGTTGATAACAATTTGCAAGAAATAAAAGTTCTGAGAACTTGGGTCCAGACACCTTTATGCTTAAGAGAAAGGAATGCTACTGATTTCATTCCAACAGGTGTACATCCAAGAGAGCTGAACCTTAACTGGTTGTCAAAGATAAATATCAGTCCAGTCTATACAGAACTAGCCCTGCTACAAAAGAATGTTGAATTGGAAAAGGAAAACAAGAAGCTCAGAAAAGAAGTTCTTGAACAAAAGCTACTACTGCTTGAGTACAAGTCATCAACAGATGCAAAGTTGGAAGAAGCCAGAATCAGAGAGGAAAACTTGCTTAAAAGCAATGAAGCTTTCAAGCAAGAAATGAAGCAACAAGCATAAGAAACTCAAAGGATGATGAAACAAATGATGGAGATGTTCCAAAAACAAGCTCAACCTTAGTTGCACAACCCTAACATGTTTTATTTCTATTATTTGTATCTTTACATGTTTCTGCTTATATATTTGTGCTTCTGAATTACTGCTTCTGACTAACATTTATGTGCTTCTGAACAATGTTTATGCTTCTGAACTACTTTTATGTTATGATATATGACTTGTGTTTACAGAATTTCTCACTACGTTTTTCTCATCTCTTTCTTTTTGTCTTTATTTTATACTTTTTGTTGATGACAAAAGGGGGAGTAGATGTATAGTATTTAAAGGCTTTGAGCCCCATTAATTTAACTTCAAGCAATTTAAATTAATAGGACCTTCTTTTTATCTCTTAGTCTTTTTAATGTGAGATTATTCTGAGAGTTATTGCATTTCTATGATGAATTTAATTAATAAGAATAGAACTCAAGGGGAGCTTACAAACCTCGTACCCTAATAGTCAACTTGTTAATTAGATTAACAACAATTGGACATTTTAAATACTAATGTTTGTCATCATCAAAAAGGGGGAGATTGTTGCAACAAAATTTGTTTAACACTACCTCTTGAGAGTTTTGATGATAACAAAGTATTAAAAATTGTCAATTGGATATGCTAATATTTGTTCAAGTGTACAGGACCATAGAGAAAAAATTTGCGATCATTATTAGGTTCTGGAAGAACAAAAGAGAGCAAAGGAATCAACCAAAAGGAAGCTTAAAGCGCCTGAAGAGAATTGCTCCTGAAGTTAAAATGCTCCCTAAGTCAAGTGCTCCTGAAGTGATGACGTCATCAAAAGCAAGTCCATCAGAAGCATCTCATCAGAAGCTGAAGATCACCAGAAGCTGAAGTTCATCAGAAGATGCAAGACTTAAAGCTTCAAAAGTTGTTCAATGGATTCAATCTCGTCTAAGCATTGCAGAAGAATGGAAAACTGAAGCAACGACTATTTTGAAAGGATTTAAAGGCATTGGATGCTTGTTCTTTGAAGAGCGTTGACAAAGTACAATTGTACGAAGTGTACAACCACTACCTCCACTACTCAGTTTTTGTCTCTACTACACGACAAGAATAACAGCTCTGCCTACAACGATGTTCCTACAGATTTGGAATGGATTTGAAATTGATCCTTCATAGGACAACAACCATATCAGGCAAAAGATCATTGGTTATTGATCAAAGCTTCAAACGACTCTTATTTTGATGCGCTGGCAATTCACAACGTCTCTTTCACACCTCTATATAAAGGAGTGAATACTTGGAGAATTGTAAGAGACTCAACAACAATTTAAAAGCGTCAAACCTCTTATGAAATTGTTGTGTATAAAAAGTTCACTTAGAATTTTTTATCAAAGTTCATATCTTAGAAATTCTAGAGTCTTAAGAGTTTGTATCTGATTTGTATTGTGAACACCACTGATTGTATATCAAGTGTTCAACGTCAAACATTTTTCTTTGTAATTCTGTTTGATAAGAAGTTTCTTGCAGTTGTACTTGAGTATAGAAGTCTCTTGATAGGAAGTCTCTTGCAGTTGTGCTTGAGCATTTGAAGACTCTTGCTAGTTTTAGCAGTGAGCATTTGTAATCAAATATTACATTTTAGTGAACTCTCCTTGGAAGTGCAAGGGGGACAGGAATACTTCCGGTTTGTGGAAGGAACCTATATAATTGTTTTGTGTCTCTCTTCTCTCTTCTCTCTCTCTCTCTCTCTCTCTCTCTCTCTCTCTCTCTCTCTCTCTCTGTTTTTATCCGCTGCATTTAGTATCTGAACATCACTTCAGAAGCTGTACTGTAACTGCTTCTGACCAGTGACTTCAGTAGGAGAAAAAGAATAAAAAGCCAACACAATTCAACCCCCCCCCCCCCCCCCCCCCTCTCTCTTGTGTTTTTCTCACCTTCAACCTTAGTTTCACACCTTTAGCTTGATTATTTTATTAGTTTGTACTTCTCTATGTTTTGTGTAACGCCCCCTTTTTATTTAATTATTTTTAGTTGATGTTTGAGTATTTTTATATGATTTTATATGACTATATTTGACATATATGATTTAGATAAGATTTTATGTGAAATATATGACTTGGTATGAATTGTGTGATATTTGGTGTGATGATAATTTATTATATGATTTATGATGTTGTGTTTTATTTAAATAAATGTTGTTTGATTATTTTATTTATTTAATAAAAAGGTAGAAAATAGTATTATTTGGTTTAAAGGGAATTAAGTATAATTATGAGGAATAAGTGGGAGTTAAGGAAATAAGAGGGGGTTCTAGTTTACAATAAAAAGAAAGGAGAGTCAGAAAGAGTTTTACGTACAATTGAAAAAGAAAAAAAAAAGAGAAAGTGAGTTTTTGAGAGAAGAAGAGGAGAAAACCTAGAACCAAGAGAAGAGGCTAGAAGAAGAGAGAAGAACGAAGCTTAATTAAGGAATCATAATCTAAGGTAAGGGTTGAATCCCTTCAATAATATGTATATATAATTTTGATTGTTGATGAAATTGTGTTCTAGGTTTAGGGTTTAGAAAGTTTATGATAATTGATATGATGTGATGAATTGTGTTGTTTAATGCATGTTTCTGTGTTGTTTTGATTGTTATGTTGTATATAGAACCTGTAAACATTGTTCTCTATCAAATTTGGGATTTGGGTAGATGAAATTTGGGTTTTTGAGTGAAAAATAGAGTTTTCCCGAGAGCTACCTTTGACAGCATACCCTGTTTCATGTTGTTGCTTCTTTTGCATCAGTTTCTGTTTCGAACTAGCTTTCGGTGTAAACACGAAAGTTGTAGGTATGAATGTGTTATCTTTCTAATGCCGTTGGTCTGACGTCAAAATGATTTATAGAACTTGAGTTATGGTCAAATTACTGAACGTAGGTCAGAGTGAATTTTTATGAATTTCAGCACAACTTTGTCCGAATTTGAAATGAAAACTGGTATTGATTGGTACATAATTGGTCTTAGGTGTAAACATGAAAGTTGTAGATAATTGAGTTAGCTTTCTAATGACACTAGTTTGACTCGAAAATGTTTTGTAAATCTCGAATTATGATAAAAATAGTGCAAGTAGGTCTTCAGAAAATTTTAAGAAAACTTACTTAACTAATCCCAAGTTAGTCCAAAACTTATGGTTGGTTTCCCAACTTCAAACTTAAGTATTAGGGATTTAGTCGGAGTGTTTTATGAGTATTTGGCTTATGTTTTATTGATCAACTTGCTTTATTTTTGAAGAATGTTTTGGTTTGATATGGATGTAGTTGATTAATGTATATGTGCTTTCCGGAGATGTGTGATTTAAATATGTGTTATATCAAGATGTGTTGTTTGTAGATGTGTGACTTAAATATGTGCTATATAAAGATGTCATATTTAAATATGTGATATTTGACGATGATACTATTTAAAGATGTGTATTTGTCGAGTCATCTAAAGATGTGCATTGTTGAGTCTTTACTCGTGTCGTTGCATTTGAGTCGTGTCGTTGCACAACATAGTCAGCGATGAGGGCTTAATGTAACACCCCGTTTTCCCAAATGATATAATAATATCCATACATCAGAGTTAATCAAAAATCAACGGAGTATTACATGCATAACTCAAAAATAATTTATTTAAATAGAAACATAAAACTATTTAAATAATCCTCCATAATAACATCTTTATATAAAACAGTCTGCAGCGGAATAATCATTGCAAAATCATCTTAAAAAAAATCTGATACACCAACATATCTGGCACAAAGGCCTCACCAAGTAAAATATTCTCCAACATGGTTCAAATAATTATTTAACGATTCTTCAAGTAAAAATGATACATAAAGGAATGAAATTATAAAACATAAATCCCATCCCGTTACGTATCAGAGCCTAAGACACAACGAGCCGACTCCTATCTATCCATCGCTACCTGCACTTGCCCACAAGGCGGCAATTCCAGCAGAAGGGGTGAGTTCACAAAACAAAAGCAATATATATATATATATATATATATATATATATATATATATATATATATATATAAAATTCATAAAGTTGTATTGAAAGCAACATAAACAAGAACATTCATCAACACCATAATCATCAACAATCTTCATAAACAATACAACCAATAATATTTAGATTCACCTTAATTAACCACACCGACAACAACACCGCTTGTGGCGACACCTCACCAACAACAACTCACACCTTAACTTCTAATGCAAGACTCCATTAACAACCAATGCATTATGCAAATGTGGTACCAACTACGCGCGTTGAGTGCTAAACACTCCGGGGCATAAGCCCCCACCGAATGGATGGTTAAAGCATCCTAGGGCATAAGCCCTCACCAAAGTGAATGACTAGCATTCCAGGGCATAAGCCCTCACCAGTTGAATGTATAAACATTCCGGGGCATGAGCCCCCACCAATGCAAATGAGTTATGAGACTCAAGGTGTATATCTACATACAACCCTACAACAGAATAGTGGTGCATTTTCACCATGCAACCAACGACAACACCAACTAGGACACCTCCCCAACTAGACTCAATCACACCACAACACCATGAACAATTTCAACTTAGTATAGTATAGTTCATTTCATTTCATTTCATAAAGGATTCATTCGTAAATGCATCATATCACCTCCATTCTATATTATTATCACTCCAAAAATTCTCTAAAAATCCAATAAACCATTTAGAAAGCTTAGGTTTGGGTTTAGAACACCTTAGAAAAATCACATTTTGGGTCGCACAGGACCCAGCTCGCTTGAGCGAGCAGCTTCTCGCTTAAGCGAGTCAAATGACGAAGGTTGGAGTTTTGCTCGCTTGAGGCTCGCTCCTGGTTCGCTTAAGCGAACAGGCTAAATACACTATCCTGGGCGTATCTCGCTTAAGCGACGGGAATCTCGCTTAAGCGACGCAAATGACGAAGGTTGGCATTTCACTCGCTCCTGGTTCGCTCGTGGCTCGCTTAAGCGAGCGGCTAAAAATTCAGACTGGGTGTGGCAAATTGATGCTCGCTTGAGCGAAGGGCATTTCGCTTGAGCGAGTGCTCATCTGGGTAGAATTCCAACCTACGACTTTCTAACCCTATATCATCCAAAAATCCCATTTTTGATTCCCCAATCACCCAAAATGATTTTAGATTAAAGTTATGGGTTCACTACTCATTCTAGGCACCAAAACAACTCATAGAAACACAATTAACAGCATAATTCACCAACATTTCACATTTTTCTTATTCAAGAAAACCTAACCAGAAACAACAATTCCAATGCAAAATCATGAAAATATATATGTATATACTGGCAATTGAATCACAAACCCACCCTTACCTTAATTCAGCAAAATCTACAGCAATTCCTAGCAATTCCCCTTGGCTCTTGGCTCTTCTCACTTTCTCCCAAAAAGTCTATTTTTCTTTCTTACTGATACGTATTCTGTTTCTCCTATTTCCTTTACTGACTATTCCTTTCCTACTCTTTCCACCCAAAGCATAACCTCCTTTTACTCTTTACTCTCCCACTAAATTATATTAAACTCTCCTTAATTCTAATTATTTCTATTAAATCCCTTAATTCAACTATAAAAATATTATTTCTCCTATTTTCATAAAATACTACAAATAATTATAACAAATAATAACACACCAAATATTTCATATATCATTTATAAATTCAAGTAAAACACACCAAGCACACCAAAATCAATTAAAAATCACCACAAATCATAAAATAGAATTTAGAGTGTTACACTTAATGCCTGACAGGTCCGCTATGACCTTAGCGATGGGGGCTTAATGCCTGACAGGTCCTATATGACCTTAGCGATGGGG
Source organism: Medicago lupulina (assembly GCA_958299785.1). Taxonomy (NCBI): domain Eukaryota; kingdom Viridiplantae; phylum Streptophyta; class Magnoliopsida; order Fabales; family Fabaceae; genus Medicago; species Medicago lupulina. Next base: position 32,580,812 of record OY283144.1, on the reverse strand, counting down.
GCTTAATGCCTGACAGGTCCTATTTGACCTTAGCAATGGGGGCTTAATGCCCTGATGGTACCACATGCATGAGGTCTAAGTGTTGCATAGTCGTGTCGTGTCGTTTGTGAAGTGATGATGTAATTGTGAAGTGATGATGTAATTTGCAAAGTGATGATGTATTCGTGATGGTGTAATTGTGACTTGTTGATGTATTTATGACGTGTTGAAGTATTTGTGATGTTATGATGTACTTGTGAATGTTTGAGATGTTTTCGTTGTATGTGATGATTTGTTGATGTTGTTGATATTGTTGTTGTTGATTGTTTATTGTTGTTGTATCTTGCTAAATGTCGTTGATGTTGATAACGTTGTTGTTGCTATATATATATATATATATATATATATATATATATATATATATATATATATATATATATATATATATGTATACATACATACATATATGAACTTGTTGACACTTGTGGTATAATTTGTTGTTGTTTCATCGATTTGATGAATTATATATTATTATTATTGAATGTGTTTCTCACCCCTTCTGTTGGAATTGTCGCCTTGTGGGCAAGTGCAGATTTCCAAGGCTTATAGGATTTTTGGCTCAAGTGTCTAGGGCTCTGATACGTAACGGGATGAGAGTTAATTGTTGAATTTTCATTCCTTTATGTATCAATTTTGGAACTATATTGTTGGAACATTTATTTATTATTAAGAGGATTATTGAAATGATTATTTATGTTGGGGCCTTTGTGCCAAGATTTTGTTGAAGTTGATTATATTTTAAAAAAAGACTTTTCCGCTGCAAAATATTACGAGATTAATTTATGTTGTTGAATAAATAGTATATTTTCTATTTATGAATTTTTGAAAAGTAGTGTAACATTCCGTTTTGCGATGAAAACTCTGATTTTACGTATATTTAATTATGTTGGGAAATCGGGGTGTTACATTTTGCTTCTGAACTATTTTATGTGCTTCTGAACTTCTTTTACGCTTCTTTTTGCTTCTTTTTGTCTTTAGTTTTTATACTTTTTGTTGATGACAAAAGAGGGAGTAGATGTATAGTATTTATAGGCTCTGAGCCCCGTTAATTTAATTTTAATCAAGTTAAATTAATAGGACCTTCTTCTTATCTCTTAGTCTATTAATGTGAGATTATTTTGAGTGTTATTTCATTTTTAATGATGAATTTAATTAACATGGATAGAACTCAAGGGGAGCTTACAAACCTCATACCCTTAAAGTCAACTTGTTAATTAGATTAACAACAATTTCACATTTTAAATACTAATGTTAGTCATCATAAAAAAGGAGGAGATTGTTGGAACAAAATGTGTTTAACATTACCCTTTAAAAGTTTTGATGATAACAAGGTATTAAAAATTGTCAATTGGATATGCTAATGTTTGTTCAAGTGTGTAGGACCATATACAAGGTTAAGTTTATTTGTAGGTTCTGATGGAACAAATTAAGAGCTATGGAATCAACAAAAAGGAAGCTTAAAGCTTCTAAAGAAAAGTGCTCCTGAAGTCTAGTGCTCCTGAAGTGATGATGTCATCAGAAGCAAATTCATCAGAAGCATCTCATCAGAGGCTGAAGATCACAAGAATCTCAAGTTCATCAGAAGATGAGAGACTTAAAGCTTCAAAGGATGTTCATTGAATTTAATCTCGTCTAAGCATTGTAGAAGACCAAAAGAGTGAAGCAACAGCTATTTTGAAAGGATTTGAAGGCATTGGATGTTGTTTTTTGAAGAGCGTTGACAAAGTACAATTGTATGAAGTGTACAACCAGTATCTCCACTACTCAGTTTGTGTCTCTGCTACAGGACAAGAATAACAACGTCATTTTCACACCTCTATATAAAGGAGTGAAGACTTAGAAAATTGTAGAGACTTAACAACAATTTAAAAGCGTCAAACCTCTGCTGAAATTGTTTTGCATCAAAAGTTCACTTAGAATTTTTTATCAAAGTCCATATCTTAGGAATTCTAAAGTCTTAAGAGTCTGTATCTGATTTGTATTGTGAAGACCACTAATTGTATATCAAGTGTTCAACCTCGAACATTTTTCTTTTTAATTATGTTTGAATAGAAGTCTGTTGCAGTTGTGCTTGAGCAAGGAAGTCTCTTGATTGTGTTCAGGAGCATAGGAAATCTCTTGCAGTTGTGCTTGAGTAATTTGAAGTCTCTTGCTAGTTTTAGCAGTGAGCATTTGTAATCAGATATTACATTTTAGTGAACTCTCCTTGGAAGTGCAAGGGGGACAGGACTACTTCCGGTTTGTGGAAGGAACCTGTATAAGACTTTGTGTCTTTCTTCTCTCTCTCTCTCTCTCTCTCTCTCTCTCTCTCTCTATTTTTATCCGCTGCATTTAGAATCTAAACATCACTTCAGAAGCTGTAATCTAACTGCTTATAATCAGTGACTTCAGTAGGCGAAAACGAAGAAAAAGCCAACATAATTCAAACCCCCCTTCTTGTGTTTTTCTCACCTTCAGAACTGCTTTTTGTTCCTTTGTTTCACCTGATGCTGCTTCTCGAATAGCTCGTTCAATCTTGTCTATGTCAGGATCAAATTGAAGAGTTCCTGTCTTTTTATGCATGTACTAAAAAGAATTCTTAGTAGAATAGTACTCCCAACAATTAGTTACAAATAAGTAATTTGAATTGCTTATTCGAAAAATCAACAATCCCCGACAATGGCGCCAAATGTAACACCCTACTTCTATTAAAGCGATAAAACACGCGAATATAATAAATATTCAAGAAATAGTCGTCACATCTTCAACAAGTCTCAAAACAACAAGCATATAATTTTCTCAACAAAACGTCGCAGCGGATAAATAGCATACATCTGAAATAGCCATGTCATAATCATCATAAATACATAACCAAGTAAAACCCCAGTCTCAACATATGAGTATAAACCTCAACACCAAAAGATAGTCAGTATCAATAAAAGTAAAGAACGACGCCCTAAGATTAGAGCCCTATATTATAGACTCGAAAGATAAACAAAGGAAGCTCCCGTTATCCTCAAGCAACTCACCAAGCAAGAAACAAAACTATTCATGCAAGCCGTCTACACCATATTCAAATATGGTGAGGCAGTGACCAAACAACCACTGGGGGGTTAGTCAATACATTACATAAATAAGCATAGTCAATTGAAAGTTTAAAAACATCAAGTTCAATTTTCAAATATTAAGCAATTGATTAACCATCAATAATATTCATCAACGATCATAAAATCACATCATCACAAAGTCATCAACAAATTCATCAAGCTTACAATTCATCGATCACAAGTACTCACCAAATATACAATTATCATCAATCACAATTATTCACCAAGTACACCATTATCACAAAGCACATAAGCAATTACGACTCAATGTCAATTCATGCAATGCGCCTAGACCGACTCCTATATGCATGTAGTACCAATCACCAACAAGGTCGTCACCTTAGATGCCAACTGAACATCTTAATCACCTCATTTTGAATACAAAGTATTCAATCACCTCATTGGATATAAATATCCATACAACTTATGATGCATGAACATATGACACACTATGCACATGTTCAACAACAAAATTCACCATCAACATCACCTTCATTTTGCATACATGCATTCACCCACAATATCACCAACATTTGTATGCAATTATTTCAACTATATCAACATCATATTCACCACAATTTTCACACCTCAAGAATGAACAAAGCTTCAAGTTCATAATTCACCAAAAAGAAAACGAACACCAATCACATTATAGTTTTCACCATATTAAAAACCAAACACCAATTCGACAAGTTCGTCTCATTATTTACAACTTTTAAACACACTAAAAAATCCAAATAACTAAGCAAACATGCTCAATTGCCTCAACAAAGTAAATGCATTACTCATATATGTTTATCGTAGCTTAGGCATATGAGTATCCTAGTCCAATTCAAAGAAATAACAAAATCACGCCAAGTTCGTCTCATTTCTTTCATTTTCCAAGTTATGGCACAAACCAAATCAAACAAGTTTGAAACCCTCGACTAAGCATACACACAAGTCACATATGAGTGCAGTAGTGTATACATAAGCATCTCATAGGCCAATTCACTTTAATCTCAAAGTTTCGCAAAGTTCATCTTATTTTAACACTTTTCAAGGAATTCAAGTTTCCAAAGCAAAACCAAGTTAAAGTCCATGATTCCCACCCAAAATATTTTTACAAATCAAAACAACACTCGATAACCCTAGTCCTACCCTTTTTCCTTGAGAAATCGAGTTTTAGGAAAATTCATGATCTTGGACTATTTTCAAAAAGTTTGAGGTACGATTCACCAAACCACATTCAAATTAATTCAATTGATGTTTGTAGAGGTTTAGAAAGCTTAATTACATTTAATTACATCAAAAGAATCAGTTTGCAATGGTCAAGATCGACCCCAAGTACCCAAAACGACAAAAAACATGGTTGCTGAATTGTGCAACTCGCCATGAGCTCGGCATGAGCTCCCATTGAGGTGCTCCTGGGCGCTACAATGTGTTTTCTGTATTGTTTTCTTCAATGTAAGATGTCTTGGAACTTTATAAAAAAATTCCTCCCTTGGTAAAGTCTTTTGAGGACTTTTGAATCCTCATTTTTCATCTTCCCAAGAACCGCATAAATCTTCGGATGTCTTGCTTTGCCTGATTTGCTTGAATTTATTTGTGAATTACTTCAAGAACACCCTAAAATTGCTATGTTTCGGGAATAATAGAATTACATACTAAAATGTAGAAAACATTACAACTGTCCCGAAATCATAGGCAATTTATCTAATACTCCTCTGCTTTGTTGGTAAAACCTATTAAAGTTGACTGAAAAACATGCTAAGAATAACGTAAGATGACTTGTCATCATATTCCTTGACCGTAACCATATTACAACTGTTGCGTTTTGTGATAGAGACTCTCGCGGACAATTTATTTGGGCTCAAACGAAATGGCAGCGGGCAAATATTACAGTTTTGGAGGGGGAGGCAGTAGCCGTAATCAAGGCCCTTCGCTTTACTGATGTGAACAGATGGGACCGGGTTGTCTTTGAGTTCGACTCATCTACTCTAGTGCAAGCTCTATCGTCTCCATATCATGGTTATTCAGAATTCTATGTCATTGTTTCTAGTATTATTTATTAGTTATCTTTACAATCCAACTTCGATGTGAAGCTTGTTAGGAGACAAGCGAACATGGTTGCCCATACTTTAGCTAGGGCAACATGTTCTTGTTCTAGTCACCATATTTTCGATTCTTATCCTTCCTGTATTGAACATTGGTTGATTAATGATAATAGTTAACTTTGCCTCGGTAATAAAAAGTCATTATAAAAATTATTCCAACTTCACATTAATCAAAAGTTAAGAAAAAATAACTTTTCTCCAACCCCTTTAATCAAAATTAACTATGACTTCAACCAATGTTAGATTCACACTATTTGACATCGATTTGAATGTTGAGATTACTTTTTTACAATATTTAAATATTGATGTTGAAACATCATTAACAAAATATTACTACCCATCTTATTTATAAAATTTTAACTATTCATGGAACCATTATTATAGGTAACAAAATTTTGTTAAAATTTAAAATAAAAAACTTCAGTTTTCCAAATATATAACATTAATTAGTTTTATTAAAAAGATAAGAGTAATTGTCAAATTATATAATTGACTAATCATACCCTTAAAATACCAAAACAACAGTTAAATAGAAACATTAAACCCGCACTCACACTGCACTTAAAAAGGAAAAGAGGGAATAATATTCACATCCTTTCAGAAGGTTTTTTAGCCACATGTTTTGCATTAATTTAAATTTAAACTTAAACTTGACTCTTGGCCCTATAAACAGAGCAACTTCTTTCCATTTATACACAGAAACGAATTAGTACATTATTATTTATTATCAACCATTGCTATATCATCACCAAGAAGTGACATGGCTTACTCAATATCTTATTTATTTCTTGATCTTAATCTTTTTGTTTTTCTCTCTTCTCAAGTTTTAGCTGATATTCATGTTCCACCAATGCTTACTGTTGGTGAGTCATTTTAGCTTATAATTTATTTTTGTTTGTCAACTCCATATTTGTAAAGAATTTAATATTAATCTATGGTCAAGTTAAACAAGTTTTACATGTGCATATAATTATCACACTATTATGCTTCTTTTTTATTTTGTAAAAAACAAATATACCAAAATGATTTAATTTGTGAATGTATCGTAGAAACTTCCTACGTAAATTTTGGGCATGGATCATATTGCGCCTACTAACAATCATAATTCTGGTTATTGGAGGGAATAGTGGAACATTAGCTAAATCTATTTTGCCTCATTGATAAGAAAACTCATAAATCAATCAACAACCACATAAGGATCTTTTTAATTCTACCAGCACTTTAAGCGATAGAAACAAAAAGTCTCAAGGTCTTGGGATTGTCATGGAGGGGTAGAAGGGTCGGTGGCCAGTGGAAGATGGAAGAGAAGATAAAGGAGTAGGACAACAAATTTAATATAGCTAAAGTGAAACATATAACTTAAAAAAGTAAAATATGCATGATATTTTTTGACCAAAATGATGGCGTCCGACAATAACAACCGTTGAAATGTGAGTTAGGGGTACCGGTAAATACTTCAACATTGAAGTTATTATGAATGAAAAGAAATTAGAGTTATTAGTAACAAACCATCAATATCAAGCTCTAACTATACGGGTCATGAGGTGTTATGAAGTAAATGAATTTTTCACATTACACACAATTATATTGCACCATTTAGATATTTGTGTAGTTATTTTAGGAAGTAGATTTTCCACATTACACATATATATCATTCTCATCTTCTCTTTGCACTTTTGCAGAACCCAATCTTCCTTCAATGACCAATCAACTCAATGACAAACAAATCTCAAAGATAAAGGCGTATTTCAGTATCATCGATAAGGATGAAGATGATTCTATTGATAATGAAAAGTTTATGATGGTCTTCCATATGTGTGACAAGGATCAGAATGGGTTTGTCTCTACATCTGAGTTGCATTATTTCATGGCATATATCGGCCAAAAGGTGACATATGAAGATGTGGGCGAGTATGTTCGTGAGGTTGATGTTGATGGTGATGGACAAATAAACTTTGAGGAGTTTGTCAAAGATTTGACCAGGGACAGATCGAACACATGACCTTATGATTATGCATATTATGTTCTACCACGTAGCTATTATGATGTTGTTGTCATTTGGATGCAAATTTTATATATATGTTTTTTTTCTATATATGTTTTTTTTGTAATTCTTTCATTTCTCCCATCCCCTTCTTTTATTTTTTTCTTAGTTTTTTTCCCTTTCTATTTGGAGACTATAGCCATAATAGTTATCTATCTATTATGGCTAAAATCACTCTTTCAATTTCTAAGTGCTAGTAATTATAATGGATTAAATAACTTTTAGTCCATACGGAACTAGACTGATGATATATTTTTGGCTAAAGTGCATTTTTGGCCCCTTATCTTTGAAAAGGTTGCGATTTTGGCCCCCTAAGTACAAAAACTACAATTTTGGCCCCCTATGATTTAGCCCCATTGCAAATTTGATCCTTTTGGTCAATTTTGACCAAGTCAATGCTGATTTGGCATGCCACATGTGTAATTAACCATTAAAAAAAATAAAAATGCCACATTTAAATTGCTAAATTAAAAAAAATGAAAAAAAATAAAATAAACAGGAAATGAAGGAGAGGCATGTGAAAGGTTCATCAACCTCATTCTTCATCTTCATAACAGCCAAATCCAAACTTCTCCAGATCTCTTGAAAACCCACCACTCCAATCATCTCTCTCCTTTCAATCTCATCTCCTTTTCACCATCAAACCCACCACTGTAACAATAATCAAATCTACAAATCCAAAATCTCTTGAAAACAATAATGATATAATAATAATTAACTATTCATGAAAGTTTTTTTTTTTGGTTACTTATTCATGAAAGTTTAAATCTAAGTAGAAATTTAAATTTTCTTCATCATGTCACATTTTACGAAAATTCGAAACCCCTGAAGCTACATTTGATTTCAAGAGATGAGAATGGAAACCCACGAATGATTTCGGTTTTTGATTGGGGTGGAAGGGTGAACGGTAACTCAATGAACGGAATCTCGGCGGTTGAAGTTCGAATCGGAGAATTGGGGAATTGGGATTTGGGAGAATGATGAAGATGGAGATGGAGATGGATTGAGGGTTAGCGTGAATGGAGGGAAGAGACAATGGAACATACTATTTATAAGAGAAACAACAAGATTTGGGTTAAATCCCTAGTTTGGGTTTTTGAAATGATTTTCTGGATTTTTTTTATGAAGACTGTTGTTGTTGACAAGATTCATGTTGTATTTTTCTGGGTTTTGGTTGAAAAGAAGATGAAGTTGTTAAAAAATGAAAAAGAAGATGAAGGAGATTAATTATGTTGCTGGGTTGATGAACCTCACGTGCCTCTCATTCTTCCTTTCCTTTTTCATCCTTTTTTTTTCATTTTTTTAATTCAACAATTTAACATGTTACATTTTTATTTTTTAAAAAAATGGTTAATTACACATGTGGTATGTCCAATAAGCTTTGACTTGGTCAAAATTGACCAAAAGGATCAAATTTGCAATGAGGCTAAATCATAGGGGGCCAAAATTGTAGTTTTTGTACTTAGGGGGCCAAAATCGCAACCTTTTGAAAGATAAGGGGCCAAAAGTGCACTTTAGCCTATATTTTTAATATAATATTCTAGATATAGTTACAACAATTATTTAAAATTTTAAAAGTTGAAGCAACATCGACTATTTATATAAATAGAGATATTTTGGATGACTAAAACGTGTGATGTTTTTGTGGAAAAAAATTTAAAATTTTGTTGGACAAAAAAGTATGCACAATCATAAGGGACCAACCAAAAATTGGAAAAAGCACATGAAGATATAAAATTGACAGGTTAAATGTGTTTTGATGAGAACTGTTGTTCTATTTCTATTATTAGATGTTTTATTTGGGGTCAATAGTTTTTGTGTTGGTTGGCTTGTTTGCATTAATTATTGCTACAACTGATTATAAGTTCTCTACTTGTTCGTTGTGTCCCTTTGTTTAAGTAGTCTGAGTGACTTTTGTCTCACCATCCATTTGTAGTTCACTTTTCACTTTTTTTTTTGTTTACCTCAAAGTTATATAGTTTAGGAATTATTGTTTACATTGAAATCAAATATATATTTACTGTTTCAAAATATCGCTTTCTTCCCTCTTTGTGAATAACAAATATATATAAGAGAAGGTAACAAGGCTATACAATATAAGAAGTACATACAGATCAACATAACAATACAGAAAAGAGTACAACTAATGGGGAAAAAAACTACCAAAAAGACGGAAAAACTAAAGAGACCAAAACGAAGTCCAACCAAAGCTCTGAACCAACCGACAACAACAAAGAAGCCCAAACAAGAGCACACACAAGAAAAGAAAAGGAAAATTGCAACCAAACATTGCAACGAAAATAGAATGAGACAATCTTTGATTTAAACAACCAAAACACTAGATGTTTAACGTGCTCAAATATGGAATGTATAGACTCCTCCTTATGTTGAAAAGTACGACTATTTCTCCCTTTTCAGATAACATAAACAATTGCTAACAAAGTCATCTTGAAAGCTAAACAAATGTTTTTCGAAAAACCTCCTAAGCCACAAAAGTGTTGAAGATGCAAAGAATACGCCTGCATATTAATGACTATTTTATTCTCATGAAACAAGTTCCATTATATGACACTTTTGAGAATGTTATATTATTTATGAAACCAAGAAAATAATTGATATAACTAAAATTTTGAATTTAAGTATTTTTGTTTATAATTGAGATCAGAGAGAGTATTGTGATTAAGTAAAAAAAAAATTAATTTTATTAAAAGTGAAAAATTAAAACACAGGTAATCATATTTGTTTGATTTACTGAATGATCGATAAACCAAACCAAATATAAACTCTTACTAATTAGTTAACTTTTTAAGAATATATTAATTATTTACGGTGTTTTTTATTTTTTAGGTTTAATTGTATTTTTTTCAACTATTTTATCACTCTCACAAAAAAAGTCATCTCTTTATAAAATTTAACTTTTTGATCTCAATATCTATACTATATATAAAGGAAACTACCCCTTTCAGCACACTTTTTGGTTGGACTTTTCATTCAAAAAATACCATTAATTTTAAATACAAGTAACACATGTAACAAATATGTAACAAAGATAAGAATAAATTTAATTTAATTTAATTTAAGGCGAAAAATTACACACAGTTCCTTATAAAATAACACGTGGATTACTAATCCATGTCAGTAATCTTTCTCGTTAACCCTTTTTTACCTCTGTTCACCACTGATCAAACTAACAAAAATCTAGCACAAAACTAAAACTCATGTTACTTTTTTATCAATCGCTTTTATGTTGTACATCTGTGTTGTTCCCCTCAATGCGACCGACAAAAATTGCCAAGCATTTTCATATCCCTTCCACTAAAAACAGTATTTCCATATTATTTTGTTAATATAAGTTACTCTTCCTTAGCCTTTGATCAATTGTAACAAACGTGAACAAAAAATAAGGTTAAAGATTAGACTTTAAATCCTTTTAAAAAATGATTAGTAATAAACGTGAGAAAAAAATAATGTTATAGATTGGACTTTAAATCCTCTAAAAAGAAAGATTAGTAACAAATGTGAGCAGTAAGGTTAAAGATTGAACTTTAAATCCTTTAAAAAAAAGATTAGTAACAAACGTGAGCAAAAAATAAGGTTAAAGATTGGACTTTAAATCCTTTAAAAAAATTAGTAGCAAACGTGAGCAAAAAATAATGTTAAAGATTAGACTTTAAATCCTCCAAAGAAAAATTAGCAATAAACGTGAGCAAAAAATTGGACTTTAAATCTTTTAAAAAGAAAAAAAATTAGTAACAAACGTGATAAAAAAATAATGTTAAAGATTGAACATTAACTCCTCAAAAAAAAAGTATCAAACGTGAACAAAAATATATAGTTAAAGATTGGACTTTACATATCCTTATAGTTCATTGTTCGTTCCCACATTGTTTAGTTTTTCTCATCCTCTCTCAGCCCTTTGCATTAGAATTCATAATTAACCTGTACGTTTTTTTTCTTTTTCTTTCATGTTACAACTAATAAAAGTCAATTAATTTTATGGATTATTTGACTTTGCTGGTTTATAAGTGATTATGATTCAAATTGTTTACGATTAGTTTTAAGGATTATTAGATTTTCAACCATGGTCAATTATATGTAGCTTTATCAAGGGGAGTTTCTCAAAATTCAACAAAAGTTCTCGTTAAAGATGGGAAAATAGAAGGAGAAGATGAAGACTTTACGAAAAATGTAGTTTTTAAAGATATTCTTTTATCGCAATCATATCAATGTTTCTTTTACATAATATGTCATTTATACATTTATGTTATGATGTTACTAATTACTATTAGAATAAACAATAAATGATCATTATTTTATCTTTAATTTATAATATTCAGGCAAACTAAAATATGTTGAGTTTATAAATAATTTTGTTATATGCCTTGAAAATATTTTGTTTATAAATCAAAATATCAATAATTTCCTTTAATATTTTAAAATTTAAAAAATTTTAATCAAAATTATACAAACAAACATAATAAAATAATCACATGCGTTAGCGCAGCCGCTAGTGAAGATAAAATTTATTGTTTCAATTATAAATATGAAGATAAAATACCACATAACGTCAAAATTCTGGATGACAAGAAACACTAACAATGATATATGATAAATCGGTTAATATGTAAACTTTGTTAAAGAATATTAAATAAAATGTATCCCGTGCTTGGCACGGGGCGTTACACTACTAACAATACAAAAAAGAGTATAACTAATCGAAAAAGATTAAAAAAGAGGGAAAAGCTAAAGAGACCAAAACGAAGTCCAACCAAAGTTGTAACCAACCGACAACAACAAAGGAGCCCAAACAAGAAGAGAAAAATTGTAACCAAGCATCTTTTTTTTTTTTTTGAATTGCAATATATATATATATATATATATATATATATATATATATATATATATATATATATATAAAAGGGAATAAGAGTAACAAATATACATAACACACCTACGCCCATCAAAAGACGCCTCTAAAAAAACAACCCACGGTGGTGGCCCGAATCCCACAACCGGGAAAAGCGAGACACCCCGTGGAAACCCCCTACAACAGAGCCCCCCAAAAGCGACAAAAATCACACCCAAACAAAGCCCCCACAATAAAGTAGACAGCCAGAACACCCGATGAACACCTGCAAGGAAAGAGTAAAAAGCAAAAACCCAAGGTAGCCGACCAGGAAGGTAGAGGCAGCAACATCCTCACCCAACCCCCAGTAACCCCAGGCAAAACGACCACCAAAACTCTACCGCTGCCAACACAGGATGGGCTACACCTCCCACTCATGATAGGTGCAGGAACTAGCAGGGTGATTAGCCAAGAACCACTTCCAAGCTAAGAGTTTCGCTCTATCCACCAAAGGCTCCTCCCTAAGGACGCCACCAGAGAAAATAAGGTCATTTCTAGATGTCCAGATGGTCCAAATAACAGCATGCCAAACAAGAAGCAAACCTAGCCTAACTCTCTTTCCCTTAGCTAATCCCGTAAAGGACAGGAAATGATGGGCAAGACCTAAGGGAGACACAAAAACCCACCCCAGCCACCTAGATACATGATACCAAACTGGAAGGATGGAAGGACCAAGCATCCTAATCCTGCTCACTAACCGCTATTGATCTTAGCACAAGAAGAGTTCCATCCTCCACCCAGAGGATAGACAAGGACGTCCAAAAGAATTACCAAAAACTATTTTCAAGAAGAGACAAAAATTTTATGATATATTTGGTTGAATTTTATCTATACTATCTATACTATATAAAGGAAACTACCCCTTTCAGCACACTTTTGGGTTGGACTTTTCTTTCCAAAAATACCTTTAACTATAAATACAAGTAACACATGTAACAAATAGATAAGAATAAATTTAATTTAATTTAAGGAGAAAAATTACACACAGTTCCTTATAAAATAATACGTGGATTACTAATCCATGTCACTAATCTTCTTCGTTAACCGTCTTTTACCTCTGTTAACCAGTGATCAAACTCACAAACATCTAGCACAAAACAAAAACTCATATTACTTTTTTATCAGCCGCTTTTATGTTGTACATCTGTGTTTTTTTTTTTTTTTGAGGAAGTTGTACATCTGTGTTGTTCTCCTCAATACAAACGACAAAAATTGTCAAGTATTTTCATATCCCTTCCACAAAACGTGAGCAAAAAATAAGGTTAAAGATTGGACTTTAAATCCTTTTAAAAAAATATTAGTAACAAACGTGAGCAAAAAATAAGGTTAAAGATTGAACTTTAAATCCTTTTAAAAAAATATTAGTAACAAACGTGAGCAAAAAATAAGGTTAAAGATTGGACTTTAAATCCTTTAAAAAAAATATTAGTAACAAACGTGAGCAAAAAACATTGTTAAGTATTGAACTTTAAATCATCTAAAAAAAAGATTAGTAACAAATGTGAGCAAAAAAAAATAATAAGTAGGGGTTCTCATAGTTCATAGTTCGTTCCCAGATTGTTTAGTTTTTCTCAACCTCTTTCATCCCTCTGCATCATAATTCATAATTAACCTGTAAGTTTTTTCTTTCTTTTTCTTTCATGTTACAGCTAATCTAAGTCGATTAATTTTATGGATTATTTGACTTTGCTGGTTTATAAGTAATTATGATTAAAATTGTTTACGATTAATTTTAAAGATTATTTGATTTTGCTGGTTTATAATTGCTTATACAAACTATGGTATCGTGGTTTTTTTTTTAATTATAAAATAAATCATTATCTATTCTATGCTATCTATCCCTTTCAACACTTTTGGGTTGGATTTTTCTTTCCAAAAATACCCTTAATTTTCAATACAAATAACACATGCAACAAATAGATAGAAATAAATTTAAATATTAAAACAAATGTAACAAACACGATATAAATATATGTATATTTGTTTTTATTTCCTTTATCATTTAAAAAGTATAACAAACTAGAATAGTATATTTATACTTACTTTTTCATTATTCCAATTATACTCTTAAACAACTTTTTCAATAATAAAGATTGTTGTTCGTGTCATTGAAAAAACACAAAAAACATTTATATTTTTACTTTTAATCAAAACCAAAATTTCATAAAAAAAAATACCGTTCATAATTTAAAACGTTAGCGCAATAAAAGGAGCGCGTGCCCGTCTTTTCGCCACTGATATAATAGTAAAATATCATGTTGCCCGTTACACCACTTGAAATCACATCAATTTTTGATTGAAAACAAAAAAATTACCAGGCCCGGTAAGTTAATTAAACCAAAATATTTAAAGTAAATTTTTTTTATGAGAGCATTTAATTTTCTAAAAATTAGAGTTTAAACTATAAACTTACGAGTGCATAACTCTAATCGTACGATGCTTGTTTTTAAAAAATTGATCCGTGGACAAAGAAAAATGGTGGACAGTTGAATGAAAAACAATATAAGTTCTTGTGTCTCCACTACTCAAGAGTACTAAACTCTTTAATAGAAGTATGCGCTATCTAAAATATCATGATACAATTATTTCGTAGTCAAATAAGATGCACAAGATTGTAAACAAAAAAAAAATAATGCACAAGACCGTAGCTAACGTGGGCGTCCCACCATACAATTATACATAGACAAGCAGGTGATTATCAAGACTTGTGCTTTGCCGTTCTTAGACTCTGTTTGGAAGTTTGAACGGGAAGGGAGGAAAATGTTTTTGAAAGATGAGATTAGAGAAAAAAATAGATTATTTTTTTTAAAATTTTTGGAGAGTAGTTTTGTCAAGAATTGTAAATAAATACTTATGATTAATGTATTTTTAACTTTAAAGTATTATAACAATATAAATCAACTTTGAAAAATTTATCCAAATCCTCCAAAACCCTCCTTCAATACAAATTTTTAGTTCCCTCAAATTAGGAAGATTTTGTATTATAAAGAAAACTAAACCCCACGAAGCCTTCCACTCTCATAGCTCTCCATTCTTTCCACTTCTTCCTTCCTTTTTTTATTTTATTTTTATAAACCCTTCATTCCTCTTCCCTCAAAACTCCCAAACAGAGCCTTAGTGGCTTCTATCTTATTGAAAGTCACTAAAATCACCTCACACCCTCAGTGGTGGTAGAAGCTTCGTTGAATCCCTAGAGGTCATATCCATTTTATGGTAGTAGGTCATTCTCTAAGATATCGAATGAGTAAAACAAACTGGCACAGATGATATCACATAAGATCCCCAAATCCATTAATACATGACGAACATCAAAGAATGCCATCACGACCCTAATTAGCAGCGGACATGTTGGTTAGAAACTCTGTTAAGAAAACCTAAACCATAAAATGAGATGGAGGGAAAAATTCTTATTTTTGGGGATGTTGATTTCGTTCCTTTCCGTTGGGGAAATCATCACCCTAAGTTTTTGTTTGATAGAATTTCATGACGCCTTCTAAAATGGTATTTGCGGATGGAAGCATTCCCAGTTTTTTTTGACAGGTTAGTGACCATAGATATGACTAGAAGACTCTCCCACGTGGTAAACACCTTTCTAATGAGATGCATCGGGGCGAAGATGTCCTCTAACGGGGTTATATATATATATATATATATATATATATATATATATATATATATATATATATATCGTACTCAATCAAGATTTCCTTTGGGATCATGTATTTCGATTCATTTTCTCCATTGGAATCATTTATCTTCCCGTATCTCCTTTTAGGTGGGGAGACTTCTAGCTTAGTATACAATCCCTATAAGTGCGTTTATTATCGATGGGAAACCTTCTCAGTTTCCTTTCTATATTAAATCTTCAATGGGATAGCTTAACTTGATACACTTTTCAGTCGTGTGCTCGTGACAACGGTGGAACCTACAATATTTTGTCTTTTCGGCTCCAGCCCTATCATGGCGTTCGTTCGGGAACTAAATACCTTCCTCCTAAAACTGTGTTTGAACATTTGGGATGAAATTGGAAAGTGCGTCAAATTGTAAGAAGTAATAAAGTAGAAGTGTATCGTTCTCCACATGGATTTTCGTTCAACTTAGTAATTGTAACGCCCGCTTTGAACTATTTTATTTATTTAATTATTTGATTGAGTTTAGAGTCTTTTTAAATAATTTATTTGATTTATGGTGATGTGTGTTATTTTTGTGTTATATGTTGGTGTTTTAGTAGCATATTATATTATAATATATATGTTATTTGGTGTAGAGATATTATGTTATTTGGTGTAAAAATATATTTGTTATGTGGTGTAGAAATACTATGTTATTTGTTATAAAAATATATGTGTTATTTGGTGTAGAAATATTATGTTATTTGGTGTGAAAATATATTTGTTATGTGGTGTAGAAATACTATGTTATTTGTTATAAAAATATATGTGTTATTTGGTGTAGAAATATATATGTTATTTTGTGTAAAAATATATTGTGTTATTTGTTATAGAAATATGTTTGTTATGTAGATATATATTTGTTATAGAAATATGTTTGTTATGTAGAGATATATTTGTTATAGAAATATATTCGTTATTTGGTTTGAAGTATATTTGTTATTTGTGTAGAAATATATATATATATATATATATATATATTATCTAGTGTAGAAATATATTTGTTTTAGAAATAATAAGATATGATGATATAATATAATATATATTTTGATGATGTGTGCTTTTATGTATTTTTAGTATTATCTTATTTGATTTATAATATAATATATTTAATTATTTATGGGTTGTTACATAATTTTAGAGAATTGGAGGGAAGGAGTAGAAATAAGATAAGATGAGTAAGAGAATATAAATAAGAGAATTAGGGTTAGAATTATTTAGTACGTGATATAACTTTTGAAGAAACCTAGAGAAAAAGAGAGGAGGCGCGAAAGAGAGAAGAAAAACCTAAGAAGAACATAGCTTGATTCAGGAGACCAAATTAAGGTAAGGGTGAGCCTAGCTTTCATTATATTAAACTTTAATTCAATTCAATTATGATTAACAAGAGATGGATGAGTTTTTGAGAGAATTAAGAACTAGGTTAAGGTGAATGAATTAAAAGATGAAGTTGAAAGGTGAGAATTAAGGAAAAATAGTTTAGGTTTCGAATTGAGTTTCTAGTCTTAAAAAGAGTGGATAATCTAGTAGGTTAATGAATAATTAATGTTCTAATGATAGGATAATCATAGGGTGATGTTTAAGGTCATGTTTTGAGGGTATTGGATCGAAAACGGAGTAGAAAAGGTTTCCCCAAGGCGAAACCGCAACTGAACTGCGATTTTGCTGTCGCTGTGCAAAACACGTTACTTGTTGTCTCAGTTGGACAAGTTTAAGTTCCGAACTGGGTTTAGGTGTCTTCATGAAAGTTGTAGATATAGATGTTAGCTTTCACTAGCCTTTGGAGTGACTCAATTTAAGCTTTTAGAACTCTAGATATGATTAAAATACTACAAAGGGGTCAACAGGCTCGTTCTCTTTTCGATTTTCTGTAACCGAAAAACTAAAATAAAAACTGGGACTTTTCTGTTCATAATTAGCTTTTGATGTCTTCACAAAAGTTGTAGATAATTGAGTTAGCTTTTTAATGGCTTCAGAGTGACTCAAAAATGTTTTGTGAATCTTGAGTTATGATAAAAACACTCCAAGTAGGTCTTGGAAAAAACAGCATTCTCTGTTTCGCATTCTTGTGTCTTTTTCATACATTTCTGTTCCGAAATGGGTCTTGGTGTAAACACGAAAGTTGTAGGTAATTGAGTTAGCTTTCTAATGGCTCTAGAGTGACTAGAAAATTATTTGTAGATTTTGAGTTATGATGAAAATAGTCCAAGTAGGTCTTGAGAAAACTTTAAGAAAACTTAGCATAACTAATCCCAAGTTAGTCCAAAGACTTAGAGTTGGTTTCCAAACTTCAAACTTAGGTATTAGGGATTTAGTTGAGGTGTTTTATGAGTATTTGGCTTATGTCTTATTTAATCATACTTGATTACTTTTGAAGAATGTTATTGCTTATGAATTATGAATGATGAGTGCATAATGTGCTATACTTATAAAGTTAATGTGATGATTTGATGTTGTTGATAATGATTGTGAATTGCTTGTGCTGTTTCTGTTGCTGTTATGAACTGCTAAGTTGTTTGTAATGTGATTTAATGATTAAATGCATTACTCGAAATATTATTGAATGATCAAGATGTTGTTGAAATGAATTGTTATTAAGCTTGATGTGATTTGATTATGCTGCAATTGTTATTTAACTAAGTTGCATGAGTATGAATAAGTTGATGATGAACTCCAAATTATTGGATGTATAAGTGATAAGTTGATTAAGGTGTCTTGTTGATAGAGTCCATGCATTAGCATTCATTGAGCTTTGTCCTCACCATGATAGGAGCTTTGTCCTCCGCACGATTATTAGGAGCTTTGTCCTCCGCACGATTAAAGTATATTAATACTTATGATGACGATTGGTACCACATGCATATAAGTGTCTAAGTTGCATTGTCGCATTTGTCGAGTCAAAGTCGTTGTTGATGAATTATCATCCATGAGTTGTTAAGTTGTTGATGAATTATCCTCTATGAGTTGTCGAGTTGTTTTCTACCCATGTGTTGTTAAGAAAGTACCTATGAAGATTATACGATGTTTATGATGTGAATTATATGACGCTGACTAAGATGTTGCTATATTGATTATGATATTGTTATGTTGCTATGTTGTTTAAGATACTGATTATGATATTGTTATGTTGTTATGATGTTGTATATGATACTAATTATAATGTTATAATGTTGTTTACGATGTTGATTATTATAGTGAGATGATGATTACATTGAGTTGTTTTAAATTTATTAGTGATGATGATTACATGATGATATCTATGAGTTGTTAAGTGTATTTGATGATGTCTAAGATGCTTTGTGATGATGTTCTTTGATGATGTCTAAGATGCTTTGTGATGATGTTCTTTGATGATGTCTAAGATGCTTTGTGATGATGTTCTTTGATGATGATTAAGATGTTTTGTGATGACGATTCTTTGATGATGTTTAAGATGTTTAGTGATGATATTCTTGATGTTGCTTAAGATGTTATGAAATAAATATTTGAGACGTGCTTATATGTTAATTGTTGTTAAACTTAATTGTTGAATTATCTGTTTATTATATTGTTTGTGAATCTCACCCCTTCTGTTGGAATTGCCGCCTTGTGGGCAAGTGCAGGTAACCAAGATTAGGTGCAGTCGTGTGAGGCATTCCTCACTGTGTCTTAGGTGCTCTGATATGTAACGGGATGGGGAATCTTGTCAAATGCTTTTCTGTTCCTTGCATGTCAATTATAATTTTATAAAGACTAATTTTAGATGAACTTTTGAAATGTTATGAAGAGGCCTGCGTGCCAAGACTTTTAAGATTCCGCTGCAATGTTTTGAGAAGTTTAATAACTATTTTTATGATGAATGAATTGTTATTCATTTCCTTTGAGATGTTTTAAGAAAGTGATACTCCGTTTATGTGAAAACTCTGATTTAATTTACGAAATTTTTACGTTGGGAAAACGGGGTGTTACAGTAATTAATAAAACTTATTTCAAAAGATGAAAGTAAATAAAAGTGAACAGAATTGCAAGGTCAAATATCCCTACCCAATGCAAGATTAGTGTTATACCCTCATTTTGGACCTAAAAATACTCATTCAAATTCCTCTGCTATTTTCTAATACTTTCAAATTCACCGTGTTTTCTACTATGCTTCAGTTGCATACGTCACTGCTTCAGTCTTTTAAATTTTTGCATAAAATCATACAAAAGGGTATTTTGGTCATTTCCTACAAAGGAATCCATTTTCAGTCCCTGCAGTTTGTCCCTGAGTCTTTTCAATCCGTTTGCATGAATCATTTGTCAAATTCTGTTCAAAAATCATCTTAGTTTTGCATCTGAGTCAGTTTGAGTCGTTTTTGCCCCCAGGGGCATTTTAGTCTTTTCACATCATATAAATTTTGGGCAGAGAGGTATTTTAAAATACCTCATTTTTTGGTAGTTTGTTCATTTTAGTCCATTTTGTCAATTTTAACCGTTTCACTTTACATTGCATTCAGATTACATTTTTTTAACCAATTTTACTATTTTTTGCATTTTAGTCCTAATATTTTCAAAAATTGCAATTCAGTCCAAATTTTACATTTTATTGCAGAAGTGTCCAATTCCAATTTTCAAAACAGTCCAGTTTCAGTTTTATTATTTTCAAAACAGTCCAAATGTTTAATTGCATTTCAGTCCTTAATTTCCCAAAATTGCATTTTAGTCCTCTTTTTTCAGATTCAGTCCACAGATGCCACGCAAGCAGGAAAGTCCACATGTCACAAGTTCATTGGCTCAGAGGCACATGTGGCAGCCTATAAAAGGCCACCACTGTACAAGTCAGAATCAGATACAAAAAATCACGCGCCACATCATAAACAAAATCCACTTTCTCTCTCTGATTCAGTTGGATCAAAACAATAACCAATTCAGAAAATCCAAGAACGCGAAGAACATCTCCATCAAACCCTAACTCAGAATCAAAGCCAATTCAACACAAATTTCACAGAAAGCTTCAATTCAGCCTCCGAATTCATCACACAGAATCAAAACGGAAGCAAATTCATACAAATTTCCAGCGGTTCTCAGGTATTCCGAAGAATCTTCATCATCGAACAAACCGCAATCCAAACGCGAGCACGCCACCGGAGGTAGCGCGCTGCAAACGTGATCACGACGCTAGAGCAGAGAAGAAGAAGAGAATTGAAGGATTTCGCAGCGTTGGATCGAAGAAGAAGAAAGAAAGCTCACCAGTGAGGATCCGGATCAAAGAATCAAAGAAACGAACCAAAATCTCCGAATAACAAACTCAGGTAACTCTCAAACCTCCTCTAATCGCATAAAAAACCATCACAGAATCTCAAACGATGTGAATCCATGGTAAGTTCAAGCTGTCCGATTCAAAACTCAAACCCTAACGAGAAACAATTTGAAAGAAATCAAAAAAACGTTTCCAAATCCACAACGAGTGTGAATCGAAGCAAATACATGCTAAATCTTAATGATTTCACCAAAAGAAGATAAAGAATACGGACAGTTCGAACTTGAACCAAAAATCCAGACGTTCACATCGTTTGAACGGTTAATCTCATTTTCCCTCGCACGATTCGTGTTTAGATCGATTGTACGAAGCTTTCAAGCCATGAATCTTGAATTTCTGGGTAGAATTCGTGAATTAGGGTTTAGGGTTCGAAGAAGAGAGAACGGCCGGTGAGAAGAGAGGAAGAAAGAGAAAAGCTTCACAAAATGAATGGAACCGGGTGCTTTTTCGTTTTATATACATGCCTGGGTCGGGTTGACCCAAACCCGACCCACTCTCTTCTATTGCTGGCCATTTGATTCAGATCCTGATGGATCTGGATCAATCCAACGCTCCTGGGGCGTTAGCTTGATCCGGATCCATCAGATCCGTGGATTGGATCAGGATCCATTGGGCTTCTGTGTCTTTCTCTTCAGTTTCTTGTTTTTCGTTATATGCACCCCTGTTTTGCTATCTGAATCTCTGTGCATCTTAATTTTGTTCGCAAAAATCCAAAAAATTGCCATGTGTTCTTGATGTATTTTGGACTGTTTTGTAATACTTTTTATAGGATTAAAATTGATAAAAATGATAGGTGTTAATTTCTCACTTAATTGGTGTGTTTTGGCGTTTTTGTGAGATGTTTCTTGCATTGTTTTTGATCCAAATATTCATCATATGATCTCGGTGTTTGGCATTGGACTCCATGATAAATTTGCCTCTGATTTCGTGCTAATTCCATCAGTTTTGTTAAGTCTAGTTTTCATCTATGATTTTGGCAATATTTCCAATTTTGCTAGTTGATTTTTGTTTACAATTTTATTAGGTTTTGATTATAGTTAACCATCTCGCAATTTTTCCCAATTTTGTTAGTTGGATTCTTGTTTACAATTTTGCAATTTCCTCGATTTTGTTAAGATTGATTCTTGTTTATAATTTTTGGCCATATGTTCAATTGTGCTAGGTTGATTTTGGTTTATCATTTTGTAATATCTTCAATTTTTACTAAGTTTGATCTCTATCTACCATGTTGCAATATATCTAATTTTGTTAGTGGATTCTTGCTTACCATTTAGTTGGCTTGATTTTTTGTTAGTATATTTGTTTAGTTCGTGTCTTACAAGTTTACGTGCTAGTTTCCATTTTTTCGTTAAATTTACCTATTTTTTAGTGTCTTGCCTTGTAGGAAATTTTAGTTTGCATGCATTTTTCCTCCCATTGCATCATACTTTGTCATCATTTTTCTTTGCCTAACATTTTACTACCATTTCATATTGTTTCACTAACCATTTTGTGTTTCATGCCTATTGAAAGCTCCAACTCATCCTCATTCTTTAAGTTTAGGTTCCATTCAATTTCTCAATGTTTAGGATAGTTTTAGTTTACTTTCTTTAATTTCCTGCAAGACCATAGAATGTAAATTAGGACCCGATGTAAAGGACTATGGACTATAATGATGTACACCGACACACGCACCGACACGCACACACGTTGTATGAGCTAACGCTAGGTGTATGTTTAGGAAGCGCGAAACTTAGGAAAAGATCATTCTTTCAAAAATGTTAACAATTCTATCACTTGAAAACCTTTTTTTTTTCAATAAACCTTGGAGCCAAAACTCCATTGTATTTCCTTTCTTTTCTTAATCAAATTCAAAAAATGGAAATAATTCCTACTTGAACCTTTTTTGTAAATAATTGACCAACCTCACCGTTTTATTTTCTCAAGCCTTTGCGGCCTCGTTCTCTTCCTCAAAACTCTTTTTTCAAAAAAAAAGCTAAAATTGAACCAACCCACAAAAAAATATTTTGGAAGAGAACTACATGGAATTTTGATCCCTTAAAAGGGTATGTAGGCAAGAGATTCAAAATCTCTCCAAGTCCAATAAAAACAACCCAAAATCTTCTTTTTCTCATTCTTAAAATCAATCTTTTTTACAAATAGCAATAAAAGCAAAGCGTACACGTAAAGCATAGTAAAACGGTTCCTATAGGATACTATAGTCATTGCGGGTGCCTAACACCTTCCCGTAGTGAAATCAGCCCCGAACTTAGGATTTCTAAAGGTTTTTTCTCGATTTTACCTTCCCCAAAAAAAATAGAGATATCAATGATTGAAAGGTTCAAATCTAATCAATGGTTTGACACCCGAAAATCGGGATAACAATTAGGTTTTGTGATTCAGATGATTAACAACGATTAGGGAATCCTTGAATCACCCTTTGTCTCTATTGGAATTATCTTTTAAGAAACAAACAACTTATGGGGACCTTCTACTAATCTGTAATACTTTTTTTTTTTTATCTTTGTTTCAATTTGTTTTTCCCTGTTTTGTGTTCTTATTTTTATCGATTTCTTCATTTCAAGTTGGGGTATGAATTGTCGTAGAAAAGATGGTGGACAATTTTCCTAGGCGGTTTTTCGCTTGTAGAGAGAAAACTTGTGGATTTTGTAGCATTGAGATTAGATGGAGGGAAGTCAAATCACTAGAGCCAAAGGAAAACCTAGAAAAACTATGAGAGAAACTAGAAAGATCTAGGGATTATTGAGTTGGATAGAGATATGATATATGATAGAACATTATGGTGTCGTTTGATCCATGTAGCAGACCCTACTTAATGAGGCATGCTTGCTTCTTCATCTTGTTGTTGATGTTGCATCTCGTCGTTGTTTTTGAAAAGTTTGTTGCTATGACATTTCTTGGAGTTTTTATTTTTAAATGTATAATAAAAATTGACTAAGCTCAACCTTTGATCTGATTAACCCAAGGATAATATATAGGCTAGTGCATTTTCTTATTTTTTACTATTTGCATACAATTACTACTTAAAGCTTTAAAGGTTTTGGGTGATCAGATTATATTAAGGGTGTCTTGTATACTATGTCGCATCAACACTTCAAATTGAAGTAGAGTTTGAGTCTCTGAGAGACATTGATATTGATGATTAAATACAATCATTTCTATTTTCTCAAATAATTACCGGTGTGTGTTGATGTTTGTGTTTCATTGTTTAAAACTAAAATAAAATGACATATATTGTTAGACATAAGTGAGATGCACTTGGAATAATCAGACATCTTTACTGTCTTCTTTTGGAATTCCTGTCTCTTTATTGTCTTCGTTGTTACTTTTATCAACTTTCCATTAAATGTTGATATGAGGTGTGCAGTGTGCTTGGATGAACAACTCAATTAAGCACTTATAACATAAATGTTTATCTTATAAGTGTTTATGTATAAGTTGTTTCTATTACAAAAGATAAAATACAGTCATGTTTTTTTTTCAAATAAGCTATAAATAGTTTTCATTAGCTATCTTCGAGAGCTTATGGAAATAAGCTGAAAACAACTTATGGACATGTTACAAGTTGTTTCCATGAACTCTCCCAAACAGTCTTGCAAATACCTATGCCAGTAGATAAGTTCAAATAAGCCAATCCAAACATACCCATGATATTCATCTACTAATCATTCCAACTTCTTATCGTGTTTTGTAAAGCTTAGTATTCAGATTCTTTTGTGTAGCTAATAAGCTCTAAAAAAGATATACACTTACATACATTATTCACAAATCCCTTGAACATTCATTTTGTATATTTTCTTGATTATTGATAAATGTAGAATACATGCATAATTCTCCTTGACATATTTCAAATCTCTTATTTTGTTGCAGATTTCACCTAACGATGATCATTACTACAACAATATGTTGTTGGATGATGTAAGTCATGTTTGAGCGTCATTATGCTTTTAGTTTGTATCAAATCAATAAAGGAATTAGCAAATTGAAATTGTGTACGTAGGTTTATTTTTCCCCGGATAAGGAATTTATTCATTAGAAGTAAAACAATAGAAGGAATTTATTCAACTGTTATTTCAAAATAAATGAAAACAATAGAGATAAACAAGATTTTACCTTAAATTGTTCTTCCATTGTATGTTGACTATAAGGCATATTTAAGATGATGATATTCCTCTCTTTAAACATTTTTTTTATTGGTCGCCAAACAAAAAGAACAGAATCCTCTCTTCTCTCTCCTCTTATTCAACTTTCTGATGATCTAACCATCTACCGGTGACACTTCGGTGTGGCTCCCTTGGTTGTTTTTCGCCCCTTTTTAATCGTCTCAAGTGATTTTTTGCCTCTTCTCTATGTTCTACCCGTTTTTAGTGTTCATTTAACTTCGTTTCATTTTTCTCCGGTGAGATCTACTTTCTCTAATTTGGTTCCAGTTTTGCTCCTTTGTTGTTCGCACCAAGTGCTCTGGTGGTTTGTTGAAGATGATATACCCTTGGAAGTTTTTAGCACCACTTGAAGCAATGGTGCCGATGAAACCCTCAAAGACCTTTGTGCAAGCAGTCTCTGCTGCCTATGATATGCAGTCGCATAAAATTTCTCCAAAAGTGGTTGTTGAAGACATTGTTCGCATCAAGATTTCACAGGATGGTTATGCTCACGGCCTTGAAGATTGCAGCAGAAATCTACACGTCAGGGTTACTCTACAGAAGCATGATTCCCCTTTAACTGCTAAGATTCTGAACACGAAATTGATGGAACTTTGGTACAATTTGAGTTCTCTATCAGTTACACCTTTGGGAAGAGGCTGCTATGAGTTCCAATTCCAATGCATAGAAGAAATGAGGAAAGCTTTGGCCCAAGGTATTGTCAATCTAAAACCTAGAATTTGGTGGTTTTTTTGTTGGTCAAAATTTTCAATCCACAAAATCAGATGCACAGACTTGCCTATATTTGGATTGGATTAATGCATCTCCCACATAAACATTGGAGGGAGAAGACTTTATTGAGATTGCTTCTGGTATAGGCACCCCTCTGATCATTAATGATGCAATAGAGCTAGGTTATTTAGTCTCTACGCTAGGGTGATTGTGGATGTTGACATGTCAGAACAACTTTTTGACTCGATTATAGTGGAAAGGGAGGGTTATGCGTTTTCTGTGTTTGTGCAGTATGAAAGGAAACCTCCTTTTTGCTCACATTGCAAGTTCCTTGGCCACATTATTCAACAATGTAAGAAGATTTGAGCAGCTCATGTGGCTGAAGGCTTGGACTTGGGATGGAAGAAGCCTCACACTGCCAATCAGGTTCATCATAAGCAGATTGTTATTAATGTGTCTGAAGCTCATCTGCTAAATAAACACACTCACTCGCAGGCTACTAACAAAACATAACCTAATGCCTTGTCAGGTAATGCTTTGCTTCTTAGGAACTCTTAGACTCAACCTTTGGCAAGCTTAAATAAGAAAGTATTGAGGGATAATCTGTAGGTTTCATGCTCAGATGCACCAAATAGCTCTTCAGTCGCAAATTTAGAGACTACATTACTGATAAATACATGCGAAGATCCAGTTGAAACTGTTCCGCATGCACCTTTTTCCATCATTATTGCAGCTAATAGTTCACACCATACCTCTTTTCCTAGTGATGCTTCTTTTAATGTTGTGGAAAACAACTGATATGACCTGCTAAGTTTAGTTTAGAGGATAGGATTTCTTGGAGGACCAAGATCTTATCCTACACAATTCTTTCACCATTTTGAATTCTGAACTTGACTGGGTGCAAAGAGAGGCTTTGGTTAATGATATGAAAGACATTGATGGCTCTTTTAACAAGCTTTTAGCTGATATTGAGCCACTCAATGCTCATTATTGCGAGGAAGTTTCTTTGATTCATAACACCAGGTTAAAGGACATTATTTCTAAGGAAACAATACCCATCAAACTTGTGTATCATGATACCTTAGATCTTACGAAGTCTTTTGACATTGAGATGATGTCATTCCCCAATTCAGCTTCAACTTCACTTGGTTAGGGTGGCATACCTGGGAGGCGGTCATTCCCTAGGGACACTTATGTATCATCAGAAAAAGCTAGGGACCCTTATACCACTCCTATGCCACAACGTGTAACCACCAGGTTTGCTAGTTTGACAAGTGACAAACACTCTTCAAGCCAAACCTTGGTTCTTGCTTCCAAACCCCTTTCTTCTACAGCCCTAAAGAGTGTCCAGATTCTTTCCAAATTTTGGAGGGATGAGGTTGAAGAGGGTGATGATCACATCTCGGAGGCACCGATGTCTTCTAACAAGAATGTTGATCCAAATGAGTTTTAAAAGTGGGCTAACACTCCGGTGCTCACTCATATGGATATGTCGTCACAGTGGAAGAGGACCATGTTGAAGCCATTGTATCATACTTTGAGTAGCACTATCCAAGCCTATCTGAGAGCACTAAGGCAGATAAAAATGAGAAGAAGCATGTGAGATAAGTGAAGCCTTCTTGCTTTAACTCAACCGGAATAAGGACCCGTGCTCAAAAGGGTACCTCCATAATTGACTTGGCAGCTATAAAATAGTTTGTGTGTGTGTGTGTGTTTTTTTTTTTTTTTGCAATAGAATAACTAGAAATGTCAATCATTTTAAACAAACTTTGGGATGGTAGTCTTGTAGTAGTTGGTATGGCCAATAATGGTCATAAGTTTCTTAGTTTTCATTTCATAGGTTCTTCTCTTTGTGATTTTGTTGTATTGGTTCACACATCTCCTGTTTTTTATATTTCAGTACTTTGATAACAAGAAACTGTTATTTCTAAATTATTATTCACATCCTTTCAGAAGGTTTTTTAGCCACGTGTTTTGCATTAATTTAAATTTACACTTCAACTTGACTCTTGGCCCTATAAACCGAGCAACATCTTTCCATATATATTATACACACACAAACAAATTACTACATTATTATTTATTATCAACCATTGCAATATCATCACCAAGACGTGGCATGGCTTACTCAAAATCATATTTGTTTCTTGGTCTTAATCTTTATGTTTTTCTCTCTTCACAAGTTTTAGGTGATATTCATGTTCCACCAACGCTTACTGTCAGTGAGTCATTCTAGCCTATAATTTATTTTTATATGTCAAATGCCTATATGTAACGAATTTAATATTAATTTATGAAAAAGTTAAACAAGTTTTTCTCGTGCATATAATTATCAGTAGAACTTGGGTGACATTGATGACATTGGCTAATGACAATGTCACAATCCTTATGAAGAAGAGAGAAACAACCACTTATGACATTGTGGTTGGTCAATGTCACCAATGTCACCCAAATGCTATCCATAATTATCACACTATTATTCTTCTCTTTTATTTCCTAAAAAACAAATATACCTAAATGATTTAATTTGTGAATGTATCGTAGAAACTTCTATGTAAATTTTGGGCATGAATCATATTGCGCCTACTAACAATCATAATTCTGGTGATTGGAGGTTAGCTAAAACTATTTTGCCTCATTGATTAGAAAGAAATCTTATAAATCAATCAACGACCCACATAAGGATCTTTTTAATTCTACCAGCACTTTAAGCGATAGAAACAAGAAGTCTCAAGGTCTTCCGGTTGTCATGGAGGGGTAGAAGGGTTGGTGGCCGGTGGGAGATGCAAGAGAAGAGAAAGGAGTGGGACAACAAATTTAGTATAGCTAAAGTGAAACATATAACTCAAAAAAAAAATATGCATGATCTTTTCTTACCAAAATGATGGCATCCGAAAATAACAACCGTCGAAATGTGAGTTAGGGGGTACATGTAAATATTTCGACATTCAAGTCAGTATGACTGCAAAAAATGAGAGTTTTTGGTATACATTGCGTGTACTTTGCTTTTGTGCTGAAGGGACCCTTTTATATGCTTGGTTACAGAGTAACAAACCATAAATGTCGAGCTCTAACTGTTACATGTCATGAGGTGTTATGGAGTAAATGGATTTTTCACTTTACACACACTTGTATTGCACAATTTAGATATTTGTGTAGTTATTTTAGGAAATGGATTTTTCACATTACACATACAAATCATTATCATCTTCTCTTTGCACTTTTGCAGAACCCAATCTTCCTTCACTGAGCGATCAACTCAATGACAAGCAAATTTCAAAGATAAAGGCGTATTTCAGCCTCATCGATAAGGATGAAGATATTTCTATTGATAATGAAGAACTTGACACGCTAATACGGTCGCTTGGCCTAAACCCAACTGATTTCGGCTTGATGGTAGCGAAGAATAAGTCTGACACTAACGAAAATGGTGCCATTGATTTCACCAAAGAAGAGCTTCTCATAGCTTTCTATAAGCCTGACACGGATCATAATGGTTTTGTCTCTGCATCTGAGTTGTATAATTTCTTGACAAATGACAACATCAAGACGACATTTGAAGAAGTGGAGAAATTTGTTCGTAGGAATGATGGTGATGGTGATGGACAAATAAGCTTTAAGGAGTTTGTCAGACTTGGCAGATTCAGTGTGGAGTGAAGGTTTGCACCTGCCTATGAAGTCCGAATACGTAGTACGAGTATGATACGATACATATACGCGGATACATGATATTTTTAAAATTCAGGATACGATACGACTAAGATACGTTAACAAAATATTTATACTAAAATTTATATGCATGCAAAATATTTGATAAAAAATAAGAATTAATTACTCTTCAATACTATATAATCATAAAAGTCACGATTTACAAAAAATAATACATATGATCAAAATAAAAATTGTAACGTCTACGTATAAATCATATTCTATTTTCATTCATATGTTTGGATATCAACAAATGCATCAATAAAAAAACTATAAACAAAGTATATTTAATGTTGATTGGTTGAATATCCTCTCTCTATCTCTCTCTCGATACTTTCATCCACCAAAAATATAATTTTTATTTGGCTAATCGAGATACAGTTATAGTGATTCATATCTTAAATTGAATCATATACATTCACATTTGACACAGGTATGTCTCCATTTTGGAGTATCCGAACGTCATAGGCACATGCACACCCTGGGTTTTGAAAATTTGTACCAATAATCTTTTTTTTTTTTTTTTTTTGCATTTATACCCCTATATTAAGGTTATAGATTTTGGACTTACACCCCCAAAATCCTTTTTTTGACACAACCCCCAAAATCCTTACAACTTAGTTTTATGTTTGGTTTTTCTTTCTAATGAAAATTCCAAAAAGCACAATCAAGAATCAAACTCATGACATGACCTTATGATGGTGCATATTAAGTTCTACCGTTTAGCTATTCTGATGTTGTTGTCATGTGGATGCAAATTTTATATATAGCTTCATTTTTTTTTTCTTCTTTTGAGACACTTTTAATATATGCTTTTTTGTAATTCTCTCATTTTTCCTTTCCCCTTCTTTTATTTTTTTTCCCTTTCTATTTGGAGACTAGCCATGATAGTTTTCTATCTATTATGGATAAAATTACTCTTTCAATTTCAAAGTGCTAAAAATTATAATGGATTAAATAACTTTTAGTCCTTACAAAACTAAGTTGATGATATATTTAAATACAATATTCTAGATATATTTACAAAAATTATTTAAAATTCTAAAAGTTGAAGCAACATCGACTATTTATGTAAATAGAGATATTTTGGATGAATAAAATGCGTGATGTCTTTACGGAGAAAAATTTAAAAATTTTGTTGGACGAAAAAGTATGCACCCCTTGATCCAGGGTCGTGGATACGCCATTGGATGTTACGATAAAGTGAAGGGACCAACAAATTTTTTGAAAAAGCACATGAACATATAAAATGGACACATTTGTTATGAATAATAAAGTTGGTGGATGTCCATTCTTGATCTTCCAAGTTCTATAACTCCCATTAGTGGAATGAATTGTTAGTGCTCATTCATTGCATGTGAACATTCACTTGCTTTTTTGTATCCTATAAATAGGACTCATGTTTTGATGTAAAGACACACTTGTGAAGTAATGCAATATACTCTATTCTTCTCCCTTGATCTCTTTCTCTCTAGTCTTCTATACAATGTAACTTTTGATAATACTTTTGTTAATTTCATAACACGTTATCAGCAAGAAGCTCTCAGCTGGGTTTTATAGAAATGGAGCATATAGTGTTGTCATAAATAAATACTTATAGGTAAGTTTGATCAAAAGGTAAGTTTGATTTTTTCTTCTTATGAGTACGTTTGGTTGCTTTTAGTGATAGATAAAATGTGGTATTGAAATAAGAAAATATAATTGATCTAAGAAAATGTCAATAGTAATGAATCGTTGCATAGTATTAGACATATTTTGATACGAAGGAAACTGAGAAAGAAAGAAAAGAAGAAGAAACAAAAAAAGGGCGACCAAGCATATTGAAAATATACATGTTAAGATGTTTTAATCTCATTCATTTTATGATGCTTTGTTGAGGTTGCTCATCAAATGATATTTGATTTTAGTGGATGATATTTTTCTTAATCCATATTATGTAAGAAAATTTTCATTCTTCATTCATACGATATTCATGCTAAATAGTTTGATTATATCCTTCAAACCTCTATAATATTGGTTTAGTATGTAGAAATTTCGTACTATAATACACCTTTTGGTCACTAATATAAGAAAAAATTTACTTTTTCGATACATTCAATTAATAATGTATGTTGTCTTTATTATATGTCATATACATCATTAATTAAATGTATCTAAAAAGTAAATTTTTGCTTATATTAATGACCGGAAGATGTATTGGTTTGTTGTATCGCTGCTTATTGGTTGATGATTTTGCTTATTGGTGTATTAATTAAATGTATCGCTGCTTCATTGTTATCATGTTCATAAAATTCAACAAAATATTAGTGTGTTAGAGAGCCTTGAGACTTTTTTTCACGTCAATTATTTTGATTCTTTTTCATGTCAATTGTTAGCAAAATATCCGATATGATTTTTTTTTCCATGTCAATTATTTTTTATTTTGCACATTAATTTTGTTGAAAAAGTTCTTTTGATTGTATAATTAGCATACCTTCCTTTATTTATTCTTGTTAAATTCTGAAAGAAATTAACATTGAAGTATCCTTAAAGGATTGTCCAAATAATGAAGTTTTTTTGTGAAATAGTTCTTGAAGAACTATATTTTTCTTTTAATATTAAAACACTTCCGAAGGATTACTCAAATAATGAATTTACTTAACAATTATTTATGAATATTGGTGGTATAATTCTTGAAGAACTAATAACACTAAAGAATATCATATTTTCAAGAAGTCTATAAGTTCTTTTTGATCTTAGTATTAATTTAAAAGAAAGAAAAATTAATACTAAACATCCTTGAAGGATATCAATAAAAAATTTATCATTGTTTATGAAGAATTGAGATATATATAGCTCTTGAAGAACTAAATATTTAATATCAAACATCCTCGAAGGATAACAAAAAATGTTGTTTGCAAATGAAAGATTTCTAATGCAAAAGACTATAATTTTTTTTGGATGAGTGATACAAAGAAACTAATTTTATTATTACATTTGATGGTAATATATATATATATATATATATATATATATATATATATATATATATATATATATATATATATATATATATATATATATATATATATATTGAAGGCTCTATAACAGCAACTATTTTGTTATATGGAGTAATAGAATTACGCCCTAAGAATGCATTATATGATATCCAGAAGAGCATTATAGGAAACTAATTTCATAGAAATTTATTACGTTTCAAGGATATCACTCTAATTTAATATCATATTGAAAAGTAAAAAATGTTAAATATCTCTATATTACGAGATATACTCTGGAGAAAATAAGTATAATAAAAAAAATTATCTCTAATTTATACTACACTTATTTAAGTGCAATGGAAATACATATTATTGTAAACCAGAAGTTTACAAATCGTTGGCATGACCAGTTGGGTTATCCCTGCTCTATTATGATGCAGAAACTAATTTGTGAGATTATTAGGTCAACTATTCGACTAAGAGTTTATTTTCTGAACTTTTCAAAAAGCATTTGATAAGTATCATTCGTCAGTTGAAATTAACATTGAACAACTGGTAGCATATGCTCATAAAAATGGACTTGAAGATCCATCCTTTAGACGTCTAAAGTTAATTGTATGATTGATACTTACGAGACCATACCTTATAAACTCTAGTTTGGTTATGAGACCATGTCTTATAAACTCTATTTTGGGAATCAATAATCTTGTATGTTGAGATATCTTGTATGTTGAGATATTGATATGCATCAAGCCACCACAGTACTATATATGAGTCCCCCCTAATCTATCATTAGTTTTAGGTTAATAACGTAATATTTCTCATCCAAGTGGATTTTGGATGTGTTGTGTATATCACAATTGCTCCAATATAATGCACTAAGATAAATCTTGAAAGAATATTGAGAAAATATATTTGATATATATGAATCTTCATCTATCATTAATTGTGCTGAGCCAACTTATTTACAACCGAGTAGGTTGATTATCAATTGATGGATTAGTTTTCCCTATATTAGATTAGGGGGAGATAATAAGCAATTGAAAATGTGAACCTGAAGTTCAAATAAATTATTTTAGAGAAAATATTATTGTCTCGTCTTGATCCTCAATATATAACTCATTTGCAAAGTTAAATAAATCAAATATCAGCTGTTAATGCTCCAAACAAAATAGATGTCCACGTCAGATAATCTAATACTACAAATGATTTTCAATCGTGCTTGAAGTATGATAGGTCAATCGATTCCAAATATAAAAGAAAACCTTAAAAAAGAAAAGGAGCTTATAGGAAAGATAACCCAAATAAGGATACAGAAACTCTAAAAGAGTTTTATGACATAATTGATTTTTCCAGTTCCAGAAGAACTGATCAGGTACCTGAAACTTATGAAATATTAATAAATTATGTCATGAATGAAAGATCTCAATTATGAGATGAAACCGAAGTAAAGTCAACGTCGACGTGTTTTTTGATATAATATAGCGCTATATGTGATATGTAATAATGAGGATCATGAATTCAAGTCTATTAAAGATTATAGAAAAAGAAATTATCTGTAGATGGAAAGAAACAATTCCAGTGAAATCAAAATCACTATGTAAAGCTGATTTTTTTGGACATGTAGTCCGCACACTCAAAGATGTGAAGTTAATTAGATATGTATGAATTTTCGTGCGAAAAGAGAATTAGAATGGTAAAATACATATATATAGAGTTTGATATGTTCACCTGAAATGAATTGGTAACTGTCTATCATTTATTTTTAAGAGACATATATTCTTTAGGCACATATTCACCTGAAGTGAATTCAAGAACTTTTCGATACTTGATTAAGTTCAGTAGCACATGAAAGACTCAAAATATATGAAAGATGTGCTACAATATATTTGTATGGCTCACTTGATAGTGATGATAATATTAAACTTCCCGAAGGAATTCATTTGTGTAAGACATACTATCAAATTTATTGAAAAGATGACATCCTTTGTCAATTTTAAGGATATTGAAATGAATTTCTTGTAATCAATTTTATGATAATCGTATCAATATTATTATAACTCTTGATGAGATTAAAAAAAAATTATATAAAGGTCGATATGAAAAATTCTAGTTGATTATGTAATAGAATGATTGTGATGTCACTAAAGATCACGTCCTCAAGAAAATTATGAACAATTTGAATTGCTCAGATATTGCAACAAAGTCAAGCATACAATTTGTATCTTAAAGAAACAACAATATCATCCGATCATTTGAAAATGTTAGCAAGTGGAGAATGCTTTTTATTAAAGATTATGATTTTATACATACAAGAAACTTGTGGTTTTCTAATTTTAAAAAGGAGGTTCTATCAACAACTCAATATGAAGATATCTCAAGAGTTGCTAATTTGGAGAAAAGTATAGAGATAGACCATATCTTTCTACAAAGTCATCGCCAAGTAAAGATTTTGAGTAACTATTATAAAAGATTTTTTAAAATTCTTTGTTGTCTTTATGAGGGGGAGACAAAAATGTGTTCTTCACTCTTTTCCCTTAACCATGGTTTTATCCCACTGGATTTTCCTGGTAAGGTTTTTCATGAGGCAGATTATGACATAAAAGGATGTTGTACTCTTCTTTCTTCACTAGAATTTTTTCCCATTGGGTTTTTCTCTAGTAAGGTTTTAAAGAGGCATATCCTTGATTGACATCCAAGGGGGAGTGTTATGAATAATAAAGTTGGTGGATGTCCATTCTTGATCTTCCAAGTTCTATAACTCCCATTAGTGGAATGAATTGTTAGTGCTCTTTGATTGCATGTTAGCATTCACTTGTGTTTTTTGTATCCTATAAATAGGACTCATGTTTTGATGTAAAGACACACTTGTGAAGTAATGCAATATACTCTCTTCTTCTCTCTTTATCTCTTTCTCTCTAGTCTTCTATACAATGCAACTTTTGATAATACTTTTGTTAATTTCATAACAATGTTAAACTTATTGTTTTATTTCTATTATAAGATGTTTTATTTGGGGTCATTAGTTTTTTTGTTGGTTGGCTGGTTTACTTTAACTATTGCTTCTCATGATTATTAGTTCTCTACTTGTTTGCTCTTTCCTTGGTTTAAGTAGTCTGACTTTTGTCTTACCATCCATTTGTACTTCACATTTCATCCCTCTGTTTACATTGAAATCAAATATATATTTGGTCTTTGAAAATATAACTTTCTTCCCTCTTTTTGAATAACAAATATATATATAAGAGAAGGTAACAAGACTATACAATACAAGAAGTGCTTAAAGAGCAACATAACAATACAAAAAAGAGAAAATCTAATGGAAAAGACAGAGAAACCAAAAAAACTAAAACAAAGTCAAACCAAAGCTCTGAACCAACCAACAACAACCAAGACACAACAACCAAGACACACCCAAAAAAGAGCACACACAAGAAGAGGAAAATTGCAACGTGGCATCCTGCCCCCAACACATCACAAGAACATGCCTAATCCTGCTCACACACTGCTATTAATTGTAACACAATAAAAGTTCGACCCTACACCCATAGTGTATACAAGGATATCTTGAAGAAGAGACACAAATTTTATGATATATTTGGTTGACATTTATGATATAATAGTAAAACATCATGTTGCCCTTTACACCACTTGAAATCACATCAATTTTAGATTGAAAAATAAAATAAAATAGTAGGCTGATGAGACGACACAAAGTCTGGCAAATGTGGGCGTCCCACCAAACAATTATACATAGACAAGCAATTGACTACCAAGACTTGGCCTTTGCCGCTCGTCATGGCTTCTTTCTTATTGAAAGTCACCAAAATCTCCTCGTACCCTCAGTGGTGGTAGAAACTTCGTTGAATCCATGGAGGTCGTATCAATTGTATGGTGCTATGTCATTCTCTAGAGTCTAGGAGACCGAAGGAGTAAAATAATATGGCATACGTGATATCATATGAGATCTCCAGATCAATCAATACATGACAAATATCCAAGTTTTCCTTCACGACCCTAATTAGCATGGGACATGTTGGTTAGAAACTCTGTTAAGCAAACCTAAGCCATATAATGAGATAAGGGACAATTCTTATTTTTGGGGATATTGACTTCGTTCCTTTCTACTACGGAAATCATCACGTTAAGTTTTTAGAACTTTAGGACGCCTCCTAAATTGATATTTGTGGATGGAAAACGATCCCTTCTTGGTTGACGGATTAGTGATCGTAGATATGATTAGAAGACTCTACCACATGTTAAACAGGGTTAAATATCTTATATATATATATATATATATATATATATATATATATATATTGTACTCAATCAAGATTTCCTTTGGGATACTGTCTTTCGATTCCTTTTCTCCATTGGGAACATTTACTTTCTCGTCTCTCCTTTTAGGTGGGTAGACATTTGGCTTAGTATACAATCCCTAAAAGCGTATTTATTATCGATGGGAAACCTCCTCAGTTTCCTTCCTATATAAATCTTCAATAGGGTCCCTTAACTTGATACAGTCTTCAATCGTGTGCTCGTGAAAACGGTGGAACCTACAATATTTTGTCTTTTCGGGCTACAACCCTATTATGGACTTCGTTCGGGAACTTATTACCTTCCTCCCTAAACTTTGTGTTTGAACATTCCTATAAGATACTTTACTTGGGGGAATTGAGAAGAGTATTTTGGTATCAAGAGGTCCTTCATTACTTTTCTCTTTCTTTATCTCACCTCCATTCACGGTTCCTCTTGAATCCTTGCTTATAATGACTCCCACATATGACTTTACTAACTTCTAAAATCTCTTTATAATGGATGTGCTCATTGGCCCTTTCATGTAGATGATTGAAGTTGTGGGGTTTATTAAGGCCAATAATCTTTGGGAAGTTGTTTCCCTTCAAGAATATTTGTCTCAAAAGATAGGTCTTCATCATTTCATGAACATTACTCACTTGTACATTTGGTTTGTTTAATCTTTCAATGTATGCTCTCAAGGGTTCATCTTTCTTCTAACATATTGTTGTAAGGTTTTCCGCTAACTTGGGTTGCCTTTAGGAGGTGGTGACGTGGGTCATGAAACGTGTATAAATTTCAACCAAAAATTACTGGATATTGGTCTTAAGACTTTGAACCAAGCCATTGTAGACTCTCTTCTTGTTAATAAGAAAAACTTGCACTTCAATGGACCCTAGGCATTGCAAAACGACAATGTAACACCCCGTTTCCCAAAACAACGTAATAATAATATTACTAATAATCATAATCAGAGTTATCCAACATATAACGGAGCATTACACTACTTCTTCAGAATTATTTAAATAGAATATAAAAACTATTTAAAAGCATCAGCAAATTTCATCATATTAAAATTCTGCAGCGGAAAATCTTTAATTTAAATCAACATCATTAATCATCTACAACAAAATCCTTGGCTCAAAGGCCTCAACAATTTAAGCATCAACCAAAAATTAAATATCCAACAACGTGTTCTTCAAAAGAAATGATACATAAAGGAATACAAGAAAGATAACGTTTCCCCATCCCTACTATGTATCAGAGCCCTAGACGCAAGAGCCAACAACACTAGTCTTCATTACCTGCACTTTCCCACAAGGCGGCAATTCCAGCAGAAGGGGTGAGTTCACAATTCAAAAGTAAAATATATAGATATATGAATCATCAAAGTAAATTGAAAACAACAACAATAATAATAACAACCAATTGAAAACAACAACAAATAATAACAACCAACAGCAACATTATCAACAATATCATCTCAACATTATAATTTTGATTCATCTTTGATTAACATCAATAACAGCAACCCTTGTGGCGACATCTCACCAACTACAACTCCAACAAGACATCTCACATCTACAACAACTATGCAAGACTTCAACTACTAATGCAATATGCATGTGGTACCATACTACGCACGTTGAATGCTAAGCATTCCAGGGCAATAAGCCCCCAACAGTTGGATGGTTAAAGCATCCCAGGGCAATAAGCCCCCAACAGGTGAACGATAAAGCGTTCCAGGGCAATAAGCCCCCAACAGGTGAATGATAAACATTTCAGGGCAATAAGCCCCCAACAAATGCAAATGAGTATGAATGACTCTACGGTGTATATCTGCATACAACCCAACAACATCTAATGGTGCATATCAGCATGCAACCAACAACAACTACTTAGGACATCAAATAATGTGTCTAACAACTAAGACACCCTCCCCAACTGGATAACACCACTCAACATCATCAAAAGCAACTCAAGTTTAGCAAACTATAATTATTTGCACATAAGCATACATAATTCCATCTTGATCATCTTCATAATATAGTTTCACATCCTCTAACTCATCCAAAAACCCCTTTTTGATCCCCCAAACACCCAAAATGATTTACTACATTGGTTATGGGTTCAATACGCAACAAAGCATCAGAAATATATCATAACAACATCATCAACAAGATAATTCAACAACAATGAGGAATTTATCATGTTCTTAACCCTAAACCAACAACCACCAATTTTAATTCAAATTTCATGAATCATATACATATATATTAACAATTGAAAAGTAAACCCACCCTTACCTTAATTCAGCAAATTCTACACAAAATGGATGAATTTCCCTCTTCCTAGTTCTTCCCTTGGCTTCTTCTCTCTTTCTCCCAAAACTCTTGTTTTCTTTGTTTTACTGATACGTACAAATGTTTCTTTTTGTCTGACTAATTCTATTTCCTTACCAACCAAAACATAACCCCTTTCTTTCTCTTAACTCCTCACTTAATTCCTAATTAAAGTGTAACCCCCACTTGACTCCTAATTAAAGTGTAACCCCCACTTAATTCCTAATTAAAGTGTAACCCCTCTCCTTAACTCTATTAATTCTAAATAAATCCCCTTTTTCTAAAATAAATATTATTTCTTCTATTTTCACTTAAATAATAAAAATCATTACTAATTCTATATAATAAAATATAATAAAATAGCAAACACCAATAATTCACATAAATCAACATAAATAATTTTAAAGCACATCAAATACACAAAAATCAACCAAAATAAATAAATAGTAACTAGGGCGTTACAGACAACATGTTAACCGTTTCAAAATTGTTGTATGGGCCTGTTATTCCATTGTAGAATTACAGTGGCAAGAAATTTTGAAGATATCTAAGCCCTAGGTAATCATTGATTATCGCGGTGAAATAAATTCTTACAAGGGAGATCATCTTTGTACGAAGAAATCTCATAAGATGACGACCTGCGATGGAAACGTCTCAATGGAGAATTTCCATCATTACAACAACCTTCATGTGCTATAGGAGCGAGGGGGGAGTAGGGGAGATATTCCATGATTATGGAGGTTTCAGATAGTATATAACATTCTAGGATGGTAGACGATGATGGGGGTCTTAGACTCTAAATGTTTCGGGGATAAAAAATGTCGTGTCTTTTTGTCGACAGACCATGTTCTAGTGAGTTTTTGGAGTTCACATGATTTCTAATTGACCTTATTAGTGGGGGATATTCATCTTCCTGTTCTTAGCTTATGCCTGTCATTTACCTTGGGCTACAATTATCTTTGATAATTGTTGAATTGCATCTAGGAGGTATCAGATGAGGTTGTTAGTTTCCTAGGGGAGGAGTCTATTGGTTATCTAGGTTATAGGACACAACGATTGGGATCAAATGTGAAGGTAGAATCGTCATAAGTCCATCACGGGGTTAATTTTAGTTTTGGTTTGAAGGTGATGACAAAATTGTTCTTTTGTCAATCAAATGGGGTTAGGTGTTGCCAACAAAAGAGATGATTACTACTCGAAATCGAGTGTTGACCATTAGATATCATGAAATATTAGGTGATGAAACACCATGAAAGTTTCCCATTGACGGTGCCAAATGGTCCAATGGGAATAGAGATCTACAACCAGAGCATTACTGATGATGGAACATCATATGATATTTTTGACTATATTTTTAGTTATTTTCTTTGCATCTGAAGGAAAATAAGAGGTCATTTAGAGGAGTTGTCAATGGTTTGAGGAACATTTTGTATTGTTTTCATTTGAGTCGTTGTAATTGAGTTTTATCATAAATCATGCAACTTCATAGGAGTTTTGGGTCTTTTTAGTAAAGGAATCATGTAAATCATCGAAAAAAGACATCACATGAAGGATCGAGGTTATGAACATTGAAGATCAATGGTTCATGTAAGGTCTTTGAAGACAATATAAGTTAAAGAATATTCATTTCAAGTTCCAAGGCATTTCAAGACGGAAAAACATTCGAAAATGGAAGAAAACTATAAATTCGCACACGGGTTACTACCTAATTAAAACACCCTTGCATGTTGTAGTGATGATACTCTGTCATTACTCTTTTAGTAGGCAATTTTATGTAATTTTAGGAGATACTCATCAAGTTCATGGGAGCTGAAAGCACAAAAAAGGATGAAATTCAAATTTTCAGGAAGTCTAATTTGGCCACCGAATTCAAGCATTCGGCCACCGATTTTCTAGCCACAAGGTGCCTTTTTCTTTCGACAAAAAATGGCCACCGGCCACCGATTTCATCATACTGGGCACGCGTTTTAATGCATTCGACCACCAAATTTTGGGTTCAGTGGCCGATTTTGACAGGCTTATAAATAGAAATGTCCGTTTTCAGAATAGGGGTTCACTTAAGAGATTAAGGGGTTGTCACTTCCGGGGAGAATTATAGGTGAAGAGATTGGGTAGAGTTACTTTGTTAATTTGTCGTTAGGCTAGATAATCATTGATTGAACTAGGAGTGCAAATTACCATAGGAGAACGTTAGAGGATTCGAAAGTCTTGATCATACTTCTCTCTAAACTTTTAAAACCAACTTTTAATTGCTTTTATACCGTTTATATTACAAAATTGAACTCAACTGCCTAGGGAAAACTATAAATTTAATATATCCTTTATTGTAACAAATTTGCTGAGTAGAAATTAACACCAATGCTCGTGGATTCGATCTTACTTATTACTTCGATAGTTTTGGTTCACTTGCCAAAAGTTTATCAAGTTTTTGGCGCCGCTGCCGGGGACTGTTGAATCATTTTAGCTTAGAAATTTCGTTATTATTTAGGATTTTTATCATTTACATTTTTTGTCTATATACATGAAAAAAATTGAAAAAATATATTATGAATTATGCTCTTCATGTTTACCTCATTGTACTTTGCTGCTAAAAAGTTTATCCGAGTTTTGCAGCTATGATAGACAGGTTACGCCTTTATGACACGGAGGAGATTTTTACGTTGGAGTATGAAAAAATATTTGTTTTCTTGGAAGATAAAACAATGGGACAAAAAAATTTCAAGATTAAATGCGAGATGTAATCTTTATGAGGCGAATCATCAGGGTACAGATTGTGAAGGGTTGAAAGAGCTTATCATCATCGATTACAATACTCAGCTTCAAAATATTTTAGATGACTTCTTGAGATTAAATCAAGTTTCGTTTGAGAAATTTGAAGTTCAGTGTGGTGATCTTGTTGAGAAATCATATGAGTCTTAGCAAAAGTTGGTTGAGATGGAGACTGAGTGTCAGGCTACTGTGGTGGACGACAGTCAACAAGTGATGAGTGTTGGTCTCTACCTGAAGTCTCAGCAAATGGGGTCTGAAGAACTCACTCATGTGCAAATGAATATGTATCCTTCTTTAAGGTGGGAGAGCTTGATTTCCAAAGGATTAACTGGGAGCGCATAAGACCATCTGCTACGTTGTATGAAGTTCATGGAATTCCTATCAAACAAGAGGAATATGAAAGATGACATATTCTTTCTTCATTTTTGCCACCTTAACAGTGGTTGAAGCGTCAAGCTTGATGATGTAAAAAGAAGCGCTTGATGGGAGGCAACCCATCCTTTTTCTTGCCTTGTTATTTGTTTCTGTTATTTCCTTTTGTATGGATTCAAACTAGAGAAGTGTCTAGATTATGATTTTATGATTCCACTGTTTCATAAAGCATCTGAGCTTGTTTATTATTAATGAATTGACTTTTCTTGAAATTTACCAGTTTAGTAACAAAGATTTCATCAACGGTGTGTCAAAAGTTCAAATGAGGTAGTGCTTGCATGATTCTATAATGGAAGTGTACGGCAGGAAAGATGCTTAGGTAGAGACAACTTCCAGAAACCTCAGCTTGTAAGGTTATGGCCTAATTTTTTTTTTCAATATTTACAAATATGAGTGTTTCCATGTGGATGCTATTTCTAGGATTTGCGATTTTTCTTTGTAATTGATTGGTCATATATTGTACACACTAAGGCAAATTGCTTGTACCTTGAGCCTTTGTAGCCCAGCTTTGTTTATATTGAATTATCCTTTGTTTAAGCTAAGTTGAGCCACTAGGATTTAGACCCCTTGTTTCGGTGACTAACCACATTACAAGCCTGGAGGCTGTTGGAATTTAACCAAAAGTTTTGTTGGAGTTGGGCATGTGTTTGTGTATTGATATTAAAAAGTTCAAGTTTGGGGTTGCTCATGGAACTAGGAACATTTTAAGTTTGGGGTAGGGGTACTAGAGAAGGAAAAAGAAAAGTTTGTTTGCAGGTCTAGTGGGAAACCATCAAAACTCATAGTCAATCATCCAATACATGTATGAATCCTTGTTTTTATATTAGTTATCTTGTACTTTAGCTATGAGTAACTAATCTCGTTGTGATTGAGATTGAGATGAATCTGATATATCCCTATGAGAATATTAATTTGTTGAACTCCTTTGAATATCAATGAAAGTTTAGTTCTAATTCATATTACTTTGTGTTTAATGCTTTTTGTATGTTTATCATCGACTACTAACCCTAGCGTTATGAATATGCATATTGATCTTAGAGATTGAATGACCACTAACCCTTGCTTTTGACTCTGATCTAGGTAATAAGTTTAACCTAAGTAATCAAGCTAGAGATAGATCATTATTAGGTTATGACATAGGGATTAACGTTCTATTACAACCAACCTCCAACGGTTTCGAATTCACTTAACAGATTAAGGCGTTGTCACTTGCAGGGAGAATTATAGGTCAAGAGATTGGGTAGAGTTACTTTGTTAATTTGTCGTTAGGCTAGATAATCATTGATTTAACTAGGAGTGCAAATTACTATAGGAGAACGTTAGAAGATTCGAAAGTCTTGATCATACTTCTCTCTAAACTTCTAAAACCAACTTTTAATTGCTTTTATTCAGTTTATATTACAAAATTGAACTCAACTGCCTAGGGCAAACTATAAATTTAGTATATCCTTTATTATAACAAATTTGCTGAGTAGAAATTAACAACAGTCCTCGTGGATTCGATCTTATTTATTACTCCGATAGTTTTGGTTCACTTTCCAAAAGTTTATCATGTAGCATGCACCCCACACATGGCTTGTGGGAAGAACTGTTGTATGCTTATTTTTTAAGATTGATCAGTGGAAAAAGCCTAGTTTTCTTCTATGAACTCCTAGGTAATGATCCACTATGAATAGAGACCATTGCACATTCTTTTATTCATTCAGAAAGCTAGTTGCACAATGCAAGGGTCAAGCATTAAAGCTTCAAGGAAAATTATCTCCATCTTCCTTTTGTTCTCTTTAGGGTATGTTTTTCTATTGTTTGATAATGATGTCGGTTTTCATGTGCAACTAAACCTCTTTTATTAGGGTTCCAAGATGAACCTCTTCTTATTTGTTGGATTCAATTAATAATTTTTTATTCAGTTTATGATTCAAGTGTCTGATTTAATTTGTATATATCTGTTTCTAAACCATATCTTAGATGGAGAATATTAGGATAGACAACCCTAATTTTGTCCAAACCAGACAATAGTAAATTGCTTATTTTCTAAATTAAATTCTTTTCATCGAATCTAAGTATGAATTTAGGGGCTATGACTCATCTTAAGGGAACACCGCAATTGTAACTGGTTGAATTGCGATGATATGAAACTAAAACTTCTACTGATACATCACAAAGCCATGTCCTTTGTTCTTAAATCGAAAGTCAGGTCATAAACTAACAATTAACTAAATTAATTCC
Source organism: Medicago lupulina (assembly GCA_958299785.1). Taxonomy (NCBI): domain Eukaryota; kingdom Viridiplantae; phylum Streptophyta; class Magnoliopsida; order Fabales; family Fabaceae; genus Medicago; species Medicago lupulina. The sequence goes on along the minus strand of OY283144.1, from coordinate 32,536,067 downwards.
AACAAAGATGGAAGGGGGGATTCATGGATTCCCTAATCACCGTTACAATTCTGAATCATGAAACCTAATCTCGCATTGAGAAGGATAAGTAAAACCCTGCAAACGACTTTATCTCTTATTAAATTCTTTTATTTGTAATAAATTCTGCTAATTACTGATTTTAACGACAATCTCAATGTAGACGATAACTTACTATATTACTTGCGTACGATTTGATGCACTTGCCAATTTCATCATCAATGACTGTGGATATGTTCAGGTTGATAGACGTAAATCTTTCCTTCATCGATGGGAGGGGGGATGTGACTGCATACACTCTAACGATCGAGTAAAACTGCAGTGAATGTGTGTGGTTTTTAGAGTAAAATTGTTTGGACATGGGTAGAGACCACGAGTTAACCCTTATAGTGGCGAGTTAGGGTTTTGGCTCCCTTGAAACTTTATCTCAAATAACTATCCTCAAGGGACACTAATGCGGAGATTAGATAATGTTGACCTTGAATCTAGAATGAACGGTCAATATTACCTTAGCCGGTCCTTATCCAATACATTTAGCACAAGACTATGTTATAGTCCGTTTCTAAATCAGTGTCTTGGGAAGACCAAATTCAAACAGAAAATTAGTCTTGACCTAATCTAAAACACAAATTTAGAGGCTCTCTATAATTACGTGTCACGTTTTCAACTGTAATTTTTTAATTAATATTTACATCCTTTCAAAAGGTTTTTTAGCCATAAGCCTTAATTTAAATTTAAATTTAAACTTGACTCTTAGCCCTATAAACAGGTCAACTTCTTGCCATATATATATATATATATATATATATATATATATCACAAACTACTACATTATTATTTATCAACCATTGCACTGTCAGCGCCTAGAAGTGATATGGATTACTCAAAATTATATTTGTTTCTTGGTCTTGGTCTTTTTGTCATTTCCTCTTCTCAAGTTTTAGCTGATACTTATGTTCCACTGACTTTAACCATTGGTGAGTCATTCTAACCTATAATTTATTTTTGTATTTCAAACGTATGTATGTAAAGAATTTAATTTATATGTATGATCAACATAAACTAGTTTTACATGTTTATATAATTATATCGCACTTTTATGCTACTTTGTTTTTTTTAATGATAAAAAATGAATCTTAATCCAAAAATTTCCAGCTACAACATCAATGTAGATTCTTTCCCAAAAAAAAAACATCAATGTAGATATACTCTACATAACTTTTATAAGGTGTGTTAGAGAGTCAAATTTCTCCTACCTTTATATTTTCACCCCCATTTTTTGTAGCAACCACTCACCAAAACAACGCCATACTAACTATGGCTTGTGGCTGGTCTTCGTAGCAACACGGGGACTCTTAATCATATGTTATCATCGTGAGCTTAGCTCACTTAGTAGGAACAATGCATAATATATATAAAGTTAGAGTTCGAACCCCGACCACCAAAAAAAAAAAATAACATGGTTGAAAATATAGAATTAATTTCTACACTACATTTGTAAAACCAACATATTCCAGTACATTTGATCTTAAAATTAATAGCATATAATAGATAAATATAATAATTTTTTTCTTAGTTCAGTTGGTAAAGACAATGCATAATATATGCAAGGTTCAGGATTCAAACTCCGGCCACCACTAATTTTTTATTTTTTTAATAAGACAAAATGAGATATATATTAACACAATAAAGGGGACCCCCCACCACACAAAGGTGTGCTAAGAGGGATCAATTACAGTTGTTACAAAAGTAGCATAGTCGGAAACAAAGGAAAGCTGCTGCAAGACAACTAAAACAATTACACGGTAATGCCCAAACAATATAAAGTATGTTGCCACCACTCATGATAAGTGTAGGCTATAATAGATAAATATTATTTACTAACAGCGTTAGCTATATAAATTTTAATGTTTTCTGATTTTTTTTACTAATAATAGAGAATATTGAATATTTTTTACTACAAAATGTAAAAAACTAATATTATGCTTATAAACAATGAAATAATGTTTTTTTTGTTTTTATTTTATTTTATAAAATGATATATTCTAACTTACACAAGTTGATAAATAGTTCTTTAATTTATAAAAATGATATTTTCCTCGCTAAAAAAATGATTTTTTCCTAAGAAACAAACATACCTAAACGATTCAATTTATGAATCCAACCTAGAAACTCCATTCAAAATTTTGGGTATGGATCATATTGAACAATGGGAGCAAATAGTGAATGCATCAGAGAAACTCCTTTCCAAAAAAACATACAAATCATTCTCGTCTTCTCTCTTTCCTTATGCAGATCCAAATCTTGCACGAATAGACGATCAACTCAATGACAAACAAGTTTCAGAGTTTAAGAAGGCTTTCAACCTCTTCGATAAGGATGGAGATTGTTGCATTTCTGCCGAGGAATTTGGGACTCTAATGTGGTCGCTCGGCCAGAACCCAACTGAATTCGACTTGCTAGTTACCATGAATAAGTTTGATGCTGACGGGAACAATGCCATTGATTTCTCCGAATTCCTCAACCTCGCAGCGCGCATGTAAGATGAAGGACAAAGATCTTAAGGAAGTTTTTCATATGTTTCACAAGGATTAGAATGGTTACGTCTATGCATATGAACTCCATTATTTCATGACAAATCTGAACAACAGTTTGATCAAGGTGATGGACAGATAAACTATAAGGAGTTTGTCAAAGTCATGATGGCTAAGTGAAGGGACCAAAATTTGAAAAACCACATGAACATGAAAGGAATACAGAAATGAGTCTTGATGAGAGTTATTATCTATTTCTATCATTATGACATGTTTTATTTGGGGTCACTAGTTTTTTGTTGGTTGGTTTGTTTATTTTGATTATTGTTGCTACTCATTATTAGTTCTCTACTTATTTGATCTATACCCTTGTTCAAGTAGTCTGAGAAAATTTTGTCTCACCATGCATTTGTACTTCACTTTTTTTCTTGGTTTATCAATTATATGAAACTGTTTAGAGTTTTTCTAACCTGTGCAAGATTGCACAGCTTAAGCAATAATAAATGCATAATTTTGTGGGTTTTTCCAAGTCTTATTAATGAATTAATTAACTAGTTTTTCTTAAAATCTGTTCTTTTCTTTCTCTCCTATTTTTAATGCTCTTTCATATTAATTACCCATGGATTACCACTCATCTCTTTCCACTTAATCTTTGTCAGTGTTTCTATTTCCTACTAAACAAAAATCAAAGTCCAGAATTTTGGTTCTTTCCTCTGTAATTTACAATATTCAGATATGCTCCATTTATGCTATTGTCCATTTACCCAGTTCTCTTCACTGATGACAGAGACGTGGCTGATGGATCTTTGTTCAAGACTGTAACCAAATTGAGCTATGCAAGAAAACTAAAGAAAACAAAACAAAGGAAAACAAAATAATAAAATTCACTTCATTCATAACATCTCCAGAAGGAGGAACAATCCTTAAATAGCTAGGTCAAGCTAGACCTAATACAAAATGGGCTTTGGGCCACTTTAGGGAAAGCAGTAAATTAAATGACTAGCGAAAAGGGCCTAAGGACAACACAGTCCACTTATTCACCCAAAACATGATCTTTGGCCCAAATAGGCTTTTGACAATTTCTTGAGGGTTTCTTGCTAACATTACTTCCCGGGTCACTTAAAACCTTGTCCTCAAGGTTTGTTTATGTTGTTGGGCGTGTGAGGCAAGGAAGAGAGTCCAACGGTTGAGATTGTTTGAAGGAGGTGGTAAGTAGATCGTGTGGCTGATGTGTGTTGTGGGGAAGTGGAGTTTGGGAGAGTGTGTTTAGAGTTGTAGTGGGGCCCCGGTGAGAGTGTGATAAGGAACGCGTCAAAGATTCCAAGGGTTGAGAAGAGGCATGGGGATGGGAAAACTCATCCAACAGTATAGTGGGAGAAGGAGTGGAAAGGGGCTGAGTCTTGGGAAGGTGGGAATCAGATGGAGAGAGTAAAGTCTTTGATGTGATATCCAAGGGAGAATCTAGAGAACCTGATTTTGCATTAGTTGGATAGAGACTTGTGTGAGTAACTTTGTTCCCTTCTTCACCTTCTTTCTCTTCTAAGATTCTTTGAGATCTCAGTTGCAGCTTGTTATCTTCGTCTTCCCTTAAACTACCTTGTAACTCTGGTGGAATAGGGGAGAAATCCTGAACCGAGTCCTTGCCATACTATGCACGAAGCTGTGAGACATGAATTACCGGGTGAATTTTTGAAGACGGAGGTAAATACAGTTCGTAAGTGTTGGGTATTTGTGTTGGTTGCATTATTGCTAAAACAAATATCCTTGTTCTGTAAGTTAGAACCAAAGTTCCAACATGTGTTTAGGCATCTTTGTAAGATGTTGGTCACTATGTTCCAACATCCTAGCACGAATCAGTGTGCCTGAGTTCATGCCTACTTGTACGCATGCGCTTTATTGTTTAAGGAAACAATATTTCCTTACCTTGTGGACCAAGTAACGCACATATATTTACAAGATCAGCTCTAGAATATTCCTGAAATGGATATTATATTTTTAGGAAATATTTGTTATAGATTTGGTTGATCCTAAAGATGTTTCGACATTTTTAGATTATCTAGATTTGTTACTGATTTTCTTTTGCAAATTAGCTGAACCGATCATCTTTGTTCTGAAGCCCAACTAAGTATTTAGCCCAAGCTACTTCAATATAAATACAAGACTCCAAGACCTAATTGCTCATTCAAGCCGTCATACTAAAAAGTTTAGATTTTTAGGGTTTGAGTCTTTTTGTTTTCTACTCTTGTATCGATTGATGCAAGTTTAGTTCTGATTATTTGTGAGCCTTTCTTGTATCGTTTGTGATACATGTAAAGGACCTAGATCGAGTCGTATACTCATATTTGTACTACACCGAGGTTGTGAAACAAGGTGCTAGTTGTTTGTGTTTGAAGGTAACTTCATCTTTGAGTTTGTGAAAAGGCTGGAAAGGTTGCAGGGGTTGTAACTGACCATTAGGATAGTGAGATAGGATCTCAGATCTAGGTGTTCCTAGGTTGAAGTCAATACGGGTAAGTCCTAGGTCTTTAGTGTAAATAGGGGAGTTTACTTTAGAATAAGGACTACACTAGTGGATTTTCTTCCTTGCTTGGTAGCCTCCAGTGTAAGTGTGTTTGTCACCGAACTGGGTCAATAAACTCATTGTGTTCTTTACTTTCATGTCGTTTATTTTTCTTATTTTTTTATTTCTGTTTATCGTTTGATATTGGAACATTGACTGGAACATCGCAAACATTCAAAACATCGCACAGAGCATATTAAAACAAGTTAAACTAGAATTTCAATTGGCATCAGAGCAGGCACACTGCCTGTTTTAGGGTGAGTTCCAGGGAGTTTCTTTCTAGCGTTATGGACAAGGAAGGTGGTTTTGTAAACAGACCTCCTCTATTGGATGGTTCAAACTATGTTTTATTGGATGTCGCGCATGAGTGCTTTTCTCAAATCAATTGACAACAAAACCTAGAAGGCAACTCTGAGAGGTTGGGAACATCCTGTGGCACTTGATGAAGATGGTAACAGAACAGATGTTTTGAAACCAAAGGAGGAATGGTTTGCTGCTGAAGATGAACTAGCTCTTGGAAATTCCAAGGCATTGAATGCTCTGTTCAATGATGTAGACAAGAACATGTTCAGGCTGATCAAGCAATGCACTATGGCTAAGGATGCTTAGGAGATTCTCAAAACTGCTCATGAAGGCACTACCAAGGTAAAAAGTGCTAAAATCCAACTTCTTACTACTAAGTTTGAGAATATGAAGATGTTGGAGGAGGAGAGTATTCAAGACTATCACTTGAATATTATTGATATTGCAAACTCCTTTGAGTCTTTTGGAGAAAAGATGTCTGATGAAAAGCTTGTGAGAAAAATTCTCAGATCTCTTCCTAAGAAGTTTGACATGAAGGTCACTGCCATAGAGGAAGCCCAAAATATATCCAGCTTGAAGGTTGATAATTAATAGGGTCTCTGCAAAATTTTGAAATAACTGTCAACAGCAAGACTGGTAAGAAGGACAAGAGCATTGCCTTTGCATCTAGTATGGACTCTACTGAGACACAAGGAAATCATGAGGATGATGAAGATATGTTAGAGTCACTAGCACTTCTTGGGAGACAGTTCAAGAAGTTTTACAAACGGTTGGACAGAAAGTCCAGGCCAAATGGTTAGAACATCCGACCCAACATTTATAATCAACCGGATAAAGAGAAGATGGCAAAATCTGATGAAAAGAACTCTCAATACAAAGGAGTACAATGTGCCAATTTTCTTAAAAAGCAAAAGAAAAGCTTAACAGTTTCCTGGTCTGATGATGATGGATATGAAGGAGATGGGGAAAGAGAATCTACCAAACAAATTGCTGCATTAACTAGTAGATTTTTGTCTAATGTTGAGACATGTGATGAAGATTTGGCTTATGGCGAGCTAGCTGACACCTGTAAGCAACTTGAGAAGCATATAAATATCACCAACAAATTGAAGGATGAAAGAGTCAGTCATCAAGCGAAAATTTTTGAACTCAGTAACAAGGTAACTCTGCTGAATTCTCAACTTAGTCATGTTTTTAAGCAAGTAAAAAGGGTGTCCACTAATAACTCAAGCTTAAGTAAACACTTGCTGACTCATCTTGAGAAAGAAGATGGTCTGACAAGAGATGTTAAAACTGAGGAAAATTGTTGCTTATGGGCATCACAAAGAAAAAGCCAGCCTGTTAATCAAATGTCAAGTACAATGTTGGAACATCATGAGATGTCTGAAGAACTTGTTCCACCACAGTGTGATAATATCAATGTTGTCTCTAGGACCTATGAGAAATAGTTAGGAGATTCCTTTGTCAAAGTCATGAAGACAAAGCAATTTGAAAAATTAGAGAGTAGATCAGGAATCTTGTTCAAAAAGAAGTTGGAGCGGTTAAGTTACATGGAGCGCGTGTGTTTTCAGTCTAAAGTGCACACTAATATAGAAGTTATGTCCAAATATTGCCCAAGACCACCACCAACCTTCAATAACTTCTACTCCATCTTTGGTTCCTGTTTCACGTCACCCAAGTTAAAAAACATACCTATCTTTCTCTCTCTCTCTCTCTCTCGCTCTCTCTCTCTCTCCTCAATCATTCGCATTCTGCGTCCCCATTGATCATAAGCAACATTCCCTACACACCATGTCAAGCAAACCCAAAACTCCCACAATCAAACAAACCATGAACTCTGAAATACAAAAAACCATTGCTTCAGTCCCTAAGATGGTCAAACCAATCACTACCATTCCTTCTAGAAATCATAAACGAAAGACACTCACCAAATCTAGTTCAAAGAAGAAGAAGCTTGCGAAATAAAAAATGGGAACAACTTAATCTACCTTGAGTATGGAAGACCTGTATGAAAATGAAGACCCCCTTGTCTCTGCTGAGGTCAAACCCAATGATGGGACTTCTGCGATGGATTCTAAAAATATTCATGCTGAAGGGGGGGTGGGGTTGAAAAAGGTAAACCTAAAGAAAATCCAATCATTGTTTAAAGGTGAGAAAAAACACAAGAAGGGGGGGTGGGGTTGAATTGTGTTTTCTTTTTCTTAGTTTTCTCTTACTGAAGTCACTGATCAGAAGCAGTTAGATTACAATCTCTGAGGTGATGTTCAGATTCTAAATGCAGCGGATAAAAACAGAGAGAGAGAGAGAGAGAGAGAGAGAGAGAGAGAGACGAAGCAATTATACAGGTTCCTTCCACAAACTGGAAGTAGTCCTGTCCCCCTTGCACTTCCAAGGAGAGTTCACTAAAAATGTAATATCTAATTACAAATGCTTACTGCTAAAACTAGCAAGAGACTTCAAACTACTCAAGCACAACTGCAAGAGATTTCCTATGCTCTTGAACACAATCAAGAGACTTCCTTGCTCAGGCACAACTGCAAGAGACTTTTATTCAAACAGAATTACAAAGAAAAAAGTTTGAGGTTGAACACTTGATATACAATCAGTGGTGTTCACAATACAAATTAGATACAGACTCTTAAGACTCTAGAATTTCTAAGATATGAACTTTGATAAGAAATTCTAAGTGAACTTTGATGCAGAACAATTTCAGCAGAGGTTTAGCGCTATCAAATTGTTGTTACGTCTCTACAATTCTCTAAGTCTTCACTCCTTTATATAGAGGTATGAAAGAGACGTTGTGAATCGCCAGCACATCAAAAAAAGTCGTTTGAAGCTTTGATCAATCACCAATGATCTTTTGCCTGATTTGGTTATTCTCCTATGAAGGATCAATTTCAAATCCATTCCAAGTATGAAGGAACATTATTGAAGGCATAGCTGTTATTCTTGTCCTGTAGCAGAGACACTAACTGAGTAGTTGTTGTACACTTCGTACAATTGTACTTTGTCAACGCTCTTCAAAGAACAAGTATCCAATGCCTTCAAATTCGTTTGAATTAGTTGTTGTTTCACTCTTCTGGTCTTCTGCAATACTAGACGTGATTAAATCCTTTGAACAACCTTTGAAGCTTTGATTCTTTCATCTTCTGATTATCTTCAGCTTCTGGTGTTCTTGCTTCTGATAAGGTGCTTCTGATAAACTTGCTTCTGATGATCTTATCACTTTAGGAGCACTTGACTTCAGGATCACTTTCTTCAGATGCTTCAAGCTTCCTTTACTTTGTTGATTCCATTGCTCTCATTTGTTCTTTCAGAACCTATACTTCAAATAGACACTAAATTTTTGTCTATGGTCATGCACACTTGAACAAATATTAGCATATCCAATTGACAATTTTTAATACCTTGTTATCATCAAAACTCACAAGAGGTAATGTTAAACACATTTTGTTCCAACAATCTCCCCCTTTTTGGTGATGACAAACATTAGTATTTAAAATGTTCAATTGTTGTTAATCTAATTAACAAGTTGACTTTAAGGGTATGAGGTTTGTAAGCTCCCCCTGAGTCCAATAGTACTTTAAGGTGAGATTTGTAAGCTCCCCCTGAGTTCTATCCATGTTAATTAAATTCATCATTAAAAACGAAATAGCGCTCAGAATTAATCTCACTTTAAATAGACTAAGAGATAAGAAGAAGTTAGACTTGTCCTTTGATTTCTCCTTCTGAAGATCAGGGCAACCAACGATGAAATGTCCAGGCTTCTTGCACTTGAAGCAACCCTTCTGATCATCTTTCTTGGAGCCTTTGTAAGCATAGCCAGATATTGCAGCCTATTTGAAAGCATAGCCATCTTCTCAGCAAGATCTTCATCAGAATCTCCACCAGGTGATTCTTCTTCAGATTCTATAACTTTAAGAGTTTTTGATGACCTCCCTTTGGATGGAAGAACAATAGATTTGCTTTTCTTAGCAGGCTCATGTTCATTTAGGCTTTTCTCATGAATCTTGAGAGAGCTTACAAGATTTTCACCACTTAAAGTGTTTAAATCTTTAGCTTCCTCAATAGCAGTAAACTTAGTTCTCCATCTAGCAGGCACACTTCTTAGTATCTTTCTCACATGATCAGACGCAACATAGCTTTTCTTTAGTATTTGTAGTCTAGAGACTAGGGTCTGAAACCTTAAGTACATTTCCTCAACGCTTTCATCATCCTTCATCTTGAACAATTCATATTGATGAACAAGCATAAATGCTTTTGCTTCTCTAGCCTTCTTACTACCTTCATAGTTTGCACAGAGAGAAGCAAACATTGCTTTTGCAGTAGATTTGTCACTCATCTTCATATACTCTGCACGAGGTATAGCAAGAACAAGTGAACCTTTGATCTTGTGATGTTTCTTGTACATTTTCTTCTGAGCAGGAGTATGTTTCTTTTTATGAATAACAGCTCCTTCTTCATCAAGGTCCAAGTCACCAACTCCGTCTTATGATTACCACCAGAGCCAGAAACAGATGATTCACCAGCATACATGTTTTTCTCAAATCTTTGACTGTTACACTGTTAAGTGTTCTCAATAGAACCAAGGCTCTAGATACCGATTGAAGGTGACAAAAAACAAAAGAAGGGAGGTTGAATTGTGTTTTCTTTTTCTTCGTTTTCACTTACTGAAGTCACTGATCAGAAGCAGTTAGATTACAGCTTCTGAGGTAATGTTCAGATTCTAAATGCAGCGGATAAAAACAGAGAGAGAGAGAGAGAGAGAGAGAGAGAGAGAGAGAGAGAGAGAAGAAAGACATGAAGCAATTATACAGGTTTCTTCCACAAACCAAAAGTAGTCATGTCCCCCTTGCACTTCCAAGGAGAGTTCACTAAAAATGTAATATCTGATTACAAATGCTCACTGCTAAAACTAGCAAGAGACTTCACACTACTCAAGCACAACTGCAAGAGATTTCCTATGCTCCTGAACACAATCCAGAGACTTCCTTGCTAAAGCACAACTGCAAGAGACTTCTATTCAAACAGAATTACAAAGAAAAAAGTTTGACGTTGAACACTTGATATACAATCAGTGGTATTCACAATACAAATCAGATACAGACTCTTTAAGACTCTCGAATTTTTAAGATATGAACTTTGATAAGAAATTCTAAGTGAACTTTGATGCAAAATAATTTCAGCAGAGGTTTGGCACTATCAAATTGTTGTTAAGTCTCTGCAATTCTCTAAGTCTTCACTCCTTTATATAGAGGTGTGAAAGAGACGTTGTGAATTGTCAGCACATCAAAAAGAGTCGTTTGAAGCTTTGATCAATCACAAATGATCTTTTGCCTGATTTTGTTATTGTCTTATGAAAGATTAATTTCAAATCCATTCCAAGTATGAAGGAACATCGTTGCAGGCATAGTTGTTATTCTTGTCCTGTAGGAGAGACACAAACTGAGTAGTGGTTGTACACTTCGTACAGTTGTACTTTGTCAACGCTCTTCAAAGAACAAGCATCCAATGCCTTCAAATTCGATTGAATTAGCCGTTGCTTCACTCTTCTGGTCTTCTGCAATGCTAGACGTGATTAAATACTTTGAACAACCTTTGAAGCTTTTATTCTTTCATCTTCTTATGATCTTCAGCTTCTGGTGATCTTGCTTCTAATGAGGTGCTTCTGATAAACTTGCTTTTGATGACGTCATCACTTCTGGAGCACTTGACTTCAAGAGCACTTTCTTCAGATGCTTCAAGCTTGCTTTACTTTGTTGATTCCATTGCTCTCATTTGTTCTTTCAGAACCTATACTTCAAATAGACACTAAATTTTTGTCTATGGTCCTGCACACTTGAACAAATATTAGCATATCCAATTGACAATTTTTAATACCTTGTTATCATTAAAACTCTTAAGACGTAATGTTTAACACATTTTGTTCCAACACTGTTATTTCTGATTCTAGTAAAAACCTAGGACTAGAGGAGTCAAATGTTGCCTTGGATAATCCTGAAGACATGAGTGTGAATGATCCTATTCCTGATAACGAGACTGCGGTTGATCACTTGTCTCAACCTTCACCTGAGAATAGCAGTGATCAAAAGGATGTTGGACCTGATGATGAAACATCCTTGGAGCAACAGGATGAACAAAGCAAAGAAACTGGAACTCTCGACGAAGAAGAATTAGATCGTAAGACCAGTACTGACAAGGAAGATACGTCTAAGGATGAAGCTATGAATTCTTCGTCTAAAGAAGAGGAACAAATTGGTAAGGAACATTCTGAAGAGGAATCTAACCCTGAGGAAGATGTGCCTGCTGAAAAGAATGATGATGATGGAATCTCTAAGGAAGATGAGCCAAGTCATGAGATTGACTTAGATGAAGAAGTATTTTCTGAACATTCTTCTGAGAATGAGAAACAAACCAGTGGTAAGCCTGACCTAGAAAAATATGTTCATGGTAATGAAGGTGACAAAGATATGGTGAACGTGGATGATCTTGTCTCTAATGACAATTCACTTGCCTAGAGAGAAATTGAGAGTGTGGCCAAGAGATTAAGGAGCAACAAAGGAAAAGTTGTCTCCTCTACAAGCAAGTTCTCTGAGAGGACTGCTGCTGCTGTGACTAAGAATCCCAAAAGTGGGACAAAATCTGTTGTTGTTGGTCCTAAGAAAGGATGGAGCAAAGTGATGGTAAAAACTACTGTTGGGAGTTCAAGGAAGAGAAAGGTTATCTCTTCAAGTGAGTCTGAGTACAATGTTGAGAAGGATGTTCTAAACATCACTCCCTCTGATGAAAAGAAAACAGCCGGGAAGAAGACTGTGCAGACAGTGGCAAGTGTTCCTATTGATAAGGTGTTCTTTCATCTGCCTCAAAATGCAATAAGATGGAAATTTATCTATCATAGGTGGATGACTCTGGAATGGAATGTATTAAGGAAGGAGGTCTCATAAAGACAATGTGCAATCTAGGAAAATGTTATCAACAATTGGTAAAGGAATTTCTGGTGAACATTCCTGATGACTGTGACAACCCCATTAGCAGTGAGTATCAAAGGGTGTTTGTACGAGGAGAATGTGTTAACTTCTCTCCAACCATCATCAACAAATTTCTTGGGGTGGAAGAGATCAATATTCCCAATCTGGAGGTAACTGATGATCAAGTGTGTAACAAGATCACTGCGAATCAGGTCAAGGGGTGGCCTAAGAAGAAAAAGATTTCTTCGGGAGAACTTTCTGTGAAGTATTCTATTTTAAACAGAATTGTTGTTATTAACTGGGTTCCTACTACTCATTCCTCTGATGTTGCCACTAGGTTGGGTAAGTTTATATATGTTGTAGGTTCTAAATCTAAAATGGATTTTGGTACCTATATTTTTGAACAAACCGTGAAGCATGCCAAAACTGATGCTATTAGATTTCTTATAGCTTTTCCAACTTTACTGTGTAGCATTATTCTAGATCAACACCACAACATCAAAAGTGCAAGTTATGTTCCAGAAAAGAGAGAACCCCCTCTTACTTTGCACTCCAAACTGTTAGTGCAAATCATGTCCCAGACATTGTTGGAATATCTGGAAGTGTACTAGTTGTAGGAACAATGACAAATGAGGCCATCGTAACTTCTCTCAAGGATACTTGTCTGCTGCTTGATGAAAAGAAAGCTCAGTTTGAGCTCATGATTCATTCTCTTGAAAAAGAGAAAGTTGCAGCTGAGGATGAACTAGATGATGTTGAGAATGAGGATGCGAAGGAATAAGCAATGAAGATGCAAGTGGTAAGGAAGACTCTCGGAGCAGCTATGAGGAGGTTGAATGATTATTTTTATTATTCTCTATTTTTGTGGGCTATGCCCTGAATTTTTGTACACCTGACTGTGTATTGGATAATTTTGTGCACCTAGTGTGCCTATCTCTTGGTTTGTAATACCTAAGTACTCAACACTTTATTCATTTTGGGTATTCTATTGCTATCTTCTTTTGAATTTATGCTTCTTGCGATCTACTGATATCTTCTGATTCTCCTGTGAATTTATGCATGAAGCTTTTTCTGTTTGGTATATTTTGTGGCTAAAAAGGGGGAGAAAAAGATATATCTATACTCCATATATGCCTATGTATTCTGTATTTATTTTTGCAGATTTGTATGCATATGCATGTATTACTGTTGTTGCATTTATTTTGCAACTCTTTCAGGTTTGTGTAGATGTTGTCTGTTATGTTACAACATCTTGATGGTCTTAATGATAAATCTGAGATTCTATTCTCAGTACTTATATATTGTACATGTTCTTGGAACATGTCTGATGCTTGTCTGATTCAACTATAGATGTTGGCACTTATGCTACAACATCTCTATGATGATTATGGGAATTTATTTTTCTCAGTATTTCTGTTTTTGTACTTGTTCCCTGCTGGTATTCTCTAATAATATTGGAACTTGTCTGCTGCTACTGTTGCACTTGTATGTTGTTGATGATGCTACAAGATCTTTTTGTCCGAGAGTTCTCAAAATCTCAGTATATTTTGCTTGTACATGTTCACTGCTAATATCATACATCATGCTTAGGAACATGTCTATGTGAGACCTTGATAGGTCTGCCCTAAAGTTTTCTTCTTTCTATGCATCTAGAGTTTATGTATTATTATCATATATATGCATGTATTCAGGGGGAGTAATGGAATACTCCTGTAAGTAGTCACTCATAGGTTCTCATATTCAGGAGGAGTGATACTTTTGTGTGTGCTTGTGTTAGTGCAAGCTGGTCGACAGGATGCTAAGTCAGATGTCTAGACATCCAGGTCTGTCACCTGTAAGCATGGGAATTTATTTTTTGCAGGCTTCTATAGTTTGTTTGTGACAATACTCTGTTGACATCTATGTCTGTCACTTGTAAGTATGGGAATTTATTTTTCCCTAACTTCTTTGGTTGGTTGGTGATAGTACTCTGTAGGTATGGGACTTTATTGTTTCTTGCCTTTATGTGTGGCCGGTTCTTCGGTCTGATGTGCGAAAGGATGTTGAAACATCCTAATGTTTATGGGAATTCAGTTTTTCCCTTCTGTAGCACAGGAATGTATTTTTCCTCTGCTCTCATGTGGTGAAGGATGCTGAGACATCCATTGTATGGAGAACTTATGTTTTCCTTTCTGTAGCTTAGGAATTTATTTTTCCTTTGCTCTTGTGAGACTATGCCTTAATCTTATCCGCTGCTGCATGTCTCTGATCAAGTGTAATACCTCTAACAACTAAAGCTGAGATTGAATATCCTGCGAGGTATTCTTGTATGCACACTTCTGTTTTTCTTGAGTGATACTGTATGTTACTTCTTCTTCTTGAATATGTGTTCGTAATGACTTACGGAAGTGTGTCTAAGGTATTTCTTTGGATTCTGTGTGCTAGCTGTTTCTTCTAATGTGTGGGTTCATGCTCATGAAAAAAATGGTATTTTGTTACTCTCTATTCTATAAGTATTGGCCTTAATTTGTTTTAACCAAAAATTTACCAAAGGGGGAGATTGTTGGGTATTTGTGTTGGCTGCATTATTGCTAAAACAAATATCCTTGTTCTGTAAGTTGGAACCAAAGATCCAACATGTGTTTAGGCATCTCTGTAAGATGTTGGTCACTATGTTCCAACATCCTAGCACGGTTCAGTGTGTTTGGGTTCATGCCTACTTGTACGCGCGCGCTTTATTGTTTATGGAAATAATATTTCCTTACCTTGTGGACCAAGTAACGCGCATACATTTACAAGATCAACTCTAGAATATTCCTGAAGTAGATATTATATTTTTAGGAAATATTTGTTATAGATTTGGTTGATCTTAAAGATGTTCCAACATTTTTGGATTATCTAGATTTGTTACTAATTTTGTTTTGAAGATTAGCTGAACCGATCTGCTTTGTTCTGAAGCCCAACTAAGTATTTATCCCAAGTTGCTTCAGTATAAATACAAGACTCCAATACCTAATTGCTCATTCAAGCCGTCATACTAAAAAGTTTAGATTTTTAGGGTTTGAGTCTTTTTGTATTCTACTCTTGTATCGGTTGATGCAAGTTTAGTTCTGATTATTTGTGAGCCTTTCTTGTATCGTTTCTGATACATTTTAAGGACCTAGATCGAGTTGTATACTCATATTTGTACTACACTGAAGTTGTGAAACAAGGTGCTAGTTGTTTGTGTTTGACGGTAACTTCATCTTTGAGTTTGTGAAAAGGTCGGAAACGTTGTAGAGGTTGTAACTGACCATTAGGATAGTGAGATGGGATCTCAGATCTAGGAGTTTCTAGGTTGAAGTCAACACAGATAGGTCTTAGGTCTTTAGTGTAAACGGGGGAGTTTACTTTAGAATAAGGACTACACTAGTGGATTTCCTTCTTGGCTTGGTAGCCTCTAGAGTAGGTGTGTTTGTCACCAAACTGGGTCAACAAACTCACTGTGTTCTTTACTTTCCTGTCGTTAATTTTTTTTGTTTTTTATTTCTGTTTATCGCTCGATGTTGAAACATTGACTAGAACATCGTAAATGTTCAAAGCATCGCACATAACATATTAAAACAAGTTACGCTAGAATTTCAGTAAGCAAGTTGTCCGACCCGGCGGAGCACAGTGAACGGTCCAAAGAAACGTGGAGCAAGCTTGGTTGAAGCACGATGTTGCACTGTTTGTTGTCTGTAGTGTTGAAGTTTTAATAATACCCGATCAACAGGTTGAAAAACGCATGATATGCGCTGCTTGTTTGCTTGGGTTTCCATGAGTTGTCTTGTTCGTTTGAGATTTGCTTTCAAAGTGGATAGCACTTGTTGTCTCTGATGCATGGTGGTGTCCAGATGAGGGATGGAGGTTGTATTTTCCACATAATGAATGATAGTGGGGGGAGTCTGGCCATACAAAGCTTCAAAAGGAGACATGTGAATTGCTGAGTGGAATGAGGAGTTGTACCAAAATTCAGCTAAGTGGAGGAATTTGAACCAGTGCTTGGGGTGGTCTCCTGGAAAACAACGAAGGTAACTTTCTAAACTCCGATTCACTACCTCTGTTTGACTGTCTGTTTGCGGATGGTATGTGGTACTGTATTGTAGAGAAGTGCCTTGAATGCGGAATAACTCCTTCCAAAACTGGCTTAGGAACACAGGGTCTCTATCGGAGACAATGGATTTTGGAAACCCATGCAGGCGACAAACTTCAGTGGAGAAGCGGTTAGCTATATCCTTGGCTGCAAATTTGGACGGGAGGGCAATGAAGTGGACATATTTGGTTAGACAGTCACAAATGACCCAAACAATTGTGCGGCCGAAGGAAACTGGTAAGTGTGTTATGAAATCCATAGTGATTTCATCCCAAACTTTCTCAGGAATTAGCAAAGGTTGTAACAGGCCCTATTTTTTTGTAGGTAAATATTTGTTCTGTTGGCATGTTTTGCAAGAGTGGATGAATTGTTTGGTTTCAGTATAAGTGCCAGGCCAGAGAAATGAAGCTGATAATCTGGCAAGTGTTGGTTTAAGTCCTAAGTGATCAACCAAGCGGGTAAAATGGAACCCTTTGATGATACTGTGGCACAAGTTAGGGATGTCAGGTAGGTAAATTCGATCTTTGAAAAATAACAATCCATCCTCGAAAGTGTATGAGTGTTGTGTGCTGGTATCATTAAGGAGCTGAGATACTAATTGCTTTCCGGTGGTTTCTGTTGCAAAATGTTTCTTGAGCTGGGACAAAATATATGGAACTGTAGAAGAAAGAGACAACACCAAACCTGCTGGAGCTTTCTCTTCATATTTTCTGCTCAGCGCATCAGCAACCATGTTGTTCTTTCCATGTTTGTATAATATTTCAAAGCTATAACCTTGCAATTTTGCCGCCCATTTATGTTGTTCCGAAGTTTGTACAGTTTGTACCATGAGTTCTTTTAGACTTTTTTGATCCGTGAACACTTGAAAATGTCTGCCGATTAAGTATTGACGCCATTTCTTTATTGCTTCAATGATGGCGAACAACTCACGGGTGTACACAGAAGAATTTTGGAGCCTGGTACACATTTTATGGCTGAAAAAGCGAGGGGATGACCTGACTAAGACATAACCGCGCCAACAACAATGGCAGAAGCATCGGTCTCCAAACAGAACGGTTTGGAAAAATCAGGAAGCTGCAGCACTGGCGTTGTAGTCATTAGTTGCTTTAATTCTGTGAATGCATTTTCCGCTTGTATGTTCCATGAGAACTTTGTAAACTTGAGTAAGTCGGTGAGAGGAGCGGCAATAGTGGCATAATGACGCACGAAACGTCGATAAAAACCTGTGAGGCCGAGGAATCCTCTAAGAGTCGTGAGAGAGTGTGGCGTTGGCCAATCAAGGATGGCCTGAATTTTCTCCGAGTCCGGAGAGACGCCTTGGGTGGAAATCACATGACCTAAATAATAAACCTTTGAAAGTTTGGCAAAAAATTTATGCACAGCAAGTAAATCTAATACCAAACGCAAATGAATCAAATGGTCAGTCATAGAACGGTTGTATATGAGTATTTTATCAAAAAATACTAAAACAAATCGTCTAAGAAAAGGTCGAAAAAGATCATTCATAGCAGACTGAAGAGTAGAGGGAGCATTAGTTAAGCCAAAAGGCATAACCAAAAATTCATAGTGACCATCAAAAGTACGGAAAGTTGTTTTGTGTTTGTCTTCCGGCACCACTCTAATTTGGTGGTATCCTGAACTTAGATCCATCTTGGTAAAAACTGAGGCGCTACCTAGCTGATCTAAGAGTTCATCAATAGTGGGTATTGGGAAGCGATCACGAATGGTAATGGCGTTAAGGGCTCGATAATTAACGCAAAAACGCCAACCACCATCTTTTTTTTTGGACAAGTAGGACGGGTGAAGAGTAAGGGTTGTTACTTGGGACAATGGTACCTTCTTTGAGCATATCATGAATAATAGAGGTCATGGCTTCCTTTTGGGAGTGAGGGTAGCGATAAGGCTTAACATTAATTGGGGCAGTGTTAGGGAGAAAAGGGATTTTGTGGTCATGAGGACGGGCGGTGGGTAGGCCGTGTGGTGGTTGAAAAATTGTGGGAAAGGATTTTAAAAGGTTTTGAACATCTGGGTGTAAGGAGGTTGGAGGTGAAGGGTTTATGTCATCATCGGTTTGGGTAGGTTGGGGTTTGGTAGTTGTGTAAGGTGAGACTGTCAACAAATGCATAGATGCCACAGAGTCTGTATGTATCAAGTGTCAGATTTGGTGGAAAGTGGATGGTGTGGCCGGGTTGGTAGGTTTACCGCGAAGAGTAATGGTGTGGTCATTATGGTTAAAGGAGATAGATGGACTGAAAAGTCAGCATTAATGAGGTCTAGTGTACGAAGCCATGCCATACCTAGGATGACGTCTGCGCCCTCAATTGGGAAGAGATAGAAAGGAAGTGTGAAGATGTGGCTTTGTAGGGTAATGGGAGTGTGTGGGCAAAATCTGGCACAGTTGATTCGGGAGCCATTGCCAACCATTATGGAAAAATTAGGGATAGGTGTGTGAGGTAGGTGTAGGTGTGAGGCTATACGAGGTTGGAGTATGTTATGGGTGCTTCTGGTGTCTATTAGGACTGTAACAACAAGTCCATGCAGTAAACCTTTGAATTTTAAGGTTTTTGGGAATATTTGGCCGATGCATGCTTGTGGGGAGAGATGGAAATAAGTGCTGTTTGTGTCAGTTTGTGGGGAATCAGTTTTGGGTTGGCTATTTTCTTCATCAAAGGTCTCATCTGGGTCTAAAATAAGTAAGAGATAGCGGCCTGTTGCACAGCGGTGGCCTGCGACGTATTTCTCGTCACAACTGTAGCAAAGCCCTTGGGCACGACGCTCTTGCATTTGTGTTGGTGAGAGAAGTCGAGTGGATATTTTTGTGGGGTTGGTGGTAGGTAGGTTAGATGAGGTCGTAGGCTTATTGGTGGTGTTGTTTGGGAGAGGGGCTTTTTGTGGAGTTGTGGGGGTGTTGGAATGAGTTGTGAGAGAGGGTGTGAAAGGTCGAGAGAATTTAGGTTTTGAGTCTTTGATTTTGGCTTCAATAAGTTTAGCCTAACCAAGAGCTTGTGAAATGGAAAAAGGTCGTTGTATTGCTAGTTCGTGACGAATTTCTGGCAGCAAGTCGGAGATAAAACAGTTGAGCAGGGCTTCTTAGGAAAGGCCAAGGACTCTGTTACCCAGTTTCTCAAAACTGCTTTGGTAATCAGCCACCGAACCATGCTGTCTTAATTTGAACAGTTGGGCCTAGTGATTCTCATAGGTTGAAGGCCCTTAACACAGTTCCATAGCACGAGTAAAAAACTCCCAATCTGTTAATTGATGATTATGGTACATCCATTTGTACCAACTAAGGGCTTCTCCCTTCATGTAAAAAGAGACCATAGGTAACTTAGCTTCGTTAGGAATGTTATAGAAGGCAAAAAATTGGCCCACTTGAAACTGTAACACCCTGTTTTCCCAACATAATAATTTCACATATAAATCAAAGTATTCAACATAAACGGAATGTCACACTTCTTATCATAAAATCATAAACGGAATAAAATAAATATTTATCCTTCAAAATTCAACAACATATTATTTAGTACTTCGCAGCAGAATTATTCAACATCTAAAACAGTCTTTTGCACGAGGCCTCATCATAAAAATCTCATAAAATCCAATTCAACAACAATTCATGAACTTCATGAAGTAATACGTAAGGAACAGAAAACAACAAAAAAATTATCATCCCGTTACGTATCAGAGCACCTAAGACACATGTGAGAGAGTCCACTCACGACCGCGACTATTCTTGGTTACCTGCAAGTTACCCACGTAAAGAGGCAACATTTCCAAGCAGAAGGGGTGAGATTTCACATTCAATAATAATAAGCATATAATCCTTCAACAGAATTTAACAACATAAATAACAACAAATTTAACAATGTTAAACAAAAATTATACAACATAGATGCTTCGCATAATTACTCATTAATCAACTCATTAAATATAATGGCAACTTGACAACACGACAACTTATATGACTCCAATACTTTGGACAACATCTTACAACTTTACAACTTAAGCGACATTGACAAACTACTTACAACTTTGAAGACATTGACGACAACTGTGGTAATGACAACGACAGCGACTTCACATCATAATTTCATATTCATCAATCATAAACAACATCATATAACATCGTATTTAAACATCAACAATTCATCATATAACATTGTAATCAAACATCAACAATTCATCATATAACATCGTATTTGAACATCAACAATTCATCATATAACATCGTATTCAAACATCAACAATTCATCATGCATCTTTGTAAAAACATAACAAATTATACATAACATATTTTCATGTCAAAACAAGACTACTGGAAAGATATCACAATTATCAACAACTTTCATGTTTATACCAAAGACCAATTTAAAACAGAAACGTGTGAAAAAGACGCAAAAACATGAAACAGAGAATGCTGTCACCGTACAATTTCGCTAAGACCTCCTTGGAGTATTTTCATCATAACTAAAAAACTAAAAGTCATTTTCACGTCAAACTAAAGCCACTGAAAATCTAACAAAATTGTCTAAAACTTTCATGTTTACACCCAAGGCCAATTCTGTACCTATTAATACTAGTTTTCGTTTCAAATTCGAAAAACTTGTGCAGAAAGTCCATAAAAATTCACTGTGACCTACGTTCAGTAATTTGACCATAGCTCAAGTTCTATGAATCGTTTTGACGTCAGACCAACAACATTAGAAAGCTAGCTTCCATACATACAACTTTCGTATGTACACCTAAGACCAATTCCGCACCGATCAATACCAGTTTTCATTTCAAAATTCGGGGCAAAGATAAAAAAATCAGAAAAAACAACTTATATTATTCAAACTTCATATTCATTCAAAATCATCACAATCAACAACAACAACTCAACATAATTCATACCTAATTCATAATATGACCTTAACAACAACAATCATCAACAACCACAACTCATAATCATGAATCCAACCACAAATCAACAACAACAACAACATAACATAAATCATCAATTGAGCATAATTCATCAAGTATCCAAATACATATACCAAGAGCATGCAATTTCATCATCAACAATTCATTTATCAACAAACTAACATATCACTACAACTAGAACACGAATTTCATCAATTAAATTGCAATTCAAAATCCTAACTTCTTTTCAAACCCTAACTTCTCTAATCATCAAAATAAAACAACAACAAACATGTTAAACCCTATTTCAGAACCATATACTTATGATTAAAGAAGGTTAGTCCCACCCTTACCTTAGATTAATTGACAGCAAGGTTCTACAGACTTCTCCTTCTTTGACTCTTCTATTCTCTTCGTTTCTCCTCTTTCTCTAGGTTTCTCCTCTTTCTCCAAAACAGTTTTGTACGTAATATATTTTCTAACTCTAGCTCTCCTTCTTATATAAACCTTAACCTATTTATTTTCTCTTAATTCCAATTCTTCCCCCAAAGTCTCAATATTCTATTTATATATATATATATTTCTACACTAAATAACAAATATATTTCTATAACAAATAACATAATATTTCTACATCAAATAACATAATATCTCTACATCAAATAACATATATATTATAATATAATATGCTACTAAAACACCAACATATAACACAAAAATAACACACATCACCATAAATCAAATAAATTATTCAAAAAGTCTCTAAACTCAATCAAATAATTAAATAAATAAAATAGGGTGTTACAACAACCATTCAAGGGGATCTGTGTCGTCAAAGTTGTTCATTTCGACTTTGGGAGAGTGAAATGAAGGTTGTGGTTGTGGAGGGTAGACACTGGAGTAGGGGGAGTATAAATGAGGTAATGATGATGGGTAAAGAGGATGTTGGGGTGTATTTGAAGGGTAGGCAAAAAACTGGGGGTTTGTAGTTGTGCTACCAGGAGGAAAAAGAGGTGGTGGGGTGTATCTAGAAGGGTCGATAACAGGCTGAGTAAAAGATGTGAGGTATGGGTATATGGATAAAGGGGTATGTATTATGTTGGTTTGTGGTAGAGGCGTGGTGAATATGGGTGTGGTTGGGACAGTAGTTAGGATTAGGGTTTGTGGTACGAACGAGGGAATGGGTTGTGTGGTAGTATGGGTCTGTGATAAAATGATGGTTTTAAAACCAGGAGGAACAAAAGGGGATATCGTGATACCTTCAGTGGTGTTTTCAGGGATGGCGGCAACGAATGGGCGAGGTTGAAGTGCTTCCTAGAGGAGGGCGGTGAGGGATTCATGTTGCGTCGCCAGTTGACGTTGCAGGTTTGGGTCTCGAGAATTCATGAGTTGTTGTTGGTTATCCATTTTTGTGTGGAGGATGCCAAGTTGTTCTGTTAAGCGAAGGTGTTGGTGGAGTGGATGGATTCTTCTAGCCGTTATTAGATGGCCAAGATGGCTTCATCGTGATCTCGTGAGGCAGGAGGGTTGGCTGGTTTTAGAGGCATGGAGTGAGTCAATGAAAGCACCAATGATGGATCTTTGTTCAAGACTGTAACCAAATTGAGCTATGCAAGAAAACTAAAGAAAACAAAACAAAGGAAAACAAAATAATAAAATTCACTTCATTCATAACATCTCCAGAAGGAGGAACAATCCTTAAATAACTAGGTCAAGCTAGACCTAATACAAAATGGCCTCTGGGCCACTTTAGGGAAAATAGTAAATTAAAGGTTAAAGTGCCCTTTTCACCCCTTAAGTTTCAAAAAGTTGCGATTTTGGCCCCCTATTTAAAAAAATTACAATTTTGACCCCTTTCGTTTCAAAATTGGTGGGAAGACGCCACATGTCCCAAAAAAGGGGTCATAATCGCAACTTTTTAAAATATAAGGGATCAAAAGATCATATTTCCCTTAAGTTAGGGGTCAAAAGAGCATATTTCCTTAAACATAAGGGGTCACTTTTGTCATTTTTTTTCATAGGGGACCAAAGTCAAACTTTTTAAAACTTAAGGGATGAAAAGTGCATTTTAACCTAAATTAAATGACTAGTCAAAAGAGCCTAACGACGACACGGTCCACTTATTCACCCAAAACATAGTCTTTGGCCCAAATAGGCTTTTGACAATTTCTTGAGGGTTTCTTGCTAACAGTGGCAATTAAAAATTCAATGGTGGCTATTAAATAAATCAAATTATGAAAGCCACATAGAAACACTGTTCAGAAACACGATTCCATCGCTAACCCCAATCATATCTAACAATTCTCATCTCCCTTCTCACTGTCGTCTTGCTCTGAATTGTTCAGATTAATGGCGAGGTTTTTCTTCTTCATATCATACTTATTGTTCGTTATTATTACATTCCTTTTCTAGAGAAAGGTGTACGACGAATACGAAAAACTGTAATTAGAGTTAATTTTGTTTCCAAATAGGAAAGGGAATATAAAGTTGTGAATAAAATTTGAATTTTATTAACAGTAGTATTTGGACGACGGAAGCTATGAATATGATTGAATTTGAAACATACTTCTGTATGTGATTTTGATTCAAGAGGAAGAACATAGGGAGAAGTCTTCATCTAATGAATGTCTCCAACGAAATTTGCAGCACAAGTAAACAGTCTGTCGAAAGAATATTAGTTAGAAAACCAACAACAACAACCAAATATTCTCCCACTAAATGAAATCGGCTACATGAATCAAAAAACGCCAACGTTAAATAACCAAAACAAACAAAAATGTACAAGATAATCAAGATCACACAAATAAATATAAAAGAATAAATACAAAAAGCGATTTAGTAAAGTGATATAAAAAGTAGAAAATTAATTATGCCTAGACATGATGAAACTAAAAAATTTCAGTCATTTAAACAAGATAAAGTATATAAATAAAGTAGAAAGTAGACTGAAATTAATAAATTGTTACTAATCTATAGGCGAGTTTAACAGTTTGTATATGTTTCTACTTTTCTCTCCTTCCATGATATTTGGATTTCCACAGGTCAAAGTTATGTAGTTCACATAACTTCATCAACTTATTGCAACATCTATGTTGGTTGGATTGTTGCTTTGTCCTTTTGATGAGAACCTAATATTGTCTCTCTCTCTTGACAATAATAATAGTCATTGTGGAATAAAAGAACCGAATTATTTTTGGTTCAAAGTTTTATTTTCGTAAGTCATGATATGTCTGTCTTGTTTTGGCTATATCTGGAGCTCTGGATGTCCGTTTGAGGTGATCTTTAACTCGTTGGAAAGCTTACAAAATTCTCTACAATTCGTCTGTTTGACTCAAGAGCAAATTAGTAATATTTAATGGGGTATAATGAGCTTCAAGTTGAAGACGTGGTTAAAGTGTGTGAGCTGAAGAATTAAAGGTGGTGTTTGTGGAATTGTAACGTCCAGAAATAATAAGCCTTCACAAATCAATGTGCAAATGAATATGTAACCTCCTCATGCATTGATCAGCCACCAACTTTAGAGAGTCATTTTGTAACCTTTTATCTGCATTAATCAGCCACCAAAACATTATTGTAATTAGTGGCTGCATTTCCTTTCATTTTCTAAGAGTTTTAGAGTCAAAATCATAATGTAATCAGCTCATATAAATAGAGCACGAAAATGATATGTAAAGAGGATGAATTTTGATTAAAAAAGTCACTTTATGTGAATTTGGAGGCTTTGCTTCTTTTTGGTTCTGGATTGAACCATGCATTGATCTTATCAAGAAACCACGTTTCTTGTGGCGATCCTCTACCAACTTAAACATCTTCCTTGGATTGGGAATTTGTTTGGTTTCCATTTCTGTCTATTTCCACCATTCTTCATCTTTTTAATATCATATTTTATCCAACATTCACAAAGTTACAAAACTAAAATTACAACCCTTCAGTCCTTCATCTTTTGGTATTCAGAGCACGGTTTCGTTTGGGAAAAAAATTGTTTCAATTTGGAAATCCCTTTCCATTGTTACATTTTCTTTTCTTCATTTTAATCTCTCTGATTCTAGGAAAAAATGGAAAGATATAGTGACAAAAAAATTAAAGTTCCATTTTTTCGAGGGCAAAGAGACCCGGATGCATATTTAGAGTGGGAAACAAAAATTGAACAATTTTTTCAATGCAACACTTGTTCTAATGTTCAAAAAGTGCAGGTTGCAGCTCTTGAATTTAAAGATTATGCTTTGGTGTGGTGGGATCAAACTATCAAGGAAAGAAGGAGGTATGGAGATCCACCGATTGAAACTTGGGGGGAAATGAAAAGAATCATGAGGAGGCGTTATGCACCTTCTTATCATCTTAAAGAAATTCAAAGAAAGAAGGTGGAAAAGATAGAAGCTGAAAAAATATTGCAAAGAGAAAGAAAAAGGGAAAGAGAAAACAGAAAGAAGGAAATGATGGAAAGGATTGAAAGAGGAATGGCTGATATCTCTAGAATATTAGAAGAAAATCTCTTTCAAATCCAAAATGATTATAGAGAGAGTAGAAAAAAAGATGAAAAAAAAGAATGTGATGAAAAACAGGTAAATGAAAAAGAAGAGAGAAAAGAAGGTGTTGAAGAAGTCGAAAAAAAAGAAGAGAAAAAGGAGCGTGAGAATGAAAATCATGAAAAAAATAATTTGAAGTTTTGGCCTACTATTACACTAGTACCTTCTTCTAAGTTACTTTGTGTTTTCAAATGTTGGGATTCTCCTTCTAATATTATTCAACTGCCTAACATTTCTTTATGTCATGAAGGAAACAAAGCGAATGAAGAAAAAATTCCTCAACAAGTGGAAGAAAATTTTGTGCTTTGGAAAGATGATTATGTCCACAAATCACAAGGGGAGGAAAATCTAACAAATTCTATAAATCAAACTGAAGAGTTTTCTAAAGTGGAAATTGCATGTCATGAATTCTATCGAGTTATTTTTGACCCCGGAGGTATTCAAGCTATAAATTCGAGGTCGAATTCTCTTGAAGAGGGGGAGTATGATGAGAACCTAATATTGTCTCTCTCTCTTGACAATAATAATAGTCATTGTGGAATAAAAGAACCGAATTATTTTTGGTTCAAAGTTTTATTTTCGTAAGTCATGATATGTCTGTCTTGTTTTGGCTATATCTGGAGCTCTGGATGTCCGTTTGAGGTGATCTTTAACTCGTTGGAAAGCTTACAAAATTCTCTACAATTCGTCTGTTTGACTCAAGAGCAAATTAGTAATATTTAATGGGGTATAATGAGCTTCAAGTTGAAGACGTGGTTAAAGTGTGTGAGCTGAAGAATTAAAGGTGGTGTTTGTGGAATTGTAACGTCCAGAAATAATAAGCCTTCACAAATCAATGTGCAAATGAATATGTAACCTCCTCATGCATTGATCAGCCACCAACTTTAGAGAGTCATTTTGTAACCTTTTATCTGCATTAATCAGCCACCAAAACATTATTGTAATTAGTGGCTGCATTTCCTTTCATTTTCTAAGAGTTTTAGAGTCAAAATCATAATGTAATCAGCTCATATAAATAGAGCACGAAAATGATATGTAAAGGGGATGAATTTTGATTAAAAAAGTCACTTTATGTGAATTTGGAGGCTTTGCTTCTTTTTGGTTCTGGATTGAACCATGCATTGATCTTATCAAGAAACCACGTTTCTTGTGGCGATCCTCTACCAACTTAAACATCTTCCTTGGATTGGGAATTTGTTTGGTTTCCATTTCTGTCTATTTCCACCATTCTTCATCTTTTTAATATCATATTTTATCCAACATTCACAAAGTTACAAAACTAAAATTACAACCCTTCAATCCTTCATCTTTTGGATAAAATATGATATTAAAAAGATGAAGAATGGTGGAAATAGACAGAAATGGAAACCAAACAAATTCCCAATCCAAGGAAGATGTTTAAGTTGGTAGAGGATCGCCACAAGAAACGTGGTTTCTTGATAAGATCAATGCATGGTTCAATCCAGAACCAAAAAGAAGCAAAGCCTCCAAATTCACATAAAGTGACTTTTTTAATCAAAATTCATCCCCTTTACATATCATTTTCGTGCTCTATTTATATGAGCTGATTACATTATGATTTTGACTCTAAAACTCTTAGAAAATGAAAGGAAATGCAGCCACTAATTACAATAATGTTTTGGTGGCTGATTAATGCAGATAAAAGGTTACAAAATGACTCTCTAAAGTTGGTGGCTGATCAATGCATGAGGAGGTTACATATTCATTTGCACATTGATTTGTGAAGGCTTATTATTTCTGGACGTTACAATTCCACAAACACCACCTTTAATTCTTCAGCTCACACACTTTAACCACGTCTTCAACTTGAAGCTCATTATACCCCATTAAATATTACTAATTTGCTCTTGAGTCAAACAGACGAATTGTAGAGAATTTTGTAAGCTTTCCAACGAGTTAAAGATCACCTCAAACGGACATCCAGAGCTCCAGATATAGCCAAAACAAGACAGACATATCATGACTTACGAAAATAAAACTTTGAACCAAAAATAATTCGGTTCTTTTATTCCACAATGACTATTATTATTGTCAAGAGAGAGAGACAATATTAGGTTCTCATCACCTTTTAAGCGTTCTGGGGCTCTAAGGTCACTACTTGATCGTAAACCAAGACGTGCTTTAGTTATGGGGACACCATCTATGTAGTATCACTCGTCCTGGATCTATGCACAATTGCACTCAACATTTTTGGACATGCCTGTACTATATATGAAAATCAGAGTCTTCCTAGGCATAAGGGTCCATGCTTAGCGAATCAGCCACATAAGGAAAATTCTCATAATTTGAGGTGATTCGCTAGGCAAACAAGTATTGCCTAGAAAATGTAGCTGAAAACAGAATTACTTTCAAATTTTCATTGAAAGCTTCATTGTATCAAAAGTTAGTTAATTTATACTACTAAAAATATTAATTGCAAGAATATAAAAGTCAGGACTTGAAAATTGGGTTCTCTTTCAACGAGCGCTTCTTTTATGTCATTAGCTTGACAACTTTTCGTTAGAGCGGCCAAAAAGAGACGGATAACACATCCTCTTTCGTATTCCTTCGC
Organism: Medicago lupulina; assembly: GCA_958299785.1. Lineage (NCBI taxonomy): Eukaryota > Viridiplantae > Streptophyta > Magnoliopsida > Fabales > Fabaceae > Medicago > Medicago lupulina. Next base: position 32,507,591 of record OY283144.1, on the reverse strand, counting down.
TTTGGGAAGAATTCCATGAATTTGCAGTAAAGTTGATATCAACTCCATATCATCTCTAACTCTTTCTTCTTGAACAAGGCACAAATTTCATCTATTACTCGATCAATTTCTGCCTTATTCTCCTTCACCCCCTTTTGTTCATATGATTCTTAGCTGTTAAGTAATTCTTGCTTTTTCTCTGGAGCCATCACAACTTCTTCATTATCAATAGTTTTGGTATCTTCAGTATCTGGCCGTTCTTGAGGAAGTTCTACTTCATGTGGCATCTCTATTTCTTTCACTATTTTCACTATGCCACATCCTATGAATTACATCTCTTCCTCCTCAACATCCTCTCCAACTTTTTTTTATGCCTTATCATCACTTGGAGTATCTTCTTGATCTTCCGGAAAGGTTTGAGTGTTGGTTTGACCTTCCATGCTTGGTGATGCATAAGCTAGTTGTGCGCTCATCATCTCCAATGTACATGACAATCTCTTTAATCTTTGATCATTATTTTAATGAATCGTCATGGATACTTGCATGAATTGGTCCAAGATATCTTGCATCTTTGAAGGATGTCGTTGGTACTGTTGATATGATTTATACTTGTATGGAGTATAGAAGTTGTTAGCACCACGATCAACCATTGTTTCGTTTGCCATGGAGAATATGAAGCGGATATAACTAAGAGGAAGATTTTTCTTTGTCTTGCAAAGATGGGTTAGTGCAAACCAAAACTATACAATAATGAAAAGTAAAATAAAACAAAGAAAAATATTTACAAACTCTTGTTAATTCGTCGGGCACAATAAGTGTGTTTAGCGAATTGTTCAGGGAAAAAACTAATATATACAGGTTATGTCTGGTTTGCTGGGCACATGGGTGTGCATAGCGAAAATCAAATAACAGAATTGATCAGAAACTCTATGTTTATAAACTTAAATTAAACTAATTAGACGCAGTCCCCAACAACGACACCATTTTGATAAAGGACGAAACCATGTGGTTTCTCTAGCACAGTGGTAAGTATGTCAGTTTTATCAAACAAATAAAATATTGTATCTATAGAGACCACACTTAGTTAATTTAAGTTTGTATTGACAAATTTTCTGAACAAAGTAGTTGTAAAAGTGTTAAGTGGTTTGGAAATTGGCCTTTGCAATTTACATGACAAAACAGGAGTAGAAAGATAATATTGTAGGGATTAAGCTTCCCAAACTATTCGTCAAATATCTTTTCTTAATTGATTGTATACTTTTTATGCTTGAAATATAACTCCACCCTTTCCACAGTGCATGTCTCCGGCTAAGGTTATTGACACGAGATAACATAAAAACAATTGAATTATGATGCACAGCGGAAAAATAGTCGATTGTTTCTATGACATATGACCTAAAAGTTAGACATGAATATAGACCTACCAACGATCTCTCTTGGATACGACCTATACATAATTTAAACTATGTCCCTTAGATAGAGAGCCTTTTTAGGGTCCGAATAAATCACAAGATCTATTACAGAACACTACATCATCGACAAAGCATTAAAAACTAATTTAGACTAAAATAATTTTGAAAAAGAAATGATATACAACCGGCCAAACTAAGAATAAAAGCTTCTCATGGCCACTACAAATTTAAAGACCAAAATTTAGATTTAGCTCGAGTGATCATTTTGAACTTAGATAGATAGGTAGGTAGATAGATAGATAGATAGATAGATAGATAGATAGAGAGAGAGAGAGAGATGTTATTGTTAGATCTAATTGATTCTTTATAATGATCAAGATCACAAGAACAATTGTGTAAATAGTTGTAAAGCTTACTAATACTTTTTAGGTTATAAAGGTGGATTGTGTGGTAGCTTAAAGTCTGAAGAGATTTTCCAAAACTTGTATGTTCAGGTAGACTAGAAAAGAAGAGAAAAGGTGCTGATTTTGAGAGCGTAGCTCAGGTACCATATTAGAAAATCTCACAGCCAGTAAGGACTTGACTGTCCCACTTAGGTGAATAAGGATTAATTGTTTTTTGTCATCTTATCTATCCACTAACTCCTATATTTGATAGTTCAGAGGTAAACACATTGATTTGATCTCTTCTTGTATCACATTTACTTTGATATATACTTCAGATCTCAAATACGAACATCTTCTCAAGGTTTAAGAAGCAACCAAAATTTTCAAAAGGTTACAATTCAAACCCCGTTTCCTTGTGACCATTATTTTTACTTCATCGACAGGGAAGATGGACAACACAAACTTTTCTACATGGAAATGGTGTGGTAAACATGTTAACTTCATGAAGAAAAGGATAAAAAAAAAAGTCCAAATGGGCCATAATAAACAGGAAGACCCAAACTTCTCATGTTAACCATGAGAATGCAACCAACCCATTGCCATCCACTAACCAAATAAGCATAACACATCTCAATTTTCATACATGTTGTCATAATATGTCCATACTTAACCATGTTAACCATGTGAATACTTGGTAGAAGGAAGACCCACAACTGAAAGGTATTCAACACAAGCGTTGCAAGATTGCCTTGCATGTTCACAATATGAATAAAATATTGGCTAATAACAATGACAAACATTGAATTCGGAACCTCTGTTATCGCAATTGGTCCATGCTTGAATACATAATCCATATTATCATGATAGTCAACACATGATTTAAGAACATATTATATTGCATGTGAATTTTTAATCATCACTGTATTAAGCTCCTTTGATGTCTCAGACAATTTAAATGTCCCTTTCATAGTCAACTCTTGAATTGAAACATCCTCAATTCTAACATAGTATATCAGTTGATTCCCAAAATCACAAGGTACCATAAAATTGGGGTTAATAGTTGAATTATAATGAGGGGGAAGTATGCCAACAATGCCAAAGAACCATTCAATACCAAGTTGATCAAAATTAGGCCCCAAACGAAACTCTTTTAACAATTCCAGCAAAGCATGTATATGAACATCAACAAGGGATTCAATTACCTTAATGTATGTTAAACTATTTATCCTCATCATCATGATGGGAAAAGCATTCCCAAGACAACTATGAATTAAATCCATAATGTAATTCTTCTGAACCTTAGGAATGCAATACAACGTTGGTAGATTTACCTCATGAGCACCAGCTTTATGATCATCCCAAAGTGAAGTGAATATATTATAAAAAAATGTCATGTGTTCTCAAATGTATCAAGAATCATTTGCTTACCAATGAACAATTAAGGTTTAAAATAAGTGGAAAATAAGTTAAGTCTAACACCTTCAATAGAATCATCAATTTGAATAAGGAATTTGAATAAAAAATTTCTTTTAGCATAAGAATCAATCAAAGTGTCATATGATAGCAATCTATTCTCATTCAAGATATTATCTACTTTAGACAAACAAAACAAGGAATTTTGGCGAAGTCTATCTGTGAAGTTCTTACTTCACCAAATTTGAATAATAATGCAAGAGAAAATACACCATTTCTTGGAATACATATATGTTTTAGAGGATAACATACATAATTAAACATGTCATGTACATAAAAAAGATGCGGAGAACATTTACAAACTGAGTCATTCGTCGTTAATTCGTACCTAGCATTGGGCAGATTTGGAGGTTTGGCCATGAGACGACAAGTCAAATTGGGTGGTTTCGGTGGTGATGGAGGCATGCCATGTTCCACCATCTCATTGATCCCCTCAATCATATTTGAAAAACTATCATATGGTTGTTGTGTATCAAGTGGTTATAGCGGTGATGATGTTGTTGAGTAATTTAGGCACATTTGAGAAAAAGATTTGGTCATCGTCATTGGTAACTGAGGAAATCGGGTGGTTTCTCTAACACAATGGTAAGTATATCGGTTTTATCAAATAAATAAATCTTCTATAACTCCACCCTTTTCCCAGCGTATCTCTGACTAAGGTTATAAAATCATGAATTTGAAATTTATTCAAAACAAAAATATTAATTCATGCATTCCAAGCTAATGACACAATTTATAATAAATCACACTTAACACACTTATTTGTAGGTAGATAATGAAACATGATCAATATGTGCGTACTTAAACTGACATCCGACAATCTTGCTAACATCTTAATTAAGTTATACATTCACCCAAGCATACTATTTTGAAAAATATTAAAGTATAAATCACTAAAGTCTTTTAAGGGTTGATTAAGGTAAAATATTGCCCGCTAGCCCTTTATAGATAGTAAAATAAATCTTATAATTAAAAATGGCATCCATAGATTTAAGAGACAACATAGTTATGCATGAGCATTTGAACTTTTTGTAGAAGATCCACAATCTCTAGTTCTAGAAAAATGTGTTAAACATAAATACTATAAAAGTCTCTTGATTGTCAGAACACATTTTCTTATGTTTTACCACTCTGATTGAAGTTGTTTCTCCAACAGTAAAAACCTTACTTCTCAATTCCACAAATAAGGAAACTCAATCAAATTTCCACATGCATGTTTCCCTCTTATTAACTCATACACCATAACACTTGTTCGCTTAACTCTGGTCCTTTTTATAAGTAATAAATTAGTCTATAAAAGTTGATGTAATTGGTTCATATATAAACCAAATACATCAATTTTATTGTTCTATTTGTCTCAAAAATGACTGGAGGAGGTATTGTCTACATTCTTCATTCCTTGTCTGTGCTTTGTAGTCTTGGTCATGTTGTGGCAATTGAGAAAGTAAGAATCATTCAACACATCTTTGGTCCAATGCATGCAATGCAACTAAGTTGGATTTTGAATTCTAATTTTCTACATTGCGGATATGTTAATGACTTGGTGTAAGGTTTAAGGCTTCACCATGTTGTTTGCATTCTGTTTCAAATATCTCAATTGTTGGTGCTAATAAGGTTATTTTGATACTGCTATATAGTTGCATTTCATCTAATTTTCCTTTTTACTATTGTTGTGGCTTTGCTTTATTTGTCATTCACACTGTGTCTTTATGAATAGAATACTTGCAATTTGTAAATCAATAATTTGCTGGTTACTCAAAAGTGAGAAAGGCCCGTTATATATACACGAATTAGAGCGCAAAGTTCAGATCCTACAGACTGAAGCTACAACTCTTTCTGCCCAGTTGACACTATACCAGGTTTGTATTGACATTTATTTAAACCATAACACTTTTAGAATCTCCATTTTGCAGAGTAGGAGTAGCCCTGCTTTGTTTATTAAATTTCTCGGTGTAGCGTAGTTCAATACATTCAAATGCATTGGTCATCACTTTCCATGAACCACATAGATATATCATTGTTGTAATTATAGCTAAATACAAAATATTACTTTTGGAAGCATTCTATTTGTATTTCTCTAGAAATTCCTCATATGTAAATTGTTCTAAATATTTATATAATCACTTTGGTGATTTGGATTTCAGTGTTATAACATAGTGTTGTTTTGTTTGTGAGTGAGTGCTTATATTTATATAACCACTTTGGTGATTTGGATTTCGGTGTTATAACATAGTTCTGCTTTGCTTGTGAGTGAGTGCTTCTCTATAATAAGCTACTTAATAAGCTTAGTAATTGTGTTTTCATTTTGACAAAGAAGAGGAACCAGCATAGGTAACTTGGAGAAAGTGCAGTGACATAGCAGAGCCTTTGTATGCGGGGTGCACAAACTTCTCACGGTTGGCTGCGGTGTTGAGATCCTTCTACTTGAAGGCAAGAAATGGAGTTTTGTATGAAGATAAGATTTATGCCTCACGATTCTGTGAATATGGGTGGTGTAAGTACATTTTCTCCCTTTTTGGTGCCTCTGTTTGTGCTTTAAAGTAGCTAGATCATGATAGGAAAATGTCTACCTATTTATAAACTGTTTACCAATTTTTCAGCACTTGGAGGTGGATGAGTCTGTAGCATTTTCTGTGCAAGCTGGCTATTTTACAAAGTCATATACTGAGTTGTTGAGTAGATTACTCCAAGAAAGGTAAATCTATGCCAGAATTAGGCAGCAACAATATAATCATGGACTCCCTTGTTTTTCTAATGTGTTGCTTAATCTTTTAGCTTGGTGAGCTATATAGTTGACTAAGATTTCCCTCCTGATAGTGGACTGTCCTTGTGTTCTATGCTGCAGTATGAGGTCATACTATGTTGGTTAAGAGGATAAGGTAGAAGGAAACTAATGGACATATTGATACAAGCCTAATAAGGCTGTCGAGGTCAACTTTTTATAATCAATCTTGAATTTTGCAATTTGAGAAAATGCAGCTTAGCATTTGTGTCCATTGTGTTTTTAAAGTTAATATGATATTCTAATATATGTTATTTTAACAGATTTTCAGATAGTTGGAGACAAACCCGTTATGAAGTTATAAATGTTCAAGAACACTGTTCAAGTTTGATTCCTGAAAGAATGTAATTTGATTATGTGAAACAATGACGGTTAATGTTTAGTTTGTCTAATTTTATAGTATTAATTAATGAATGATTTTGTTACTTTGAATTTGTTCACAATTTAATATGAAGTTTGGTTCAATGATATTTTATAGAAGTGGTTGTGTGTGAAATTTTAGATTAATTTATGATATACTGTTTTATAATCATATATAAAACTGGAGAAACTAAAATAAAAAAGGAAAAGAAAGTGATTTTTTTTTTATACTTTCCGAACCTTTTTAAGTCGGGTGATCCCATTTAATTAAAAGTTTTTAAATGGGGTGACCCGATTTAAAAAGTGTATTTTAAATCGGATGAATCATAAGACTTAAAAAACAAAAAGTTATTAAATCGGCCACCTATAAGTCAGATGTACAACCGATTTAAAAAGTCATTTTCACCCCATTTAAAAAGTGTTTTCTGTACTAGTGTAAGTGTCAATTTTCCCTCGTGAAAGTAGGTCAAGAAGTTCACACACACCTCTTATTTACATTCGATAATTTTGCTAACATCTAGACTAACTTATGCGTTCATCCAAGCATACTATTTTGAAAAATATTAAAGCATAGATCACTAAGGTCTTTTAAAGGTTGCAATGTGGCCTACTTACAAAAGAAATGTCATATATATATATATATATATATATATATATATATATATATACTTTTTCGTACTTGCTCATATGCAAATAAAACATACTCTATATAGATAAGTTTTACATTTTAGTTTGTAATTTTTATATTAATAACTACATCTCTTTCAGAAGTTTCTTTTGCCACATATTTTTCCTTAATTTAAATTTACACTTGACTCTTGACCCCATATATAAGGCATCGTTTTGATCTATATATATGTACTACTACATTATTATTATTTGTCAACTATTTCAGTTTCATAGTCAAATAGTGATATGCCTAGTTCAAAATTGTATTTATTTCTATGTCTTGTTTTTTTTGTTATTATCTCTTCTGTAGTTGCAGCTGATATTCATGTTCCTCCGCCTCCAATTCCAAGTTAGTCGTTCTATAGCCTATAATTTATTTTTCTAAGTTAAATGCATATGCGTGAATAATTCAATGCATATTCAGTTATATTTCACCAAATATTTGTATAGTTACATTAGAAAATTGATATTTGGTATCGCAAACACATTATTCTCCACTTATCTTCTTTCTCTTTTGCAGAGTCAAAACTTTCTCTAATGATCAATCCACTTACCGACAAACAAATCTCAGAGTTTGACAAGGATCAAAATGGGTTCTTCTCTGCAGTTGAGCTTCATCATGTCATAACAACTCTTGGCAAAAAGGTGACTAATAAAGAAGTGAATGAGATTATCAAAGTGGCTGATGTTGATGGTGATGGACTTGTCAACTATAAGGAGTTTTTTAATATCATGTGTAAGGGTTGGGGATTTATATGCGACTGAAAAGGTGACGGTGGGGAAATGAATGGTTGGACATTATGCTATTTTAATTAAATAAAGAGTAAATGAAATTAAAATAAAACTAGAATTAAAAGTAAGATGTAATTAATCCACCCGTGGAATATAATATAAATACCAGAATACTAAAATACAAGAGACTAACAAAGGAAGATAGGAGAAATGTAATCAATTTTTTCTCCCCCTTTCTTTTCACTAATTTATCTCTTTTAATAGATAGAAAAAAATAACAATAGTATTTTGAAAACACATATAAGTGGATGAGTTGAGATTCAAACCTTAGTCAGTGCGTCCGACCTACCAATTTTAACATTTTTGTCGATTAAGTTAGAATTTGTGGACAGTTGCTCTCTTTTATATATAAAAGGTTAAAATAATATTTTCTATTATCTTTATTTTCATAATTGATGGATCATATGACACTTTTCTTTTTTTGACAAAGGATCATATGACACATGTTCACCCCTATTAAAATCAACCATGTCCTTAAGATGTAAGTTAGGACAATATTATTGAAGGAGAGTAGTATATTTTTCAGTGGCTTCCAAGTCAAGTGGGTATTTCTCATGAACAATATATCATCCAATTGGATACCAATGTTAAAATTGTAAGACCCATTTTGAATATTTTTATGTTCCTAATTGTGAAACCAATAGCTGAGTCATGACCCACATGTCAAACTCTACCAATGTTTCTACTTTTTAGCCATACCATAAATCAAACTATTATTATTTTTATGGTTGTTAACTAGTTACAAACCCATGCTTCGAACGGGTTGAATTACGTATTTTTTTAAAAAATTGCTCTAAAGAAGTGATGTTTAAATTACGGAACATTGTCATTCTTCATAAATTTGAGAACGAAGGTCGCGTAATAAGAATTTTTGGTTCTTCATTGTCTAATGCTAGTCTAGTGAGGAAGAAAAAAGAAGAAAAAAAACTTAACCAAGAAACACTTATTCTGACAGTTACAGATGCTGATATTATTCCCTTGATCTCAGCTTGAAAAAGAAAAAAAAAAAAAAAATGCACCACATTAAATAACTTATGATGCAAAAATAACTTATGATGCAAGTCACTTAACATCAGTCTTATGCAAAAATAACTAATTCTGACAGTATCGTCAGATAAGCAATACACATTAGGTCTTACTATAAAAGCCACAACTAAAAACGAAAGCTATGAACAAAAGCAATAATCAGGTTGGACTTGGGAGTGAGTTTACCCTGGTTTGTCATATAAACAACTACATTGAATTCCTCAGCTATCTTTTTGAATACTTAGAAATCTAAATTAATTGTTATATGTTTGCATATGTTCAAATGTCGTAAAATGATTAAGTTGGAAGTTCTTATATAAAAATGTAAACAACCATGTATATAAACCTGATATAGATGTTATCGAATATACCATATGATACTTTATATTTATAATTATTAGAGATAAATAATTACTGATAATCTTTTAAAGAATAACGGGTTACATTTTTTAAAATTCATCATTTTTAAAGAGATGTATTATGTTAATTACTTTAACTATCGGAAATAAAAATAAATGTTTTAATTTGTTTTTTATTGGTCAAATGGTGTTCATAGGTGTGTAGTAAAAGAAAGAATTAGAAAATGTTTCAATACATGTAGCTAATCAAATAAAATTTTACAACCCCGTGCATCCGTAAGGGTTCCATTTTTAATAATTTGATGACTTGGTGTTTTGGTACAGTAATTTTAATGGATGAACAAAACTTGTAAGTGTAACAACTTTCGTTTATAGAAAATCTTGTTGATTTCGCAATATTTTTTCGTCTATTTTTTTTATAGGATAAAGATATGAAAACTTAAATAAAATTTATAAGTCTATTTTCATTACACTGAAGTTGATATTCCAAACACCATCATTGATAAATTTAAAGCATGAAAATATAATTCTAAGAATTCAACTTAACAAAACATGTCCATCCGCATGGGTTTCATTTTGTAGAATTAGACGAAAAAAATATAAAGAAAATCTTAAAATAGCTAACACTTGCAAATTTAATTGTATTAGAATGATGAAGTTGAAAATACAAATTTGTCCTAAAAGGGTCATCAACCATTAAACTTTAATCACAATATTCAGAAACATTGGCACCTTGTTTCTTTAAAAAAAAATTGTCACAAATCTTGATTTCGTGTTTTGTTTATATGCGACTTTAAGAACTATTAACATCAACTTCTCCCCGTGTATAATGCTTGTCTTTAAAATTTGTATCAATGGCAACTTGTCTCATACATAATAGCTATTTTTAAACTTATAGAAGCGATAACATGTCACATGGATAATAAATGGTTTTCAAAATTCTTATTAATAATAACTCGTCCCGTGTATAATAGTTATTCAAATATATGTATCAGAGACAAAAAAAAATTCAGTGTATAGTATTTATTTTAAGCTTTGTATCCTCGACAACTTGTTATGTGTATAATAATTATCTTTAAATTTGTACCACCAAGAACATATCCCGTGTATACTAATTATTTTAAAATTTTAATCATTGACAACTTATTCAGAGTTTAATCATTATTTTAAAAATTTACATCAATGACAACTTGTCTCGTGTATAATAAATTAATAAATCCCTTGAAAAAATTTAATAATTATTTAAAATTGTGTATTAGTGGCAACTTGTCGCTGTTTAATAGTAAAAAAATTTATCATGAACAACTTGTCCCGTGTTTAGTAATTTTTTAAAATATATATCATGAACAACTTGTCCTGTGTATAATAATTATTTTCAAATTTTAATCACCGACAACTTCTCAATATTTTCTCTTTAATTGTCTATAACAAATACTAACATTCTTTATAGAGGTTATATTTTAATCAACTTCAAAAGAGATATATACAATCCTTAAAAAAATAGATATATACAAAAACATGTTAAAGTTATGAAAGTATTAAATGAGATCACAAAGGACCTATGTGGAGCTTGAGCATGAAGATTCTATGAAGGTTTGATGAAGTTTGACATGATTAAGGTGGTGAGGGTGAGGGTTGAATTTTTGGTGTCGGAGGAGAAATGGAGAAAGAATTGGGCTTGGCCCATATAAAAAAATATTGAAAGAATGTTTTTTTGGTGAGGTAGCACTCTCCTAATTCTAAAAATTATAGAATTACTAAATTGCCCCTCATGAGGGAAAAAATGTAAAAACATGAGACATTTCTTTTAATACATAGTAAGTAGATTCTCCTCACATTTAACATGGTTGCAGTATCACTTTGAATTGAAACTAGAGGAATGTGTAGGTTGCAGTATGGAACTCATTTTATTCGTTGTAAAATATCATGTGCATTTTGAACAATACTATACTAATTAAGAACAATATAACCATCTTTTATAATAACACATGTACCAAAAATATCAATAATAATTGTTTGGAAATTGTAGAATAAACTTTAACAATTGCAATGTACCGAACAGTTATGTCAAAATATGTGCAATTGCTATTGGTACTATCAAGAGAATTGCAACTGCAACATTATGAATGGAACTTAGGTTGACTAACATTTCCTTTCTTATCACATATCTAAAACATTTATTGTATAACGAAATATTGAGCTTAAATTATTGAGTCTTTATATTAGTAAGTTAGAGTCTATTAGGTTTTTATTATATATTCTCTCATAACATTTTGTAATATCAAGCTATTGTTATTCTAATGAAACCCTAGTCGTCCTTGTTCCTATTCTCTTTCTCTAATTTGTATCTATACTGTTAACATGGTATCGAGAGCTTGCTTCGATCCTCTTAAAAGATTTGTTGTTTCCGCTATTTAGTTCCCAAAAGAGATTGGGAATATGTTTTTATGAAGGTATTTTCGTTCTCTATATTTAGTTTGTGTGAATTAATTTTGGTTCGGTTGAAGAAATAGCGCACGCATCTTTGTATTGGTCTGATTGTTATGTTTGAAGGGAAATCTATACACACTCGAAGAAAAAAGAAACCCACCACGTGAAATCATTAGTAAATTGGAATTTGCTTGGAATTATTGTTCGGTTGGAATTATTGTTTTGCATATATCATGGATAGCAAGAAAGTTGATTTCTATTGGAGTGTTGGATTTTGGTTAATGTTACTCCGGTGGTGATGGTTATCTATTGATCATGAGGATTTGGATTTTCATATCTTTCAATGAAATGATATTTGCTTTAATTGCTTTCATGGTGTACTATATTTTGATTCGTTGATCTGATTGGTATGGATGCAAATCATCATTGTTCCAATTCCACTTACAATGCTATTTGTGAGTCATTCTTTGATTAACAATAATTTGGTTAAGGTTGGTGGCTCTTTTTGTTTGAGTTTTATGGTCTCCTATTTTTTGTTTGTTTATTTGAGTCTAGTTTTTTATTTATGGGTTCTTTTTTTAGTCTTCTGGTGTTTGTGTTTGGTTAACTGGTTGTTCGTCTCTGTCTTCAGTTGCTTTAGTTTAATTTGTTTTGGTTCGTTTTGGTTCTTCAATATCTCTTATTTAGTTTCATTCGGTTTAGTTTGCTTTAGGTTGATTTGGTTTTATTTGGTTCAATTTGTTTGATTGTTGGGTGAGTCAAGTGCTTGCAATTTGGTTGTTTGCTGAGTAAAGTGCTCACAGTTTCCTTCACATTTTGATTGTTAGGTGAGTCAAGTGCTCACAACTTGGTTGTTTTGTGAATCGAGTGCTCACAGTTTGGTTTCTTCTCCCCCTTTTGATTATTCAATTTGGTTGTTTGGTGAGTCTAGTTCTCACGTTTGGTTGTTTGGTGAGTCTAGTGCTCACAATTTGGTTTCTTCTCCCCCTTTTGATTCTTCAATTTGGTTGTTTGGTGAGTCTAGTTCTCATATTTGGTTGTTTGGTGAGTCGAGTGCTCACAATTTGGTTTCTTCTCCCCCTTTTGATTCTTCAATTTGGTTGTTTGGTGAGTCTAGTTCTCATATTTGGTTGTTTGGTGAGTCGAGTGCTCACAATTTGGTTTCTTCTCCCCCTTTTGATTCTTCAATTTGGTTGTTTGGTGAGTCTAGTTCTCACATTTGGTTGTTTGGTGAGTCGAGTGCTCACAATTTAGTTTCTTCTCCCCCTTTTGATTCTTCAATTTGATTGTTTGGTGAGTCGAGTGCTCACAATTTGGTTTCTTCTCCCCCCATTGATTGCACTTCTCCCACTTTTGATGATTCTTTAACTGGTCGTTCTCTCTCTATTGGTTCTTCTGTATGGCTACTTCTCGCTACTGACTCTTTTGTTTCGATGGTTCTCTCTTTGACTGGTTGATGGTGGTTCTTGCTGCTCTCTCTATGAAGATAACTCACTTTGGTTTATTTGTCTGGCTTAATTTGTAACAAGCTTAAAGCTTAGTAAGCTTCAGCTTGAGGGGATAGTGTTTGAACTTTATATTATTTAGTATGTTTTTCGTATTTTGTTTGACAAACTCACAATGCTTCTTGTTGTTGACTCATTGTGAGTTTGAGGGTAGCTGTTAGATAAAAAAATATTGAGCTTAAATTATTGAGTCTTTAATTAGTAAGTTAGAGTCCATTAGGTTTTTATTATATATTCTCTCATAACATTTTGTAAAATCAAGCTATTGCTATTCTAATGAAACCCTAGCCGTCCTTGCTCCTATTCCCTTTCTCTAATTTGTATCTATATTGTTAACATTATTTATCTCGTCATGATTGTTCACTTGGTACTGGGTGATGGGCATACGATGAGCCGGTTGGATCGGTTTTTGTTATCTGTGAATTGGTGCTCAGCTTGGCCGAATTGCATTCAGGTAGCTAATCAATGGGGCCTGTCCGATCATGTTCCTTTGGTTTTGTCAATGGATGTCGATAACTGGGGACCTCGACCTCTCCGTATGTTAAAATGCTGGGCGAATTTTCCTGGATATCCTCAGTTTGTCCGGGATAATTGGGGGTCTTACAACATAGAAGGTTGGGGCGGCTTTGTCCTGAAATAAAAGTTGAACTCATTAAAAATGCGTTAAAAGATTGGCATCAACAACATTCGAAGAATTTGGAGGCTAGGTGTATTACGGTAAAAGAGCGGATGTCGTTCCTAGATACTAAAGGGGAGACATATGCCCTCCTGGAGGAGGAGGAGTTTGAGTTGCATGATCTTTCTGTGTCCTTGCACTCTTTGTCGCGTGTTCATACTAGTATGTGCTGGCAACAAGCGCGTTTGAAGTGGTTACTAGAAGGTGACGCCAACACAAGTTTTTTTAATGGAGTTATGTCTTCAAGGAGGCGACACAACACTATTCAGTTGTTACAAGTGAATGGTGTTCAGGTGGAGGGGGTACAAAATGTCCGTGAGGCGGTCTTGCATCATTTTTCTTCTCATTACAAAGCTACAGAAGGGGTGCGGCCAGGGGTGGAGGATTTAAGATTTCGCCGGTTGTCTGTGGCGGAATCTGGAACTCTTATCCATCCGTTTTCTTTGGAAGAGGTAAAGCAAGCGATTTAGGATTGTGACAGTTTTACGAGCCCAGGGCCTGGTGGTATCAATTTTGGTTTTATTAAACAATTCTGGCCGGAGTTAAGGGATGATTTTATGCGATTTGTGGTTGAATTCCATCGTAACGGAAAATTGGCTAAGGGAGTAAATGCAACTTTTATTGCTCTCATTCCAAAGGTCGACAGTCCTCAAAGGTTAAATGACTTCCGACCTATATCTCTTGTGGGGGTTATGTACAAGGTCCTGGCCAAGTTACTTGCAAATAGACTTCATGTTGTCATTGGAAGTGTGGTGTCTGATTCTCAATCGGCTTTTGTTCGGGGCAAACAGATTTTGGACGGTATTTTAGTGGCGAATGAGGCGGTGGACGAGGCACGTCATTTACACAAGGAGATGTTGCTTTTTAAGGTGGATTTTGAAAAGGCCTATGACTCTGTTGATTTAAGTTATTTGGATACGGTCATGCATAAAATGAATTTCCCGACACTTTGGCGGAAGTGGATGTCGGAATGTATTGGAACGGCTACTGCTTCGGTGCTGGTAAATGGGTGTCCTACTGATGAATTTCCCATAAAGAGAGGCCTTCGCCAAGGTGATCTTTTGTCTCTGTTTCTTTTTATATTGGCTGAAGGATTCAATGTGCTTATGTTGTCGAATTTAGAGGTCGGGTTGTTTCGTGGTTACTATGTGGGTCGCGATAATGCACTATGTAACGCCCTATTTATTTATTTAATTATTTATTGGGTTTAGAGTCTAATTATATGATTTAGTTGATTATGTTGTTTGTTGGTATTTTATTAAGTGGCTTTATTTTATTATTTGCTAGAATATGACTAAAAATAGAATAATTAGACTTGAGGGGCTGAATTAGAATTTAGAGGAGTTTAGTGGACTTAAGTGGAATTAAGAGAGTTGGTTAAGGAAATAAGAATAGAAAACTAAGAGTCTGATAGTTTTTCACGTAAAACAAGTTTTTGGGAGAAAAGGGAGAAACCAAGAGAAGAGAAGAGTCAGAGAAGAGGAAGTTTGTAGAACCTTGTGATCAATCAATCTAAGGTAAGGGTGGGACTAACTTTCTCTAATTCTAAGTTGTATAATTCTGAAATTGAGTTTAGTATGTTGTGGGTTGTGAATTTTGGAATTAGGTTTTGAGAAGTGTAATTGGTTGTTAATAGAATAGAAAATCCATTGAATTCGTGTACAGTTGGTGTTACGATCATAGGTTATTCATAGTGCAATGATTCCTAACAATTTTGGGGTTTGGGATGTTAAATTTTGGAGTGAGAACAGAGGTTTGTTCGCAGACCCTTCTGTCATCGCTCGCCTCAGCGAGTGATTATCCTTGCCTAGCGAGTAGGTGTTATCGCTCGCCTAGCGAAGTCCTGTCGCCCGACTAGTAGTCCCAACTCGCCACAACGAGTGTTTTTCCTCGCCCAGCGAACTGTTCAGTAGAAAGTAGTGATTTTTGTAGAAATGATGTTTTGGATCAAGTTTTATATGATTTTTAGTGCCTTTTTATGTTTAGAAAATATAGGACAATTTTCAGAATCAAATTTGGATCAAGTTAAAATTGGGATTTTTGGGTGAAAAAGGTCTTAATGTCGTAGCTACCCAGTTTTGCTCGCCTTAGGCGAGTGGTCTTCCTCGCCTCGCGAGTTATTCTTGAATTGCGCTCGCCACCATGAGTAGCTGCTCTCGCCTCGCGAGCTATGCAGTAGCAGATTGCCCGTTTATGTTTTTGTGTCTTTTTCACAAGTTTCCGTTTTAATTTGGACTTTGATATGAACATGAAATTTATTGATAGTTGATATATCTTTTCAGTGGCTTTGAGTTGATGTGCAAATCTGTTGTAGTTGATTTAATATGAATTTATGATGATGATGTCGTTGTTGTTGTTGTCGTTAATGTCGTTAAGTTGTAAGTTGTTGAATTGTTGGTTGTTGTTGCATTAGTTGTTGAGTCCATGCATAATCATTTAAGTTGGGGGCTTAATGCTTCGTTGAATGTATAATCATTCATATATAAGTTGGGGGCTTGATGCCCTGGGAACCTATGCTTTATAAGTTGGGGGCATGATGCCCTGGGAGCCTATGCTCTATAAGTTGGGGGCTTGATGCCCTGATTGGTACCACATGCATATTGATGTCATTGTTGTTATGTTGTCAAGTTTGGTGTCGTTGTTGATGCATTGTAATTGTTGTCAAGTTGTCAAATAAATTAATGAGTTGTTATTATGTGAAGTTTTAACATTGTTAAATTGTTGTTATTTATGTTGTTAAATTGTGTTGATGAATTATATACTTATTATTTTTTAATGTAAATCTCACCCCTTCTGTTTGAATGTTGCCTCTACGTGGGTAACGTGCAGATAACCAGGATTAGTTGTTGATGTGAGTTGACTCTCTCACGCGTCGTATTAGGGTCGCTCTGATACGTAACGGGATGGGGATATTGCATCGTTTTCCATGTGTTATGTATTATTATGAATTATGTTGGTGAACCATTGAAATGGAATTTTAATAAGTTGTTTATGTTGAGGCCGTGGTGCCATTTTGCTGAATAATTGGAATGTTTTTCCGCTGCAATGTAATTTAAATTGTTGACAAGAGATGTTTGAATAAATAGAAATTTTACTCTATTTGTCTTTTAAAGTTGTGTGATGTCGCGTCATTTTTTGGAGATCAAGGCTATTTGATTAGATTTTGACTCACTAAATTATTTCACGACTTTTGATTTAAAAAAGATTTGAATTTGATGAGGTCCGGGGGTTGGTTATATTTAGGGAAGGTGTTAGCACCCTAAATATTCGTAGTACTCTACGAGAACCTTTCGACTTTATTTTACTCTTTGTGCTATAACTTGCTTATTTTTATTTGAAAGAAGGGATTTGAGAATAGTGATTAAAAGAGAAAAAAAGACCTAGTTAACACATACACCCACACACGCACACATGCACCTAAAGCTATTACATAAAAGCCTATTATACATTCTAAGTTCTGCAATAAAATAAATGACATAAGAAAAATAAAATGCATGAATGATACATTAACCTAATATGCAACAATAACAAAAGTGCTAATAATAAAAATGAAATGTAACGAATAGAAATAAAATGACCTAAATGCAGCAAAATTAAAATGCAATAATGAGGAAATGCACGGGAGAATTAAAGAAGATATAGTAAAAAAGAAATGAATGCAGGGGGGGTGTTAACAGTCCTAAAGGAGTGCAGGAAGCAAAATAAAACTGAATTGGGCCCTGTGGAGCAACTTCGGCGCTGGGCTTAAAAAAACCGAACCGGTCTGATTCAAGTGAACCAGACCGGTTCGGTGCACCTTATAAATAGGGGGAAGGACCGATTTATTTCATATTTCATTTCCCCTTCTCTCTCTTCACTCTCCCTCTCTCTAAAATGCTCTCCCTTCTCTCTTCTCTCACCGCTTGTGTTCTTCCTTCCGGCCCAGTTTCCAGCGAGTTGAAGGGTGTCCGGCGCGGTGGCCGGCCGGCCAAGATTGCCTCGCCGCCGCGCTGGAGTAAGGTTTTACTCCTCTTATTGATTTTTTCGCTCTTTCTATCTATTTCCTCTCTCTCTTTCTGATTCTAAACCTAAAAGCCTCAAAAACTCAAACAATAAGCCTAGATCTACAAAGATCAGAGGAAAGAAAAAGTTATACGTTTTGGGTGTCTGGATTCAGTTCTGTTGAGATGTGCGATTCCGATTCGGCTTGTTCGGATGTTTGCGAGTTGTGATGTACGGCTGTGATTGTTGTGCGTGTGTGTTTTGCGTGTGTACCTGGTTCTTTGCGGATGTTTTAGTGTTGAAATTCGACCTGGATTGGTTGATGTTGTACGGTTTGTGTGTGTGTGTGTTGCTGTGTAACTGGCTGTGTTCTTGTGATGTTGTGGTTGTGAGTTCTGTGCGATGATGTTTATGTGTTGTGCGATTTGATCTGATTGTGAAAATTAGCTGTTGGGTTTGTCCGTTTGTTCTCTGGTTTTTTGCAGGTTATGTGTTGAGTTGTGTTGTTGATTAATTGTAGGCGCTTTGGGTGAATTTTTGGCCTGGCCTGGTTGATGGTGTACGGTTTGTGTTTATAGTCACAGATTTTGGGGTTACGGTTTGTTACAGAAGCAGAAAAATTGGCTCGGATTAGGATAAGGGAAAAAAACGCGTATGCACTGGATTTGTATGACCGATGAAGGAAGGAGGAAAAAAACGCGTACTGGATTTGGACGACCTCGGACACGGTCTATATTTTTTGATTTTTTGGACAATTAATAATTAAAAATAAAAATAAACCGATGCCCCTATTTAAGTTTGTTCGTCCGGAGACTTGAAGATAAAATCTTTGATTCAACTGGTGGAAGAGACTTAAATACAAAGTAAACCATTTTTGACCTAAGATGCTATGAATGCTTGTGATGCAATTATGACTGCAAGATGACGAAGACATTTTGACTGGGACGAGAAACCACAATGGGATACCCGAATTCGTTGAGAAAAGGATCTGACTCCGCTAGGGGATAGTGTAGTTTCACTTGGGAAAATGGTGGTGTACTATTGTATTGGTTTGGAATGATAGTTTAATGGAGACACCTCTTGACCAGACATACTGGGGATGACACTTGAGAGAATGACAGGTAAACACAAGTTGTCCGTTGTTTGGGACTAACCACTTGAAACAAGACGAAAGGTAAACTCAAGTTGTCCATTGTTTAGGACTAACCACTTGAAACAAGACGAAAGGTAAACTCAAGCTGTCCATTGTTTTAGGACTAACCACTGACGAAAGGTAAACTCAAGTTGTCCTTTGTTTAGGACTAACCACTTGAAACAAGATAAAAGGTAAACTCAAGCTGTCCGTTGTTTAGGACTAACCACTTGACAAAAGGTAAAACTCAAGCTGTCCATTGTTTAGGATTAACCACTTGAAACAGGATAAAGGTAAACTCAAACTGTCCATTGTTTGGGACTAACCATCTGAAACAAAGACAAAAAGGTAAACTCAAGTTTTCCATTGTTTAGGACTAACCACTTGAAACAGGATACTAACCATATGAAAAAAAGACAAAAAGGTAAACTCAAGCTGTCCGTTGTTTAGGACTAACCACTTGACAAAAGGTAAACTCAAGCTGTCTATTGTTTAGGACTAACCACTTGAAACAGGATAGAATGTAAATTCAAGATGTTCATTGTTTAGGACTAACCACTTGAAACAAGACAAAAGGTAAACTCAAGTTGTCCGTTGTTTAGGACTAACCACTTGACAAAAGGTAAACTCATGTTGTCCATTGTTTAGGACTAACCACATGAAACAAGACGAAAGGTAAACTCAAGCTGTCCATTGTTTTAGGACTAACCAATGACGAAAGGTAAACTTCAGTTGTCCATTGTTTAGGACTAACCACTTGCAACAAGATAAAAGGTAAACTCAAGTTGTCCATTATGTAGGACTAACCACTTGACAAAAGGTAAACTCAAGTTGTCCATTATTTAGGACTAACCACTTAACAAAAGGTAAAACTCAAGTTGTCCATTGTTTAGGACTAACCACTTTAAACAAGATGAAAGATAGGCTCAAGCTGTCCGTTGTTTAGGACTAACCACTTGACAAAAGGTAAACTCAAGATGTCCGTTGTTTAGGACTAACCACTTGACAAAAGGTAAACTCAAGCTGTCCATTGTTTAGGACTAACCACTTGAAACAAGACGAAAGGTAAACTCAAGATGTCCGTTATTTAGGACAAACCACTTGACAAAAGGTAAAACTCAAGCTGTCCATTGTTTAGGACTAACCACTTGAAACAGGATAAAGGTAAACTCAAGCTGTCCATTGTTTGGGACTAACCATCTGAAACAAAGACAAAAAGGTAAACTCAAGTTGTCCATTGTTTAGGACTAACCACTTGAAACAGGATAGAATGTAAATTCAAGATGTCCATTGTTTAGGACTAACCACTTGAAACAAGACAAAAGGTAAACTCAAGTTGTCCGTTGTTTAGGACTAACCACTTGACAAAAGGTAAACTCAGGTTGTCCATTGTTTAGGACTAACCACTTGAAACAAGACGAAAGGTAAACTCAAGTTGTCCATTGTTTAGGACTAACCACTTTAAACAGAATAGAATGTAAATTCAAGATGTCCATTGTTTAGGACTAACCACTTGAAACAAGACAAAAGGTAAACTCAAGCTGTCCGTTGTTTAGGACTAACCACTTGACAAAAGGTAAACTCAGGTTGTCCATTGTTTAGGACTAACCACTTGAAACAAGATGAAAGGTAAACTCAAGCTGTCCATTGTTTAGGACTAACCACTTGACACATGATAACATAGACTCAAGCTGTCCGTTGTTTAGGACTGACCACTTGAAACATGATAAAAGATAAACTCAAGCTGTCCATTGTTTAGGACTAACCACTTGAAACAATTGAGGACTGAACTGAAGGGATACGACCAAACAAGACTCTGGGCGACTGATGCAATCATATGTCGATTGATATTGTATTTGTACGTGCGCAATGTGTACGCTTGAATGTATGAATACATGAAAGTATTGATGTGTGGGTGCATGAATGCATGAATGTATGAATGCGACTTGAACGATTATATAAACTGTATGTGACAGGTGACTCGATGGAACGAGACAAAACAGGTAGGATGGAGGTGGACTGACGTCGCAGTACAAACACTCGGCAAACTTTCCTTGGAGATGGTATTATCGTGAACAAATTGGGCCATCGACGGTGTAAAACCTGACAGGAGGTGGCAGCTGATGCCCCTTGGGGAGACAGCTCATTGTCGAACGAAAGCCTAGGAGAAGTCGCCCTTTGTAAATGAGCGCAGAGTGTTCTTCCCTCGGCATGCTTTAGCAGTCATGTTTTTGTTTTTTCGTTTTTTTTTTGTTGCTGTTTTTTGAAAATCCTTGATTTTGCCTGGACCGCCCTTTCGGGTTTTCAGTCCATCGGGGATGTATTCCTTTTTGTGCCCCTAATTTTTGCTTGGACCGCCATTTCGGGTTTTCAGTCCATCAGGACGCTCTCTATTGCCTAAGTCGCCTTTTTAGGTTTTCATCTTAGCGAGCTCTTTTTGTGTTTTTTGTATTTTTGTGTTATGACTGCATCTTGCTTGAAGCAGAGGTCCTCTCTATAGTGCTTAGCCATGTTTCTCATCCGGAATGTAACCGTTCTCGAGGCGTGTGCTGATGTACGCTTCACCTACTCACGAGTTCAGAGAGAGTGTGTTTATTGTTCACACTTTTCAAAAGATGTAAAGAAAATTTTGTATTTTGAAAATTTTGCTTCAAGTAATGCCATCAAAAATAGAAGAGATTTTGCAAATGGAATAAAATGAGAGTTCCAAATAAATGGGCACAGGCTCAAATTTGATGAATTGAGTGGTGACCCGCTAATGGCACGGCTCCAAAGATTTTAAAAAATTTGGAAAATGGTAAACATATGGGAAGGGTACGTTGAACACAGTAACCACTATTCTCCCTAACAACTTTGAATTGCCCTTGTTCCGGGTCTTTGATTTGCTTTGAATCGGAGGTCTTTTGATGACTGGATGCCCCAAGTGGATTGTGCCTGACTGATACAGTTACTTTGTCATGATCCTTAACTTTTGCATAGGTTGCCCTTGCGGGTTTTCGACCTATCAAGATAATCATTTTTGTTCATGCATCTAACTTTTGCCTGGACCGCCCTTTCGGGTTTTCAGTCCATTGAGACGCTCATTTTTGCCTAAGTCGCCTTTTCAGGTTTGCGACTTATCGAGTTTTTTTTGTTGATTTTTTGTTATTTGATTGATTTTTTGTATATTTTGACAAAGTATTTCTCGACTGCACCGACATGCGTAGGACGGGTGAGTTCGTCACCATCCATAGTTGTAAGAGTCATTGCACTTGGGCCTTCATAGCTAGGCGTCCACTTGCCCCTGAAGTCTGGTTGGAAAGATAGTGTCATTTTGAGCACAAAGTCTCCTGAAATCCACGAGGACGAACCTTTTTGTTAGAAGTTTGTTTCAACCTCTTTTGATATAGTTGTACAAGGTCGTCATGCATTTGAGTTTGATCAAGCTTGGATTTCAGCAGAACTCCTATCGAAGGGACTTCAACCTCCGCGTTGTATACTGAGGGAAGGAGGGGGGGTTGCCCCTGTTGAAGTGTGCACTTGAAGGATGATGGTAGCATCTCGTGCTAGTCTTTGTAAGTGAATGCCCTTTTTTGGACAATCTTCTTGATTTTTGTTTTCGACTTTGACGACTAAGATGCCCCTATAGGGCTAAAGTGTTCAACGGGTTTATTAATGCATGATTTGATTATTAAGTAAGTATAGGTTATGATATGCAGATATTTGAGAATGATTAAAGAGAATTTTTTATTTTTTGGTTTTTTGTGTTACCCTTTTTCCTGAAAAAACACAAAATAAAATAAAGCAAAGTCGGGATTAAGACGACTTTGTATTGATGATGACAATTCATAAAGCAAAAAGCCCTACACCAGTTCACTTTCGTCTCGGGCGGGACAAAAGGATTTTCGGAAAGTGTAAAACAAGCAAACAAACATATCATTTGAACAAGAGAGTAGTAGAAGGAACATCAACAACGACCCAAGTGCAGCTAACCAATCCGTGTGTCAACATTAGGTAACATGATCCGGTAGTGGGTTAACTTGCATGTCCGTGTTCAAAATCTTCGAAAGATAGGATATTGGCTTCAACTAAGTCTTGAACTGCATTCTTCAAAGCATAACAACCCTCGACATCATGACTGGGTGCCCCCTGGTGGAAGACACGTGAGAGGTCAGCTCTAAACCATGCTGGCAATTTCTTGGGTATTGGAGGAGGGGCCTTAATTTGGACCCAGTTCCTTTAAACCAACGTTGGGAGCAACTCTGAATACTTTATGGGAATTGGATCAAATTTTGTCCTTGGAGCATGTTTTTGTGGATTGAATTGTTGAGGAGCCTGTTGTCGAGGCTTTTGTTGATATTGTTCGGGCATCGAGTCAATTTGCATACCCGGATTCAAATCTTCAAAAGATAAGAGGTCAGCTTCAATCAACTTTTGAACCATTTTCTTCAGAGCAAAGCAATGCTCAATATCATGACCGGGTGCCCCTTGATGGAAAACACAATTGAGTTCAGCCCTATACCCTGTTGGCAATCTTTCCGGCACTAGAGGAGGCGCCCTTGTTTGTACCAACTTCTTTTTGAGCAGTTCTGGGAGCAGATCCATGTATCTCATGGGAATTGGATCAACCGGTGTTCCCGGAGCATGGTTCCGTGTGTCGAGCTGTTGAGAAGCCTGTCGTCGAGGCAATTGTATGCGCAGTGGCTGCTATTGTAGTTGAGGTGGCCGTATGCATAGAGGCTGGGGTATCTGCTGCACTGTCATCGAAGATACCAGGTTGGTTAGCTTTTCCACCTCGGCTCAGAGGGTTGTTACCTCTTCATGTAGCTCCTGGACCTCTTGTTCGAGCTGATCCATTTTCTGTGTTTGCGCAAGCGTTTGCATGTGCGAGTTGGTTTTGGATGAGGACGTCAGGCCACTTTGAAACGGGTTGACCCTTTGATGAAAAAGGAAAGTTTGTGAGACTTGGATTTGAAATTATGGAATGCAAGATGATGCATGATATGTTTATGCAAAAAAGGATAAATTTTTTGAAGGGTTTACCATAGTGAATTGTAAACATTGCAGAGGAACATGGTTTTATTTGAAAATTGTGAAGAAATCGCAACCGGTTCCTTTTCAAAAGTAAGAACGAAACCAAGGAAAAATTTCTTAACAAAAGCTAAGGCTTAGTTAAGATTTTTGAAGTAGTATTTCTTGGTGTTCTTTCTTACTAGGTCCATTCGTCTGTGATGTTTGCAAAAACTTTTCTAAATCCTTTGATATTTGATGGAAAAAGTTGTTTATGAATGAATGCATGTATGCATGATTATGCTAAAGTACATAGAAAACATGGTGTGGTTAAGTCCATAATGTTGGAGTTGAGGGATAGCACGTCGTAGGGTAGGGACTATGGTTTCAATTGCACTTGTAACAAGGGTTCTACCAAGTTCCCAATGTTTTCAACCACTTCCGAACATTTATCGGGTGACGGGAGTACTCCCATTCCAACAATATTCGTAGGATAGTCTCGTTTGGGTGTAGTATCGTGTATCGACCAATTCAAGAGTACTCTCGATTAGCCACCGCACTACGTCCTAAAAGGCCAAGATGGGTTAAGGGTAACTAAGGTTCTCAACTTTGACGGTCACTTGAAAATAGTATGCCAAACATGAGTACTCATGTTGACAAAGTATACTTCCAAGATCCCTCCATTGAGTGGGGTTATCACATGTGCCAAAACCGAAGAGTACTCTTGGCCTGGGACTATGATACCGTCGTCCTATCTTATATTTCTCTCAAGCCCGGGTGTGGGACTTATCTCACCACTCACGAAGAAAGGAGAAAGAAGAAAACATATATACACGTACAGGGTCGGCCCTAGGCATAGGCCGCGAGTGCGACGGCCTAGGGCCCATGCCCGTAGGGGGCCCTAAAAAATTTTTTATAGGGGGGGTGTATATAGCAAAACGAAGGAAAAAGTGGGGTGCGTATAGTAATTCGTACCAGCAGGCCTAAATCTGAATCATTTTTTCGGCCCATTAGGAATAAAACAGAAAAAAAAAACGTGGAAAGGCCCAATAAAGAGGAAAATAATGGAAAGGGCCCAACTAACACACAAACAAAAACTTCTTTTGAGCAATTAGAAAGACAGATGAAAAAAGAAACCTAAAAAGAAAAACCAAAAGGTTCCAAAATCAGTCATTCTCTCCAGGTGAATTGTTTTAGGTTTATGTTTTTTTTTTATTCCAATTCTATTTGATAATATTGTTTCAATTCTCTAATTGCTTCAAGTGTTGAATTCTAATTATGCTTTTTTTTCTTATTCTAATTCTCTTTGATAATCATTGTTTCAATTATCTAATTGCTTCAAGTGTTGAATTTTAAAATTCTAATTGAGTGATTTATGTTTTTTCCAATTGAATTCTTGATTTTTCCATATAGCATGAATGCATGATTTGTACATAAAAAGCATATAGCATGATTAATGATTTATTAAAGATTAATAGAGTTCACTGTTCACGTACTGTGTACATAAAACACGGTACTTCTTGAATATCAATTTTTGATATTTTTTTAATTAATTGTTTGTATTATTTTTTTTTTCAATTCAATTCTTGATTTTTGGTGTTGATATATTTCTATTTTTTGTTGCATTTTTATTTTCAGGTGCTAAAACTTCGGTCTACTTTTAAGGTGCTATTGCTCTCTACTTCACTTACTACTACTACGGTTTTTCTTTTTTGTTTGTCAGTTTTTATTGGTTTCTATTGAGTATTTGATTTATTTTAAGATGTTGCCTAAAAAACATTTATCTGGTAGTGAAAAGCGAAAAAAAAAAAGAAAACGAAATGAAGAACTAATAAAATCACAACAAGGAGCTCTTGATAAATTTGTTTTCAAAAAGGTAGATACCCAAGAAAATGTTCCTACTGATGTGCCAAATTTGGAAAACAACAACAATGAAAATTTGGATCATGAAAATGAAAATGAGGAAATTAATGATAATTCAAATGTTCCTAATGATGTGCCAAATGCATATAATATTGAAAATTTTGGTGATGATTGTGAACAAGAAATTCCTCATTTTGATATTTATGATCCAACAAATTGGGAGAATCTTGATAACACCTCAAGGGATATTCTAGTTGAAAAGGGACCTATTCGAGAAATGAATCTTAATTTTCCCAATGACAAATACTCTAGGCATTTCTCATATGCGAATTATTCAAGAAAATTAAGTAATGGTGAGATTAGTGATCGAAAGTGGCTAGTTTATTGCAAACATGTTGACAAAGTATATTGTTTTTGTTGTAAATTGTTTAAATCTTCTACTTCTAGTAACTTGAGTTTACTTGCAACCGAGGGTTTAAATGGTTGGAAGCATATTAGTCAAAGACTCAAACAACATGAAAATGGTGTCGAACATATGACTAATATGAATACTTGGAATGAATTGAGAATGAGATTTGATAAAAATCAGACAATTGATAAACACTTGCAAGAAGAAATTATGAAAGACAGAGAGCGTTGGAGACTAGTTTTACGTAGAATAGTTTCAGTTGTGAAATGTCTTGCTAAGAATGATCTTGCATTTCGAGGATCCAAAGAAAAATTAAGTCAAGATAGTAATGGTAATTTTGTTGGATTAATTGAAATGATTGCGGAATTTGATTTGGTAATGCAAGATCATGTGAGACACGCTGAGAATCGTGAAATTCATAAACATTATCTTGGACATAAAATTCAAAATGAATTTATTTTGCTTTTGTCACAAAGTGTTACAAGGTCAATCATCAACATCATTAAAGAGGCAAAATACTTTTCGATAATTCTTGATTGTACCCCTGATTTGAGTCATCAAGAACAAATGAATCTAATAATTCGTTGTGTGAATATGTCAAATAATACAACAAAGATTGAGGAGTTCTTTTTAGGATTTTTAAAGGTTGATGATACGTCTGGGTTAGGAATTTTTAATGAATTACTAAATGTTTTAAAGACTCTTGATCTTAATGTTGATGATGTGAGGGGGCAAGGTTATGATAATGGTTCCAATATGAAAGGAAAGCACCAAGGTGTTCAAAAGAGATTTCTTGAGATTAATCCTAGAGCACTATACATGACATGTGCTTGTCATAGTCTTAATCTTACTCTTGGTGATATGGCACATTCTTGTGTTAAGGCTATTTCTTTCTTTGGAGTTATTCAGCGCTTATATTCAGTGTTTTTGGGATCTACAAAGAGATGGAAAATTTTGCTTGATAATGTTCCCGATTTAACTTTGAAATATTTGTCTAATACTCGTTGGGAAAGTCGAATTAAGAGTGTCAAAGCCATTAGATTTCAATGTCCCCAAATAAGATTGGCTTTGTCGGAATTATATGAATCTTGTGATAATGATGCAAAGACAAAGAGTGAGGCGGAGAGTTTGATTAATGCACTAGAAAATTTTGAATTTTTGCTTGGTGTGGTTGTTTGGTATGACATTTTATTTGCTATTAACACTGTTAGCAAAAAGATGCAATCTAAGTCCATGAGCATCGACTCTACCATAAAACAATTGGAAAATATGTTGTCATATTTTGAAAAATATCGAAATGAAGGTTTTACAAAAAGTATTGATCTTGCAAAAAGTGTTGCTCTTGAAATGAATGTTGAGCCCATCTTTCAAACAAAACGTCGTGTGATTAAAAAAAAATATTTTGGAGAGAATAATGAGGAACATGAAAACCAGTCACCAGAAGAACCATTTAGAGTTAACTATTTTCTTGTTGTTGTTGATATGGCAATTACTTCTTTGAAAACTAGATTTGAAGAATTGAAGACATTTGAGAGTGTCTTTGGGTTTTTGTATGATTCACAAAAGTTAATGTTTTTAGATGATAATGAGTTGAACGAATGTTGTGTTAAATTTCACTCAACTTTTTCTCATGGCGATTTATCAGATATTGATGTTAACAATCTTTTCTCAGAATTAAAAGTGTTACAATGCACTTTGCCAAATGAAACAATGAATGCCTTGGATATTCTTAAATTTGTCAAACTTGCAGATTGTTATCCAAATGTAGCAATTGCTTACAGAGTTTTATTGACGGTGCCCGTGACTGTAGCATCCGCAGAGAGAAGTTTTTCAAAATTGAAGTTGATTAAAACCTACTTGAGGTCATCAATGTCACAAGATAGATTGAACGGTTTGGCTACTTTGTCAATTGAGAAGGAAATGTTGAAGAATATTGATGTTGATGTCATTATAAATGATTTTGCATCACAAAAAGATCGAAAAAACAACTTTTAACTTCACGAGTAAAAGAGAAGTTTTTTGGATATTTTCTGCAACTATTGTATATTCTCAATGATGGTCTATTTCTATATGTCATAGTTTTATTAGAGTTGTTTTCTCTAGAGATAGGGGTGTATTCATACCTATAATTTTACTTAACTTTGTTGGGTTAGGTTCGGCCCCCCTAACTTTTTTGTTTTGTTTTTCCTTTTTATTAATAATATATAGGATGAGGTGTATTTGAAACACGATATTTTGGGGTGCCAGCATAGCTGGAATGTCAAAATATCGTATTATAGTGACTTGGGGTGCCAGCATAGCTGGGATGTCAACCACTATAACTAATACATGTCTCATTCATCATTTATCAGAAGAAAAAAAATTTATGATGTAATACAAAGGGCCCTTTTTTCATACTATGCCTAAGGCCCGTAAAACTCTAGGAACGGCCCTGTACACGTATTTCCATCTTTTATTTCTTGTTTTTGTTTTTTGTTAAGCAAGTTATAGCACAAAAATTTAAACAAAGTCAAGTTAGGCTTAACCCTCGAATGTCATCCCCAGTGAAGTCGCCATTTTTGTCGCTTCATTTTTCGAAGATCAAGGCTATTTGATTAGCTTTTGACTCACTCAATTATTTCACGACTTTTGATTTAAAAAAGATTTGAATTTGATGGGGTACGGGGGTTGGTTATATTCAGGGAAGGTGTTAGCACCTTTAATATTCGTAGTACTCTACGAGAACCTTTCGACTTTATTTTACTCTTTGTGCTATAACTTGCTTATTTTTATTTTAAAGAAGGGATTTGAGAATAGTGATTAAAAAAGAAAAAAAAAGAAAAAAAAAACCTAGTTATCTACATTTTTATTGATTCGGAAGGACTAAGTCTTTTGCCTACGTACCCGTGAGGGATCGAAACCTCGTAGTTCGGGGTAAAAATTACCGTCTGTTTGGTTTTGTGTTTTTTATTAGTTTTGAAAAAGGTTTTAAAATGAAAAGCCAAAGTGGCAAAAGTAAGAATTTGTTTGTGTTTTTTCATTTAAAAGGAAATGTACTCAAAGTAAAATTAAATTGATTGATATTTGATTAAGAAAAAAAACTAAAACGAACGATCACTTGATTGAAAGTCGAGGTTTATTATGAAAATATTTTTGTGAATTTTTGGTTATTTTAATGTTTTTGAATTTTTTTTTTTTTTGAAGAAGGTTGTTTTTGAATATTGACTAAAGTAAAGTTAAAACTAACGGAGCAAGGAAAATAAAGCGTAGGTAACTCATGGTGGCGTTGGACCACCACCAGGACCTTTGACCTAAAATTCAAAGCATGAAAAGTAACACATACACCCACACACGCGCACTGAATTGGGCCCTACGGAGCAAGTTGGGCGCTGGGCTTAAAAAATCAAACTGAACTGGTCTGATTCAAGTAAACCGGACCGGTTCGGTGCACCTTATAAATAGGGGGAAAGACCGGTTTATTTCATTTTTCATTTCCCCTTCTCTCTCTTCACTCTCCCTCTCTCTAAAACGCTCTCCCTTCTCTCTTCTCTCACCGCTTGTGTTCTTCCTTCCGGCCAAGATGGCCTCGCCGCCACGTCGGAGTAAAGTTTTTCTCCTCTTTTTGATTTTTTCGCTCTTTCTATCTATTTCTTCTCTCTTTCCAATTCTAAACCTAAAAGCCTTTAAAACTCAAACAATAAGACTAGATCTACAAAGAGCAGAGGAAAGAAAAAGTTATACCTTTTGGCTGTCTGGATTCGGTTTTGTTGAGATGTGTGATTCTGATTCGGCTTGTTCAGATGTTTGCAAGTTGTGATGTACGGTTGTGATTGTTGTGCGTGTGTACCTGGTTCTTTGCGGGTGTTTTGGTGTTGAAATTCGGCCTGGATTGGTTGATGGTGTATGGTTTGTGTGTGTGTGTGTTGTTGTGTAACTGGCTGTGTTCATGTGATTTTGTGGTTGTGAGTTCTGTGCGATGTTGTTTATGTGTTGTGCGATTTGATCTGATTGTGAAAATCGGCCATTGGGTTTGTCCGTTTGTTCTCTGGTTTTTTTTTCAGGTTATGTGTTGTGTTGCTGATTGATTGCAGGCGCTTTGGGTGAATTTTCGACCGGCCTGGTTTATAATGTTCGGTTTGTGTTTATAGTCACAGATTTTGGGGTTAAGGTTTGTTACAGAAGCAGAAAAATTGGCTCGGATTAGGATAAGGGAAAAAAAACGCGTATGCACTGGATTTGTACGACCGATGAAGGAAAGAGGAAAAAAGCGCGTACTGGATTTGGACGACCTCGGACTCGAACTATATTTTTTGATTTTTGGACAATTAATAATTAAAAATAAAAATAAAAATGAAAGTGATTAAACTAAAAATAAAAATAAAAATAACAAATAAAAATAGAAATAAAATAAAAAAAATTGAGAAATTAAATAAAAGATGGAAATTAAAAAGATAAAATTAAAAAATGAGAGAAGAGGGCCTAAATCGGAACAAAAAATGAGGTATTTTAAAATACCTCTCTGCCGAAATTTCGTTTGAAAAGTCGGAGATTATTCCGGACCAAATGAGGCATGTCAGTGGTGTCTTAGGTCAAAAATTGAGGTATGACATGTGACATCCTGTTTAAGTTGAATACTCTGATTATTATGTACTATTTTACATGTTTGGGAAAACAGGGTGTTACACATTATGTCTTTCTCATCTCCAATTCGCTTACGACACACTGATTATAGGTGAGAAGAGTTTGTCGAATGTGTGTTCGATTCGAGCTGTATTGTTGATCTTCGAAAAGGTGTCAGGGTTGAAGGTGAATTTTAATAAAAGCCTTCTGATAAGTGTCAATGTTTCTAACTCTTGGTTACATGAAGTTGCGTTGGTGTTGCATTGCCGTGTGGGAACTTTTCCTTTTGTGTACTTGGGGCTGCCTATAGGTGGGGATCCTCAGAAGCTGGATTTTTGGAAACCGGTTATGAACTCTATTATTTCTAGATTGTCGAGCTGGAAAAGTAAACTTCTTTCATTTGATGGTCGCCTGATTCTCTTGAAGTCTGTTCTGTCATCTCTTCTGGTTTACTTTCTTTCCTTCTTCAAGGCCCCTGCAGGTATAATTTCTTCTATCGAATCTTTATTTAAATTTTTTTTGGGGGGGGGGGGGGGGGGGGGGGGTTAAGAGGACGTTAGGAAAATCTCATGGGTGGACTGGGACTCTGTATGTTTACCGAGGGAGGAGGGTGGACTAGGTGTGAGGAGGTTGACGGAGTTTAATGTGTCTTTACTAGGGAAGTGGTGTTGGCGTATGTTGTTTGATAAGGAGGGGTTATGGTGTCGAGTTTTGCAGGCTAGGTACGAGGAGGAAGGGGGCGGTTGAAGGAGGGTGGGAGAGATAGTTAGTTGTGGTGGCGGATGGTTTCGAGTATCCGCCGAGGTGTGGGGATGTCCGAGGGGAGTTGGTTTGAAGATAATGTGTGTAGAGTAGTAGGTGGCGGAGGAAGCACATTTTTTTGTCAGACAATTGGATATGGGACGTGCCTCTACGGGTACAATTCCCTCACCTTTTTGAGTTGGCAGTTGATAAATGGGTGACGGTGCAACATATGGAGAGTAGGGGGTGGGCCGTTGGCGAAGGTGCCTGGGAGTGGAGGAGGCGTCTCTTGGCGTGGGAGGAGGAGACGGTGTCAGAGTGTGCTTCTATGTTACATAATGTTGTTTTGTAGGACCAGGCTTTAAACAGGTGGCGGTGGTTGCTTGACCCTATACATGGCTATTCTGTGAAGGGTACTTATAATTATCTCACGATGCCCGGTCTCCATTCAGAGCGTGGCCGGTTTGATGATGTCTGGATGAAGCAAGTTCCGCTTAAAGTTTCTATCTTTGCGTTGCGACTTCTCCGCAATCGAATCCCAACCAAACACAACCTTTTCCGTCGATGCATCATTCCTCTCGACGACACTTTTTGCATTGCTGGTTGCGGTTCTTCTGAGACCGTGGATCATCTCCTTTTTTCCTGTGCTCATTTCGGTTTGGTGTGGCATCGCATATATCAGTGGCTAGGCATTTCTTTCAATGTCCCGGCGTCCATAGACGATCATCTTCATCAGTTTTGTCATTTGGCGGGGTTCCCGCGTGCTATTCATTCTTTTATGACGGTAATCTGGATGGTTATTGTTTGAGTTATTTGGAGGAAAAGAAACAACAGGATTTTGGCAAATTCTATGGTACACCCACAAATATGAGTGTATTGGTACACCAAATCAATAAATTAATAGTTAAAAGTGTTATTTTTTGAAGAGAAAAATTGTTTTCTATCACCTATAATTAATTCTTATTTACCAAAAACGTCAACAAAATAAAATTTATTTTTTCTAAATTTTTAGTACTCATAATAGAGAATTTTGATTATTTTTTACAATGAAATGTAAAAAAAATTAGTATGATTTTTATAAACAATGAAATGATATTTTTTCTTATGAAATGACATTTTCTAAAATATAAATATCAACAAATAACTCTTTATTCCATAAAAATAATAGTTAATTTAAAGATTTTTGAAGTAGGAGTACCGGTACACCTTAATTTGCGGGTGTATTATAGAAGCTCCCCAGGATTTTTAATCAGAAGATTGACACCTTGGATCATTTAGTAGATAATGTTAAATTTATTTCTTTTTCTTGGTTAAAGGTTTATAGACCTACTTACGCCTTCAGTTTTCACGATTGGTGGCGGCACCTTTTACTGGGTGTTTTGATGTAGCTTTGTTTTGTTTTGTTTTTCTTCAGGAGCGCTTTTTTATGGCACCAGACTATTAGCAGTATTTTTGGTGGGTGGTTATCTTTTGCACACCTTGTGCGAGATAAACCACTTTGATGATATAATATATTCCATTTTGACTTGTTCAAAAAAACATTTTTTGTATAATGTATTAATGTTTAACTAGATGTTAACTCAGACGTTGCGTGTTATAATTCAACATATCTTTGAATCTAAAATATTTATACGTAATTTAAAACTAACGTAGTTTTTGTTGTTGGAGCAAAGCACACCCGATCATTCTATGATAAAAGATAAATATATTTTTGAATCAGTATTAAAGTATTGAGTGCATTGGAAATTGTAATAGTTGATTTTTTAAAAGAATAATTGTTAAATTTGAGATGCTTAAATAGTGCTCTGAGGACACTTGTTAACAAAACCCTTAAAAAAAATACCTTTAAAGGAACTCAGTGAGTAATTTATCTGTAAGTCTATAAATTGATTAGATTCTTGAAGTCTTGGAAAATAAAGAAAATAATTATTGCTTATATTTTTGAAGTTG
Source organism: Medicago lupulina (assembly GCA_958299785.1). Classification (NCBI taxonomy): domain Eukaryota; kingdom Viridiplantae; phylum Streptophyta; class Magnoliopsida; order Fabales; family Fabaceae; genus Medicago; species Medicago lupulina. The sequence goes on along the minus strand of OY283144.1, from coordinate 32,474,078 downwards.
GTGGTTTCTTTAAAAGATTAGAAGGAACCCTTTAGAGTTTGAAAATTAAACAAATCGTTGACAACCTCTTAGAGGTGGGGAGATTATTTTTTGTTAAAAAAGATTGAATGTGATGTTTTGATTAGTATGTTGGTTGATGAAAATTTGCACCGAACTCCTTACGGTTTTAAAATGCATCAAACCTTTTGGCAACCTTTTACAAGGAGGGATTATTTTTTGTTAAAAAATAGTTGTGTTGGAGTTTGAATATACTAAGTGGCTTTTGAAAATGCTGAAAAATGAAGGATGTTATGAGAAAAATATTCATGTCTTAAGAAATTATTTCTAAAGGATATTGTTTTTGTTATAGGCATTGGAAATCCTATAATTTAATTGGATAATGATAGGTGGTGCGAGAAAAGCTAAAACGAAGATGGACGAACGTGTTAATCATGGGTTTTAGTTACGGACAAAACTTAGATACAATTCTTTTAACTAAAAATACATCTTCTTTTTTTTTTATATAACAAACTTTTCTTTTGATATAACAAACTCTTGTATGCCAACTATTGAGAGTATTATATTATTTTTCTTTATCAAAAATTAATATTCACCAACCACCCATGTATTGTGGAAAGTAGAGGTGTATTTTGTTATTTTTGAAGTAGAACAGTAGAATTGAGTCTTTGTCGAATTTCGCACGCCAAATTTTTCGTACTAATAAAATATATGACACTAGACTTTTGACCCATGCGTCGCGCAGGTCTAACTAAAAATCACAAACAAATTTAATAAGTATACAATATTATGATTAAAATTAACTTAATATGCATTCAACAATATTTTAGATGGAATTTGTAAGGTTAAATTGCTGCTAACCTAATGCAGCATTTTAGAGGGAAATTATTAGGTTTAGTTGCTGCAGATGTAACAAAAATAATAAATAAGGATAAGTGTACAGACACAATAGGATAAGAATGATTTTTTTTTTTAAGGAATATTTAATGATGCAAATTTAGAGCCAAAATTTTAGGGTTGAGGATTAGCATTATTTAGAGCCAAAATTTTAGGGTTGAGTTGTTGCAAACCTAATATACTTGCAAAAAGTACGAGTAATGAATACTAGGGATTATATCAAATTCTAGGGTTTAGACTGATTATTGGATGCCTTGAGAATGCTCTCAAGGATGGTATTTATAGCCTCCCATGGGCTTGGGTGTAGATTACTTAGCCCCCAAGCAATAGGGGTACTTAGGTACTTTAGGCGGTTTCTAGATAATTCTAGAAGCTATTGAGGCGGCGCCCTGAATGAGGCGCGCCCTAGGCCTTGGAGCCCTTTTGGAGGGCGCTAAGGCTTCCTCGGAGGGCCTAAAATCCCTTTTAGAGGTCCTTAGGAATATTATAACGGTCCACAGCCCCCCAAGCACGAGTCTTAGAACAAGGCGAAGTCGTTGATATTCTGCTGTTTGTTTTGAAATTTTGTGGCTGCTTGAGTCACCACTTTGTTTCATTTTTTTGAATAGTATAGCCTATTCTTGAGAGGTCCCGCCTAGGGCGCTTTATTCTGTCTTTAGAGCCCCAGGGGACGTACGTTTGTTTGTTCAGGGATGATGGTCCACAGCCCCCCAAGCACGAGGCATGTAAGGGCGAAGTGATTATGCTTTAACTAATCATATTTAATCGTTGATGGGCGAGCTCCTATTTTTATCGGTTTCATCGAGTTGTTTTCTCTGCTATGGGTGATGTCTCTCATATGGGAGAGATCCCTTAGTACTTTAGCTCCTTGTTTATTTTTGTTTCAATGCTTGATCAAAAACAGGTAGTCGTTTGCTTTGGGAAGTCTTCATAATTTGTTTAACCGAGGTGTTCTCCTTTGGGGAATCTTCATATGTTTAGGAATTTCAACCTTGTTGATTCTTCTATCGTTGGAAGTCTTGCATATTTAGGAATTTCAACCGTATTTATTTAGGATTTTCAACCTTATTTATTTTGATGTGGCGCACTTTGTTTATGCTCTATCTGTAATCTTGTTTGTTGCTCGACAAGACGAAGGCCGAAAAGGCGGTGTCAGACTTGGAGAAGGAGAAGTCAAGCTGGACGTCGGACAAGGGCGACTTTGAGAAGAAAATTGGCGAACTGGAGGGAGATCTGGCCAAAGCTAAAGATGAAGTGGAGAATGGCAGGATGGTGTTGTTTAGCCATTTCGAAGGCGGTTTTGAGAAGGTCAAATCTCAAATGGCGTTTTTGTACCCTGAGTTGGACTTGTCTGCGTTGGATCCTCTGAAGATCACCCGAGATGGCGAGCTGATCGAGGAGCCCTAAATTTATCTCTTTTCTTTTCTTTGTTTAAGTTATTTTTTGCTATGAACATTCCTGCTGAGGTTCTAAGCCCATCTTTGATTTGTAATATTTTGTGGGTTGCCTTGCGATCCATGCACTTTATCTGAACTTTGTTTATTTACAATTATTTTGGCGGTGCGCTCTGTTGATGCTTGTACTATAATCTTATTTGTTTAACGACGTCGGGGTCTATCCTTGTTTAGGCGTTCTTTTTTATTTAAAGACGCCGGGTTCAATCCCTGTTTAGGCGTTCTTTTTTATGTGACGCTGAATGAGAGCCTTGGGTAAGGTTAACCTGGTTTAGGCGTTCTGATTGATGCCGAGTTAGTGCCTTTGAATAAGGTTGATCCAGTTTAGGCGTTCCAAGTTTATTTAACGACGCCGAATGAGCCTTGAGTAAGGTTAACCCGGTTTAGGCGTTCTGATTGACGCCGAGTTATAGCCTTTGAATAAGGTTGATCCAGTTTAGGCGTTCTTATTTATTTAACGACGCCGAATGAGAGCCTTGAGTAAGGTTAACCCGGTTTAGGCGTTCTGATTGACGCCGAGTTAGAGCCTTTGAATAAGGTTGATCCAATTTAGGTGTTCTAATTTATTTGACGCCAAGTTAGAGCCTTGAAAAAGGTTAACCCTGTTTAGGCGTTCTAGATCTTTTCCGGATGGTTTTTTCTGGAATATGCAAAACAAATCTCAAAGTTCGAGAAAGGTTAGAATAACTCTGAGTTTCAGCTTCAAGCTTTTGATGGCGAGATTGTTGCTTTCATGTAGATTCTTCAATTATGGGCGTGTTGTTGGTGAGTTCTATTTTCATCTCGCTCTTGGCGAGTTCTGTTGCATCCATACTTTGATTTATCTGAAGTGCAACAAGTCATCATTTTAAATTAGGACTAGCTCGCCTATTCCTATTAGATTGGAACTAACAGCCCTTTCCCGATTGTTGTTTGTTGTTGTTGTCGTGGCCGTAATTTGTCATTGTCTTGTTTTTACTCCTCTTCTACTCACTCGCCCATCAGAATAAATGTAAAATGTTACTGCTCAAACAATAGGTTATCGAAGAATAATAGCAAGTCAATTGACATTCCACATATTATGTGTATGCACCAAAAATAATTCCAAAATAAATGAAGCAGTCAACTCAATAAACTAATAAATGAAGCATCAATTTGTTGATTGGATAAATGGTCAATTTCAAAATATTTCAGATATAAAGTCGCACTACGCATAAAGATCGAGAAGATAAACCTGATCGTTAATTTTCTTTTGAATGACGTTGTTCTGGCTATTCAGTCCTCGCCGTTTTGGGAGTTTTTCCGAGCTCATTCTTTGTGGCGTAGTTGTATATGAGCTGCCAGGTAAGTTCTTCCTTTTTCTTAACCTCGCCCTTGGCGGGATTGTTTGCTTTCCAAACTTTATTCATCTGACAGCGGGGGAGTGTTACTTCTGATGTCAATCATGCTTCAATGGGTTTAGAATAATCCTCATGCTGTGCTAAATGTATTTCCACAAAACTCGAAGAATTCCAGACAATTTCTGGTTGGTTACCGTAACAAACAAGTAGCCGATAATACATCCTCGTAACAAACAGATCTGGTAGACAAATTGGTTTTGATTTTGAACACACAATTATCTTATTAATTTTTACCCATAATTTGATTTGTAGGAAATCGATATGCTCGTAACATCTTCCACCAATAAATAAATTATGATGACTAGAAAAGTATTTCACACAGAATGTATGTGCAAATATGAAAGTGGCGTGTATGTGTGAGCCACTAATATTCAATTATTGACCACTCAACATTCAGACAAGTCAACGAGCCACCAATAGAAAAATTAACAAAGAATTAACAACCGCAATCGATCTTCATGAGACTTGTGTATCACTAACAGGAGAAAGTTACAGGAATTGAAGTCGATATAACCTGGATTATTTGGGCGATTAAAAAACAAACTTGATTGCGAGAGCTTGCTTCTGATTAGAAAAAAATGACTGTTTCGGGATAGGGACAGCTTGTTGTTAGTCGTCTAATTGTCCCATGGAAAAATTGAAGTCGACGGTGATTTGGTCTTCGCCGGCCACCGTCTTTTCGAGGTTGCCAGGAAGTTTCAGGGGTGTCTTGTGCAGCTCCAATTTCTTTGATGTTACATGCAGTCTTTACTATATTGAAAGCAAGAACGTCAGGGAGAAGACGGGAAACAATAGAATAGAAAATTTAAATTGAAACAAAGCTAAAATCACAAAGAAGGATTCTAATTGATGCTCAAATTTATTTCTTATCAAATATTATTAAGTTGATCCTTAGCAAAGCAATTACATCTTTATCGCAAATGTACGTCGGGTACACCAACTAATTGTTTAAAACATATTTTGCCAAATATAAGCTTATTAGCAGGTGTTAAATTTTGTGGGGAAAACAAGCAATCACATAACTTATATTGCTCCTCTTAATTTCAATTCCCACATGTATAAATTTGTATCAATCTGAATCTCTGTTCCTTGACATAAAGTTCAAAAATCTATTATTCCGTTAAACAAGTGGCCTTATGGAAATCAAGGACAAAGAGATAAATCTATAGTAAAACTATACACAAAAAACATCTGCTACTATATCTGAATAAACCGATACAGAATTAGATAATGGAGAATAGTACTAGGATAATCATGAAGCCGACACATAATTATTATGAAGCTTTTCAAATATTAAAAAACGATAATCATGATATCAATGCCTTCCTTTGAAACCGACAAATATGAGGAATAACTTATCTGATTTTTGAGTTTCACGCCTTGGGATTTAAATTGCGGCTCACATTCTTGCAACGGCGATAGTATTTGATGGCGTCGTGATCGGATGAGTCTGTCATCATGGCGATGAGAAAGTGAGAAAGCATCGCAGTAAGAGATTACGATTCAGAGTTATAGGGTTTCCAAATCACGATGTGCGATTCAGAAACGTGGTCGGAGATTACGATTCGAATTCTAGGGTTTAGACTAATGCTCCCAAGGATGGTATTTATAGCCTCCCATGGGCTTGGGTTTAGATTACTTAGCCCCCAAGCAATAGGGGTACTTAGGTTTAGGCGGTTTCTTGATAATTCTAGAAGCTATTGAGGCGGCGCACTGAATGAGGCGCGCCCTAGGCCTTGGAGCCCTTTTGGAGGGCGCTAAGGCTTCCTCGGAGGGCCTAAAATCCCTTCTAGAGGTCCTTCAGGTCCTTAGGAATATTATGACGGTCTGCAGCCCCCCAAGCACGAGTCTTGGAACAAGGCGAAGTGGTTGATATTCTGCTGTTTGTTTTGAAATTTTGTGGCTGCTTGAGTCACCGCTTTGTTTCATTTTTTGAATAGTATGTCCTATTCTCGAGAGGTCTCGCCTATGGCGCTTTATTCTGTCTTTAGAGCCCCCAGGGGACGTACGTTTGTTTGTTCAGGGATGATGGTCCACCTAATAAGGAATTACTGGAGGGAAAAAATTAGGTTAAGATTTAACAAAATTAATAAATAAGGATAAGACGTTACACGGTTTTATTTGAGAGGGGAGAAATTCGGACTTTCAATTTTTTTATTGGTTTAACAATCCAATCTATTGTATCCAAAAAACTTATGTTGCGTGATTGTATTGAGTTAGAAAATACCTTGTATTCCAATTAAGCCTATGTACTTTATGAAAGACTTGCATCCCCATCTTTCTTCTTTTATTTCTATAAATTTTAGAAATGGTAAAATTTTCCATGTTATTTAAAACATTAAGTTATTTAGTTTCTAGGTAAGGATAAAATGGAAAATATAGAAAGTTGAAATTAAGGGTAAAATTGAAAAAAAAATATCACACAAAAGTATTAGGGAAGAAATGAAGGAAGAAACTCTGCATTGATGCTTCAGATACTTGACCTTGCCTTGTTCCACCAACTTTCTGAATCAATATAAGTGTATACAAAAGTCTTTATTTATAGGCATCTTTATTTCTAGGTTAAGTTAGGATTTTTGGGCTTTTTTCTCCAATCCATCTTGAAAAACAAGCTAAATGTGTATTTTACTTGACAGAAAGCGCACGAGCGCATTAGTCAGGCCATGGGGTTGTGTCATGCGCAAGTGGGAATCTTTGATGTGCATGGGCGCATTGGACAACCTTCAAGGGGCGAATATCAATGGATAATAAAGTAATTTTCTACATTCGAGATGAGTTTGGTTATGGGCTCGAGGTGGGTACCTATATCTCTTTTATCCATTCCATACCTCTGTTTTGAAATCGTGGAAAACCCAAAACTTGTCAAAGAAAAGAAAACCAGTCAAATCAGTTTGGGTTCGGGTGGGTAACCGTGCGTACGGGTTTCAATGTCATGCTTAGTTGTTGGTGGTGGTAGGTCTTGTGGTGATGGTTATGGCATTTGTGCAATACGTCATTTTGCTGCTCATACTCCTCATGATTGTCTTACTGGTCATCTGTAACTGGTGTAGGATCAACCACCTGTGAGGGCCTAACTCATCGTCATTTTGAGTCTGATACATCGACCCCGTTTAGAGGGAGGATTAGTAGCATTATTCTTTGAGTTTGGGCCTACCAACATCATTAGTTTTATATACATAACAACCAATAGAAAAATACAACTGAATATTCTTTGAGGCATTTCGTCAAACACCTATGACACAAAATCTACATAAAGTGTTCATTTTATTATTTTAATTCTTAAACTACCGCATTGCATTAATACTTAGTTTAATTTACATTCACAGTATTAATGACATTTTAATTGACAACAACTACCCAAACAACCATCTATTTAACAATTAAAAATCACAATGTGTTAGGTCAAGATATTTTGAATGCTTACTTGTTATTTGATTGTTTAGTTACTTGACTTTAAAGAATTTTGATGTGGTTTGATTTGTGGGAGTAGGAAGAGAGTGCATGGATTTGTATTTAGTTGAGTTTGACGGTGAATGTTTCATGAGCGAATGGAAGTTAACTTATGTTCAGCAACGAACGATAGTTAATTGTTTTTGGGGGGTATTTGCAAATGGTAGGCGTCTTAAGAGCAACTTTCAACAGTTAATTATTAATACAAACCCTATTGATAGATTCATAAATTCATATTTGTGGAGGCACACATGTCATGTGTTATAATTTTTATGTGAAAAGAATACATCAAAATATAAATGATAAAAAAAATGATATTATTTATCGTAACATGATTTCTTGTTTTCTTTTACCAATAAAATTCTACCTATATAATCCTACAATGCATAGCCGATCTCAAGTCTAGATAAAAAGAGAATGTCATATTAGGCAATCGAGAACCAACAAAAAACTTTTTTGAATCTTTATAACATAGATCAAATATGTAATAATTTGAATGCTAGTCATTTATCATAAGCAACATGTTGTATAACTCAAGTACAATGTCAAATGAGCAAGGGTTGATGCACCACATCTAAATTCTGAGAAAAATAAAGAAGAGTTTCCCACATTCTTGTGAGGATTGAGAACACCTTAAAATAAAATTGAGTATATTTAAAAGGCTTAATTATGCGACTACAAGAAGCAATTATTTAAAAGGAAATATAAACGGACATGTAAAAAGAGTATAGAAAGGTTATTAGCGTTGCTTTCCAATTTCAACTTCCATATTTACATCTTATTTATTTTTTGGTTACAAAGCTAAGAGGAAAACAGAAAAAAAAAACAAAAACAAAAACAAAAAGAAAGCTAAGCTCTCAAGAACAAGGTTCCTGATGCATCAATCCTAAGCAACGGGCAAAGATCATCTGGCGGAAACTGATGGGATAAGAAGATATCATCTGAAGAGGCTCTTAGCTTAGCCAAAAAATCGGCACACTGATTACCTTCGTGGAGGGTATGATGTAACGAATAGTTAGCCTGAGAAAGAAAAACTTTTATTTCCTGAATAAGCACCGCATAAACGTGGACCTTATAACTACTGCCATTGATGATGTTGATGGAAAGGAGAGAGTCTGAATAACAGACCAACTCTATGATACCCATATCCTTAGCCATGGAGAGACCGTAATATATGGCTGTCAACTCAGCTTGCAAAATATCTGAAGAAGATGGTAGGAAACCTAAGAAGCTTGCAAGAAAAAATCCGGCACTGTTGCGAATTAATCCACCAAAGCCCGCTCTAACCGGACTACCAATACAACTTCCATCAACATTGAGAATTGCACAGTCAAAGTTGTTATTGTTCCACCTTATATGTCGATCCAGAGAGGTAACCAGAATTGGAGACGAAAAGGCGAGGTTAATGTCCTTAACTGAGCTCATGCTATTTGCTGACAACCGCGTTAACGACATATGCTCATTGCTCAGACACATAGAATTGCGGCATCTCCAAACCCACCACAAACATGCAGAAAAAATAACGGCGTGAGTACCTATTGTTCCCTCCCTAAGCCAATCAGCAACACAGTCTTCGTCAAAGAAAGCAGGATCAGTAAAACCCATATGCTGCCAGATATTTCTAGAAAATTTGCAGTCACGAATACAGTGAAAAAATGTCTCATTATGCAGCCCACAACGAGAGCAGGTTGGTAAGGGAGCAATATTATGATGGTTAAGCAAAGATAAGGTGGGGACAGAGTTATGATAGGCAAGCCAGATGAAAAACTTGAAGTTTTCAGGAATTTTGAGTCTCCAAATCCAGGACCAAGAATTCATGTTGGTGTTATTGTTCGGACCAGGAAGAGAGAGAAGCCATTTGTAACCACTTTTGGTGGTGTAGACTCCACTCTTGTTGAGAGGCCATACAAAAGCATCCTCTATTGCATCATTAAACATAATTGCAGCGTTGTTGACGAAATCAGACACAACTTGAGGGAGAGTGGTATACAACGATTGAGCTCTATTACCACTTATGGTGAGAACGTCTTTAACAGTGAGATGAAGAACATGGATGTCTATGATGGGGATTTGAGATCCGAGAATGCCAAAATCACTCCAAAGGCTGAACCAGAAAGAAGAAGAGCCAGACCCTGCACGCCAAGAATAGCCATTTTTTAGAATCTCTTTAGCACGGATGATAGAAGACCAAACAGGGGAACTATTGTTGTTGACAGATGCATGAAAATTGTTCGGCCCTGCTGTATATTTGTCAGAGAGAATATTCACCCAAAGCTTGTTATTTTTTTGAACCAAGTCCCAAACTAATTTTCCAAGGAGACAAGTGTTGGCTTCTCTTGCTAATCTTATGCCTAGACCGCCAATGTTTTTTGGTTTATCAATTTTATTCCAACCAACCAAATGGATTCCTTTGTCATTAGGGCCTCTCCAGATGAAGTTGCGAGTTGTCTAATCAATATTGTCACATATGCTTTGAGGGAGCCAATTAATCTGCATGTATTAGGCTGGAATGGAAGAGAGAACCGAAGTAGCAAGAGCCAGTCTACCCGGTTTGTTTAAGAGCCTGTTCTTCCATAAAGCAAGTCTAGTTTGCATTTTCTCAATAATAAAATAGAAATCACTTCTTTTAGGACGCCCTTTGAGAATCGGAAAACCCAAGTATTTATCAAGAGATGTAGTGCTTCTAATACCAGATATAGAAGTAAGGTTGTTAATTTTTTGATTCGGAATACCTGATGAGTAAAAAGCTCTAGATTTAGAAAGATTAATCTTGAGACCTAAGGCTTTGATGAAGCGATAAAAAAGATCTTTGATGGACCTTAGTTGAGACTTCTTGGCTTTGGTGAAGAGGAGAACATCATCCGCAAAAAAGAAGGTGGGATAAGTGAGGGTTGGTTGCAGACATGCGAATAGGCTCCCAATTTCCTTGGAGGACCGCATTGTTGATAAAAATAGAGAGCTTTTCCATGCAAAGAATGAAGAGGTAAGGAGACAAAGGATCGCCTTGCCTGAGACCATGAGTAGGCTTGAAAGGTGGCATTTTGTTCCTAGTCCAAAGGATAGAGAAAGTGGATGATGTGACACAGTGCATTATGAGCTTGATGGTGATGTCAGGAAAGTCAAAATCATGAAGACATGAACTTAGGAACTCCCTTTCTCAAGATCAAGCTTGAAGGCTACATAACCTTTTTTCTTTTTGGACCTCCGTATGAAGTGAACTATTTCCTGCAAAACAATTGAATTGTCAGAAGTGCCCCTACCTGGAAGAAAACTGCTTTGGTAAGGACCAATAATATTATTAAGAATCGGCCTGAGACGATGGACAAGGACTTTGGTAATAATTTTGTAGATAATGTTGCAAAGGCTAATGGGTCTAAAGTCTTTTTAGGATTTAGGAGGGTCGATTTTGGGGATGAGGGTGTCAGATATGGCAGGGCCGAAATAACCGGTAAGCAAGGCTGAGTTCACTAGATGGAAAATATCATCACCAACAATGTGCCAGTATTGTTTAAAAAATATGCAATGGAAACCATCTGGGCCAGGGGATTTATAAGGTCTCATAGAGTTAAGAGCTACTGAAACTTCATCTTTGGTAATGGGTCTGGTGAGGGAGTTCTTACCATCTTCATCAATGATGGGATGATGGCCTTCATTAAAGTGGTGGTTTTGATGTTCATGAGTGCCACAAAACAGCTTCTTGAAAAAAGTCTGAGCCTCTTCTTGAAGAATATCGGCATCGGATGACCAATTTCCATTTGGGAGCTGAAGTCTATGAACTCTGTTTTTCTTTCTTCTGATAATGGTTTGGGCATGGAAAAAAGAGTTATTTTTGTCAAAAAATTTAACCCAATTTTCTCTACATTTTTTATACCAAAGCATTTCTTCTTGAAAAAGAATGTGATTATATTCACGCTGGAGATCTTTTTCAATAAGATTATGTCTAATGGAGTCAACTCTCTAAATAATTCTGAATGCCTTTGAGTCTTCTTTCTATGTGCTTGTTGCTTTGGAAAATGTTGCCGAAAACTTCTTGGTTGAAAGAAATAGAATTTTCTCTAACTTTATTAGGAGCTGCAATCATGTTATGGTTAGAAGAATTCCAGGATCTACTTACCAAATCAGCATACTCTTCATGGTCAATCCAGGCTGCTTCGAAACGGAACGGTCTTGGGCCCCTAGCAAGGGGAAGGCCACCAAAATGGAGGAGGAGAGGATTATGGTGAGAATGTAATCTGCAGAGGACCTCCACAAATGCTTCGGGGAAGGAAAGCCGTCAATCTATGTTAGCAATACATCTGTCAAGTTTTTTGGAAAGAATGTGAAGACCATTGTGATTACGGTGTCAAGTGAAACCGCTCTCCAGTAGTTTTGAGGTCAAGGAGATTACAATTATTCATAATGTTGAAGAAAAGGTTAGCTCTATTGCGATTGAAAATTCCCCCTCTTTGTTCACTAGGATGATAGGTTTCATTAAACTCTCCTATCAACATCAAGGACCGGTGATGGTATGGCTGATGTTTAAAAGGTAGCTCCAAAAAGGTGGTCGCAAGGTATGGTTGGGGCTAGCATATACACAAGTACAAGTTGTGATTGCATTTTCAAGGCTAATAGTAAAGGTAATGGAGTATTGGTTAGAATTAGAAATAGTTGTGGCGGTGGTGTTTGCCGAGCTTTTTAAGAGCCATATACCCCCTGACTGGCCAACAGCTTCTATAATGTGTTCAAGAGTGTAACCATTATTAGTCCAGAAAGTGGAGAGTCTTGCAAAAGAGACATGAGTTTCAAAAATTGCCAGAAAGACATGAGTTTCAAGAGTCTTAGCTCATTTCTAGCAATTCTTGAAACTCATTACCAAATAGAGCTCGTGGTTTTGCTAGAAAGGATTGTTTCCAATATTGAGGAGTGTAACCATTATTAGTCCAGAATGTGGTTGTTTTTTGTGAAAATTGGGTTTGATTCACGTGTTCATGTATGTGGGTAAATATTGTATGTGACGTGTCACCATATGTCTTGGTGGGGATAAATTCTAAATCATTGGTTTTCTTAGGATTGCTAATTGATTGGGGTAATAACCGCATGGTCATTGGTGAATAATGATGTTCCTCTTGGCGGTGTCTTTTGGTATCTGTGTTCCTATTATTACCACGTGAAATTTCATTTGGCTTGGGTCTTGGAGGTAATTTGTGATTGGTTGTGGTTGTTTTGACTTTGTGGGCCAATGGGATCAAAGCATTAAATTTGTTTTGTTTTAGTGCAACGGTTTTTGGGTCTTTAGAATTGGAATAATTTGTTGTTTTCTTTCTCTTAGGTTCTGTTTGGTAAGACCAAAAAATTAGCTTATAGCTTATAGCCGATAGCTTATAAGCTCATTTAACCCAAAATGCTCTGTTTGGTAATGGTCTTTGACCACGAGCTTATAACTTATTTCACGATCTTATAATCTATTTTTCAGACGCTATTTCAATTAGTGTTTGAGTTTATAGCTTATCATTTTTCTTCCATCTTTACCCTTTATAATTAATTAAGCTATTACTATACTTTAAAACAAAACCCCTATTCCGTCTAACATATGTACATATATTTTTTTTTACTTGTTCTTTAATTGTGTGCTACTTTTTTTTTTTGGCTTAATACATGTTTTGGTCCCTTAACTTATTTTTGGTTTTCATATTGATCCCCTAACTATAAAGTGTCTCAATTTAATCCCATAACTCTTCTATCGTTTACCATTTTGGTCATTTCCGTCTGTTTTTAAAAAACACTAAATGTTTAAAGTGGATCAACATTATAGGTGATCTACCATAGACTTTACTAAGTTTTTTAATTTTAACCATTTGATATTTTAGTTAAAAAGGGGATCGTCGGATTGTGCATGTATATTCTATCTTATAATGTATCATTCTTAATCATCTTCTTCATCCTCTTCTTAATCATCTTCAACCTAATTTTTCCTCCATTCTTCATTCTCCATTTCTCTTATTCATTTATTCTTCAAGAATCCAGATTCAACCCTTTTTAAGTTCCTTATCATGAATTAAAAAAATGGATTTCTCCAAATTCTCTCATCATCATCAACACATCAACGACAACAACATCAACACATCTAGATTTCTCCAAATTCTCTCAGATTCATATTTGAATTCGGATTCAATTGGTAGTGGTTATGTGTGTTAACAAAACCAATGCAAAATAGAGAGAATAGAGACAAGAAAGACGGCTAGGGTTTCATAGAATATCAATAGCTTAACATTACAAAAGGTTATAAGAGAATATATAATAAAACTTAATTGTCTCTAACTTACTAATATAAAGCCCAATAACTTAAGCCCAATATTTTATTATCTAACATCTACCCTCAAATTCACAATGAGTTAATAAGAAGCATTATGAGTTTGTCAAACAAAATACGAAAACATACTAAATAGGTTAAACATATAATATAACATATAACATATAAATCAAAGTTATTCATCAACAACGAAGTGCTACACTACCATTTCCGACATCTCATAAATAGGTTAAACGCTATTTAATAAAATCTTCAACATTTATAATTCAACACATTTGTAGCGGAAAATTATTTCATTAATTCAACATCGTTAACATCAACATAATCCAACAATATCTTGGCACAAAGGCCTTAACAAATTATCCTTCAATAGTAAAACAACATAAAGGTCAACATTGATACATAAAGGAATGACAATAACTCAACATGTTATATCCCCATCCCGTTACGTATCAGAGCCCTACGACACAATGTGAGGAGTCTTCTCACAACAACTAAACTTCTACTAATCTTGATCACCTGCAAGTTACCCACGTAAAGAGGCAACATTTTCAAGCAGAAGGGGTGAGATTCTCGTACAAAAATAATAGATAAATATTTCATCAATGAATTCAACACCGCATTAGCATCATATATCATATATATATATATATATATAACAATAATCAACAGTTAAACCAGCATTTAAATATCATCCAGCAACAACAACGATAATGTCCACCGACAACGACAACAACGACAACAATAATGTATACAATGTCCACCGACATATGCAACAACCACCGACACCGATAACAACGACAACGACAATGTCCACCGACAAAGACAACAACGACTCATGTACTATGCATGTGGTACCATACTAACGCGTTTGAATGCTAAACATTCTAGGACAATATTCCTCACCGCTTTTGAACGTCAAGGCGTTCCAGAGCATAAGCTCTCACCGCTTTGAATGACAATGCATTCTAGGACCGAGGCCCTCACCGCTTTTGAATGACGAGCATTCCAGGACCGAAGTCCTCACCGCTTTTGAACGTCAAGGCGTTCCAGAGCATAAGCTCTCACCGCTTTGAATGACAATGCATTCCAGGACCGAGGCCCTCACCGCATTTGAATGACGAGCATTCCAGGACCGAAGTCCTCACCGCTTTTAGACTATGCAACGAACTCCAATTGTGTATATCAACATACAACTCGACTACACCGACAACAACAATGACAACGACAATTGTGCCTAAATCATTTATGACACACTCCTCAACTTGGACAACAACGACAACAACAACGGAAATCAACAGTATAGCATATATTATTATATTTATTTATAAGTTAAATACTCATAAAACACCTCAATTTAACCTCTCATACTTAAGTTTGAAGTTTGGGAACTAACCATAGGTTTTGGACTAACTTGGAAAAAGTTATGCTAAGTTTTCTTATAGTTTTCCTCAAGACCCACTTGGAGTATTTTCATCATAATTCGAAATTCATAAAACATTTTCAAGTCAATCCAAAGCCATTGGAAGGATAACTCAATTGTCTACAACTTTCATGTTTACATCAAAAGCCAATTCAAAACAGAAATGTGAGAAAAAGATGCAAGAACGCAAAACAGGGAATGTTGTACATGACCCAGCACGCTTGAGCGTGCAAGTGCACGCTTGAGCGTGCGAAATGACGAAAGTTGGGAAAGTGCACGCTTGGGGATCGCTGGAAGCTCGCTTGAGCGTGCAATCAGTTTCAAAATCTGGGCATAAGTTTGAATGCTCGCTTGAGCGTGCAAGTGGACGCTTGAGCGTGCAAGTGGACGCTTGAGCGTGCGATCATCTGGGTAGGACAAAGCTCTACGGGTTTTCTAACCCTATCTCAACCAAAACCCAATTTTCAACCCCTGATTACCCAAAACGTGTTCTAACAGATGTTTATGGGTTCAATATGCACCAATGCACAACAAGGTACACAAAACAACAACATCAAACAACAATTCATCTTGTTTCTCAACAATTGTTCATATTCTTCAAAAACCTAACCTTCATTCTCTCAATTTTTCTCTATTAACCTAATTCTCCCCAAATTATGATTCCATCATTATATTATGACATCTAAAGGATGAATTAAACACAACTAACATAATCTCTATAACTTTTATCCATTTTCATCTCAAATCATCACATTCACTATTTTTCCCAAAATTCTACCAAAACCCATGTTGAATCAAAATCAGAAATATAACCTATATTATTGTATAATAATCTCACCCTTACCTTAATTTAGATGATCAAAAGCTTACAGAACTCAGATTCTCCCCTCTTCCTCTTCTCTTTGCTTCTTCTAGGTTTTCTCCCCTTGGCTCTCCAAACTCTTGTTTTGCTCTATTATACGTGAAATGTTTTTTGCCTTCCTTTTGCTATTCTCACCAAAACATAACCTCCCTTTTTCATTTCACTTAACTCCCCTTAATTCCTATAATTAATATGTAACCCCCAAAAACTCCATAAATTCTATTTTCTTACTTATTTCTATTAAATAATAAAAATAACTAAATAATAAAATAACAACTCATCAAATAATCACATAAATTATTTAAAATCATATAAAATACTTAAAATCAACCAAAAACAATAAAATGACAACTAGGGCGTTACAAGAAGTGCAACCAATCAGAAGAATCAAAAGGGAGAGAAATGCAATGTGTTATCGCGATTTTCGGGTGTCAAGTCATTAATTAGGCTTGAACCTTTCAATCATTGATATTTCTATTTATTTTTTTGGGGAAGGGTAAAATCGAGAAAACCCTTAGAAATTCTAAGTTCGGGGGCAATTTTCGCTACGGGAAGGTGTTAGGCACCCATAACGACTATAGTACTCTATAGGAGCCGTTCTTCTAGATTTACGTCTACGCTTCACTTTTAATGCTATTTATTGAAAAAAGATTGTTTTTAAGAATGGAGGGAGAAGTGTTTGGATTTTATTTTTATTGGACTTGGAGAGGTTTTGACCTCTTGCCTACATACCCTTTTAAGGGATCAAACTCCATGTAGTTCTCTCTCAAAAAAAATGTTTTTTGTGAGTTGAGATTGATTTTAATTATGAAAACGGTTTGGAAGAAAAGAAAGAGGCCGTAAAGGCTTGAGAAAGAAAATGGTGAGGTTGGTTCAATTATTAAAGAAAATAGTAGTCTGAGTAGGAATTAGTTGTATTTGGATTTTTGATTAAGAAAATAAAAGAAAAAAATACAATGGAGTTTTGACCCCAAGTTTATTGAAAAAATTGTTTTCAAGTGATGAGATGGCTAATTTTGGAAAATGGATTTTTCTAAGTTTCGCGCTTCCTAAACATACATCTAACGGTAAATCATTCAACGTGTGTGCGTGTCGGTGCTTGTGTCGGTGTACATCATTATAGTGTCCATTGGCCTTTACATTGGCCCTAGTTTACATTCTATGGTCTTGCAAGAATCAAAAGAAAGGAATAACCACCTCAAGATTAGCCATTGAATGAAACCTAAGCTAAAGGATGGAGATGGGGTGGAATGCTCAAAATGTATGAAATGAAATGGAATGGTTAGCGACACAAGATATAAAATGATAGTACAAATGATAAACTAATTGACAAAAAAGGAGTAATAGCAAGATGTAATAAAAAAAATGCACAAAACTAATCACAAAGGTTTAAAGCAAGCACATGACCCAAACTTCATCTTAGCACACATTCACAAGCCTATTTCACATTTTATTTTCACACGAAGAATCCACTTTACTTGTAAAGCAAGAAACAAACAATTAACATTGCACAACAAGAAGCTAACAATTAAACTAATCAAATTGGGAACTAACAACTAACATCACACAATTGAAAAACTTGGCAATCAAACTACAAGCTTGGGAACTAACCATTAACATTGCAAAATTGGAAACTAATCAATTAAACTAACCAAATTGTAATCTAACATGTAAACTTGCAAAACAAGAAACTAAGCAATTACACTAACAACAAAAAAGGAAAAAAATGTAAACTAACAATTGACATTTCAAAGTTGGAAACTGAAAATTAAACTAACAAAATTGGAAGTTAACAATTAACATTGCAAAGTTGTAAACTAAGAATTAAACTATCAAGAATGTAGGCTAATGAGTAAACTTACAAAGCAAGAAACTAAGCAATTAAACTAAACAAAATTGGAGATTAACAATCAACATTGCAAAATTGGAAGAATTAGCATGAGCTCAGAAGTAAACACATCACAAGGTCATATATCAAGCATCAACATCATATGGCAAAAATTAAACCAAAAATCATGCAAGAAACTTCACAAAAAATGCACAAAGTACACAAATTAGTAGAAAAAATTAGCATATATTTTTAATCCATTTTTAACATGTAAAAATATCACAAAGCAATCAAAAATGCATCAAGAAACACATGGCAATTTTTTTGGAATTTTTGCAAGAAAATTAGAGCGCACAGGAGTTCAAATAACAAGAATGGAGGTGTGCATAACAACAAATTCAAGAAAAAATGAAAGAAACCCAGAGCCCACGGTTATGAAGTCCAAACCCACGCAACTTAGTGGATCCGGATCTCCAGAATGCCTCAGAGGCGTTGGATTGATCCGGATACCCTAAAACCTAAATCTAACGGCTGGGAACGCAGGAAGTTGGATCGGGTCTGGACCGACCCGGTCCAACGTGTTTATATAAAAGGTTCTGGCCCGGTTCAAATCATTTTTTTTCATTCTTTCTCTTTCTTCTCTCTGTTCTCTCTTCTTCTCCACCTTCTCTCTTCTCTCATCGCAAACCCTAACCCTAGTCCGTTCAAATCTACCCAGAATTCACTTGAACATGTTTCAATCGATTCGTCTTGCTATTCTAAACATGGATCCGTCGTTGAAATTCACATGCAACCGGTAAATCGATGTAGATCGTGAAGTTTCTTCACGGTTTTCAAACTTATTCTTTTCTGTGTTTTTGTTCAAATCTTTTTCTGAAGGAGTTCTTTTGTGGATTCGTAGGTTTACAACGGTTGATTCTCGTTGTAAACCGTGGAATCTTTACGGTTTTCAAAGGATTTTTAGGGTTTCATGATTTTGAACAAACTCTTTGAATCTTCTACGGATCTACATCGATTTTGGATTTGTTGATGTTCTTGAGCAAGAAAAAGGTAGGTTTACATGTTTACCTGTGTTTTAATCGGAGGTTCGAACTAGAATCTTCATGAACTTTGGATTTTGATTCTGTTTTGTTGATTCTTGGTTCGGATCCGGAAATAAACCGGTAATTTCTTCTTCTTCTTCTTCTTCACCGGTTCAAATCCTTTGAACTTCTTTCCTTCTTCTTCTCACTCTTCTCCCTCTATGATCGCGTTGGATTTGCCACTTTCAGTGGTGAATTCACGCTTGAATTGCAGAGGAAATGGTTCGGTGATGATGATTCATTGATGAATCTCTGAGAACCGTGGTGAATTTCACTGCATTGTGCTTGAATTCAATTCTCAAAAATTAGGGTTTGAGAAGTTGTTCTTCGTGTTCTTGAGCTTTTCTGAGTTTTTTTGTGAATTTGATTCTAACTGAATGGAGAGAGAAACTGGTGAACTGTTTGTGATGTGGCGTGAATTATGTGGCTCTTTCTGACTTGTACAGTAGCTGGCCTTTTATAGGCTGCCATGTGTGCCTTTGGACCAATGAGACTGTGACATCTGGCATTGATTGCTTGCATGGCTTTTTGGACTGAATTTTGACCTAAGGACCATTCTGCAAAAAATAAAACTGACGGACTAATCTGCAAAAAGTAAAAATTGACCAAACTGCCAAAAAGAGTAAAAATGGACTGATCTGCAAATAGAAATAAAATTTGGACTGATTTGCAAATAAAAAAATAAAAAATTGGCATAAAAGTGTAACTTGGAAAAAACGTAAAGTGAAACAGTTAAAAAAAGACAAAATGGACTAAAACGAACAAATTACCAAAATGAAGTATTTTAAAATACCTCTCTATCAAAAAATTTGATGTGAAAAGACCAAAATGCCCCCAGGGACTAAAACGACTCAGACTGACTCAGATGCGATGCTGAAATGATTTTTATGTAGGGTTTGATCAATGGTTTATACAGACGAGTTGAAAAGACTCAGAGACAAAAGTAGGGACTAAAATGGGTTCCACTGTAGGAAATGACCAAAATACCCTTTTGTATGATTTTTATGCAAAAACTTGGAATAAAATGCAGGAAAATATGCAATTGGTTTAAAAAATTTCAAATGACTTGTAATGCAAGAAAAACACTTTGGATAGCTTTATATGCGAGAGAATTAAAGACAACAGTAGTAAAAATATGCAGTTGAAGCACGGTAGAAAATTGTGGAGTAAAACATAGTGAATTGAAAAAAGTATCAGAGATAGAAGAGAAATTTGAACGAGTATTTTTAGGTCCAAAATGAGGGTATGACACAATGCAACCAGAAGAATCAAAAGGGGGAGAAGTGCAATGCAATCAGAAGAATCAAAAGGGGGAGAAGTGCTATGCAATCAGAAAAATCAAAAGGAGGAGAAGTGCAATGCAATCTATCAGATGAATCAATAGAGGGAGAAGTGCAATCAATCAGAAAGAATCAAAAAGAGGGAGAAGAAACCAAATTGTGAGCACTCGACTCACCAAACAACCAAATTGAAGAATCAAAAGGGGAGAAGAAACCAAATATTGAGCACACGTTTACCAAACAACCAAAGTGTGAGAACTCCACTCACCAAACAAGCAAATTGTGAGCACTTACCCACCAAACAAACAACCGAACAAACCAATTGTGAACACTATTTTGACTCACCCAACAACCAAACAAATTGAACCAAACAAAACCGAATCAAGACAACTTAAAGAACCCAAACAAACAAAGACAAGCTGAACCAAAGCAACTAAGACAAACATAAACGAACAACCAATTAACCAAATGCAGACAAAAAAAACACACGAAGACTGAAAAAACTCAAATAAATAAACCAAAAAAAAGAAGAGCACATATCGAATGGTGAAAACCACTAAATCATCAACATCCATATGCTAAGCCATGTCATACTATCAACACAATATTCCAATAACATAATAATAACACTTGCAGCAATCAAATTAGTAACCTATTTTTCAATTAATCCAATTAGCACCCACGTGCCACCACATCTATCCACCAACTTTGACAAATGGGACTACAATATACTAACTTCAACAACAATTATAGATTGATTCAACCAATCTTTCCTTCGGCAGCGAAGCAGAACTTTTTTTTTTTTTAACCGTAACCAAACAAAACCAGACTGACAAACAAAAACAAAAAACATAATTTCATTCCCAACCTTTTGGGAATTTGACAGCGGAATACTAACAAAAACTTTCAAGGAGGATCAAAGTAGGCTCTAGATACCATGTTAACAAAACCAATGCAAAATAGAGAGAATAAAAACAAGAAAGACGGCTAGAGTTTTATAGGATATCAATAACTTAACATTACAAAAGGTTATAAAAGAATATATAATAAAACATAATTGTCTTTAACTTACCAATATAAAGCCCAATAACTTAAGCTCAATATTGTATTATCTAACAATGTGATGGTGAAAATGAAAGAAGAAGAGTTAGTGTTGTTATGTTGCATATGTTTGGAATTCAAACTGAAATAACAAAAAGAAAAAAAAAAGGATTGATTGTGTTGTTTGTGAAAAAAGGAACTAAAATGATGGAAAAAAAAAAGGATTGATTGAGATGGTAAAAAAAAAGAAAAGGATTGATTTTATGCCGTTATCTATAATTCTTTTCTTATTTTTTTTCTTCGCATTATCAGCTCTTCACCATCTAGATTCTGCAGTTATCTATTGTTGCATATGTTTTGTGTTGTATGCATTTCTAATGGTGATTTATTTGTATTAATTGTATGTTGTTGTGGCTGTAAAAGATGAAGGAATTGATATTGGAAAAAAGTTAATGAAGACATGAGGAAGAAGAGAGAAGATGATGAAAAGTGAAAAATTAGGTGTTGACGGTTCACTATTAGATACAATGGACAAGCAATTAAATGGTTAAAATCACATCAAAAAATTTAGACATTAAAAAACTAATAGAGAGGACCACATTAGTAAACGGAGGAAGACTTATGAGACTAAATTGAGATACTTTATAGTTAGGGGACCAAAATAAAAACCAAAAATAAGTTAAGGGGTCAAAGTATGTAGTAAGCCTTTTTTTTTTATCCTTCGGTCTAATTTTCAATTGTGCTACTGCTTTTTTTTTTTTTTGAATAAACAATTGTGCTACTGCTAGGTATGTATGTATGGGGATCATATATATACTTTAGTTTTTTTTTAAAGTGTAAAAACTGGAAACTTAATGAAATAAAATGAAAATATTTTTTTACCAAAAACAATAATTTAATAATACATAAACATTTATTAAATTAAAAAAAATTAAATTATCAAATATTTTAAATATTAATTTATATAAACTTTATATGAATTAATAATGTCCTTTTATGTAATTTTACATTTATCAGCTAATTAAACCACTATTTTTACCAAACACTATAATTAGCTTATCAGCTATCAGTCATCAGCAGTTATAAGCTATCAGCTAGCTTATCTGTTATCCGCTATTTTTACCAAACAGAGCCATAGTAACAAGTAGTCATTCACCGTGTAGTTCCTCATTCTCATCATTATTGCTAATGATTATTTCCTTTTCAGCATGTATCTCATTATTGCTAGCATTTATGTTATTTCCGACGGGGGACATTGCAATTGAATGTGATTGATTGGTGTTGGGATTTTGCTGGGTTGGTTTAGGGATAGTCTCTTGGTGGTTGCCGACGGATTGATGGTGTTGCTGCTTCACTGTTCTGGCGGTGGTTGGAGGGTGGCTACAATTTCTTCCTAAATGACCGTAACATCCACAGTTCTTACATATTAGATGAAGGCCTTCGTATTGAACTTTGCACCAATGATCATTTACCCATATTTTCCCCACAACTGGAACAGTGAGATCGACTTCAACACAAACTCTTGAAAATTGACCTCTTTCAACTTTGAGAGTGTGGGTAACAACTTTTATGGAGGGGCCAATTGCAGATGCCATTGCAAGCAAAAAACTTTCATCATAATAAACAAGATTTAGGCCAGGAAAACGTACCCAAACAACTGTGCTTTCAACCTTTGCATTTGGGGATGCGAATTCCGGAGACCAATGAGTGACAGCCAGACAGTGATTAAAGATTAACCAAGGTCTGCCGGTGATGACTTTCTCCTTATCTGCAGCTTGGTCGAATTTCACCATGTAGAAACCATTATCATTGTCCATGATTTCGAAGCCTCCTTGAAGCTTCCATATTTTTTGGAGTCTGTCTTTCATGGTGTCTTCCATATTTACATCTCATTCAGAGATTGCTTTTGCAGTACTAGAATTTCTCACTATACTTCTGGATTGTCCTACAGAAAATAATCCGCAGGAATCCTGATTTTGCTGCGGATCTCTTTGCTTGGGACAAGTTTCCTGGGATCCTTCTCCGCATGAAAATCCGCAGGAAACGAATGCATTTGCTAGGGTTTTTCCTCCGGAAGTGTTTTTCTTTACCTTTTTATTTTTCTTTCGTGAATCCTTAGGAAATTCTGTAGATACTCTGCAGAGTTTCCAGCGAATTTTGCTGTGTTTTATTAAAAAAAAAATTCTTTCTTAAATTTTTAGATAGTAAGATTTTGAGTTTCTTAATTTTTCTTAAGATATTGAATATGAACCCTATTTTAAATTCAAGTTCAAATCAAAGTATATGTAATTGAAACATCAAACTACATTTATCAATGGTACCCGATTATTTTATATGTATTCGTTGTTAAAATATTTTGTGAAATAATATTAGACCATAAATATTGACAAAAATATTTGGACACAATATGTGAAATATTACTTATCTATAACTTTTTCAAAAAAAAATTACTTTTCAAGAGTCTTATCTATCTGATGTGGGATTTGGGTTTTTCCTAATATACCCCATCATGCTCTTTACTCTTTTGGCTTGGTGTGTGAATGGGTTTAGGCGGCCCTTGAATTCGACAAGCTCTAATACCATGTTGAAATTTGGGGTCTAACTCATCCTTACAAAACCGGCTTGTAAGGTGAGGATTGTCTCCTTTTTATATACTTTTCTCAAGAGTCTTATCTATTCAATGTGGAACTTCGGTTTTTCCCAATACTATATTTATAAGGGACACTTAGGTCTCTAACAATAATATAAAAGATAATTAATTCTTAAGGAAACAATTACCCGCGAAGGTATTACATAGGAACCTAAATCCTTGACAAAATCCACATGAAACGTGTTTCTTACAAAATTTTCAACGAAATCCTCGAGTAATTCCGCAGAAAAATTAAGAAATTGTAGTAGTGATGCCAATTATTTTGCTTAATTTAAAATATAAAGCTGACTCTTGGCCCCATAAATAAAGCATGTTTTTTCCCTATATATAGAGAGACTACTTCATTGTTCTTTATCAACCATTATTGCATTGTCGTTGCCAAGAAGTGGCATGGCTTACTCAAAGGCGTATGTCTTTGTTGGTCTTTTTGTTATTCTCTCTTATCAAGTTCTAGCTCGATCGCCGCTGCCTCCGCCTCCTATTCTCGGTTAGTCATTCTAGTAGCGTATAGTTTAATTTTCAAAAATCTATAATTACCAGCACCCCTTCTTTTAAGAACCAACAGGTCAAAAAAATAATGATAATCATACGGTTATGGTAAACAAATTTTACAAATGCATTTTGTCATATTACACTTTTGTTTTTATTTTAAGGAATATCACACTTTTAATTTGTTGTTAATTCTTAATGTATCTACACAAATATTAATATGATTAAAATATGGAAAAGATTGCAGATTTTGTTTTTAAGAACATCGATTCACACTCTTCAAAGTGTTCTTTTATTTTATAAAAAAAAGTGAGAAAAAGTTTTTTCACACAACTTGGACAACCGGTTACCAGTTAAGTGAATAAAAGAAGTGGGGGTTTTGGCTCATTTTCATTGATGTGTGTTAAAAGAGTGTATTAGATGGTGTGAACTTAGCATTTTTCATAGACACATATATGTGTGATTTTCTCGTCGATATATAAATAAATAAATAAATAAATGCTTATTTAGGATGTAGATAAGTCATATCGTAAATTTTAACATATAAATAACTAAACAATCGGATTCAAATAGTCAATGAACTTCAACAAAGACGAATTGTTTATAAAAATATGAGTTCGATTTTTGCATAGAACAATTATTGGTTACACATTATTTACCTCCCGACCCAACTACAAGCGCTCATTTCCCTTAAAAATCGAAGGGTTAACACCAAATATTATTTATTTTGATATATACATCAACCGGTCACTGTCATAAACAAAGATAACATTTTAGATTCATTTATTAAAAGATGTATGTGATATATAACAAAGATTATATAATCATTAATTGAACTAGTGCAGTGACCCGTGCCAAGCACGGGAAATAAAAAAACTTTTTTGATCAAATGTATAGATTTTATATTATGTTATCTTAAAGTTATAAGTGTAGTTATAATTTAGATTTGACATGGAAAAAAATATCATCTTAATTTTGTATATATTTTGAAATATCTAAACATTGCAGATAACGATTAAAGTATTTGGATTTATACTTGTAGTATAAAATGTACTCAGTGTAAATCTTAGCATATGTAATATTTTTGCAAAAATATGCCGACGTACTATATATTATTATTTGTTGACATAGAGTATTTTATTAATCATAAAAACTAAAAAAAAAAAAAATTATATAATAGTCAGTGTCAGATGTATACAGCTAGTCTGTGAATGCAAACGTTAAATTTTTTATGGGTGTGTATAAATATAGTTTGGGTTACAGAAACGCCGATTGTTATTTGTTTTTATTTTTAACAAAACCAATGGTCTAATGTAAATATTGTATTTTAGGGTAACAATGATGTAAAAAAAAAAGTTCTGCGTATTGTTATACCTGAAAAGTGCATCAATTAAAAGTCGATGGCAGGAGGATCTGCTTATATAGAAATTGCATGTCCTGTAATGACCAGTACGGCTTACAAAGAAATTAAAAAAAACGACTTCCAAACAATACGCAACTTTAGTTTTCTAAATTATAGCAACAACAATTCTAAAACATGACCAATGATCATACCTTTTGAAAAACTTCATGATACACAACATTTGTGGTCTCCTTGCAAACATTATTATCTTCATCTAAGATGAGCAGTTTCAACCCTTTTCTAGAAGTAACTCGAGAGACAGCGGCATAGAGTTGTCCATGCGTGAACACGGGCGTAGGAAGATAAAATCCTACTCGAGATAAAGATTGACCCTGACTTTTGTTTATTATCATTGCAAAACAAAGCGTCAATAGAAATTGCATGTGCTTGAATTTGAAGAGTAGTCCTGGATCACTCGGAATAAGATTCGTCCTGGGAATGAATACCCTAGTACTTGCCCTTTTTCCTGTAATTATGGCAGTAGCTATCGTGCTCTTCCCTAGATGTGTAACTGTCAGCCTCGTACCATTACACAGTCCATTGGCCTGATCGATGTATCTCATCAGCATAACTGGACATCCTACCCTTACTTTCAATCGGTGATTTGGAATTCTAGAGCTCTTAATACCATTAAAAAATTTCGTTGTAAACCACTCGCTCTGGACATCAGAATTTTCGCCCGATCGATAAACAAAATCAGAGCTTAAATACTCTTTCTCTTCACTTGGAATCAGTGACATCATATATTCGGTAACATGTTCAACTGAATCAAGCGTTGGTGTGAGTATTCCCCTTTCTTGAAAAAATAGCGGGTCACCGAGGTTATCATTTAAATCGGGAAACACAAAGTCTATAAGTGACATAAACGGATTTGTTGTGTCCGATATGAGAAAATCTTCAGGAATTTCTACTTTCGTTTCATAATTCTCATCCAAAGTGTCGTTGCCGTCTCCAATTGAGAGTATCCACTTGCTAAAATTAGCAATTTCTCCCTGCCTTGCAGGTACCGAAGATGCATCCAATCTCATATTAACAGTAAGCCTCAACACATTACAATAAGCCCATATCTTTGAACAAAATTTTAATAAAAATAATACTTTTAATTCAATTGAAAATTCACACAAAAAAAACTATCACAAAGTTAGTGAATATTTAAGTTATTTGAAAAATAAATCAACATAAATTTAAATTAAACTTAATATATATTATAAAGTTTTTTTGATGAAAAGTATAAATTATAAATTTAAAAGTAGTTTTTGTAAAAAAAAAGAACTATATGGTTGTATTAAGATCAAGTATATAAGTAGTTTTGTTTCAGGGTATGGGGTTTGGGTAGCTTACCTGGTTTGAGTTTAGGAATAAGGAGTTGAAAGGTCGGGGTTTCAAACTCAGATGAATGCGTAAATATTAATTTAACAACTAATTGCCAACATCTGTCATTAAAAAAGTATAAAGTATATATAAATTTTTGTTTGGGGGAGTGGGGTGTTAAGGTTTTAGGTATCTCGGTTGGTTTTGGTTAAAGGATCAGGAGTTGGAGTCATGTCGTGGGTTAAAACTTGGACGAAGGAGTAGATACCTCTAGCACAGCTTATGTTCTTTAGCCGGTTCCACTGATCTCTTTTTTGTCTAAGAGAGAGAGAGAGAGAGAGATATGATCTTAGTCTCCGTTCAATCACTCTTGTCCATAACTTTATGGCATGACTAATAATTTTAATTCCTTTATAATTTGCACAATTTTGTATATCCTCCTTGTTCTTATAATTATAACTAAATTGTTTTTCTCCATTTATCTGACATTCTCTTTGACCTCATAATTTCGCTAAAATTTTTGGCAAGTCACTCATTGTCTCTTTCACCAAAACATTCCCACAATCTAACCGGTATCTCTCTCTCTCTCTCTCTCTCTCTCTCTCTCTCTATATATATATATATATATATATATATATATTCTACTACTAATATTTAGATAGGATTTCCATATAATTATGATGAAGTTAACACCGAATAAGCAAATTATATGTATTCATATTGCCGTGCTAAACTCATGTAAGAAATTTGTATATTTTTCTCAATTCTCAAATTTTAGTGAATCTTTTTTTATATCCATCCGGTATCGCTCCATCGCACATCGTGGTAAGTGGATCACTTTCATAGTCGACCTCCTAAACATAAAACTAAATTGATTATTAGTAGCTCTAGTCTATTTTCTTAGTCTCCGTTCAATCACTCTTGTCCAAAACTTTATGGCATGACTAATAATTTTAATTCCTTTATAATTTGCACAATTTTGTATATCCTCATTGTTCTTATAATTATAACTAAATTGTTTTTCTCCATTTATCTGACATTCTCTTTGACCTCATAATTTCGCTAAAATTTTTGGCAAGTCACTCATTGTCTCTTTCACCAAAACATTCCCACAATCTAACCAGTACGTTTGCAGGCCTAACTTTCTTGTCATTACTCATGTTTTTCAACGTTTCTTTTACCTCATATTCTTGAATACCACAATAGTAGTTATAGTTTCTATCCTCCTATCAAATGTCTAGCATGTTAGAGTCTGGTAAGATTTCATAACCTTCATTAAATCAATTATGGAAATAATTCTTCCATTATCCTTTATCGAAATCTCATGTCTTTCTTTCTCATCCCTTAGCAAGACTATATATAGATTTTTCTCCCTCTTTGGTGCCTAAGGATTGGTATAATCCATCAAAAGTTTGGGTTCTTGCTTCGTTCAACGCATTCGTGGTCTCTTTCTTAGGTCTTGTAAGGCACATTTACACATAGGCTGCTCTTTAAAACATTTCATTTTGATTCTCACTTTTCTTTGAACATTTTAGTTCCACCACCTAGATTCTTTACCCTTAGATCCAAAACCTCTTTATTTTCCTAATGATTCTTCTGCTACTTTTCTAACCTCATGTGTCATCTTGTCCCACATATCATTTGGGAATTCGTGCAGTTTTGTTTAACCTCCCTGTAAAATCTTATGTTGGTAAATATTTAATTTTTACCTTTTAAATGTCACTGCCTGACTCTTGGAATCCAATTATGGCTTCTTCTCTTCACTCCCTCGAAACCTTTACATTTATAACCAATCACATATGTTGGGTAGTTAAATTCTCTCCAGGTAATATTTTATAGTTCAAACAAATATTTGTTAGATTCCTTAATAAGAAAGAAATATATATGAGAACATTGCACCACACTCTTGTATGTGATAATATGCTCGTATCATTTCATAAAATATAGGATGGATTTACCCTCCACATTAATTTCCCTGAGGCAATACTCACATGCACACCTTCAAAACTTCTTAAAACACTACCTAAATGCCCATTTAGATCCCCTCTTAATGAATATTTTCTCCTAGTGTTATATTTTAAATTAAGCATCCTAAACCCTCCCAAAACCATACTTTAAGGTGTTTTTACAACCCTACTTAAGGTGTGTAATCACTTATAACATTAAATATGTATTGCTCCACTACAAATTTTAGAAATATGATCTTATCTCCAATCATTTTTACATAGAAATATGATCTTATCTCCAATCATTTTTACATCCATAATATCATTTTTTCATTCCTTATCTGCAATATTGCCTACCCCATTTCTCGATCTAACTTACAACACTAAAGATGTATTGTTCCACTATAAGTCTTAGGGCTATGATATGATCTTTTGTCCTTCTTACATCCATAATATCCTTCTTTTATTCTTTATCGATAATAATCTCTTCCTCATTTTTCAATTTAACTTTGTCAGTGTATCAATGTTTAAATCCTGAACTATCTAATTCTTTTGTCTTTTTATCCACTCACTTAATTTATTGTATTCACAGAAAATTAATCTTCCTTCTAATCATAATATCAACTAATTCCATACATCTTCCTATAAGAGTGCCTATATTTCATGTTCCAAAAAGTATCATACTCTCATGTAGTAACTTCTTTATCCACACTCGTGCACGAATATGTGGGAACCTTGCTTATTTTTCACTGCATCTAGGTGGGGATATAAGGACTCTTTCTTATTTAACGTTGTACTTTAACTCTACATCATGTTTCTTGTAGGAAAAGACCGAGCATTCACATTATTACATATTTGGGTTTTGTTATATAGATTTAATAAAGTTTTACGTTAGCCGTTGAGGTCTAGCACAAATTAAATTTATATTAAACTCATTTCTACATGTAAACTAACAAATTAAAATTATAATTAAACTCATTTCTACATGAAACTAACAAATTATATTTTGATCCAAAATGTTTGTCCTATAATTTAAGTTGTATTGACATGCATATTGTGTATAAAATCAAATGATTGTATCAACATGAAAATATCAATGTTTTTTTTATACCAAATTTCATTAAAATAATCAATTTTACTCATTTAATTTAAAACAAAAATTAAAAATCTAAGTGTATTCCCTAAAAAAAAATCTATGTATTGGAAAGATGGATGCGATAAAATTTAAACATCGCCATTTTTTTCTTAAATTATACATAACCATAATGTTCAAAATATATATATATATATATATATATATATATATATGTATTTTTCTAAAACTTTTTGATATATGTTTAAAAACGGTATATTTGTAACAAAATCACCAAAAATATGATTTTAATGCTTAAATGGTGCTGATTCCATGATGACTTTCTCAGGGAAAATTTCTCATTTTCTTTTATGGCTCATTCAATTTCATAATGATTTTTTTCATTCTCTTAATCAAATATTGGTTGTTTCATATATTTATTTATTTATTTTATAAAATTATGGCACCATATTGAAAGTTAACCTTGTCTTGTTGTCCTGTATGACCATGAATCAAAAGCAACACTAAATTTGTTAATAGAATACACTTGATCTTCACTTAATTCTTTCGCATACTTATATATGAGAGTACGCCTAACAGATCTGTGAATTCTATTAAAATTGTTTTGATCCATATAATATTCTTGGTCAACAAAAAATACCGCATCATATTTAAGATGTTTAAATGCATAATTCTTTGACCAAATTATGTCAATAATACAATTTGATAACTTATTTAAAAAGTTTGTATCACAATAATATCATTTAAATTGCATTTGATTCTATTAATATTTGTCTTCCTTCATAAGTTTATTTTAATATGAAATAAAAATTACATAAATATAATTTTTTTCTTTTTTGATAAGCAAGGAGAGAGGACAGGCATCAAGAGGCAACATCGACATACCAACTAGGTTGGCATCCCGAGAAACCTCCATCCTATGCCGCCAAACTCTAGAGAATTTATTAAAAAAAGGGAAAAATAATTACAAAGGAAGGGGGACTAGGCCAAAACCCTCAAAGGAAAACATAAAGGAAATAAAAAGCAGAAAACAAAAACAACCAAAAAACAGATTAAGGAAATCTGTAGTTAGGTAAACCACATCTATCACGAAATATTATGAGATATATATAAATTGTTTAAAGCAACCCGAGTATCAGAATTACTGATGTCACTAACATTCCAATAGATCATGGAGCAGTTGGAAGATTACCACCCCGAGAACAGGTATTAGTAGGCTGCTTTGCTAAGACCTGTTGTAATTTAATTTTCTGTTTTTGTTTCCTTGTTAGGACCGGTGAGAAGTCTATAGCAGCTGATCTTTCATCATATTCATGAACTCTGTTCCACAAATCCAGACCGTGCTGAATATTCTTGTTGGGATGTACTTCTTGTTGTTGTAACTCGGCAACCACTTGCTCCTTTGTCGTGGGCATGCTAGCACTTAGAACAAGGGACCGCTCTACAATCACGGGTGACACCAAGGAATGGCCTGACCCAGATAGGACGTCAATGTGCTCAGCACTATGTTTCTCTGGAGAAGTAATAGTAATTGTGTGACCTGATGTAGTGATGTCTTGGGATTCATCCGTCGAAGCAATCACAATTGGATCATTTACAGGCAAAGGAGGCCGCATGTCTTGACTAGGCATATGTACCGCTGCCAAATCAAGAGGTTCATTAGCACCCTTGGATGCCGAGATTGGCATCCCTTCTCTATTTTGAGACACAGTATCATCCACATCATCATGCACATCAACGTGCTCAAAAGGAGGAACAGAAACTGTTAGAACTGAATGAACTTTCTCATTACTGGTTACCGTGAGAGTTGCTGCTTCTAAAGATTTTTGCATGTTATCGTGCTGTACGGTTGCTGCCAATTCCAAAACAGGTATATCGGGCCGAGGTAAAGTACCTTGAGGAATTGCATCTGAAACATCTTGCAAGATATGGCGGAAAGAACCTGCTGCAACATCTCTGTGTGGAACAGACTGTTTCACATTCTCAATAGTGATGGCAGTTGTTGGGACAGCAGATTGAGTCGCATTTTCATCAGTAGTGGCAGTTGCTGTTGGGGGAACATCAACTTATGTCGCAGAAGCATTAGCGGTGACAACTAATTGTGGGTGAACATCAGCTTGTGTTGCAGTAGCATCAATGATGGCAGCTGTTGGTGGGCGGACAACATGGACGTAACATAATGTACTAGAGGAAGAAGCTCCTTTCACAACACGGGGCTGATTGTTTATTTCAAGCACTTGTTTTTTCCCACGATCATTAACCTTGGCCGCCTCAGGATTCAACCATTTGCAATTCGTGACATTATGTCCAATGACATAACAATGATGACAAAATAACGGACGCCGTTCATATTGCACTTCCACCTTACAGGCAAAACCTTCCTGTTCAACAAGAATTTCGTCATATACCCTCTTTGATAAGTCGATGTCCACAAGAATGCGTGCATAGTGTCCAAAGGCTCTATTGCGTGTCGGCCCATCAATAGAAATCGGAATACCCACGACACTTCCTATTTCTTTCAATGTTCTCTCACGCCAATATTCCTGAGGCAACTCAACAAGTCTGATCCATAGTGATGCATGTGTCTGTGTCTGAGAGTTTTGATTAAAATCCTTCGTCCATTGAGAGAGACGAAGGAGACCTGGTTGTAGTGATACAGTACCAGCTGTCCAAATGCGACTAAGATCATCTGGATGTTCGAATAAAAAATCGTAGTAGCCTCTACCAAGGGGAACCATCTTCCAGTGATGAATCATCTTCCAAACCTTCCCTAATTTAGAAGCTAAATCGCGAGTGGTGTATGGTTTGTCGCCTTTAGACAAGGTTAGCCGTCCCCGTAGCGCAAATTGACATTCTGCCAGGCCCTTAACATACTCGTCCTGACCTATTCTGATGGCAAGGGAATCACCCTTGATGCAAGATACTGGGTAAGGAGCCTCCTCCGCCGGAGAGGAGCGAAAACCTCCTACTGCTGCCGCAAAAGACTTGAGAGGGGCAGTGATCAGCTGTGCAGCTATGACTGAAGCATGTGAATTCTGTGCTGGCATTAACGATAAAGAGGTCGGGGCTGTCAATTCTGCCTGGCAGCCGAATGGCATGGCAGAAAGTCTATATGTTGGTGAGCGGTGGAGTGATGATCTTGAAAAATCAATTACGTGAATGAGGCAATATTATTTGACTGGAATTCAGAAGCAAACACGTGACTTGTGTGCTTGATTGACGTGAATGAATGGAGAACAAAAGCAATCCGCCGCTCTGGCTATGAAACCCTAGCGGTGCCCAGCCATCCGTAAATATAATATTTAAAAACTTAACAAAATTAAAAAATAACAAATTTATTTTAACCACGTACTATAGACTAAAAATTATTTAAATTATAGAAAAATCAAAGTATTTTTATTTATACTTGTTCAACAGATAAAAAATTAATTTTGTGGTACAATTATTAATAAATATTTTGTTTTTATAATATAGTAGATGAATGCTATTTCAATTTATTTATAAAAAATAAGATTAAAACAAATATATTTATTAAAAAATTTAATTTTAATTTTTAGATATAATTAAGAAAAAAAATGTTTGGTCCAATTAATGCATACATAATGACCAAATAAAAACCTTAGAATAGTAAAATCATTTTAATGCATTCATTATGACCAAATAAAAAAAGTATAATAAAAAAATCGGAAATGATATATCAAGCGAAAAGCAGTTTTGTGAACTGTTTCCCACTGTGTTGGCAGATTAATGGCCATTGAATTCCATTTTTATTTGACTGCTTAATAAAAAAATAAAAAAATTAATATACATTTGAGAAAAACCCTCAATATATATATATATATATATATATATATATATATATATATATATATATATTGACAAAAATAAACGATATTCATTCATTCAAATTGATAGAGTACATCGATACAATACAAATCCAAATTCGCTTAAAACAAAAAGGATGAATATGTGAACAAACTCACAACATCCATGTTAATAGCACAAAATGATAAAGTACATATGCCTATAAATATGACTAATACGACTATATTAAAGTCTCTAAAATATTCATGTCTCTGTGTGTGTCTATATATATATATATATATATATATATATATATATATATATATATAGACAATAGATGTATATGTTTTTTTCTTCTTCTTCTTCTAATAATCAACTAAAACTCTCGGTTTAAAAAAAAAATCATATTTTATTTTATTTAGTCAAATTAAAATACTAACATTGTATTTATAATATACCAAACATTTCAAGTAAGCACATTAAAAGTCTTGACCAATGGTAATGTTTATTGAATGATGAATATTTTTTCATTAAATTTCCATTAAAACAATAGTTCTTTAAAATTTTGGTACTTGAAAAAAAAATTGAACTGATCAAAAATATTAATGTAAAATATATACTACATGTATCGTTTAATTTATGATATATATTACAAAAAATGCCTTGAAGGGTGAATATTTTGAATCATAGGATAATCCGTCTACGATATAAAATAGTGAGGTTTATTTGGTTTTTATAACAAACAACAGATGTCTATGTTTTTTTTGTCGATAATAAATTTAATCTTAGTTTTTTTTTTAAAAAAGTATTTCATCTTATATTTTATTTATTAAAATTAAAATATTAACAATGCCTAAAAATATATGTAACACTTCAAGTGCATTAAAAGTTTTGGTCAATGATAATGTCTATTGAATAATGAATATTTACTCATTAATCGTTTTCTGGAAGAAAAAAAAGAAATTACCTTTAAAAGTTGTGGTTAACAATAATGCAATAATTGTGCTTTAACTCAAAATGCAAAGTTTAATGGGTATATTTTAATTGCTATATGGATAGCACAACCATGAGAAAAAATTGGGCATTTAAAGCGTTGTACTTCCAATCTTTTGATTCATTAAAACCATTTCTAAAGATTAAGATAGTTTGTCTCTATTCATGTTCCACACAAAGTCATAGGGTGAAGGACTTGAACCATGATGTTCCATGTCTCTTAAGAAGATCTATAATTGTATTTTGGTGCTCATTAATTTAGTTGAATAACAAATTACAAAGAAGCAAATAATTTTTTTTTATAATATTCAATATGATCTTATCAATATTAGAATATTAAGAAAAAAAATTATAATAAACATGATAGTTGTACAATATTTTTCGTAGATGCACATCAAAGTTGAAAGTACAACATAATCATTAATCTATAGAAACACTACTATTTGGAACGTGAAATATCATTTACAACACAAATTGTATCTCTAAAACTAATTAAATGAATAATTGTACAAAAGAATAATCATCGCTTGGAAACTAATAAAATACATCCATTCTAATCAAAGTGTTTAATCCAATTTCTTCAAAGTTCACACCATCTACCGATTCTTTCATCATATTCAATATTTAAGATCCACTTCTGCAACAACTAAATAGAAGGTGAATAAAGATCAAGATGAATTGACAAAGAAAAATAGAGAGAAGTTTGTTTGATTGTTCTACATATGAAAAAATATTAGAAATTGAACCGGTTTTAAGAATTAGATCTAAGAAAAAAAAAACATGAGAATAAGAAGTAAAACTGAATAAAATAAAAGAATGGTCTCCATAAAATTTTCAAAATTTTAGTATGAATCTCAAAATTGAGTGAAAATGTTGAAACCAAAACGCATAATTTATAGCAGTGATTTGAAAATTGTGAGTTGTAACTCAAAATAGTGTGAAAATTGTGAGCCTCAAACACAATATTTATAGCCAACATGTATGAAGCAATCACATAAAAAAAAATTCCCTTAATTTATGTATGTAATAATTGAAAATAAAATGGTACATTAATTGACAACAATTTGTATGATTAAAATTAGAAGAGAAAAAAAATAAAAAAAATACTCATGATTTTTTTAGGGGAAACAAATACTCGTTATGTATCCTTCAAAAAATACTCATGATGTACATCTTTATTTAATTTTTTTTTATTTTAAATGTTTAAAAAATTGTAAATGTGTTCAAAAACCAAATGTATAATTTTTTTTTTATGTAAAATTTATTTAAACACAATTTTTTTTCAAAGAAAACACAAAAAATATTCAAAAGGTTTGAATTAAAAAGTCAAATAGGTATTTCATTATATCCTTGTTATAGCAATAAATACAATAATATACTCATTTACAAATCATTCCACGTTTTACCATATTTTATTAATTTTTTTACAAAAACGGTTATAAATATTATGGTTTTTTAAATCATAATAATGATTTCAATAGCTCAATACACATTCAAAATCTTCGTCCTTAAATGGAGGTACAAATTCATTATTATCACAATTTTAATTAATATTCAAAAAAAATTATTTTAATATACTTATTTTAACAAATTTCTAATGGAGAAGACACGGTCCTCGCTTATATTTTAACAAAGATTTTGGCCGATTGGAAACACGATTAAACATATTTAATAGTGCAAAGCAAGGAACATAATATTTTTTGTTTTATTAAGCAACAAATTTCCAATGGAGAAGACACGGTCCTCGCTTATATTTTAACAAAGATTTTGGCTGATTGGAAACACGATTAAACATATTTAATAGTGCAAAACAAGGAACATAATACTTTTTGTTTTATTAAGCAAGTTTCCCGTGTTTTGCCAATACAACATTCAATCACAATAAATTCCAATTCTTTTTTTGGGTCAAACAAAAAAGATACACATCAAAAGGAAATAATTTCCTTTCCAATTAACCATGATATTATTTGACCATAAAAAAAACAATCAACCATCATACATCATCTATGATATTTTTTTCAATCAGCCAAAAAATATATATATTAGAATTGATATATGATATTATTTTAAACAATCTCGTTAAAATTCATTTTTTTACTCAATTGATACGTATTTGTAAACATATATTGGTATCCCAAAAGCATATCATGTTATATATTGTATTACTATTTTTTCTAACAAAAATATTATTATTATCATATTACTACGAAAATAAACATAAAAATTAGTCCATGTTTTTTTTAAAAGTCATACATTTGAAATTAAACACAAAATCATATTAAATTAAATATTGTATAAAAAAATTAGTGGTTATTACGAAATCTAATTAATCTATTTTAATATCAACCACTTTAATCAAACCATATTTTTATTCTTTGACATTAAAACATTTACTGTTGAATTAATAGATTATTTGTTTTATTTTAATCTCTAAAGTTGAATATTATATTTTAAATTAGTTGATTTGATTTTGTATTATTTGAATTTGAAATTTTTGTTTACTAAATTTGATTTGAAATATTAGAATTAGAATTGAATTTGAAAAACTTCCTCTTATACATAAACATGAACATTAAAGACAAATTTGTGAGGATGATTGTGGTGAGAGTATTTTGTGAGGATGAATATGATGAGAGTATTTGTAAAAATAAAGGGACACATGTCAACACTAAAAGAATAGAAAAACATTTCCATAAAGGGATTTGAAAAAGGTCTCAAATTTATATAATATAGATGAATCTAAAATGTAGATTTTTACATCATTAAAAGATGTATGTGTTATATAACATGATGGTGTACATTTTAATGTAATTTTTTTACATCAACAAGCAAGTGTAAGTTAACAAATAGTTGTGGTCAGTGAAGAGGAACCACGTCCAAATGACCCCAAGGAAATTCCATTTGAAGCTATAAAGACCGCAGAGGTGGTTAATGAAATGATTCACCATGATCAAAATAGCGGTAAGAAACTAACACCACCTTATTGAAAACTTTCGTTAGATCCCTAAGAAAAGGTTTGAGAACCATCCACAATCTTGCCCATATGGGTTAGTTTGGTGGTATTACTTTAGGACTTAAAAGTGTGCTCTTTATCAATGTCTTAAGTTCGATTTTTTTCAGTGTCAATTTGAATGAGTTAATTTAGCTTAAAAAAAATAGTTTTTCGGTGTAAATTAGTTCTTTTCAATTTATATTACATTTTATATTTCTATGACATAATGCTCTCCATCAATAACTGTAGATCCAATGACCATTATTGTAGGCAAGATGCATAAAGTGATGGCTTTCCGTGCAAATCTGATCAAGAAGTGTGCTGAAACTATTCCTAATTAATAGCCGAAAATTTCTAAAGCACTTATGTGAAGAGGAAGATAAAGTTTTTTTAACTGACGGGAAAATAAAGTTTTCAATAGTGAGGAAGAAGACAAAGTTTCCTTAAGTGATGGAAAAATAAAGCTTCCCAAAGTGGTGAAAAAGATAAAGTTTCCAAGAGTAATGAAGAAGATAAAGTTTCCAAAAATGACGAGGGAAATCAAGTTTCCAAAATTGTTGGAGAAGATGCAGTTTCCAAATATTACAAGGAAGATAAAGTTTTCAAGAGTGACGAGGAAGATAAAGTATCCAAAGTAGGGATGGCAACAACATATCTATTATATCTTACGGTAAATCAACAACATCTAACTGAAGTAGATATAATAGTCACAAGGAAGGTGGAGTTTGAATTGTGACTCTTTTAAAAATTAAATTTGTAACTTAAAAGTAATTCTCAAGTTTAAACTTGGAATGGTTAAGTTAAAAACTAACTTCAAAACGTTCTGAAGTGTTAGTGCAAAAACAGTTTTATTAACTAAATGTGTTTGTGTGTGTTGTGTTTACTGTAAGTAAAAGTATAAGGAAGAGAAGAAGAACACACATAAATTTATAGTGGTTCATCCAACGTGGGCTAATCCACTCCTCACAATCTTATGAGAATTTTCACTATGATGTTTGAGATACCCTTTCAAATCCTGCACCTTACAACCTTGTTCCATTGGAACAATTATAAACTGTATCTAAGCCTCAGCAGGCTTACATCCTTGTTTGCTAAGTCACACAAGACTTTACAACTTTTTTGCTCAACCCAACACTTTAATACCCTTAAAGTTATACGAGACTTTTCTCTTTACAATTGATTTGGAAGTTTGAAAGAAATCAGACAAGAGGAAGAAGAAGTGAGGAGCAATACTATCTTTGAAAAGATAAGAGAGAAGATTGACTCACACTCCTGAGGATTTTAGGAATCTTTAGAGTTGATTTGTAAAATCAAGTTGCTATGAAGCTTTAAACACTTTTAATAAGATGTTTAAGTATTCTTGTTAGTTGTGTGCTTCAATGTTGAGCCTTCCTCTCCTTTTATAGAGTTCATTGACCTCTTGTATCCCTTGGGATGTGTTCAATGGTCTTATGCCACGTGTCTTGGGACCTACCAACTTTTACTTAAAAGTATTGATCAACATTCTGAACTTAGAATATTTCTGGGTTCATTAGAATACTTCATAATGTTTTTGTGTTCTTTACAAATACTTCAGAACGTTGTTGTGTTCATCAGGATATTGTTCATGGGTTCATATGGATGAATGTCATATGTTATTCTGGGTTCATCCTTTGAATGTCAGATGAATTTATGGGTTATACTATCAAGTTCGTTCTTCGTACATGCTTCAAAATGTTCTTGGATCCGATCCTTTTCAAATCTATCTTGGAACTAGTGCAAGAGATAGTAAAGCGGAAATGTCACTTCAAGCCCATGCTTTAGGCGATTTGATTTTCTTTGTACAATACTTGCTCCCTTATGTGCTGAGTCCTTATTGAATCAGACTAGATCTTGCTTTTTGCTTTGCTTATTCCTTTTCACCAATTGTATTCTTCATGTTAGGTAAAGCATGTAGTTGGATTGAACTTTCTGAACTCATAATGTTTCGATGTTTCACTTAGGATGATTTGTAAGATTCTCATTTTATGTAATCAAATCATAATAGTGAAACATTGATGAAGTGCAGTATATGTAACATCTAGAATGATATTCTTGATGGAATATTCCTAATTTTTTTTACTTCAAATGTTCATAAGTTTTAAATGAACATTGAAGATGCCCTTTGAAATAAATACAATTAAATGTCTTTATTCTTTTATTGATCCAAGTCAAATTTACTTTTCTGGGTTTTTATTTATGTCACGTGAACTTTGAATGTTCTTGATAATGTTCATGAATTTATTGGCTTGTTCTTGATAATCATAAGTGTTGGAGTAAGCCCTAATAGTCAATTTATATTGATTGTGTTTGGCTTTGTATTATGATATTGAATATATAATAATAAGGTTTTTCTTTGTTGATTTTGTTTTGTTTTAAAATCATAAAATCCCTAAAATAGTTATTCTGTTTAATGGAATATTAAGTATAACATAATTGTGAGACCCCGTTAAACATAAGGACATGATTCTTAATGTATCTGTAGTCAAGCTTTATTGTGAAGTGGGATATCATTAAAGCATGGACTATTATGTGGATAGACTGATGATCACATCTCAAAGCTCATGGATAGAGAGTTATCAAGTCTTCACATAGATATAAATATTAGAAGTAATATTTATCTTGGATTGCACTATACCATGAGAATACTACATAGTAAAAGTTATGAAAAGTGTCATAAGATATTCTCATAGTGATAGTGGTGTATTCCACCGTTTGACCTGAAACCACTGTGTACCATAGATGTTGGAGTCGAGTGCTTTATCACCATTCAAACATTGTTTGTAACTGGATCACTATAAAGTTGGTTGATGGATACTCCACGAATCATGTTGAAGGACTGGGTGATCTAGATAGAATTTGCCCCTCCTACATAAAACGAGAAATGTCTACGGGCCCAATATTGAACTAGACAAGGGTGACATAATATGTCTTGTGTTCAACATAGACATGAGGGTAAAAGGGTAATTATACACACGATCATTATCACAGAAAAGTTATGTCAGATCACATGACATTCTCGTCACTTGGGTAGCAGTGATGTGTTGCTAGATACCGCTCACAATTTATAATATTAAATATGTTATTTAATATATTGCCAACATTACAAGAACCTATAAGATCAAACACAAAGGACAGATATATGAGAGACATAAATAAGTAAGACTTATTTATAAAATAACAAGTAAGACTTATTAGTAATTAAATAATTAAGTATGACATATTATTTAATTTATGAAAATAGAGAAACGCGGTCCACCGTAAGGTATGGTGTATTTAAGTAAAATATGGTGCACCATAAGGTACGGTGAACTTAAATGCTTGGCTTGTTGACCACACAAGTGGTTCTATAAATAGAACCCTTGTGCTGAAGCATTACTGACTAGTTGTTGAAAAATACTTAACGTAATTCTAAAAGTTAGAAACCTAGCCGCCACTCTCTAAACCTATTCTCTCTTAATCTTCGTTGAAATTGGCTATCATCGGTCATCAAAGAAGTTCTAATCGTGTGGACTGAGTAAAAGCATCGTTACGTTGCTTTTCTCGTGATCAAAATCTATTCTACTACAAGGGTTTTGCGCTTCAAAAGGTAAACACATGAATCCTTAAAGTGTTTAAATATTTGTCGTGTTTTATTTGTGATTAATGATTTAATCAAGATTCGTTCTAATGGGATTTGTTCCGCTAAGAGGATTAAAATTTTGAAAAATCACTCTCAAAATCCATTCAATAAGAACAACCTTATGAACTTTATCTAACCTTCTGAACTTAGTTTAACTTTATGAACTCTGACTGAGTTCATAAGTCTTTATGACCTTTGATTTCTTGTATCTTGGTATGATTTAAATTTTGTTCCTGTCTTAGTTAAACACTTAAGAGCATGTAACGCCCACGTTCGTTTTATTATTTATTTAAAATCGAGTTTAGGTGATTATATTATATAAATATAATATATAAGTGTTTTGATATGTTTTGATGTGTTTTGATGTGCTTGGGATGATTTTGTGGTAAGATATAATGCTAAGGATAAGGTTAAGAGACTTATTTTATTGTTAAATAAAATAAGATTTGAAAAGAAAATAAAATATTTAGTTGTGGGTTAGTTTTGGATTTTAGAGAGTTATGTGGGAGAAAGAGTAAATAAGATAAGATTTGTTGGCAGTATAAATAAGGCAACTAGGGTTAGGAAGTCAGTAACGCTTTCAGACTTTGGAAACAGAAAGAAAACGCACGCGCACGTGAAGGAGAAGAGAAGAGTGAGACCTGCGATTTCTGCTTCAATCCAGGTAAGGGTGGGACTAATAACTCTGTAATATTGATTAGCGTAGTTCTGATAGCAATTAACAAGGATTAGGATTGATTTAAGAGAATGAGAAAACTAGGTCTAAACCTTAGAAATTGATGAATGAACGGTTGGAATAGGTTTAATTGATGTAGAAAGTGTTCCTAGACCTTAGAATATGTTTAGGATGAATTCTGGAATCAATAGAAGGCTTAGAACCATGTGGATCGTGTGAATTTTGAGAAAATAGCAGTTCTGGCCGCAGCGAAATTCATCGCTCGCCACGGCGAGCAGTGATCCTCGCCTCGCGAGTGATGAGCTTCATCGCTCGCCACGGCGAGTACTTATCCCCGCCTCGCGAGTTGCTTCTGGCAGCTCGCCATAGCGAGCACTTTCCTTCGCCACGCGAGTTGCTTCTGGCAGCTCGCCACGGCGAGCTAACCCACTCGCCTCGCGAACACTACCAGATTAGGAGTTGTGAGGGTTAGTGTGATCTGTTCCGTGTGTTTGATTTGGAGATGATCCCTGAGTGTTATTTAGGCCTAGTGGTGATGCTGAGAGTCCTGTTCAGAGCCTTTCTAAGTATGGATTGTTGGGTTATGGTAGTAGAGCATGAATTAAGTAATATACCTTATGTAAGACATGAATAAAGTTTATAATGCCATAGATTGTGATTAATATTATAATATCGTTCTGAATTGAGGTATGAATATGCTGCTGTTGTTGTTAAACTAAGTGCATGATGCTTATGTATATATATATAAAAGAACAAGGTGTTGTTTAGCTCCAAATTCTTGGGTGCATATTGATGAAGTGATTAAGATATGTTGTTGTTTATGTTTGAGTCCATGCATAGCATACATTGAGCTTAGTCCTCACCATGATAGGAGCTTTGTCCTCCGCA
Source organism: Medicago lupulina (assembly GCA_958299785.1). NCBI lineage: Eukaryota > Viridiplantae > Streptophyta > Magnoliopsida > Fabales > Fabaceae > Medicago > Medicago lupulina. Next base: position 32,431,212 of record OY283144.1, on the reverse strand, counting down.
CGTTATTTAGGAGCTTTGTCCTCCGCACGTTTTAAAAGTATATTAATACTTATGATGAAGTTTGGTACCACATGCATATAAGGAGTCTAAGAGCATTGTCGCATGGTCATATTTATGATGTCATGTTGTTGATAAAGAATGAATATATGATTACGTGATAAGTGTTATCTATCTATGCTACTTGCTTAAAGATGATATGAAGTTGATTATGTGATTACGTGCTAAATGTTATGCAAGAATGCTACTGATGTGTTGATGTTAATTGTTATTCTAAATTATGTTGATTAATATTATTTTGTTATGAAATCTCACCCCTTCTGCTGGAATTGCCGCCTTGTGGGCAAGTGCAGGTGATCGTGCTTAGTGTTCAGGTGGTTCGTGAGTGGCCTTACCTCACTGTGTCGTCTAGGTCGCTCTGATACGTAACGGGATGGGGTTGTCTGATTATGCATGCTTCATTCCTTTACGCGAATATTATGTTATTTCTGTTTTATGCAACTAGCTCTTTGAGATATTTTTATGGGGCCTGCGTGCCAAAGATTTTATGAATTATAAGTATTCTTTTCCGCTGCAATATTTCGAAGTATGTTGGTTAAATTGTTATTTGACTGTTTTCGGATTAAGTTTATATGTAATATCCCGTTGTTGTGTTGCTTACTCTGATAAATGTTTTAAGAAATTTTTATGTTGGGAAAACGGGGTGTTACAGAGCACATATTAAATACCAAGAAATTAATCAAAGTCCATTAATTCCTTAATCATCAAGGTTTGCTATCTTTAAAATTAATTAGGGATTTTGCTTCAACCCTAACTTTATTTCCCATTCTTCATCTTCTTCCTTCCCCTCATTCATCACCTTAAAAAAAAAAAAAAAACTTCAGAAAAATTCCAAAAAACATAGATTCATAAAAATAAAAACTTCCTCTCTTCTCTCTCTAAACAACACAACTTTTTTCTGTTTCACTCACCACCACCATCGCAACCACTCACTTTCACCTCATCATCGCATCGTCGTCGTACTCTGTCACAACCACCATCTTCATCGTTAGACAATCACCACCACTGTGATCCGTTCACCATCGTCTTATTCTCTCTCTTTCACATTGGTAATGACGATCTCCTGTCCTCTGTTCCAACACTTCGTCACCACCACGTCGTCTAAGATCCGACCAACATTTCGTCTCCTCCGTCCTCCACTCTTTTCACCTCACTATAACAGCCCGATTTTTCGTTTTTTTTTAATTGTTTATTATGTGTTTATATATGTTTGTGTGTGATTATTTATCATTGGGTGTAATTTCTTGGGTTTTCGTGTTAGGAGGGTATTTTGGTCTTTTGGTGAGAAAGGGTAATTTAGTAATTCTATAGTGAAGGTTATTTTTAGTGTTTTAAGTGAGAACCATTTATTTTATTAAGTTGTTAGTGGGTTGTGGTAATTAATTAAGAGCCGGTGTTTACTCGTTATTTTTACCGTAAGTGAGAAGAAACTTGTAGAATGGATTAATTAGAGCTTTGAACCCATAAAACATTTTGAGAGTTAGACCCATTAGTGGTGTGTCTATATAACCCGTGTCTTAAGAGAAAACTAGGGTTAGAGCATTCATTTTCGCAACATTAGAAAGAGGTAGAGAGAGAAAAGCTAGAGAAAGAGGAGAAAAGGGTTAGAAGAGAAAAAGCTTGAAGAGCAAGAAGTGATTGAGGATTCTAGGAGCTAAAGCGAGACTAAGGCTAGGAATCTTGGAGATTGAGGTAAGTGGGATAGTATTCAAGCATAAACTTTTCATTTTAATCTCTTTTCTACCCATGTTCAAAAGTGCTTATTTGAATAAGTGATTATTTGAGTTTAGTTGTAGAAATTCGTGCTTAATTTTGATGTCATGCCTAAGTATGTGAATTGAATGATAATTGTGTTGTTGATGTTGAATTTGCATGCTTGAATTATATATATATATATATATATATATATATATATGTTTGGTGTTCGTACAAAATTGATGAATAATGATGTTGTGGTTATTAAATTGTGGATGATTAAATGTTGTTGTTGTTGTTGTGGGATGTGTTGTTGATGAATTGATACATTGAGTGTTCATAATTGTGAATTGGTGATGTGAATTGTTGTTGTTGTTGAATGTTTTGGTGAAACTTGGTTGGATTGTGGAATTATGTTGAAATGATGTTTTGATTTCAAGTTTTGTGTAACCTTGAGTGCCTTTTGATGTATCAATACCTGTAAATAACATTTGGAACGAGTTTGGACATTTGGAAGATCAAAAATTAGGATTTTGGGGGAAAAAGGGTTGGAACCCGTAACATTTTCTGCAGAACTGATGACAGTTCACTTGAGTGAACCGCAAGCGAACGCCAAGCGAAATGTCACCAGTGGCTACTGCCAGAATTTCGCTTAAGCGAGCAGGTCTTCGCTTGAGCGAACTGTGCCCAGTTTCAACACTTTTTGTTTTGCGTTCCGGGCGTTTGGGGGATGTTCCGAGCTTTCTAAAATGTTTCTTTTGACTAGTTTAATATCTTTTTATACATTTAAACATACTGGAACATCTTATGGATCGAATTGGACTTGATTTTGTGAATTGAACTTAACTTTTGAAAAATGTCCAAGAACGCCGATTTTTCCAAAACTTGTTCTTCTCAAAGGAATGAAGTATGGTTAAGGATGTATACTGATTATGTGATTTCTAAAAATGGTTTTGCTTGATTTCATTGAGAGTTAACTTGCTTTGCTTTGAAAATGAAATTCTTTTGGAAAAGTGGTAAAGTGAGACGAACCTTGTGATTTGTAGGATTTCGTAGTAATTGGCCGGTGAAACGTACATGTATGCACAACTACACTCATATGTGATTAATGTGTATACATAGTTGGGGCAATTGAGTTGTTTTTCTTAGTTTTGGTTCAATGGTCTTAGTTGTTTCAAAGTTGTGAAATATGAGACGAACTTTGTTGAATATAATCTTTGAATCCGATTACCTTGAAAATCTTTTACGAATAGTTTGATATGAATAAATGAAGATGTATGAATGATTGATGGGTGTTGAATATGATGTTTATCATAATGTGGTGCATTTTCTCCTTTACTTGAATTGTGAGAATTTTATGAAGTTGTTGAATTATTATGGTGATGTTGTTGGTGTTTATATATGTTTATGTGCATATATGTTGTTGGTGAACCTTCTTACATGTTATTGGTGTTGAATTGTTGGTGTAAGCATGTAATGAATGATGTGGTGATGACTCTTAATTGAATTGTGATTTGTTGATTGTGTTGACGTAAATATTTGATAATGCAATTGTTGTTGAAGTTGGTCAATGTAAATAGAGGTTATCCTTTATATTGTCGTCGAAAATGTATAAAGTGATTTTGTATTGTCGAGTCTTTACTTGTATGTCCATGCATCATAGTCATGTCGAGTCATTGATGTTGTAAAAAGGTGTACTTTTACTTCAACGAGTTGTAAGACGGGCGTGAAATCTTACAAATGATGTGTTTGTTGCATCATAAGGTGACGACCTTGAGGCGATTTGGTACCACACGTGTCTAGAGTCGGTCTCGGCACATTGCATGTTTAGGATGAGTCATAATTGTTTATGTGCTTGGTGTGAATTACGTGTTGGTATTGTTGTGTGCTTGGTGATTATTTGTGATCAATGAATCATATACTTGTTGAAAATCGTTGGTGACAATTTGGTGAATATTTGAAAATGTACATATGTTGGTGTTTATGAACCATGAAATATCTTGATGATTGATTATTCCTGTTTATACATTTCGATTATGATTGATGTGAAGCTAACCCCCAGTGGTTTGTGGTGGACCGCCTACCTATTTGTATGAATGGGTAGACGACATGCAGGATTAGTTGATTTGCTTGCTTGGTGAGTTTCTTGAGGAATACGGGAGCTTCCTCCGTTTTCTTTCATTTGATAGAGTCTTAGATAGGCTCTGATCTAGGATTTGTCTTTTACGTTGTTGAGACTTTAGTCATGTGTCGGGATTTGGATATTATATTTTATGAATGTATTTATGAGTTGATGACATGGCTACTTGAGGTGTATGCTATATTTCCGCTGTGATGTTTTATTGTTGATATTTTTATGCATGTTAATTGTGAATTATTTGAAGACGTGACATCTATTTCCTGAATATTTATTATATTCGCATGATTTATCGCTTTAATAGAAGTAGGGCGTTACACTCACCACCACTATCATCGCCTCCGTCACAACCACCATGCCATCTAACCACCACCACCACACACACTTGGATCGAATCTAAGTTTTGGAAACATTGGAGACACACAAGAAGGTAAAGGGTCAAAGCTCTTAAGGATCTCATATAACTTGTTGTTGCTCATGTTTGTGCTAGGAAAACAGTGATGGAAAATGGTGGGGTTGGTTTGGTTTGTTCTTTGTTAGGTCCTTCTACTTCACATGTTGTTGGTTGTGAAGCTATTGGTATCCTTGTGAATTTGGATTTGAGTTTGGAATTGAAGAGAAGAAATATTATGCATCCAGCTAAACTTTCATTGGTTGTTGATATTATGAATGAGGGAACTATTGAAACAAAGATGAATTGTGCTAAATTGATTGAAATGTTGTTGCTCGAATTGGAAGGGATTAAAACTATGATTGAAATTATGTCAAGTTTGAGTCTTTTGGTTAAATCACTGTGAGCAGTGAGAGATAAGAAACATTCAAACGAGATCTTAATTGGTCACATATTACTTAAAGAAACATTATGTTGTCATGAATCAATTAAAAGTTATGTGATAAGCATAAAAACAATTCCTCAATTGATTGAGATTTTGGACCACTTTTAAGGTTGGTCCACCATAGACATTTGGGATTAAACTTATCAACCATGATTTATTTGACTAATGGAGGCAAATCTTAGGGACCAAAACAGAGTTTTATTAATTATGGGACCAAAATGAAAATTGGAAATTAATTAGGAGACCAAATGACCTATTAAGCGTTTATTATAAAAGCTTGTTAGGTCAAGCAAACCCTAAACCTAATTTATCCCTCCAAACCACTTGCAAAGTCATTATTTCCCCTCATTGCTTTCTAATGGGACAAATTTGTTTTCCTATTTCATCCTATTATAGAGGTTGTCTTGTGTCGGTTTTAAAAATTATACTTCATTTATGACAAAAACATTTGATATTCCTCTTCCATGTGAAAATAAAAATAAAATTTTTGGAACTATTGGGTAAGTGGGTTATTTTGGTTTTGTTCTCGTTTTACATAAAATCCGTTATTTTTTATTGGAAAATTGATCTTCTACCAACAAGAATTTCTCATTCCCAAAGGAACTTCCCAAAATACATCCACGTGACTTAACTTACGTAGGTGTATAACCAACGTGACTTAAGTCATGTTCGGTACATTGGTACATCCAATTTGAGTTAAATCATGTTGCGTTATGTTAGAGAAAGAGAACAACAACCATTCTGCCATAGGATTTTCCGAAACTCCCTTCTTGCGATTTTGCTCTCTCTCAAATGTGATTTTCATCAATCTTAAGTGAATCAACACCAATTACAATCCCAATATCAAGCAAGTGTTTATTATCCTATTGCATTGGCTTTTTTTTGTTTGTTGAATTGTTAGATAAGTTGGATAAATTTCACATATTTAGGTTTTAAGGATTTGATTTGGATGTTAGTTTTTAGGATTGTTAGAAAATGTTGATTAGTGTAGGTTTGACTCAAATTGTGGCAGTTTAGGGTTTAAAAATTGTTAGATTTTATGTTGATTGAATGTTACACTCTAGGTGTTTGATAAAATGACTTGATGAATTTTCTTTTGATTTTTGCAATGTTAATGATGAAATTAGTTAGAAATTAAATTGAATTGTTAATGTTGAGTGCAATGCAATGTTAATGATGAAATGTCTCAATGAATTGTTTCAATGTTAATGTTAAGTGAAATTTGATTGTTAATGTATAATGAGTATCGAGGAGAATCCTATTAACTTAAGTGATGAGGGAGAAGATTAAAATAGATTTTTGTAATGTATTTTAATAATGTCTTTGTTTTTGGATGTTTTTTTTTTTACGTTTTTGGATATGATGTTTTGAGTCTTTGCACATTTTGGTATAAATTTGAATAAAGTTGCATATTATAACTTTCAATTCTGCCTGAATGAATAAATGCATGAATGAATCAATTTTGCCTATCCTGCTTGGTGTATAACCTATGTTACTTATGTCATAACTAAAAGTAAAAAAGTACACGAAATCAATTCAAAAAATACACAATTTTATTTAGTTTTAATTTCACCTACGTTACATTACATTACATTCTCCCTAGATATATGGTATTATCATGATGCTGGATTTAAATTAAATTCTTGAAAGTTTGCGGAAAATGTTGGCATTGAAGTGTCTTATATTTAGTGCAAAATTTTGCAAGTCTCTTTCAAAATTCAAAAGAATGAGGAGAACACAACACATGTATTCTACCGAATCAACTATATTAATTCTCATATCGAAATCCCTCATATAAGATGAGTCATGACAAAAAGTTATGCATTCCAATCAATTTTTTTGAACTTAATCATACTGCCCTGCCAACTGACAAGTTTCAATTGACAGAGGAGCATGATCAAGAACAAAACAACATCTTAGAAGTGCATTCCCTTTTGTGACAATCATCCTATACGAAGAAATTCGATGTGCAAACATATATAGTTGATTCGGCAAAATACATGTTATGTTCTCTTCATTATTGTGAGTTTTGAAAGAGACTTTGAAGCCTTTACGCTAACTATAACACACTTCAATGTCAACATCTTTAGCAAACTAAGAAGAATTAAACTAAAATCCAACAAAATAATGACACATCATAATAATACTACCTAACCATATTCGTCTGGCGGAATCAAAATCTTGGCAATATCTCCAGGTGATCTCAGCAACGAAGAATCCATCTCGATCATTGGGAACATGTTGTGCCGACCAAATATCGAGAACATCTTCCTCATGTCGTTGCCGTTTGTTAACTCTGACCGACTAAACGTTATTATCCCGTCGTCGAATGGTGGATGTTCATATCAAATGTATTCCACCCTCTTTGTGTCTCCAAGCTTGAGTTGTTGGTTGATTTCATCGAGTTGTCAGATCTTTTAACGTGATATTGACCCAAACCTTGAGCAACTTGTTGGGCTTTCCACCGTTAAAGCAGACTTCAGCTAACATTGTGTTAGGATATACTATAGAATTGGTCATTACTTTAGATCTACACCATAAGAAATTAATAATAATCAAAGAAATACTCATTCAAACATTTCATCAAACTCTTGGAGTGAAAATTATACATACACCCTAAAACTAAAAACTACAACATAAACATGCAAACATCTAAACATTTAAGCAACATAAGTCATTTACATGTAAATGTTGTACCATTTCTTGCCAAAACAAATCAAAATTTAAACAAACACTAAAACTAAAAAATTCCTAATTTAAGAGGGAAAATGTAACAGATAAACATAAAATGTCAATGGTACTTGATTATGAAATCTTACTTGTTATTAGAGTGTTGGTTGATTTGAACTTGAAGAAGTTGGGGATTTAGATGATTTGAGAAAGTTTTTTGAGATTTTAGATGTGAAATGAAGAAGAATCAAGAAATGAGGCATTATGTGACCTTTAAATGTACGCCACGTTACGTAACTCACGTTGGATGTACTGAACATGACGTAAGTCACGTAAGTTGTATTCCAACGTGACTTAAGTCATGTTGGTTATACGTACATCTACATAAGTTAAGTCATGTGGGGGCATTTTGGGAAGTTTAGGTGGGAGTGAGCAATTCATGTTGGGAGAAGAGCGATTTTCTTTTTATTGGATTTTAATTTTTAAAACCATACTCACCACCTGTGTGTGTGTGTGTGTGTGTGTGTGAGAGAGAGAGAGAGAGAGAGAGAGCTGGTATGGGTTTGACCGATTTTCTGGGTTGGCCCAACCGATATACACCCTAAATAGCTGGTACGATGAAAAGATGTGTCATAATGGTCTATTTACAACCATACTGTCTCACGACCCGCTTTGACAAATGGCGATAAACCGTCTTGGAGTCGCATTATATCCAACCAAATTACGAACAACTATCATCGAACGGAGCCTCTAACGACGATGATTATATGGGTTGAAGATCACGTCGTCTACCTCTAGACAATCAAAGTACGTCTTGTAGTTGTCTGGTAACATATTTCCCTTTCAGGAATGAACTACAAAGCGCATGGCATGTCGACGGAATAGCTAAGATGAATGTCATATGGATATATTCCAATGAAATGCGCAAGTCTGGATAATAAGAGAATGTCGTGTTAGGCAATCAAGAACCAACATATAAAACTTTTGTTAATATATACTACATAGATCAAATACGTAACAATTTAAATGCTAAGTCAGTTTAACGAGTACAATATCGAATGAACAAGGGTTAATGCATTACACTTAAATACAATGAAAAATAAGAAGGGTTTCCCACATTTTTGTGGGGATTTATAACACCTTAAAATACAATTTTGAGTATATTTAAGGCTTAATTGCAGTTTTAACCCCCTAACTTTTACAAAGTTGTGATTTTGGCCCCCTAAGAAAAAAAACTACAAAACGGCCCTAAGTTTTGCATCTGTAGCAGTTTTGGCCCCCCAAGGCCAAAAAAAGAACAAAAAAAAAAAACACGTAGCACCTCACTTAGGGTGTCATGTCAGCGTAGACCGAGTCAAAATTGACATTGGGGGCCAAAACTGTCACAGATGCAAAACTTAGGGGGCCGTTTTGTAGTTTTTTTCCTTAGGAGGTCAAAATCGCAACTTTGTAAAAATTAGGGGGTTAAAACTGTAATTAAACCTATATTTAAAAGGCTTAATTATACTACTACAAGAAGTAATTTTTTAAATGGACATGTAAGAGAGTATCGAAATGTTTTTAAGGTTACGTTTCCAATTTCAATTTCTATATTTCTATATATATATATATATATATATATATATATATATATATATATATATATATATATATATATATATATATATCATTCAGAGATTGCTTTTGCCTCTTATTTTGCTTAATTTAAAATATAAACCTGACTCTTGGCCCCATAAATAAAGCTAGTTCTTGTCCTATATATAGAGAGACTACTTCATTATTTTTATAAAACATCATTGCATTGTCGTTGCCAAGAAGTGGCATGGCTTACTCAAAGGCGTATATCGTTGTTGGTCTTTTTGTTATTCTCTCTTATCAGGTTTTAGCTCAATCGCCGTTGCCTCCACCTCCTATTTTCGGTGAGTCATTCTAGTGTATAGTTTAATTTTGCAAGTCAAAAATGCATATATTTAAAAAAATCTATGAATTTTTAGGACCCCTTCCATTAAGAACCAGCCCATTAACAAAAATAAAATAAAAAATCATACGGTTATGGTAAACAAATTTTTCACACATGCATTTAGTCATATCACACTTTTGTTGTTAATTCTTAATGTATCAACACAAATTTTAATATGATAAAAATATGTTTCGAGACATGTATAAAAGAAAAATGTATAAAAGTTGTCAATTCAACTGGGCTGTCCTTTATTGTACCGAAAAAATTGTCAATCGAACTTATTTTTAATTTTATTTTTTTTGAGAAAACTTATTTTTAAATTTGAAACATATACCTCTAGTCACTATTTTAAACAAGAATCTATTATTAAATAAGTGATGTATTTCATCTATATTATAAACCACATAAATCATTTATTCAATAAATTAAAAAATAGATTTACGGTTATAATAGAGAATAAGGGTATAATTCATTTATTCAAAGTGATGGATGCCTTTATTAACGAGACAATAGGATGCAATTAGCACTTGTACTAAGAAATTGACCCAACAAAATGAAAAAAGCAGTCTATCAAAACAAAATGCAACTCTGAGCTTTTAAAAGTCAATTGTGCACTCTTTGATTATTTCATATTTTCGCATTCATCATCTTTTGAAAAGTGTTAGCAATACCATCTTTAACATACTCTTTTAAACACACTCTTATTAATTAAAATGTAAAATCATGTAAACTCTCTATATATTTATTTTGAAGGACTCTATATATATTTATTGTGATCCATATGAATATGAATTTTTATTGTAAAATAGTGTGTTAGAAAGTATTTTGTTAATAAAAATATTATTTTCATTGCCTTCCTTTTCCGGCCAACCACATTATCAATGCATCCAATTTCCCTAGTCTAACTCTCAAGAAAAGTATCAAATGGTACGACTTAATTCGAGTAGGGACCACACTCCATAATTTAGAGAGAGAAACTAGAGATAAGAGAAAAGAAATTCATTATATTTTTCATTGATTCTCATAATAAGGCATACAATGCTTATACATACTTGTGCATACTCATAATAAGATATGTGCACCCTAACATACTCAATATTATCCCCTAACAATACACTTTCTGGATCCTTATAGATTAAGGTGAGTCATGATAACTTTTAGAACCAGATGAGTTACCACATTAATGCTCCTTATTCTAAATATCCTATAAGTTTTCAAACAATAGAAACATCACAATTTTGTCATTGAAACATTGCTTTGGAAAATTAATTAGTGTTATTCTATATTATACTGGGGATCAAAACCCACTAAATAATTGAATGAGATGATTGTAAGTTATGTGTATTTAACCTATTACGCGATGAACCAATCTTAAAACTTGGTGATTTGGAGTTGACGATAAGTTTAGAAGAACTTGAATTCGATTTTTGTATGAAACAATTCTTGGTTAAACATTACTTATTTTTCGACCAAACTACAGATTACCAATACTCTTTTTTTTTTTTTTAAACCGGAGAGTTAACACCAAATTATTATTTCTTTTAATATATACATTTTAATGTAAAAAAATGTACATCAACGAGCAACTACAAATTAACAAATAGTTGTGGTCAATGTAGAGGATCCACGTCCAAATGGCCCCAAGGAAATTCCATTTGAAGCTCTAGAGACCGTAGAGGCTGTTAATGAAATGATTCACCATGATAAAAATAGTGGTAAGACATTAACACTATTTTTACATTTTATGTTTCTATGACATAATGCTCCATTTTTACCATTATTGTAGGCAAGATGCATAAAGTGATGATTCCAGCAGCTGATTGGATGGCTTTCCGTGCAAATCTGATCAAGAAGAAGTGTGATGAAACTATTCCTAATAGCAGAAAATTTCTAAAGCACTTATGTGAAGAGGAAGATAAAGTTTTCTTAACTGATGGGGAAAATATAGTTTTCAAAAGTGAGGAAGAAGACAAAGTTTCCTTAAGTGATAGGGGAAATAAAGCTTCCAAAAGTGGTGAAGAAGATAAAGTTTCCAAGAGTAATGAAGAAGATAAAGTTTCTAAAAATGATGAGGGAGATCAAGTTTCCAAAACCGATGAAGAAGATGCAGTTTCTAAAAATGACAAGGAAGATAAAGTTTTCATGAGCAACGAGGAAGATAAAGTTTTCAAGAGTGACGAGGAAGATGAAATTTCCAAAAATGGCAAGGAAGATAATGAATTCAAAAGTGGCAAGGAAGATAATGTTTTCAAAAGTGATGAGGAAGATAAAATTTCCTTAACAAAATAATCCAATTAAACCAGCTATCAAAAAGTATATGTGTATTCTTGTAAAAAAAAAAAAGTATGTGTGTATCATTTGGTGCCTTATATATAAGAGCATGCAATGATGTGCATGATAATATGTTTAAATAAAAAGGTCGAGAGTACACCCTCTAGTGATAATTTTCTATATATATGTTGCAAAACTTGAGTTTATATATGGATTTTTTTTTTAACAAGATCAAATGGAATATATTAAACCATAAGAAGATCTCAAAAGAATTTAGAAGACAAAAGTCAATCACCAATCAAAACAAGGATAACTTATTATAAGCATTAACAAAATGAGAGCTAAGATACAAGGCTCAAGTACGAAATATGATTAAACCACCAATGATGAAAATAAAAAACTAAGTTATTTTTAGCTTTCAAACACCAATCATGAGGTATAAGCAATTATTTTTGTTGAAAAATACGAAAATTTATTTCATTCCAGACTATCTAAACATAAGCCACTCAAATCAAATGAACCAAAAACAGACTTTTATTTGAGTTGCCACAAATCAAATGAACCAAAGATCGACTTTCCTTTTCAGAAGTTGTAGTTTGACCCATTGGAGAATGGTGGTCTTGATTGAGAACCTCCTTTTGTAATGGAGCCTATTGGTGGAATTATTTTATCAATCATTTACTTCTTCATGAACCTTTCCTCTAACACTTGTTAGGTGCTCAAACCCTTAGAGGCAACACATTGATGCCAATTGGAGTAAAAATAATGGTCATAAAGAAGGGGATTTGAATTATGATCCTTTAAAATTTTTGGGTGTTTCTCAAACCTAAGATGATCATATATGATGATTTGAAGTGTGTAACAAAATAAATTCGATACAAGAAGAGAATTAATGAATGTGCTTTCTTCTGAACAATCAAATAAAGGAGTTAATGGATAAAAAAAAAGATGTGATCTTGGTTCACCCTAACGGGGCTAGTCCAGTCCCCTCTGATTGTGAGATTTTTCAATATGATGTCTGAGATACCCTCTTAGATTCTTCACTTTTGTCTCTTCTTGTTATGGTTTACCTGACCACACAAATTTTGGACAGTCTCTTCAGGCTTTAGTGCAGAAGATACTTGAGTGCAGAATATAATGGAGCCTCTTCTTTTTACGGTCTACCTGACCACACATTTGAGTGCTTGTTCCTTGTTTTTCAAGCTGTTTTGGTTGAAAACCCCTATTTTTCTTTTCCTAACCCCTAATTAATGACGCACTATATATTAAGACCATTGCACACACTTTTATTCATTTAGAAATCTAGTGGTACAAGGCTAGGGTCAAGCAACGGAGCTTCAAGGAAGAAGATCTCCATCCTCGTATTGTTCTCTATAGGCTATGTTTTTCTATTGTTTTGTAATAATGTTTGTTTTTATGTGCAACTAAAGCTCCTTGATTAGAGATCAAATATGAAACCCTTCTTATTTATTGGATTCTATTAATAAGGCTTTTTATTCAATTTATGATCTAAAATCTGATTTTGTTTGTATATGTTCGTTTCTATACCATATCTCTAGATGAAGCTAAGTAAGATTGAAAACCCGAATTCCATCCGAACAAGACAGTAGTAAACTACTTAGTTTCTAAATTAAATTATTTTAATCGATTCTAAGTATGAATTTAGGACTATAACTCAACTTAAGGGAACACCACAATTGTAACCGGTTGAATTGCGGCGATATTAAAATAAACTTCCACTAATTCATCACGGGGTTATTGTCTACTTTCTTAAATTCAAATTGACAAGTCATAAACTAATAATTAATCGAGATAGTTCCAACAAAGACAGAGGGAGGATTCAAATATTCTCTAATGAACATTATACCTCTGAATCAACAAAACTTATTTTTGCATTGGGCATGACAATTAAAACCCTCCAACCATTTTTCAATCCCTTCTTTTTAAATATTATTTTGTGATTCATTATTTATAAAAATACTAATGCTTTTGTCTATAATAAACTTACATTTGGTGAGAAACAGAAACAACAAAAATTACAAATATACTTACTCTAAAAGCTTATTAGGTCAAGCAATTGCTTAACCCTAATAGCTTTGTTAATTTCCCTCGCAAGCACTAGACCTTAGTGTGTCTTGCAAGCTATTGGTGCCTCATTAAATGCTTTTTCATAATGACAATTATACCCCAAACTATTTCCCTTCTTTGGTTTTTAAATTTGAATTTGAATTTCAAATCTTCCCTCCAACTAATGTGGTTAATTCCAACAAGTAATTATGAAGTTCATTACCAATATAATGTCCACTTATTTCCAATGAGACTAGTAATAAATATGAGGTTTTCAATGTGTAGCATTTTTCAAAGTTATAGTACTTTCGAAACTCCAGTTCCAAAAGGGTCACTAAAGCAGTGGGAAAAATGCGCGGGCGTAAAGCTCTCGCTAAATAGTAAAGTCGCCACCGAAGTTTTATTTTTGAAAAGGGGAACGTCGATAAACCCCTTTGAGAACGAGAACAAGGTCAGTGCGACCAAAATTCGGGTTCGGGAATCGGTTATGCGAGGGGAAGGTATTAGCACCCATCGCATCCGTTGTATCCAACGGGAACCGTTAATTAGTTTAGCGCTTAATTAGGTGTTAGTTTTATGTTTGTTTCCTTATCATTATGAAAAAATGTTTGCAAAGAAAAAAATGATTTAAAGACCAAAAATGAGTTTTTATTAGTGTGCTTGACAAGAGTTTGATCTTGCTCCTACGTATCTCCGGGTGCGATGGAGAAATCAAAGCTACGTAGTTCTGGGTAGAAAATGTTTGTGTGTTGATTGATTTTATTTGTGAAAATGATTTAGTCGCGCTTGGGCGAAAAAAAGTTTGCTTAAAAAAAAGGACGGACTCGCACTTGGGCGATGGTATCCGTTTGAGAAAAAGATTGAACGCACATGGGCGTGAAAACAAATAAAGTTTGGTGAGTTGAGATTGATTTTAAACGGACGACGATCATTCGATTGAAAGCGAAGTGTCTAGCTCGTTTTGTAATATTCAGGGAAGCGTCGGGTGTCTACCCGAGTTTTCCTTTTTCATCCGCATAAAAAAAAAAAAAAGAATTGTTTTTATTTTTTTTTGTTTTATTAAGAATTTAATCGAAAGACGAATGCTTTGTACATGATCGAGAGGGGAATCACGCATTCCGCATTCGGGGAAGCGTCGGGTGTCTACCCAAGTTTTCCTTTTTTCGGTCAACTAAACTCTTAATGTTTATTTTTAAACATGTTAAATGTCTTTTTGTTTTGAATTAGAAAAATGATGTAAGATAAAACAAATAAATTAAAAGCTTACCTGTAAAAAGGGGGTTTAAAAAGTGATTAGATGATTTAATGTTGTTTGATTGGTATGGTCCAATTTCAAAGTATGAAACATGCCCCCACATTAACACAAAAATCACATACCAAATAAAATATTTAAAAACTAATAAAATAAAATATAAAAAAACCATTAGTTGTGTTGTTTAATAGCACAAACACAAACAAGCATACGAGAAAGAAAACAAACACATAGTGAGAGAAAGAGAGGGAGAAAACAACCGTGAGAGAGAAGTGTTGAAGAGCGAGAGAGAGAGAGAGAGAGAGAAAGAGAGAGAGAGAGAGAGAACAAACGGTGGTAATGATAGTCCGACGGCGACGGTGTGAGGCCGCAATGGCTGTAACGGCGACGGCGAGGGCACGACTGTGCACGACGGATCTGCGGTGGATAGAGAACGGCAACGAGAGAGAGAGGGAGGACGTGGATCCGGTCACCGGAGGTGTTGAACGTGGCTGATGTTGCAGCTCCTTCATCTTTGTTCTTGTTTTCTTGTGGTTTCCTTTCTCTCTAGAACACATATCTCATGTATGCTTTGTTTTGGTTTTTGGTTTTGTAATGAGATTTTTGGGATGAACTTATGATGGGTTAAACAAATGGATGTGTGTTTTGGAAGGGGATAATGGTGAAAAAAAAATAATGGTGATGGTGGTGGTATGAAGGGTGGTTTGGTGTGGAAAGGAAGAAACAGAGTTTATGGGTGGCGAGAGAGATGGAGAGAAACTTTCCCTCTTCCATTGTTTTGATTCCTTCCCTCTCTACATCTTTCCTTGTTTTTTCTTACTATTTTTGTTCTCTCCCTCCAACTCCTTCTTTGTTATTTTTCTTCTTGTCTAAAGCTTCCTCCTTTTCTATCTAAAGCTTATCTCCTTCTCTAAAGCCTACTTCCCTCCCCATTTTCGTGGTGTGATGTGTGTGTATTTATAGGGGTGAAAGACTTGGAGCTTTACAGACAAAGACAGTTGTGTTGCCTTTGCTAAAAAACAGCCCATGTGCCTATGTTTTAGTTGCTCGATCCACAAGAATGAGAAAAAGGTGGATTTAACAAGTGCAGAATGTTCTTGAGAATGTTCTCTTCTTTCTAAGCCTTTTGAGACCACAACACGTGAAAACCAGTTGTGTCTCCCTTCTCAAAAACAGCCCATGTGCTTGTATTTTTTGTTGCTTGATGTGCAAGAAAAAAATGTGAATTTTGTTCATGCAGAACGTTCTGGAACTTCCAGCTTGCAAGGACAAAAGGTCCACACGTGATTGCAAAAAAAAAATACAGTTGGTGTCCCCTTCTTAGAAACAGCCCATGTGCCTGTGTTTGTAAGAATGTTCAAAATGAAACCTTTGTGAGTTGAAGAACGTTCTTGAGAACATTCTCTGAGTTACATTTATTAGCCTTTGATCTTCAAGCTTCAAGGACAAAGCCAGTTGTCTCCTCCTTTCACAAAACATCCCATGTGCGTGTGTTTTTGTTGCTTGATGCACAAGAATGAGAAAAAGGTGGATTTTGTTCATGCAGAACGTTCGTCAGAACTTTCTGGAACTTCCAGCTTGCAAAAAAATGTTCACACGTGATTGCAAGCTGTATAAGCTTGGAGGCCACTTGTTTTTAACAGCTGTTTGGCACTTCTAAGTGTTGTCTTTTGTTGTACCTTCACCAGAACGTTCTGGAGAATGTTCTAGAGAATATTCTGGTGTATGCTCTAGATCTTTCTCGATAAAGCAAAACTCATTTTATGTCTCTTTTGTTTGATTTTTTTGGAGGAAGTTATTAATCGATGGAAGACAATAAAATTAAACAAATTGAAACATATTTTTGTGATTTTTTTTAAATTTGCCCGGACAAAATTAGGGTACTACAGCTGCCCCTATTTAATTATATTTTACTAGAAAATATGAAAAACAATGGTTTTCACATTATCATTGTAAAAGATAAGTAAATTTAAGGATCCGAATTTTGTCCTTCAAGATAATAAGAAATGTGATAAATTGGTAATGAAAAAGTTAGTAAAATGGTGATGTGAAAGCATGTAAAATGATCGTCTCCAGGCTGACGTTGGTACTTAGATTTGAAAGAAAACGATCGTCTCCAGGCATTGCTGATACTTAGATTTGAAAGAAAATGATCGTCTCCAGGCATGGCTGGTACTTAGATCGACATGAATGAAAATGATTGTCACTAGTTGGATCCTGGTTAGACAAAACGGGTCTGATTTTTGCCAGTCCCTCACTGGGGAAACAATAAGGACAAAATGCCTCCACTGAGGGGAGGTTGATCATATCCAGCCGCTTGCACTGGAGGTAGATCGGAAGAAGGTGATGATCTTATTCAGTCGTTTACACTGAAGGTCGATTCATTGGGAAGAAAAAATGATCTAATTCAGCCGCTTGCACTGTAGGTCAATCGGAAATAGGTGATCTTATTCAGCCGTTCGCACTGAAGGTCAATCCCTGAGGAAGAAGATGATCTTATTCAGCCACCTACTCTGAAGGTCAATCGGAAAAAGGTGATCTTATTCAACCGCTTACGATGAAGGTAAATCCTTGAGGAGAAAGGTGATTTTATTCAGCCGCTTACATTGAAGGTTAATCCCTGAGGAAGAAGGTGATCTTATTCAGCCGCGTCAATCCTTGAGGAGAAAGGTGATCTTATTCAGCCGCTTACGCTGAAGGTCGATACCTGAGGAAGAAGGTGATCTTATTCAGTCGCTTGCACTGAAGGTCAATCCTTGAGGAGAAAGGTGATCTTATTCAGCCGCTTACGCTGAAGGTCGATTGGAAAAAGGTGATCTTATTCAACCGCTTACGCTAAAGGTAAATCCTTAAGGAGAAAGGTGATTTTATTCAGCCGCTTACACTGAAGGTTAATCCCTGAAG
Source organism: Medicago lupulina (assembly GCA_958299785.1). Taxonomy (NCBI): domain Eukaryota; kingdom Viridiplantae; phylum Streptophyta; class Magnoliopsida; order Fabales; family Fabaceae; genus Medicago; species Medicago lupulina. The sequence goes on along the minus strand of OY283144.1, from coordinate 32,413,363 downwards.
AGAAAGGTGATCTTATTCAGCCATTTACGCTGAAGGTCGATACCTGAGGAGGAAGGTGATCTTATTCAGCCGCTTGCACTGAAGGTCGGTCCACTGGGAAAAGGGATGTTTGACCGATTACCACCAAGTGGGCCTTGGTGAAATGATAAAGGGTGATATGATCGTCACCAAATTGACATTGGTGAAACGATGATGATATGATATCATGTGATCGTCGCCAATCTGATGTTGGTGAATCGATGATGATATGATGTGATATGATCGTCACCAATCTGATGTCGGTGAAACGATAATGATATTATATGATATGATCGTCACCAATCTGATGTTGGTGAAACGATATTGATATGATATGATAAGATATGATATGATCGTCACCAATCTGATGTTGGTGAAACGATATTGATATGATATGATAAGATATGATCGTCACCAATCTGATGTTGGTGAAATGATAATGATATGATATGATAAGATATGATATGATCGTCACCAATTTGATGTTGGTGAAATGATAATGATGTGATATGATATGATCGTCACCATTCAGATGTTGTTGAAACGATAATGATATGATCGTCACCAATCTGATGTTGGTGAAACGATAATGATATGATATGATCGGGTAGACTTGTTGGGGGAGTTTTAACTGGGGAACCTTAGTGGATGTGAATAAGTCCACTTAAGAATGGGATAGTTTGGGAAGAGATCTTCTAGAGGATTTTCAAGAAAAAATTTATGGGGAAGTTCTGGAATGAGGTTCGCTGGGGAACACAGGGATAACTCGCTGAGGCGTGTTGGATTGAAGTTCACCGGGGAACACGGGTAACTCACGAGGGGGTGTAAGAAACCTTACTGGATGAGGGATTTCACGGGGGGAAGGTATGATACAATATGAGATGCATGCTAATGAATGTGTACAATATGATGATGTCGTATGCTGACTCTTGGGATAAGCCAATGACATGTTGGGCTTCAGTTGTACTTGACTATTGAGCATGGTCGGGCTTTGGTTGTGATTGTATTGAGAGTGCCAATGAAGATTGGGCTTCAGTTGTGATTTGGTGCCGAGCATGGTCGGGCTTTATTTGTGATTCTATTGAGAGTGCCAATGAAGATTGGGCTTCAGTTGTGATTTGGTGTCTAGCATGGTCGAGCTTTAGTTGTGATTCTATAGAGAGTGTCAATGAAGATTGGGCTTCAGTTGTGATTTGGTGCCGAGCATGGTCGAGCTTTGGATGCTAATGAAGATTGGGATTTTGTTGTGATTGGGTGCCGAACATGGTCGGGCTTTGGATGTGATTTTATTGAGAGTGCCAATGAAAATTAGGCTTCGAGGGACAATGATGATTGGGCTTTGGTGGAAATTGTGTAGAGAGTGCCAATGAAAATTGGGCTTTGGGAATTCCAATGAGAATTGGGCTTCTTTTTTTTCTTTACATTCTTTTTTTTTTGGATGAGAATGGAAGTTGAGATTTTGCGTGCCAATGAAGATTGGGTTTCTCGTTTTTTGGGGGCATGAAAATTTGGGATTTTGAATGTTAACTTCTTTGAAGTTTGATGGATAGAGAATATTATTTATTGTTTTAGGGATTGATGGATACAACATTGTGGAAGCCAATGAAAGTTGGAATTGGTTGGTGCAAATTGGATGTAGGTGGGAGAACATTTCACTTATGAGAAGATTCTAGGGTCTTTGAACATAAGTTTGATGCAAGAACAATATTATGATGTGTTTATAATGCATGATGTGAGATGTATGATATGATGTTATAGTGATGTAGACATGATTGGTGCTATGATGGATGAGATGCATGATATGATGCTATAGTGATGCAAATATGATTGATGCTAGAGTGATGTGAATATGATTGATGTATGATGTATGAAAGTTGTCAAGATATATGTTAGAATGGTCGAGATGAAATGCATAGTTTGAATGCTAGTGTGATGCACACATGGTTGATGCAAGTGTAATGCAAAGGTGAATGATTTAATATGTACGGTCATGATTTGAATGTGTGTGACACAAATTCTCAAAGAGCAGACATGAGTTTTTTTTTGTTACATTATTCATTTTTAAATTCAAGATGATGCACTAACCTTGTTTGCTGAGAAAGATGATCATTGTGCCAAAAGAAAATTTATGGACCTAATCATATCCTTGAAAAAGTTTGATTTGGAATCCAAATAAATAATGTCGCGTTATTTTTTGGAGATCGAGGCTATTTGATTAGTTTTTGACTCATTAAATTATTTACGACTTAAACATTTTATTTTAAAGTAAATGAAAAAAAAAGTTCTAAATTACCATTTAAAAGAGATTGGGGTCTGGGGGTTAGTTATATTTAGGGAACGTATTAGCACCCTAAATACTCATAGTAGAACCTCTTGATTTTATTTAACTTTTGTGCTATAACTTACTTGCTTTTTATTCAAAAAGGAGGAATTTAAGAATAGTGATCAAAAGAAAAGAAACATTTTTATTTACATTTTTCATTGATTCAGAAGGTCTAGGTTCTTTGTCTATGTACCCGGGAGGGATCAGAACCTCGTAGTTCGGGGTCAAAATTGACGTTTGATTGGTTTTGTGTTTTTTATTAGTTTTGAAAAAAAAGTTTTAAAGTAAAAAGCCAAGTGGCAAATAAGAAATTGGCTTGTGTTTTTTAATATTAAAGAAAAAATGACTCAAAGTATAATTAAGTTGATTGAAATTTGATTAAGAAAATAAATAAAAACGGGTCTTGAAAATCAAGGTTTATTGTGATTTTGGATTATGTGAATGTTTTTGTTGTTTTAAATATTAAACATAATAATTAAACTAAACGTGATAAAAAAAAAGTGTGAGAAATTCATGGTGACGTTGGATCACCACAAAAACCCTTAATCTAACCTAATATTTTGCATTTTTGATATATTAAAGTGAATAAATAAATAAATTAAAGACAATGCATATTTTTTTGTGATTTTTGATGTTTCCCTTTCTAAGTGCAAATTAATAAATAACAGAATTAAAATAAATTACCTTGAAACGAAAAAAAAAAAAAAGAGTTATTTTAATACCTTGGAACCGAAAGGGACAGAAAGGAGTAGAAAAAGAAGAAAAACTCGTCAACACAAGTCGAATGAGGGAGAAGAAAGGAAAATCACAGGAAGCATCAACTGTGAATTTCGGTGTCCAGAATGCATTGTGTGAGCTCTCTATTTATATAGAAAATTCACAGCTAATAGTTGAGAAACTTTGGGAACAAGTAATTCACATTTTAAATCTAGTACAAAAATATCTCAATTGAGTGCGAAAATATATTATATTGAGTACAAAAATATATTATTCAGTACATAAATATATATTATTGAGTATCAAAATATATTTCAGATCAAACACTAAAATATATTAGATTGCCTACCAAAATATTTCAGATTGTGTTCAAAAATATTCTAGATTGCGTTCTAAAATAGTTTAGCAAAACTTGGGGACAAAAAAAAACACTTTTTAATAATGATCAAATTAAATATTTAATTTATCATTTCCAAATAATAAAATATGGAGAATGTTAACCAGTGCTCCCGGGGCATTGGTTAAGCATCCAAAAGAAGCAAGACTTTATTAAAAAGTTGTGTAGTAATTATTGGTCAAAAGTAACAGTTTATATTTCCAAGAAAGTTTTTTCTACTTTTGGATTCTTTAACCAGTGTCTCGGGGGCACTGGTTATCAAGACCCATAAAATATATATCAATATATATTTTTTCTAGTGCTTACTTTGTTCACACAATCATGTACCCCCATTAATTAGATGTACACCCCGACCATAGAATCTTAGGTCAAAAAGTGGGGTATGACAGATGCCCCTATTTAAGTTTCTTCAGACGGAGATTTGAAAATGAAATTTTTGATTTGATAGGCCAAAGAGACTTAAATACCGAGTACACCATTTTTTTACCTAAGATGGTATGAAATGTAATGCCCTCTTTAATTATTTAATTATTATATTAGATGTTATGATATATGTTTATATATTATATGAGTTTGATGATTATGTGACGTATTTGTGACGTATATGTGACGTGTGACGTGTTATTATTTTATTGTTTAATAAAATAATATAAGTGATGTTATTTGAATATTTAGTTGGTAAATAAATAGATGTGGTGGATTAAGATAGAATTTTAAGAGATGGGGTTATAATTATAATTAAGAAGAGTTGTGTGGGTTAAGAAGGAATTAATTAAGTTGTGAGGGAGTATATAAGAGAAGTAGGTTAAGAAAGGAAATATTGAGAACGCGTACAGACACATTTGGGAAAAGAAGAAGAACGGTTGAACAAGGAGCAAAGCTAGGTTCCAATTTCTGCAATTTTTCCAGGTAAGGGTGAGCCTAATTTCAATAGTATTAATGTAAGATCATCTGTTCTTGATTAGCTTAGAGATTGGGAAGGATTGAGAGAAGTTTTGAGAATTAGGGTTAATGTGATTTTTTTGTGATTTTGATGTGAGAAGGTGTTGCATTTCTGTATAGATGTGTTACAGAACCTAGATTATCCCCTAGGATGCTATTGCTGATGTATTAGAAGCCTAAGTGAAGAGAATTGGCAAGTTTTGGTGTGAATAGGTCTGAACCCGTAGTGGTTCTGAGATCGCTCGCCTGTGGCGAGCAGATCACTCGCCGTGGCGAGTAACCCTTGGTTGCTCGCGAGGCGAGCAGTATAGCTCGCCGTGGCGAGCTTGACCCTTAAAATTAGGATTTTTGCCAAACTTTAGATGGTTTTGAGTGTCCCTGTATTTATAGAGATGACCTGTGAAGTTAGTTTGGTCAAATTTGATTTAGGGAGCTTAAAAATGAGGATTTTGTCGAGAAATGTCAAAAAGGCCGAAGCACCCAGTTTTTCTCGCCTCCAGCTCGCCCCCAACTCGCCTTTGGCGAGTGAGCTGCTGGGAGTACTCGCCTGTGGCGAGCAGATGTACGCGCCGTGGCGAGTTAGATGGTTCAGGACTGTGTTGTTGTTTTTGTAAGCTGTTTTGCATAGGACGTTTAGAGGAACCCTTGGGGTAGAGACCGTGCCGTTATATACCCTTAGATGAGTTATGTAGAGATGAATGATGATGGTTCTATTATACCTTTGATAAATGATGTGTTGTTGAATATAAGTGTTGTATGAGTATGATGCTAATTGAATAAGATGATGCTATGTGTCGCAATGTGTATGCATAATTTATAGATGATGTTCTGCCATGTAATTATTATTAACTGCATGTGCCATTCTTGAAAATGTAATGATGTTGAGACGATGTATTAAGATGTTAAATGACGAGTCCATGCATTTGCATAATTATGAGACGGTGGAGCTTTATGCTCAAAGCGACGGTGGAGCATTTGCTCAAAGCGACGGTGAAGCATATTAATGCTATAATTATATGGTACCACATGCATGATGTTGAGACGTTAGGTGTTGCATTTAGTTGAGTCATTTGTGACATATATGAGATGATGATTGAGACGTTGATATGTGATGTAATGTTGTTTAGATGATGTTGTGATGCTGATATGATGATATTTATGATGATGCCATGAAGTGCTATAATGCATATGTGATGAGTTGGATATAAGTTTTGTTAATCTTGACTTATGTTTTTATATTAATATTATTGTTATGAATCTCACCCCTTCTGCTGGAATTGCCGCCTTGTGGGCAAGTGCAGGTACCCAGTCTTAGATGCGTTGATGCGAGGATGTGTGAAGTTAGGGTTGCTCTAATATGTAACGGGATGGGGTCTTTTGTGGAGTCTATTCCTTATGTATCATGTTTGAATAAACGTTGACTTTTGTGATGTAAAACCTTAAATATTTTGAGACGTTTTTGCTGGCTTTTAAGCCAAGACATTTATGAGATGAAACCTTTTTGAATTCCGCTGCTTAACTGAATGTTTTGTAATTTGATAAATTATTATCTACGCTGTTTTTAAAGATGAAATGTGACACTCCTTTATGACGAATACTCTGATGTATGATTTATTTAATGAAATTTTTAAGACGGGAAATTGGGGTGTTACAACTGGTATCAGAGCAGGTTGGTCCGTCCGGCCAAGTAGAGAGTCGAGTGACGTTGTCTTAGAGTTAGAATAGTATTATTGTATTATTCTGACTTATGTTTGTTTCCAGAGAACTAGATGGCTGGTAGAAATGATGCTGCTCTTGCTGCTGCTTTGGAAGCAATGGCCCAAGTTGTGGGTAATCAGAACAATGCTGGTGGGAACGATGGAACTAGAATGTTGGAGACGTTTCTGAGGAATCACCCGCCTACCTTCAAGGGGCGTTATGATCCTGATGGAGCTCAGTTGTGGCTCAAGGAGGTTGAGAGGATTTTCAGGGTCATGCAATGTGATGACGTTCAGAAGGTGCGATTTGGTACGCACATGCTAGCGGAGGAGGCTGATGATTGGTGGGTTAGTCTCCTGCCTATTTTGGAGCAAGATGGAGCCGTGGTGACGTGGGCTGTTTTCACGAGGGAGTTCCTTAATAGATACTTTCCAGAAGATGTTCGTGGAAAGAAGGAGATAGAGTTCCTGGAGCTTAAGCAAGGGAACATGTCGGTGACCGAGTATGCGGCCAAATTTGTGGAGTTGGCTAAGTTCTATCCGCATTATGCACCCGAGACGGCTGAGTTTTCGAAATGCATCAAGTTTGAGAACGGTTTACGCGCTGATATCAAGAGAGCTATCGATTACCAGAAGATTCGTGACTTTTCTGAGTTGGTGAGTAGTTGTCGGATATATGAGGAGGATACTAAGGCTCACTACAAGGTAGTGAATGATCGGAAAGCTAAGGGCCAGCAGAGTCGCCCTAAACCTTATGATGCCCCTAGAGATAAAGGGAAGCAGAGAGTAAATGATGAGAGGAGGCCCCAGAAGAAGGCTGCTCCTGCTGAGATTACTTGTTACACTTGTGGCGAGAAAGGCCATAAGAGCAATGCATGTACTGTTGAGGTGAAGAGGTGTTACCGTTGTGGTCAGAAAGGGCATATTACTAGTGACTGCAAGTTTGATGATGTGGTGTGTTTCAACTGCAATGAGCAAGGACACATTGGTTCGCAGTGTAAGCAACCCAAGAAGACTAAGACCACTGGGAGAGTGTTTGCATTGACCGGCACTCAGACTGAGAATGATGATCGCTTGATCAGAGGTACTTGCTATATTAATAATACTCCTTTAGTTGCTATTATCGATACTGGTGCTACGCACAGTTTTGTTGCTTTTGATTGTGTTTCTGCCTTGGGTCTTGATGTTTCTGATATGAATGGAGAAATGGTTGTCGAGACTCCAACTAAGGGTTCGGTGACTACTTCTCACGTTTGTGTAAATTGTCCTTTATCTATGTTTGGCCGTGACTTTGTGATGGATTTAGTGTGCCTACCTTTAAGTGGTATGGATGTGATTCTGGGTATGAACTGGCTAGAATACAACCGAGTTCTTATCAACTGTTTTAGAAAGACGGTGCATTTTTCTTCTGTCGAAGAAGAGTGGGGCGCAGAGTTTCTATCTACTAAGCAGCTGAAGCAACTAGAACGTGATGGGATGTTGATGTTTTCGCTGATGGCCTCATTATCTTTAGAGAACCAAGCTGTTATTGATGGGCTGCCTATTGTGAAGGAATTTCCTGAAGTTTTCCCTGATGAGATTCCGGATGTGCCACCAGAGAGGGAGGTTGAATTTTCGATAGACCTTGTGCCAGGTACGAAGCCGGTGTCGATGGCACCTTATCGTATGTCTGCTTCTGAGTTAGCAGAGTTGAAGAAGCAGTTAGAAGACTTGCTTGAGAAGAAGTTTGTGAGACCTAGTGTTTCACCATGGGGAGCTCCAGTGTTACTTGTGAAGAAGAAAGACGGCAGTATGAGATTGTGTATTGATTACAGACAGCTGAACAAAGTGACGATCAAGAATAGGTATCCACTTCCGAGAATTGACGACTTGATGGATCAGTTAGTGGGTGCAAAGGTATTTAGCAAGATTGACTTGAGGTCAGGTTACCATCAGATTAAGGTGAAGGATGAAGATATGCAGAAGACGGCTTTCAGGACCCGTTATGGTCACTACGAGTACAAGGTGATGCCTTTCGGTGTTACCAATGCGCCTGGTGTGTTTATGGAATATATGAACAGAATATTTCATGAGTACTTGGATCAATTTGTGGTGGTTTTTATTGATGATATTCTAATCTATTCTAAGACTGAAGCTGAGCATGCAGAGCACTTGAAGATTGTATTGCAAGTGTTGAAAGAGAAGAAGCTGTATGCTAAATTATCTAAGTGTGAGTTCTGGCTAAATGAAGTAAGTTTTCTTGGCCATGTTATTTCTGGTGAAGGTATTGCGGTTGACCCGTCTAAAGTTGAAGCGGTATCGCAATGGGAGACGCCTAAGTCGGTTACGGAGATTAGAAGCTTTTTGGGATTAGCTGGTTATTACAGGAGGTTTATAGAAGGATTCTCTAAATTGGCTCTTCCGTTAACACAGTTGACGTGTAAGGGTAAGTCGTTTGTATGGGATGTGCATTGTGAGAATAGTTTCAATGAATTGAAAAAGCGCCTGACGACGGCTCCAGTTTTGATTTTGCCGAAGTCTGATGAACCTTTTGTGGTATATTGTGATGCGTCCAAGTTGGGTTTAGGAGGTGTGCTTATGCAAGAAGGTAAGGTGGTAGCATATGCTTCGAGACAATTGAGGATTCATGAGAAGAATTATCCGACGCATGACTTAGAGTTGGCAGCTGTGGTCTTTGTATTGAAAATATGGAGACATTATTTGTATGGTTCGAGGTTTGAAGTATTCAGCGATCATAAGAGTTTGAGATATTTATTTGATCAGAAAGAGTTGAATATGAGGCAGAGAAGGTGGCTTGAGTTATTGAAGGATTATGATTTTGGTTTGAATTACCATCCTGGTAAAGCAAATGTAGTTGCAGATGCCTTGAGTAGGAAAACTGTGCATATGTCCGCGTTGATGGTGAAAGAATTTGAGTTGTTGGAACAATTTAGAGACTTGAGTTTGGTGTGTGAAAGAACACCTCAGAGCATAAAACTGGGAATGTTGAGAATTGATAATGATTTCCTGAAGCATATCAAAGAAGCCCAAAAAGAAGATGTCAAGTTTGTAGACTTGTTGATTGCTGGTAATGAGACTGTGGATGGTGACTTTAGGGTCGATGACCAAGGAGTGTTGAGATTCCGAGGAAGAATTTGCATTCCTGACAATGAAGAGATTAAGAAGATGATTCTTGAAGAGAGTCATAGAAGTAGCTTGAGTATTCACCCGGGAGCTACGAAGATGTACCATGACTTAAAGAGGCTGTTTTGGTGGTCTGGTTTGAAACGCGATGTGGCACAATTTGTGTATTCTTGCTTGGTTTGTCAAAAGTCGAAGATTGAGCATCAGAAGCCGACTGGTATGATGGTACCTTTAGATGTGCCAGAGTGGAAATGGGATAGTATATCCATGGATTTTGTGACGAGTTTGCCCAACACTCCTAGAGGGAACGATGCTATTTGGGTAATTGTTGATAGATTGACGAAGTCTGCTCACTTTCTGCCAATCAACATTACTTTTCCTGTGGCGCAGTTAGCGGAGATTTATGTTAGAGAGATAGTTAAGCTGCATGGTGTTCCTTCGAGCATCGTATCTGATAGAGATCCAAGATTTACTTCTAGATTTTGGAAGAGTTTGCAAGAGGCGTTAGGGTCTCAGTTGAGGTTGAGTTCGGCTTATCATCCGCAAACAGATGGTCAGTCGGAGAGGACGATTCAGTCGTTGGAGGACTTGTTGAGGGTTTGTGTACTTGAGCAGGGAGGGGCTTGGGATAGTCATCTTCCATTGATAGAGTTCACGTACAACAACAGTTACCATTCAAGTATTGGAATGGCGCCGTTTGAGGCTTTGTATGGTCGGAGGTGCAGGACTCCGTTGTGTTGGTTTGAGTCGGGTGAAAGAGTGGTCTTAGGACCAGAGATCGTTCAACAGACTACTAAGAAGGTGAGAATGATCCAAGAAAAGATGAAAGCGTCGCAGAGTCGACAAAAGAGTTATCATGATAAGCGTAGAAAGGACCTTGAGTTCCAAGAGGGGGATCACGTGTTCCTGAGAGTGACTCCTTTGACGGGTGTTGGACGTGCTTTGAAATCGAAGAAGTTGACTCCGAGGTTTATTGGACCGTATCAGATTTCAGAGAGGATTGGACCGGTGGCGTATCGTGTTGGATTACCACCGCACTTGTCGAATTTGCATGATGTTTTTCATGTATCTCAGCTGAGGAAGTATGTTCCGGATCCGTCTCATGTGATCCAAAGCGACGATGTGCAAGTTAGGGACAACCTTACGGTTGAGACCTTACCCGTGAGGATTGATGATCGGAAGACGAAGACGTTGAGAGGCAAGGAGATACCTCTTGTGAGAGTTGTTTGGGACGGAGCGACGGGTGAAAGCTTGACTTGGGAGCTAGAAAGTAAGATGCTGGAATCCTATCCAGAGTTGTTTGAGCGAGGTAAATTTTCGAGGACGAAAATCCTTTAAGAGGGGGAGAGTTGTAACGCCCTCTTTAATTATTTAATTATTATATTAGATGTTATGATATATGTTTATATATTATATGAGTTTGATGATTATGTGACGTATTTGTGACGTATATGTGACGTGTGACGTGTTATTATTTTATTGTTTAATAAAATAATATAAGTGATGTTATTTGAATATTTAGTTGGTAAATAAATAGATGTGGTGGATTAAGATAGAATTTTAAGAGATGGGGTTATAATTATAATTAAGAAGAGTTGTGTGGGTTAAGAAGGAATTAATTAAGTTGTGAGGGAGTATATAAGAGAAGTAGGTTAAGAAAGGAAATATTGAGAACGCGTACAGACACATTTGGGAAAAGAAGAAGAACGGTTGAACAAGGAGCAAAGCTAGGTTCCAATTTCTGCAATTTTTCCAGGTAAGGGTGAGCCTAATTTCAATAGTATTAATGTAAGATCATCTGTTCTTGATTAGCTTAGAGATTGGGAAGGATTGAGAGAAGTTTTGAGAATTAGGGTTAATGTGATTTTTTTGTGATTTTGATGTGAGAAGGTGTTGCATTTCTGTATAGATGTGTTACAGAACCTAGATTATCCCCTAGGATGCTATTGCTGATGTATTAGAAGCCTAAGTGAAGAGAATTGGCAAGTTTTGGTGTGAATAGGTCTGAACCCGTAGTGGTTCTGAGATCGCTCGCCTGTGGCGAGCAGATCACTCGCCGTGGCGAGTAACCCTTGGTTGCTCGCGAGGCGAGCAGTATAGCTCGCCGTGGCGAGCTTGACCCTTAAAATTAGGATTTTTGCCAAACTTTAGATGGTTTTGAGTGTCCCTGTATTTATAGAGATGACCTGTGAAGTTAGTTTGGTCAAATTTGATTTAGGGAGCTTAAAAATGAGGATTTTGTCGAGAAATGTCAAAAAGGCCGAAGCACCCAGTTTTTCTCGCCTCCAGCTCGCCCCCAACTCGCCTTTGGCGAGTGAGCTGCTGGGAGTACTCGCCTGTGGCGAGCAGATGTACGCGCCGTGGCGAGTTAGATGGTTCAGGACTGTGTTGTTGTTTTTGTAAGCTGTTTTGCATAGGACGTTTAGAGGAACCCTTGGGGTAGAGACCGTGCCGTTATATACCCTTAGATGAGTTATGTAGAGATGAATGATGATGGTTCTATTATACCTTTGATAAATGATGTGTTGTTGAATATAAGTGTTGTATGAGTATGATGCTAATTGAATAAGATGATGCTATGTGTCGCAATGTGTATGCATAATTTATAGATGATGTTCTGCCATGTAATTATTATTAACTGCATGTGCCATTCTTGAAAATGTAATGATGTTGAGACGATGTATTAAGATGTTAAATGACGAGTCCATGCATTTGCATAATTATGAGACGGTGGAGCTTTATGCTCAAAGCGACGGTGGAGCATTTGCTCAAAGCGACGGTGAAGCATATTAATGCTATAATTATATGGTACCACATGCATGATGTTGAGACGTTAGGTGTTGCATTTAGTTGAGTCATTTGTGACATATATGAGATGATGATTGAGACGTTGATATGTGATGTAATGTTGTTTAGATGATGTTGTGATGCTGATATGATGATATTTATGATGATGCCATGAAGTGCTATAATGCATATGTGATGAGTTGGATATAAGTTTTGTTAATCTTGACTTATGTTTTTATATTAATATTATTGTTATGAATCTCACCCCTTCTGCTGGAATTGCCGCCTTGTGGGCAAGTGCAGGTACCCAGTCTTAGATGCGTTGATGCGAGGATGTGTGAAGTTAGGGTTGCTCTAATATGTAACGGGATGGGGTCTTTTGTGGAGTCTATTCCTTATGTATCATGTTTGAATAAACGTTGACTTTTGTGATGTAAAACCTTAAATATTTTGAGACGTTTTTGCTGGCTTTTAAGCCAAGACATTTATGAGATGAAACCTTTTTGAATTCCGCTGCTTAACTGAATGTTTTGTAATTTGATAAATTATTATCTACGCTGTTTTTAAAGATGAAATGTGACACTCCTTTATGACGAATACTCTGATGTATGATTTATTTAATGAAATTTTTAAGACGGGAAATTGGGGTGTTACATGAAATGCTTGTGAAATGCCCGTGATGCGATTATGAATGCAGGATGGCAAAGATGATCCGATTGGGACAAGAAACCACAAAGGGATACCCAAATTTGTTGAAAAAAGGATCCGACTCCGCTTGGGGGTAATGTAGTTTCACTAGGGAAATGATTGTGTACTATCGTATTGGTTTGGAACGACAGCTTGATGAGGACAAAAAATTATAGCACACACTAGGGATGACACTTATGAGAAACTATAGGGTAATTGCAAAATTGTTCGTTTGTTAGAACTTGCCACTTGACACATGGTAATAGTTAAAGGAAAATGCGAAATGTTCATTTGTTAGAACTTGTTAATTGACATTTGGAAATGGTAAAAGGGAAAATGCGAGATGTTCATTTGTTAGAACTTGCTAATTGACATTTGGTAATGGTAAAAGAAAAATGTTCGTCTGTTTAGAACTTGCTAATTGACATTTGATAATGGTAAAAGAAAAATGTGAGATGTTCATTTGTTGGAAATTGCTGAATGCGAGATGTTCATTTGTTAGAACGTGCTAAATGGGAGATGTTCATTTGTTAGAACTTGTTAAATGCAAGATGTTCATTTGTTAGAACTTGTTGAATACGAGATGTTCATTTGTTAAAACTTGTTGAATGCGAGATGTTTATTTGTTAGAACTTTTTGAATGAAAGATGTTCATTTGTTAGAACTTGCTACTTGACATGATAAAGGTAAAATGGAAATGCCAATGTTCGTTTGTTAGAACTTGTTACTTGACAATGGTAAAGGTAAAATGGAAATGCCAATGTTCGTTTGTTAGAACTTGTTACTTGACAATGGTAAAGGTAAAATGGAAACGCCAATGTTCGTTCGTTAGAACTTGTTATTTGGCGCGATAAAGGTAAAATGGAAATACCAATGTTCGTTTGTTAGAACTTGCTACTTGGCATACTTTGATTGGTGACATCTCTTGACCAGATACATTGGGGATGACACTTTTTGATGAAAATGAGGCTTACAAGTTGTTCGTTTGTTGGAACTTGCCACTTAAGATGATTAATTAGTGACATCTCTTGACCATGCACACTGGATATGATACTTTTTGATGAACATGAGGCAATCACAAGATGTTCGTTTGTAGAACATGTTGCTTGACACAATGATGAGTGAGGACCGAACTGAAAGGATGCGACCAAATAAAGCCATGGGTGACTAATGCAACCATGTCTGAATGATGTTGTGTATATGTTATGTATGCATGAATGTATGAATACGTGAAAGTATCGATGTATGAATGTAACTTGTATGACTGCATACACTGTATGTGACAGGTGGACTCGATGAGACGAGACATGACATGTAAGATGAGAGGAGGACTGACATCGTAGTACAAACACTCGGCAAACTTCCTTGGAGATGATATTATTGAACAAATAGAGCCATTGATGGGGTGAAGTCCGGCACAGAGTAGCAATTGATGCCTCCTGGGGCTAAAGCCCATTGTTTGAAACAAGAGTCTGAAAGAAGTTGCAATTTGTAAATTGGCACAAAGTGTTCTTTCCATGATACACCTCAGCAGTCATGCTTTTGTTTCTTTTCTTTTGAAAATCCCTAACTTTTGTCTGGATCGCCCTTTCGGGTTTTCAATCCACCGAGAATATATTTCCTTTTTTATGCCCTTAATTTTTGCCTGGACCGCCCTTTCGGGTTTTCAGTCCACCGGGACGCTATCTATTACCTAAGCCGCCTTTTCAAATTTTCAGCTCAGCGAGCTCTTTTTTGTATATTTTTTTATATTTCTGGATTATGACTGTATCTTGCTCAAAACAGAGGTCCTCTCTATAGTGCTTAGCCATGTTTTTCTTCTGGAGTGTAACCGTTCTCGAGGCAGATGCTGATGTACGCTTCACCTACTCACGATTTAAAGAGAGTGTGTCTGTTGTTCACACTTTTCAAAAGATGTAAAAAGTTTTGTATTTTGAAAATTTTTGCTTTAAGTATTGCCATTAAAAATTGAAAAAAATTTGCATTAGAATAAATGGGAGTTCTGAATAAATAGGCACAAACTCAAATTTGATGAATTGAGTGGTGGTCTGCCAATGGCGTGGCCCCAAAGATCTTTGTAAAAGTTGGAAAATGGTAATTATATGGAAAAGGTACATTGAACACAATAACCGTTACTTTTTCATAATAACTTTGAATTGCCCATGTTCCGAGTCTTTGATTTACAAATGCTTCGAATCGGAGGTCTTTTGATGACTGGATGCCCCAAGTGGCTTGTGCCCAGTTACTTTGTTATAATCCTTAAATTTTGCATAGCTCGCCCTTGTGGGTTTTCGACCCATCAGGATAATCACTTTTGTTCATGTCTCTAATTTTTGCCTGGACCGCCCTTTCGGGTTTTCAGTCCATCGAGACGCTCTTTTTTGCCTAAGCCTCCTTTTCAGGTTTGCGACTTATCGAGCTATTATTTTTGACAGAGTATTTCTTGACTGCATCGGTGTTTATCAGACATGTGAGTTTGTCACTATCCTTTGTGATTAGGCGATCACTTTGTCTTGAAATCTGGTTGAAAGATAGTGTCTTTTTGAGCACAAAGTCTTTTTTTTGAATTTCACGGGGACGAACCTTTTGTTGGAAGTTTGTTTCAACCTCTTTTGATGTAGTTGTAAAAGGTTGTCACACATTTTAAGTTCAATCAAGCTGGGATTTCAGCAGAACTCCTGTTGACGTGACTTTAAAGCTCCACGGGAAGCACGATCTTCATGTTGTATACCGATGGAAGAAGAGGGGTTGCCCCTGTTGAAATGTGTATTAAAACACAATAACCATGTAAGGTAACGGTAACATCTCATGCCAGTCTTTGTAAGTGAATGCCATCTTCTGGACAATCTTCTTGGATTTTTTTTTTTGCAGCTTCGACGGCTAAGATGCCCCAGTATACGAGAGATCTTGTAGGGAATGTCTTCATTCTCCTCTTCTTCACCTTCGGACACAGGGAATTCAAAGTCGAGAGAGTATAAGGTTAAAGTGTTCAACGGAATGTGTATTGAAACACGATACCCATGTAAGGTAATGGTAACATCGCATGCCAGTCTTTGTAAGTGAATGCCATCTTCTGGAAAATCTTCTTGGGTTTTTTTTTTTTTGCAGCTTCGACGGCTAAGATGCCCCAGTATACGAGAGATCTTGTAGGGAATCTCTTCATTCTCCTCTTCTTCATCTTCGGACACAGGGAATTCAAAGTCGAGAGAGTATAAGGTTAAAGTGTTCAACGGGTTTATCGATGCATGATTTATTGTTGATTATTGACAAGTAAATAGAAATTATGATTATGCAGTTATTTGAAAATGATTATATATTTTTTGGTTTTTTGTATTACCATTTTTCCAGAAAGAAGCACAAAATAAAATAGAGCAAAGTCGGGATCAAGACGACTTTTTTATTAATGATGGAAAATACATGTAGCAAAAACCCTACACAAGTTCACATTCGTCTCGGGCAGGACGAAAGGATTTTTTTTTTTGAAAAGCAGCAAACAACAAACCGACGCATCATTTGAACAGATAAGAAGTAGAAGGAACATCAAAAGCGACCCAATTGCGGCTATCCACTTCATGTGTCACAATAGTAGGTAGTATAATCCGACAGTGGAATAACTTGCACGTACGAATTCAACCTTTGAAAAGTAATATATTGGCTTCAATCAGCTTCTGGACTTCAATCTTCAAAGAGCGACAGAACTCGATGTCCTGGCCGGGTGCTCCTTAATGGAAGGCACAGGTGAGGTCAGGTTGATACCAAACCGGCAACTCGCTAGCCACCCGAGGAGGCGCTCTAGTTTGGACAAGGTTCTTCTGGAACAAGATGGGGAGTAGCTCCGCATATGTCATTGGGTCAAACTGCATCCTTATGGCCTATTGTCAAGGCTACTGTTGATGTTGGCGTTCGGGCCCTTGCTGAAACCGCGGCTGATTCTTCGAGGCTACCAGTGAAGCCACCAGGGTACTCAGTCTTTCTAATACAGCCTAAAGTGTTGTTACCTCTTCACAAATGTTCGTGGATTTGTTGTTCAAACTTTTGCACGAGTGTTGTAGGTGCGAGTTGACTTTAGACGAGGACAGTTGGACCACTTTTGAAACGGGTTAACCTTTTATGGAAAATAAAAATTTGTGAGACTCGGATTTGAAACTATGGAATGCAAGATGATGCATGATGTTTATGCAAAAAAGTGGACAATTTCTTTGAAGGACTTTGTCAAAGTGAATTGTAAACATTCCTGAGGAACATGATTTTATTTGAAACTTGTGAAGATATTGCAATTGGTTCCCTTTTCAAAAGTAAGAACGACACTAAGGAAAAAGTTCTTAACAAAATTGAAAGCTTAGTTAATATTTTTGAAGTTGTATTTCTTGCTGTTCTTTCTTACAAGGTCCGTTCATCTGTGATGTTTGCAAAAACTTTTCTAAATCCTTCGATATTTGATGGAAAAAGTTGTTTATGAATGAATGCATGTATGCATGATTATGCTAAAGAACATAGAATACATGGTGTGGTTAGGTCCATAATGTTGGAGTTGAGGGTAACAACGCCATTTGGTAAGGATTATGGTTTCAGTTGCACTTGTAACAAGGGTTCTGCCAAGTACCCAAAGTTTTCAACCACTTCCGAATATTTATCAGTTGACGGGAGTACTCCCACTCCAACAATATTCGTAGGATAGTCTCCTTTGGGTGTAGTATCGCGTATCGACTAATTCAAGAGTACTCTCGATTAGCCACCGCACTACGTCCTAAAAGGCCAAGATGGGTTAAGGGTAACTAAGGTTCTCAACTTCGACGGTCACTTGAAAATAGCATGCCAAACATGAGTACTCACGTCGACAAAGTATACTTCCCTCCATTGAGTGGGGTTATCACATGTGCCAAAATCGAAGAGTACTCTTGGCCTGAGACTATGATTATACCACCATCCTAATCAAGTTATAGCACAAAAGTTAAATAAAGCCAAGTTAGGCTTAACCCTCAAATCCTCCCCAGTGAAGTCGCCATTTCTATCGCATCATTTTTCAGGGGTCAAGGCTGTTTGATTAGCTTTTGACTCACTAAATTATTTACGACTTGAACTTTTTATTTTAAAGCAAATGGAAAAAAAGTTCTAAATTACCATTTAAAAGAGATTAGGGTCCGGGGGTTAGTTATATTTAGGGAAGGTATTAGCACCCTAAATACGAGAACCTCTTGATTTTATTTAACTTTTGTGATATAACTTACTTGCTTTTTATTCAAAAGGATGAATTTAAGAATAGCGATTAAAAGAAAAGAAACATTGTTATTTACATTTTTCATTGATTCGAAAGGACTAGGTCCTTTGCCTACGTACCTGTGAGGGATCAGAACATCGTAGTTCGGGGTAAAAATTGAGTTTGATTGGTTTTGTGTTTTTTATTAGTTTTGAAAAAAAGTTTTAAAGTAAAAAGCCAAGTGGCAAATAAGAAATTGGTTTGTGTTTTTTAATATTAAAGAAAAAATGACTCAAAGTATAATTAAGTTGATTGAAATTTGATTAAGAAAATAAAATAAAAACGGGTCACTTGATTGAAAATCAAGGTTTATTATGAAAATATTTTTTTGTGATTATGGATTATGTGAATGTTTTTGTTGTTTTAAATATTAAACATAATAATTAAACTAAACGTGATAAAAAAAAGTGTGAGAAATTCATGGTGACGTTGGATCACCACAAAACCCCCTTAATCTAACCTAATAATTTTTGCATTTTTGATATATTAAAATGAATAAATAAATAAATTAAAGACAATGCATATTTTTTTTGTGATTTTTTATGTTTCCCCTTCTAAGTGCAAATTAATAAATAACAGAATTAAAATAAATTACCTTGAAACGAAACAAAATGTGGTATTTTAATATCTTGGAACCGAAAGGGACAGAAAGGAGTAGAAAAAGAAGAAAAATTCGTCAACACAAGTCGAATGAGGGAGAAGAGAGGAAAATCACAGGAAGCATCAACTGTGAATTTCGGTGTCCAGAATGCACTGTATGAGCTCTCTATTTATAGAGAAAATTCACAGCTAATAATTGAGAAACTTTGGGAACAAGTAATTCACATTTTAGATCTAGTACAAAAAAGTCTCAATTGAGTGCCAAAATATATTATATTGAGTACATAAATATGTTATTCAATACATAAATATATATTATTGAGTATCAAAATATATTTCAGATCAAACACTAAAATATATTAGATTACCTACCAAAATATTTCAGATTGTGTTCAAAAATATTCTAGATTGTGTTCTAAAATAGTTTAGCAAAACTTGGGGACAAAGAAAACACTTTTTAATAATGATCGAATTAAATATTTAATTTATCATTTCTTAATAATAAAATTTATATCAATATATATTTTTTCTAGTGCTTACTTCGTTCACACAATCATGTATCCCCATTAATTAGATGTACATCCCACTATAGAATCTTAGGTCAAAAATTAGGATATGACAAGTAATATAGATAATTATTGTGTTTTTAATATTAATATGTATATTTTCTTAAGCAGTAGCTATGGCCACGTTCGTTGTGAAATGCTAATAGATACCCCAATTAACATATAATATTGAAAACGTATGAACATTTAACATCTATATTTCATTTTTAATTTCAGAAAAAGAAACCCAAACCTTCGAATATACAAATTTTAAAATTCCAAATAAAATATATAAATAATTATTGTGTTTTTAATATTAATATGTTAATTTCTTTAGATGTTTCTATGGTCACATTTGTTTAATTTAACTGATTTAAATTGACTCTTGGTTACATAAAAAAGTCATCTTTTAGCCCTATATATAGAGATTACATATTATTTATCAAACATTGCATTTTTATTCTCGAAAAAGCAAAATGGTTTACTCAAATTCATATATGTTCCTTAGTCTTGGTGTTTTTGTTCTTCTATCTTCTCATGTTTTAGCTTATAATATGCGCGCTGATCCCTCTATCCATGGTGAGTCATATTCTAACCCTTTAGATTTTTTTAAAAGTTACAAAAATCAGTTCATCTTTATTCTATTTGCTATTTTTATAGAAAGCGCGATGTACATGGTTTTATTACGAAGAAAACAAATGTAATTTGCGTTTTTTCAATGAGAATTAAACAACATGACTAAAAATTACTCCCTCCGTTCCTTTTTAAGTGTCTTTTTAAAAAAATTTCATCAAAATAGCGAAGTGTATTTTTTCACGTTTTCTTCCAATTATACCCTCCTTTTAATTCAACAATAAATTCATATTTTTTTGCACACACTTTATCTTTTCAATAAATTTAATATGTTATCTTTTTCTCATAACAAACCGTTTTTAGTTATTATCTTTTTCTCCAACAAATTCCTATTTTTTTACGCGCTCTCTCTCCCAAAATAAACAATTGTCAATTTTTTAAATATTCTGCACATCTTTTAAATTATTATAAGTCAATATAAAAATTATTCCAACTTCACATTAATCAAAAACTAAGAAAAATTTTACTTCCTTCCAACTCCTTTAATCAAAGTTAAGACTTCAACTATGGCTTCAACCAATGCTAGATTCGCATTGTGCGACATCGTATTTATAGAATTTTTAAATTTATAGAATTGTTATTCATCTTATTTATAGAATTTTAACTCTTCTTTGAACCATTGTTTGTAACAAAATTTTGTTTAAATTTGAAGATAATAAGAAACAAACTTTGTTTAAAAAAAACAAACTTTAGCTTTCCAAATAGATAACATTAATTAGATTTATTGAAAAAGTTAAGAGTAATTGAAAAAAGGTATAATTGACAAATCATACCCTAAAAATATAAAAAGGACAGTTAAATAGGAACGAAAAATACACGCTAAAAAGACACTTAAAAAGGAACGGAGGAAGTATACACTGTTATAGCTACATAAGTATCTAAACCATATTACTTTACACCTAACATAAATTGTTGGTGAGCCATGAAATCGCCTGGATTAATGACCAAAAAACTTTAACACCATACCTCTATCCAAAATTTTCAACCACCAGAAGTGAGACTAATGATTCACATTTGAATTTCAACAATTTTAACCCAAAGTATGGGTTACAAATATCACTATACTTTGACATCTATTGTAATAATTCCTTCCCAATTTCCACCAAGTCAAGCCATTGGTTACAAAATTTCTAGATGTAATTAAGTGTTGATGCTTATAATTTTATGAATAAAATAAGTGGGTACATTAGAAAAACCTAATCATTGTTAAATGTATGTCTAGCATTTTCTAATTAATTGTTAATTTTGTAATAAATATAATTCTATTCGTAGATAAGTTATCGTTTTAACTTTGATACACTTTTGGATGTAAATATTTTTTCAATTTCAACTATAGAGTATCTTATGTACAATTTTTAAGGAAGTCGTGATTAATCAAAATTTAATATTATATAATAATTTATTGATAGGTATAACAATATTTAAATTCATTATATAGTGAGTGTATATAAATAAGTCACACATACACACACATATATTATTGAAATTTTTTCAATTGTTTAATGTTATTGTAAATTCAACACTAGATGACCAAGAGATGATTGATTTTGTGAAGGCAACATCAACCAGTAAGGATAATAATACATTAATTCCGCATGTTCTAAATAGTAGTTACACATCATGGACTTGCTAACATTGTTTTGCAATTAACTCTTCTTAAATTTTGTACTTATTTTTTACAACCTTAATTTAACTTAACTATAAAGTATCTTATGTATAATTTTTAAGGAAGTCGCGATTAATCAAATTTTAAACTTATATAACGGGTACTCGTACTTGTGTAGACGAACCTAATATAGCAAGACCCAAATTGGATATAGAACTTAATTAAAAGCTTATATAATAAGCACTTATAATATATTCTCTTATAAATAAGATATTTCTACTACATAAGATAAAATAAAATTAAAATGTTTTCTTATAGACGATATGTTTTGTTTATAAGCTATCTTGAAGAACTTAATTATGGAAAAGGTTGACAAAAAAAACTTATGAACATTTCATAAGTTCTCCTAAATAGTCTTGAAATGCTTAAGTCAGTAGATAATCTTCGATAAATCAAACATCTTTCAAACCAAGTTGTTTGGGCTCCAGTGGTAAGGAGCTCCTTCCAAGGATGTATCCGGGGAATACCGGGTTCGATTCCCAGGATGAACAACACTTAGTCAATGCGCATACCTCTACGCATGAGCCGGATTAGTCGTCCACCATTGGTGGGTCGGAAACCGGTGCGAAAGCCAAAAAAAAAAAATCTCAAATAAACTTTTATATTAAAGTACACTATCATAAGGTATTAACTAATAAGTAACTATAATGTTTTGCACCAAATATGGAATCAAAATGGTGCACTATACATATTCACAAAAATAAATATACTTCATATTTAATTCTATTTGTGAAAAAATGATTATTAAAATTATAAACTAAGATATATCCGAATTGTAAATACTAATGTTCGTAATTTTGTGAATAAAATAAACAAGTTTAATTCATCAGAAAAATTTAATATTTGTTACATTTGTGCGCATCACTTACTCATTAATTGTTAATTTCATAGCAAATATACTCTTAGAGGTAGATATATTATAATTTAAACTTTGATAAATTTTCGAATGTAAATATTTTTACAATTTCAATTGCAAAGTATCTTATGTATAATTTTTAACGAAGTTGTGAGTAGTCAAACTTAAAAATTACATAGTAATTTATGAATAGGTATAACAATATTTAAATTCATTATATTGGGAGCGTATACAAATAAGTTACACACACATGCATACCTGTATGTATGTATGTAGTATTTTTTTTTTAATATTTAATGTTATTGCAGATGAAACACTAGATGATCAAAAGAGCATTGATTTTGTGAAAGTTGCGTCAACCGGTAAGAATGATCATACGATAATTTCTCATGGTTTAAATAGTAGTTACACATCATAGTCTTCGTAACTTTCTTTTGCAATTAACTCTTGTTACCGCTTGATTGAGTAGTTCATGAAGTTAAAAAATTAAATCATACATATTTCAACTAACTATAATCACGTACTTCAAGCTAAAAAATAATAATTAGTAATTCAAGTTGGTATAATATTTGTCATTAATTTTTTCATCAAGGATTATTTTATTTTTTACTTTATTACACATTCAAACTAATTATCCATATTAGATAAGTTTGATATTCTTCTTAAAAAAATATAAGTCTGGTATTCTTGCTTATTTAATTCTTATCTTAATCTTAATATAAATTGAACTATGAAAGTTAAAATGTCAATAAATCATAGTTATTGGTGCTACTTTATGACAGTTGAGTTCTTCATTTTTTTTAGGGTCAAAGATTCCTACTTAGGATAAATATTATCATTATACTACATTGTGCTTGACCTAGTATTTGTTCACAATATAACAAATAACATAAAGGTTTTATTAATATCTTACATATGCTATTTGTTTACATTATTGATAAACTTTTTATATATGTTGATACAGCTGATCATAAATGTCCTCCGGGGCCCCATAATTATCCTGAGTTAAGGGGTGAGTCATTTTGACTTATTGTTATTTTCTAAGTAATACAAATTCAAGAATTTTAGTGTTACTTAAAATTATTTCTAGAAATTTTGAAGTTTATATTTTAAAGCATTGTTATATCATGCCAATGGTTTGACAAAAAAATCACAACAAATCAAACACATGTGACATGTGCTCAGTTTTTGTAACAAATACTATATCCGTCCCTAATTATAAGACCCTTTTGAAGAAAAATTTTTTGTCCCTTTTTATAAGACTTCTTTGGTATTTCCAAGTACATTAATTATTTCTTTACTAAGATACTCTTATTTATTTTGCATCTTTTTCTTCGATCAACAATAAATATTATGTTGAAAATATAAATTAACTCTCTCTTAAAGATAAAATTGTAAAAATAATAGTAATTATATATAAATTTAATACTACAATTAATTTTCTTAATCTCCGTAATTTTTGGAAAAAAAAACTCCTATATTTATAGACAGAGGTAGTATAAATTTAGTCAATTTAGAAAACGTAAAGTACTGTTTTGACAAAATTTATTTTGTAGTATGTTTTCACGAGATAAGTATAGTTACAACATATTTATCTTTTTTGAATAACAAATAATATATAACAAAAGACACAATACAGGGTACTCGTACTTCTATAAACAATCCAAATATACAAAGAACATATTTGGATATATAACTTAATTTGAAGCTTATATCATAACCACTTATCATATAATTTCTTATGCATTAGATAATTCTATTACTCAAAATAAAACAAAGTCAATTTTATTATTAACTTTATGTTGTGTTTATGATCTATCTTAAATAACTTGTGGAAAAAGTTCACAAAAACTTATGAACATTTTATAGGTTCTCTCCAACTATATCGAAGTGCTTACATTATTAGATAAATTTTGATAAACCAAATCAAGAATGTCCCAAATAATAACCAAAATAAATTTCTCCCACGAAATGAACTTTTTATTGAGATGGTTGTATATGATTTTATAAAGGAGGCATAATGATGTCATTTTACAATTGTACAATCAAACTAAAAGAAAAATAAAAAAATATTCAATTACATTATCCTAAAAGTATTAAGTAGTTTTAATGCTTTGCAGTAAACATGGAGTCGTCATGGTGCACTCTACACATTGGAAAAAAAAAATACTTCATATTTAATTCAATGTATAAAAAGATAATTATAAAAATTTAAAACTATAATATATCTCAATTGTAAATTAAAATTTGTAGGATAAATTTAGTGTTAATGCTCATAATTTCATGAATAAAGTAAAGTGGTTTTAATCATCCGAAAAAAATTAATAATTGTTAATATATGTGTATTGTTTTCTCATTAGTTGTTAATTTTATAATAGATATACTTTAAGAGGTAGATATGTTGTAACTTTTAACTTTAATATGCTTTTGGAAATAAATATTTTTACAATTTAAAAAAACAAAGTAACTTATGTATTATTTTTAAGGAAGTTATAATTCTCCAAACTTTAAAAATATATAGTAACATGGATAGGTATACCAATATTAAAATTCAGTATATCGAGAATTTATACAATTAAATTACACACATATGGATATATACACATAAATTTATATCTTATTGAACTTTTTTTAATTATTTAATGTTATTTTAGATTCAACACTAGATGACCAAAAGAGCATAGATTATGTGAAGGATGCATCAACCGGTAAGGATGATAATACAATTATTTATCGTGATTTAAATAGTAGTTACACATTATGGTGTTGATAATATTGTTTTGCAATTTACTTTTCTTAATTTTGTATTTGTTTTATTACTAGCTTGATTTAGTACTTTATAAAGTTAACAATTAAATATCCCCGTGAGTTTATTTCGGTTGGTAGGGATATTGCATGGACCAGGGTTCTAACTCCGGAACCTCATTTCTCCACAACTAAATTGTGTGAGCTCTAGTCATTAGACTACTTGACAGAAAAAAAAAATTAACAATTAAATCATTGATATTTCAAGTCAAAACTAATAACTAGTCATTCATGTGTATATAATACTAATCATTAAGTTTTTCATGAAAGATTATTATATGTATTTTTATTACATATTCAAACTAGTAATTCCCTATAGATAAGTTGGATTTATTCATATCTAATTTATGTTATTTTTTATATATACTAATACAGTTGATCACAAATGTCCTCCTGGACCTCATACTTATCTTGAGTTAAGTGGTGAGTCATTTTTCCATATAGTTGTTTCCTAATAAAGTTTAATCCAAGAGTTGTTGTGTTATTTAGAAGTGTTTGCATAGTTTGGCGAAAAATGCAATAAATCAAACATATGTCGCATCAGCTCAATTTTTTTTTCAAAAATATTACTTTAATTAATTAGGAAAAGATAAAGCAGTGCCCTAAAATACACTTCATCGTATGTTTTCATGAAATAAGTATGATAATAAATACATTTTTTTCTATAGACAATGAAATTTATTAATAAGCCCATTAAAGAGGGTACTCGTCATGTATAAACATACCTCATATACCATGACTCGATTTGGATAAAGAATTGATTTGAAAATTATTACAAGCGTTTATCCTATAATCTCCTGTGAACAAGACATTTCTATTACACATGGACGTTTCCAATCAATAATAATTACTGTCTTTTATTCAAAAAAAAAAAAAAAAAGACCTGCATATATTAACCCTAATCATATTTATATTTTTAACTTGACATTTTATATTAAAAAGATTGATCCTTGCATCTTTATTGGTTATCTTAAAATCTTACAAATTGAAATATGCAACTTGAAATGCTTAGAAATCATACATATTAAAACTTTGAGGTTGAGGATAAAGACTTGGGATAAAAGTGTGTGTTATTTTATTAGTTATGATTAGTCAAACTTTATAACTATAAAAATTTACAATTAGTTGACAATATTAAAATCTTCATATCGATAGTGTACTATCACACAGACAACTTAGAATAGAACCATACATTATTCACCTTTTTTTTAACTTTTGGTTTTGATGCAGATGAGGCACTAGATAGCCAAAGAAGCCTAGAATACGAGGATACTCCACATAAAGGTAGGATAATATTGTGATTTCTCAGGGTCTAAATTGTGGTCATACGTCATGGATTCAAAACACTTGGTTATGCAACTACATTCTAATATTAATTGGTTGTTTATTTTTTTTTCCAATTATATTGATATTAGTCACTTTGCTTTTTAAAATGTGTTATTAGCTTTTGTTTTTAAAATGTGTTATTAGCTTTGGAAGATTTGGATATGTGTGTGTACGCCCCTTATGGGTGGGTGTGGTATCCAAAGTCTGAGTAGAAACAAGGCTATCGAGTTAGAAAAATGATATTTCTACAACTATTTTATGATAATTTTTGACAACTCTCTCTTTTATACTCACATTATATTTTTATTCCTTCTTGTCCTTTTTGTCTCTCTATTGTTTTTGACCAATAAAAAGAGAGGAAAATAAAGTTGTCATGATAGTTGTCAAAAATGGTTGTTCAAATATCACAAATCATCAAGTCATAAAACTCTCAATCCTTCTTTGAAAATAATAATAATAATAATAATAATAAAATTCTCCTTATTTTTAATGAGAAATGATTTGACCTCTTCGTGTTTATCTTGTTAGATGGACCCATTGAGATTTTAATTGGAACTGAAAAGGAGAATTTTATCCCATCAGGTTATTACTTATTGGTTTGATGGTACAAACTATTTTATTTTATCTTTAATGTGAAATGATATCGACCACTTCGCGTTTCACTTGCTAGTTGCACCCATCGAAATTTCAAGTCGAACAGAAAAGAAGAATTTTATACCATCAGATTATTACTTATTAGTTTGATTGTACTAATTTATTTTTTATGAGAAATAATATTGACAACTTCGTGTTTGGCTTGCCAGATGGACCCATTGAAATTTCAATTGGAACTGAGAAGGATAATTTTATCCGATCAGGTTATTACTTATTAGCTTGATGGTACAAATTTATTTTATTTTATCTTTAATGTGAAATAATATTGACCACTTCATGTTTGGCGTGTTAGATGGACCCATTGAAATTTCAACTGAAACTGAAAAGGAGAATTATGTCCCATCAGGTTATTAATTATTAGTTTGATGGTACAAATTTATTTTATTTTATCTTTAATGTGAAATGATATTGACCACTTCATGTTTGGCGTGTTAGATGGACCCATTGAAATTTCTACTGGAACGGAAAAGGAGAATTTTATCCCATCAGGTTATTACTTATTAGTCCATTCCATACACAAAATACTCTGTTTTTTTTTATTATAAAAAAATGGTCTATTTTTCTTTTGGCAGAAAATTCTTTCTTTTGAATCTCTTTTACGGTTTTGTTCCTATAAATATATCAAAATTTGATTTTGGTCCCTAAAAAATAAAATGAGATGTTTTCATCCTCACAATTTTTTATTATATTTTTGGTCCCTAATGAATATAATTTTGACATGTTTTTGACATTTTTTGAACATAATAAGAATATATGAAGGTTGAACATAATAAAAGAACATAATATGGGTACAATTTGAACATAAAATTGTTATAATTTTGACATTGATATGAACATAATGGGGTCATTGAGGACCAAAAACAAAATAAAAAAATTTGTGAAGATGAAAACATTCAGTTTAATTATTTAGGGACTAAAATCAAAATTCGTTATATTTATATGGACGAAAAACTTATTTAACCCTCTCTTTTTACCGTTATGTATCCTTGACCCCTAATGACCCTCTCTTTTACTTATTTAATCCTCTCTTTTGCTTGTAAGTTGTAATATGAGTTATATATGTAAACTCTTAACCTTTAAATTTGCCTGAAATCTTAATATTTCTTCAAAAATAGTCCTTTGCATATCTTCAACTTTCGATTATGCTTTTACATTAATATAAATTAATTTCTCTATTTATTACTGCAGTGTCACAAATTGATTGGAGGACTTTCCATGCAAAATACCCTTGGATAAAAAAGGATGGTCCTAACACTGTTACCGGAAGCCGAAAATTACTCAATGATATTGGTGAGGATTCTCACTCCACCATTTTACATATTACATTTTTCATTTTTCTATAATAACATATTTCATTTTCCATCAATTATTACAGCCAGTGAATAGCGTGGATAAGTTGTGTTAGCGTATGATGCATCTGATGAAGAATAATTGTGGAACCTAAAAATCACTGAATTAAGGACTTTAGTGATGAGAAAATAAAGTTGTAGTAGGTTGAGTAGACCTTCTGCAAATTAAACACAAGTTGTTATTTATGTTTAATTTATGGAAAAAAAAATTATGTATGAAGCCATTGTTGTCAAGTTTGTTATGTGTATTTGTTAAAATGAAATTTAAATTATTACAAGACCATCTTCTATTTAACTAGATTGATGACTCGTGCGCCACATGGGTCTAATGAGCCGTATAAACTATTTAATTATGTAATTTCAACTCATAGAAATAATTGTTTGAACCAATATTTAAGAACCAAAAATGATAAGTGTAAGAGAAAATTAAAGGTTATGGAAAGGGGAAAAGTTGAGATAAGAAGTGGGGGGACAATTTTAGAGGTTTGCTAAGAAGGCGTAATTAATTAAAGATTAATGTCGTGAATATATATTTTAAAAGCGAAATTAATTCAACCAAAACTTGTGCGGCATAATGGCAAAAATACTATAAGAAGGTGGCTCAATATAATTCACAAATCATAGAATAGAAAGAGTTGGGAATTAAATAGAGAAGAGTAATAATCACGTAATAAAAAAAAAATCAAATTGATAATTATAGAATTTGGATGAGTGACCAAGATTTTTTTTCAAGTTTATCACTCATCATCTCAATAAACATTATCAAATGTCAGGAATGCTAACTAATATTTCTAAAGAGCTCTTCTAATCTGTTACAAAGATTCCATTAAACACAATTACAAATAGTTTATAAAACTAACTCTTCATGGTTTATACAATTGGTAGTTCCATGTCATTCATTTGATAAAAAAAATCACATACTTTACTCATTCCCTGGTCAAAATAAGCATTAAAAACTATATTGACCTATTTTTCTTCATCATCATCTCCAATGAGTTTCCGGAAGAAAAATAAACATATCTAATGGGTTGTTGATAAGATCCTTCTTCAAAATTTATTCACTAATATTATACCTATACAAAAAGGAAAACAAAATGTGATACACAAAGTATATAATAAATTCAAATTTTTCAGTCTACAAACAATTGTGCCAAAATCCCTTCTCAACTGGTATTCATGGCTAAGGCTGCATTCTGCCATACTTCAGACTTAATTTTTTCCAGAGGTCACAAAGTATTCAGGAACGAATAACACATCTACAGAATGGAAATATATAGAAAAAGCAAAGAAACTGAAACGAATAATCTTATCAAAAAACTAAAATATGAGCACTTCATGAAAATGGAAAATTTAAGAAAGGATCACATAATAATGATGACATAGAATAATATAGCTCAAACAAATGATCAAACATACCAGATACCTTCACTCTTAACAATATTTGAACTTTTCAAACTAATGTTTGTTAATTTTTATATACGTAACTTTCACCATATATATGTATTAAGAAAACCTAACCAAAAACTCAAATGATTATCCACAAAATTTAAGGGATTGAATAAAAAAGTAAACTTATTGCTAATATCAGGCAAACCAATTTTTTTAATCAACATTTGTGCTTTAAATAAGCATAAAATTAGGAAAATAATTGTGGCAGCTCAAAATCTAAGCTTTGTATTTTGAAGCAAACAATAATCATTTATCAAGGCTGACTCAACCAAAGGGAAAGCCAAAATGTGAAGAAGACAAAAAGGACATCAAAAAGAATGTTCAAATTGGTACCTGTAATCAAAAGATTATATCTTGCCTCAAGTTTCAACAATAATCTTCCACCAAGACATTACCGGTGGAAGTCACAATCTAAACTTGAGAATAAACTCTTACCAAGACATTACCAAAATCATATATATCATCCCATCCTGGCAAAATAGGTTTCTTTCCTTGGAATGCATTTGAAATTCCCATAGTCCCATAATATTTCTTAAGTTTGCATTGTTGTATAACAACTTCAACAGGAGATGAAGAGTCATGATGAACTAAAGGTAGTTTGCAAAATTGTTGAGGGCCTAAAGAACACCCCTCTTTTCATGGACCTGCGCGATAATTGCATGGTTCAAAGTCTAGTAAAGTAAAAGAAGGTACATAAAGTAAAAACTGAAATCATGAGTAGCAATACTGGCGATGGCTGCAGGCGAGAAGGATCTAGGAGAAAATAATAATGTGTTTCACTATCATTCTTCCAATTCAGATTCTACTAAACCGATGCTACCGTCAGAACCAAAACAGAGAGAGAGAGAGAAAAAATTACTTCAAAAAATTGAAATTTGAAGTTGCGGCAATGAGGTGGAGACAATAATAAAGCTGAGAAACATTCAATAGAAGTAATGAAGAGCGAAATCCATAGCAGGTCAAACACATATGGAACATACACATTTGCGTAAAAAAAATTAAGGGGTGTATTGGATTGAGATTTTAAAAGATTATTTTGACAAACAAAATCCTGCAGATTTTAAAAGACTTTGTGAGATTATATTGATTTTATAGGATTTTAAAAGACTTTTTTTAAATGACTTTCTACAATCAGGATTAGAAACACAAGATTTGAATGGATTTATAACACAGATTTGTAAAGATTTCAAATAGACTTTATGGAATTTTAAGATTTGAGAGGATCACATGGATTCTTAAGAAAAATTCAAAATGACAAGAGTGAATGAAAAAAATTATGAACTTTTTGTTTTGACAAAAAAAAGAAATTGTGAACTTATAATATAAAATTGACTAATAATAATTATAATAATAACCCGTTACTAATAAATAATAACAAAACATTGCACACTAGTGTAAGGTATACTAACAACAACAAAACAATCTGCTAAAAAACACAAATAACGATAAATTAGAAAAAAAAATTGACTTAAAAGAAACATATAACTTAAAAATCTGTAATATTTACGGATGTATAACTAAGAAGCATGTAACGTGTATAAGAAAAACATTCGACAATGAGAAGCAAAAAGGTAAAAGTTTCAAATGTATGGTGTACTGAACAAGGAATAATAAAAGTGAGGTCTTATGAATAATAACAACAAGAAAAGAGTATGAGCGTGGTATGAGAAAAGAACAAAACAAGAATCATGGACGTCTCAAGGATATTTGTGAGATTGTTGAATGAGCATGTTATGTGTATTTTTAGCTAAAAAGTCTCACAAAATCCACTCCTTAAAAGAATCCATTAAAATCTGTATACTTTTGAATACCAACAAACAATTTATAAGTTAGTCGAAATCTCATTTGAATACCACCGGATTTCGTTGCCCTGAACAAAAAGTCTAGATTGTCTTGATTGAATACTACAAGATTTATTTATATTCTATAAAAGTCTTGATTGAATACCTCAAGACTTTTTTATTTTTAAAAAGTCTTTTACCCATGAAATCTCAATTGAATACACCCACCTAAGTGACTGCTACTTACTTAGTATCTTCCAAGGTTATGTCAATTAGCTTACTCTTCTTGCCATTAACATCTTTCTCCTTTAACACATCTTTCTCAAATATGAAAAAAGGATATCGACACCAAAATATTGGTGTGTTTGAAAAGAAAAAATACACATGAATTTATTAACATTAGTACCACCAGGCAAGGAATCTATAATAATACACAATTGTAAAATCTATTTAAATCTCAATTCACTTCCAAACAAACCAAATATATAATGGAATAACAAAGTTAGAAAAAAGTTATAGGAACAACAACATCACAGATTTAAAAAAAAAAACTACAAATTTCCTAGATTGATGATGTACGAACAAATACCTTTAGATGAACCATATTACCTCCAAGTGCTTTCATTCATCTTCAACTTTGAACCTACACGCGGAGGTGTGAATACGATCGCCACACATAAAAATAAAACAACCTTAATTAGAAATTTCAAAAACATAAATTGGTTCAAAAATTCTGATGTAACTAAAATATAGCCCAAAAACATTTGATATAAGATAATTTCACAATTCCAACCCTTCTCTATTATTCTCTTTCACTACAATCAAACAACCCCAAAACCCAATCAAATTTGATATAACATAATTTCACAGTTTCAATGTGAATGATCTGATACTATAAGAGAAAAAGATCTAAGCAACTATTGAAACCGAATCCTCATCGAAATTGCTATCCTGAATCGTGGAAGAATTCAGAGGCTCTGCCATTACCTCAACTATTGGAGAAGACTAATGTTGGGCGTCGTAATGGAGTAACAAAGTTAGAAAAAAAAAATACAGCAACAACAATATCATAGATGTAGAATTAAGATCAAATATATAGTAGCATCTTCAACCTAATTAGGGATATCATAATCAAATTTAAACAAAGTTCTTAATTCACATAATTAAAAAGGGATTAAAATTAAACATTCGCAACTCACTAACATGATAGGTCTTCTACATCGAACAATCACCGTTCTGCCGCCGACTTCGATTCATAAGATCTTCCGTTCAAGAAATCCAGTCAGCTATCAAATGACAAAGGGCATAAAGGGATACTCAACCCTACAACGAATAAGGTAGACTCATCATCATAGTAGGCAACAACTACCCATCTTCATCATAGTAGACAACGAATAAGAAACCTTTAGGTATGGAACAGTTAACACCAAAGCAAATAACACAGCAATATGTACCAAAGAAAGTGGTCGCTTGGAAACAACCATCACGTCGAAACCAGTTGATCACGTTGAGCATCCATTCATCAATGTGGATGATCGCAAAGTCCAAAAAAGCAAGTAAACCACAACAATATTGCTAACACTTCATTTCATATGCCTTTGGTAGATGTAATGGATGAGCTGATTTTGGGAAATATTAATGACGATACAATCCCTATTCTTGAGCTTGTGCAATCTGATAATGTTAATGTTGAATCTCACTCTAAAAGGATGAACCTAGCAACTTTGGAGCAAGTGGTAAACATTGCTCCAATTGCGCACAACGATTCGGAAACAATTGAAAACATTGAATTATAGCAATAGGAAGAAATCACTGAAAAAAGATGGATGTGACTGCCAACGAAGAGGACCTAGTTGAATATGTGTTAACCGAGAAGTAAATCACGAGCTCCTTGAAACAAGACCTGCTGTATATGATAATGCAAATGTCCCAATTGACTTGTGCAATGCTGAGAGGGTTAGTAAGGCCATCCGACCTATATAATAAGGCCAACTATCCCCCCACCACCCACACCCCCACAACTGCCCTATTTTACAAAAGGATCTTCTGTTAGAGCATAAATTGATGAATGATCAAAAGGTTGACTTTGAGATTCCTTTCACACCGTACATCTCGAAGAGCTAGAAAAAGAAAATCAAACTCAGTCAAGCTGCCTACCAAACTCACTCCAAGGGTACACCATCTCCAATTCCTCCATGAATATTTGGATTAGTAGGAGGCATAGGATTTAGGTTGATCGGAGTTGCCAACCATGTAGAAATGTATGAGCTTCCCCTTGATGGGAAAAAAAAAAAAAAGTTATCACAAAGAACTTTTTTTTTTCCCACACACGTAAAATTAGGTCAAATTGATGGAATTCACGACACACTACACATACAATTTTTTTTTTTTTTTAGGGAAACAATGGACAAAACCTAGTTGCATTTTTTTTTTTTTTAAACAGCTAGTTGCATTTTTTTACGTATGTTCTTAACTAAATATACATTTTTTTTTGTGGTAATAACAAACTTTGAGACAATCTTGTGAAAGAAAAAAAAACTTTGAGAAAATTGTGGATTTAAGGAACAATCATACCAAAAACATCTAAAAAATAAACCAAGTTTTTTCCCCACACAAAATTAGGTCAAACCTGTAGTTCTCATAGCCGTGATGTTTTTTTCTCCAAAATCAAAATCCTTAGGGACCTCCATTCTTTTTAGTCTTGTTCCTATTTTGATTGGCAAATTAGTTATCACGAAGTTATCGCTCTTGGTGTTTCCAAGGAAGCAATATTTTTCAAAACAACTTCCCTCTTCCACCCATACCCATGAAGCAAGCATTGAATCCTCAGCTAAACATTCTTGCGGCATATGTTTTGATTTGAAAACAAATTATGGTATGTTCCAAACGACAAAGTGCAACCACCTCTATTGCCTTGACTGCATATGCAAATATGTAACCGTTCAAATAAACAATAACATGGTTAAGGTTATTACTTGTCCAAGTCCAAATTGTTTTGTGAAATTGAAGCCAAAACAATTGCAACACAATTTACCTAAACAAGTTACTTTTTGATGGGAGTCTTTAATTTATGAGTCTTCTATTACCTTCAAGTTCATGTCTTATGCCCGGAAATTATTTCAAAATTTTGGAGTTGGCAAAAAGAGAAAGGTGGAAAAGATGTCCAACATGCTCTATCTATGTCGAGAGAAATAAAGGATGTAGGCACGTGAAATGCAGGTTTATCACGCATTTTATCATCTCTTGTTCACGTATTTTAACATTAATTAATTGCTGCAAATTAAGGTGTACTGGTACTCTCGTTTAAAATTTTTATAAATTAACTATTATTTTGTACGAAGAAAATAGCTGTTTGTTGACATTTATATTTTAGAAAATATCATTTTATAAGTTAAAACATCATTTCATTTTTTATAAAAATAAAACTAAAATTTTTACATTTTATTGTAAAAAAATAATCAAAAATCCCTATTATAAGTAACAAAAATTCAAAAAAATTAAATTTTATTAGGTTGTCGTTTTTGTTAAAAAAGATTTAGTTATTATAATTATAAGTGATAGAAAAAAAAATTCCTAAAAAAAAGAACTCATTTAACTATTTATTTGATGTACCAATACGCTTAAATTGTTAAGTGTACCACAGAATTTGCCTTATGTCTAACTATATAATTTCTCTTTCTAGGTGTGGATGTCACTTCTGCTACAACTGTCGGGTCACATTGAAATATTTTAAGTGCATGCGTGCAAGGCTCAATGTTAGACCCGGTAGAATTAATTATGGAGAGGTAACTCTTTCTTTTGGATCAAGTGAAGCAACGTTGTTTCAACTCGTCCTCTCAATTAGGTTTTCGCAAGTACTTCTTTTTTTTTTGTTACAACGCAAGTACTTCATTTGGTGGCCGCTGTTATAAGAAAAAAATTCTTTTTAGATGTAGTCTATATATAAACCACATAAATCATTTATTGAATGAATTTAAAAAGTCAATTTTTACTTATAATAGTGATCGGAGGGAGTAATTAACACTTAACTGAATTTCTCTAAAAAACACTTTACATAATTCTTTGGATAGGAATTATTGTTTCTTTTTTTTTTTTTTGAAATGTTTCGATATGAAGGTGAATTCTTTGGATAGTTCAATGTGTTGATTTTCGTGAGGTGTTTAGATATGGACCGAGTTATATCAATTAAATTGGTAATCCCCGTGACATTATCACGTTTAATATATAGTTTTTGTTTTTAAAAAATATGTTTATAGCATTTCATTAACAATTAAATCATTTATACACGTGTACATTGTAACACCCCGAAATCCCAACATAAAAAAATTCCATATATTATCAGAGTTAAACCCATATTCAGGATGTCACATTTCATAAAAATCACTAAACAACAATGAATAATATTTTATTCTTCATCAAAATATTCAATGTAACAGCGGAATTATAAACTCAAAATATTCCTTTAAGTAAATCTTGGCACAAAGCCACATCAACGTCTCAAAAGGTTCAACAACCATTTTAAAGTCATAAATAGTTCATAGAAAATACGTAAAAGAATAGAAACAACGACAAAGTCCCATCCCGTTACGTATCAGAGCATCCTAAGACACCACACACAACGGATTCCTCATATATACGCACCTAAGCTTGATTACCTGCACTTGCCCACAAGGCGGCAATTCCAACATAAGCGGTGAGAAACACAATCAATAATATATATCATATAATTCAATAATTAATGACAAACCACATAAAATCATCACTTCAATCACATTGTAAATAGATAGTATTTAACATAAACACATCACAATTCATCACATTTATTCACTTTAACAACATCACAAAATCATCTTCACATCATCACTTAAACAACATCACAAACGACACGACTCGACAATGCAACTCTACACTTAGACATCATGCATGTGGTACCATTATTTTAAGCATTAATATGCTTCACCGCCACTTTGAGCAAAAGCTCCATCGCCACTTTTATGCATATGCAATGGACTCACACTTATAACTTAAATAAGTTAAACAACTTAACACTGACTTCGACAACAATAATAATTGTGCCTAAACTCTTTAAGACTCCCTCCCAAACCTTGACGTTGACAAGGACTTCTCTCCACAATATTCTTAATTCGTCACCTAACTTCATAAATTCATATAAAATTATTCGCAAGGTATTTTTGTGTCAAACCAACGCCATTGGAAAGACAATTTAACTATCTACAACTTTCGCGTTTACAACTAAGGTCAATTCTGTGCCGATCAATACCAGTTTTTATTTCAAATTCGGGTACAGAAACTGAAATTTCACTGTGACCTACGTGTAGTAATTTGACCATAACTTAAGTTCTAAGAATGATTTTGAAGTCAAACCAAAGCCATTAAAAAGCTAACACAATTATCTACAACTTTCATGTTTACACCAAAACCCAGTTCAAAACAGAAACATGTGAAAAAGGCACAAGAACATGAAATAGGAGATGCTGTCACTGTGCAGCTATCGGGAAAAGTGACATTTTCCACCCAAAAATCCCATTTTTAATCCCTTAATCACCCCAATGTATTTGAAATCTTGTTTACAGATCATATATGCAGCAAAAGAGTCAAAACAACATACAATTATGCATGAACCGACATAAATCATCACATTTATCATAAACCTAACCCTAGAACATATTCATCCATCAAAAATCAAACTAACATATATATTATTGAAAGGAATCCCACCCTTACCTTAATTCAGCAACGCAAGAAAATTCTACAGCAAAAACGATCCCTTTCCTCTTCTTCCTAGCTTCCTCTTGGTCCTTCTCAAAACTCCCTCAAAACTCACCTTTTCCCAATTGCACGTGAAAACGTTTTCTTCTTTTTTTCTTAACCTAATTCTCTATTTATATAACTCTTAAACAATTTATTTTATTTCCACTTAACCCTTAATCTTCCTAAAATTTCATAACAACCAAATCTCAAACTCTTATTTTTACACCAAATAACACATATTAGCATATTTCATCAAAATATATATTATAAATCAAATTATAATACACTAAAAATACAATAAATTAATAAAATATTAAATATTAAAAGTAGGGTGTTACATCATCAAAGATATAGAAACTAGGTAAGGATGTGGCTGTCTATGCTAATTCATGGTTAACCTCATTCATTTATCTCTTAATGAACTCAACATGAAAATTTGTTAAATGAAGAGAACAATAGCTCAAAATTTGGTGATGTCCATTATAGCTCAAGAGTTTTGTTATATGTTGTTGTCCATAATAGCTCAAAATTTAGTGATATCATCATTGCTCCAATTGAAATAGTCAACCTCAAAATCAACATTTGGTAGCCATAAATCATTGTATCCACCGAATAACATGATGCAAACCCAATGTTTCTCCTACATTTATTGAGCATAACCGGTGGACCACATAGTTTTGGCAAGTACAAAACACCCTTTTTCACCATGAATAGAATATACATGCCTATCCCCGACTTGTTTTTCGAAGCCGAAAAGGAAACATTGACGTTGCATTTTAACCTTCCACACATTGGTTTCTTCCACCTGTAGCCAACATGCCTGCTGGCCGCGACCTGATCTGTAGCAGCTGCATTTCCAGGCTGATAGTCTTGCGCTTGCTGATTTTTATTAGTCTCTAATCCTCAAAAAGGTGCTTGGCTCTCCCCACAATATTGTTGTTAGTCTCTGTCATTTGCCGTAGCTTATGAGAGAGATCGTTATGTACTCCCTCGAGATTGGTTTTCTCATGCTTTATAATCAAGGCAATAAAAAATGAGGTGATTGCCTTATATAACTGAAGTCTTGAAGAAGCTAAATTGGAAACCACAATATCAAATCTTTTATTTCCATCACAACTTCAAACCGCCCCTTTTATTTCCTCCATAGTGAATGGGTTTGTAAGAGCTAAATCTTCCTCAACCGAAAGTTGAGCAAAGTGTACTCCAGATAGGATCGACCTATAATAATCCATTGTATTTTCATACAGTCTTTGACTTCTTTAACACTTCAAGTAACACTCGTGATTTAACATTGGCAAGATTAGAATTTTGTCTATTTAATGTAGGATTTTGTTGTGAACTATTGCACAATGAAGAAGACAAGAGAAAGAATCATAACAAGAGAGATGGCTTGCAGTACAAGCAAGATGGTTAGAGTACATTTTAGGCATTTACTCTTTTCTCTTTTGATCTAGTTATAGTTAGTTTCACTTCTTATGCTTCCATTGTATAAATACTCTTGTACTCCTTCATTCATTAATAAGATTTTTCCCTCTTTTAT
Source organism: Medicago lupulina (assembly GCA_958299785.1). Classification (NCBI taxonomy): domain Eukaryota; kingdom Viridiplantae; phylum Streptophyta; class Magnoliopsida; order Fabales; family Fabaceae; genus Medicago; species Medicago lupulina. The sequence goes on along the minus strand of OY283144.1, from coordinate 32,374,439 downwards.
TCATTTCATAATATGAACCAAAATTCTTCTTGTTCTGAATAATTTATGATTGTTGTGTGTTTTGTTTCTAAGATGATTATGCAAGCATGACTGATGTAAAATAATTAATGTTATGCTTTGTGTTTTTTGATCTTGTGCATTTCGATAAACTTTGAGATCTGGATGGAATCAAACATGAAGTCTCGTGTAAATGAAATTTGAATGGACATTGAAAGTCATCAAAATTCATTGAGGGAATTTCTTTGTCATTGAGACGATGTTTCGGGAATTTTGCGATATCAGAGCCTAGGAATGAGAAAAATTCTGGAAAAGAAATATTGGCAAATGGATAGTGTTTTTCAAGTGATGAGATAATTTTAAATTCTATAAAGGTAGAATAGAACTTTGTCAGCTACATGTTTCTTGAACGGCGAGAAATGAATCCAGTTTTATTCCAAAGCCTCCACCATTATATAAACTCAATCCCTTCACAAAAATCATTTCATCTAAAAATCTCTCTCTCCTACCTCTCTCACTCTTGTTTGTGCAGGCAGCGTCGTCGTTTCGTGACCAAATGGCATGATCGTGATACCAAATTGGAGCCCTGGCAAAACTTCACCCATCCCCGTGTGTTACATCATCGATTTGAGAGCTAACCCCTTCCATTTCCCACTAGGGTACCATTTTTCCTGTGTTGTCCCTTTTGTTGCTTTGCGAATGTGGGTTCGATTATCCTCATGAGAATTTATTTTAAAGGGATTTCACGTTTTTCCTCTCTAAATTCTTGTTGTAAAATTTAGTAGCGAAATTATAAAGAGATTTCATGTTTTCTCTCTAAATTTCTCTCACTAATTTTTATTTTTTAGTAGTGTTTTGTAATTGATTTATTGCACTTTTAAATGAAACACAGAGGGATTCGACAATAATAAACACAAGATCAACAAAGAAGAGGTTGACAAACCATGAGTGTGAAGAATATCGAACCACGACGCATTCTTCCTACAAATGTGAACAGTGAAGAATGTGGCTATTTCCCTAAAAAAAATGTGGTTATTTCAATGACGTGTTATATCAAGACTTTAATTCTTTATAAATAAGGATTTTAACAAAGAATAAATGGTCTGGTACTTAATTTCTAAAGCCTGGTCCTAACTAGAAACAGACTCAAGTTTTCTAGAACATTAAATATATCTTTCATCTTTTTTTTGAATAAAAAAATGAAATATATAGTCAATGTTTTAAAAAACTTGAGTCTATTGCCATCTTATTTAACTTTTCTTCGATTATTGTAATGTCAATTCAAAGTGATGATTTACTCTTCAATCAGTTCTTAATTCAAAGCATCATTTTACATTACTTTACTTTCTTGCGAATTTAAATTTCAAGTCATTTGTCTTTTCTGTCTTTTAAACTAAAGTCTTTTTACTTTTAAATTCTTTATTTATAACTGCAATTTCGATTTCAAGTCAATTAATTTCAAAGTAAATCAACCTTAAACTCTTTCTTAGCCAATTTCGACCATAATCCTAAATTTAATTTGGAGATATTTTCAAAACCAACTATTTGATTCGTGAGTCTACCTATTAACTCGTTCAGACTCCCGCAATCACATTGATTAACCATTTATTTGTGTTTTTTTTAACAAGTCAAAATGGAATATATTAAGACCTTAAACACATTCTCCCTAGCACAAGACGTACCGGAGGGAACACCAAAGTTTTATAACACAAAAAGTCGTTAAAAAACAACTGTAAATCTAAGAGTTAACCATTGCACAAACAAACCAAAGGGCAAAGTCACCAACTATGATAAACTAAAGGAAAGCTAGGGAATTTTGCCTTCAACCACCAAAAAGATAGCAGCCTAGTTTTGTCCAAGAGATGAGGGATTGAGTTCTTATTATTAAAAATCATGTTGTTCCTTTCATTTCAAAGAACCCAAACGTAAACGAATTGGGTTAAAGATATTAATGATAGGGCTGAGCATGTAGTCCGAACCCGCCCGAAAACTGAGATATCCGAGTAAACCGCGATTCATACGGGTCGGGGCGAAACGGGCTTCGGGTAAAGAAATAGGAAAAACTGGGTCCATGTGAGTTCATACGGTCGGGACCGGTTTTTGCAAATCCAAAACCGACATACCCGTATTACAAGTCAAGAACATTTATTTGTGTTTCGGATTTAATTGACTCTCTCTAGACCAAAAATATATGCAAACAAATGTGTACGTTCAATGGGACAGGTTTAGAGTAACTTGCAAATTTTTAAAAAAACATAACAACTAACATACTAACATATGTCGTTAAAAACACAACTTTATAGGATTAGACTCAACCCTTAAAAACAAGAATTAGACCCAAAAATATCAAAAATCTTTTGCATTATTATTTCAATTTTATTTTTAGAATTAGACAATATTTAAAAATTAAAAAGGAATTATTTTTTTTATAAGATCAATTTATGTTTATCTTTTTCAATGACAACAATAATATAACAAAAAAAAAATATCTTTTTTAATAATAACAACAATATAACAATATTATATGCTCCCTAAAAAACAATATTATATGTGTTTAAAAAAATATATAACAATATTATATGAAAACTAGACTTTTGACCCGTGCGATGCACGGGTCTTCTCGACTATAATAGAGACCAATAAATAATATTTAACCCATAAGATCATGGGTCGATCAATAAACACAAGTTAGATTATTAGAGATACAATATTACAATCAAATAATAATAAAAAAATATAAAGAAAAAATATAAAAATAATACAAAATTATATTGTTGCAAGGGTCAATTTTATTTATTACTTTTATAGTTAAACATAAAAAATTAATGCAGTTCATGGTTCCTAACAAATTATTGAGGGTAGCCGAGTTTGCATGAAAATTAGGGTATTATGTTTGTAAACGTATTCAATAAGTGTACAACAACTTGTCAAAAACAAAACTACAGAAACAATAGGTTAAGTTGTTGCAGAACTAATAAAATAAATAATAAGGATAAGGATTAAGATATCTATTAAATTTTTATAAAAAAAAAATCTACATAAACAATAGGTTAAGTTGATGCAGAACTAATAAAATTAATAAATAATAAGGATAAAGATTAAGATATCTATTAAATTTTTGCTTTGAAAAAAATTCATGGTTATTAGAAACAAAAATGAAAAATGATGCAAATTTAGAGCCAAAATTTTAGGATAGAGTTGTTGCAAATTAGTGGAGGGAAAAAATTAGGTTAAGACTTAACCAAATTAATAAATAAGGACTAGATTTTAGACCCGTGCGATGCACGGGAAGTAAGATATGAAATTGATTAATAAATAAGGTAATTGTAAATTAAATAATAATAGTTGTAACAGAGCATGAATTAATGTGTACCAAATAAAACAATAAAAACTTGAAGTATTTAAGATTCTCGTTATCACATCAGATAGACAAATAAAAGAAAAACCAAATGCAACTACTAATATAAGTTTGTCTTAAGTAACATTATGCAAATTTGTGGATAATAAAGTGGTATCAATTCTCAACACTTGGATCGATAAAACTCAGTTTAGAGTCCATGACTTTTGCTGATTCCAAATCAAAAATTCATCATAAAGATGATGATCAACATGGCATGAAATAGAGTAAATTTGTGTTATTAAAAACGGTTTTTTTAAATAACATAAATTATAAAGAGAAATACAAATTACATAACCATATAAAAAAGTATAAGAAAAATACATAACATATGGTTAATTTGTGAAACAAATTAACTTGATAAGTATTAACTTTTATGTCAACAACAAAGTTCAAAATATTATTTCTAACACACGCGTGCGCGCGCGCGCCCACACACACACACACACACACATATATATATATATATGGAAAGAAATGTATTATTTTAAATAAAAGTGTTTTGAAATACACAGTAAGATGCACGCAACAATAAACAATATGTGTATGTGTAAATTACCCATCTTAAATTTTGAAAGACTTCTTTGTAGACAACATTATAAGTTTTGTTGGAGAGACGTCCTTTGTAACCACAAATCAGTAACTTCAGCCCAGCACGTGAAATAACGCGTGAAAGAGCGACATATAATTGTCCGTGTGAAAATATGGGTTTTGGAAGATATATTCCAACATTTTTAAGAGATTGTCCTTGGCTCTTATTGATAGTCATCACAAATGAGACTACAATAGGAAACTGTTTACGTTGAAATGTGAAAGGAAGTTTTGTATCAGATGGAGATGGAGACAAAGTCAATCTTGGGATATAAACCTTTTGTCCAATATTGTTTCCTGATATTATCTTTCCCTCAAGTATGAAATTCCCCATTTGCGTAATTATAAGGCGTGTACCATTGCATAATCCCAACGGTTGATCAATATTTCTCAATAACATAATTGGAACTCCAACCTTGAGATTTAACTCATAGTTTGGCAAACCTGAAGATTTGATGGTGTTTAAAAATTCTGAAGTGAGAATCTTATCAGGACTATTAATATTTTCATCCTGTGTAGACGGACTATCAGCACTTAAGTATGTTTTTTTCTCACCAGGAATCATCGATAAAATGCAATTGTTCAGTGAATCAACAATATCATTGGTGGGAGCTAATATTGTCCTATCTTGAAAAAATGAAATATCACTCATATTCTCCAAAAGTGATGGATATGTGCTATTAACAATTGAAGCAATTGGGTCACCTGAGTTCTTGATCAACATGTCATCTGGTATTTCAATTTCAGCTTCCCCATCATTGTTTTCTCCGATATTTCCATCTCCAACATTTAAAATCCAGTCAGGGTCACCAACACAAGTGATTTTTGGTTACCTTCACATCTTTCAATAGAGAATATATATATATATATATATATATATATATATATATATATATATATATATATATATAGCTAGAGGGATATTGATGTGGAAAAAAACCATAAACATGTTATTTTTGGATGTACGACACATGTAGCAAAGTACCAAATGTCATAACAACCAAAATAGAAAAATGTCAAGTAAATAAACTTCCAAAACAATCAAAAAAAGTACTTATTCCGAAGAAAAAAAATCAAAATAAAATAAATCTAAGTAGTCTAGCCAAAGAGGAGCTAAAATATCAATATTTAGGTTCTTGCTTAATTTTGACAACTTTCTGCATTTTAGTGGTTGATGACAGAGTTCGACAATCAACGTCATTATGTGTTGCATCTGAGTCAGCATATCTCTTTCTCAAAGACTTGGATGGATTTGTATCTTTAGCAATAGAATTGACTTAATCACCAAGAAGCTACACGAATAAACATTCATAGCCATAGTTAATTTAATAAGTTTTATGATTACTTTTAAAGGAGATATAAAGAATATTTAACTACCTTCATGTTTTCATTGGTTTGGGGAGTAATAGGACCCATGAAATCAACATTATCCTCTTCTTCACCATTATGAGGAGCAGCATGTAACAGCCCGTTTTTCGTGTTTGTTTTATTTTAATTATTTTATTTTGTGTATTATTGTGTGCATTTTCATATGTTTGTGCATTTGAGGGGTAATTAGTAATTTGGGAGGATAGCGTTTTATCGTTTTTCTAAGATAGGACCGTTTTATTAATTAAGTTGTCGGAGCGCGTTAATTAATTAGTTATCGTTGGTGTGTATTTAGTAGATTGGTGTGAGCCCATTCGTTTATTCATTTGTGTGTTTAAGGCCCATTAAGGGAGAGGGAGTATATAAGCTTAGTTTTTAGTAACTAGGTTAGAAACTTGTTCATTTTCACACAAACACAAGAGGAGGCAAATTGGGGCTAGAGAGAAGAACAAGAGAAAGGGTTGAAGAGCTAGAAGAGGGTTTCACACCTAGGAGCTAAATTGAAGCTAGAATTGTTGATTCTTGGTGCTAGAGGTAAGGGGGTTAGGCTTCACTCATAATTTCATAATTTTGCATTTTTCCCATTTTTGTGGAATTGTTGGATTGAACCTAATTGATGTGAAATTCGTGCATAATTGTTGCTGTTATGTTTAAGAACATGAATTGCATGATAAATGTATGACTATATGCGAATTAACATGTTGAAATGCATAAGTGTTGGTGTTTTGTGTTCTTGAGCAAATTTGATGCAAAATGAAGTTGTGAGGTTGAAATATGCATAAATTTGTGTTCATTAGTTGTTATTGATGATTGTTAAACTGTTGGAATCAAATTTGTTGAACTGGAATCGTAGTTTATGGATTTGAGTAGAAATTTGTGGTTGTGTTGGTGTTTTGAGAAAGTATTATGATTTTGGTAAAATGAGTTGAATTGTGATTTCTATTGATTGATTCATGTTTGTTTAAGTGTATTGAAGTTACTGTGACCCATAAACACTTTCTGGAACATGTTTTGGGGACTGGGGTAATCAAAATTGGGATTTTTAGGTGAAAATGGGTTGAACCCGAAACTGTGTTTTCCTGAAGTTTGCTTCTGAAGTATGCTCCTGAAGTTCGCTTCTGAAGTCAGCTCCTGAAGTTCGCTTCTGAAGTCTGCTCCTGAAGTGCGCTCCTGAAGTTCGCTTCTGAAGTCTGCTTCTGAAGTTGCTTCTGAAGTTCTGCTTCTGAACAGCACCCCCTGTTCTGCGTTCTGGTGCCTTTTTCTCACATTTCTGTTTTGAATTGGCTTTTGGTGCAAACATGAAAGTTGTAGATAATTGAATTAGCTTTCCAATGGCTTTGGATTGACGTGAAAATGTTTTGTGGATTTTAAGTTATGATTAAATTACTCAACGTGGGTCTTGAGGAAACTTTAAGAAAACTTAACATAACTTATTCCAAATTAGTCCAAAACCTATGGTTGGTTTCCAAACTTCAAAACTTCAGTATTAGAGGTTTAATTGAGATGTTTTATGAGTATTTAACTTATGTCTTGTTGAATCAAGATTGATTTTTCTTCTGAAAAATGTTTTGGTTTTGCAAATGACTAAGTGTGCCGAATTTCATGATCTTATTAAATTCTTCATTTGTGGCCGATGAAATGCTTATGTAATCTCTACTGTACACATATGTGAATTATGAGAATACATGGCATAGGCAATTGAGCTCGTTATTTGGTTTTGGTTCTTAACCTTCAAATATTTTCAAAGTTGTGAAATGAGACGAACTTGTGTAATTCTTACCTTGAAGTTTATTTGATGGTGAACCTTTTTAGATATGGATTCCTATGGTTAATTGTATGTTTGTGAATGAAGTTGGATAATGATAATGTGAAATATCATGACCTCGCATGTTATCTTCTTTACTTGAAATATATGAAGTGTTGCTTGTTCATGATGAACTATGTGAAGAATGTGATAATGTTGATTGTATACATGTTCAAAGGTGATGAATATATGTATGTTGTATGTATGTGCAATTGTTGATGTGTGCATACTTGATTAAATGACCTTGGTGATGATTGCATAATTGTATGCATGGTTTAGGTGATGATTGCATAGTTGTATATGCATGTTTTGGAGAATTGTGTATGAGCATATGTATTGAGTCAAGTCATATGTTCATGCATTCATTGTTGAGGTGGCGGACGTATGTCCAAAGTGTAAGGCAGGTGTGAACCTTACACTCGATGTGTTTGTTGCATCGGAGGTGACGACCTTGAGGTGACTTGGTACCACATGCATCTAGATGAGTCTAGAGACATTGCATGAATTGTTGTGAGTTGAATTGCATATGAATTGTGCATGGTGATTGTGTTTGGAGTTTGATAATTGACTTGGTTGAATTGTGATATGTATGTGATACATTCAAATTATGTGAACTTGAAATGATGCCCATGAATGATATTGAATGAGATAAATGTGGAGATACCATGAGTATATGTTTGGTAATGTTGTTTATCATTCTTGGAATATACGACCATTATTTCAACGTTCTTGCTTATCTGTTTATGGATTATGATGATGTAATGCTAACCCTCAGTGGTTTACCACCTGCCTTTCCGTATGGACGGGTAGATGGAGTGCAGGATGCTTAGTTGCTTGCTTTGATGTTGCCGAGGAGCGGGAGTTCCTCTTTTTGTGCAAGTGTCTAGATTAGGGCTCTGATCTAGGGTTGTCATTGCATGTTATATTTATTTTATGACTATGAAGTTTTGGAGTTGAGATTTAATTGTTATGAGTTTGAGATCATGTGTTATTTATCATGAGATTTTGGAGATGTTATTTACATGGTTTACATATATTCCGCTGCTATGCTTATGTAATTGATAAATTATCCATGTTTGTTTTTGGATTTGTTGGTGACGTAACATCTATTTCTTGCATATGCTCTGATGTATTCTCGCGTTTATCGTTTATTAGAAATAGGGTGTTACACAGCAACACACTCAACATGATACTTTTTCTTAAACTCATCAATGATTTCATTGTCACCGGACATCTTTTTGACTGCATAGGTATAAAACATCTGCTCAACATTTTTTTTATTGATTTCCAGTTTGAAAAGCATATCCTTGTCACGTAAGGTGTCAAACTTGGTTGGATAATCATCTGAGGCCTTTCCCTGATTTTGATTTGTAGTAGTAAACAATTAAGACAAATGTTTATTGTTTTAATAATATTACATAAAAAAAAAATACAAAAAATAATATACTTAAGTTCGTTACCGATTTCATTAGTTCTTTTGTAGTCTTTCGAAAGTGTTGTGAAATAACTCCATCAAACAGCACAAAGGTAGTTGACCCAATATCATCCATAACATGAATGTGCACCATAAACCTAAAATGAAAAGTGAATATACATAAAAGATTCAGTAGCCTTATAAAGAATCACTAACCAAAAAATCACTGACCAAAAGAAAAAAGTGGTGATGATGCAACTTGTCATTTATATAATCATATACATAGTAAGTTATTAGAAGAAAAAATCTGAGTAGAAAAAATAATTGAGTTTAGCCTAAAAAAATCTGAGTGAAAAATAAGAAAAATTAATATGGAAAACATTACCTTTTGGTAGTATCGACTAATGTATCACAGTTTTCACAAAAGTATTTTGTACAAACAGGTTCAACCTTCTTCCAACACTTAACACATGAAACGTAGCACCACTTCTTATTGGTGTCTATGTCAATAATTTTAGCCAAGACAACACAGACACCCACCTGGATAATTATTAAATTTAAAGAATAATAATTAAAAAATTAAAATACAAAGATATGGTTTAAAAAATATTTAACAACATAGTATAATAGTATAAGTCAAAGCAAATCAGTGTAAAGTTCTAGACCTGTTTAGCTTGTGTGATATCTGAAATTGTCATTTTTTTTGTTTGGAGTAGATCATTAGACAAAGAAAGTGAAGATTGTCTTGTCATCTAGGTGACCCCGTGCGTCAAAGATGCATTGCCGGTTTCAAATCTATCGTAAAATATAAGAAAATCATAAAGAAAAAAAATCCAAAAATTATCAATATATAATATATGTGTAATAACGATAGGTTAGTGCATACCTTTTCTTGTAGGTGCAACATTGTTTAATGTTGGGATTTATAAGCAACTTGGTTTCATTGAATGCATTGGTGTAACACCCCGTTTCCCAAAAATCGCAACGGAAAAGATAAATCAGAGTAACATCATAAAACGGAGTATTACGCTTCTATTTCATTCAAGTAATAAATAAGAAAATTTCTATTTATTTAAATCAATCCTGTCAACAATATTCACTGAAATCGCAGCGGAAAATATAACAATATTTTATTCAACAATTGTTCCATCAAAGTTTGGCACTAAGGCCTCAACGTGGTTCATAGTAGTAATTAAAATCAACATAATTTTTTTTCAACATAAAATCATAAAACTAATACGTAACAAGGAAAATCCAAAAAAATCAAGCCCGCCCCGTTACGTATCAGAGCACCTAGACACGTGAGGAGTCCACTCACATCAACAGCTAGTCCTAGAAATCTGCACTTGCCCACAAGGCGACAATTCCAACAGAAGGGGTGAGATCACAATTCAATAATTAAAAGCATAATAAATCATGCAACATATAAATCAACTTAACAACATAATCATCATCTCATCAATAATTCATAATTCATTATTCAACAAAATCAAAAAAAAATTAGCTTTAAGCTTCATCATCTTATCCTTCATTAAATCCATCTTCTCATCTCAAGACACGACTCGACTCGACTCAACAAATGCAACGACACGACTCGACTCGACTATGCAAGACTCTTATGCATGTGGTACCAAACAGAGCATCAAGCCCCCAACTTCCAATGCCTTAATTCGGCTACAGGGCATCAAGCCCCCATCTTAAAAACGGAGCATCAAGCCCCCATCTTAGAATACGGAGCATCAAGCCCCCAACGTCCAATATCCGACACGACGACTAACAACAACTTTACAACAACATCTCAATGCCCAAACTAGGCCAACGTGGTTTACAACATAGAAAACAATGTCTTACGACTCGATGACCTTGACGTTGACAAAGACTTCTCTCCACAATATTCTTAATTCGTTACATAACTTCATAAATTCATATAAAATTATTCGCAAGATATTTTTGTGTCAAACCAACGCCATTGGAAAGACAATTCAACTATCTACAACTTTCGCGTTTACAACTAAGGCCAATTCTATACCGATCAATACCAGTTTTTATTTCAAATTTGGGTACAGAAACTGAAATTTCACTGTGACCTACGTGTAGTAATTTGACGATAACTTAAGTTCTAAGAATGATTTTGAAGTCAAACCAAAGCCATTAAAAATCTAACATTTTTGTCTACAACTTTCGTGTTTACACCTAAGACAAATTTTGTACCTATCAGTACCAGTTTTTATTTCAAATTCAGGTACAGAAGTGGAAGCGAAAAGTTGTGCTGAAATCTCATGAAAATTATTGTGACCTACGTGTAGTATTTTGACCATAACTTAATACAACACAAAACACAGCAATCCAACTCCAATTCATGCACAATTCATTAGCTCTATTCATCATCAATTATTCGTTTTACCAACAACCCTATTCTTTCTAAACTTTATCATTCTCAACAATTCTGACACCAATCATTACAGAATAATCAAGCAGCATTCCATACATTAAAATTAACAGTAACAACACACAATTCATCAGTATTCATGGGAATTCACAAATTAAACCCTAAACTCATTTCTACCCGTTTTCTCCTGAACCACTAATCAAACATGAAGAATTAAGCCCTTAATTAGAGAAGTGAAACCCCACCCTTACCTGGTTTGATTGAATTACAAAGGTCCTAGCTTCTCTTGCCTCTTCTCTCTTGCTCTTGGTTTTTCCCCTTTTTCTCAAACTTCTCTGTTTTCACGTAAAATGATTTTTCTTTTCTCTGACTATCCTTTTCTTAACCTCCTTCATTCTAATTAATTTTAATTAATTCCCACTAATTCCTTTGTTTCCTCTTAATTACACCTCCGCCCCCTTAATTCTAAAATATTCTAATTCCTATCTTATTCTTACTAACTATTAATAAAACCATTTAATTAAATAAACAAATCACATAATCACATAAATCAATTAAATAGGACTCTAAACTCTACCAAAAATAAAATAAACGGGCGTTACAATTGGCAATCCCATACTTACCTGTTAATACAATACACCAAAAATTATTAAGTGTTATATATCATTAACAATATAAAGAAATTAAAAATAATTACTTTAAAAAGATAATCTCATTACCATCAAAAACTTTAAGTCGACATAGATGAATAACAACTACGATAGAAAAAGTATCTTCATTTTTGCTTAGATAGCTATTCATTTGTTCAGCAAAATGACCCCATAGAGTACAAATGATTGTATTGCTCCTGAAATTTGCAAAATAATTTTTTATTACACTCAGAATAATAATTTAAAAAAACATCTACATATGTAGTTAAAACAAAGATAAAAAAAATTAATAAAAAAAAAACTCCACTAACTCAAGGTCTTCAGGAGTCAAGTACAAGAGTTTAATCATCTTTCCTTTTACTTGAACATCCTTAATGTTAGTCGTCCCAACCACATGACCAATGACATCTACTAATAAACATGGTTGTAGAATCATAAAGAAGAAATCATAAAAATCTAAAAATAAGTTAATATTTAATTTATAATATTAGTATAAAGTACTAACCCATTAAAACACTGTTGTCATACCCTCATTTTGGACCTAAAAATACTCATTCAAATTCCTCTGCTATTTTCTAATGCTCTCAAATCCACCGTGTTTTCTACTGTGCTTCAACTGCATACATTACTGTTTCAGTCTTTTAAATTTTTGCATAAAATCGTACAAAAGGGTATTTTGGTCATTTCCTACAAAGGAACCCATTTTCAGTCCCTACAATTTGTCCCTGAGTCTTTTTCTGTTTGTTTGCATAAACCCTTAATCAAGTTTTGTCAAAAATCATCTTAGTTTTGCATCTGAGTCAGTCTGAGTCGTTTTTGCCCTAGGGGCATTTTGGTCTTTTCACATCAAATAAATTTTGGGCAGAGAGGTATTTTAAAATACCTCATTTTTGGTAATTTGTTCGTTTTAGTCCATTTTGTCAGTTTTAACTGTTTCACTTTACGTTGTTTTCAAGTTACCCTTTACCAGTTTTACTTTTTTCAACTTTTGTCATTTAGTCCAAATTTTTATGATAATTGCAATTCAGTCCAAATTTTATACTTTATTACAAATACGCCCCAATTTTTTTTTAATTCTCAAAAACAGTTCAATTTCCTTTTTAAATTCCAAAAACAGTCCAATTTTTATTTTTTTTTATTTTGCAGTTTAGTCCCAAATTCTTTAAAATTTGCATTTTAGTCCTTTTTTCAGATTCAAGTCCAAGGCCACGCAAGCAAGGTCAATTCCACGTGTCATGTTCCTACTGGGTCAGATGCACACATGGCAGGCTATAAATAGTACACAGTGTCAGAATCATACAAATTCAGGCGCCACATCACAAACAGATTCCATTTTCTCTCTCTTGGCAGTTAAGATCAAAATCATAACAAACTCAGAAAAGCTCAAGAACAAACACACAAACCCTAAGTTCCAGAACCAAAATTCAAGCAAATTCCATGGAGTTTTGTGGATTCTCAGAGATTCAAAGCTGAATCATCATCATTGAATCCCTTTTTCTGCAATTCAAGCATCGGATTCGTTGCTGGAAGCAACAAATCCCGAATACGATCACAGAATTGGAATTGAGAAGAAGAGGGAAAGAATTCCAAGGGTTCCGAACCGGTTCAGAGAAGAAAAGAAGAAGGAAAACGAAGAATTCACGGATTCCGAACCATTCAAGAAGGAGAAGAAGCAATTACCAGTTTATTTCCGGATTTCAAAGAGAATCAACACAAAACAGAATCAATTCAAGGATTTCCGAAGAATCAAATCAAAATTCCGGATAAAGCCAGGTAAAATCGCAGAACTTACCCCTTTGTTTCGTTCAAAGCCCACAACGAGCTCTGAAACAACGTAGAACAGTGCGAATCCGTGAAGTTTTGGTTCGGAACCGTAAACCCTAACTTTTTCCGGAAAATTTTTCAAGATTCCAAGGTTTACAACGTTGATTCATCGTTGTAAACCAACGAATCAACAGATAAAAACACATAGAAAGAAGATTTGAACCAAGAAAACGAACCAAAACCGTACGGATTCCGCGAGAGAAAATTCCAGATCTACGTTGTTTCAGTCAATGCATGTAGATTCCAGTAACAGATTCATGTTTAGGATGATAAGACGAAACTTTTAAGCCATAGATCATGTGTTTCTGGGTAGGATTGAACAAGGTTAGGGTTAGGGTTTCAGACATGGAAACGGCGGAGAAGAGAGAAAGAAAGAGAAAGAAAGAAAAAAATGAGGAAAACCGGTTCAGGAGCCTTTTATGTAAGGTAGTAAACCGGGTCGGTTCAAACCCGACCCACTCACCCATGCGCGTGGCCGTTGGATGTTGATCATGTTGGATCCGGATCAATCCAACGCCCCAGAGGCGTCCTGGAGATCCGGATCCATCTATGCTTGGGTTTGGGCCTTTTACCCGCAGGCCTTTGGTTCTTTTTTCAGTTTCTTGAGTTTTTTCTGTTGTGTGCACCTCTGTGTTTGCTATCTGGACCTCTTGCGTGTCTTGACTCCTTTACGAAATTCCAAAAAAATTGTTATGCGTTCTTGGTACATTTGTGACTGTTTTGTGATATTTTACATGTGAAAATTGATAGAAACTTGGCAAGTGCTAATTTCTCATTTGATTGGGGTATTTTGTGTTTTCTTTATGAATTTTCTCGCATGTTTGCCTATCCAAATTTTTGTCCTATGATTTTGGTGAATTAGCACTTGATTCCATGATGATTTACCCCTGTTCTCATAATAGCTCATTGGATTGTGTTAAGTTTGATGCTTTTGTAACATTCTCAATGTTATTAAACTTAGATTTTTTTGATATTTTGCAACTTTGTTAATTTGATTCTTGATACTAATTTGTAGAATATTTTGCAATTTTGTTACATTTGATTCTTGATTGCTATTTTGTGATATTGCCATTTTCTTGTTAAATTTGATCCTTGATTACCATTTTGTGATATTGCCATTTTCTTGTTAAATTTGATTCTTGATTACCATTTTGTGATATTGCCATTTTCTTGTTAAATTTGATTCTTGATTACTATTTTGTGATATTTCCGTTTTCTTGTTAAATTTGATTCTCGATTACTATTTTGTGATATTTCCACTCTCTTGTTAAATTTGATTCTTGATTACCATTTTGTGATGTTTTGCGATTATGTTTAGTTGGATTTTTGATGCCAATTTTGTGATAGTTTGCAATGTTGTTTAGTGCGATTTCGTGCCAATCTTTGTGATAGTTACCATTTGGTTTAGGATTAGTATTGCATTATTATCTTATCTTGTTTCACTAACCACTTTACTCTATGTTCCACGCATACTAAGCATCTCATCTCATTCCCATTTCTTCCTTAACTCCTCCATGCAATTTCCATTAATTCATGTAATATTTTAGGTTTAGTTTACCTTTCTTTAATTTCATGCAAGACTATAGAATGTAAAATAGGACCCGATGTAAAGGACTATGGACTATAATGATGTACACCGACACATGCACCGACACACGCACACACGTTGTATGTCTATCGTTAGGCGTATGTTTAGGACGCGCGATACTTAGAGAAAATTAATCTTTTTAGAAAACAAACAACGTCCATCACTTCAAATATTTTCCAAATAAACCTTGGAGTCAAAACTCCAAAGGATTTTCCCTTTATTTTCTTAATCAAATCAAAATGCAATTAATTTCCAACTTTAACCGTTTTTGTAAATAAATTGGACTAACCTCACTTGTTTTCAATTCTAATGCCTACACGGCCTTTTTCCTTTCTTCAAAACCATTTTCAAAACTAAAATAGAACAAAACTCACAAAAACATTTTGAAAGAGAACTACATGGAATTTTGATCCCTTAAAAGGGTATGTAGGCAAGAGATCCAAAATCTCTCCAAGTCCAATAAAATAAAATCCAATCTTCTTCCTCTCATTCTTAAAACCGATCTTTTTTTTACTAATAGCAATAAAAGCAAAGCGTATACATAAAGCATAGTAAAACGGTTCCTATAGGATACTATAGTCATTGCGGGTGCCTAACACCTTCCCGTGATGAAACCAGCCCCGAACTTAGAATTTCTGAGGTTTTTCTCGGTTTTACCTCCCCCCAAAAAAAATAGAGACATCAATGATTGAAAGGTTCAAATCCAATTAATGATTTGACACCCGAAAATCGCGATGACAGAAATGGCGACTTCACTGGGGAGTTTTAGGGCTACACCTAGTTTTACACGCTTTATGTTTATACTTTGCTTTATTGTTGCATGTAAAATTTTCTCATGTACGTGTGGGGTGAGAATATCAAAAGCCCTATACCCGGGCTGAGTGAACCTAAGATTAGGAAGAGATATAATCGACAATCCATTCCGAGGGTTGCCTCGTGCATTGGATTACGCGATCAATCTCACATAGCCGAGGCATTTTGGAGGTGATGTTGTCGGCGTGTGTTGTCATGCTTAGACACTTTACTTCCAATTGACCGATGAAGGCTATGGACCGTAGTTACCAAACCCATCCTTGGCTTTTCTTAGGACGTAGTGCGGTGGCTAAACCGAGCGTTGTCTCGAAATTTAGTCGTCACGCGATACTACACCCAAACTAAACCTTCTTACGGATAATCATAGACAAACGTTGCTTTGTACTACTATGATATACGGAAGAGAGGTTGTGGTTTGGGAACTTTATAGAACCCTGGTTGTAACACCCCGTTCCCGAAATAACGTAATAATAATATTACTAATAATCATAATCAGAGTTATTCAACAAAACAACGGAGTATCACATTTCTTTTTCAAAATTATTTAAATAGAATATAAAAACTATTTAAAACCAACATACAATATCATCATATTAAAATTCTGCAGCGGAAAGTCTTTATATAAAAATCATGGTCAACGACTACATCATAATATTGGCACTAAAGGCCATCAACATATTTAAATTATTCAACAATTTAACCTCAACAACATCATCTTCAAATAAATGATACATAAAGGAATACAAGAAAGATAACGTTTCCCCATCCCTACTATGTATCAGAGCCCTAGACGCAAGAGCCAACATCACTAGTCTTCACTACCTGCACTTGCCCACAAGGCGGCAATTCCAGCAGAAGGGGTGAGTTCACAAAACAAAGCAATATATAAATATATGAATTCACTAAAATGCATTGAAAACAACAACAGTATTAACAATCAGCAGCATCATCATCAACATCATCAACTCAACATTATCATATTGATTCATCTTAAATTCATATCAATAACAACAACAACACTTGTGGCGACATCTCACCAACAACAATCCCAAAAGGACAACTCACACCTACAACTAATGCAAGACTCCATAACATCTAATGCATTATGCATGTGGTACCATCTACGCGCGTTGAATGCTAAGCATTCCAGGGCAATAAGCCCCCAACAATTTGGATGGTTAAAGCATCCCAGGGCAATAAGCCCCCAACAGTTGAACGATAAAGCGTTCCAGGGCAATAAGCCCCCAACAGGTGAATGATAAACATTCCAGGGCAATAAGCCCCCAACAAATGCAAATGAGTATGAAATGACTCTATGGTGTATATCAGCATACAACCCAACATCTTAATGGAGCATATCAGCATGCAACCAACAACAACAACAACTTAGGATACCCTCCCCAACTGGACAATACCACTCGACATCGATCAACACACCTCAACTTAGCAAAGTATAAATATTTGCACATAAGCATACATAATTCCATCTTAATCATCTTAATATATAAGTTTTATCATCTAAACAATTCTTAATAAATCCAATAAACATCCTAGAAAGCTTAGGTTTGAGTTTAGAACACTTTGGAAAATCACATTTTTGGGTCGCACAGGACCCAGCTCGCTTAAGCGAGCAACATCTCGCTTGAGCGAGTCAAATGACGAAGGTTGGGTTTTAGCTCGCTTGAAGCTCGCTTCTGGTTCGCTTAAGCGAACAGGTCAATTACACTATTCTGGGCGTCTCTCGCTTAAGCGACGGGAATCTCGCTTAAGCGACGCAAATGACGAAGGTTAGCATTTGCTCGCTTGGGGTTCGCTCATGGCTCGCTTAAGCGAGCGGCTAAAAGTTCAGACTGGGCGTAGCAAAGTGTTGCTCGCTTGAGCGAAGGGCATCTCGCTTAAGCGAGTGTTCGTCTGGGCAGAATTACAACCTACGATTCTAACTCCAATTTCATCCAAAAATCCCATTTTTAATCCCCCAATCACCCAAAATGGTTTAGAAACAATGTTTATGGGTTCAAGGCACAACAAAACAGCATAACATATCATAACAACAACATTACAACACAATTCATCAAGAAAATGAGTAATTCAACCTATTCTTAAACCTAGTTCCAAAACTACCAATTTTCAATCCAAATTCATGAAATCATATACATATATATTGACAATTGAAGAGTAAACCCACCCTTACCTTAATTCAGCGAAAATCTACAGCAATTGGATGAATTTCCCTCTTCCCTTGGCTTCTTCTCTCTTTCTCCCAAAACTCTGTTTTTGTTCTACTGTACGTACTCTTGTTTTTCTTATTTCCTTACTGGCTCTCCTATTTCCTTACAAAGTGTAACTCCTTTTCTTTCTTTATTCCCTCACTTAACTTTCTTTTAATTTCATTAACCCCCTCCTAACTCTACTAATTAATCTATATAACTATTATTTCTACTATTTCACTTAAATAATAAAAATCACACAAATAATTATATGATAAATAACAACACATCAAATTATTCACATAACTCACATAAATTATATAAAATACATAAAACATATTAAATCAACCAAAATAATAAAATATCAACTAGGGCGTTACACTGGTTACTACTATCAAAGCCTTAGTTTCACCGGACACCGTGTCCACTTGTTACCTTAGCCCACCGTGCTCTCCTTGTTAAAGCCATGCATACATGCATTCATGCATAAATTTTCTACATGCATTTATCAAAGGGTAAAAACAAACTAAAATTCTTTGCAAATATAACCAGGCATGAAGAGGACTAAGTCTTACAAATTCAAAGAAGTTGATTTGGCTAGCCTAAGGGAGTTGGCGCTCAAAGTTAAGAATCCGACAGGGTTTCGTCTCCGATACGGTGGTTTGCTTGGTATTCTCCGGACTAATGTAGAAGAGAAGCTGGTGCACACTCTGGTGCAATTCTATGACCCGGTTTTCTGTTGCTTCACTTTCTCGGATTTTCAGTTGGTTCCTACACTCGAGGCTTATTCTTGCTTATTGGGTTTACCTATAGCTGAGAAGACACCTTTCACAGGCCCAGGATCTTCTCTTACTCCTCTGGTTATTGCTAAGGATCTGTATCTCAAGACTTCCGATGTGTCTAAGAATCTCACTACTAAGTCTCACATTCAGGGTTTCACCTCAAAGTACCTACTCGAACAGGCTAATCTTGAATCTACTTGTCAGGACACTCTTGAGGCTATTCTTTCACTACTCATCTATGGGCTCGTTCTCTTTCCGAATCTTGACAACTTTGTGGACATGAATGCCATTGAGATCTTCCATTCCAGGAATCCGGTTCCCACTTTGTTAGCTGACATATACCATGCCATCCATGATCGGACTCTCAAGGGCCGTGGATTTATTCTTTGCTGCATACCTCTTCTTTATAGGTGGTTTATTTCTCACCTCCCGAGTTCTTTCCATGCCAACACAGAGAATTGGTCTTATTCACAGCGGATTATGGCTCTTACTCCCGATGAGGTGGTTTGGATCACTCCAGCAGCTCGAGTCAAAGAGATTATTACCGGTTGTGGAGATTTCCTCAATGTACCTTTTCTCGGTACCCGGGGAGGAATCAACTACAATCCCGAGTTAGCCATGAGGCAGTTTGGTTTTCCTATGAGAGCGAAGCCCATCAACCTTGCTACATCTCAGGAGTTCTTCTACTATTCCGATGCCCCCACCGGGCAAAGGAAAGCTTTTACAGATGCTTGGTCTAAGGTTCGTAGGAAGGATGTGAAGCATTTAGGTGTGAGATCCGGTATTGCTCATGAAGCCTATACTCAGTGGGTAATAGACCGAGCTGAAGAGATTGGCATGCCTTACCCTGCTATGAGCCATGTATCTGCATCTACTCCGTCTAGACCATTACCGCTACTTCCCGCGACTCAGGAGATGTATCAGGAGCATCTAGCTATGGAGAGTGAGGAAAAGCGAGCATGGAAAGCCCGTTACAGTGAGGCTGAGAACTTGATCATGACTTTGGATGGCAGAGACGAGCAGAAGGATCATGAGAACCGAATGCTGAAGAAAGAACTAGCCAGAGTTAGGAAGGAGCTTGAGGAGAAGGATGATCTATTGAGGAGAGACTCCAGGAGAGTCAGAGGTCGTCGAGATTTCTTCGCCAGTTATTGTGGTTCAGCTTCAGACTCAGATTCCGAATACTACCCAGTCACTCCTTAGTTCTGGATGATAGGATGGACTTTTGATTATGTTGTTTGTTCAGTTTATGTTTCGGAAGCCTACTCCCTTGGCTCAATTTATCGAAACAACTTGCTTTGAATAATTTGTTAGTCCAAAAATGTTTGCAAAGAATTCTAATTTGTCTAAAGAACCCTTTGGTAATAAAAAGAGTCATTTTTGCATCCGCATTTGCATATCATGCATCATATGCATCATTCATCGGTCACAAAAAACTTCCAAGTGCTCATTGCCTCCTGGTTCTTCTGCCGCAGTGTGAAAAGTGGCTCGTGCTCGAAGGACAGATCAACCTACCAGAGTAAATCAGACTAGACAGTACAGAAGGAGGAATCAAGTAGCTATGGAAGAAGAGAATGCACAGCTCCGCACTGAACTAGCCTCTGTGAGAGAAGAGTTAGCCAAAGCTCTCGACGCCATGACTGCTCTGATAGCCGCTCAAGAACAACCAGTCGTGTCCACTCAGGCAACTACCGAAGCGATTCCCGCCGCATCTCTTGTTATGCCGAGGGGATACCCCTATGGGCTCCCATCTTATTACTCTCCCAATACTGCAGCCGGTGTTTTAGGGGCCGCGACTTCAGGTGCTGCTAATGTTGGTCAGATACCCCCACCAGATCCCACATCTCTTCATACTACCTTGCCTCAGTCAACTGTCTACACAGATCCGATTGTACACTCTACGCCTCAGGGCGCCAATGCTAATGATTACCGTGGAAAAACCCCCGTATTGGGAACTGTGGAAGAAAGAATGGAAGAACTTGCCAGAGAGCTTCGTCGCGAGATTAAGGCCAACCGTGGGAGCAGTGACCTCGTCAGAACCCACGATCTTTGTTTGGTGCCGAGAGTGGATGTTCCCAAGAAATTCAAGGTCCCAGAATTTGACCGCTACAATGGGCTGACTTGCCCCCAGAACCACATCATCAAGTACGTCCGGAAGATGGCTAACCATGCAGATAATGACTCACTTATGATCCATTGCTTCCAGGACACCCTAATGGAAGATGCCGCGGAATGGTATACCGGTTTGAGCAAGGATGATATCCGTACTTTTGATGATCTGGCTACTGCTTTCAAGAGCCACTACGGATTCAACACCAGGCTCAAGCCGAATAGAGAATTCCTCTGATATCTTTCTCAGAAAAAGGACGAAAGCTTTCGCGAATACGCACAGAGGTGGAGAGGGGCAGCTGCCCGTATCACTCCCGCTTTGGACGAGGAAGAAATGACTCAAACATTCTTGAAGACCCTGAGGAAAGATTATGTTGAGAGAATGATTATTGCTGCCCCAAGCAACTTCTCTGAGATGGTCACTATGGGGACCCGCTTGGAGGAAGCCGTCCGAGAGGGGATCATCGTGTTTGAGAAAGGTGAATCTTCGAATGCACCGAAGAAGTACGGCAATGGTCACCATAAGAAAAAGGAATCAGAAGTTGGAATGGTGTCTGCCGGAACCAATCAATCTGCCACTGCCGCTCCTGTCAATGCTACACAACTGCCTCAACCGTATCAATACCTACAGTATGCCCAGCATCCGTTCTATCCGCCGTTCTACCATCAATACCCTTCACTACCGGGCCAACCTCAGGTCCCTGTCAATGCCATCGCCCAACAAATGCAACAACAACCCCTAGCTCAGCAACAACCGCAACAACAACAACAAGGCCCTCAATCTAGACCATCTTTCCCGCCAATACCAATGGCGTATGCTGAACTACTCCCAACTCTGTTACATAAGGGGTATTGCACCACTAGGCCTGGCAAGCCTCCGCCAAACCCATTGCCTCCCAGGTTTCGCTCCGATCTCAGATGTGATTTCCACCAAGGCGCCCTAGGTCATGACGTAGAAGGTTGCTACGCTCTGAAATACATTGTGAAGAAGTTGATCGACCAGGGAAAGCTATCTTTTGAAAACAATGTCCCACACGTACTTGACAATCCACTCCCCAATCATGCCGCTATAAATATGATAGAAGTATGTGAAGAAATCCCTCATCTCAGTGTCCGTAATGTTGCTACACCCCTGGTGCCACTGCATATCAAACTGTGCCAAGCTTCCTTGTTCAGCCACGACCACGCTGCCTGCTGTGAATGTCTTCAGAACCCTATGGGTTGCAGCGTAGTCCAGACTGATATCCAAAGATTGATGAATGACAACTACTTGACTACCAGTGATGTTTGCATGATAGTCCCGATCTTCCACGATACTCTAGTCAAGAGCATGCCCGTCAGGAAGGACGTTGAACCATTGGTCATACGGTTGCCTGGTCCAGTGCCATATACCTCTGCGAAAGCCATCCCGTACAAGTACAGTGCGACTATGTTGGAAAACGGGAAAGAAGTACCTTTGGTGTCCTCAAGCACGGTAGGCAGTATCGCTGAAGTGACGGCTTTGAGGAGCGGCAAGGTCCGACCACTTTTATTCCAGAAGAAAGATGATGTGCAAGTTACAATTCCTGCTGATAAGACTACTCCATTAACAATCCCTCCTGTTGTTGAAAGTACCAGCCGTCCAGGCCATTCCATTGATGATTCCAATCTAGATGAGATTTTGAAGATAATTAAGAAAAGCGATTATAAGATCGTTGATCAGCTGTTACAAACTCCTTCGAAGATATCCATCTTGGCCCTACTCCTCAGTTCGGAGGCCCACAGGAATGTGTTATTGAAAGTGTTGGAACAAGCCTATGTTGACCACGAAGTCATAGAGGATCAATTTGGTGGGATAGTGGCTAACATCACTACTTGCAGTAATCTTTGGTTTGGTGAAGATGAACTTCCGGAGGCAGGAAAGCACCACAACTTGGCCCTGCATATTTCCATGAGCTGCAAAACAGATATGCTGTCCAACGTGTTGGTAAACACTGGGTCGTCGTTGAATGTGATGCCTAAATCGACTTTGGATCAATTGAGTTGTCAAGGAGTTCCTCTGAGAAGGAGTACTTTCCTAGTCAAGGCTTTCGATGGTTCCCGTAAAACTGTGCTCGGAGAAGTAGATCTCCCCATGACTATCGGCCCTGAAACATTCATGATTACTTTCCAGGTTATGGACATAGATGCCTCTTACAGTTGCCTTCTCGGGAGACCGTGGATACACGAAGCTGGGGCAGTCACTTCTACCCTCCATCAGAAGCTAAAGTTCGTAAGGAATGGTAAACTTGTGATAGTGCATGGAGAAGAGGCTTATCTGGTCAGTCAGTTATCATCCTTCTCTTGTATCGAAGCTAAATCTGCCGAGGGAACTGCATTCCAGGGTTTGACTATCGAGGGTGCGGAGCCCAAGAGAGCTAGTGCTGCTATGGCTTCATTGAAAGATCCGCAGAAAGCCGTTCAGGAGGGTCAGGCCGCTGGTTGGGGCCGATTGATACAGCTGCAGGACAACAAACACAAAGAGGGTCTCGGTTTCTCTCCGTCGTCAGGCGTGTCAACTGGAACGTTCCGTAGTGCTGGATTTGCCAATGCAATTCTTGATGGTGATAGTGAAAGAGGGGTTAGACCCACATTTGTGATACCAGGAGGCATTGCAAAGAACTGGAACGTTATCAATCTCCCTGTGTTTGTGCATGATTCTAAGTAATATGTCTTGCTGTTTAGGCTTTGTTTTCAAAATAACAATCCTTCCGCCCTGCCCGAGGCGGAAGTGACTCTTTTGTAAAGGGCATGTTTGTTCCGACATCACCATTATCAATAAAAAACGTCGTTTCTTCCACGACTCTTTTTTCTTTCTTTAATGCTTTTTCCCTTGGAAATAATGGTAATGCCAGAAAAAACCAAATCGTCTGCATCTTCTTATTAATTTCAAAGATCTGCATGAAAACTATTTTCTAAAAATCATCCAATCATGTCACGCAGATCGAACCAAAATGAACCCGTTGAACACAGTGACCCTATGTTTCTCCAAACTGTTGAATCCCCGGTATTCGAGACCGAAGACGAGGATAGTGATGATATACCAGACGAGATCGCCCGGTTGCTTGAGCAAGAAGAGAAGACCATTCGGCCTCATCAGGAGGAGATCGAGCTAATCAACTTGGGTACTGAGGATAACAAGAGAAAGATCAAAGTCGGTGCTGCATTGGAGGAAGGGGTCAAGGAAAGGATCTTCCAACTACTCCGCGAATACTCGGACATTTTTGCATGGTCGTATGAAGACATGCCAGGTTTGGATCCTCAGATTGTGGAGCATCGGATACCGACTAAACCAGACTTTCCTCCTGTCAGACAAAAGTTGAGACGGACACGGCCGGACATGGCTCTGAAGATCAAAGGTGAAGTGCAGAAACAGATCGACGCGGGTTTTCTCATGACAGTTGAGTATCCCGAGTGGGTTGCTAACATTGTGCCTGTGCCGAAGAAGGATGGTAAGGTTCGGATGTGTGTTGACTACAGAGATTTGAATAGAGCAAGCTTGAAAGACAATTTCCCACTGCCTCACATCAATGCGCTTGTTGATAACACTGCCCAGTGTAAGGTGTTCTCCTTCATGGACGGTTTTTCTGGCTATAACCAAATCAAAATGTCACCCAAAGACAGGGAGAAGACGTCGTTCATCACTCCGTGGGGAACTTTCTGTTGTAAAGCGATGCCGTTCGGCCTAATAAATGCTAGTGCTACTTATCAAAGGGGGATGACCACTTTGTTCCATGACATGATTCACAAGGAGGTTGAGGTGTATGTAGATGACATGATTGTCAAGTCGAGCGATGAAGAGCAACACGTCGAATACTTGGCTAAAATGTTTGAAAGGCTGAGGAAGTACAAGCTTCGGCTGAACCCAAACAAATGTACGTTCGGTGTCAGGTCTGGGAGATTGCTAGGCTTCATCGTCAGTCAGAAGGGCATTGAAGTAGATCCTGATAAAGTCCGAGCCATCCGCGAGATGCCGGCCCCGGAAACTGAGAAGCAGGTCAGAGGGTTCCTCGGGCGTTTGAACTACATTTCTAGGTTCATATCTCACATGACTGCAACCTGCGGGCCAATTTTCAAGTTACTCAGGAAGACTCAACCTGTGGTATGGAATGATGAATGCCAAGAAGCTTTCGACAACATCAAGAGTTATTTGCTAGAACCTCCTATCCTCGTTCCGCCGGTGGAGGGAAGGCCATTGATCATGTATCTGTCAGTGTTGGATGAGTCCATGGGATGTGTGCTCGGTCAGCAAGATGAAACTGGAAAGAAAGAGCATGCGATCTACTATTTGAGCAAGAAATTCACCGATTGTGAGACTCGGTATACAATGCTCGAGAAAACCTGTTGTGCACTAGCCTGGGCTGCCAAACGCCTGCGTCATTACTTGATAAATCACACAACTTGGTTGATATCCCGGATGGATCCAATCAAGTATATCTTTGAGAAACCGGCTGTCACTGGAAAGATCGCACGTTGGCAAATGTTACTGTCAGAATATGATATTGTGTTTAAAGCTCAGAAAGCCATTAGAGGGAGTATCCTGGCTGACCATCTCGCTTGCCAGCCGCTTGATGATTATCAACCTTTGAAGTTCGATTTCCCCGACGAAGAGGTCATGTTCTTGAAATCAAGAGACTGTGAAGAACCACTGATCGGTGAAGGTCCAGACCCGGATAGCAAGTGGGGATTGGTCTTTGACGGTGCTGTTAATGCTTATGGCCGAGGAATTGGCGCAGTAATCGTGGCTCCGTAGGGGCATCACATCCCTTTTACAACCCGGATTGTGTTCGAGTGCACCAACAACGTGGCCGAGTACGAAGCGTGCATCCTGGGAATCGAAGAAGCCATCGATATGAGAATCAAACATCTGGACATCTATGGAGACTCTGCACTAGTCATCAACCAGATAAAGGGAGAATGGGAGACCCATCACGCCAATCTGATCCCTTACCGTGATTATGCAAGGCGTCTGTTGACGTATTTCACAAAGGTCGAGTTGCACCATATCCCCCGAGAGGAGAACCAAATGGCCGATGCTCTTGCTACCTTATCTTCCATGCTTCAAGTGAACCATTGGAATCATGTACCGATGATCAAAGTACAACGCTTAGATCGGCCCGCTCATGTGTTTACTGTCAGTGATGCAATTGTACAAACGGGTTCAGACGGAGTTGACAACAAACCCTGGTATTATGATATCAAACAATTTTTGCGAAGCCGTGAGTATCCGCCGGATGCTTCCAACAAAAACAAGAAGACGTTGCGCAGGCTGGCTAGCAAGTTCCTGTTGGATGGGGATGTCCTGTACAAAAGGAATTTCGATATGGTGTTGTTAAGATGTGTTGACGAATGTGAAGCAGAACAGCTAATGCACGATGTGCACGATGGCACCTTTGGGACCCACGCATCGGGGCATGCTATGTCTAGAAAGCTGTTGAGAGCTGGTTACTATTGGATGACCATGGAGCGCGATTGCTATCAATATGCCAGGAAGTGCCACAAATGTCAAATATATGCCGATAAGATCCATGTGCCTCCGCATGGTCTCAATATTATGTCTTCTCCATGGCCTTTCTCTATGTGGGGCATTGATATGATCGGAAGAATTGAACCAAAAGCTTCAAACGGTCATCGTTTTATCCTGGTAGCAATCGATTATTTCACCAAATGGGTCGAAGCTGCATCATATGCCAACGTGACTAAGCAAGTGGTAGTTAAATTCATTAAGAACAATATCATCTGTCGGTATGGTGTTCCTAGCAAGATTATCACTGACAACGGTACCAACCTGAACAATGACATGGTGCAAGCCTTATGTGAGAAATTCAAGATCCAACACCACAATTCTTCTCCTTACAGACCTCAGATGAATGGTGCAGTCGAGGCCGCCAATAAGAACATCAAGAAGATTGTGCAGAAGATGGTAACAACATACAAAGACTGGCATGAGATGTTGCCCTATGCTTTACACGGCTACCGCACTACAGTCCGTAGTTCAACCGGGGCAACGCCTTTTTCTCTTGTATACGGCATGGAAGCAGTCCTCCCATTGGAAGTGGAGATTCCGTCTCTCCGTGTGATTATGGAAGCGAAGTTGTCTGAGGCTGAGTGGTGCCAGAGTCGGTACGACCAGTTGAATTTGATTGAGGAAAGACGCCTGGATGCTTTGGCTCACGGTCAGATGTATCAAACAAGGATGAAAAATGCTTTTGACAAGAAAGTCCGTCCTCGGGAATTCAAAGAGGGTGAACTCGTGTTGAAGAGAAGAATGAATCAGCAACCCGACCCAAGGGGCAAATGGACGCCTAACTATGAAGGACCTTATGTTGTCAAGAAGGCTTTCTCTGGCGGTGCTTTGATTCTCACACACATGGATGGTGTAGAACTTCCGAATCCTGTGAATGCCGATATAGTCAAGAAATACTTTGTCTAGATATGAAAAGAACAGCGTGGTAGGTCGAAAACCCGAAAGGGCGGCCTAGGCAAAAATGCGCTTCCCGGTGGATCGAAAACCCGAAAGGGCGATCCAGGCAAAATAAGGGACAAGAAACAAAAATGTAAAAGCTCGTTGAGATTACATGTAACTCAGGCAAAAATGAGCGTCTCGATGAGCCGAAAACCCGAAAGGGCGGTTCATGCAAAAATGAGATTGAAATAAAAGACAATTGACTATATCTGGCAAGTTACCATTCCTCTTGGGATCTTTGCGACCGATGATTGGCTGTTCTCATCCGAGGTTCCGACGCCTGTGGATTCAAGGGTTTCAGATACCATAGTAGTTACTGTGTTCAATGTACCACCAACCAATAAAATTACCATTTTCCAAGCTTTGTAAATCCGTGGAGTCACGCCTTTGGCTGATTACCACCCTTATACATCGATTTGAGCCTATGCTTTTGTTTGGCACTCTTTTTCTATTCTATTTTCAAAGCTTCGTACAAAAGATTTCTTCTATGTTAATAATGATGCATGTCTGGAATAAACATTATGAAAATTGAAATTTTTTTAAGTATTTTGAAAACAAGTCTGAACAGCTAGGTGCATTCAAATGAACAGGCATGAACAAATCTACATTGATATCAGTTCCAATTCAAGTTGCTAGCAAGCCTTCCCTCCAGTGATGGTCTGTGGTCAATGGCAAGAATGAAAAAACAGAATGAAAAGCATGAAAAACGAATATGCTCGCTAAGTCGAAAACCCGAAAGGGCGGCTTAGGCAAAAATGAGCACCCCGATGGATTGACAACCTTCAAAGGAAATTCAGGCAAAAACAGGGGCATGTGAAAAAAAACCATTCCCCGGTGGGTCGAAAACCTGAAAGGGCGATCCAGGCAAAAATGGGATGATGAAAGAGAAAAAATGAAAAAACAAACATGCAAAAAGCATTGACCGCGGATGCGATGTCCGAAGCATTTACGTGACTGTTCCAACAAGCAGCAATACCATTCAGACTGTTTTCCTCTATGATTTTACAGCTTCCTACTTTCAAGTGTTGGTCTCGATGTATCTTCGAACGACTGCATCCCCAGAAGAGGAACTTTTGCAAATATGTGTCCAAGCGCGAGCCACTACGTGCCCCAATATTCCAATGTTTCGTCTG
This sequence comes from Medicago lupulina, assembly GCA_958299785.1. Taxonomy (NCBI): domain Eukaryota; kingdom Viridiplantae; phylum Streptophyta; class Magnoliopsida; order Fabales; family Fabaceae; genus Medicago; species Medicago lupulina. Next base: position 32,345,889 of record OY283144.1, on the reverse strand, counting down.
TCTCTGCGAAATCATGTCTACAAATTGCCAATCATCATGCATTTCAAAACATTCATACATGCATAATCATGCACCCTATGTGTTCATGCATTTGATAAAATTGTTATGCTATTCATACGCATCTGCATTCTCAATTCCTATGTTAATCTCAATCAAAATCAATCTTGTCAACTTCAAATTTCTTCTGCCAACAATAAATGTCTACTGTCATGTCAATTTCAAAGTTCAGCAGTCTTGTCAACATTCCTGTCAAATTCAAGCTCCTGCAGTTATGTCAATCAAATTTAAGTCTTTTTCAAATACAATTCGTTTCTGTTATCGGTCAAGCAGCAGGTTCGCATCCAAGAACAGCTTGTACCTGTCAATTTGTTTTGGTTATCGGTCAAGTAGCAAGTTCGCATCCAAGAACAGCTTGTACCTACCCTGTTGATATCCGCCGAGCGACTAGTTCAGATCCAAGAACAGCTCGTGCTTTCTATTTTGTTTCCTGTCAGCCAAGTAACTAGTTCGTGTCCAAGAACGGCTTGTGCTTCCTACTTTTTCTTTCGGCCAAGTAACCAGTTCGTGTCCAAGAACAGCTTGTGCTTTCTATATTTTCTTTCAGCCAAGTGACCAGCTCAAATACAAGAGCAGCTTGCGCCCTTTGTTGCCAATGTTCCCGGTCAAGTGGCCAGTTCGCATCCAAGAACAGCTTGTACCCGTCAAATTTGCTATCGAGTCTCCCCAGTGAGTCTTGTTATTCTGTTAATGTCAATCAGTCCCGCAATGGATACGACATACTCCTTTTTGCTATTCTGTTAATGTCTACCAATCCCGCAATGGATATGACATATTTTGTTAAATTCAATTCTCAGTTTGTCTTGCATTCATAACACAAATGTTGCATGGCATACATGACATTTACAAATGTATTTTTACGCCCAAAATCAGTGCAAATGTCGATATTTAAGTATCTTCGTCGCGTCAAGCCAAAGACTCCGTCTCTTGACTCTCCAGACAAAGAAACTTAAATAGGGGCAGCTGTCATACCCTCATTTTGGACCTAAAAATACTCATTCAAATTCCTCTGCTATTTTCTAATGCTCTCAAATCCACCGTGTTTTCTACTGTGCTTCAACTGCATACATTACTGTTTCAGTCTTTTAAATTTTTGCATAAAATCGTACAAAAGGGTATTTTGGTCATTTCCTACAAAGGAACCCATTTTCAGTCCCTACAATTTGTCCCTGAGTCTTTTTCTGTTTGTTTGCATAAACCCTTAATCAAGTTTTGTCAAAAATCATCTTAGTTTTGCATCTGAGTCAGTCTGAGTCGTTTTTGCCCTAGGGGCATTTTGGTCTTTTCACATCAAATAAATTTTGGGCAGAGAGGTATTTTAAAATACCTCATTTTTGGTAATTTGTTCGTTTTAGTCCATTTTGTCAGTTTTAACTGTTTCACTTTACGTTGTTTTCAAGTTACCCTTTACCAGTTTTACTTTTTTCAACTTTTGCCATTTAGTCCAAATTTTTATGATAATTGCAATTCAGTCCAAATTTTATACTTTATTACAAATACGCCCCAATTTCTTTTTAATTCTCAAAAACAGTTCAATTTCCTTTTTAAATTCCAAAAACAGTCCAATTTTTCTTTTTTTTATTTTGCAGTTTAGTCCCAAATTCTTTAAAATTTGCATTTTAGTCCTTTTTTCAGATTCAAGTCCAAGGCCACGCAAGCAAGGTCAATTCCACGTGTCACGTTCCTACTGGGTCAGATGCACACATGGCAGGCTATAAATAGTACACAGTGTCAGAATCATACAAATTCAGGCGCCACATCACAAACAGATTCCATTTTCTCTCTCTTGGCAGTTAAGATCAAAATCATAACAAACTCAGAAAAGCTCAAGAACAAACACACAAACCCTAAGTTCCAGAACCAAAATTCAAGCAAATTCCATGGAGTTTTGCGGATTCTCAGAGATTCAAAGCTGAATCATCATCATTGAATCCCTTTTTCTGCAATTCAAGCATCGGATTCGTTGCTGGAAGCAACAAATCCCGAATACGATCACAGAATTGGAATTGAGAAGAAGAGGGAAAGAATTCCAAGGGTTCCGAACCGGTTCAGAGAAGAAAAGAAGAAGGAAAACGAAGAATTCACGGATTCCGAACCATTCAAGAAGGAGAAGAAGCAATTACCAGTTTATTTCCGGATTTCAAAGAGAATCAACACAAAACAGAATCAATTCAAGGATTTCCGAAGAATCAAATCAAAATTCCGGATAAAGCCAGGTAAAATCGCAGAACTTACCCCTTTGTTTCGTTCAAAGCCCACAACGAGCTCTGAAACAACGTAGAACAGTGCGAATCCGTGAAGTTTTGGTTCGGAACCGTAAACTGTAACGCCCTCTTTAATTATTTAATTATTTTATTGGATGATATGGTATATGTTGATATATTATGTGATTTGTGACGATTATGTGACGTATATGTGACGTGTGACGTGTTATTATTTTATTGTTTAATAAAATAATATAAGTGATGTTTATATGAATATTTATTTGGTAAATAAATAGATTGGGTGGAAAAAGATAGAATTTTAAGAGATGGGGTTATATTTATAATTAAGAAGAGTTGTGTGGGTTAAGAGGAAATTAATTAAGTTGTGAGGGAGTATATAAGAGAAGTAGGTTAAGAAAGGAAATATTGAGAACGCGTTATCAGACTTTTGGTTGGAGAAGAAGAACGGTCAAGAGAGAAGAGAAAGCTAGGTTCCAATTCTGCAATTTTTCCAGGTAAGGGTGAGCCTAACTTCAGTAGTATTAATCTTGAATCATCTGTTTTGATTAGCTTAGGGTTTGGGGAAGAATTGAGGTGAGTTTTGAGAATTAGGGTTATGTTGGATTCGATGAATTTGATGTGAGAATGTGTTGCATTGTTGTAGGAATGTGTTATAGAACCTAGATTATTCCCTAGGATGATATTGCTGATGGATTAGAAACTTAATTGGAGAGAATTGGCAGATTTTGGTGTGAATTGGACTGAACCCGTAGTGGTTCTGAGATCGCTCGCCTGTGGCGAGCAGATCACTCGCCGTGGCGAGTAACCCTTGGTTGCTCGCGAGGCGAGCAGTATAGCTCGCCGTGGCGAGCTTGTCCCTTAAATTTAAGATTTTTGCCAAACTTTAGATGGTTTTGAGTGCCCTCATATTTATAGAGATGACCTGTGAAGTTGGTTTGGTCAAATTTAATTTAGAGAGCTTAAAAATGAGGATTTTGTTGAAAAATGTCAAAAAGGCCGAAGCACCCAGTTTTTCTCGCCTCCAGCTCGCCCCCAACTCGCCTTTGGCGAGTGAGCTGCTGTGAGTGCTCGCCTATGGCGAGCAGATGTACTCGCCGTGGCGAGTTAGTTGGTTCAGGACTGTTTGTTGTTTTTGCGATCTGTTTCGCATGGGACTTTGAGAGGAACCCTTGGAGTAGTATTAGTGAAGTTTTATATCCTTAAATGTATGTTGTAAAGATGATTGCTGATGAATTACTTGAGCTGTGATAAATGATGTATGGTTGAAAATAAGTGATGTTTAAATATGATGATTATGTGATTGTGATGATGATAAGTGTTGTGTTGTATGTGATTAATGAGATGATGTTCTGCCATGTAATTATTATTAACTGCATGTGTCAGTTTGGAAAATCTAATGATGTTTGAGACGGTGTATTAAGTTGTTAAACGACGAGTCCATGCATTTGCATATATATATGAGACGGTGGAGCTTTATGCTCAAAGCGACGGTGGAGCATTTGCTCAAAGCGACGGTGAAGCATATTAATGCTATAATTATATGGTACCACATGCATGATGTTGAGACGTTAGGTGTTGCATTTAGTCGAGTCAATTGTGACATATATGAGATGATGTTTTGAGATGTTGATGCTTGCTATGATGTGGTTATGATGTTGTTATGATGATGCTTATGATGATGCTATGATGTGCTATAATGTATTTGTGATGAGTTGGAATTATGATTTGTTAATCTTGACTTATGATTATATATTAATATTATTGTTGTGAATCTCACCCCTTCTGCTGGAATTGCCGCCTTGTGGGCAAGTGCAGGTACCCAGTCTTAGATGCGTTGATGCGAGGATGTGTGAAGTTAGGGTTTCTCTGATATGTAACGGGATGGGGTCTTTTGTAGAGTCTGTTCCTTATGTATCATGTTTGATTTAGTGTTGACTTCAGTGATGTTGAAAATAATAATGTTTTTTTTTGAGACGTTTAATGGCTTTTAAGCCAAGACTATTTATGTGATGAGACTTTTTGAATTCCGCTGCTTAATTGAATATTTTGTGTAATTGATAAATTATTATCTAAGTTGTTTTTATGATGAAATGTGACACTCCTTTGAGAAGTACTCTGATTTTACATGATTATTTAATGAAATTTTTAAGACGGGAAATTGGGGTGTTACATAAACCCTAACTTTTTCCGGAAAAATTTTCAAGATTCCAAGGTTTACAAATGATTATTTAATGAAATTTTTAAGACGGGAAATTGGGGTGTTACAATTGGTATCAGAGCAGGTCGGTCCGTCCGGCCAAGTAGAGAGTCGAGTGACGTTGACTTAGAGTTAGAATAGTATTATTGTATTGTTCTGACTTATGTTTGTTTCCAGAGAACTAGATGGCTGGTAGAAACGATGCTGCTCTTGCTGCTGCTTTGGAAGCAATGGCTAATGCTGTGGGCAATCAGAACAACGCTGGTGGTAATGACGGAACTAGAATGTTGGAGACCTTTCTGAGGAATCACCCGCCTACCTTCAAGGGGCGTTATGATCCTGATGGAGCTCAGATGTGGCTCAAGGAAGTAGAGAGGATTTTCAGGGTCATGCAATGTGACGATGTTCAGAAGGTGCGGTTTGGTACGCACATTTTAGCGGAGGAGGCTGATGATTGGTGGGTTGGTCTCCTACCTATTTTGGAGCAAGATGGAGCTGTGGTGACGTGGGCTATTTTCACGAGGGAGTTCCTTAATAGATACTTCCCAGAAGATGTCCGTGGGAAGAAAGAGATAGAGTTCCTGGAGCTTAAGCAAGGGAACATGTCGGTGACCGAGTATGCGGCCAAATTTGTGGAGTTGGCTAAGTTCTATCCGCATTATGCACCCGAGACGGCTGAGTTTTCAAAATGCATCAAGTTTGAGAACGGGTTGCGCGCTGATATCAAGAGGGCTATCGGCTACCAGAAGATTCGTGACTTTTCTGAGTTGGTGAGTAGCTGCCGGATATATGAGGAGGATACTAAGGCTCACTACAAGGTAGTGAATGATCGGAAAGCTAAGGGCCAGCAGAGTCGCCCTAAACCTTATGATGCCCCTAGAGATAAAGGGAAGCAGAGAGTAAATGATGAGAGGAGGCCCCAGAAGAAGGCTGCTCCTGCTGAGATTACTTGTTACACTTGTGGCGAGAAAGGCCATAAGAGTAATGCATGTACTGTTGAGGTGAAGAGGTGTTATCGTTGTGGTCAGAAAGGGCATATTACTAGTGACTACAAGTTTGATGATGTTGTGTGTTTCAACTGCAATGAGCAAGGACACATTGGTTCGCAGTGTAAGCAACCCAAGAAGACTAAGACTACTGGGAGAGTGTTTGCATTGACCGGCACTCAGACTGAGAATGATGATCGTTTGATCAGAGGTACTTGCTATATTAATAATACTCCTTTAGTTGCTATTATTGATACTGGTGCTACGCACAGTTTTGTTGCTTTTGATTGTGTTTCTGCCTTGGGTCTTGATGTTTCTGATATGAATGGAGAAATGGTTGTCGAGACTCCAGCTAAGGGTTCGGTGACTACTTCTCTCGTATGCTTGAATTGTCCTTTATCGATGTTTGGTCGTGACTTTGTGATGGATTTAGTGTGCCTACCTTTAAGTGGTATGGATGTGATTCTGGGTATGAACTGGCTAGAGTACAACCGAGTTCTTATCAACTGTTTTAGAAAGACGGTGCATTTTTCTTCTGTCGAAGAAGAGTGGGGCGCAGAGTTTCTATCTTCTAAGCAGCTGAAGCAACTGGAACGTGATGGGATGATGATGTTTTCGCTGATGGCTTCGTTATCTTTGGAGAACCAAGCTGTAATTGATGGGCTGCCTGTTGTGAAGGAATTTCCTGAAGTTTTCCCTGATGAGATTCCAGACGTGCCTCCGGAGAGGGAAGTTGAGTTCTCTATTGACCTTGTTCCTGGAACGAAGCCGGTGTCGATGGCACCTTATCGTATGTCTGCTTCTGAGTTAGTAGAGTTGAAGAAGCAGTTGGAAGACTTGCTTGAGAAGAAGTTTGTGAGACCTAGTGTTTCACCGTGGGGAGCTCCAGTGTTACTTGTGAAGAAGAAAGACGGCAGTATGAGGCTGTGTATTGATTACAGACAGCTGAACAAAGTGACGATCAAGAATAGGTATCCACTTCCGAGGATTGACGACTTGATGGATCAGTTAGTGGGTGCAAAAGTATTTAGCAAGATTGACTTGAGGTCAGGTTACCATCAGATTAAGGTGAAGGATGAAGATATGCAGAAGACGGCCTTTAGGACGCGTTATGGCCACTATGAATATAAGGTGATGCCTTTCGGTGTTACTAATGCGCCTGGTGTGTTTATGGAATATATGAACAGAATCTTTCATGAATATCTGGATCAATTTGTTGTGGTTTTTATTGATGATATACTGATCTATTCTAAGACTGAAGCTGAGCATGCAGAGCATTTGAAGATTGTATTGCAAGTGTTGAAGGAAAAGAAGTTGTATGCTAAATTGTCTAAGTGTGAGTTCTGGCTAAACGAAGTAAGTTTTCTTGGCCATGTTATTTCTGGTGAAGGTATTGCGGTTGACCCGTCTAAAGTTGAAGCGGTATCGCAATGGGAGACGCCTAAGTCGGTTACGGAGATTAGAAGCTTTTTGGGACTAGCTGGTTATTACAGGAGGTTTATAGAAGGATTTTCTAAGTTGGCTCTTCCGTTAACGCAGTTGACGTGTAAGGGTAAGTCGTTTGTATGGGATGTGCACTGTGAGAATAGTTTCAATGAATTGAAGAAGGGCCTAACGACGGCTCCAGTTTTGATTTTGCCGAAGTCCGATGAACCTTTTGTGGTATATTGTGATGCGTCCAAGTTGGGTTTAGGAGGTGTGCTTATGCAAGATGGTAAGGTAGTAGCTTATGCTTCAAGACAATTGAGAATTCATGAGAAGAATTATCCGACGCATGACTTAGAGTTGGCAGCAGTGGTCTTCGTATTGAAAATATGGAGACATTACTTGTATGGTTCAAGGTTTGAAGTGTTCAGTGATCATAAGAGTTTGAGATATTTATTTGATCAGAAAGAGTTGAATATGAGACAGAGGAGGTGGCTTGAGTTACTTAAGGATTATGATTTTGGTTTGAATTACCATCCTGGTAAAGCAAACGTGGTTGCAGATGCCTTGAGTAGGAAAACTGTGCATATGTCCGCGTTGATGGTGAAAGAATTTAAGTTGTTGGAACAGTTTAGAGATTTGAGCTTGGTGTGTGAAAGAACACCTCAGAGCATAAAACTCGGAATGTTGAGAATTGATAATGATTTCCTGAAGCATATCAAAGAAGCCCAAAAAGAAGATGTCAAGTTTGTAGACTTGTTGATTGCTAATGATGAGACTGTGGATGGTGACTTTAAGGTCGATGATCAAGGAGTGTTGAGATTCCGAGGGAGGATTTGCATTCCTGACAATGATGAGATTAAGAAAATGATTCTTGAAGAGAGCCATAGAAGTAGCTTGAGTATTCACCCGAGAGCTACAAAGATGTATCATGACTTAAAGAGGCTGTTTTGGTGGTCTGGTTTGAAACGCGATGTGGCACAATTTGTGTATTCTTGCTTGGTTTGTCAAAAGTCGAAGATTGAGCATCAGAAGCCGACTGGTATGATGGTACCTCTAGATGTGCCAGAGTGGAAATGGGATAGTATATCCATGGATTTTGTGACGAGTTTGCCCAATACTCCTAGAGGGAACAATGCTATTTGGGTAATTGTTGATAGGTTAACGAAGTCTGCTCACTTTCTACCGATCAACATTACTTTTCCTGTGGCTCAGTTGGCGGAGATTTATGTTAGAGAGATAGTTAAGCTGCATGGTGTTCCTTCGAGCATCGTATCTGATAGAGATCCAAGATTTACTTCTAGATTTTGGAAGAGTTTGCAAGAGGCGTTAGGGTCTCAGTTGAGGTTGAGTTCGGCTTATCATTCGCAAACAGATGGTCAGTCGGAGAGGACGATTCAGTCGTTGGAGGACTTGTTGAGGGTTTGTGTACTTGAGCAGGGAGGGACTTGGGATAGTCATCTTCCATTGATAGAGTTCACGTACAACAACAGTTACCATTCAAGTATTGGAATGGCGCCGTTTGAGGCTTTGTATGGTCGGAGATGCAGGACTCCGTTGTGCTGGTTTGAGTCGGGTGAAAGAGTGGTCTTAGGACCAGAGATCGTTCAACAGACTACTGAGAAGGTGAGAATGATCCAAGAAAAGATGAAAGCGTCGCAGAGTCGACAAAAGAGTTATCATGATAAGCGTAGAAAGGACCTTGAGTTCCAAGAGGGGGATCATGTGTTCCTGAGAGTGACTCCTTTGACGGGTGTTGGACGTGCTTTGAAATCGAAGAAGTTGACTCCGAGGTTTATTGGACCGTATCAGATTTCAGAGAGGATTGGGCCGGTGGCGTATCGTGTTGGATTACCACCGCACTTGTCGAATTTGCATGATGTTTTTCATGTATCTCAGCTGAGGAAGTATGTTCCGGATCCGTCTCATGTGATCCAAAGCGATGATGTGCAAGTTAGGGACAACCTTACGGTTGAGACCCTACCCGTGAGGATTGATGATCGAAAGACAAAGACGTTGAGAGGCAAGGAGATACCTCTTGTGAGAGTTGTTTGGGACGGAGCGACGGGTGAAAGCTTGACTTGGGAGCTAGAAAGTAAGATGCTGGAATCCTATCCAGAGTTGTTTGAGCGAGGTAAATTTTCGAGGACGAAAATCCTTTAAGAGGGGGAGAGTTGTAACGCCCTCTTTAATTATTTAATTATTTTATTGGATGATATGGTATATGTTGATATATTATGTGATTTGTGACGATTATGTGACGTATATGTGATGTGTGACGTGTTATTATTTTATTGTTTAATAAAATAATATAAGTGATGTTTATATGAATATTTATTTGGTAAATAAATAGATTGGGTGGAAAAAGATAGAATTTTAAGAGATGGGGTTATATTTATAATTAAGAAGAGTTGTGTGGGTTAAGAGGAAATTAATTAAGTTGTGAGGGAGTATATAAGAGAAGTAGGTTAAGAAAGGAAATATTGAGAACGCGTTATCAGACTTTTGGTTGGAGAAGAAGAACAGTCAAGAGAGAAGAGAAAGCTAGGTTCCAATTCTGCAATTTTTCCAGGTAAGGGTGAGCCTAACTTCAGTAGTATTAATCTTGAATCATCTGTTTTGATTAGCTTAGGGTTTGGGGAAGAATTGAGGTGAGTTTTGAGAATTAGGGTTATGTTGGATTTGATGAATTTGATGTGAGAATGTGTTGCATTGCTGTAGGAATGTGTTACAGAACCTAGATTATTCCCTAGGATGATATTGTTGATGGATTAGAAACTTAATTGGAGAGAATTGGCAGATTTTGGTGTGAATTGGACTGAACCCGTAGTGGTTCTGAGATCGCTCGCCTGTGGCGAGCAGATCACTCGCCGTGTCGAGTAACCCTTGGTTGCTCGCGAGGCGAGCAGTATAGCTCGCCGTGGCGAGCTTGTCCCTTAAATTTAAGATTTTTGCCAAACTTTAGATGGTTTTGAGTGCCCTCATATTTATAGAGATGACCTGTGAAGTTGGTTTGGTCAAATTTAATTTAGAGAGCTTAAAAATGAGGATTTTGTTGAAAAATGTCAAAAAGGCCGAAGCACCCAGTTTTTCTCGCCTCCAGCTCGCCCCCAACTCGCCTTTGGCGAGTGAGCTGCTGTGAGTGCTCGCCTATGGCGAGCAGATGTACTCGCCGTGGCGAGTTAGTTGGTTCAGGACTGTTTGTTGTTTTTGCGATCTGTTTCGCATGGGACTTTGAGAGGAACCCTTGGAGTAGTATTAGTGAAGTTTTATATCCTTAAATGTATGCTGTAAAGATGATTGCTGATGAATTACTTGAGCTGTGATAAATGATGTATGGTTGAAAATAAGTGATGTTTAAATATGATGATTATGTGATTGTGATGATGATAAGTGTTGTGTTGTATGTGATTAATGAGATGATGTTCTGCCATGTAATTATTATTAACTGCATGTGTCAGTTTGGAAAATCTAATGATGTTTGAGACGGTGTATTAAGTTGTTAAACGACGAGTCCATGCATTTGCATATATATATGAGACGGTGGAGCTTTATGCTCAAAGCGACGGTGGAGCATTTGCTCAAAGCGACGGTGGAGCATATTAATGCTATAATTATATGGTACCACATGCATGATGTTGAGACGTTAGGTGTTGCATTTAGTCGAGTCAATTGTGACATATATGAGATGATGTTTTGAGATGTTGATGCTTGCTATGATGTGGTTATGATGTTGTTATGATGATGCTTATGATGATGCTATGATGTGCTATAATGTATTTGTGATGAGTTGGAATTATGATTTGTTAATCTTGACTTATGATTATATATTAATATTATTGTTGTGAATCTCACCCCTTCTGCTGGAATTGCCGCCTTGTGGGCAAGTGCAGGTACCCAGTCTTAGATGCGTTGATGCGAGGATGTGTGAAGTTAGGGTTTCTCTGATATGTAACGGGATGGGGTCTTTTGTAGAGTCTGTTCCTTATGTATCATGTTTGATTTAGTGTTGACTTCAATGATGTTGAAAATAATAATGTTTTTTTTGAGACGTTTAATGGCTTTTAAGCCAAGACTATTTATGTGATGAGACTTTTTGAATTCCGCTGCTTAATTGAATATTTTGTGTAATTGATAAATTATTATCTAAGTTGTTTTTATGATGAAATGTGACACTCCTTTGAGAAGTACTCTGATTTTACATGATTATTTAATGAAATTTTTAAGACGGGAAATTGGGGTGTTACATAAACCCTAACTTTTTCCGGAAAAATTTTCAAGATTCCAAGGTTTACAACGTTGATTCATCGTTGTAAACCAACGAATCAACAGATAAAAACACATAGAAAGAAGATTCGAACCAAGAAAACGAACCAAAACCGTACGGATTCCGCGAGAGAAAATTCCAGATCTACGTTGTTTCAGTCAATGCATGTAGATTCCAGTAACAGATTCATGTTTAGGATGATAAGACGAAACTTTTAAGCCATAGATCATGTGTTTCTGGGTAGGATTGAACAAGGTTAGGGTTAGGGTTTCAGACATGGAAACGGCGGAGAAGAGAGAAAGAAAGAGAAAGAAAGAAAAAAATGAGGAAAACCGGTTCAGGAGCCTTTTATGTAAGGTAGTAAACCGGGTCGGTTCAAACCCGACCCACTCACCCATGCGCGTGGCCGTTGGATGTTGATCCTGTTGGATCCGGATCAATCCAACGCCCCAGAGGCGTCCTGGAGATCCGGATCCATCTATGCTTGGGTTTGGGCCTTTTACCCGCAGGCCTTTGGTTCTTTTTTCAGTTTCTTGAGTTTTTTCTGTTGTGTGCACCTCTGTGTTTGCTATCTGGACCTCTTGCGTGTCTTGACTCCTTTACGAAATTCCAAAAAAATTGTTATGCGTTCTTGGTACATTTGTGACTGTTTTGTGATATTTTACATGTGAAAATTGATAGAAACTTGGCAAGTGCTAATTTCTCATTTGATTGGGGTATTTTGTGTTTTCTTTATGAATTTTCTCGCATGTTTGCCTATCCAAATTTTTGTCCTATGATTTTGGTGAATTAGCACTTGATTCCATGATGATTTACCCCTGTTCTCATAATAGCTCATTGGATTGTGTTAAGTTTGATGCTTTTGTAACATTCTCAATGTTATTAAACTTAGATTTTTTTGATATTTTGCAACTTTGTTAATTTGATTCTTGATACTAATTTGTAGAATATTTTGCAATTTTGTTACATTTGATTCTTGATTGCTATTTTGTGATATTGCCATTTTCTTGTTAAATTTGATCCTTGATTACCATTTTGTGATATTGCCATTTTCTTGTTAAATTTGATTCTTGATTACCATTTTGTGATATTGCCATTTTCTTGTTAAATTTGATTCTTGATTACTATTTTGTGATATTTCGGTTTTCTTGTTAAATTTGATTCTCGATTAATATTTTGTGATATTTCCACTCTCTTGTTAAATTTGATTCTTGATTACCATTTTGTGATGTTTTGCGATTATGTTTAGTTGGATTTTTGATGCCAATTTTGTGATAGTTTGCAATGTTGTTTAGTGCGATTTCGTGCCAATCTTTGTGATAGTTACCATTTGGTTTAGGATTAGTATTGCATTATTATCTTATCTTGTTTCACTAACCACTTTACTCTATGTTCCACGCATACTAAGCATCTCATCTCATTCCCATTTCTTCCTTAACTCCTCCATGCAATTTCCATTAATTCATGTAATATTTTAGGTTTAGTTTACCTTTCTTTAATTTCATGCAAGACTATAGAATGTAAAATAGGACCCGATGTAAAGGACTATGGACTATAATGATGTACACCGACACATGCACCGACACACGCACACACGTTGTATGTCTATCGTTAGGCGTATGTTTAGGACGCGCGATACTTAGAGAAAATTAATCTTTTTAGAAAACAAACAACGTCCATCACTTCAAATATTTTCCAAATAAACCTTGGAGTCAAAACTCCAAAGGATTTTCTCTTTATTTTCTTAATCAAATCAAAATGCAATTAATTTCCAACTTTAACCGTTTTTGTAAATAAATTGGACTAACCTCACTTGTTTTCAATTCTAATGCCTACACGGCCTTTTTCCTTTCTTCAAAACCATTTTCAAAACTAAAATAGAACAAAACTCACAAAAACATTTTGAAAGAGAACTACATGGAATTTTGATCCCTTAAAAGGGTATGTAGGCAAGAGATCCAAAATCTCTCCAAGTCCAATAAAATAAAATCCAATCTTCTTCCTCTCATTCTTAAAACCGATCTTTTTTTTACTAATAGCAATAAAAGCAAAGCGTATACATAAAGCATAGTAAAACGGTTCCTATAGGATACTATAGTCATTGCGGGTGCCTAACACCTTCCCGTGATGAAACCAGCCCCGAACTTAGAATTTCTGAGGTTTTTCTCGGTTTTACCTCCCCCCAAAAAAAATAGAGACATCAATGATTGAAAGGTTCAAATCCAATTAATGATTTGACACCCGAAAATCGCGATGACAACTGTTATCAATACCACCAATAATATCCTGAAATTTTGTGAAGATAAATAAATTTCCAGGAATTTTATCAGAAGATATTTTGGTTATAATAGTGCTTCCTATCAAAGTTAGCTTGTATTTGTGATTTGTTGTCTTGAAATTTACTCCTTTAATAAATGAGACAAAGAACTTCTCTATAGTATATGAAGCACCCTCTTCAATAGAATCACCGTGTTGTTTGAAATCCTTGCTTTTAATTGAAATTTGTATCTTTGACAACTGAAATAAAAAAAACATTATGTGAATAAAAAGATAATGTGAAATATAATTGTGAAACAAAAAAACAATGACCAAATAGTCTTTTTTTAACAACACGTATAGTCATGAAACACATTAAAGAATTTTTTTATTATAATAAATTCATAGTAGTAGTTTAGGTTGGTTTTCGGGTATGTTTTGGGCAACTGGCTGAGGTCTGTTACCCTCTCTATATACCTAAAAATTCAAAATAAAATGTTTAGGTATATATATGCAGATAAAGAAATTAATATTGGTATTAATATAAGATTTTTTTGATCATTGTATCCAAATGGCAAAATAAATTGTGTAGTCTACCAACATAATAAACATTACACCAGAAGGATTTAGCCAGAGCTCATGTTAAAATTACTTGCAAATAGAAAAAGATAAGATCAAGAAAGTATTAGAAGTTTATGAAAAGTAATGCAGTGGTACAAATCTATCTATAACTTAAGAAAGTTTAGTAAATTTAACAACACACTATAAATCCATAATTTCTAGATGCAGAGACTATAGATTAAACTGTTCTCCTATACTAATTCTATTAAGTTACTCTTAACTAATAACTTTGCTGAAACTTGTTGTATCATGACCAATATACTCATTTATTTAATTTTGGTTTGGTGTATTTATAGGATTCCACCAATACAGATGGGGTTAAACTATTACTACTAGTGTTCTCCTATGCCGTGTCATGCTGTTTTCTGTTCAGCAGTTTTGCTGCTCCTGTTAGCGGCGTCTTTGAAGTTTGTTTTGTGATTTTTTTTTGTTTTTTTCCTGCAGTGTACAGGATCAGGCCATATATGGCTGTTTAATTTTTTTTTGTTTTGAATGGCATGTTATTATATTAAAACAGAGGCATATAAAAGTAATATATACGGAATAATATCATTCATATATGGTTCATTTTATTTAATTGGCTAATTTAAGTGTATGAAAAACAAAAGATACAACTTGTGAAATACACGAATAAATCAAAGATGTTTAATAACAAATAGACAGGAATAATAGAACCGTATGAAAATAATATATAGGCATGTCGTTTCATAATACATAACATAAACATGTTGTAGTATAAACCAGACATATTTAACAACAAAATTTATAGGTACAATAGAACCATATACATGACCATACCTTTTCATCTAGCAAAAGTAATTCAATACTGGATGCCTCTGTTGGTTTGTTGAAATCAGGGGTTTTCAAAAGATTAACTATACGAACACGTATCTTCCAATCAATTTTTCCAGCAATAATGTCATCAATAGCAGTAATATGAGAAGCCATTATTCATCCTACATAAAATTGAAAAGAAATAAATCATAGAAAGGTAGACAAAGTTAGAAATATTAATATAGAGATACTTTAATCATGTATATAAAAAAGAAGTTAGAAAAAGAAAAAGAGATTCAAAGCCAAAAAGATACGACGCACGTTAATTTGAAGTTTTATTAATCGAATGAAGGATGACAAATAAATGCTATTTGATGTTACTTATATAGGGAAAGTGAGAGATGATTAGTTTAGCATAAAGTAGAAGAGATGTAGGGAGAGTTTGTTACCAAAAACTAAAAATAGGAAAAAAGATTATGTCGAAAATACAAAACGTATCCATACTTTGGTGGCACAAATATAATAACTAAATAAAAAAATAATAACTAAACAAAAAATAGGAAAAATATAAAACAAACTAAAGATTAGTGTAAAAAAAAAAAACCAAAATTATGCTGAAAGTATAAAACTTATCCATACTTTGGTGGCATAAATATAGCAAATATTTGTTCAATTATAGTGGCAAATAGGATTTAATAATAGTTAACAAAAAACAAAAAAATTATATGGGGATCGGTGTTTATATTGCCAAATAAATAGAGAAAATAGAAAATAAAACTATGATGTCAATTTAACAAAAAACAAAATAAGATTATGAAAAGAAAAAAAACGAAAAAAACAAACTAAGATTATGATGAAAGAAAAAAAAACAAAGATTACCGAAAAAAAAAACGTATTTAGTTGTTTACGGCACAAATTTAGCAAAAGTTTGTTCAATTATATATATATATATATATATATATATATATATATATATATATATATATATTAACTAATAATAATAATGAGATGTCAATATAAAAATGACAAAATTAAGCTCAAGTTTTGGCTCCAAAAAGTTGTCTAAGACAACTTAAGAACTTTTATAAATAAGATAAGGATTATAAAAATTCACGGCTATTAGAAAGAGAAATGTAAAACATATATGATACAAATTTAGTGATAAAGTTTTAGGATAGAGTTGTTGCAAACCTAAGAAATGATTAGTGAAAAAAAAAATAGGTTAAAACTTAACAAAATTAATAAATAAGGATTTGTTCAAATGCATAATTAGAATAACAAAAATATCAGCACAAAATTCCTCCAAAATCCCCTATTCTATTATAGACTATAGTGTAGATAACAAATTTTGCGAAATTCCATCAAAAAACAAATTTTGAAAAAATTGTGGATATGGGGAAAATATTAAGAGCTATCCATCTTTCAAAAAAATAAAATTAAGAGTTATCCAAAAGTATTAAAGAAACGCAACACTCAAAATTAGGTCAAATCCGTAGTTCTCATTGTTGTGAATGTGATGTCTTCTTCTCCAAAATCGAAATCCTCATTGACTTCCAATCATGTTCCTTCTTTGTTGGCAAATTTCTTATTACGGTGCTGCGAGCAAAAACAAAATTGTCTACCTATGAAACAAATATGCGGTATATGTTTTGATTTGAAAACTGCAACCACTTCTATTGCCTTGACTACATACGCAAATATGTAACCATTCAAATAAGCAATTATTTGGTTAAGGTTATTACTTGTCCAAGTCCAAATTGTTTTGTGGAATTGAAGCCAAAACAATTGCAACATGTTTTACCTAAACAAGTTACTTTTCGATGGAAGTCTTTAATTTGTGAGTCTTCTATTCCCTTGAAGTTAATGTCTTACGCCCGGAAATTATTTCAAAATTTTAAATTGGACAAGGAATTAGTGGAGTTGGCGGAAAAAGAAAGGTGGAGAAGATGTCCAAAGTGCTCTTTCTATGTCGAGAGAAGTGAAGGATGTGACAACATGTTATGCAGGTTTGTTATGGATTAAACCATTAAATTGGTCTGACTCTCAAATTGTCAAAAGTTTTTCATTAAAGTCTCTCTTCATGTGACAAAAACACATAGACAAGATCTAACTGAGAAACTTTCGATAATATTTCAAAATAGTTTTTGTCAAAAGTTTCTCAACTAAGTGTCTCATCATGTGACAAAACACATAGAGATATGAGTCTAGTTGAGAAACTCTTAAAAAAGAATGAGACTATTTTAATTTTAATTTATTAATAGAGTCGAGACTAATTTCAAAGTGGCTTGCAATAACAGAGATCAAATTAGTGGTTTACTCGTTTGTTATGTATCTTGTATCCTCTTAGTTAATCCTTAATTATTATTATAATTTTTTAATCAAGTAGCTTAGTAGTTTACAAACATGGAGAATCTAGAGTTTGAACTTCAATATATGTGAACAATGTCCTTAGAAGCTATCAATTGGACTACACTTGAGATGTTAATTCTTAATTATTATTATCACATATTTTAACATGCAATTTTTTAATTCATTAGAATAACTATAATTTCGTCCCATAAGTCCTAGCTAAACTGGCAAAAATGTCAAAATTGTTACGCCGGACGTAATGATCGGGATTCGAACCCCGATACCTTCACTTTATGTGTATGAGTTTATGATGGTTTTGTCATCTCGTTTATCTACAAAACAAGAATAACTATAATTTCTCTTTTTTAGGTGTGGATGCAGATTCTGCTATAACTGTGGGAGGAAACATGCAGATGGACATGCACGTATGTGCTATATATAGTCATTATTTTTAATTTGTTTCCAATATTTCAGAGGTAACTCATTTTTCAATGGCAATGACTAGAAATTTTTGTCGAAAAAAATAAATAGCAATGACTAGAAATAGAATGTTTTAAACTTTATCATGATCAATTTTTTGTTTCAATTCATTTATACTGCAACTCTGTTTCAAAGTAGTCATGACAAGTACTTTGGACTGGAATGCTTGTTTCTATTTTTTTTAAATGCTAACTTGTACTTGTAGGGCACATGTTAAGGAATTTAAAGTAGAAATTTTGTCTAAGAAATTGTACTGTTTATGTCATGAATGACACATTAAGGAGATTATTATTCTGTACTTGTACTTGTACTTGTTTCTATTAATGTTTTGTTAAAAATTTACTATTTTTGGTATCTTTAACCTACACTCTAAAAACATAAGTAGCATGACCCCTATTTTTTATATGTTTGTGTCATGAATGACACATTAAGGAGATTATTATTCTGTTTTGGACTGCAATGACTTTTAGGAGATAAATTTTTATATCGGTATTTATTTGGTTCCAAGTGATTCAATAAAAGAAAAAATACTTAAATACAATAGTGGTACTCGGATTTTAGGAAAACTGCAATTTTCATCTCTATTTCTAATGACGCAATTTTGATTCCTATTTCAAAAAAATTAAGCAATATATTATTTTAACAGTTTAATTTGATGACGTGGTAATTAATCGTTCAATCTCAATTTCTTGTATTATTCAATCGATCTTCTTTTTTGATCTATATGTTTAGTTATGACTCAATTTAACACACTACTTTTGAAGATTCTCATAAATTAGGCATTTGTTTTCATACCATGTGACATAATATATTGTCACGTCATCAAATTGAACGATAAAAATCATAGATATGCTCAAAATTATGGGGACTAAAATTGCGCAATTAGAAAATGCAAGTAATGACATCTCAACCATCTTGGCATGCCTATACTATCACCTACCATTTGCAACATCATAATAAATATAAATAAAAAATAAATAAAAATAAAGAAACATTGGAGGGACTAGGACAATACCTAAGAAACAATAGAGCGAATGATGAGCAACTGCCTACTTAACAACCTTAATAGGAAACACCGGTTAAAATATGTTTATTGTCTTTATAGATATTCAAATTTTTCAATTTAGTGCCCCTAAAAGTTTTATTTTACTATTAATCTCCAAAAGTTTTCCATCATCATATTTGGTCCCTATCTTTAAGTTAACTCATGTGTATCATTCAAAATTTTAAACAAATTTGACAGTTATGTTTAGTACATTATAATATTCTCTCTTGCAAAAGTTTGAATTTTTTTAACTATATATGAATTAAATATGAGTTTTAATGTTTTTGGCGCCTATATTTAATTCATATTTAAAAAAAAAAACCTAACATACTTTTACAGAGATTCTTATAATATTCTTTCTTCAAAAATAATATAATTTGTAGGGTATACATGACCTAACATAAAAGCATAGACCAAAAGTGTGTATTGAAAACTTTTGAAAGGAAAAAAGTAAGAAAAAAATCTTTTAAAACAACTAAAACGAAAAAATTATGATTTTTTTTAGAACAGAAAAACATATTTAACCTTAACTAAATTTTAATGTATTTAGGTGTGCCAAGGCTAAAGAAATCATAGCTTGAAGCAGAGTGTGTAAACAATGCTTCAGACATTTGTGAAGTGTACACATTAAGTACAATGGTTTGAATTGTGTGGCTTATTTTGTTATCTTTATCTTGATGTTTTTGCAGACGTTTTTATAGTTTGATTTTTCCCAATAGCAAATTGGGTATGTGTTAGCTTGTATTTTCAAAATGTGTTTTCGACCGAAAAACTTTTTAGTAGAAGTTAAGTTTTATCTTTGGTGTTAATCCAGAAATAAGATACTTCGACAGGTTGTGATAGTTTTGGTATATTCAAAATCATTCAGTTTCAACAGAGGAAATTCAAATTGTTTGTGAAGAGGCAAGGTTAAAGGTCGAAGACACGTGGAGGCATGTTAGGTTTGTCGAAGACTTATAGTTTTATGACCTTAGTTTCAGTTACTTCTTATTGTGTATATATAGGAGTTTTTCATAGGAAATAGGGGTCACAAATCAAGAATATTGAACATTTACACTCAAAATACTCAAGTCATAACGAGAAACGAGTGACAAGAAATGTACCAAGTTTTAATGTACCAACTTTTATTCCTGCAATGCAAATCCTTTTCTTTCAAATTGTTTACTTTAATCTTTGAAGTTTACTTTTTTTAAAATATTGAAAACCTTTTTCAATATGTCAAATAAGACATTTATCTTCTTCTTTTTCACATTTAAACTCATGAACACCATGAATATTCAAACCTTTTCTAAAAAACATTTGCACAAATATGTCCTAAGATTTCTAGCTTGATCCTACAAACAAATAATTTTAAACTAGCGCTTGTTTACAAAAAACAACGGTAAAAAGTAAGTATACCCCCACATATTGGTACAAATAACATAAAGAAAAATAACAAAATTCTACAATTAAAATTGAAAATATTCTCAAAATATATATTATTGAGCCAACTCATGAATCAATTGAGTTGAACTATATATAGCTTAAGTTCAGCTCATTTGGTTCATGAACCAAGTTAAATGAATTACTTATCTAGTCGAGTTTCAAACTTTGATCGAGGTAGTTGGGTTCATTCTCAACTTTATTATTTGTGATAAAAAAGAAGCCATGCTATAGAATGTATGTAATGGTGTTGTGTGTATCTGTAAGCACAAAACCACTATTTTATAATTGGGTTAAATATGTTTTTAGTCCTTATAAATATGTCAACTTTTCGTTTTAGTCCCTAAAAAAAATCAACTTTTAGTCCTCCAAAAAAATTTCATCTTCATTTTTGCTCCCTCTTTTGAAGTAAACTTATATGTAGAATTCATATTTTTGAATAAAAATTTGAAGAAAAAATTATACTATTATAAGGATCTCTCCAAAAAAATATATAGAATTTTTTATTAAAACATGAATTAAATAAGAATTTTTATATTTTTTGCGGTATAAAATTTATAATTAATTTATGTTTTGATAAAAAAAAATCTTTTTTTGAGTGATTTTTACAGTATTCTATACATTTATGCTGAATTTTATATAAATAAAAAAATAAAAATTACAATTCTATAGAGACTAAAAGTTAAAGGAAAATTTTAATTGGACTAAAACAAAAATTGGATATATTTATAGGGATCAAAAACATATTTAGCCCTTTATAATTTTCGGCAATCAAAATTATAGCATATTTAAATGCACCACAATGCCCCCTTTTTTTTAGTGCAATTAGCAAAACCTACGATTGTTTGAATATCTGCAAGGAGGCAAAACCTATGATCCAAGCCAATCTTCTTAATCATTAGTCTCTACAATATACTGTCCAAAATACTTGCTTCTCAATTGAAACAAGTACTAGGAAAAGTCATTTTGTCTTGCCACACGACACTAATTCAAGGCAGACAAGTTTTAGATGGAGTGGTTGTTGTGTTAAATGAGCTAATTGATTTAATTAAAAAAAAATGAGAAAAGTGCATGTTTCTAAAGGTAGATTTCAAAAAAAGCATTTGATTTGGTGGTTGTAGATGCAATGATAAAGAAGTGATCATCAAAGAATGGGAGAAAATTATCCTTAGGAGGCAGAGTAACTCTCATTAACTCAGTTTTGAGTAGTCTACCTCTGTACTAGTTTACCTTCTTTAAAGCACCGAAAATAATACTGAATGTGTAATGCTTTTTACGATTTTACATTCTTCTCAATGTAATCCTAAATCTGTGCAAAACTATGAGACGAATTTGAGACGATAATGTTTTACATTATTAAAATTTTCTTTATAGTTCCTATCAAATCTGTGGGAAACTTTAAGATGAATTTAGGAAGAAATTCATGTTAACGTTTCCCTTTGTTTTTTATTTTTGTATGAGATAAATCTTAAATTTGTGCTTGTTGGTGTAAGCTCTATAGACCAATAGTTTTTTAAAATATAGTACTTGTATAGAATATTTATTATTAATAAATTAAGGCATTTCTATATTATGTTTGTTTTAACTAATAAAATCTCTTGAATAGCTAATTCGTTTAAATGGAACAATATTAGTAAATAATTTGACAATATAAAGAGAATTATTATGTCAGTGATCCACCAGCGATGTTGATGTATTACTCATGTAGAAGGTTTCCATAATATTTTCTTAGTATTTTATTATTTCGGCCCAATTTTATTATTTGTTTGTTTTGTTTTCTATTTTGAATTTTCAGCCCATTAGAGTTTTGTTATTTGGATTTTGCTCTTTACCCTGCACATTTTGCTCGCGTCCTGCAGCCGTTCCAATTTTACCCTTGCGCACCTTAAGTAAAGCTACGTATCTTAAGTAACGCTGCGCACCTTAACTCACGCAGCGCAAGTTAAGTGACGCAATGTTACTGTTTTCGTACAAAACCCATCAGCCCAAACTCCAAGCACCATTTTCTTTCCCTCCACCTTCAAAAACCCAAAAATTGCGATTTTTTGGGTCAAAATCCACATTCCAAATCATTGCAAATCGTCAGGAAGCAAGTTTCTACGCTCATCAAGCACCAAATATCAGGTATTGTATCATCAAAACTCATCTCATTTTGCTGGTTTTGTGCTAGGTTCGTCTGGTTTCCGTAGGCAATAGGGCTAGGTGCGCATGTTAACTTGCGCAAGTGGTAAAGGCTGCGTGACTTAAGTCACGCAGGGGTTAATGTGTTGCGTGACTTAAGTCACGCCACTGTGCACAGTCCTGTATTTTGAATTTTTTGCGCCACTTTTGTTCTTGGTTAGCTTGTTCCACAAGTAATTTATTTATTCTTCCTTTGTATTTTTTTGTATTCAATAGATATATAGGGAGATGGCTGACAATGTCGCGGATGATGACGTTGAACCGAAACCGGCCAAAAATGAAGGTTCCAGTGAAGGTTTCGGCGATGTCAAACCAACGATTAATTTGAAACTGTTTAAAGTCCAAATTCCAATGCAAGCTCAAATTGGTAAAATTGAAGAACCTAAACCGGTACCTATCGGTGTTATTTGTAAAGCTCGCGACACCGCCTCATTTTTTACAACAAATGCAAGATGGAGAGAGCGAGAAGAGTTACTTACTTGGGTTCATGGCCAAGGGGTAAAGGCCGGTTTTGGTGTTTGTATAGATAAATCCGTTTTAAAAAGGTCGTACTTGACGATGCAATGTGAAAGGAGTGGGATATACAAGCCACCTAAGACAAGGAAGAAACCGAACCTTGAAGGCATCGGCTCAAGGAAACGTAATTGTCCGTTTAGGTTGAAAGGTTTCTTTGATAAAGATACAAATGATTGGTGGCTTGCAATGCTTTGTGGAATGCACAACCATGACTTGGAGGAGGAGGAGGGAAAGTTACAAGGACACCTAATTGCGTGTAGACTTAGTGCGGAGGAGAAGAAAAAAGTTATTGAAATGACAAAGAGCTTGGCGGTGCCTCGGAACATTCTCACCAATTTGAAGGAAAATAACAACGAAAGTGTGACAACAATCAAGAAAGTGTACAATGTGCGAACAAGATGGCGCAAGGGGGAAAGAGGTGACATGACGGAGTTGCAATTCTTGATTTCGAAGTTGGTGGAGCATAAATACGTCTATTACACAAGATGCAATGGTGAGGAAACCACTCTTGAAGACATCTTTTTTGCTCATCCAGATTCAATTAAATTGCTCAACACCTTTCCAACCGTTTTGGTCATGGACTCCACATACAAAACCAACAACTACCGAATGCCATTGTTTGAGATAGTTGGTTGAACCTCTACAAAAATGACGTATCTCGTTGGTTTCGTCTTTCTTCACTTTGAACTAGAGGATAACTTTGCTTGGGCACTTACGATGTTGAAAGGTCTCTTGTCCTCACAAGACAACATGCCTAAGGTGATTGTCACTGATAGGGATGGTGCTTTGATGAAGGCCGTTGGCACAGTTTTCCCTAAAACATACACTATGCTTTGTTATTTTCATATTGGGAAGAATGTAAGGGCTAAGTACATCGTACGGGTTACCTTGTGCGTGTATTATTGCCATGAAGAGCAAGCAAAAATTGCCTCTTGTCTTGGATGATATATACCCTCATTGGAGAAGGTTGTGTGTACAAGGAGAAAAGATTGATGATGATTTTTCCGTGGTGGAGTGGAATGACATTCAAGAACTTCTCAAGAAAAGCCCTTACAATATGAAACTCCACATCAAAGAGATGATGCGTCAAATAGCATTTCCGGAAACCACAATTTTGTCTCCGCCTTCGACAAAGGCAGTGACCAAGGGAGAACCTAAAAGGAAGACGACTACACTCAAAGTGTCATCATCGGGATGAATCCCCTCTAGGTGGGAGACCATTGATTATCAAAATCCGGATAGTCAACCTTCACAACCAAAGAGGTCACTTCCAAAGAGGAAAGATGCATGCCTTGGCACTTACTCCCGCTCACAAGCTTCATCCTTTACTTCAAAACCGTTTTGGAATATCCCATACATTTCACAAACTCCAAATATCATGAGGCCTTTTATTGAAGAAATTGTGAATGTTAAAAGGGATGGTCATTGTGGATTCCGGGTGATAGCTAGGCACTTGGGGAAGGATGAGGAAGATCATGTTTTGGTTCGGTATGCACTTATTAATGAGTTGAAAAATCACAAGAGTGACTACATCCCAATACATGACACGGAGAAGCATTATAACAAAATCTTGAATGGTTTATACCCTCCAAAACGTACAATTGGTGTTGCGCCGGTAGATAAGTGGATGACCACTCCGGATATGGGACCCGTTGTTCTATTGACTTTGCCTGAAACAGGTGGTGTATATGAGACATATTTCCCAATCCGAAGTGCTCCTCCACTTAATCCACATTCCAACATCATGTGTCTTTGCTTAATTCCCGACCACTATCTTCATGTGATTTTGAAGGAAGGTTGTCTGTTACCACCGAGTTGTAAGGAGTGGATGAACAACAAGATTGGTGACGCGGAGAATTAGCATTTTGCGTTTTTAGATAGACAAGACGCTTACAATGAACTCATGTCCAAGGAGCCGAAGCCGCCAAAGAAACCAACAAATGAGCACAATCCAATTGTTTGTGATGATACTCCCACCCCACAAAAAAAGGAACAAGAATTTGAGTGGACGGAAGACATGGAAGAAGACGACAATTTAGGAATGTCACTAGACCTCTTAGATAGGTTATTATAGGTTAGGACAGTTATAGGTCGGTCAGTGTTCGTCCTAATTTTTGGTGGTATTACACCGCGACGTATTTTTTGGTGGCCGGTTATGTAATTTGGATATTTGTGGCCAATATGTAACTAATATTATATATATTAAATGAAATGAAATATTTTTTTGGTGGCCGGTTATGTCACACCAATTATTGCTCGCATTACTTACTTTGTCAATAATTATTCAACTACTTACGGGCATCTTGAGGTTACTGGTCTTTGATGACACATATTGCATTGTGCGTGACTTAACTTGCGCAAGTGTTAACACTATGCGTGAGTATGCGTGAGTTAACTCACGCAGTGTTTTATACTTGCGCATCTTAATTGACGCGGCGCTACTTAACTAACGCAGACATTTACACTTGCGTTAGTTAACTTGCGCAAGGGTAAATTTGGAATGGCTGCAGGGCGCGAGCAAAATGTGCAGGGTGAAGAGCAATTATCTTGTTATTTCTCTATTTAAACTTAACAGTTTTAGGCATATTTTATTCATTAAATAATATTTTAGAGAGTTTTCTCAATTCCGGGTGGATTCCAGAACCCTATTTTCAAACTTGTTTCTTATCAATCTAGGTATAGCGTTTGCTAGCATACGCTTCCGTTCTGTGTCAGTTGGTATCAGAGCAGGTTTCTGATGTTATTTTCCTAACTACTTTTTCTATATTGTTTGTAAAATCTTTGATATTTTAGCTATTGCCCCTCTTATATTAATAGATAGCCCCCATTAAATGGACATTTATACTATAAAAAGAGTACTTTTTTTTTTATAAATTTTATCAAATCAAAAGTTAAAATGCATTTGACGTGAAATTTTAAATGATTTTTTCCATACTTTTTTAAATATAAAAACACGTAAATAACAATGTTAATTTGTAGATGTTAACAAGTCTTTAATTTTTCCAAAATACAAGAGTATAGTGTTTATAATGTCAAGTATTTTCCTCATTGATAATAATATTCTTATTTTATCAATTTTGCATTGCTAAAAAAATTATATAAATATTTATCCGATAAAATTTTGTCCTTTCAAATAAAAAAAATTTGGATCCGTCACTAACAAAAACATAACTTGAATATTATTTTTTGTACCAAAAAAAAAAACTTATATATTATTTTTTTTATGATTCTAAATCTATAGTCTATAACAAATACACTTTTTATGCCTATAACAAATTTTGAGATATTCCATCAAAAAACAAATTTTGAAAAAATTGTGGATATGAGGAAAATATTAAGAGCTATCCAAAAGTATTAAAGAAACGCAACACTCAAAATTAGGTCAAATCCGTAGTTCTCATTGTTGTGAATGTGATGTCTTCTTCTCCAAAATCGAAATCCTCAAGGACTTCCAATCATGTTCCTTCTTTATTGGCAAATTCTTTATTACGGTGCTGCGAGCAAAAAACTAGACCCATACCCATGCCCATGAAACAAACATATAACTCACCATGCGGTATATGTTTTGATTTGAAAACAGATTCTGATATGTTTCAAACAACAAAGTGCAAACACCTGTATTGCCTTGACTGCATATGCAAATATGTAACTGTTCAAATAAACAATAATTTGGTTAAGGTTATTACTTGTCCAAGTCCAAGTTGTTCTTTGGAATTGAAGCCAAAACAATTGCAACATATTTTACCTAAACAAGTTACTTTTCGATGGGAGTATTTAATTTATGAGTCTTCTATTCCCTTTAAGTTAATGTCTTATGGTCGGAAATTAATTCAAAATATTGAATTGGATAAGAAATTTATGGAGTTGGCCAAAAGAGAAAGGTGGCAAAGATGTCCATGGTGCTCTATCTATGTCGAGAGAATTAATGGATGTGATCACATGACATGCAGGTTAATTATGCATTTTATAATCTCTTGTTCACATATTTTAACATTAAATTTATGTAACTAACTATACTTTTCTTTCTAGATGTGGATGTGATTTCTGCTACCACTGTGGGTCCTACAAATGGAAAATAATTTGTGGATGTTTCTTCAAAAAATTATGGATGTAAGTAACTATTTTTAGACCGGATTATTTTGAGAGGTAATTATTATCAAGTAGAAAAAATTATAGCAATGACTTGAAATAAAATATTTTGACATTGATGATGATTAATTTTGATTTTTAATTCATTTATATACACAGCAACTTTGTTTCCACTCGTCATGTCAATTAGGTTTTTCAAATAGTCAACTTAATTCTCTGTATTGGAATGCTTGTTTCTATTTGTTATAGTTTGTCATGAATGATATTAGGGTTTTTGTTGTACTAGAATGACATTGGGGCGATAAGATTTTTTCTTTTGATATTTTTAAGGCTTTTTTTTTTTGAAGGAAATTTTTAAGGCTTTAGCCATGGACTATGTTATATTAGTTAGTGTGTTGATGATGATAAATGTTGAATCATACGTATCAGCATTCACAAATTTAAGATATGTTCTATGTTCTATGAAGGATAGACAATCTTTGAATTAAACATGTATCGGTCTCGGTGTCGGACACGTGTTGTGTCCGACACCGACACAACACCAACATATATAATTAAACTAAATTTTTTGATTTTATAAAATTATTAACGGTGTCGGCGTGTCAGTGTCCGTATTGTGTCCTATGTTTGTATCCATATATGTGCTTCATAGGTTAGAGGTTGTGTCGTGTTAGATTTCAAAATTGACGGTCAAAGAGACATTGGAGGAAATATTAATATGAAGGTCTTACGTGCACCATTGGAGCACTCCTGTTGAATATATTGAATTATCCTGACTAGGCATTTATGTTTGTTGAATATATTGAATATATTGAAGTAGTAGGTAGCTTCCATATCAATGCATGGTTATTTGGATTCGCATTGTCACATTTTGGTGATAACTGTATGTGTGTTATGATCTTGCATGTGTTGATGAAATTAATACATTTGAATTGTAATAATCTACTCATTTTATACTTTTGATTATGATGAATCGCCTTATTTGTGTTTTCCATGTGGTTGCGGCTTGCATGCTCATCGTTTGTTCGAGTAGTCAACTAGTTGGAAGATGAAGTTGAGGTCGAGGATGAAGTTGGGGAGTGATCAACATGACATGATCACACACATTAGCTAGTGTTTATATTTATTGTTTAGTGCATCGTCCTATTGGCCAACTAGTAATATGAGATTATGTAGAATCGGCTCTAATTAAAATAACATTTAGGGTTTAGATTCTATCAACGTTTCGTTAGTTTTTTATTGTGATTTCTTTATCTTAAGAGTTTCTATTTACACTAAATTTATCAATATTTTTATCATATTTATGTTTTTAATCGCTTTTGGGTAGAGGGTGTGACACCAAGCTCGTGGTGGTGAATGGGAACTTAAAAACTAAAACAAGTTGAGCCTTTGTAACACCTCGTGTCTAAATGATTTTTATTATCAAAGGTGGTCACACATAAATTTGGCTAAAAGCCATAAAAGTAGAGTAACATTTACTTAAAAATTAAATGTGTGAGACCCATTATAGTAGTTTTTGATAATGTATCAAAATTACAAAAACCTACATAAATGTGTTTTTCCTCGCCCATTTTGAGTTTGTTTGATGGTCAGGGAGTCAATATATGACAAATCTATCATATCT
This sequence comes from Medicago lupulina, assembly GCA_958299785.1. Lineage (NCBI taxonomy): Eukaryota > Viridiplantae > Streptophyta > Magnoliopsida > Fabales > Fabaceae > Medicago > Medicago lupulina. The sequence continues at coordinate 32,317,375 of OY283144.1, read as the reverse complement.
CATTTAATCTTCTGTTTGATGTACTAAGGGTTTGTTTGGTTCCGGTGTTTCGGAGGGGAGGGGAAGGAGAATTTTAATTTTTACGTGTTTGGTTGAATAGTACTAGGGTTCTCATTTTTCCATTTGACTGTGCCTCTCAACTCTCCTTTTTTTGTCTACGCCTCTTCCATCACAATAACTCTAAGCCCTCTGCATCTTCTCCTCTCTGTGCTCAACCTCACGTTGCCATTGTCAAATAGTTTGAACTGTTAGATAGTGGTCCAATGGCTCATGTTCAGTGTTTTGAATTTTTACGCGATGGAATGTGATTTGTCCGAAGTCCGAACTTATTCCAAATGAATTGCTTGTATCAGAGCTTGACAAGAAAATCCAAATCAATTTACGGCTTGTGTTCGAAAATGGTTTATGGGAATCTGTTATCCAACCTGGATGTATGTGCTTGCTAGAATTGCTTGTGCTTGGTCATTGTTTACTTGATGATTTTGTTTTATGTTTATGAAAATATAAGCCTTCCACCCTTGATCTGAGTAAACTAGGTGAATTTTTTTTTCTGTTCCATTATTTTATTTCTGATTTTGATAAGGTCAAGATTATATGGAAAATTAACATTTGTTATGTGAATCTCTTAGCATTCTTCTAGAATGCACACACACCAGGAACACCATATCTAGAAATAAATAGATTTTATAGAGATCACTTCGATTTTGCAACACATTCAAAGCTTGAATTATCCCAAAGACTAGAAACCAGCCTATCATCCATGATTTTATATGTATTCTTTTACATGTATAGACAAAACTATGCGTATATCATAAGATTTTTGAAATGAACATTCTCACTAATAGGTGAAAATGAAATGAGTTGGACGTGGACTTGATCATAGTAAATGAATTTCTATCCATCAAAACTATGCTATTGTAAGATTATAACAACGAATGTTCACTACAAAAATAATAATTAACTAATCAAATGTAATGGTAACTTATCTTTTAACAAAATTCAACAAAATTGCATACTCCCCAATGGCCTTTCTATCAACACCATTCCTCAGCAACTGAGGAAAAAACAACCAATTCCCGGTAACAGCCAAAAATGTAATCGTAAGTGGTCCCGACACAGCACGGTGCAACCGCCACCCACGGCGAAGAACAACCTTCTTAATTGCAACCTCAAGAGATGTACACACACCATGAAGTACAAAAAACCATGTGACTTCCCACGTGGGAGGCACACGTGCAAGGTAATAATAAATTACCTCGTGCATCAGACCGGACACAACAAAAGTTGCCAACATGGCAGCTGAAGTGGCATATGTGGAACCCACATAAGACCTAATGATGCGACGAACAGGATCATATACGGTGGGGCGTAGGATACGAGTTACCATTAGGTTCCACCTACGACCCCAAAAGTCTTGAAGCGACGTGGACAAATAAGGTTCGTTGAATTGTGGTTCAATTTCAAAACCGAACACGGTTCGAACCGGTGCTGCACTAATTGCTAACACAAGTTCAATACCAAGGTACATGTGGCAGCAATAAAGGACCAATATGAAATAAGGGTGCATATATTCTCTATACTCATAGCTATATATGATTGCTACTAATATAACTACTTTAAAACAAGTGAGGGGTAAAATTGGTTTTTTGGATGGAAAAGTGGTTGTTGAATTTGATTGTTGGGGGTTGATTGGAAGGGAAGCAATGGAAATGAAATGGAAGATATTGTTTGGGAGAGGGAAAAGAGGAGGTTGATTGAAGGAAAAAAGGATGAGTTTGAAAGTGGAGAGCCAAACAAGGAAGAAGGTTGTGGGGCCACCAAGGTGGAAGGAAGAGAGATTTAAAGGAAGGATTAGGAAAAGGTAGAGAATTGGGAGGATTGAGAGAAGCCTTAAGAAGCCTTTGGGGATTTTGGAAGATATGTAATAACAATAACATAGACATGTTGTGGATATAATGCATACCTTAATGAATTTTTCATTTTCACCATCCATCTTTGTCTCCTTGAAAGAATATTGTTCTAGATTCTTGTTATGAGTTGTGTTAGTGAGAGTGATGAGAAATGAGAAAAGAAATATCTAAATAAATAGTAGAATGCATAAAAGTTTTTGCATTTTTTAAGGCAAATTGATAAATTATTATTGGACGGAAAGGCAGGTGGTAATATTGAATTGAATGTAAATCTTATTTTTTGGGCTCCTGTCTTATGAGGTCATTACAGCTGTAGTAAGCCAACTCCGAGACAGCTAGAAGAGATTGGTGGAATTGAAAAACAATTAATATCACTAAATCTTGTTACAGGATGTATGCTCCTATCTATTTACAAGATTATTAGTTATGTTACTTTTGTATTCTAATTACTTCAAAAGAAGAGATTTATTTTTAAGTAGAACTTTCTTACAAGAGTAAATAAAAACATGTAACTTTATGCAGCATATATAAAAACAAAAAATTGTACTAGTAGATTAATGTATGAACAATGCATGATGTTATGTAAGGTTGAGGATTCAAACCTCAGCCACCACGAAAAGAAAAATCAAAACTATTGATTAAATAAAAAATTAAAACAATTAAGAACTTATTTGTTAAGAATTTTTTTGAAGGAAAAAAAAAACACATTTAAAAGTATTTCATCTTTTGTTACAGCTTTTTAAAAATACCAGAATCTAAAAAAACCAAAAACTAGTTTCAAATAAGTTGTATAGTTTCTCAAAAAATAAATTATTTTAAATAAGAGAACAAAATAGTGGTATTATTGGATAAGGATATTTTAAAAAAAAAAAAAAAAAAAAAACAATATTCCAAATAAATTAACCCATTTGAGTTGGCCTCATGGTATTGGCTTTGGACTTGAGAGTGTGCTCCTCCTTAAGATCTCAAGTTCAATTTTCTCCGATGTCAATTTAAGTAGGCTAATTTAACTTCTTCAAAAAAAAATATTCCAATTATATTTCAACTATTAAACATTCAAACGAACTTAGCATAGCCAAACAGAATTAAGGTTCTATACAAATTTTTAAACAGAAAACCATGATAAAAGTCTCAAGTTCTCTACGATTTCCCGTGTCAAAATTTATAAATACTTTTTTTGGTATTAAAAAATATTAATAATTTATACTCATGACTTGAAATATAACAACAAATTTCGAAAAGTAAGACTAAAATTTTAATACAAGATATGTTTTCCATCTTCGCGAATACCCTAATTTACCTACTCTTTTAGGCTTTTAATTTTAGGGAAATGCTAACTAGAGCAATAATTTTAATAGTCCAAATCAACAAAATAAAAAAACAATATAATGGAACAAGAGATTTGTCAGCTATAGGGTCACATACATGTCATTATCCACCTATACTGAATCACTCACCAAAGGGGTACAAGAACAATCCCAGCAATAACAAAAAATACTCTTCATAAAGGAAGTAGATAGAATAATGTCATGTAAAACCTACAAACTGCAAAGGATGTAAGAGGGGCACAATCAAATATCCCACGTACAACACATCCATCCTAATATCATCTATGTACAGATTATAAAGCAGAATACCAAAAATGGGGACATTCAAGTTAATCACTGAACCAATTTGATGAATTCTGGCGTGAATACAAATGAGGAGGACCACCTGGAAAACCTGGTGTTACATTTTCAGATCCAGGTTGTGGGGTGCTATGTTCAGAAGTTGTACTTCTATCAACTATAGGACGTTCAGGGCCCAAAGAATTCGTCTTAACATGGTTTAATTCATCGAGACGAGGAGCATATCGTTGCATAGCTGGTGTACTCATCTGCATAGCTGGTGTATTCATCATGTAAGGCAGTTCAGATCCTGAACCACGTACTGAATAAGTAGATCCCATTTGATTATAAGCAGGACCACGACCAGATAGATAATTACTACTTATAGGATCATGCATTGGAACCGCGGGAGGGTGAATAGCATCATCATCCATGGCATAGGGTCTCGGAACCCCCGGAGGGTGAATAACATCCTCCATGAGATAGGGTATTGGAACCCCCGAAGGGTGAATATCATCCCCCCTGAGATAAGGTCTATATCCAAGGCTACTTGTGCCGTCTCCGAGATGCCTGCTATTGTGTTCCTGTAAATCTGCCAATCCGTAATCAGGAAGGGGATCGGCAACATTTGGCCTATTGTGAGTCCCATCATAGGCTTGTCCAAACTCCACCCGTGAGGAAGAGAGGGGCTCCAGATGCCTATAGCTATCATCACCAATGGAAGGCTGGGGCTCCAGAGGCATGTAACCATTATCACCAACCTCAGTATCTGAGAGTTCCATATCTGATCCGGACTGTGGACTGGAGATACCATTTATATCTTGTCTTATACCTGGTCCTCTACCATCATTTTCATCGGTACGTTTCCTTTTCCATGAAGTGTTCTCAGCATTATTCGCCAAATAATCCTGTCTCTCTTGATCATTAGTTGACTTCAAGAAATCATGATCCAGCATGCGATCCAGCATGGTATCATCAACATAGTTATCATCCATACTATGACTGGCAGATGATTTTTCCTTATCGAAGCTTTCCATTCTCGATACGTCTTGCTGTCTGAACAGGTGACCATGCTCCTGGGCTATGAGCTTATGCTTATCAGCCCAGTCTGGACGGCTCCAAAGGTAGAGTGGGGGTGGCTTTACATTCCATTGCTCCATTTGCTTGTCATTAGAATCAACTGATCCGGGTAGATAAAACGACTGGGGACAAACCGAGACCAGGAACAAGGAAAACATAAAGACAGCAGTCAGTACACCAAAGAGCGGGTGACAATCAAAATATAACTTGGAATTATTTTACCTTGCCTGATAGAAACCTCTCATCCTCCCAGACAAGAACGTATCGCGACCGTTTTCTATCCAACCTACATAATAAGGAAGCAAACATGAAAAGCAGGAAGAAAAAATAACTCTGAAAAGTGACAATTCTCGGTTGATCTTGCAAGGCTTGGGTGGAAGGAAAAACCAGTTAACTCTCATCTTTAAAAAAAAAAAGACAAGAAAAAGGACACTACCTCTCTGTCTCTGGTGGTACTATAAGAATCAGGAGCTTAGGCTCAAACTCTAAAGCCTTGTCAATAAACTTGTTAGCCAGAGCTGCTTTAAGTCCAAAGGGGGGATTTAGGCCCATGATCTGTTAAAGAAGCGGCCAATAAAAATAATGAAATCAAAAGTATGTGAATTGACCATCTGGAATATGGATGCACGTCTCAACCATGAAATTGACAAATTCTTACCAACTGTGACCCTAAAGGCAACTCCTTTCGCTGGACAGTCATCCAATCTCTCATCTCAAAATTAAAATCATTCTGTAAACAAATCAAAACAACATCCTGGTAAATAGATAAAGAAAAAGAACACGATAACCATAGGCTGAAGTCTTTAACATATTCTATACTCTTCACCATTCGTGAAAATAGGTTGAAACCACCAAACAAAAATCATTACGCTCATAACATAAAAAGCCTGATACTTGACAATGGAGAGTAGTAAGAAATTTCATGCATCCTATTCATTACTACCACTGTCCCTAAATGTAAGACCTTCTGAGTTTTTCTTTGTTCCTTTTTACAGGACCCCTTTATAATTTTCAACTTCATTATTTATTTCGTTACCAACATACCTCTAATTATGTTACATCTTTTTCTGCAATGTGTGATAAATACTCTAAAGAAAACATTATCTAATTCTCTCGAAGGATAAACTTGTAAAAGCAATACCAATTGTCAACAAATTTAATGTCACAACCAACTTTCTTAATACCCGTAATTTACTCAAGGGAGTCCTATATTAAGAAACAAGAGGTAGTATTGCCAAACATCATTTATTTAAACCCTCAAACATAGTCAAGGAATGTGAAATAAATATAGTCAAGGAATTCCATAAGGGTCTGGTTGGTAGGGGGATTTTGGAGGGTCATGGAGGGCTGGATCTATATTTTAATATACATCTGAGATTTTAAAAAACTTGAAAGAATACCATAATATATGATCATATAACAATTCAATCATGCTTCATTCTTTTTTAGAAATATTTTATAACTGTTGAATAAGAGAGAAAAGAGAGACATATATTGGAATACCGGGTGTCAGAATAGCACAACAGAAGATTTATTATATAGAAGTAAGTAGCTTAGGGCCTAAGCTATGATATATTTACAGAATGACTATTCATTATAATATTATATCCTAAGTAACTTAGAGAGTAAGCTAAAATATATTTAGAGCATAAATATAATTATATACTATATATTTATATATCAACACTCCCCCTCAAGCTGGAGCAAATAAGTCAAATGCGCCAAGCTTGCCACATATATAACTTAGTCTAGGACCTCGGAGAGATTTTGTAAAAACATCTGCCAGTTGATCATTTGAATTGACAAAGCTTGTGACAATGTCTCCTGATTCAATCTTCTCTCTGACGAAGTGACAGTCTATCTCGATATGTTTGGTCCTTGCATGGAACACTGGATTTGAGGCGATATGCAAAGCAGCTTGATTATCACATATAAGCATCATTGGTCGTGCTTCTTCGATTGAAGTTCCTTGAGTAACTGCTTCAACCAAATGAGTTCACATGTTACTAGTGGCATGGCCCTATATTCTGCCTCCGCGCTTGATCTTGCAACTACATTTTGTTTCTTACTCTTCCAGGATATCAGGTTTCCTCCAACAAGTACACAATACCCAGATGTGGATCGTCTATCAATGGGTGAACCTGCCCAGTCAGCATCTGAGTAACCAACTATATGAGTTTGTCCTTTATCCTCATAAATGAGACCTTTTCCTGGAGCACCTTTGATGCATTTAAGATTTCGAATTAAAGCATTCATGTGTTGGCAAGGAGAATTTAAGAATTGGCTTAACACACTAACTGCAAAGGAAATGTCTGGACGAGTGACTGTGAGATAATTGAATTTTCCAACCAATCTCCTATATCTTGCTGAAGTTTGACATTTGGATCCATAGGAGTATCAACCGGCTTGGAATTCAATAGACCTGTTTCTTCAAGAATATCCATAGCGTATTTCCTTTGAGAAATTACAATACCATCCTTGGATTGGGCTACCTCAATACCCAAAAAGTAACGGAGTTTACCAAGGATGAAATTAAGGCGACTAGGGGTGGACCGCAATTAAGGCGGAATTTCCAACACACCCCCTCACGCTTCAGCCCGGCCCAATGGGCTTGAAGCGTGGACGATGCGGGAAGCCCAACGATAGATTTAGGATAGGCTCTGATACCATGTTGAATAAGAGAGAAAAGAGAGACATATATTGGAATACCGTGTAAAAGCAAGGAGGAAAGAGAAATGGAAGAAAGGATAGTCCCCCAAATTGAATAGGGGGTTTGTTTTTCTTCATAACACAAAATACCCTCAAAATGGGGAACTCAAAAATTGTATTGCAGGAAGGTTTTGGTGGGTTTAGATAAATTCTTCAAATCTAATCTACCTTGCAATAATACACAGTAAGAAATAAATTAACGATAAAAATTCATTTATCATTCTCTACAAAAACACCCTGTCAAAAGATGTGGAAAATTTCTCTATTACCCCCCCCCCCCCGAAAGCCCTAACTTGACCTTCCCCTCCCCTCCAAACTTGCAAAGAAAGCCTAAAAGGACATTAACTTTAGATCCACAACCAGAAGACATGTCATGTTGCTGGACAAATCTAGTACATAAAATTCTTCGTAGGCACTGACTGACCAACCAAATTTACATGCAATAAGTCATTCTTCATCTGGAGACTTCATATGTTCATTATTCATTGTTGCATGGTTAACTGAACCATGTGAACCGATCCAGTTTATTAGTTTGGTAAACCAGACCATTTTTCACAAAAAACGGTTTGGGAGTGTGAACCGGTACCAAACCAGTTCGGACTTGATTCAAAACCGGTTGCTTGCTTGCTCCACCTCTAAAGTTAATTAAACACACTGTCAACAAGTTTCTGTTTCTGGTCAATGAAATACATAGCTTAAAGAAATTGCACTTTGTTTCTACATCACTGGATGACAATGAGTTTTAATTTCAGATTGGGATCTTGCAGAGTAACTGAAAGAGGAAGCATGAGAAGCTGGTAGACTGTAGTACTTTTTTTGGAAACTCGGCATCCATTCCAAGGATCGACCAATCCCACCGTCCATTAGCGGGGAGCCCATTTAAAGCCTGAGCTTTGTATGGACTAGCTCACATAAATTGGCGTGGGGAGGATTTGAACCTGGGGCCTTGAGAGGAGCACACTGTAAGGTCCCAAACCTACACAACCAGAGACTGTAGTACTAGTTTAACTCTTTAATACATGCGGGGAAAAAACCCACTGAGTTGGATTCTGCTTCTGAGGCGGTGGAGATTGAGAAGTGAGAGGAAAAACAAGAGCCGGGGGATTTCAACTTCAGTCTAGGAAGCGCTGCCTCGCTGAACGAGAAAGGGAATATGGTGTCATCATCAAAAGTGAAACCGATTACTAAACCTAATCCGAAAATGGTACCCGATTTTGTTTTTAGGCTAAAAACGGGACTTCAGTTTTATTTAAAAATGGCTCGGGTTTTTAAAAATGGAGCAGTATGGTTATTGCGTTAGATGAGGGTACTCGGTTTTTTTTAACACCCATAAATTCATTATCAATGTAGATAGAGGAGCAAAATAATTACTTCAAAAAATGAAAAGCAAGGAATATCAGACACTCGGCATTGCCAAATCAAAAGCATATGCAATATAAACAAGCACCATAGTTATATGTTACCAAATCATTAAGTAACACATTATTTATGGGTATACAAATTACTGAAAAACAGAAACACAGGAAGCCTATCAAAAACCTCTACCAACTTGTCAAAGATGTAAGCAGTAATACATGACACACTAACAATTTCAACATTTAAAAGAAAAAAACTGAATGACAAGAATCAGAGAGAAAACAGTTGTGAAAGTGTATTCACCTTTGTAGGAAGTAAATCAAAGTTTTTGTACAAGCAACTCTTCCCAGTCTCTTCAAGCTTTTTCTTCATAAGTCTGCTAAAATCATTAGCACCACAGCAGAAGTCCACAATCTGACCATGAGTAGCAACCCCAGTCAGGTAATCCACATTCAAATTTAGAAGTAAATTAACAATGTTCAGGATCGTTATCCACCAGACAGTAATAGTATATCAAAATTTCTTAAGGAAAATCTGAATGATTGTTGTGCAGAAATGGCAAAGAAGGAAAATACACAAGGAGATATCAGTATATACCGTATCATCATTCTGAACATACCAATGGAGTTTATCCACAATCTGCAAATGCCAAAACCAATTTGTAATCAGCAATTGATGGATAATTGGATATAATGAGACAGCCCAGACAATATCGAAGAACCTTCAAAATAAATAACACTCCAAGAAGCTACATTGTCAACTGTGTTACTATGCACCTATTTCTTATGCAAATACTAGTACTGTTAAAACAGTTTTAAAGATACACATGCTATGAACCCATGATTATAGAAAATTGAACACCTTAGAAAAACCTTTCACTATGTAGCTTATCATACAAAGCATTTTAAAAACCTCAGGCATAAGACAAATAACCCAACTTCTACATGTAAAGCATAAGTTCACCCATATGGGTCAAAAATCATAATTTTGGTTCTTAACAGATTCCTTAACACAACCATATCAGTACCAATCCCAATCTAATAATTAAAATTTCAGCGCCTCATAAAATTGAGTTTACAAGATAGTAATGCTAACACCTACAATTTAAATCCAACAACTCTCAAAAGGATAACGAAAGCCAAAAGCATCATAATTACTGTCAATATATTTGCCTTTACCACAGCATCAGCTTAACTATTTCTACTTATTCATGACACATGCATCGCCTAGAAATCTACAGTTCATATTCAAGGGATATCCTGGATTAATAATGCTGTTCAATGAAAAAGGAGAACACTGAAGGTAGTCTTTCTATCTTCTCAAGACAGCAATACCCAATGATATAGAAAGAAGTAAACAGTTACAATAAGGAAGAGATATCAAGAATACATAAATCTGACAAATAATTGAAATTATAATGTGAGAATTAATACCCCTTCCAGCTTTTCCACTTGCGTAAAATGGCGACCAAATGATGTGTAGCGATTACCATATAGAACAGGTGCAAGATATACCTTCAACTTGTCCTGCAGTAATTCACTCGATAAAGTTATGCTAACAAAATTGAATTATTTCTTTAAGTCCAAACTTGCATTATGGTGTATGAGTGAAAGAAGGGAAAAAAATTAGGAGATGGATATTAGATATGTAATAAAACATGTGAGTATTAGATCAGGCCTATTTTCATGGACATTCACAGCAACCCACCCCTAGGGATACAGTGTTTTCTGACCATTTTTTAGGATAATTGTGATGGTTTCCCCTCTTTTCCCACCAGAATGATATCATATAGTATTTGAAACCTTTGTTCAGCCATTTATTAAACACCCATTGCCCACCAACCCACTACTCTCTCCTCTGTTTCAGCACAAACCCCCTCAGGCCCACTGCTTGCAGGTATTTCTTGTCAAGCCTAGTATTTTCATGTCAAAACCTGCATCTTCTGGCACACTCATTGCTCTGCTCACACTAGTTAAACTTTTAAGATTCCATGCACACATTATTCCCTTTATGTTCCATTACTTTTTTAGTCGTTGATGTTTGTTAAGCTTAAAAGGCAAGCCCATGCCTTTACTTTTGCTTATTTTTTGACCTTTGAGCATTTATATAACTATAGTATAAATTTCCTAACCGATGTCTATAATATTTAGTATAGAAGCAATCCTGCTATAGCAGTTCTATCTAGGATTGATAACTCTAGCTAAGGAAGCAAATCATATTGTAAGACATACTAACGAGATCTGATTATTAGACACTTATAACCACAATCCTTATATTAATTTTTCAAAAAGAGTAAAGTACCTTCCACTTAAATAACCGGTTCATAACATCGGGACCACAAACAGCTTCCGCATCCCGAATGCTATGTCCTTCATCCAGCATCCTTAAAGCCGTCCGAACAGCCTATATATACAAGAAATAACAAAAACTTAAAACAAATTCCACAATTCCAGAATATAACACTATCGAGTGAGTGTGTGTTAGTGTGTGTGTGTGTGTGTGTGTGTGATATGCACCTCAACTGAACCTTCCAACTTTCCCATTGTAATAGTCTTCTCCACAACATTTTTTAGCGAGTGAGTGTGAGTAGAAACAAATTTATGTTCTTTTATGACAGACTCCATAGTAATTGATGAAGAAGCTTCTTTAACCAAAGCCAACAACCTACATGAGAAGAAAGTATCTTAAGAATAATACCATAACATTAAGGACAGCTTTTGAGTTTCACATAAGAATCCAATATAATTTCATCATAGTGCTACTCTTCAAAAAGGCCAAAGAAAAAGGACCAACAACAGTAACAGCACAAAAATAAGCAAGTCAGATAAGAAAGATTCACCTCCTCTCTGAATCTGCATCTAATTGGGGTGGTGCACTGCTCAGCTTTTTAGGACGCTTAACAGACAGAGTGTTATCAGCTACATTGTTAACATGATTGCCAGAATTAATTTGCTTCGAACCCTTCTGGTAGTGAGAATAAAGTTGCAAACCCAGTGAGGGCTGGTTTTCCTCATAATCAGACTTTTCTGCTTCCTTTAAAGTTGGCCTCTTATTTTCATTCAAAAGCCTTCTTGATGCCTCATTTGCTTTCTTTCTAGGGATGTTTGATCCAGAAATCTTTCCAGGATTCTCGATACCAACTTTCCCGGTGGACATTTTACCAGACAGTTTAGGTAATTTAGCACTAGTTCTTTTTACAGGTAAATCATCTAACTTAGCATTGTTCTTGTATATAACTTCTTTGGTCGCAGGCTTTGCCTTCTGTTTAACAAAGGGGAATTTTATATGATCTCTTATAGGAGTTCCGAGTTCATCATCTATCTCATGCTTTCTGTTTTAAGGAATGAAATAAGATGTTACTAGATGTTAAGAAGGTAAAATTTGGAGAACAAAAAGACCTGCATACTATGACACTTACAAGCAATAAATAAGAATGCGATTGTTTGGCAAAAGATTTTCCCAAGCCCTGGCTACAATGCCTTCATCCACTGTGTCTTCAAAAGCAATCTTTCTGATAAAAGCAACTTGAGAATCAGGCCTCCAGACAATTACAAATAGCATTATTATATGAAGACAAGAAACACAGGAAAAAAAAAATAACCTTGGCAAACATTTGCGATGATATGACTTGGGACAACGCCTACAAACAGCAAAGTGTAATTCATGCTCGTGCTTGTTTTCCATTTCTTTACAGATACGGCAATAATGAGCAGGGCAAGTGAAAGGTTCCCCCTTAGCTATGTTTTTTACTAGTTCCGTTGGAGCATCACTGATCAGCAGGTGAAGTAACTTCGCAACACATTGTGGATGATAAAAGAAGCCACAGGTAGCAGAAGCACATTTGAAGACCTGAAGGAGAAATTCCAAATGACATTTAAGAAAAAGCTATTAATGACAACTATCTTAAAATGGATTCAAAATATCTTTTTGGACTCCATTTTGGAGGTCAAGTGAAGTTGTGCTTGTTAGGATGAAAGGTAGGGGATGCGAAAAGTGGTTTTCTTCCTAACAAACGTAATTCTGGCATGTTAGGTTAGTTTGCATCAGAGTTTATTTCTACAAATTTAAGATTGACTAGATGCGATAATAATTTTGTCCGTTGGATTTGAAAAGTTTATGCTGATTTTAAATCAAACTTGTTTTTGGAGTAAAAACATCCAAAGATTAATCACTTCACTTCAAACTCCAATTTTTACCAAAACAATTTTACAAAATCAGTTCACATGAGTGTGTCAAAAGTGGCATTCCAAACAGCTAGAAGAAAATATATATGAACCAAGTCATCAACAAAGAGAAACACATTTTTTACATATAGTTATATTATACCTCAGCACCAGCAAATTTATCAGAACAGCCTAGTTCCCCACATGCAAAGCACTGGTGTTTATTATGTTCACAATTCTTACAATAGAAATTTTGGATCTCCTGCAAAATAAATGTACACAAGCAATCAATTTTTTGCGTAATTATACAATGAAAAATAAAATGGAAGACAAATAAAAGAAACGTAAAGAGAAAATAAAATTAGCTTACCTCAACTTCCTTCCGGCTAAATCCAAGAGAGGCACAAGAAGATTCTTCACCGTCCTCCTCATTAGCATGAAATGACCTCATGCACTTTCCATCACAACTGCATTTATCATTTTATATCACATTTTGAAAAAGAAAGAATCAACTACTAAAAAAAAAGGGCAGTCCGGTGCACTAAAGCTCCCACATATGCAGGGTCTAGGAAGGGGTCCCACCATTCCCCGACAAGCAACTACTACTCTAAAATAAAAAAGACGAACAATAATGTCTCCAATACTCCTGAAATTATGCACAGTCGCATAAATATACAGGAGAAAATCAAATTGAATTAAATTAAATTAACCATCCACGGCACAAAATTTCGTACCACAAAAGCTCACCACCATTATCGCAAATCGAACAAACGGAATCAAATAACTCATCCTCTTCATCTGACTCTTCCTCAGCAACAGTTTCATCAATTGCATCATTGTCAATATCATCAGCTATTATAAATCCAGGTCGGGCTAGCTCTTTAACTTCCTGGAATCAATGAATAACGCTTTCAAAAAACCATCACAAAATATATATGACATCAATTAAAGGAAGCAAAGAAAGAAAATATATCAGAATAATATTCTTCAAGGAAAACTAAATATCTGACAAACCTCGTCAGAAAGTTTCTTAATGCTCATCCTATCCTTATCTTCCAGAACCATGAGCAAAAGCTGTTAAAATCAATCAATCAATTAATTGTCATTGAAGTGAAACAGAAATGTGAAGAAGACGAAGAGAAAAGAAATTAAATGTTTTTGCTTAAAATAAAAAGAAATTAAAACTTTAAGTTAAAAGAAATCAACACTTAAATCTTATTAGACAGCAAAAGGGCAGGTCAATGGATAACTAGATCTCTATAACAAAGCAAAAGAGATAGTAAATCTAATATAACTGAAGTGAAAGCAAATAAGAAGAAGGTAGACCGACATACAAGGAAAAAAAGGATAGAATTGTAAGATAAACAGAGAGATGAATAAACTACCACTACATAACAGTGTATAATAGAACAGTATTTGAGATTACACATCTTGCCCAGCTGAATATGAGATGAAAACGATATGGAATGTAGCTCCAAAGAAAGAAGAATACAATTGCTTAAATTTTGAATTATTGATTAGGATTACTTTTTAAAAAATTTGTTAATTAGGATTTTCTGATTAGGACTATGCATAACAGAATCCTTATCATTACTGGTTTGATTAGGCTCTGTTCAATATTTGTAGCCTTTAGAAGGCAGACGGGTATTGGAATAAACAAGCAAAACATCATATTTAGGAAAATCTATGTTATTCTAGAAGGGGATCTGTCAGGGATGGGCCTGCTTCTTGCTTTCAACATAGGTCAAAAGAAATATTCTTTCTACTGCGTCTAGGTTTGTGACTCGATCCCATGCGAAGGTTCGTAACAGAAAACCACTTCATGAATGTCATATTCTTGACCTTGAAATCTTACACAGACGTCAATTAATTCAAATGAAATCATGTAATCCCCATCAAATACAAATGGAATTCATATAAGTCATTCTGATATAGGCTACATTGCATGGTTATGGCTGAGGGTATCTTATCAAAATCTAATATACTTTTGATATAAGAATGGATTTGACAATTTTCTAAATAGTGGGGATAGAGACCATGTAAAGTACAAAAAAATATTTAACAAGTTACATTTATATTTATATAGATAAAAATTACTGTATAACTCATAAACATCCCAAAGTCTAAGTTGTCAATCCTAGAAAGCAGTGGAGGGGTGACTGATATTCTAAAATATTTAATCCTGCCAAGGCCGGTCCCAAGCCCGGGTAAAAGGAGAGGGTTGTGTTAGGCCTCGACAGCCAACGTAAAACTTTGTCGAATCTCTATGACATGGACCAAATACGAAATAGTGTGAATGCTAGGTCGTTGCCCGGAAGCAACGCGCTGTATAGCTTGAGTACAGTGTCAAATGAGCAACGGCCGCTGCATCGCCGCCTGGATGTAGTGTACCTCTTCCTAAACCTTTTACCAAAACTCATCAAAAGGTGTGTGATTAAGCTTAATCCTGCTTCCCTAAACATAAAAAATAGGCCTAAAAACATTGACAGATGATTTGCAAACAAGTTTAGTTAAATCCTCCTAGTTTTACATCAGCTATCATGCAAGGAAATTATGATTAATGCAAGACATAAGTTGCGATCTCAAGGCAATTAATTTAACATAAAACAAAAATATACAACTATAATTTCAAACCACATTTTGAATCAATAATTCACAAAAGGATGCTTCAAATGAGAAAGAGAAAAATCAAAAGCTAACTTCCAAGATTACAACGCATTTGAGAAGGTTTGTACCTTGGACTTTGCTAAGACAGCATCCCTTGTGGCAGCTTCACCCATTAAACCCATATGGTTTAACAAATCATTGTGTGAAGGCTTAACTTCATAATGGCTGCAAAAAAATAAATTAAAAAACATCATAACATGTACTACTTTCACAGCAATCATGACAGAGAGGAGTCCAGAACTCTCAGTAGCGAAGACACCTTTGATCAAAGGCATGTAAGATGTCTGACAAGACAGTGACACCTCTGATCAAAGGTGTGTCCAATGTCTGACGCACAACACTGACGCATGTGATTACGTTCAAATAATTCATTTTCACAAATTACTACCAGTTTTGACGTGTCAATGCCGTGTCTGGTGTATGTGTCAGTGTTTCATAGCTAAAACTCAAATTACCTAAAATCCTTATTCTTACTCAAGCTATCCCACACAGACTTCCCCATCGCCTCCGGATTCTTCCTCACATAATGCATAAAATAAACTGTAATCAAAACACTCCTAACAATCTCCTCGTAACTCTTCCTCGGCTTCTGAAGCTTAATCCATCTCTTATCCTTCGCCAACACCGATATCTCTGGCTTAACATTCGAAAGATCAAACCTCCAAGCAACAACTTGCATAAAAATCTTCTGCAATCCATTATCCGCATTCCCGTGTAAAAACACCTTCTCCTGTTTCCCTTCAACACTCTCAAACTCACTCCATTGAATTGGTAAAATTGAAAAAGTTACTGGTGCATCTTTATCATCTACGAAATGGTAATTTGAAACGGATAACGGTTGTGTATCGGCTTCGTCGTCGGAAGAAGCCATAAACCCTAATTTCTCAAAACCCTAATTGCTCAAAACATAAACTGCAGAAAAAAATTAATAACGATTAAATTATATGAATAAATGTAAGGGATGTTATGTTATGTTATGTTATATAATCAAATGAGAAGGATTGAAATTGAAATTGGACGGAGATTCTTACTGTTTGCGGTGGTCGGTAACGAACTCCGGTGGCGGTGATGAACGACGGTTGCGTTGATATGAGTGAGACTCGAACGTGTGTTGTGTGTATATGATGATGCATACAAATGTACCGTTACGTTTGCATTTTGTCTATTTATGTCATGTTATGATATCAGAAATTATTTTCAGTTTATGATGTAAGTTTTAGTTTAAAAAATTTGTCTTATTGGAAATAAATTTTCCAAAATAAAAAAATTGATGATTACTTTTTTGTTTTTTGCAATCAGTGTTTTGTAAAAAAAAGTCCTACTCTTGGCAGGGACATGCATTGTTACTACTTGTTTGCATGAGAGAACTACATGTAAATATCCTCTTCATTTGTAACTTTTTTCATTTGTTGCAATTTATAGAGAGATAGACACAACAAAAATAATGATAGTGGATCCACTCAGTGATATGACCCATCACTTTTTTTTTTTTTTTGTCTATCTCTTTTCAAATTGCAACAAATGAAAAAAATTATAAATGAAGAGGATCATGACCCGAGAGATACTTATGCGAGCAATTAAAGTATTCCTGATGTGATTTGATCAATTTTGAATCAAAAATTATTTGATTTATGGATAAAATAAGATGTGGTTCAATTTAATTTTAGATGATTAATAAAAAATTCTTATAAATTGAATGAATCGTTATTTTTAGTTTTTTTAGTGAGAGAAACTCTAACTTCTCTCTAAAAAAAAATTTTGTTTCCTTCATCAAAGAGGAGTCATTTTTGACCTAGAATCACCCCCTCTACATCTTTTTCTCTCTTTTCTTTCAATCTAAATAAGTGGTTTTCACACATATCAAGTTTTTCCTTTTGTTTTTTTTTGTGATTTCGTCGTCTAAGTGCGGCGTTGTGTTGTTTGTCGTCTTGTGCGGCGTTTGATTTCGCGTCTTATCTCGGTGTTCGTTTATTTCCTATTGAAATATCTACATCAGTCAATAACAAATTCAACCCATGATTTGGGCGTCAACGTTGCAGATCAAGAAACATGGGTATTTTGGTTACTTAGGTTTTATCATATTATTTGTAGGCATTTTGCCAATGTATGCTATTAACTTGGGTGTTGTGAATTTGTTCGCAAATTCACCTTTTACGTTTTTAGCGATGTTTATATCTGATGTACTCTATCGATTTGAATGAATGAATATCATTTTGTTTTTGTCAAAAAAAAAAAACAAAATTCATATAAATTAATGCGGTTTAATTTGGATCAGTATTTGAATATCTAAATTAAATTTGTAAATTATTTTTAGCAAATAAACTTTTTTGTTAATGTTAATATTATAAAAATCTAGTAAAAAAATACAGTAAGATAAAATACTTAATCAAAATATAACATATAATTTATTAAAAATTAATATTAAGAAATGACAGTAACGGATTATGTTTGAATTAAATGAAAAGAATTTGTAGTATTATAGAATTAAAAACTAATTAATACAATATATCATACTAATAATAAATAAATAAATAAATAAAATATTAAAATATGTATATGTGGTTGGTTCAGTTTTGTTGGATAGAAAAATCAATTCAAAATTTGATTTGATCTTTTAGTGGTTTTCGTAAATGGACATCTAAACACATCCAATAATCTACGCAATTATTATTAAAAATGTTTGTTAAGTTATGATAATCATTTTGCTTAATCCTAAATTCTTCTTAAGTCTGATTTTCGTCCATACTCCGCTCATTAATTACATCACATCAATAAAACCCTAAAATGTGCCTCCTACTTCTTATCTTACCCTTTCCACTTCTCATGAAATGTCATTTCTTAGGATTCGGCTCTTCCCCCAGCACAAAACACTCGCGTCCTGCAGCCATGCCAAAAATGCTCATGCGCTAGTTAAGTAACGCTGCACAAGTTAACTCACGCAGTGATAGTTAACTTGCGGAGAGTTACTGTTTTCGCACAAAACTCATCAGTCCATACTCCAAGCATCATTTTCTTTCCATCCACCTTCAAAAACCCAAAAAGTGCGATTTTTTGGGTTAAAATCTTCATCCCAAATCATTGCAAATCGTCAGGAAGCAAGTTTCTACGCTCATCAAGCACCAAATATCAGGTATTGTATCATCAAAACTCATCTCATTTTGCTGGTTTTTGTGCTAGGTTTGTTTGGTTTTCGTAGGAAATAGGGCAAGGCGTGCATGTTAACTTGTGCAAGGAGTACAGGCTGCGTGACTTAAGTCGCGCAGGTGTTAATGTGTTGCATGACTTATCACGCCACTGTGCACAGTCCTGTTTTTTGAATTTTTTGCGCCACTTTTTGTTCTTGGTTAGCTTGTTTCACAAGTAATTTATTTATTCTTCCTTTGTATTTTTTTATTCAATAGATATATAGGGAGATGGTTGACAATGTCGCGGATGATGACGCTGAACCGAACCCGGCCAAAAAGGAAGGTTCTGGTGAAGGTTCTGGCGATGTCAAACCAACCGATAATTTGAAACCGTTTAAAGTCCAAATTCCAATGCAAGCTCGAATTGGTAAAATTGAAGAACCTAAACCGGTACCTATCGGTGTTATTTGTAAAGCTCGCGACACCGCCTCATTTTTTACAACAAATGCAAGATGGAGAGAGCGAGAAGAGTTACTTACTTGGGTTCGTGGACAATGGGTAAAGGCCAGATTTGGTGTTTGTATAGATAAATCTGTTTTAAAAAGGTCGTACTTGACGATGCAATGTGAAAGGAGTGGGATATACAAGCCAACTAAGACAATGAAGAAACCGAACCTTGAAAGCATCGGCTCAAGGAAATGTAATTGTCCGTTTAGGTTGAAAGGTTTCTTTGATAAAGAGACAAATGATTGGTGGCTTGCAATGCTTTGTGGAATGCACAACCATGACTTGGAGGAGGAGGAGGGAAAGTTACAAGGACACCTAATTGCGTGTAGACTTAGTGCGGAGGTGAAGAAAAAAATTATTGAAATGACAAAGAGCTTGGCGGTGCCTCGGAATATTCTCACCAATTTGAAGGAAAATAACAACGAAAGTCTGACAACAATCAAGCAAGTGTACAATGTGCGAACAAGATGACGCAAGGGGGAAAGAGGTGACATGACGGAGTTGCAATTCTTGATTTCGAAGTTGGTGGAGCATAAATACGTCTATTACACAAGATGCAATAGTGAGGAAACCACTCTTGAAGACATCTTTTTTGCTCGTCTGGATTCAATTAAATTGCTCAACACCTTTCCGACCGTTTTGGTAATGGAATCCACATACAAAACCAACAACTACAGAATGCCATTGTTTAAGATAGTTAGTTGCACCTCTACAAAAATGACGTATTCTGTTGGTTTCGCCTTTCTTCACTTTGAACTAGAGGATAACTTTGCTTGGGCACTTACGATGTTGAAAGGTCTCTTGTCCTTAAAAGACAACATGCCTAAGGTGATTGTCACCGATAGGGATGGTGCTTTGATGAATGTTGTTGGCACAGTTTTCCCTAAAACATACACTATGCTTTGTTATTTTCATATCGGGAAGAATGTAAGGGCTAAGTGCATCACGAATTGTAAAGTTCACCCAAAGCCTCCTAAGGGTGCAAAAGTTGACAAGAAAGAATTGAAGAAGAACAAGGTGAAGAATAGAGAAGTTGTTGAGAAAGTCGTGATCGCTTGGAGAGAGTTGGTCGAATCTCCTACAGAGGAATCATATGCAAGTAATTTATTGAAATTCAAAGAGGTATGCATGCCATTTCCGTAACTCATTAAATATGTCGAAGAAACGGTTTTGAACCTTAAGAAAAAAATTGTGAGGGCGTGGACGAATAAAGTCTTGCATCTAGGGTGTAGAACCACCAACATTGTTGAATCGACTCATGGAGTTTTGAAAAAATATTTGAGGAGTAGCGTGGGTGATTTGGCATCATGTTGGGATGAAATTCACAAGATGTTGGCCATGCAATTTGGTGAGATACAAGGAAGTTTTGGGAGGAACAAAACGGTCTTTGAACACAAATACAGAAAAATCAAGATGATGAAAGAGTTGGAGGGTTATGTTTCTAGAAAATCATTGAGATTTATCTATGATGAATTGAAACGCTCCAAGACATTCGGCTTTCGTGAGGAAGATTGTGGTTTTGTGCAAAAAACATCGTACGGGTTACCTTGTGCGTGTATTATTGCCATGAAGAGCAAGCAAAAATTGCCTCTTGTCTTCGATGATATATACCCTCATTGGAAAAGGTTGTGTGTACAAGGAGAAAAGATTGATGATGATTTTTCCGTGGAGAAGGAGTG
The DNA here is from genome assembly GCA_958299785.1 of Medicago lupulina. Classification (NCBI taxonomy): domain Eukaryota; kingdom Viridiplantae; phylum Streptophyta; class Magnoliopsida; order Fabales; family Fabaceae; genus Medicago; species Medicago lupulina. The sequence continues at coordinate 32,296,572 of OY283144.1, read as the reverse complement.
GAATGGCATTCAAGAATGTAACACCCATTTTTGATTATTTAATTATTTGAATTATTTGAGGAGTCTGGTTATATTTATTAATATATTATGAGATGTTGAATTAAGATTTTATATGATTTTATGAGACGTGGTGACTTATTTTATTGTTTAATAAAATAAGATTTGAAAATAAAATAAAACATTTAGTTGTGGGTTAGTTTTGGATTTTAGAGAGTTGTGTGGGAGAAAGAGTAAATAAGATAAGATTTGTTGGGAGTATATAAAGGGAAATTAGGTCAAGAGAGTCAGGATACGTGTTATCAGAATTTGGAAAAAGGGAGAATAGCACGTGAAGGAGAGAAGAGCTTAGGGGCTGCGATTTTCTGCATTTTAAGGTAAGGTTGAGCCTAGCAATTCAATTATATTATTCTGTAGTTCATTTAATCGTGATTAACAAACCTGGGGCTGTTTTGAGAGAATTGGAATTAGGTTAAAATTGGGAAAAATTATGAATTGAAGCCATTAACTGTGAAACAGGAGTAGAGATTGGGTACAGAACATAGAACAATCATAGTAATGATGTTTTAGAGAGTTTTATTGAGTAGTGTGATGAAATTTGGGACTTTTAGGTGAGATTTTTCGTAGAACCCGTAGCTGCTGTTCATCGCTCGCCTAGGCGAGCTAAGCAACTCGCCACGGCGAGTAGACCTTCATCGCTCGCGAGGCGAGCAACCCAACTCGCCATAGCGAGCAGGACCCATAGTTACTCGCGAGGCGAGCAACCCAACTCGCCATAGCGAGCCGGACCTATAGTTTCTCGCGAGGCGAGCAATCCCACTCGCCATAGCGAGTTCTGTCAGAAGTCACAACCTGTTCTGTTTGCGATCTGTTTCGCATAAGACCTTGAGAGATGTGCTTGGGGTAGCTCTAGAGGCTTCTAATAATGTATAATACAATCTGTAACAATGTTATGTGACGATTTGAATTATTGATGATGATTTATGAAGCTTATGTGTGTTAAAGAATTAAATAAGTTGTGAATATTTGATTTACATGCGATGTTTGCAATATTGATGTCATACTTTGTGATGTACTTGCTGCCATGTTGCTGTTTACTTATATATAGTTGTTGCATGTGTCAGTCTATGATGATTAAGATGTTTCACGACGTATATGATGTTAACTTGTTTAAGTGAAAAAGTGTTGAGTCTCATGCATACTCATTCTATGATGAGGGCTTATGCCCTGGAGTTTATACTCACCAGCGACGAGGGCTCATGCCTTGGAGCTTTGCTCACCAGCGACGAGGGCTTATGCCCTGGAGTATATTTATGCTCACAGCGACGAGGGCTTATGCCCTGGATTGGTACCACATGCATATAAGATGTTAGAGTTGCATAGTCAAGTGATGTTGTCGAGTCGAGTCGTCTAAGATGTCTATGATGATGATTTACGATGATGATGTGATGCTAAGTGATATGTTTTTACATGATGATGCCTTAAATGCTAAATGTCTTGCTTGTGATATGATGAGCTATGATTTGACTGTTGATTGTGATTATTGAATTACATGTTTAATATAATTATTTGTGAATCTCACCCCTTCTGCTGGAATTGCTGCCTTGTGGCCAAGTGCAGGTAACCAAGATTAGGTGCAGTCGTGTGAGGCATTCTACGGTCGTGTCTAGGTGCTCTGATACGTACATTTTCTCTGTTCCTTGCGTATTATATTATATTATTTATTTATGATTGTGTTATTTGAGGATATTTATCTAAGACGTTGACAAGGCCTGCGTGCCATAGACTTTTATGAATTCCGCTGCAACATTGAGTATTACTTATGACTATTTTTCTGAAGGAATAAATAATTATTTATCCATTACTTGAGATGATTTGAGAACGTGATGCCCTGTTTGTGTGATTACTCTGATGAATGATTATCTTTTAAAGAAATTTTTATGCTGGGAAAATGGGGTGTTACAAAGAACTTCTCAAGAAAAGCCCTTACAATATGAAACTCCACATCAAAGAGATAATGCGTCAAATAGCATTTTCGGAAACCGCAATTTTGTCTCCGCCTTCGACAAAGGCGGTAACCAAGGGAGCACCTAAAAGGAAGAGGACTACACCCAAAGTGTCATCATCGGGACGAATCCCCTCTAGGTCGGAGACCATTGATTCTCAAAATCCGGATAGTCAACTTTCACAACCAAAGAGGTCACTTCCAAAGAGGAAAGATGCACGCCTTGGCACTTACTCCCGCTCACAAGCTTCATCGTCTACTTCAAAACCGCTTCGGAATATCCCATACATTTCACAAATTCCAAACTTCATGAGACCTTTTGTTGAAGACATTGTGAATGTTAAAGGGGATGGTCATTGTGGATTCCGGGTGATAGCGAGGCACTTGGGGAAGGATGAGGAAGATCATGTTTTGGTTCGGTATGCACTTATTAATGAGTTGAAAAATCACAAGAGTGACTACATGCCGATATATGACACGAAGGAGCGTTATAACAAAATCTTGAATGGTTTACACCCTCCAAAACGTACAATTGGTGTTGCGCCGGTAGATAAGTGGATGACCACTCCGGATATGGGTCACATTGTTGCTTCTTGCTACAAAAGACCCGTTGTTCTATTTATTGACTTTGCCCGAAACGGGTGGTGTATGTGAGACATATTTCCCAATCTAAAGTGCTCCTCCACTTAATCCACATTCCAACATCATGTGTCTTTGCTTAATTCCCGACCACTATCTTCATGTGATTTTGAAGGAAGGTTGTTCGTTACCACCGAGTTGCATGGAGTGGATGAACAACAAGATTGGTGAGGCGGAGAATTGGCATTTTGCGTTTTGGATAGACAAAACGCTTACAATGAACTCATGTCCAAGGAACCGAAACCGCCAAAGAAACCAACAAATAAGCACAATCCAATTGTTTGTGACGATACTCCCACCCCGCAAAAAAAGGAACAAGAAGTTGAATGGACGGAAAACATGGAAGAAGACAACAATTTAGGAATGTCACTAGACCTCTTAGATAGGTTAGGACAGTTATAGGTCGGTCGGTGTTCGTCCTATTTTTTGGTGGTATTACATCCCGACGTATTTTTTGGTGGCCGGTTATGTAATTTGGATATTTGTGGCCAATATGTAACTAATATTATATATATTAAATGAAATGAAATATTTTTTTGGTGGCCGGTTATGTCACACCAATTATTGCTCGCATTACTTACTTTGTCAATAATTATTCAACGACTTATTTTATATCATTTCTCTCATATTTGTTTTTCATTATATTTTTGTGAAGTTTGTGAGGTGAAACATGTCTGAAGATGCACAAACTCCGGTTAAACTTGAAGTCCGTTATGTAGATGTGAAAAAGAGGGCTTGGTTCACTATAAACCCCACCGACAAGTTGGATGAGTTGAAGGCAAAGCTTGATGACTTCTTTATCTATATTGGTTCAAATCATAGAACACGTGATGTGATAGTAAATGTGCCAGGCCTGGACTTGGGGGGAGGATAAGGAAGAGGACTTCTGGAAGACCGTGTATCATCCACAAGTTCTCAAAGATGATAGCGACGTTGATTTCATGTTTAGTGTAATGGTTAAGAATAATACTTTGTATCTTTTTGTCCGATCCGTTGAAGTGTAATCATTATTTATGTGTAATAGTGTAATGTTTGATCGTTTATGTGAGATTATGTAATTTTATAAATTTGTGGAAAAATTTGTGTAATTTGGATCGTTTACATGTCATTAAGTGTGTTTAAATGATTACGGGCCATTACCGACGAATTCGTGTAATTTACACCGTTTCGATCGTTATGTGATTGTGAAAAAAACGATGTTTTAGTGTAATTTTGATCGATTGTGTCGTATTGTGTCGTATTATCCAATAATATTGTTAAACTGGCGTAAGTAGGTTCATTTATGGACATCTTGAGGTTACGGGTCTTTGATGACACATATTGCATTCAATGCATATCAGTACAATGTTCAATAGTGCTTGACTTAACTTGAGCAAGTGTTAACACTATGCATCAATTAAGGCACGCAGTGTTTTACACATGCGGCAGTTAAGTAGCGCAGTGTATGTTAACTAACGCATACATTTACACTTGTGTTAGTTAACTTGCGCAAGGGTAAATTTGGAACGGTTGAAGGGCGCGAGCAAAATGTGCAGGGTGAAGAGCAAAATCCCATTTCTTATTCATCAGTTTTCCACCCTTACTTCCTATGTGCATTACCTCTAGCTGTCTTTTCATAATCTCTTTATGTCAACTTCTTCTATGATGATATGTAAATACAATGATGTTAATTAATGATCTTCACTCCTTACCAATTCAACCGCAATCTTGCATGCTTATGGTGAATCACGATGTTGCGAGTAGGCGTATTATCTCACATACCTTTTCCTCTATATTTCTCTTGTGATCTACTTTCTCTTTCTACCTCAAAATATTTTGCGAAGTGAATAATAAATGATGTTAACCTGATTCTCTAAAAAATCTTCTATTTATATCATCAATTGGGCTAGGTTAACTCTCATTCTAATTGGGCCTCAAACTCTTACAAACTAATTTCGAAAAAGTTACTACACATTAAACTATTAAAATTCGGATAATTACTATCTATCATTAATTACCCAAATTCACTAATAACTTAATAAAAATAACGATCCTCGCTAAAACACTAAATAATCCTTCTAATAAAATTACTAATTTACCCTTACTTGCCAAATGACCAAAATACCCTTATCCTCCAAAATGACTAAAAGTCTAGGCTAAAAATCCACTAATCCCCACACAAATACACACAAAAGCAAATAAGCACATGTAAACACACATAACATATAAAAACATATATAAATAATAATAAAAATAATTCTAGCTAAAAACGGGTTGTTACACCACTCATGTAGGGTTGGAAAAAAATTGACCCAAACTAACCAAACCAGATGGGGCGAACAGTTATGGGTCAGGTCAAGCGGTTTATGCGACCAAACGGTTTAACCGAAGTAGTTTTGGGTGGTTTGTGTTAGTTGGTTACTAGTTGGAATTCTTGGCCCAACGAAAGCCGTTTCGAACTGAACTATGGATAAACCAAAGTCCTACCCAAATTTATAAAGAAGTCCAGTCCACCACAAGCCCACATATATAACCTAGAGTTAAGAGTAGAGAAACACTAGTTTCTTATTTTTGTTCCTTTCTCCCCTGCGTCACTAAAAATGTTGACTTTCAAACATCACAATCACTAAAAATGTTGACTTTCAAACATCACAATCGTGCCTTTTCTTCAAACAGCACCCATAAATATCATAAAAAACCAACAAATCACTAATCAAAATAAAAAAAATCGTTCCTTTTCTTCCATTTTGCAGAAAACTTCAAACAAAAATCATAAATCAACAATGTTAATCAAGATTTTTGAGCTTCCTTTCTTTTTTGTTACATAAATCCAATTCTCAATCCACTTTCTAAGACCTCCGAAAGGTTTGTATCCTCTAATCGCATTTACGAGCTCATAAATCTACAAACGAGACTTATTGCTCACTTTTTTTCTTGCTAACATATGTTTTTCTATGGTTCATGTAATTATTCAAGAATTTTCTCATGTTTAATGTAACGTCCCAAATTTTAAATCCAAGATATTACGTCTATTTCTTTTTATTAGAAAAATAAGACAATTTCTTTTTCAATTGTCAAACATAATAAATTCCTCACTAGAACTTAACTAAAATAGTTAAACTAATTTAATTACGACCCTAACATTTTAAGTCAAGCTAACTACGAAACTAATAAACTTCAAAACTATTTTAATTTACAATTTCGAAAAACCCAAAGTTGTTTCTCCACGTACACGCTTCTAGCAAAACATCAAGCACACATCATATCTCATTTGGTACATAAAATGTTGGTTGTAAGGGTTATTCTTCAACACCCATGAAATAAAATCAATAATAAATTACAACATCAAATAAGAATATATGACCATCATCAAGGAATTGTGTTAAATCATTTCTTTTTAGTTTAAAATATTCATCACTCTAAAATATACTATAAGCACAAACACAAGACTCGAGACTCAATGTCGATGCAGATGTATGAAATGCAAATATATCATGATCCGGATATCGCTCCAATTGGCATAATAGTTTTAACCGCCCCATTTAGCATACAATGATGAATCGCCGCATTTGGCATATAATAATAATCTCCCCATTTGACACTTAAAAATCCATTGAATCGCTCCATTTGGCATATAATAATCGCCTCATTTGGCACTAAAAAATTCATTGAATCGTCCCATTTGGCACTTAAAAATTCACTAAATCTCCCCATTTGACATTTGATAAAATAATATAGTAATCACCCTTTTTGACATTGGCACTTGATAAAATAATATAATAATCGCCATTTTTGGCACTTAATAATCCATTGAATCGCCCCATTCGGCACTTGATAAAATAATATAATAATCGCCCTTTTTAACACTTAATATTCCATCAAATGCAATGATATGCACTCCTTTTTTCTTTTTTTGACACTTGAACCACAAAAAATAAACTTGCACACAACCTCTAAATCACATACAAAACAGTTTGACACTTAAACCACATAAAATTAATAAATTTGCACATAACCTCTAAATCACTTACACGACAGAGAATCATCTTAACTCAACAACATTTACCATTTCACAAATAAGCAATCATCAAGATTTACACATTCATCAAATTACATACTTTAACAAAATTGCAACTCACCTATTCTTATACTTATCAACTACAAAAATTAATAAAACATAATAAATCTTTTCACTCATCCATCGATTCATGAAGCATATCAAATTTAATATCATATCCTATTATTTTCATCTAATCATGGTCAAGACTAGAGCCCTTAGCTTAAACGTTTTGTTTTTGGGCCAAAATCTAGCAAGAAACTCTAAAGGCTCACACTTAAGGTTGCAGGAGGATTTATATTTGAAGCTTCAATGAAAGAATAATAATCAGAATTAGAATAAAAGGAAACGAGGTCGATAGAGAAAGAACTATTTAAAATACTATACCTTTAGATCTTACACAGATAGTATAGCTAGGCCAAATCATAAGAAATGATAGACATAGATGGTTTTGTAGAACTAGAATAGAGTAGCAAGTTACTCGTTTATTAAGATAGAATAGGATTGGGAACCAAAGCATAGAAACAATGGATTTCAAACTAAGTTTTGTAGACATGAAGATCAAGACATTAGGTAGGCACTTAATAATGAGAGCAAACAACAATTTAGTCATAAGGTGCATGAGAACGTGGGATAGAAACTGCCATGATGGTTAACGATTAGACCATGTGAGTGGTTTAACTTGAGAACATAAATTTTTTAAAGGAGAGAGCCGTGCAAGGGGGTGTAATATTATGATGGCAGGAGACTAACCAGGAGAACGATTTTGAGAGATAAGCGATTGAGTTGATTTTGCAATGTGAATTATGTTGTAAAATTAGGGATAAAAATATATCTACATATAATAATCAATATATAAATATAACAATCAATTAAATATAAACAAAAGAGAGTTCAATAAACTCATCTCTTTTGTGATTCTTGTTGAATTAGATCATCAACCACAACTCTATTAACATCTTTGACAACAAAATCTAATGAAATCAATACATGCAAAACGAGCAAACAATGAATAGTCTGAGACGTGTTGATCGCACTGTCCTTAATGATTTTCCACGTAATTATACGCTAATCCCCCAGGATTTAACAGACTCTTCTTGATGTATAATCGAGGAAACAAAACTGACAAGAAAAATTATTTTCAGGAAGATGTAACCCAAAGTTCAATTGGAAGTGAGGGACATGTTTCTTGTTTTGATACAACTCAAAGCCAAGTGATGAAAACCTTCTTTCTTGTTGTACGTGAATGCATTTTATGTGCACCATTTCATCGTTAAGTCAAGCATGAATAATTCCTTATAAATAGCTTTTAAAAGAAACGTTATGCATTGACACACTAAATAAGTGCTCAAATAAAATAGTTAAGAAAAAGAAAATAGACGTTACAAATTAACTCATATAATGAGTCATTGACCAAGTAAAACATTATAATTAATAGTATGATAATAATTTTCTATTAAAATATTTCTCAATTAAAAATATGAGACACAAAATATTTGAAACTTTTGAAATATACTCAAAATTTACAACAAATTACACTAAAATAACTAATTAAGGGAATACCCACTCAATCAATCATAAACGTGGGTTGTGAAGAAAACTGTGAGTCTCTTGAACTATTCCAAAATATTAGGAGCTATCAACTAGTAACATAACAACTATAGCATCATACACGTTTCTAATTTTCCTAAACTACAATTACATTATATTTATTTACAATTCAAGAAATTCTTTATATTTCTTACTATAAACAAAACAATTCTCTTAATTAATTAATATTAAAATAAATTACCAAGTCAAAGACATTCATAGTTAAAATAAACAGGGATTATATAGTATCACAATTTTTTTAAATTCTTTACATATAATATAAGCAGTCAAATAATTCATAAATCAAGAAAATCACTAGGAATGACCTATATGATGTCTATAAATATAAGGATGTTACATTCAAGATCAAAGGTGAGGTTGTTCTATGTTTATGCTAATATATATTCATGTTTTTATACCTTTCTTTGTTTACAATCACCTCTAAGATAAATAGATTGGTGACTAATTTTATTTTATTTTTTTTGTACTTGTTTCTGTTTTATATTCATCGGCTTTTGGAAACACTGGAGATGGAGGCTGAAGAAGAAAATTATGCAATAAATGTGGAAAACAATGAGTTGAAAATTTGTTATGTTGTTTTTGTTTTGTGTGTTGAGTAATTATGTTTCTATGAATATGTGTTTTGAATAATATTGAATGTGCATATTTCAATACTGCTTTTATCTCTAACATATCTATGATGTTTTAAAAACAATGAGTTGGTGTTTTGGTCGTAGTTTTCTCGGTTCTGTTATCTTTATTTGTGTTGGTTCTGTTATTTTTTATTTGTGTTGGTTTTGTTGCTGCAATTTTGTTGTTGTGCATCATGTTGTGCATTGTTGGGCTTGGACATGTTTTTGCTGTTTTGTAGCACTTGTCCACACCACAACATGCGCTCACTTCCAGCTGCTTCTATGTATTTTCTTATGCAACCTTCTCACTTCTTGTGGTGGGTTTGCTTTGAATAAATTTTTGTTGTTTCAAAAAAAAAATATAATGTTTTGAATAATATTGTTTATATGTATATATGAACAATACATTTTCTATTAATAAATGTTCATATTTTTAGGTAATACTACTTCTATGAATATTACTTTGAAAAGTATATTTCATGACTGATTTTGTTGGTTTTGAACACATTATTTTTCAATAAATACTTAATTGAAGGAAAAAATGTTGGAAGTTTTGAACACATTATCCTCTACCCCGCGGATTCCCCAAACTCCCGTGAAAAATATTGTAATGCCCTTTGTTTTTTAAAAACCTTAATATTTTTCATTGGTTTTTTGACTTTTCATATGGTTTAATAAAATAAAAAATAGAAAAAATGTAAAATATGTAAGGGTTTTAGATGTTATTACTGGAGAAACAATATCACAATCTCATAGGTTTGGAACTCTAGTTGCGCCTCCAATCTCCATTTCAATGCCACACTCCATCTCAAACTCAAACCCTAAGCTTCATTGATCTAAGCTTCACGCTCTCGGTCTCAATCTCCAATCTTTTCTTTTGGAATATGTTGATTCTCTTTCTTAATCTCCTCTTTTGGATTCTTCTATTGTACCTCAAAATTTGTAAGTTTTCCTCTCAATCTCGAATTCAATCTTATAGTTCTGTTAAAATTATGCAGTGTGGTTAAAATTATAATTCTTTTTAAATTTTATGTGAATTTTTCTGCTAAGATTTATAATATGTTTTTAGATCAAATGTATAAAATGGGTATTCAGTTCTGTTAAAATAGATTTTTCTGTGAATTTAATATGTTTCCTGCTAAGATTGATACCAACTATGTTAAAATTATACATTGTTGTTAAAACGTATAATATTAAAAAGGGTATTCAGTTATGTTTTTTTATTGCTCATTATCCATTTGATTAAATGCCAACTATTGCTTTTGTAGGGTAACAATTATGGTTGATGCTTAATAATTCTAGTTGATGTTTGAGTTTGTAGATTCTGTTTGTATATTCCATTTAACTTTTTTTTCTTCCTTTTATTTGTGTACCTGAAAGTTTTATCTAAAAAAGGCTAACGAAGAAGTTCAATCATTCAATGATGTTCCACAGACACAAGAAACTTAAACAACTCTAAATGAGGCGAATGTCGAAAGTCAAGAACCTGAAGTCGTTCAAGAGCCTAGTGTAAGTCCTAACAAAAGAGGACTCAAATATGTTGTTTGGCCCCATTACAAAAGGCAAAAGTTTGCGACGTGTTTAAGAGGATATTCAATTATTGTGGCAATAAATTTGGTGTTGAGACAACAAATGGTACTACTCATTTAAAGGATCATCTTCACATATGTAGAGGTGTCAAATGTGCTGGCCCGGTTCGGCCCAGCCCGGTGGGCCAATGCATAAAACTGGGCTGGGGTAGCCAGGCCCGATTGATGCATGAGCTGTAAAATTTGAGCCCTCCCCTTACATGGGTCAGTTGACCCGTATCTACCACATAATCAAATATTATCCATACAAAATAGCTAGGGTAATTTAACATTCACTAAACTTTACAAAGTGCAACCTTAAATAATAAAATGTTACAAGTTTGACAACTCAAAATAGATTAACAAAATAAATTATAATACATGAGAAGTGAGAACTTAGTTCAAAACGACAATTCAAAATGAGTATGATAATTCAAAATGTTATGAGTCCCTTTGAACACTTCAAAATGACTAAAAATTGTATCTCTTGCTCTAAGTCCCTTGAGCACATGATTCTTCATACAAATGTATCTCTTCCACTTCTACCACATCTGAGTCACAATACAAGAAAAGTGAGAATTCGATGACTATAATGTAAATGCATATTGCAAATAAAAGTGGAAGACTTATTAATAAGTAATAACAACTTACCAAAAGGTCCAGTTTTTTGAAAACTATGCAACCAATTACGTGTACAAATAAGAGCTTGGACAATTTTAGGGAGTAAGCAATTCATATATTTAAGTAAGATACGACCTCCAATGCTAAATGTAGATTCAGACGCCACTGTTGTGATTGGAATGCTTAAAATGTCGCAAGCCATTAATACAAGTTGCAGAAACCGAACACTATTTACCTTCCAATATTGAAGGACGTCTACATCATCTACAAGAAATTTTTCATCAAAATATATTTCAAGTTCATACTTGTCATCATTTGAAACCTTTTGTATCTTTTCTTGATGGTATTCCTAAAATAAAGTAATGTAACAATATAAATTAAATTACCATAACTAAAGCAGTAGAGAAACCTCATCAAGCAACATCACATGATAATCAAATAGACATGGAAAAATATTGCTAATTAGGAATAAATAGAAAATTGAAGTAATGTAATATTACTAAAGCTTGCCTTCATGAATGTTGTCTTGTTCAATGGTTGGCCCGATGATGAGTGAAAATGAGTGTTTCTTGATGAACTAGCTAAAAATGTGTTTGCTGCAACCATATTATTTGTGTATGCATTAAAGAGATGATATAAATCCTCCTTCACTTGTTTTACCTTATCTTCATAATCACTTGGGTAAAGTTCCTTGAAGCCAAAGTTTACAAATTCCATCTATGATGTTGGGTCAAGAACATTTGCAAATGAAAGAATGACAAAATAATTATTCCAATACTTAGCAAACTTCTGTTTCATCGGTATTACCATCTCTTTGATCACCAAATCTTGACTATTCAAATTTGCATTCAATTCCATCTCTATGAGTGCAGCTTGCATGAAGTATAAGTTTGAGGTTGTGTAAGATGAACCAAAAATCAAATTTGTGACATTATAAAATGGGGACAAGAAACTACACATCTTCTCCGCTCTTTCTCACTCTTCAATGCTTGGAAAAATCTTATAGTTCTTGTCATTGTAGCTCAAGTTAATGAATGCACGCCGATACCTAATAGCACTTTCAAGCATCATATAAGTCGCATTTCATCCAGTAGACACATCCAACCTCAAGAAACCACCTCTTACATTTAGATGAACCTCTTTAGTACATTTTCTAAATGCCCTCAACCTCCCCTCTGAGGCTTTCACATACTTAACGCTTTCTCGAATTTTATATAGAGCATCCCCTGCCACAACCAAACCAGCTTGAACTATGATATTCAACACATGTGCACAACAACGAACATGAAAATACTCACCATTACATAACAATGCATCTCACCAATTTATCCTTTTTTTCAAAATGGTTACCATGCTATCATTGTTAGATGCATTATCCAATGTGAGTGAAAATATCAAACCATCTATCCCCCTAATCCTTAAGAGCACCAAGTATTTTTCCAGATAATTCCAACCCCGTACGTGCTCTATCCAAGTGACAAAATGAAAGCAAATTACGATTTAACTTTCAACTTTTATCAACATAATGAGTAGCGACTGTCATATAACCATGTGTTGTTACTGTTGTCCATACATCAGAAGTCGAATAAATTCTACCTGGAATATATGTTAACGCATGCTTTAGTTTTTCCTTTTCAATTGAAAACACACTCATACAATCAGATTTTGTGGTGCTTCTACTTATCGATACAAAATCAGGATTTAATACTTTGTTTGTTTCATTCACTCCATCATACACAGTGAAACTAAAAGTAAGATCATGTTTAATAATGCTTCTAGAAAGTGAATCTCTGTAACCCATAGGATCAAATTTCCACCGCTTCAAAAATTCAGCATTATCATCGAATAACTCCCCCACATCATGATTCTTTGTAGTTTTAAGACATTTCTTCATATGATGTTTTAAGTGACTGGTGCCAGCACCACAAGAATACTAACCTCCACAACCATCACGTTTACATCTTTCTCCCCCATCAATTATACCAATCTTTGTAAAGTATCGTCAAACATTTAACGAACCAACCATTGTTGTATTAGCAGGAGGACAATCTTACATAACCATATTATCATCATTCGTTTCCTCATCAATAGTTTCCATATATGAATCACTATTATCCATGACGGCAAATGCAATAAGTAATAAAAAATTAAGACAAGCCAAAAAAACATTCATGTTTCACTAGCTAAAGTAATAAACTAAAATTGAAAAGAGAACATGGTGGTACTGGTGTGTGTATGTCACGTGTGAATGTGTGTGACCATTATATTATATTCAATCCAAATAAGTACTAGTATAATAAAGTTGAAAACAATGGTAAGCCATCATATTTCATATATTTACAAAAGACAACGAAGACAAAGAAAGTGACGTTTGTCGTTGTCACTTGTCTATGTTGACTAAAAAACAAGAATAAAAGAGAATAAAGTCTCATGTGTGACTGCATTATTTCTTGAGTGCTTTTTTGTTCATTGGATTTCTGTTTCTATATGGGTTTTTTATAACACAATATTGTTTTAGGAGAAAGCTACATATATAAATGAAAAACTTTTAAATGATAAAAATTAATACTACAATGACGAAACTCGCCGTAGAGGAGCAAGATCTTCGTCGGAATTTGTCATGTTGTATGATGTTGCCTGTTGTTCGTTCTATTTGAGAGGTGAGAAGAAGAAGCGTCGTTTGGGAAAAGACTGAGAGCAGGTGAGAGTGAGAGTGAGAGGCTAGATAGAGATATTAGATTTAGGGTTTTTGTTGCAGTGGATTGTGTTGTGGGCCTACATGTTGGAAAGTCAAAGACATGGACTTTTCTATAAAAAAATAAAAATAATAACTCAGCCCAAAAAAAAAATTAAAATTTGTTTTTTATTTATTTAAATGGGTTGGCGGTTGAAGCTCGGTGGGCCAACTCGGCCCGAGTGAATTTGGGCCTACTTTTTTGAAGCCCTGCCCAAAAAATGGGCTAATGGGACGACCCATAAGCCCGACCCATTTTTTACAGCTCTACGGATATGTGCAGCTCGTAATAAAAGAAATCCAAGACAAGCTTTGCTAAAAGTTTATGAAGTGCTCGGAAAGAGTAAATAATCATTTGTGGTTGAAATTTACACTTTTAATTGAGATCTTTCCAGGAATAAACTTGCAAAGATGATTATTCTTCACGAATACACCACCATGATGGTTAACAATGTTGGTTTTAGAAGTTTTATACATTCTATTCAACCTTTGTTCAAGATACCTACTCGCAATACCATGAAGAATGACATCATGAAGTTGTATGAAAACGGAAGGATAAATTATTGTTGCATCTGGGTAACTTGAAATTGGGGGATCAAATTCTGAGTTTATTCATAAGTCTATTAGTATACTATGTTCGAATCATTTTGACTTGAATGTAATGTTTGTGGTAATAGCAAATTTTCTCGCTTTCATCTTGTCTCATATAATGAATAGTAGTTCCTTTTTTCTTGTTAGAGAATCAAATAAGGAAAAAAAATTGGAAGCCGTGTAATTGACCCAACAAAACGTGTATGCAATTACAACTAGAAAAATAGTTTGATTGGTTCAAGAAAATGTGTATGCAATTACAACTAAAAAAAATGCACATATGGGTGTGTGTGTGTGTGTGTGTGTGTGTGTGTGTGTGTGTGTGTTATTCTCCATGTTGCTTTTAGAGAAGAAAAATAGCATTATTTGGACTTTTAAAATATATTTGTCAAAAATGGAAAGTCAAAATATATTCGTCATTCAGTTTCATTTTTGTATGGCTTTGTTTGTGAGTTTGGAGGGAAAGGGACGGAAAGGATTTCAAAAATGGAAGGAGTATATTGCGCTCTCATCATATGTCCCAACAATCAAACTGTTATGGTTTTGTATATTTTTTATTTGGTGGTTTCTAAATGTGTATTATGGACTTGATTGTAAAGTTCAAGCTACATGTTCTGTTATGTTGTTTATACATGTTTTTTTCTTCCTCTTATTGCCTCAAATTGATTCATTTTAAGCAAACATCTTTAAATTATTAGAATTAGATCCATTTTTATAGGACATAACTTCTTATGAGAACTAATATTACTCAATGCAAAATATTGTTGAATACTTATTCTAAATTGTAATGCTTATTTTTATGATAGAAGGCAACTAATGTTGACATTAATGACTTAAAGATTTGGCATGATTTTTATAACGAAAGTTTTCATTGACATAACGATTGATGAAGTTATAAAAGGAAATATGCCAAATGGTGTGTTTCATAATAGAACATGGACTTCGATGACTACTAGGTTGAGTTCCATAACTAAACAACTGTTTCAAGCAATCCAACTAAAGGCAAATATGCATAGGTTGCGAGCCATGTATCGTGAGTTCTATTCACTATTACAGAACACTAGATTTGATCGGAATGCAAAAACTAACACTGTTACTGTAATTGATGAAGTCTGGAAAAATTAACTTAAGGTATGGCTTAATTTTTATAGATTAGGCTGGAATGCAGAAATTAAAATTGTTACTACAACTAACATTATTCTGTAGGCTATAATGTATTGATGATATGCATATATTATTTAAAGTACATCTTAAAGCTGCACAATTAAAAAAAAGTGTGACAATTATAAGTTGTTGGAATTCATATTCAAGAAAACTAATGCAACTAGAGTACTTCATCATTAATTTACCCTAGACCTGCCAAACATAGATGAAGAAAATGAACTTAATAACCAATACATTAACAATGAGAGTGTTAATCATGTGTATTGATGAGTCAATAATTAGTGATTTTAAATATTGATTTTGTTTTATTTTTTTATTTTATTTGTTTTTATTTACTTTTTTAGAACTATTTTACTACAATTGCTTGTTATTTAATTTCAGGAACAAATATATGAAAATATTGAGTCTTGGAGCAAAAGAAAGGGTTTTGGAGCATGATTTAAGGATAAAAGGATATAAAATATGATTTGGAGCTGATTGAAGACAAAAATATGAAGATTCTGTGCAAAAATATCTGTCGTGGCCGCACCGGATGGTGGCGTTGCCACGCCACCAAAGTTATCAAAGAGCATGCCCACGTCAGGAGCTTGGCACGGCCCGTGCTGCCAATGGCACGACCGTGCGTGATATATGAAGCCCTTTTTGCTGTTTTGTTCAGAGTGTTGGCACGGCTCGTGTCTGTGGTGGCACGGTCGTGCCAAGGTTTCAGCTGCTTTTTTTAGTTTGTTTTGACCTAGAAGCCCATGGATTTTCTTGTGTAACACTCCAATGATGTATTTCTTAGGGCTTAAGTCAGTATTAGGCTATAAATAGACCAACTTGCAGACATATCAATTCATCTTTTGTTCTTGGAATTTATAAGTGACAATATTTTCTTTGAATAAAAGTTCATCTTCTTTATTTTATTTTCTTGTTATTTATGTTCTTCTTCTTCTTTTGTATGTCTACAATGAACATGTGTGAGTAGACTTCTTTGTCTTGGGATTGTTGGATAAGTCTAATGACATAATCTTAATCAAACCAAGCCTAGAACCCTAATTCTATGTAACCCTATTTTCTAATCTAATCTCACCGTTCTCAATACTTAGTAACAAGTATTAAACAAAGGACCGAGAAGTGAAGTTTAATGCTTGTTACTTCGTCATCTTAAATACTAACCAAAGGATCGAAATATGAAGGTCGATATTGGACATGTGAGATTAGACAAGATTTTCGAAACATGAGAATAGTCTAGGAAATCTTGAGACCATAAAGTTTCGTTCTTAAAGGGTTTCAATAACAATCAACCATGATAATAGGCGTGGTTGTTATTGTAATACATTCATTGAGACCGAGAGGAGATATGAAAAGCCAAAGAGAAACTTGTATTTAGAAAATAGAGCCAACGTAAGATTTAAGTTTAGGGTTTGGTTTGTGAAAAATTTGTCATCAAGATGAACTAATAATCTCAAGGTGCTTTTATCATTATTTATTTTCAATTAATAAAAATACCAACTTTTCAAAACCCTAATTCTTCATCTAATCATTGTTAAAAGTAAATCAAATTCATAACTTCATGTCGGAACGATGTCTTTTATTACTACATCGATAAACCGTGCACTTGCGGATTTACTACATTATGTATGTTGACAAGGATAGTTCATATGACGATCTCCTTAAGTGGAGCACATCACATGCAGTGGAAAGCGACAAGTTCATATGAGATCCAAGAAGGAGTATACATCATATCATATGAGCGAGGCACTTATAGCATGAGCTAAAGTTTCTTTGGCAAGAACTGATAAGTATAGGGATAGGAGTGCAGAGGCTACTTCACGTGTAACATCAGATTGTTCTCTTACCAAGTGTGTGGTTGCTCTTGATGAACTAGAAGACATTTCCGATGACACCTATGGAAAAGCTTATGAATTCGGATTGGAGGGAAACAAGTGTTTATCGCTTTGTCTAATGAGAGGAAGCGTGGATGGGGCTATAAGGATATAACTTGTATATATGATGATAGTGATGAAACATATGTATCTTAATATTTTGTGTAGGTTCTTTATGATTGTTTACTTCTTTCTATTTGCTGAACAATTGCTTGTGTGTTTATTTACATGATGTTGCCGAAGAATTTATATTGATAAAACCTTTTATTTTCTTTTAATCGAGCATCGTGTTTTTAAGTTTTATTATTACTTTGTATGATATGTTATAACTAGAACTGATATTGAAAAAAGTGATGATTCTACTTCTGATGCAAGTGATGATGAATTTGTGGACATTGTCTTTAGTAGTATCATTTATGACTATCATAAAATTATGATGAAATTAACAAGTATAGCTAACATGTATTTTATTTAATGGAGATTCATTTTATCTTGTTGATTATGGGTATCCATGTACCAGAGGTTTTCTTCCCCCTTATAGAGGTGAAAGGTATCATACACAAGAATATAAAGGTCAAGGTAGACAACCGAAAAGTCTAGAAGAGTTATTTAACTACAGACACTCATCTCTAAGGATGACAATTGAGTGCTGTTTTGGGGTGTTAAAGAACATATTTCCTATTTTAAAGTTAATGCCTTCCTACAAACCTTCAAGGCAAAGAATCATAGTAAGTGCATGTTGTGCTATTCATAATTACATACACAAGTGGAAATTGCCAGATGAGTTGCTGAGGATATGAAAGGAAATAGATGTTATAGAACTTGAGACGGTGAACGAGGTTCCTAATATGAGCTCTAATGTTAAAAACTTAACAAGATTATCTGATGAAGGTGCAGTTTAGATGGCAATTGATAGGAATCATCTTATAGATAGGATGCGGTTAAAATGTAACATTTAATCGAGCTGAGATGGCAATTGATAGGAATCATCTTATAGATAGGATGCGGTTAAAATGTAACATTTAATCGAACTAGTTTCACTTTCTTTAAAGTGCGTATATGCAACGTTGGAGTTTTGTTGGTTATTTTGCGGATGATTGTTTTGGTATAGTTATTTGATGTTTTCCACATTTTTCACTTGTATCTCTTTAACAAATTTCGACTTTGTATCTGAAAAAAAAAAATTATTTAGTTAGGAACTAAATTCTACACTTAACTGTAAGTACTTAAAATTTAATTTGATTGGTAACTAATGATAAAATTGTAAGAAAGATACAATTATATAAAAGATGATATAACTTTTGTAGATATAGATTATAAAACAAGTTATTTAAAAATATAAAAAAAACAAGTTTTTTAAAAATTTGATTGCCAAATAGTTTTTATGATTTTCTAACTTCTAAAATTGTTTTTGAAAATTATATTACCAAATGAATTTTTTAATTTTTCATTTCTAAACCAGTTTTGAAAAGTCACAATACCAAACATGTTTTTTCCTTTTCTCTTCTTGAAAACACTTTTTTAAAATATGTTTTCAAAGCATATTTTAAAAACTAAAAACAATTTTATTTTTCAAACAAGCCTTAAGTATCCAACTTCAAACCATTATTTTCGCAAAAAATATGAAATAAGGTTGGTTTTAAGATAGTGGCAAAGTTCTTGTGTAACGCCCTCTCTAATTATTTAATTATTTTATTAGAGGATATAGTATATAATTATATATTATATGATTTTGATGATTATGTGACGTATTTGTGACGTGTGACGTGTTATTATTTTATTGTTTAATAAAATAATATAAGTGATGTTTATATGGATATTTATTTGATAAATAAAGAGATTTGTTAGAAAAATAGAATTTTAAGAGATGGGGTTATATTTATAAATAAGAAGAGTTGTGAGGGTTGAGATAGAATTAATTAAGTTGAGAGGGAGTATATAAGAGAAGTAGGTTAAGAGAAATAGGCAGTACGCGTTACGGACAATTGGGAAAAGAGAGAAAGCACGGTTCAAGAAGAGGAAAAAGCTAGGCTGCAAATTCTGCAATTTTTCCAGGTAAGGGTGAGCCTAACTTCAGTAATTTTAATTGTAAATCATCTGTTCTTGATTGGCATAGAGTTTGGTGAGGATTGGGATGGGTTTAAGAATTAGGGTTTATGATGAAATTGTGATGGATTGATGATAGATTGAGTTATAAGGCTGTAAAACTGGATACAGAACCTAGATTATCCCCTAGGACGACATTGCAGATGAATTAGAGGTTTGATTGGAGAGAATTGGCAGGTTTTGGAGAGTTTTGGTCTGAACCCGTGTGGGTTCTAAGATCGCTCGCCTGTGGCGAGTGATCACTCGCCGTGGCGAGTACCCCTTAGTTGCTCGTGAGGCGAGCAGTATAGCTCGCCGTGGCGAGCTTGTCCCTTAATTTTAGGACTTTGGCCCAATTGGAGACGGTTTTGAGTGCCTTAATATTTATAGAGATGACCTGTGAAGTTGGTTTAGCCAAATTGGATTTAGGGAACCTAAAAATGAAGATTTTTGGTGAAAAATGTCAAAAAGGCCGAGAGCACCCAGGATTTCTCGCCTCCAGCTCGCCCCCAACTCGCCTTTGGCGAGTAAGCTATTGCGAGTACTCGCCTGTGGCGAGCAGATGCACTCGCCGTGGCGAGTTAGTGCCTACCTGAACCGTTGTTTTGCTTTTACGATCTGTTTCGCATGGGACTTTGAGAGGAACCCTTTGAGTAGTGTTAGTGAGGTTTTATACCCTTTAATATATTCTGTAAAGATGATTGCTGATGTTTCTCTTGAGCTGTTGATAAATGATATATTGTTGTGTATAAGTGATGTATGAGTATGATGATATGTGAATGATGCTAAATGTTGCAATGTGTATGAATAACAAGATGATGTTCTGCCATGTAATTAATATAACTGCATGTGTCAGTCTTGAAAATGTAATGATGGTTGAGACGGTGTATTAAGTTGTTAAACGACGAGTCCATGCATTTGCATATTTATGAGACGGTGGAGCTTGTATGCTCAAAGCGACGGTGGAGCATTTGCTCAAAGCGACGGTGAAGCATATTAATGCTATAATCATATGGTACCACATGCATGATGTTGAGACGTTAGGTGTTGCATTTAGTCGAGTCAATTGTGACATATATGTGATGATGTTTGAGACGTTGATGTATGATGTGACGTTGTTTACGATGATGCTTATGACGATGTTATGATGTGCTACAATGTATATGTTATGAGTTGGATTTATGATTGTTAATCTTGACGTTCGATTTATATATTAATATTATTGTTGTGAATCTCACCCCTTCTGCTGGAATTGCCGCCTCGTGGGCAAGTGCAGGTACCCAGTCTTAGATGCGATGATGCGAGGAGTCTGTGTGAAGTAGGGTTGCTCTGATACGTAACGGGATGGGGTCTTTTGTAGAGTCTATGTAACACCCACATTTGAAAGAGTCTAGAATATTCAACATGTGCGTTAAATCTGATACTGGGTACATTAATATTACAATACGGAAATACAACAAGTTCGGTTATCAGAATACATAAGGTCTCAAGCTTCATGTCTTAAAGAACTAATACATAAAGATGTCAGAAAAACGAAAAACGTCAGGAATCATGACACTAATACATATTACACAACATGACATTTATGAGAAATATGAACTCTAAAGTCAGAAATCAGCACGATCAGTCCGAAGCCTTCTGCTTACCTTTACCTCGAACAACCTGAGTACCTGAACAAGAAGGAGTGGGATGAGACATAAAGCCTCAGTGAGTCCTACCCAAAACCTAAACTAAAGATAATCTCGGGGAGACCTATGATTACCGTGTCTATAAGATAGATGTTCACCTATTCAACGTTCGTGTAAACTATATGAATCTAGGACGATTATGCATACCTAAATCGTCTCCTTCAAGGCTAGCAGGGGAAACTAATAGAACCATTAAGTTATATGCAATTATACTATAAAGTCTGAATGATTATCTGAGTTGATTTTACGGAACATAAACGGGTGGAGTAACCCCGAATATATTCCTCTAGCATAACCGATGAACCTAGCTAGGGAACATCGGACTCCGCCATGTCGTGCGGCTCCCTTACGGCTAAATCGTCCACAGAAGTGAACCTCTGACGTCCACTCTAGTATGGATGGCCAGAGACACGACATGGCCTAGCATAAACATAATATCTGTTATCTAGCATAGCATGACATAACATATGCATATCTAACTAGTTCGCCATTGGCGTCATAGCATGTGGTTCAGTTTCTAAGTATCCCAACTATACTTCGATTCACTACCCCAAGCAGTAATATCTCTCGTAAAGAAATCATCTATTGAATTTGCATGTGTAGCCCATGAATTACCTCTTTTCAAAATGATGTGTTGTACACCTATGGCTCTACTATGTGCATTTCTGTGATTCTTATAAAGTTTGATGTATTAAATATCTGTCATGAAGTATCGGATGACCCATTTGTATCGCAAAGTAGTTTTCGGACGTGCTGAAATGGAATAGGTCGCTTAAGCGAGCTTCCCCACGCTTAAGCGTGCTTCTCAAGTTTGGCTATTGACTTGACTACGCTTAAGCGAGCTCTAGCTCGCTTAAGCGAGCATTCATGTGCCAGACCTGGGAATCTACGCTTGAGCGAGGTCTAGCACGCTTAAGCGTGCGTGCAAGTGTTCATCCTGAGTTTGCTCGCTTAAGCGAGATCTTGCTCGCTTAAGCGTGCATTCATCGTAACAGACATTCCAAAATTATGATTTTTGCACAGAAACGCCAAATTTCAAGCCATATATGCATGCAATACATCCAGTAGCCATACAGAACAATAAAAATGCAATTCATGGTCACAAAACAACAACAAATTCAACAGAAATGATTTAAGGGTAATATTTCAAAATTCTATCCTAATCTCCTAATTGTTCTTGTTCTCTCACAATCACACAAACCCAGAGCTTTAGAAAGCATTAAAGGGGACTCACGTGCAGAAGGAAACTGATTTAGCAGCTGCAAAGCATAACCCTAGCATGCAAGGATTTGGGATGGAGTTGCTTCAAAATCTAAGCCTCTAAAACCAACCCATAATGCCATGTTTCTACTTTGCTCATGCCATTGATTCTGATTCTTGCAGGAGAGTTGAAGCAGAAATT
Organism: Medicago lupulina; assembly: GCA_958299785.1. Lineage (NCBI taxonomy): Eukaryota > Viridiplantae > Streptophyta > Magnoliopsida > Fabales > Fabaceae > Medicago > Medicago lupulina. The sequence continues at coordinate 32,273,952 of OY283144.1, read as the reverse complement.
GAAAGAGTGGAGAAGAGAGGGCTGGTCGAACAAGAGAGGGAGAGGAGAGAGTTTCAAGCTTGCTAGTCTAAGAGAGAGAAATGTGTGTGAAAAATGAATTCTCAAGGGCTCTCACAACTTAAATACCACCTGCATAAATGTACCATAATGTCCTTTTCACTTCTCAGACACACACGAAAGATGAGCCAGACAAAACTAAGGACTCTTTTAAGCGGGATGTTACAGTCTATTCCATTATGTATCTTGTTAGAATAAGTTTGACTTTCAGTGATGTTGAACCATTAATATTTTGAGACGTTTTTGCTGGCTTTTAAGCCAAGACTATTTATGAGATGAGACTTTTAAATTCCGCTGCTTAATTGAGTATTTTTGTAAATGATAAATGATTATCCAAGTTGTTTTTAAGATGGAATGTGACACTCCTTTTGAGACGTACTCTGATTTATGTGATTTATTTAATGAAATTTTTAAGACGGGAAATTGGGGTGTTACAATTGGTATCAGAGCAGGCCGGTCCGTCCGGCCAAGTAGAGAGTCGAGCGACGTTGTCTTAGAGTTAGAATACTATATTCGTATTATTCTAACTTATGTTTGTTTTCCAGAGAACTAAGATGGCTGGTAGAAACGATGCTGCCCTTGCTGCTGCTTTGGAAGCAATGGCTAATGCTGTGGGTAATCAGAACAATGCTGGTGGAAACGACGGGACTAGGATGTTGGAGACCTTTCTGAGGAATCACCCGCCTACCTTCAAGGGGCGCTATGATCCAGATGGGGCTCAAACATGGCTCAAGGAAGTAGAGAGGATCTTCAGAGTCATGCAATGTGATGATGTGCTGAAGGTGCGTTTTGGCACGCACATGCTAGCGGAGGAGGCTGATGATTGGTGGGTTAGTCTCCTACCCATTTTGGAGCAAGACGGAGCTGTGGTGACGTGGGCTGTTTTCACGAGGGAGTTCCTTAACAGATACTTCCCAGAAGATGTTCGTGGGAAGAAAGAGATAGAGTTTCTGGAGCTTAAGCAAGGAAACATGTCGGTGACTGAGTATGCGGCAAAGTTTGTGGAGCTGGCTAAGTTTTACCCGCATTATACCCCTGAGACGGCTGAGTTTTCAAAATGCATTAAGTTTGAGAACGGATTGCGCGCTGATATCAAGAGAGCTATCGGTTATCAGAAGATCCGCAACTTTTCTGAGTTGGTGAGTAGCTGTAGAATTTATGAAGAGGATACCAAGGCTCACTACAAGGTAGTGAATGAGAGGAAAGCTAAGGGCCAGCAGAGTCGCCCTAAACCTTATGATGCCCCTAGAGATAAAGGGAAGCAGAGAGTGAATGATGAGAGAAGGCCTCAGAAGAAGACTACTCCTGCTGAGATTACTTGCTTCACTTGTGGCGAGAAGGGCCACAAGAGTAATGCGTGTACTGTTGATGTGAAGAGATGCTACCGTTGCGGTCAGAAAGGGCATATTACTAATGACTGCAAGTTTGACGATGTTGTGTGTTTCAACTGCAATGAGCAAGGACACATTGGTTCGTAGTGTAAGCAACCCAAGAAGACTAAGACTGCTGGGAGAGTGTTCGCATTGAATGGCACTCAGACTGAGAATGACGATCGTTTGATCAGAGGTACTTGCTATATTAATAATACTCCTTTAGTTGCTATTATTGATACTGGTGCTACGCACAGTTTTGTTGCCTTAGACTGTGTTTCTGCTTTGGGTCTTGATGTGTCTGATATGAATGGAGAGATGGTTGTCGAAACTCCAGCTAAGGGTTCGGTGACTACTTCTCTCGTATGTTTGAATTGTCCTTTGTCTATGTTTGGCCGTGATTTTGTGATGGATTTAGTTTGTCTGCCTTTAAGCGGTATGGATGTGATTCTGGGTATGAATTGGCTAGAGTACAACCGTGTTCTTATCAACTGTTTTAGAAAGACGGTGCATTTTTCTTCTGTCGAAGAAGAGTGGGGCGCAGAGTTCCTATCTATTAAGCATCTGAAGCAACTAGAACGTGATGGGATGCTGATGTTTTCGTTGATGGCTTCCTTATCTTTAGAGAATCAAGCGGTAATTGATAAACTGCAAGTGGTTTGTGATTTTCCTGAAGTTTTCCCAGATGAAATTCCTGATGTGCCTCCGGAGAGGGAAGTTGAGTTCTCTATTGACCTTGTTCCTGGAACGAAGCCGGTGTCGATGGCACCTTATCGTATGTCTGCTTCTGAGTTAGCAGAATTGAAGAAACAGTTGGAAGACTTGCTTGAGAAGAAGTTTGCGAGACCTAGTGTTTCACCATGGGGAGCTCCAGTGTTACTAGTGAAGAAGAAAGACGGCAGTATGAGACTGTGTATTGATTACAGACAGCTGAACAAAGTGACGATCAAGAATAGATATCCACTTCCGAGGATTGACGATCTGATGGATCAATTAGTGGGTGCACGTGTTTTCAGCAAGATAGATTTGAGGTCAGGTTACCACCAGATCAAAGTAAAAGATGAAGATATGCAGAAGACGGCTTTCAGGACCCGTTATGGTCACTACGAGTACAAGGTTATTGCTTTTGGAGTTACCAATGCACCTGGAGTGTTTATGGAGTATATGAATCGCATCTTCCATGCATTTTTGGATCGGTTCGTGGTGGTGTTTATTGATGATATACTGGTTTACTCCAAGACTGAAGAGGAGCATGTTGAACATTTGAAGACTGTTTTGCAGGTGCTGAGAGGAAAGAAACTGTATGCTAAGTTGTCTAAGTGCGAGTTTTGGTTAAAGGAAGTGAGTTTTCTTGGCCATGTTATTTCTGGCGATGGTATTGCAGTCGACCCGTCAAAAGTTGAAGCGGTATCGCAATGGGAGACTCCTAAGTCGGTTACGGAAATTAGAAGCTTTTTGGGTTTAGCTGGTTATTATCGAAGATTCATAGAAGGATTCTCCAAGTTGGCTCTTCCGTTAACGCAGTTGACGTGTAAGGGTAAGTCTTTTGTGTGGGATGTGCATTGTGAGAATAGTTTTAATGAGCTGAAGAAGCGTCTGACAACGGCTCCAGTGCTGATTTTGCCGAAGCCCGATGAACCTTTTGTGGTATATTGTGATGCGTCCAAGCTGGGTTTAGGTGGTGTTCTTATGCAAGATGGTAAGGTAGTAGCTTATGCTTCCAGACAGTTGAGAATTCACGAGAAGAATTATCCGACACATGACTTAGAGTTGGCAGCTGTGGTCTTTGTATTGAAAATATGGAGACACTACTTGTATGGTTCAAGGTTTGAAGTATTCAATGATCATAAGAGTTTGAAATATTTATTAGATCAAAAAGAGTTGAATATGAGGCAGAGAAGGTGGCTTGAGTTACTTAAAGATTATGATTTTGGTCTGAATTACCATCCTGGTAAAGCGAATGTAGTTGCAGATGCCCTGAGTAGGTGATAGGTCCGCAAGTGCACGGAAATATCGGTTTTAGTATAAAAGATGTCGAATCCCACAGAGACCAATGTCAAGTACCGTTATCTATTGTCACGTTGTTTATCTAAGGCGATGATAATTAGTTTAGTTGCAAAATAAGAAAAAAACTTGTTTTAATTAATTTTAATGAAGAGTGCCCGGAATATAGTATACGTCGACCGTTGATATCAGCTGAGTAGTAGTTAATTTTATAGTAAGAAAATATCTCCGCACGTAAAAGGATTAAATTAAAAAGCAGTTACCTCGCTTTCACGATCGCAACATAAAAAATCCTAACTTTATAATCTATTCGACCGCTTTCGCGTGTTCGCCTTATAACGTCAAAATTCCTTTTATTTCAATTTAATCCAATTTTGTTTGAAAAGTTATTTTTAGAATAATTCCAATTTAAAGAAATCAGTATGCTTTCACAATACTAATTCCGTATTTTAAACTCTCAGTCATCAGCTTTCGCGTGTATGACTTAGCGTTTAAAATAGCGTTTTTGAAAATTAAGAATGTCAAAATTACTTTAAGAAATTGCTATCGCTAAATCACTAAAATAATTCCTGATTATTCTACAGACAGTTATGAGTCTCGTTCTTTCGATACGAAACAGTTACCATAAAATTCATCGTTTAAAATCAGAATAATCAGACATAAAAATAAATCCTTCTATAAAATTTAATCATACTTTTCAGCTGAATGTCATTGATACGACTGTTTCTACATTCCGGACACTTTATAAATTTACTCAGACATGGTGTAAATGGAAAATAAATAGATATTCATGTTCAGCATAGTTACTCGTACAGGAAAACAAAGAAACAGAATAAGCAAATTGGAAAAACAAAGAAACAGAATAAATAAATTGGAAAACAAAGAACCTGTAATTAGATGGAAACTTTAATTGAGTATAATTCCAAATGCAATCTATTCCGTACGGTAACAAGCTTGAATGTAGAAATTGTAAATTACAAGATTATGCAAATTACAAGGAAAAACTATTCTGTAAGTTTCTATGCTTTTCTAAACTTTTTCCCACCCTTTTTCACTCTTCTTTGGACCTATTTATAAGCCAAATCCGCTCAAGAACGTGGTCTGATTCGTGCACTTGAAGATGGAGAAAGTGGAAAGAAAACTGCAGAACTGCTTCTGAAACGTGGGGGAGACTGATTCTCCCGGACCCGTGACGGGCGTCACAGGGTGTGACGGTCTGCCAGTCACGGGTGGTGACGGGCGTCACAGGGTGTGACGGTCTGCCAGTCACGGGTGCTGACGGCCTGAGAGGCTGGTGACGGTCCGGATGAGTTGAAGGGTGACGGTCTGCCAGTCACTGAGTGTGACGGCCGTCACCCTGAAGCTGAATTTTCAGGACTTGGTATTTCTTTGCCGAATTTCGTCGTTTCTACGCATGGAAGCCTCTAATGTTGTGTACCTGAAACATAACCAAACAACCAGCATAACATAGGCAAAATCAAGAGAATCTAAGCCTAAACAAGCTTGAATTATACACAGAACGAGCTGAAATATTGGTGTATTTTGCATGTTATCAAACTCCCCTACACTTGAACCATTGCTTGTCCTCAAGCAAGAGACAGGGGACAATAGCAACATAATTCAGAATATTATAATCAACTAAAAATCAATTATGTTTTTAATGTTTCAAGGCTTTGTTCTCAGAGTGCATTTATCACAACCTAAACACTTATTAAGGATCACATCAACCCTACAACAATATTTCAAGTGAGTGTGTGTGTGAAGTCCAGCCTTTTTATTGCGCCTGTGTAAGAAATATTATGAGGAAAACAGGTTCTAACTTCAACAGTAAATAAACCGAGAAAAGTTCCTTCTTCATTTCATATAAGAGAGGTGGGAATCACTTTGATCATTTAATACTTATACACTTTGGGGAACTGCAGAATTTTTATTGATATTCAGAGACACCATCTTCACGTGGGAAGCAAGTGAGGCCTACTCCCGACCCCCCAGAGTCAATGATGCCCCCTATATATATGTATTTGTTCTGACCCCTTTTTCTCATTTATAAGAAGGAATTACGGAAGCTACTTTTGATTTTCAGAAACACCATCTTCACGTGGGAAGCAAGTGAGGCCTACTCCCGACCCCCCAGAGTCAATGATGTTCCCTTATAATTATATTTGCTTCCGCCCCTCTTGTTTTGATCTTTTATTCCCCCACACTAACTTATACTACTTTTACTCTGAAAACTTTTAAGGGTTAATTTACCATTGAAGTTAGAACGTGCTCCTTAAAATACTACCTACACAATTACTCAAAGACTGCAACTTTGTGCTTTTCTCAAAAAGAGAATTTTCACATTGAAATATGATATGAGTTTAGTGAAACTTAAAAAGGAAAAGGTGTTTATGCACAAAATCATCATCAAACTCAGCCTTAAAGTGGTTCAAGCAACAGGAGAATTAGATAACAAAGCAAAAACAACAACATAAATGACTCGACAGTGCATGCAGTTGACTCGATAACACTACTTTATTAATGAAAATGAAAATCTTAAACTATTAAGGTGGAAGAATCCTCCCCCACACTTAAAACCTACATTGACCTCAATGTAAATAAACAAAAATATGAGAAAAAGAAAGATATTACCGAGCAAGAACAATCGTCGATAGAATCAACAGGGGGCGTGTACATACGCCTGATCATGAAGTGGTTTGTACCTGCAGAAAAGTTAGCATGAAAATATGGGGAGGGGGTGGATTATGGTGTTGATCATCTTCGATTGCATCTTTTTATTCACTTAACTGACTAAACTAAACTAAACTTAAAACTCATGGGTTGCCTCCCACGCAGCGCTTCATTTAACGTCGGTAGCTCGACTTTTTAGTGCTTGGCCCTTAAGGAGGACACATCACTAGAGTAGTGACATGCCCTACTTTCTCTGCAGGATGGTAGTGCTTCAATCTCTGGCCATTTACTATGAACTTTCCGGTGGATTCACTCCAGACTTCAATAGCACCGGATTGGTTAACTCTAGTCACTTCAAATGGTCCACTCCATCTAGAGCGAAGTTTTCCAGGAAATAGTTTCAGCCTAGAGTTAAATAACAGTACTAGCTCGCCCTCATTAAACTCCCTTTTGGTGATGCGCCTGTCATGCCATTTTTTTGTCCTTTCTTTGTAGATCAAGGCATTCTCATACGCATCTAACCTCAACTCCTCTAATTCATGTAGGTCTAACATCCTTTTTCTCCCGGCATCATTATGGTTCATGTTCAGGGCTTTGATGGCCCAATAAGCCTTATGTTCTAGCTCTACTGGGAGATGACAGGATTTTCCGTAGACCAGCTTAAAAGGGGTTGTTCCAATAGGGGTTTTATATGCCGTCCTATAGGCCCAAAGTGCATCATTTAGCTTTGAAGACCAATCTTTCCTTGAGACGGAGACAGTTTTCTCTAGGATTTGCTTAATTTCTCTATTAGAGATTTCTGCCATTCCGTTCGTCTGTGGATGATAAGGGGTAACCGCTCTGTGCCGCACTCCGTACTTTGTCATGAGGTTCTCAAATATTTTTGATATAAAGTGAGATCCACCATCACTAATGACAAGCCTAGGGACACCAAATCTTGGGAATATGATGTTTTTGAACATTTTAACCACTACTTTTGCATCATTAGTGGGAGAGGCAATGGCCTCGATCCATTTTGACACGTAGTCCACAGCAACAAGTATGTATTTATTTCCCATCGATGACGGAAAAGGACCCATAAAATCTATTCCCCAAACATCGAAAACCTCCACCTCTAGGATAAATTTTTGTGGCATTTCATTCCTACTAGAGATGTTTCCTGATCGCTGGCACCGGTCACATTTCGAAACGAAAACATGAACATCTCGAAAGATGGTGGGCCAATAGAGACCAGCTTGAAGAATTTTTGCTGCAGTTTTCGATCTACTCATGTGTCCTCCAACGGGATAGGAGTGACAGTGTGTTATGACACTCTCTATTTCCTCTTCTGGGATACACCGACGGAAAATACCGTCCACTCCTCTTTTAAATAAGAGGGGATCATCCCAGTAGTATTGCTTAAGGTCATGGAAGAATTTCTTCTTTTGCTGATAGGTCAAGTCGGGAGGTAGAATTCCAACAACCAGATAATTTATGATGTCAGCGTACCATGGGGCAGCGGTATTACTTAAAGCACTTGCTTCTTCTGGTATCTTTTTAATGCCGGAACTCCTTTCTTCCAGAAAATCTACGAGGTGACCATATCTAGGTGACTCCGCTTTCACAAAAGACACCAGTCTTTCGTAGGGAAAGCAATCATTTATGGGCACCTCCTCCAACTGACCATCTTGAATTCTTGACAGGTGATCCGCGACTACATTCTCTGTTCCCTTTTTATCTCGGATCTCCATGTCAAACTCTTGAAGCAGTAATATCCACCGAATAAGTCTCGGCTTTGCATCTTTCTTGCTTAGTAGGTACCTGATAGCTGCATGGTCTGTGTAAATGATAATCTTCGATCCTACTAGGTAGGAACGAAATTTATCAATTGCGAAGACAATGGCTAGAAGCTCCTTTTCAGTTGTGGCATAGTTAATCTGAGCTTCGTCAAGTGTCCTACTAGCGTAATAGATTGCATGCAATTTCTTATCTTTGCGCTGTCCTAAAACGGCACCTACTGCATAATCACTAGCGTCGCACATGATCTCAAAAGGTTGGCTCCAATCCGGAGGTTGCATTATTGGGGCAGAGATCAATGCACGTTTCAGCAGTTGGAACGACTCAAGGCATTGTTCATCGAAGATGAACTCAGCGTCTTTCATTAGAAGGCCGGTTAAAGGCTTGGTGATTTTTGAGAAGTCCTTAATGAACCGCCAGTAGAAACCAGCGTGTCCAAGAAAACTCCGGACCTCTCTTACAGTTGTGGGGGGTTGCAAATTCTCAATAACTTCTATTTTTGCTTTGTCAACCTCTATTCCTCTATTAGACACCACATGGCCAAGTACTATGCCTTCTTTGACCATAAAGTGGCACTTTTCCCAATTAAGTACTAGATTGACTTTCACACACCTCTCCAGAACTTTCTCAAGATTACCAAGACAGTCTTCAAAGCTAGACCCACATACGGAGAAATCGTCCATGAAAACTTCCAGAATATCTTCTAGGAAGTCGGCAAAGATTGCCATCATGCATCTTTGGAACGTGGCGGGTGCATTGCACAATCCGAATGGCATTCGTCTATAAGCAAATGTTCCATAAGGGCATGTAAATGTGGTCTTTTCTTGGTCATCCGGGTGGATAGGGATCTGAAAGAATCCCGAATAACCATCAAGGTAACAAAAGTATGAGTGCCTTGCAAGACGCTCGAGCATTTGATCAATAAACGGGAGAGGAAAGTGATCTTTTCTAGTGGCTGTGTTCAACTTTCTGTAGTCGATGCACATCCTCCATCCCGTTACCGTCCGTTTGGCGACTGATTCGCCCTTCTCGTTTTGAACTACGGTCATCCCTCCTTTCTTTGGCACTACGTGCACTGGACTAACCCACTTGCTATCGGATATAGGATATATGATCCCAGCATCTAGGAGTTTCATAACTTCCTTTTTGACAACTTCGCTCATATTGGGGTTCAGCCTCCGCTGATGCTCTCTAGAGGTTTTAGAGTCCTCTTCAAGCAAAATTCTATGTGTACACACAGAGGGGCTGATCCCGGTGAGATCACTAATCTTATATCCTATGGCTTTGGGATATCTCTTTAAAACATCAAGGAGTTTATCCGTCTCTTCTTTCCCTAACTCTGCGCTAACTATCACGGGGTAATTATGCTCCTTATCTAGGAACTCATATCTGAGGTTCTTAGGAAGTTCCTTTAGCTCGATCTTGGGGTGATCTGGCTCAGAAGATGGATCGGAAGTTTGGTCGAGGCATTCCAGAATGCGAGAAATTTCGGCCTCCTCGTCACTAACTTCTTCCATCTCTTCTACTTCCTCTATTGTATCTTCAATTATTCCCTCAGATGGTTCAGCTTGAGTTGAAAACTCCTTGACACATGCATCTATTATGTCAACAAAACAACATGTATCATTTATGGAGGGGCTTTTCATAAATTGAGACAGAATGAACTCAATCTTCTCTTCGCCAACCTCAAATGTGAGTTTTCCTTTCTTGACATCAATGATGGCACCCGCGGTGGCTAGGAAAGGTCTTCCTAAAAGGATAGGAGTAATAGAGTCTTCACTAATATCCATGACTACAAAATCAGTGGGGATGTATAGTTGACCAATTCTAAGAGGAACATCTTCTATTATCCCCACTGGATGTTTAATCGAACGGTCGGCTAATTGCAAAGACATTCTAGTTGGTTTCAACTCTCCTAGGTTTAGCTTTTTACAAATGGACAGAGGTATCAAGCTCACACTAGCTCCTAAATCACACAGGGCTTTATCAATGATGTGACTGCCTATAACGCAAGGAATTGAAAAACTCCCTGGATCTTTTAACTTGGGTGGCATCTTATTTTGAATTATAGCGCTGCACTCCTCAGTAAGTGCTACAGTCTCATCAACATCAATTTTCCTTTTGTTAGTCAGAATTTCCTTTAAGAATTTTGCATACGAAGGCATTTGAGTAATCGCCTCCGAAAAAGGAATACTGAGATGAAGAGACTTTAGAAGTTCTACAAACTTCTTAAACTGACCCTCAGTTTTAGACTTTACGAGTCTTTGAGGGTAAGGGATTGAAGGTTTATAAGGTGGAGGAGGTACATAAGGGTTTTCTTTCTCTTTTTCTTTTACCTCCTGAGACTTAGATGTCTCTCCAACGTCATCTGGTTTACTCACAGGATCTTTACCCTTTTCTTCATCACGGCTCCTAACTCTCACAGCAGTGGGATTGTTATCTAACTCAGTTCCGCTTCGTAGCGTTACCGCGTTAACATGTCCCTTAGGATTTGGTTGCGGTTGGCCCGGAAATGTTCCGGCTGGGGCAGCTGTAGCTGCTTGTTGTTGGGCCACTTGGGATATCTGCGTCTCAAGAATTTTATTATGAGTGGCCATGGAATCAACTTTGTGTGCCAACTGCTTAATCAATTCATTCGTATGAACGTTTTGGTTCATAAACTCCTTGTTTTGCTGAGTTTGAGCTAAAATGAAGTTTTCCATCATGAGCTCCAGGTTAGACTTTTTCGGAGCAACAGGGGCTCCTCTTTGATTTTGGAAACCAGGGGATGCTGCAGGTGCGGGACTTGGCGCAAAGGTAGGATTGTTATTTTTGTAGGAGAAATTTGGGTGGTTTCTAAATCCTGGATTGTACGTGTTAGCGTATGGATTTCCTTGCGCGTAATTCACTTGATCAGCTTCAGCTAACAACTGACATTCGGCAGCAACATGCCCTGGGGTTCCGCATATTTCACAGTTGGGAGTCACGGCAGCTACTGTAGCTGGTGGAGCGAGTTTCAAGTTATCCAACTTGTGAAACAAAGCATCCACTTTAGCGTTCATATGGTCAAAGTTGCTGACTTCGTGCATACCTCCCTTAGGTTGAGATTTCTCGACAGGAGTGCGTTCGCTTCCCCATTGATAATGGTTTTGTGCCATATTCTCAATAAGCTCATATGCCTCCTGGAAAGGCTTGTCCATTAGGGCTCCGCCAGCTGCGGCATCAATGGTCATTCTTGTATTATAGAGCACGCCATTATAAAACGTGTGAATTATGAGCCATTGTTCTAATCCATGATGGGGACAAGCTCTCATTAATTCCTTGTACCTCTCCCATGCTTCAAAAAGCGACTCGCCGTCTGTCTGCCTAAAGCAGGTAATTTGGTTCCTGAGCTGAGCGGTTTTACTAGGAGGGAAATATCTTGCTAGGAACGCCTTTTTCAACTCATTCCATGTCGTAATGGAATTTGACGGCAGAGACTGTAGCCAAGCTCTGGCTCTATCTCTGAGGGAGAAAGGAAATAAACGCAGGCGAATGGCTTCGGGATCGACGCCATTGCACTTAAGCGTATCAGCGAATTGCACAAACACGGAGAGGTGCAAATTCGGGTCTTCCGTGGAATTACCGGAAAACTGGTTTTTGCTGCACGATTTGCAGCAGAGAGGGTTTCAACTCAAAGTTGTTAGCCTGAATCGTCGGGTTAACAATACTCGAGTGAGGCTCGTCTTGGGATGGGACGGCATAGTCCTTAAGAGGACGGTTCGCGTTATTAGCTTGCGCCATTTGAGCGTGTATTAGTTCAACTTGGCGTCTAATATGTAGAAAACGTTCGATTTCGTCGATTGGTTTTTCTAGCTCGTCCTCGGAGGTACGAGTACTGGGCATATGATCGACGAAAAATAGGAAAAAGAAAATAAATGCCTTAGTCTATACGATGTAACAATGGTGTTACGATATTGCCAAAATGGTCCCCGGCAACGGCGCCAAAAACTTGATAGGTCCGCAAGTGCACGGAAATATCGGTTTTAGTATAAAAGATGTCGAATCCCACAGAGACCAATGTCAAGTACCGTTATCTATTGTCACGTTGTTTATCTAAGGCGATGATAATTAGTTTAGTTGCAAAATAAGAAAAAAACTTGTTTTAATTAATTTTAATGAAGAGTGCCCGGAATATAGTATACGTCGACCGTTGATATCAGCTGAGTAGTAGTTAATTTTATAGTAAGAAAATATCTCCGCACGTAAAAGGATTAAATTAAAAAGCAGTTACCTCGCTTTCACGATCGCAACATAAAAAATCCTAACTTTATAATCTATTCGACCGCTTTCGCGTGTTCGCCTTATAACGTCAAAATTCCTTTTATTTCAATTTAATCCAATTTTGTTTGAAAAGTTATTTTTAGAATAATTCCAATTTAAAGAAATCAGTATGCTTTCACAATACTAATTCCGTATTTTAAACTCTCAGTCATCAGCTTTCGCGTGTATGACTTAGCGTTTAAAATAGCGTTTTTGAAAATTAAGAATGTCAAAATTACTTTAAGAAATTGCTATCGCTAAATCACTAAAATAATTCCTGATTATTCTACAGACAGTTATGAGTCTCGTTCTTTCGATACGAAACAGTTACCATAAAATTCATCGTTTAAAATCAGAATAATCAGACATAAAAATAAATCCTTCTATAAAATTTAATCATACTTTTCAGCTGAATGTCATTGATACGACTGTTTCTACATTCCGGACACTTTATAAATTTACTCAGACATGGTGTAAATGGAAAATAAATAGATATTCATGTTCAGCATAGTTACTCGTACAGGAAAACAAAGAAACAGAATAAGTAAATTGGAAAAACAAAGAAACAGAATAAATAAATTGGAAAACAAAGAACCTGTAATTAGATGGAAACTTTAATTGAGTATAATTCCAAATGCAATCTATTCCGTACGGTAACAAGCTTGAATGTAGAAATTGTAAATTACAAGATTATGCAAATTACAAGGAAAAACTATTCTGTAAGTTTCTATGCTTTTCTAAACTTTTTCCCACCCTTTTTCACTCTTCTTTGGACCTATTTATAAGCCAAATCCGCTCAAGAACGTGGTCTGATTCGTGCACTTGAAGATGGAGAAAGTGGAAAGAAAACTGCAGAACTGCTTCTGAAACGTGGGGGAGACTGATTCTCCCGGACCCGTGACGGGCGTCACAGGGTGTGACGGTCTGCCAGTCACGGGTGGTGACGGGCGTCACAGGGTGTGACGGTCTGCCAGTCACGGGTGCTGACGGCCTGAGAGGCTGGTGACGGTCCGGATGAGTTGAAGGGTGACGGTCTGCCAGTCACTGAGTGTGACGGCCGTCACCCTGAAGCTGAATTTTCAGGACTTGGTATTTCTTTGCCGAATTTCGTCGTTTCTACGCATGGAAGCCTCTAATGTTGTGTACCTGAAACATAACCAAACAACCAGCATAACATAGGCAAAATCAAGAGAATCTAAGCCTAAACAAGCTTGAATTATACACAGAACGAGCTGAAATATTGGTGTATTTTGCATGTTATCAGTAGGAAAACTGTGCATATGTCCGCGTTGATGGTGAAAGAATTTGAATTGTTGGAGCAGTTTAGAGACTTGAGCTTGGTGTGTGAAAGGACACCTCAGAGCATTAAACTGGGAATGTTGAGAGTCGATAATGATTTCCTGAAACATATCAAAGAAGCACAAAAAGAAGATGTCAAGTTCGTAGATTTGTTGATTGCTGGTAATGAGACTGTGGATGGTGACTTTAAGGTCGATGATCAAGGAGTGTTGAGATTCCGAGGTAGGATTTGCATTCTTGACAATGAAGAGATTAAGAAGATGATCCTTGAAGAGAGTCATAGAAGTAGCTTGAGTATTCTCCCGGGAGCTACGAAGATGTATCATGACTTAAAGAGGCTGTTTTGGTGGTCTGGTTTAAAACGCGATGTGGCACAATTCGTGTATTCTTGCTTGGTTTGTCAAAAGTCGAAGATTGAGCATCAGAAACCGACTGGTATGATGGTACCTTTAGATGTGCCAGAGTGGAAATGGGATAGTATATCCATGGATTTTGTGACGAGTTTGCCCAATACTCCTAGAGGGAACGATGTTATTTGGGTTATTGTTGATAGATTGACGAAGTCTGCTCACTTTCTACCGATTAACATTACCTTTCCTGTAGCTCAGTTGGCAGAGATTTATGTTAAAGAGATAGTAAAGCTGCATGGTGTTCCTTCGAGCATCGTATCAGATAGAGATCCAAGATTTACTTCTAGATTTTGGAAGAGTTTGCAAGAGGCGTTAGGATCTCAGTTGAGGTTGAGTTCGGCTTATCATCCGCAAACAGATGGTCAGTCGGAGAGGACGATTCAGTCGTTGGAGGACTTGTTGAGGGTTTGTGTACTTGAGCAGGGAGGGACTTGGGATAGTCATCTTCCATTGATAGAGTTCACGTACAACAACAGTTACCATTCAAGTATTGGAATGGCACCGTTTTAGGCTTTATATGGTCGGAGATGCAGGACTCCGTTGTGCTGGTTTGAGTCGGGTGAAAGAGTGGTCTTAGGACCGGAGATCGTTCAACAGACTACTGAGAAGGTGAGAATGATCCAAGCAAAGATGAGAGCGTCGCAGAGTCGACAAAAGAGTTATCATGATAAGCGTAGAAAGGACCTTGAGTTCCAAGAGGGGGATCATGTGTTCCTGAGAGTGACTCCTATGACGGGTGTTGGACGTGCTTTGAAATCGAAGAAGTTGACTCCGAGATTTATTGGTCCGTATCAGATTTCAGAGAGGATTGGGCCGGTGGCGTATCGTGTTGGATTACCACCGCACTTATCGAATTTGCATGATGTTTTTCATGTATCTTAGCTGAGGAAGTATGTTCCGGATCCGTCTCATGTGATCCAAAGCGATGATGTGCAAGTTAGGGACAACCTTACGGTTGAGACCTTACCCGTGAGGATTGATGATCGAAAGACGAAGACGCTGAGGGGCAAAGAGATACCTCTCGTTAGAGTTGTTTGGGACGGAGCAACGGGTGAAAGCTTGACTTGGGAACTAGAAAGTAAGATGCTGGAATCCTATCCAGAGTTGTTTGAGCGAGGTAAATTTTCGAGGACGAAAATCCTTTAAGAGGGGGAGAGTTGTAACGCCCTCTCTAATTATTTAATTATTTTATTAGAGGATATAGTATATAATTATATATTATATGATTTTGATGATTATGTGACGTATTTGTGACGTGTGACGTGTTATTATTTTATTGTTTAATAAAATAATATAAGTGATGTTTATATGGATATTTATTTGATAAATAAAGAGATTTGTTAGAAAAATAGAATTTTAAGAGATGGGGTTATATTTATAAATAAGAAGAGTTGTGAGGGTTGAGATAGAATTTACTAAGTTGAGAGGGAGTATATAAGAGAAGTAGGTTAAGAGAAATAGGCAGTACGCGTTACGGACAATTGGGAAAAGAGAGAAAGCACGGTTCAAGAAGAGGAAAAAGCTAGGCTGCAAATTCTGCAATTTTTCCAGGTAAGGGTGAGCCTAACTTCAGTAATTTTAATTGTAAATCATCTGTTCTTGATTGGCATAGAGTTTGGTGAGGATTGGGATGGGTTTAAGAATTAGGGTTTATGATGAAATTGTGATGGATTGATGATAGATTGAGTTATAAGGCTGTAGAACTGGATACATGTTATCGCGATTTTCGGGTGTCAAATCATTGATTAGATTTGAACCTTTCAATCATTGATATCTCTATTTTTTTGGGGAAAGGTAAAATCGAGAGAAAACCTTGGAAATTCTGAGCTCGGGGCTGATTTCACTACGGGAAGGTGTTAGGCACCCGCAATGACTATAGTATCCTATAGGAACCGTTTTACTAGTCTTATGTATACGCTTTGCTTTTATCGCTATTTGTAAAAAAGGGATTGATTTTAAGAATGAGAGGGAGAAGATTTTGAGTGTTTGTTTTTATTGGACTTGGAGAGATTTTGAGTCTCTTGCCTACATACCCTTTTAAGGGATCAAAATTCCATGTAGTTCTCTTCCAAAATATTTTGTGGGTTGGTTCAATTTTAGTTTTGAAAATAGTTTTGAAGAAAAAGATGAGAGGCCTCAAGAGCATGAGATTTGGAAACAAGTGAGGTTAGTCTAATTTATTTACAAAAATGGTTAAAGTTGGGAATTAGTATTCATTTGCATTTGCTTAAGAAAATAAAAGGAAAATGGGTGAAGTTTTGACTTCACTTTATTGCAAAAAATCTTTGAGTGATGTGTTAGTTTTTTGAGAAAGAAAGAATGAGTTTTTTTCTAAGTATCACGCTTCCTAAACATACATCTAGCGGTAAACATACAACGTGTGTGCGTGTCGGTGCTTGTGTCGGTGTACATCATCATAGTGTCCATTGTCTTTTACATCGGGTCCTAGTTTACATTCTATGGTCTTGCAAGAATTTAAAAGGAAAGAAATTATCTAAACATTGAGAAATTGAATGGAACCTAAACTTAAAGAATGGAGGTGAATTGGAGCTTTCAATAGGCATGAGACATAAAATGGTTAGTGAAGCAATATGCAATGATAATGAAATGTTAGGCAACAAGAACAACATAATATGGAGGGATGTGAAGGAAAAATGAATGCTAACTAATCATGACTTATGAAACACGAAATTAAAAGCTAAGCTTTGTAAAATTTGGAAACGAGCACCTAAACTTGCAAGATAAAAGCTAACCTATTAACAAGATTGAAAGTATTGCAAAATTGTAAACAAAGACCAAACTTAACCAAAATAGAACATATTGCAAGAATCGTAAACAAAACCAACTAACACGATTGAACATATCGCAAAAATTGTAAGCGAAATCAATTAACTAACACAATTAAACATATTGCAAAAATTGTAAGCAAAATCAACTAACACAATTGAATGAATTAGTACAAAATCAGGAGTAAACTTATCATAAAATTAAATGCCAAACATCAACATCACATGACAAGTTTCAGATCAAACATTGCACGAGAAAATTCACACAAAAACACACAAAATATACGAATCGAAAGTGAAATTAACACGTACTATTTCCATCAATCTTGAATATGTGAAAACATCGCAAAACAGTAAAAAAACATACCAAGAACGCATAGCAATTTTTTTTTGGAATTTTGTAAAGAAATCAAAATGCACAGGAGGTCCAAATAGCAAGCACAGGGGTGCGCATAGCAAGAAAGTTAAGAACTGAAAAGAAAAGCAGAAAAACCTAGGGTACCCGGCCCAAACCCACGCAGGTGGATGGATCCGGATCTCCAGAACGCCTCTAGGGCGTTGGATCGATCCAGATCCATTAGGATCTAGATCAAACGGTCCACAGCGTGGGGCGCTGGATCGGGTCAGAACCCACCCGGTCCAGCGCCTTATATAAAAGGTCTTCAACCCGTTTTCTCTCATTTTTTGCAATGTTTCTCTTTCTTCTCTTCTCTCTTCTCTCACGCCGGCGAGGTCCATTGAAACCCTAACCCTAAAACGGTTCAAACCAACTCAGAAACATGTGAATCATAGCTTAATCTCTTCGTCCTATCATTCTAAGCATGAATCTGTGACTAGAGAACGCATGCATCCACTGAATCAACGTGAATCTCGTTTTCCTTCTCACGGATTTCGAACGGTTTTTTTTGGTCCTATTTCTTGATTTTAAATCTTTTCTGATGAAATCCTTATGGATTCATAGGTTTACAACGGTTTTTACGCCTTGTAAACCGTTAAATCTTTCACGGTTTTGGAAATTTTTTAGGGTTTCAAAACTTTTGAACCCAAACTCGTTCGAAATCCTACGGATCCATGTTGATTCAGATTCGTTGTGGTTCTTGAGCATGAAGAGGTGAGTTTTTGATTCTTACCTATGTTTTATTCGGAGTTCTTGATTGGAATCTTCAGAATTCTTTGAACTTGATTCTGTTTTGCTGATTCTGATTCGAAATCCGAAAATGAATCGGTGTTTCTTCTTCTTCTTCTTCGCCGGTTCGAAACCTTTGAAATTCTTTCCCTTTTCTTCTCAATTTCTCCTTTCTGTGATCGTACGGAATTTGTTGCTTTCAGTGACGAATTCTGTGCTTGAATTGCAGAAAGAAAGTTCAATGATGATGATTCAGCATTGAATCACTGAGAACCAACGAAAACTCCATTGAATTCGCTTGAATTTTGCTTCTGGAAATTTAGGGTTTTCGAATTGTTCTTGGTGAATTTTTCTGTTTTGATCTTAACTGCCAAGAGAGAGAAGATCCTTCTCTGTTTGTGATGTGGCGCGTGAACTGTGGATTCTCTTTCTGACTCTGACACGCGTGGCCTTATATAGCTGGCCATGTGGACTCTGAACCAATGAGGTGGTGACACCTGTAACTGGACTGCCTGCGTGGCTTCTGGGGCGAAACTGTAAAAAAATGAACTCAAGGACCAATATGCAATTAATGAAACTAAAGGGACTGTTTTGCGATTAAACAAGAATTGGACTGTTTTGAGAATTAAAAGAATTGGGACTGTTTTAAAAATTGGAATTGGACACTTCTGCAATGAAATGTAAAATTTTGGACTAAATTGCAATTAAAATAAAATTTGGACTTATTTGCAAAAAGTAAAAATAAAATTGGTAAAAATGTAAATTTGAAAACAACGTAAAGTGAAACAATTAAAACTGGCAAAAATGGACTAAAATGAACAAACTACCAAAAAATGAGGTATTTCAAAATACCTCTCTGCCCAAAATTTATTTGATGTGAAAAGACCAAAATGCCCCTGGGGGCTAAAACGACTCAGACTGACTCAGATGCAAACTAAGATGATTTTTATACAGAATTTAACAAATAAATTGCACAGACAAGTTGAAAAAGACTCAAAAACAGATGCAGGGACTGAAAATGGGTTCCTTTGTAGGAAATGACCAAAATACCCTTTTGTAAGATTTTATGCAAAAGATTGAGATAAATGCAGGAAAAATTGTAAAGTGAATTTAAAGACAGAGATAGCAATGTATATGGTTGAAGCACAGTAGTAAATTGCAGAGTAATACACAGTAAATTGAAAGAGTATCAGGAATAGAAAGGAATTTTAAACGAGTATTTTTAGGTCCAAAATGAGGGTATGACAGCTGCCCCTATTTAAGTTTCTTTGTCTGGAGAGTCAAGAGACGGAGTCTTTGGCTTGACATGACGGAGATACTTAAATATCGACATTTGCACTGATTTTGGGCGTAAAAATACGTTCGTAAACGTCATGTATGCCATGCAACATTTGTGTCATGAATGCAAGACAGACTGAGAACTGAATTTAACAAAATATGTCGTATCCATTGCGGGACTGGTAGACATTAACAAAATAGCAAACAACAGGGTATGTCGTATCCATTGCGGGATTGGTTGACATTAACAAGATAGCAAGACTCACTGGGGAGACTCAATAGCAAATTGACAGGTACAAGCTGTTCTTGGATGCGAACTAGCCACTTGACCGGGAATATTGACAACAAAGGGCGCAAGCTGCTCCTGTATTTGAGCTGGTCACTTGGCTGAAAGAAAATATTTAAAGCACAAGCCGTTCTTGGACACGAACTAGTTACTTGGCTGAAAGAAACAAAATAGAAAGCACGAGCTGTTCTTGGATCTGAACTGGCCGCCCGGCGGATATCAAAAGGATAGGTACAAGCTGTTCTTGGATACGAACTTGCTACTTGACCGATGACAAAAACAAATTGATAGGTACAAGCTGTTCTTGGATGTGAACTTGCTGCTTGACCGATAACGAGAGTGAATTGGCAGGCACAAGCTGTTCTTGGATGCGAACTAGCCACTTGGCCGTTAATGGAAACGAATTGTATTGTAAAAACAAATTGAAATTGACTTGACATGACGGCAGGAGCTTGAATTTGAAAGGATAGCTTAAAGTTTGAAATTGACAAGATTGTTGGATCTTGAAATTGACATGACATGTAGACGTTTGTCATTAGCAGAAGAAATTTGACATTGACATGATTGATTTTGACAGAGATCAACATAGGAATTGAGAATGCAAATGTGTATGAATAACATGACAATTTTATCAAATACATGAACACAATAGATGCATGATTATGCATGCATGCATGCTTTGAAATGCATGATGATTGGCACCTTACAGACATGATTTCGCAGAGATAGACAAAACATTGGAATATTGGGCACGTAATGGCTCGTGCTCTGACATATACTTGCAAAAGTTCCTCTTCTGGGGATGCCGTCGTTTGAAGATACATCAAGACCATCGTTGAAGGCAGGAAGCTGTAAAATCGTAGAGGAAGACAGTCTGAACGGTATTGCAGCTTGTTGGAACAGTCACATAAATACTTTGGACATCGCATCTGTGGTCAATGCTTTTGATTGTTTGTTTCTTATTTCTTTTTCATTTTTATTTTCATCATCCCATTTTTGCCTGGATCGCCCTTTCGGGTTTTCGACCCACCGGGGAATAGTTTTTTTCATGCCCCTGTTTTTTGCCTGAATTGCCTTTGAAGGTTGTCAATCCATCGGAGAATAG
This sequence comes from Medicago lupulina, assembly GCA_958299785.1. NCBI lineage: Eukaryota > Viridiplantae > Streptophyta > Magnoliopsida > Fabales > Fabaceae > Medicago > Medicago lupulina. Next base: position 32,253,504 of record OY283144.1, on the reverse strand, counting down.
TTTTTTTCTTGTTGCCTCTGTTTTTGCCTGAATTGCCTTTGAAGGTTGTCAATCCATCGGGGTGCTCATTTTTTCCTAAGCCGCCCTTTCGGGTTTTCGACTTAGCGAGCGTATTCATTTTTCATGCTTTTCATTCTGTTTTTTCATTCTTGCCATTGACCACAGACCGTCACTGGGGGGAAGGCTTGCTAGTAACTTGAATTGGAACTGATATCAATGTATACCCGTTCATGCATGTTTCATTTGAATATACCTAGTTGCTTAGGCTTGTTTTCAAAATACTCAAAAATTTTCAATTTTCAGAATGTTTATTCCAGACATGCATCATTATTAACATAGAAAGAACCCTTTTTGTATAAAGCTTTGAAAATAGAATAGAAAAAGAATTAGAGTGCCAAACAAAAGCATAGGCTCAAATCGATGTATAAGGATGGTAATCAGCCGAAGGCGTGACTCCACGGATTTACAAAGCTTGGAAAATGGTAATTTTGTTGGTTGGTGGTACATTGAACACAGTAACTACTATGGTATCTAAAACTCTTGAATCCACAGGCGTCAGAACCTCGGATGAGAACAGCCAATCATCAGTTGCAAAGATCCCAAGGGGAATGATAACTTGCCGGATACAGTCATTTGTCCTTTATTTCAATCTCATTTTTGCATGAACCGCCCTTTCGGGTTTTCGGCTCATCGAGACGCTCATTTTTGCCTGAGTTACACGTAATCTCAGCGAGCTTTTATATTTTTGTTTCTTGTCCCTTATTTTGCCTAGGCCGCCCTTTCGGGTTTTTGACCTACCACGCTGTTCTTTTCATATCTAGACAAAATATTTCTTGACTATATGGGCATTCACAGGATTCGGAAGTTCTACACCATCCATGTGTGTGAGAATCAGAGCACCGCCAGAGAAAGCCTTCTTAACAACATAAGGTCCTTCATAGTTAGGCGTCCATTTGCCCCTTGGATCGGGTTGCTGACTCATTCTTCTCTTCAATACAAGTTCACCTTCCTTGAATCCGTAAGGACGAACTTTCTTGTCAAAAACATTTTTCATCCTTGTTTGATACATCTGCCCGTGAGCCAAAGCACCCAGGCGTCTTTCCTCAATCAAATTCAACTGGTCGTACCGACTCTGGCACCATTCAGCCTCAGACAACTTTGCTTCCATAATCACACGGAGAGACGGAATCTCCACTTCCAATGGGAGGATTGCTTCCATGCCGTATACAAGAGAAAAAGGCGTTGCCCCGGTTGAACTACGGACTGTAGTGCGGTAGCCGTGTAAGGCATAGGGCAACATCTCATGCCAGTCTTTGTATGTTGTTACCATCTTCTGCACAATCTTCTTGATGTTCTTATTGGCTGCCTCAACTGCACCATTCATCTGAGGTCTGTAAGGAGAAGAATTGTGGTGTTCAATCTTGAATTTCTCACATAAGGCCTGCACCATGTCATTGTTCAGGTTGGTACCATTGTCAGTGATAATCTTGCTAGGAACACCATACCGACAGATGATATTGTTCTTGATGAATTTGACTACTACTTGCTTGGTTACATTGGCATATGATGCAGCTTCGACCCATTTGGTGAAATAATCGATTGCTACCAGGATAAAACGATGACCATTCGAAGCTTTCGGTTCAATTCTTCCGATCATATCAATGCCCCACATAGAGAAAGGCCATGGAGAAGACATAACATTGAGAGCGTGCGGAGGCACATGGATCTTATCAGCATATATTTGACATTTGTGGCACTTCCTGGCATATTGATAGCAATCGCGCTCTATAGACATCCAATAGTAACCAGCTCTCAACAGCTTTCTAGACATAGCATGCCCCGATGCGTGGGTCCCAAAGGTGCCATCGTGCACATCGTGCATTAGCTGTTCTGCTTCACATCCATCAACACATCTTAACAACACCATATCGAAATTCCTTTTGTACAGGATATCACCGTCCAGCAGGAACTTGCTAGCCAGCCTGCGCAGCGTCTTCTTGTCTTTGTTGGAAGTATCCGGCGGGTACTCGCGGCTTTGCAAAAATTGCTTGATATCATAATACCAGGGTTTGTTGTCGACTCCGCCTGAACCCGTCTGTACAATTGCATCACTGACAGTAAACACATGAGCGGGCCGGTCTAAACGTTGTACTTTGATCATCGGTACATGATTTCAATGGTTTACTCGGAACATGGAGGATAAGGTAGCAAGAGCATCGGCCATTTGGTTCTCCTCGCGAGGAATATGGTGCAACTCGACCTTTGTAAAATGCGTTAACAGACGTCTCGCATAGTCACGGTAAGGGATTAGATTGGCATGATGGGTCTCCCATTCTCCCTTTATCTTGTTGATGACTAATGCAGAGTCTCCATAGATGTCGAGGTGCTTGATTCTCATATCAATTGCTTCCTCGATCCCCAAGATACATGCTTCATACTCGGCCACATTGTTGGTGCACTCAAACACAATCCGGGCTGTAAAGGGAATGTGATGCCCCTGCGGAGCCACAATTACTGCGCCAACTCCTCGGCCATAGGCATTAACAGCACCATCAAAGACCAACCCCCACTTGCTATCAGGGTCTAGACCTTCACCGATCAGTGGTTCTTCACAGTCTCTTGGCTTTAAGAACATAACCTCTTCGTTGGGGAAATCGAATTTCAAAGGTTGATAGTCATCGAGCGGTTGGCAGGCGAGATGGTCAGCCAGGATACTCCCTCTAATAGCTTTCTGAGCTTTAAACACAATATCATACTCTGACAATAACATTTGCCAACGTGCGATTTTTCCAGTGACAGCCGGTTTCTCAAAGATATACTTGATTGGATCCATCCGAGATATCAACCAAGTTGTATGATTTATCAAGTAATGACGCAGGCGCTTGGCTGCCCAGGCTAATGCACAACAGGTTTTCTCGAGCATTGTGTACCGAGTCTCACAATCGGTGAATTTCTTGCTCAAATAGTAGATCGCATGCTCTTTCTTTCCAGTTTCATCTTGTTGACCGAGCACACATCCCATGGATTCATCCAACACTGACAGGTACATAATCAATGGCCTTCCGTCCACGGGCGGGACAAGGATTGGTGGCTCTAACAAGTATTCTTTGATGCTATCGAAAGCTTCTTGGCATTCATCATTCCATACGACAGGTTGATTCTTCCTGAGTAGTTTGAAAATCGGCCCGCAGGTCGCCGTCATGTGGGATATAAATCTAGAAATGTAGTTCAAACGCCCGAGGAACCCTCTGACTTGCTTCTCGGTTTGCGGGGCCGGCATCTCGCGGATTGCTCGGACTTTGTTAGGATCTACTTCAATGCCCTTCTGGCTGACAATGAACCCTAACAACTTCCCTGATCTGACACCAAACGTACATTTGTTTGGATTCAGCCGAAGCTTGTATTTCCTCAACCTTTCAAACATCTTAGCTAAATATTCGACGTGTTGCTCTTCATCGCTTGACTTGACAATCATGTCATCCACGTACACTTCGACTTCTTTGTGAATCATATCATGGAACAACGTGGTCATCCCCCTTTGATAAGTAGCACCAGCATTTATTAGACCGAATGGCATTGCTTTACAGCAGAAAGTCCCCCACGGAGTGATGAACGACGTCTTCTCCCTATCTTTGGGTGACATTTTGATTTGGTTATAGCCAGAAAAACCGTCCATGAAGGAGAACACCTTGCACTGGGCAGTATTGTCAACGAGCACATCGATGTGAGGTAATGGGAAATTGTCCTTCAAACTTGCTCTATTTAAATCTCTGTAATCAACACACATCCGGACCTTACCATCCTTCTTCGGCACTGGCACAATGTTAGCAACCCACTCGGGATACTCAACTGTCATGAGAAAACCCGCGTCAATCTGCTTTTGCACCTCACCTTTGATCTTCAGGGCCATGTCCGGCCGAGTCCGTCTCAACTTTTGCCTGACAGGAGGACAGTCTGGTTTTGTCGGTATCCGGTGTTCCACAATCTGGGGATCCAAACCCGACATATCTTCATATGACCATGCAAAAATATCCGAGTATTCGCGGAGAAGCTGGAAGATCCTTTTCTTGACCGCTTCCTCCAATGCAGCACCGACCTTGATCTCTCTTTTGTTATCCTCGGTACCCAGGTTGATTAGTTCGATTTCCTCCTGATGAGGCCGAATGGTTTTCTCTTCTTGCTCAAGCAATCGGGCAATCTCATCTGGCATGTCATCACTATCCTCATCTTCGGCTTCAAACACCGGGGATTCAACAGTTTGAAGAAACATAGGGTCACTGTGTTCAACGGGTTCATTTTGGTTCGATCTGCGTGACATGATTGGATGATTTTTAGAAAATAATTTTCATGCAGATCTTTGAAATTAATAAGAAAATAAAGATGTTTTGGTTTTTTCTGGCATTACCATCATTTCCAAGGGAAAAAGCATTAAAGAAAGAAAAAGAGTCGTGAAAGAAACGACGTTTTTTATTGATAATGGTGATGTCGGAACAAACATGCCCTTTACAAAAGCGTCACTTCCGCCTCGGGCAGAGCGGAAGGATTGTTATTTTGAAGATAAAAGCCTAGACAGCAAGACATATTACTTAGAATCATGCACAAACACAGGGAGATTGATAACGTTCCAGTTCTTTGCCATGCCTCCTGGTATCACAAATGTGGGCCTAGACCCTCTTGAACGGCCTTCTGCGCGTCTTTCAACGAAGCCATAGCAGCACTAGACCTCTTGGGCTCTGCACCTTCGATAACCAAACCCTGGAATGCAGTTCCCTCGGCGGATTTAGCTTCGATGCAAGAGAAGGATGATAACTGACTGACCGGATAAGCTTCTTCCCCATGCACTGTCACAAGTTTACCATTCCTTACGAACTTCAGCTTCTGATGGAGGGTAGAAGTGACTGCCCCGGCCTCGTGTATCCACGGTCTTCCGAGAAGGCAACTGTAAGAAGCATCTATGTCCATAACCTGGAAAGTAATCATGAATGTTTCAGGGCCAATAGTCATGGGGAGATCTACCTCTCCGAGCACAGTTTTACGGGAACCATCGAAAGCCTTGACTAGGAAAGTACTCCTTCTCAAAGGGACTCCTTGACAACTTAACTGATCCAAAGTCGACTTAGGCATCACATTCAACGACGACCCAGTGTCTACCAACACGTTGGACAGCATATCTATTTTGCAGTTCATGGAAATGTGCAGGGCCAAGTTGTGGTGCTTCCCTGCCTCTGGAAGTTCATCTTCACCAAACCAAAGGTTACTGCAAGCAGTGATGTTAGCCACTATCCCACCAAATTGATCCTCTGTGACCTCGTGGTCGACATATGCTTGCTCCAATACTTTCAACAATACGTTCCTGTGAGCCTCCGAACTAAGGAGTAGGGACAGGATGGATATCTTCGAAGGAGTTTGTAACAGCTGGTCAACGATCTTATAATCGCTTTTCTTGATTATCTTCAAAATCTCATCCAGATTGGAATCTTCGATGGATTGGCCTGGACGGCTGGTACTTTCAACAACAGGAGGGGTTGACAATGGAGTAGTCTTATCAGCAGGAATCGCAACTTGCACATCATCTTTCTTTTGAAACAAGAGGGGTCGGACCCTGCCGCTCCTCAAAGCCGTCACTTCGGCGATACTGCCTACTGTGCTCGGGGACACCAAAGGTACTTCTTTCCCGTTCTCCAACATAGTCGCGCTGTACTTGTACGGGACGGCTTTCGCAGAAGTGTATGGCACTGGCCCTGGTAACTGTATCACTAGAGGCTTAACATCGTCCCTGGCAGACACATTCTTGACAGGAGTATCGTGGAAAATCAGCACTATCATACAAACATCACTGGTAGTCAGGTAGTTGTCATTCATCAAGCTTTGGATATCAGTCTGGACTACGCTGCAACCCATAGGGTTCTGAAGACATTCACAGCAAGCAACGTGGTCGTGGCTAAACAAGGAAGCTTGGCACAGCTTGATATGCAGTGGTACTAGGGGAGTAGCAACATTACGGACATTGAGACGAGGGATTTCTTCACATACTTCGATCATATTCACGGCGGCATGGTTGGGGAGTGGATTGTCGAGCACATGTGGGACATTGTTTTCAAAGGATAGCTTTCCCTGGTCGATCAACTTCTTCACAATGTATTTCAGAGCGTAGCAACCCTCCACATCATGACCTAGGGCGCCTTGGTGGAAATCACATCTGAGATCGGAGCGGAACCTAGGAGGCAGTGGGTTTGGCGGAGGCTTGCCAGGTCTAGTGGTGCAATACCCCTTATGTAACAGAGTTGGGAGTAGTTCAGCGTACACCATCGGTATCGGTGGGAAAGATGGTCTAGATTGAGGGCCTTGCTGTTGTTGAGCCAGTGGTTGTTGCTGCATTTGTTGGGCGATGGCATTAACAGGGACCTGAGGCTGGCCCGGTAGTGGAGGGTATTGATGGTAGAACGGCGGATAGAACGGATGCTGGGCATACTGTAGGTACTGGTACTGTTGAGGCAGTTGTGTGGCATTGACAGGAGTGGCAGTGGCAGATTGATTGGTTCCGGCAGACACCATTCCAACTTCTGATTCCTTTTTCTTATGGTGACCATTGCCGTATTTCTTTGGTGCATTCGAGGACTCACCTTTCTCAAACACGATAATCCCTTCTCGGACAGCTTCCTCCAAGCGGGTCCCCATAGTGACCATCTCAGAGAAGTTGCTTGGGGCAGCAATAATCATTCTTTCAACATAATCTTTCTTCAGGGTCTTCAAGAATGTTTGAGTCATTTCTTCCTCGTCCAAAATAGGAGTGATACGGGCCGCTGCCCCTCTCCACCTCTGTGCATATTCGCGAAAGCTTTCGTCCTTTTTCTGAGAAAGAGACCGGAGGAATTCCCTATTCGGCTTGAGCCTGGTGTTGAATCCATAGTGGCTCTTAAAAGCAGCAGCCAGATCATCAAAAGTGCGAATATCATCCTTGCTCAAACCGGTATACCACTCCACGGCATCTTCCATTAGGCTGTCCTGGAAGCAATGGATCATAAGTGAATCATTGTCTGCATGGTTAGCCATCTTCCGGACGTACTTGATGATATGGTTCTGGGGGCAGGTCAGCCCATTGTAGCGGTCAAATTCCGGGACCTTGAACTTCTTGGGGACATCCACCCTCGGCACTAAACAAAGATCGTGGGTTCTGACGAGGTCACTGCTCCCGCGGTTGGCTTTGATCTCGCGACGGAGTTCTCTGGCAAGCTCCTCCATTCTCTCCTCCATAGTTCCCAATACAGGAGTCTTTCCACGGTAATCATTAGCATTGGCGCCCTGAGGCGTAGAATGTACAATTGGATCGGTGAAGACCGTTGACTGAGGCAGAGTAGTGTGGAGAGAGGCGTGCCCTTAGACGGGGATTTGGTTACCGTTGGCAGCACTAGAAGCACCTGCTGTGGGATCAGGAGCAAAGAAAAGCGGGAGTCCGTATGGGTATCCCCTTGGCATGGCAAAGCGGTTATCGAGAGATGATGTTGGAATTGCCTCAGTGGTCTCTGGAGCAGACGAGGCTGGTTGTTCTTGAGCGGCCATCAGAGCGGTCATGGCGTCGAGAGCTTTAGCTAACTCTTCTCTCACAGAAGCTAATTCAGTATGGAGCTGTGCATTCTCTTCTTCCATAGCTACTTGATTCCTCCTTCGGTATTGTCTAGTCTGATGTACTCTGGTAGGTTGATCGGTCCTTCGAGCACGAGCCACTTTTCACACTGCGGCAGAAGAACCAGGAGGCAATGAGCACTTGGAAGTTTTTTGTGACCGATGAATGATGCACATGATGCATGAGATGTGCAAATGCAGATGTAAAAATGACTCTTTTTATTACCAAAGGGTTTTTAGACAAATTAGAATTCTTTGCAAACATTATTGGACTAACAAATTATTCAAAGCAAGTTGTTTTGATAAATTGAGCCATGGGAGTAGGCTTCCGAAGCATAAACTGAACAAACAACATAATCAATAGTCAATCCTATCATCCAGAACTAAGGGGTGACTAGGTAGTATTCGGAACCCGAGTCTGAAGCTGAACCGCAATAACTGGAAAAGAAATCTCGACGACCTCTGACTCTCCTGGAGTCTCTCCTCAATAGATCATCCTTCTCCTCAAGCTCTTTCCTAACTCTGGCTAGTTCCTTCTTCAGCATCCGGTTCTCATGATCCTTCTGCTCGTCTCTGCCATCCAAAGTCATGATCAAGTTCTCAGCCTCACTGTAACGGGCCTTCCATGCTCGCTTCTCCTCACTCTCCATAGCTAGATGCTCCTGATACATCTCCTGAGTCGCGGGAAGCAACGGTAATGGTCTAGATGGAGCAGACGCGGACACATGTCTCATAGCAGGGTAAGGCATGCCAATCTCCTCAGCTCGGTCTATCACCCACTGAGTATAGGCCTCATGAGCAATACCGGATCTCACACCCAAGTGTTTCACATCCTTCCTTCGAACCTTAGACCAAGCATCTGTAAAAGCTTTCCTTTGCCCGGTGGGAGCATTGGAATAGTAGAAGAACTCCTGTGATGTAGCAAGGTTAATGGGCTTCGCTCTCATAGGAAAACCAAACTGTCTCATGGCTAACTCGGGATTGTAGTTGATTCCTCCCCGGGTACCGAGAAGAGGTACATTGAGGAAATCTCCACAACCAGTGATAATCTCCTTGACTCGAGCTGCTGGAGTGATCCAAACCACCTTATCGGGAGTAAGAGCCATAATCCGCTGCGAATAAGACCAATTCTCCGAGTTGTCATGGAAAGAACTAGGGAGGTGCGAAATAAACCACCTATATAGAAGAGGTATGCAGCAAAGAATGAACCCACGGCCCTTGAGAGTCCGATCATGGATGGCGTGGTATGTGTCAGCTAACAAAGTAGGAACCGGGTTCTTGGAATGGAAGATCTCAATAGCATTCATGTCCACGAAGTTGTCGAGATTCGGAAAGAGGACAAGCCCGTAGATAAGTAGTGCAAGAATAGCCTCAAGAGTGTCCTGACAAGTAGATTCGAGATTAGCCCGCTCAAGTAAGTACTTCGAAGTGAAACCCTGAATGTGAGATTTAGTAACGAGATTCTTAGACACATCGGAAGTCTTGAGATAAAGACCCTTAGCAATCACCAAAGGGGTAAGAGAAGATCCTGGGCCCGTGAAAGGTACCCTCTCGGCTATAGGTAAACCCAATAAGCAAGAATAATCCTCGAGTGTAGGGACCAACTGAAAATCCGGGAAAGTGAAGCAACGGAAAACCGGGTCATAGAATTGCACCAGAGTGTGCACCAGCTTCTCTTCTACATTAGTTCGGAGAATACCAAGCAAACCACCGTATCGAAGACGAAACCCAGTCGGATTCTTAACCTTAAGTGCCAACTCCCTTAGGCTAGCCAAATCAACTTCTTTGAACTTGTAAGACTTAGTCCTCTTCATGCCTGGTTATATTTGCAAAGAATTTTAGTTTGTCTATACCCTTTGATAAATGCATGTAAAAATTTTATGCATGAATGCATGTATGCATGGTTTTGTTAAACAAAGAAGCACGGTGGGCTAAAGTAGCGAGTGGACACGGTGTCCGGTGAAACTAAGGCTTTGATAGTAGTAACCAAGGTTCTATAAAGTTCCCAAACCACAACCTCTCTTCCGTATATCATAGTAGTACAAAGCAACGCTTGTCCATGATTATTCGTAAGAAGGTCTAGTTTGGGTGTAGCATCGCGTGACGACTAAATTTCGAGGCAACACTCGGTTTAGCCACCGCACTACGTCCTAAGAAAGGCCAAGGATGGGTTTGGTAACTACAGTCCATAGCCTTCATCGGTCAATTGGAAGTAAAGTGTCTAAGCATGACAACACACGCCGACAACATTACCTCCAAAATGCCTCAGCTATGTGAGATTGATCGCGTAATCCAATGCACGAGGCGACCCCCGGAATGGATTGTCGATTATATCTCTTCCTAACCTTAAGTTCACTCAGCCCGGGTATAGGGCTTTTGATATTCTCACCCCACACGTACATAAAAAAATTTTACATGTAACAATAAAGCAAAGCATAAACATAAAGCATGTAAAACTAGGTGTAGCCCTAAAACTCCCCAGTGAAGTCGCCATTTCTGTTATCGCGATTTTCGGGTGTCAAATCATTGATTAGATTTGAACCTTTCAATCATTGATATCTCTATTTTTTTGGGGAAAGGTAAAATCGAGAGAAAACCTTGGAAATTCTGAGCTCGGGGCTGATTTCACTACGGGAAGGTGTTAGGCACCCGCAATGACTATAGTATCCTATAGGAACCGTTTTACTAGTCTTATGTATACGCTTTGCTTTTATCGCTATTTGTAAAAAAGGGATTGATTTTAAGAATGAGAGGGAGAAGATTTTGAGTGTTTGTTTTTATTGGACTTGGAGAGATTTTGAGTCTCTTGCCTACATACCCTTTTAAGGGATCAAAATTCCATGTAGTTCTCTTCCAAAATATTTTGTGGGTTGGTTCAATTTTAGTTTTGAAAATAGTTTTGAAGAAAAAGATGAGAGGCCTCAAGAGCATGAGATTTGGAAACAAGTGAGGTTAGTCTAATTTATTTACAAAAATGGTTAAAGTTGGGAATTAGTATTCATTTGCATTTGCTTAAGAAAATAAAAGGAAAATGGGTGAAGTTTTGACTTCACTTTATTGCAAAAAATCTTTGAGTGATGTGTTAGTTTTTTGAGAAAGAAAGAATGAGTTTTTTCTAAGTATCACGCTTCCTAAACATACATCTAGCGGTAAACATACAACGTGTGTGCGTGTCGGTGCTTGTGTCGGTGTACATCATCATAGTGTCCATTGTCTTTTACATCGGGTCCTAGTTTACATTCTATGGTCTTGCAAGAATTTAAAAGGAAAGAAATTATCTAAACATTGAGAAATTGAATGGAACCTAAACTTAAAGAATGGAGGTGAATTGGAGCTTTCAATAGGCATGAGACATAAAATGGTTAGTGAAGCAATATGCAATGATAATGAAATGTTAGGCAACAAGAACAACATAATATGGAGGGATGTGAAGGAAAAATGCATGCTAACTAATCATGACTTATGAAACACGAAATTAAAAGCTAAGCTTTGTAAAATTTGGAAACTAGCACCTAAACTTGCAAGATAAAAGCTAACCTATTAACAAGATTGAAAGTATTGCAAAATTGTAAACAAAGACCAAACTTAACCAAAATAGAACATATTGCAAGAATCGTAAACAAAACCAACTAACACGATTGAACATATCGCAAAAATTGTAAGCGAAATCAATTAACTAACACAATTAAACATATTGCAAAAATTGTAAGCAAAATCAACTAACACAATTGAATGAATTAGTACAAAATCAGGAGTAAACTTATCATAAAATTAAATGCCAAACATCAACATCACATGACAAGTTTCGGATCAAACATTGCACGAGAAAATTCACACAAAAACACACAAAATATACGAATCGAAAGTGAAATTAACACGTACTATTTCCATCAATCTTGAATATGTGAAAACATCGCAAAACAGTAAAAAACATACCAAGAACGCATAGCAATTTTTTTTTGGAATTTTGTAAAGAAATCAAAACGCACAGGAGGTCCAAATAGCAAGCACAGGGGTGCGCATAGCAAGAAAGTTAAGAACTGAAAAGAAAAGCAGAAAAACCTAGGGTACCCGGCCCAAACCCACGCAGGTGGATGGATCCGGATCTCCAGAATGCCTCTAGGGCGTTGGATTGATCCAGATCCATTAGGATCTAGATCAAACGGTCCACAGCGTGGGGCGCTGGATCGGGTCAGAACCCACCCGGTCCAGCGCCTTATATAAAAGGTCTTCAACCCGTTTTCTCTCATTTTTTGCAATGTTTCTCTTTCTTCTCTTCTCTCTTCTCTGACGCCGGCGAGGTCCATTGAAACCCTAACCCTAAAACGGTTCAAACCAACTCAGAAACATGTGAATCATAGCTTAATCTCTTCGTCCTATCATTCTAAGCATGAATCTGTGACTAGAGAACGCATGCATCCACTGAATCAACGTGAATCTCGTTTTCCTTCTCACGGATTTCGAACAGTTTTTTTTGGTCCTATTTCTTGATTTTAAATCTTTTCTGATGAAATCCTTATGGATTCATAGGTTTACAACGGTTTTTACGCCTTGTAAACCGTTAAATCTTTCACGGTTTTGGAAATTTTTTAGGGTTTCAAAACTTTTGAACCCAAACTCGTTCGAAATCCTACGGATCCATGTTGATTCAGATTCGTTGTGGTTCTTGAGCATGAAGAGGTGAGTTTTTGATTCTTACCTGTGTTTTATTCGGAGGTCTTGATTGGAATCTTCGGAACTCTTTGAACTTGATTCTGTTTTGCTGATTCTGATTCGAAATCCGAAAATGAATCGGTGTTTCTTCTTCTTCTTCTTCGCCGGTTCGAAACCTTTGAAATTCTTTCCCTTTTCTTCTCAATTTCTCCTTTCTGTGATCGTACGGAATTTGTTGCTTTCAGTGACGAATTCTGTGCTTGAATTGCAGAAAGAAAGTTCAATGATGATGATTCAGCATTGAATCACTGAGAACCAACGAAAACTCCATTGAATTCGCTTGAATTTTGCTTCTGGAAATTTAGGGTTTTCGAATTGTTCTTGGTGAATTTTTCTGTTTTGATCTTAACTGCCAAGAGAGAGAAGATCCTTCTCTGTTTGTGATGTGGCGCGTGAACTGTGGATTCTCTTTCTGACTCTGACACGCGTGGCCTTATATAGCTGGCCATGTGGACTCTGAACCAATGAGGTGGTGACACCTGTAACTGGACTGCCTGCGTGGCTTCTGGGGCGAAACTGTAAAAAAATGAACTCAAGGACCAATATGCAATTAATGAAACTAAAGGGACTGTTTTGCGATTAAACAAGAATTGGACTGTTTTGAGAATTAAAAGAATTGGGACTGTTTTAAAAATTGGAATTGGACACTTCTGCAATGAAATGTAAAATTTTGGACTAAATTGCAATTAAAATAAAATTTGAACTTATTTGCAAAAAGTAAAAATAAAATTGGTAAAAATGTAAATTTGAAAACAACGTAAAGTGAAACAATTAAAACTGGCAAAAATGGACTAAAATAAACAAACTACCAAAACATGAGGTATTTCAAAATACCTCTCTGGCCAAAATTTATTTGATGTGAAAAGACCAAAATGCCCCTGGGGCTAAAACGACTCAGACTGACTCAGATGCAAACTAAGATGATTTTTATACAGAATTTAACAAATAAATTGCACAGACAAGTTGAAAAAGACTCAAAAACAGATGCAGGGACTGAAAATGGGTTCCTTTGTAGGAAATGACCAAAATACCCTTTTGTAAGATTTTATGCAAAAGATTGAGATAAATGCAGGAAAAATTGTAAAGTGAATTTAAAGACAGAGATAGCAATGTATATGGTTGAAGCACAGTAGTAAATTGCAGAGTAATACACAGTAAATTGAAAGAGTATCAGGAATAGAAAGGAATTTTAAACGAGTATTTTTAGGTCCAAAATGAGGGTATGACAATACAGAACCTAGATTATCCCCTAGGACGACATTGCAGATGAATTAGAGGTTTGATTGGAGAGAATTGGCAGGTTTTGGTGAGTTTTGGTCTGAACCCGTGTGGGTTCTGAGATCGCTCGCCTGTGGCGAGTGATCACTCGCCGTGGCGAGTACCCCTTAGTTGCTCGCGAGGCGAGCAGTATAGCTCACCGTGGCGAGCTTGTCCCTTAATTTTAGGACTTTGGCCCAATTGGAGACAGTTTTGAGTGCCTTAATATTTATAGAGATGACCTGTGAAGTTGGTTTAGCCAAATTGGATTTAGGGAACCTAAAAATGAAGATTTTTGGTGAAAAATGTCAAAAAGGCCGAGAGCACCCAGGATTTCTCGCCTCCAGCTCGCCCCCAACTCGCCTTTGGCGAGTAAGCTGTTGCGAGTACTCGCCTGTGGCGAGCATATGCACTCGCCGTGGCGAGTTAGTGCCTACCTGAACCGTTGTTTTGCTTTTACGATCTGTTTCGCATGGGACTTTGAGAGGAACCCTTTGAGTAGTGTTAGTGAGGTTTTATACCCTTTAATATATTCTGTAAAGATGATTGCTGATGTTTCTCTTGAGCTGTTGATAAATGATATATTGTTGTGTATAAGTGATGTATGAGTATGATGATATGTGAATGATGCTAAATGTTGCAATGTGTATGAATAACAAGATGATGTTCTGCCATGTAATTAATATAACTGCATGTGTCAGTCTTGAAAATGTAATGATGTTTGAGACGGTGTATTAAGTTGTTAAACGACGAGTCCATGCATTTGCATATTTATGAGACGGTGGAGCTTGTATGCTCAAAGCGACGGTGGAGCATTTGCTCAAAGCGACGGTGAAGCATATTAATGCTACAATCATATGGTACCACATGCATGATGTTGAGACGTTAGGTGTTGCATTTAGTCGAGTCAATTGTGACATATATGTGATGATGTTTGAGACGTTGATGTATGATGTGACGTTGTTTACGATGATGCTTATGACGATGTTATGATGTGCTACAATGTATATGTTATGAGTTGGATTTATGATTGTTAATCTTGACGTTCGATTTATATATTAATATTATTGTTGTGAATCTCACCCCTTCTGTTGGAATTGCCGCCTCGTGGGCAAGTGCAGGTACCCAGTCTTAGATGCGATGATGCGAGGAGTCTGTGTGAAGTAGGGTTGCTCTGATACGTAACGGGATGGGGTCTTTTGTAGAGTCTATTCCATTATGTATCTTGTTAGAATAAGTTTGACTTTCAGTGATGTTGAACCATTAATATTTTGAGACGTTTTTGCTGGCTTTTCAGCCAAGACTATTTATGAGATGAGACTTTTAAATTCCGCTGCTTAATTGAGTATTTTTGTAAATGATAAATGATTATCCAAGTTGTTTTTAAGATGGAATGTGACACTCCTTTTGAGACGTACTCTGATTTATGTTATTTATTTAATGAAATTTTTAAGACGGGAAATTGGGGTGTTACATCTTGTACTGATACCATTCAGAATATGATAAGAGATATGATAATAAAGTTTGACAAGTACTGGGGTTTGATTAATGGGGTGATGGCTGTAACACCCCAATTTCCCGACATAAAAATTTTGTTGAATAAACACATAAATCAGAGTACTTCACAAAAGGAGTGTCACATTCATCTTTAAAACAAATTAGATAATAATTTATCCTTCACAAAATACTCAATTATATAGCAGCGGAAAATCATATAATTCAACCATCACAAATAGTCTTGGCTCAAGGCCATCAAGCGTCTCATAAATAATCAAGTCTCAAAATTTCATCGCAAATCTTAGAGTCACAAAAATAGTTTCAATCATGATACATAAGGAATAGACTCTTAAAGGACCCCATCCCGTTACATATCAGAGCAACCTACGACATCACAAGACTCCTCACATCTACGCACCTAAGCTTGGTTACCTGCACTTGCCCACAAGGCGGCAATTCCAACAGAAGGGGTGAGATTCACAAAAGAAATATTAATATATAAATCAAACATTTATGATTAACAACGTAAACTCTTCACATATAGCTCATCATTAAATACAAGGTTAACACCATCATCATAACATCTCAATAACACATCAACGTCTCAAAACATCGTCTCATAAAGTGTCAACAAATTGACTCAACTAAATGCAACTCTTAACATCTTGACATCATGCATGTGGTACCAGATATATAAGCATTAATATGCTTCACCGTCGCTTTGAGCAAATGCTCCACCGTCGCTTTGAGCATAAAGCTCCACCGTCTCATAATTATGCAAATGCATGGACTCGACTCTTAATAACTTAATCAAGTTAACACAACTTCTCAAACGTCGTAACTACATCAAGACTGACACATGCAGCTATAATAAATACATGGCAGAAGTTCATCTCATTAAACACACACATCACAACACATAAACATCATTATAGTCACTTAACATCATGTCACAAAGTCATTTAAAACACAAACAATACATCACTTTAGCATCAACGTAAGAGTGCATCTTTAATCCTCATTACAGACTCCTTCTCAGGCCATAAACCATCTCTAATACTGCCCAAAGGTGTTCTCTCAAAGTCCCATGCGAAACAGATCGCAAAAGCACAAACAGTCCTGTACCATACTAACTCGCCACGGCGAGTGATCTGCTCGCCACAGGCGAGCACTCACAAAGGCTGCTCGCCAAAGGCGAGCTGGGGGCGAGCTGTAGGCGAGTGATCCTGGGTGCTCTCGGCCTTTTTGACATTTTTCTCCTAAAATCTTCGTTTAAAGGTTTCCTAAATCCAATTTGGTCCAAACAACTTCACAGGTCATCTCTATAAATAATAAGGCACTCAAACCATCTAAAGTTTGGCAAAAATCCTAAGTTTAAGGGACAAGCTCACCACGGCGAGCTACACTGCTCGCCTCGCGAGCGATCAAGGCTTACTCGCCACGGCGAGTAGTCACTCGCCACAGACGAGCGATCTCAGAACCACTACGGGTTCACTCCAATTCTCACCAAAACCTCTCAAATCTCTCATGCTAAGCCTCTAATTCATCAGCAATGTTGTTCTAATGATTAATCTAGGTTCTGTAACACGTTTCTACAGCATTACAACACAATCTCACATCAAATTCATCAAAATCATCCTAACCCTAATTCATGAAACTCATCTCAGTTCTTCCCAACTCTTAGCTAATCAAAAACAGATGATTCATAATCAATATTACTGAAGTTAGGCTCACCCTTACCTGGAAAAAAATGCAGAAAATCGTAGCCTAGCTTCTTCCTCTCTTCCACCGTTTCTCTTCCTCTCCCAAATGTCTGATACGCGATTCTGATTACTTTCCTTAACCTAATTTCCTTTTATACCACCTCCCAACTTATCTAATTCTATCTCAACCCTCATAACTCTTCCTATTTATAAATATAACCCCACTTCTCAAAATAATATATTTCGCCAACAAATCTCTATATTTTTCATATAAATATACATATAAACGCCACATATATTATTTTATTAAATAATAAAATAATCATCACGTCACACATCATAAACACGTCACATAATCACCAAAAATCATATATAATATATAATAATATACTATATTCTCTAATAAAATAATTAAATAAATAAAGAGGGCGTTACAACTCTCCCCCTCTTAAAGGATTTTCGTCCTCGAAAATTTACCTCGATTAAACAACTCTGGATAGGATTCCAGCATCTTACTCTCTAGCTCCCAAGTCAAGCTTTCACCTGTCGTTCTGTCCCAAACAACTCTAACGAGAGGTATCTCCTTGCCTCTCAACGTCTTCGTTTTCCGATCATCTATCCTTACCAGTAAAGTCTCGACCGTAAGGTTGTCTCTAACTTGCACATCATCACTTTGGATCACATGAGATGGATCTGGAACGTACTTCCTCAGTTGCGACACATGGAAAACATCATGTAAATTCGATAAATGTGGTGGTAATCCAACACGATATGCCACCGTCCCAATCCTCTCTGAAATCTGATACGGACCAATAAATCTCGGAGTCAACTTCTTTGACTTCAAAGCACGCCCCACACCTGTCATAGGAGTAACTCTCAGGAACACATGATCTCCCTCTTGGAACTCAAGGTCCTTCCTACGCTTGTCATGATAACTCTTTTGTCGACTCTGCGACGCTTTCATCTTCTCTTGGATCATTCTTACCTTCTCGGTAGTCTGTTGAATAATCTCCGGTCCTAAAACCACTCTTTCACCTGATTCAAACCAACATAACGGAGTTCTGCATCTCCGACCATACAAAGCCTCAAAAGGTGCCATCCCAATACTTGAATGGTAACTGTTGTTGTACGTGAACTCTATCAACGGAAGATGACTATCCCAAGTTCCTCCTTGCTCAAGTACACAAACTCTCAACAAATCTTCCAACGACTGAATCGTCCTCTCCGACTGACCATCTGTCTGCGGATGATAAGCCGAGCTCAACCTCAACTGAGAACCTAACGCTTCTTGCAAACTCTTCCAAAATCTAGAAGTAAATCTTGGATCTCTATCTGATACGATGCTCGAAGGAACACCATGCAGCTTCACTATGTCTCGGATATAGATCTCTGCCAACTGAGCTACATGAAAAGTAATATTAATTGGTAGAAAATGAGCCAATTTCGTCAATCTATCAACAATAACCCAAATGGCGTCATTTCCTCTAGGAGTATTCGGCAAACTCGTCACAAAGTCCATGGATATGCTATCCCATTTCCACTCTGGCACATCTAAAGATACCATCATGCCAGCCGGTTTCTGATGTTCAATCTTCGATTTCTGGCAAAACAAACAAGAATACACAAATTGTGCCACGTCACGTTTCAAACCAGACCACCAAAACAACTTCTTCAAATCATGATACATCTTCGTAGCTCCCGGATGGATACTCAAGCTACTTCTGTGACTCTCTTCAAGAATCATCTTCTTCATTTCATCATTGTCAGGAATGCAAATTCTACCTCGGAACCTTAACACTCCCTACTCATCGACTTGAAAGTCACTATCTTCAGTCTGATTACCAACAACCAATAAGTCTACAAACTTAACATCTTTTTTCTGTGCCTCTTTAATACTGTTCACGAAATCATTATCAATCGTCAACATTCCCAGCTTTACACCCTGAGGTGTCCTTTCACAAACTAAGCTCAAATCCCTAAACTGTTCCAGCAACTCAAATTCTTTCACCATTAAGGCAGACATATGCATAGTCTTCCTACTCAAGGCATCTGCAACCACATTAGCCTTGCCCGGATGATAATTCAAACCAAAGTCATAATCTTTCAATAATTCAAGCCACCTTCGCTGTCTCATATTCAATTCCTTCTGATCAAACAAGTACTTCAAGCTTTTGTGATCACTGAACACTTCAAACCTCGAACCATACAAGTAATGTCTCCATATTTTCAATACGAAGACCACAGCCGCTAATTCTAAATCATGCGTCGGGTAATTCTTCTCATGAACTCTCAATTGCCTTGAAGCATAAGCTACCACCTTACCATCTTGCATGAGAACACCACCTAAACCCAGCTTGGATGCATCACAATATACCACAAAAGGTTCATCGGACTTCGGCAAAATCAAAACTGGAGCCGTTGTCAGCCGCTTCTTCAACTCGTTAAAACTATTCTCACAACGAACATCCCACACAAAAGACTTACCCTTACACGTCAACTGTGTTAACGGAAGAGCCAACTTGGAAAACCCTTCAATAAACCTTCTATAGTAACCTGCTAATCCCAAAAAGCTTCTAATTTCCGTAACCGATTTAGGAGTCTCCCATTGCGAAACCGCTTCAACCTTAGACGGGTCAACCGCAATACCATCACCAGAAATAACATGGCCAAGAAAACTCACCTCTTTTAGCCAGAATTCACACTTAGACAATTTGGCGTACAGTTTCTTCTCCTTCAACACTTGCAAGACAATCTTCAAATGATCAGCATGCTCTTCTTCAGTCTTGGAGTAAATCAAAATATCGTCAATGAATACCACTACAAACCGATCCAAAAATGCATGGAAGATGCGATTCATATACTCCATAAACACCCCAGGTGCATTGGTAACTCCAAAAGGCATAACCTTGTACTCATAGTGACCATAACGAGTTCTGAAAGCTGTCTTCTGCATATCTTCATCTTTTACTTTAATCTGGTGATAACCGGACCTCAAATCAATCTTGCTGAACACACGGGCACCCACTAACTGATCCATCAAATCGTCAATTCTCGGAAGTGGATACCTATTCTTGATAGTTACATTGTTCAACTGCCGATAGTCAATACACAGCCTCATACTACCATCTTTCTTCTTTACAAGCAAAACTGGCGCTCCCCAAGGTGAAACACTTGGTCTAACAAATTTCTTCTCGAGCAAGTCCTCTAGCTGTTTCTTCAACTCAGCTAATTCCGAAGCCGACATACGGTAAGGTGCCATCGACACCGGCTTCGTTCCCGGAACAAGATCAATAGAAAACTCAACTTCTCTCTCTAGAGGCACATCAGGAATTTCATCTTGGAAAACTTCAGGAAAATCGCATACCACTTGCAGCTTGTCGATCATTGCCTGATTCTCAATAGATAATGAAGCCATCAAGGAAAACATCAATATGCTGTCACGTTCCAGTTGCTTCAGTTGCTTAGTGGATAAAAACTCTGCACCACTTTCCTCTTCAGCAGAAGAAAAACGTACCGTCTTGCTAAAACAATTAATAAGCACATGGTTGTATTCTAACCAGTTCATACCCAAAATCACATCCATCCCAACCAACGGCAGACAAACTAAATCAATCTCAAAAACACGGCCAAACATAGACACAGGACATCTCAAACATACAAGGGAAGTAGTCACCGAACCCTTTGCTGGAGTTTCGACAACCATCTCCCCATTCATATCAGATACAACAAGATTTAACTTAGCAGCACAATCAAGAGCAATAAAACAATGCGTAGCACCAATATCAATAATAGCAACTAAAGATTGATTAGCAATATAACAAGTACCTCTGATCAAGCGATCATCATTCTCAGTCTGTGTGTCAGTCAACGCGAACACCCTTCCAGTGGTCTTAGTCTTCTTCGGTTGCTTGCACTGCGAACCAATATGTCCTTGCTCATTACAGTTGAAACACACTGTAACGCCCTAGTTGCTATTTATTTATTTAGTTGATTTTTTGTGTGTTTTATGTGCTTCAAAATTATTTATGTTGATTTATGTGAATTATTGGTGTTTGTTATTTTATGATATTTTATTATATGAGAATTAGTAATGATTTTATTATTTAAGTGAAAATAGTAGAAATAATATTCATTTTAGAAAAAGAGATTTAATTGATATTATTAGAATTAAGGTAGTGGGGGTTACACTTTAATTAGGAAGTAAAGAGGGAGTTAAGAGAAAGAAAGGTTGGTTTTGTGAGAAATAGAAAATAGAAAGAGTCAGACAAAAACAAAACACGTATCAGTAAAAGAAAAACAAGCTTTTGGGAGAGAAGAGAGAAGAGCCAAGAACAAGGGGAGATTGCTAGGAAGAGTGGAATTTTTGTAGCTTTTGTTCATCTAATCAGGTAAGGGTGGGTTTACTTTTCAATTGTTAATATATATGTATATGCTTTCATGAAAATAGATTGAAATTGGTGATTGTTGTTCTAGGTTTAAGAAATATGAAAAATGCCATTGTTGATGAATTATGTGTAATGGATGATGTTTCTATGAGATGTTTCTGTTGTTTTGATGTGTAGTGAACCTATAAACATTGTTCTAATTCATTTTGGGTGTTTGGGAGATCAAAATTGGGTTTTTGGATGATTTAGGGCTTAGAAAATCGTAGTTTGAAATTCTGCCCAGATGAACTCTCGCTCAAGCGAGCCAGCCTTCGCTCAAGCGAGCGACACCTTTTTGTGCCCAGTTCAGAATTTTGCCAGCTCGCTCAAGCGAACCCCAAGCGAACCTCAAGCGAATCCCAAGCGAGCCCCAAGCGAATGCCAAGCGAACAAGAATCAGACTTTCGTCATTTGGTTCGCTCAAGCGAAATTCCCGTCGCTCAAGCGAAATCCGCCCAGAACCTGTAGTATGTGAGCGTCGCTCAAGCGAACGCCAAGCGAGCCCCAAGCGAGGAACACCCAGACTTTCGTCATTTGACTCGCTCAAGCGAACCGTGCTTCGCTTAAGCGAAGTTGGTCCTGAACGACCATTTTGTGTGATTTTTCTAAGTGCTCCTAACCCAAACCTAAGCTTCCTAACTTGTTTATTGGATTTATTAAGAATTGTTTAGATGATAAAACTTGTATATGAAGATGGTTAAGATGGATTAATGTATGTTTACATGAAAATAATTATATTTTGCTAAACTTGAGTTGCTTTCGATGATGTTGAGTGGCGTTATCCAGTTGGGGAGGGTGTCTTAGTTGTTAGACACATTAGTTGAAGTCCTAAGTCGTTGTTGTTGGTTGCATGCTGATATGCACCATTAGATGTTGTTGGGTTGTATGCAGATATACACCATAGAGTCATTCATACTCATATGCATTTGTTGGGGGCTTATTGCCCTGGAATGTTTATCATTCACCTGTTGGGGGCTTATTGCCCTGGAACGCTTTATCGTTCACCTGTTGGGGGCTTATTGCCCTGGGATGCTTTAACCATCCAAACTGTTGGGGGCTTATTGCCCTGGAATGCTTAGCATTCAACGCGCGTAGTATGGTACCACATGCATATTGCATTAGTAGTTGAGGTCTTTGCATAGTTGTTGTAGGTGTGAGTTGTCTTGTTGGAGTTATTGTTGGTGAGATGTCGCCACAAGGGATATTGTTGTTGTTGTACATCAAAGATGAATTGAGATGCTAATGTTGAGATGATTGTTGATAATGTTGTTGTTGGTTGTTATTATTTGTTGTTGTTTTCAATTTACTTTGATGATTCATATATCTATATATTACCTTTGATTTGTGAACTCACCCCTTCTCCTGGAATTGCCGCCTTGTGGGCAAGTGCAGGTAATGAAGACTAGTTAGATTGTTGGCTCTTGTGTCCTAGGCTCTGATACGTAACAGGGATGGGGAATCGTTGTCTTTCTTGCATTCCTTTATGTATCATTTCTTTGAAGAAGATGTTGTTGAAGATTTATTTGTTGAATAATTTTACTATGTTGATGGCCTTCGTGCCAAGGATATGATGTAGTTGTTGAATATGATTCAAATCAAATATTTTCCGCTGCTGAATTTTAATATGATGAAATTTGTTGATGCTTTTAAATAGTTTTTATATTCTATTTAAATAATTTAGAAAAAGTAGTGTAATACTCCGTTGTTTGTTGGATAACTCTGATTATGATTATTGTTAATATTATTATTACGTCATATTGGGAAACGAGGTGTTACACACACAACATCATCAAACTTGCAGTCATTAGTAGTATGCCCTTTCTGACCACAACGATAGCATCTCTTAACATCAGCAGTACACACATTACTCTTGTGGCCTTTCTCACCACAAGTGAAGCAAGTAATCTCAGCAGGAGCATTCTTCTTCTGAGGCCTTCTCTCATCATTAACTCTTTGCTTCCCTTTATCTCTAGGGGCATCATAAGGTTTAGGACGACTCTGCTGGCCCTTAGCTTTCCTATCATTCACTACCTTGTAGTGAGCCTTGGTATCCTCCTCATAAATTCTGCAACTACTCACCAACTCAGAAAAGTTACGAATCTTCTGATAACCAATGGCTCTCTTGATATCAGCACGCAACCCGTTCTCAAACTTAATGCACTTTGAAAATTCAGCCGTCTCGGGGGTATAGTGCGGATAAAACTTAGCCAGCTCCACAAACTTGGCCGCATACTCGGTCACCGACATGTCCCCTTGCTTAAGCTCTAGGAACTCAATCTCCTTCTTTCCACGAACGTCTTCTGGAAAGTATCTATCAAGGAATTCTCTCTTGAATATAGCCCACGTAACCTCAGCTACGCCTTGTTCCAGAATAGGTAGGAGACTAACCCACCAATCATCAGCCTCTTCAGCAAGCATGTGCGTACCGAAACGCACCTTCTGAACATCTTCACATTGCATGACTCTGAAGATCCTCTCAATTTCCTTGAGCCATGTCTGCGCCCCATCAGGATCATATCGCCCCTTGAAGGTAGGCGGGTGATTCCTCAGAAACGTCTCTAGCATCCTCGTCCCGTCGTTTCCTCCAGCATTGTTCTGATTACCCACAGCATTAGCCATTGCTTCCAAAGCAGCAGCAAGAGCAGCATCATTTCTACCAGCCATCTTAGCTCTCTACAAAGCAAACATAAGTTAGAATAATACAAATATAGTATTCTAACTCTAAGACAACGTCACTCGACTCTCTATTTGGCCGGACGGACCGACCTGCTCTGATACCAATTGTAACACCCCAATTTCCCGACATAAAAATTTCGTTGAATAAACACATAAATCAGAGTACTTCACAAAAGGAGTGTCACATTCATCTTTAAAACAAATTAGATAATAATTTATCCTTCACAAAATACTCAATTATATAGCAGCGGAAAATCTTATAATTCAACCATCACAAATAGTCTTGGCTCAAGGCCATCAAGCGTCTCATAAATAATCAAGTCTCAAAATTTCATCGCAAATCTTAGAGTCACAAAAATAGTTTCAATCATGATACATAAGGAATAGACTCTTAAAGGACCCCATCCCGTTACATATCAGAGCAACCTACGACATCACAAGACTCCTCACATCTGCGCACCTAAGCTTGGTTACCTGCACTTGCCCACAAGGCGGCAATTCCAACAGAAGGGGTGAGATTCACAACAGAAATATTAATATATAAATCAAACATTTATGATTAACAATGTAAACTTTTCACATATAGCTCATCATTAAATACAAGGTTAACACCATCATCATAACATCTCAATAACACATCAACGTCTCAAAACATCGTCTCATAAAGTGTCAACAAATTGACTCAACTAAATGCAACTCTTAACATCTTGACATCATGCATGTGGTACCAGATATATAAGCATTAATATGCTTCACCGTCGCTTTGAGCAAATGCTCCACCGTCGCTTTGAGCATAAAGCTCCACCGTCTCATAATTATGCAAATGCATGGACTCGACTCTTAATAACTTAATCAAGTTAACACAACTTCTCAAACGTCGTAACTACATCAAGACTGACACATGCAGCTATAATAAATACATGGCAGAAGTTCATCTCATTAAACACACACATCACAACACATAAACATCATTATAGTCACTTAACATCATGTCACAAAGTCATTTAAAACACAAACAATACATCACTTTAGCATCAACGTAAGAGTGCATCTTTAATCCTCATTACAGACTCCTTCTCAGGCCATAAACCATCTCTAATACTGCCCAAAGGTGTTCTCTCAAAGTCCCATGCGAAACAGATCGCAAAAGCACAAACAGTCCTGTACCATACTAACTCGCCACGGCGAGTGATCTGCTCGCCACAGGCGAGCACTCACAAAGGCTGCTCGCCAAAGGCGAGCTGGGGGCGAGCTGTAGGCG
Source organism: Medicago lupulina (assembly GCA_958299785.1). Taxonomy (NCBI): domain Eukaryota; kingdom Viridiplantae; phylum Streptophyta; class Magnoliopsida; order Fabales; family Fabaceae; genus Medicago; species Medicago lupulina. The sequence goes on along the minus strand of OY283144.1, from coordinate 32,228,350 downwards.
AGTGATCCTGGGTGCTCTCGGCCTTTTTGACATTTTTCGCCTAAAATCTTCGTTTAAAGGTTTCCTAAATCCAATTTGGTCCAAACAACTTCACAGGTCATCTCTATAAATAATAAGGCACTTAAACCATCTAAAGTTTGGCAAAAATCCTAAGTTTAAGGGACAAGCTCGCCACGGCGAGCTACACTGCTCGCCTCGCGAGCGATCAAGGCTTACTCGCCACGGCGAGTAGTCACTCGCCACAGGCAAGCGATCTCAGAACCACTACGGGTTCACTCCAATTCTCACCAAAACCTCTCAAATCTCTCATGTTAAGCCTCTAATTCATCAGCAATGTTGTTCTAATGATTAATCTAGGTTCTGTAACACGTTTCTACAGCATTACAACACAATCTCACATCAAATTCATCAAAATCATCCTAACCCTAATTCATGAAACTCATCTCAGTTCTTCCCAACTCTTAGCTAATCAAAAACAGATGATTCATAATCAATATTACTGAAGTTAGGCTCACCCTTACCTGGAAAAAAATGCAGAAAATCGCAGCCTAGCTTCTTCCTCTCTTCCACCGTTTCTCTTCCTCTCCCAAATGTCTGATACGCAATTCTGATTACTTTCCTTAACCTAATTTCCTTTTATACCACCTCCCAACTTATCTAATTCTATCTCAACCCTCATAACTCTTCCTATTTATAAATATAACCCCACTTCTCAAAATAATATATTTCTCCAACAAATCTCTATATTTTTCATATAAATATACATATAAACGCCACATATATTATTTTATTAAACAATAAAATAATCATCACGTCACACATCATAAACACGTCACATAATCACCAAAAATCATATATAATATATAATAATATACTATATTCTCTAATAAAGTAATTAAATAAATAAAGAGGGCGTTACAATGGCAATAGGGGTTATTTTTGATCTTAGATATAAAATCACATTGTTGAATTACTTCTTTCTTATTTATGGTAGTGATTCTTTTGTAGAATTGGAAAAGGTGAAGCAAATGGATGAAAATTTTATTTTTGAATATCAAGCAAGTGATAATATGGTTCATACTAGTAGTGAATGCAGTGCATTAACATTAGATGGTCCTTTTGTCAAAAAGCAAGATTGGGAGAAAGGTTTTATGAAATATATGATGGAAAATGCTTCAACAACTACTGAGAAATCAAAATTTGTTTCTTACTTAGAAGCAGGGGCGGAACCACACCCCAGCTAGCCCGGACACAACTTTTACTTTCTTTGAAGTAAGCCCAGCCCAATAGCCCTTTTCCTGCTAAAAAAAATGACAGAATTCAATTGTTTCTATTTTCAGGCGCTTGTTTGAGAACTTTTCTCCTTCTCTAACTCGCGAATCTCCCTCTCTCAGTCTATGTTTCACATATCATTTGAACTGATACTCTGCAAGCCTAATTTTTATCTCCTTTAATCAAGAATAAACAAACATCATCGTTCTAATTTAGTTCTTTAGAATTTTGCAAATAATATTTTGCTGCCATCTCTCCAAATGAAAACATGTCACTATATATTTTAGAGAGGGTATAGAATAATGGATAATTAGAGTAATAAGAGTTGTTAATCAAGTGAACTTCTTGAAGTATGCATAGTTCAAGAAATTTGGAGATTACATTATTCTATTTTTCTGTACGTGTCTATACTTTCTGACTTGGATGATAATACGATCAAGAATTTGTAGTATGAGACATTGAACTTGAAAGCTAACTTTGTAGTATAAATTTTATAGCAACTGTTATAAGTTGTATAGCATTGACAGTTTTTTATTCTTATGCCCTTAGAGCAAGTATACCACTAAAATATGTGTACCTCTCGAAACATTGAGGCTTAAATTTTGTTATTATGTCACATATGAATTTGCGATAAAATTTATAGCTCTATATTATGTCACATAATAATTTTGCGATAAATTTTTTGCCCAGACTCTATAAAATTCCTGGCTCTGCCACTGATTAGAAGATAGCATTTTGGTGAATAATAAGTTACTTATACTTTTTGATATACTAGGATGACTGAAACAAAATTATTTGAAATTTCTAACTTTGCAAAAAATTGCAAGAGACTTTTTAGAAATTATAATCTCTACGGTTGCTTCTGAATCTGCCTTTAATACTAGTGGTCGTGTTGTAAATCCACAACGTAGTAGATTATGAGTGATAGAGTGGTTATGGATCATGTTTGCCTATGTGATTTTCACAAAATTAGTTATATGTTAAGTTGATTTTCGTGCTAATAGATTATATTAATTATGGGTATGATGAACTTTCTGAAATTAAGTTGTTAATGTGCTTAAATTCATGTTTGATGATATAACATTAGTTGTTCTTGAGAATTTAGGTTAAATGTGTGAAATTATGATATTGTTGATGATTATCGCTCAAACTATGTTTTAGTTGCTTGTTATATGATTGAATATGTGTGGGTGTTGTTTTGTGAATTTTAAGTGATAAGTTCATGGTTTAAAAGTGATTATGTGATGTTATTGACTTTTGAAAAATTGGGTGTAGAAACATGAATTTAAAGGTGGAATTAGTGTTTTAATGTGTAATAAATGCTCAATTAAATTGTATTAACTATGAGTAATGTTCATACAACGATTTTAGGATGAATGAGATCAAAAATGAGATTTTTGGGAGGGTTCCCGAGAGGAAAAACCCATTTTCTCGGTGACAAAAAAACAGGGAGCTCGTTGAATGACCCTGTGGCTCACCATGGTGAGCTATGCAGAAACAACACTTACTGTTTTGCATGTTTCAGTCCTTCGGGGATGTTTCCGAACATCCCTGGGTACTCCATATATGTTGTTTTGATGTCGTTTTGATGAATTAAAGTTATGTAATCATGCTTGCTTGAAATGAAATGAATGATGGGTTTTGAGACAAACTTCGATTAAGAGCTTGACATAAACATGAGTTAAAACGAAGTAGTGTTTTCTCGAATGAAACTATGATGTTATGCTTGAACTAATGTGATAATGAACATAGGAGGATCATGTACGGTTGACAAGGATGTATATGATTGTGTAATTTGATTTTGATGAAATATGTAAAAATAGACTAACTTTGGAAAAATATATGGACTTTGGTGAAATGATAAATTATGGCATGATAGCTTGCAAATGATTGTATGCTCAAATAATATGATGAATAATGATTGAATTAGTGATTGGTATGCACGTGATGAATTGATTAACTAGGTGAAAATGTTTAATCGTCTTTAAATGCAAATTGTGCTAAATGAAGGGATGTTGTTTCTTGATGTGGTAAATGGTGATGATGATTTTGGTGAAGATGATTTATTGATGATGATAATTGTAACAACCCGATTTTCGTTATTTAGTTTTTAATTAATTATGTGTATTTATGTATGCTTGCATGTGATTATTTGCCATTTGATGTATTTTCTTGAGTTTAGTGCTTAGGTGGGTATTTTGGCCTTTTGGCGAGTAAGGGTAAAATAGTAATTTTGGCTGAGAATTAACCGTAGTGTTTTTGGTAATAACCGTTGGTTAGCAATTTGTTAAGTTAGTTGTAGTAATTAGTATTAGTGTTGGTTGTTGTGAAATATTTTATTGTTAGTAAGATAGAAAACTAATAGGTGGCGTTATTAGAATAGAATCCAATTATTATTTCATGGGTTAGGCCCAATGGGTATGGATATATTCTAACTATAGGGAGAGAGAACTAGGGTTGTGGAAACTTAGTCCATTTTTCATTTCAAGAGGCAAGAGGCTAGGAGAGGGAGAAGAAGAGAAAGCTTGTAGAGGGGAAGAACTTGGGAGCTTAATTGAAGCATAGGATTGAGCTTAGAAGATTAGAGGTAAGGGGGCTAGTCTTTACTCATAACCTCTTGTTCTACCCTTTTCTCATAAGTGATTTTGAGAATAAGTGATTATTTGAAAATAATGAATGAATTCATGTTTAATTGTTGGTGATATGTTTGTACATGTGAATTGAATGATTAATTGTTGATGATATTGAATTCATATGTCAAAAATCATATATGTGTATATGTTGTGTTTTTGTGAAAAAGTGATGAATGATGAAGTTGTGTTTTGTTGAACTTGGAATGAATTCATGGATATTTGTTGTTGATGATGTTTGAAACATGTTGTTGATGAATTGGTGTAACGATTATGTCTCTTGGTGAATTGATGATGAAAGTTGTTGTTGTTGTTGAATATTTGTGGAAGTTTGGTGAATTATTCAATTTTGACAAAATGATGTTTTAATCTCAAGCTTTATGCATCTTTGAGTATGTATTCATGTATATGACCTGTAAACATCTTTTAAAATGAGTTTGGACGTTTGGGAGATCAAAATTTGGGTTTTTGGGTGAAAAAGGGTTGGAACCCGTAATTTTTTTGACAAAACTGTGACTTGGTCGCTTAAGCGTGCAGGTATACGCTTAAGCGTGCTGCTCTCTGACAGCATCCCCTGTTTTGCGTTCTTGTGTCTTTTTCTCACACTTCTGTTTTGAATTGGCATTTGATGTAAACATGAAAGTTGTAGATAATTGAGTTATCTTTGAAATGGCTTTGGTTTGACTTGTAAATATTTTGTGGATTTTGAGTTATGATGAAAACACTCCAAGTAGGTCTTGGAGAAACTTTAAGAAAATTTAGTGTAACTATTTCCAAGTCAACCCAAAACTTATGGTTTGTTTTCAAACTTCAAAACTTAAGTATTAGGGGTTCATTTGAGGTGTTTTATGAGTATTTAACCTATGTCTTGTTGAATCAAACTTGATTTTCTTTTGAAAAATGTTTTGGTTTTGCAAAATGATAAAGTGAGACAAACTTTGTGAATTATGAGATTTCTTGGTAGTTGACCAGTGAAACGTACATGTATGTACACCTACACTCATAAATGATTAGTGTGCATTCGTAGTTGAGGTAATTGAATTGTTTTGCTTCTGAACTGTTGAGTTTCTGAACTATTTTTGCTTCTGAACTAGTTTGCTTCTGAAGTGAGTTTTGTTGCTGAATTGTTTTGCTTATGAACAGTTTTGCTTCTGAACTGTTGAACTTCTGAACTATTTTTGCTTCTGAACTAGTTTGCTTCTGAAGTGAGTTTTGTTGCTGAACTGTTTTGCTTCTGAGCTGAGTTGTGCTTCTGAACTGCGTTGTGCTTCGGAACTAAATTGTGCTTCTGAACAGAATTGTTGCTTCTGGGCAGCACCCTGTTCAGCTACACTTGACTTTTCTTTGAGAACTTGAGTGTCTTACTTTGAAAAGTGAACTATGTTTTGAGAAGTAACATTTTGAGACGAACTTTGCATATGTTGAGAATTCATAGTATTTGGCCGATGAAATACTTATGTGAGTATACCATCACTCATATGTGGTTAGTATACTTCCTTGGTAGAGGTGATTGAATCATTTTGATTTCGTTTTGGTTCATTGGTTTAAATTATTAAAGTAGTGAATCCTATTATACGGAACTAGTTGAAGATATATTCTTTGAACTTTTCTATCTTGTAATTCTTTCGTGAATGAGATTGAATGTGAATATATGTTGACTGGTGATTATATATGTTAAGTGCATATATGTTGTTGGTGATTATATATGTTGAATGCATATATGTTGTTGGTGATTATATATGTTGAGTGCATATATGTTGGTGATTATATATGTTGAATGCATATATGTTGATGGTAATTATATATGTTGTGTGCATATATGTTGTTGGTGAAATCTTTTACATGCGAATTGTTGGTGAATTGTTGTTGTACGCATGTATTAGAACATAATTGGTGTGGACTTGTGAAATTACATGAAGTATGTATTGTTGTTGTCGAGTCCTAGTCCACACACGTTGTTGTTGTTGTTGTCTTTCATCTCCATTGTTGTTGGATGCTGCGGTAGTCCATTATTCGGGGTGATATGTCGTGTTTATAAGCGTCAGGGGCGACAGTCTCGGAGATGAAAGAATTTTGGTACCACACTTAGTAGAGTCGTCTAGTCACATTATATGTTTCTAGGAAGAGTCATGTTTGTTCATGAGCTTGATGTGAATATGTGTTGGTACTTGGTGTGCTTGAGAATTGTTGTGATTGGAACTTTGTGCTTGTATAATAATTGTTGAGAATATTATGATCATGATTATTTATGCAAGATCTTGTTAAGATGCATGTTAATCCTGTTTTCTCTTGATTATGATTAATGTAATTCTAACCCCCAGTGGTCTTGGTGGACCGCCTACCTCCCCGTATGGACGGGTAGGCGACATGCAGGTTTAGATGTTTTGCTTGGTGAGTTTTGCTTTGAGGAGCGGGAGCTTCCTCGTTTATCGCATGTGTCTAGATAGGGCTCTGATCTAGGACTTACTGCATGTTATTTATCTTTGAGATTTTATTATATCTGGAGTTGTATTTGGTGGAGATTATTTATGTTGTTGGATTTTATCTTATGTTGAGGACATGACATTTATGTTGAGATGTATTTGATTCCGCTGAGATTTTTATGTTGGAGATTATTTTCATACATGACTATATTGGTGATTGATTGAAGAAGTGACGACTACTTTCTGATGTATTTATTTAAATTGCATGATTTATTGCTTAATTAGAAATAGGGCGTTACAATAATTCATGATGGTGTATGCATATAAGTGTGTGTTTGGTATACCGGCGGTGAGAATTAATTTTAATAGAATTGAGTTTGAGAGAATTGATTTTAGTTAAAAGTGAGTTTGATATAAATTGATTTATGTTTGGGTATACTTAGTTAAAAGTGATTCTTATGAGTTCGATGTTGGTTGGATAGTTTGAATCAAAATTGATTTTGAATGTGTAATGACCAAATTATCCTTTCAATTGTATGTAAAATTAAATATCTCGTTTTCATTTTAGATAATTATTTCAACATATCTAAAATCATAAATGAATATTTATTGGTTCACAAAATCATTTTAAAATAATATTAATGTATGAGTTATTATTTTTATTTTTTTATTAATTGAGTTATTTTTAATATAATATAAGATTTTTCAAAGGGTGTAAAAAATTCAAAACCAAACGATTATATATTATCCACCGTAAAAGAAAACACACACTAATACTAATTTACAATATAATGGAAAAGCACAGTACTCGCTTAACAAATTTTTCAATCGTACCTTGTCAAAAATTAGAGAGCAACATATTTTAGGGAATATAAGGAGTTTATGAGGGCAGTTGTGGTAAATAGATAAAAATTATATTTGTGTCAGAGCTATACAAAAACAAAATCGATTACAATTGTCGCAGAAGCTCCAAATTTGAGCTTCGCCTATAATCACTTTTAAATGGCAAAATTACTTTTGGAAAAGACATCCAAACATAATGCAAAATGCTAGAATCAAGGTGAAGGCCTGCAAACGTGAGTCTATGGGTTCAAAACGCAATACCAAACAGGTACTAAGTATAAATGATGATTGAGTACATTGTATATAAAGTGGTGATGTTGATTATATGAAGATGATTGTTTTTATGATGAAATGTTGATGTATGAATGTATTGATTTGACGATGTTCTGGTGTTTTTATATTATATGAGGGAGTCAATCATGTAATGATAAACTAAGTGGTGTTGTGCATTGTCGAGTCTATACTTGAAGTCCATGTATCATAAGTCATATGATGTTTTAGCATCGGAAGTGGTGAATAAGATGTTTTAGCATCAGAAATGGTGAATATGATATTTAGTATCTGAAGTGATGGAATCAATCGGTAAAATAACTCCAACATCCCAAAATTGTACCGCATGCATATAGAGTCGTGTCTAGAACATTGCATGTATAAGAATTGAGGTGAGATTCATGTATTCAATTATGTGAATGGAAATGTGAACATGATTACGTGTGTTCTTGGTGATACTCGTACACTTGTGACGATGATGAGATGAAAATGATGGGAACATATCTTGGTAATTTTATTTAATGATGATTATTTTGGTGATGATGGTGACGTGTGAATTATATGTACTTGACTTAGTGATTCCTTTTGTGAAGATGACTTTCTTGTATATACTCTTGAGATGATAATTGTATTTATTTTAGATAATTAGGTAAGAATATATGTGAATATTGTATGTTTGTGATGAAGATGTAAAAGGTGATGATATGTTATTTGATAAGAAGAGGTGTGATGATGTATTTATATGGTGATGTGTCTAGTTGAAATTGTGATGTTTTAAGATGAGTTTTGTTAAGTTACAAGTGAATGATATTTATTTTGATCATATGTCAACTTGAAGATGTTAATTGTCGTTGAAATGAATATGATCTTATGAAATGTTATTGGAAAATTGTTGACTTTATAACATGAAGATATATTTATATGTGGAATATGATTTGATGCTTATTCATGATGAAGTATGAATTCCATGAGTTTAATTGTTGTTGAAGTGATAACTTTAATACTTGTTATATTCCTGAGATTATATCTTATTGTTGATGATTTGAGAATTATTGTATTCACTTGGTGTATGTGTGTGTTTATATATATATATATATATATATATATATATATATATATATATATATATATATGCATGATGAGATTGCATGCAAATATAGTATTGTTAGGAAGGCGACATTTACGAAAGTATTGTTGATACTTGTTCCATTGTTCTATTCTTATATGTGGGTCGCACAAAGCGGGGGAGAAGCAGGATGCTTCAAGTGTAGTAAAGCAGGACAACTAAAGGCGTCTTTGGGTGGAGAAGCATAGTGATTGTGATTAGGGCTGACAATGAACTGAACCAGCTCGAAAATAGTTCGAGACTCGATTCAGTAATTAATTCGTTGAACCTGGTTCATGAACCAAATGAGTCGAACTTGAGTTGAAAATTAAGTTCGTTAAACAAATGACTTGAACTTGAATTATATATAGTTCGACTCGTTTGGTTCATGAACCAGATCGTTATATATATATATATATATATATATATATATATATACACACACACACACACACAAACAACACACACTTTGTAATTAATTTTTAGTTATATTTAACACTTAGAAATCTCAAACTTAAAAACTCTTCCCAATATCATTATTGAATTGTTACTATTGCATGTATATGTACCAACATAGAAGGTTTGATGTCGTAAATTAATTAATTAATTGAAAAAGAAGAAGATTTGAATTGTAGTTCTTTTATGATGGAAGATTGAGATTACATTCACAAAGTTAAAACCAAGATACAATTAATTGAAGAAAGAAAGAATTACGTAAAAAAAAAAAAAAAAAGTAGACTAAAGGAAAGGGCAGAAATAAGAAAATTGCACTCCTGTTTTAGTCCCACATCGCCTAAAACTAAACATTACCAATTGCATTGTTGTTATAAAACAAGGTGTTATTCACCAAATGTATGATCAACCAAGAAAGTTGTGCCATTGTTTATTTCCCGATACAATGGGTCCTTAGGTTAACTAAACACCTTGTTAATATAGTTTTTTTATTGGTTCATTTGATTATTTAAGTGAACCTATCGAGTTGAACCGAGTTGTTTGTAAGCTTGAATCAAGTCGAGTTCGAGCTAAAATAATAGTTCGTAACGAACTCGAGTCGAGTTTCGAGTCGAACTAAATTTTATCGAGTCGAGCCGAGCTGAAGCAAGTTCGACTCAGCTCGACTCATTTCCAGCCCTAATTGTGATGTTTACTGCTTTGAAGGTTGAAAGTGAGGTCGAAGTTAGGGATTTGCCGGTAGTGCGTGAGTTTCCAGATGTTTTCCCAGAAGACATTGTTGATTTGCCATTGAGAGAGAAATGGAGTTTGTGATCGATGTTGTACCTGAGACAAATCCTATTTTGACGACACCTTATCGGAGGTCTGCATCAGAATTGGGCGAGTTGAAGAAGCAGTTCGAAGACTTGTTGGATAAAAAGTTCATTAGGTCGAGTGTTTTGCCGTAGGAAGCGGCATCGTTGTTGGTTAAGAAGAAGGATGGTAGCATGAGGTTGTGGGTGGATTATCGGCAGTTGAATAAGGTGACGATTAAGAATAAGTATCATCTTCCTAGGATTGATGATTTGATGGATATGTTGGTTGACGTGTAGGTTCTTAGCAAGATTGATTTGAGATCCGAATATCACCAGATACGACTTAAGTCGGAGGAAGAGCATGTGGATCATCTAAGGATTATGTTGCACACTTTGAAGGAGAAGAAGTTTTATGTTAAGTTGTCAAAGTGCGAGTTTTGGTTGCACAAAGATTACTCTTGATTTTTACTTGAATTTTCAGTTAGAAAATTCACAGTCCTTTAAATTTAATATGAATGGCCAAATGATTATTCTTAGTTTTATCTCTAATACACCAAATTATACCACGTGTTCAATACTCTGTTTACAAAAAACAGAACAAAAACTGATTACTGGAGAGAGAAAGTGATACAATGTTCCTTCCCATTCCTTCTTCTATCTGCAAGTCGACATCAACCACCCTTCACCGAAAATTCAAACTTGATTTAAATTAAACCCACTTCACTTTTCTCTCAATAAACCCTAGTTACCTTTTCTGGGTATCTCAAAAAATAATTCAATTCTAAAGAATCAAAAATAAAACAAACCCTTTCTTTTGTTCTATGAATATAAATTGGTCTTGTGGATAATTGAAGAGATTTAGCCTAGGGATTATGAAAAACAAAACCATATAGAAACATTCTCATTGGAATTTGAAGATTTTTTTTTTTTGTCTTTTTTTACTGTGATTTTATATTGGTTGAGCGATGGAAAAAGAGAGACAAATTGTGTGTTGTGTGTGATCAAACAACAAAAAAAAGACAAGAAAACTGAAGAAAATGGAAAGAAAGAGAAAGAGAAAAAAAGACTTGATTTGATTTGTTGGCGGTGGTGCTGGTGGGTTGATGTCAAGTTGGATATGGGAGGAAAGGATGGAACTGATACACTTCTATTATTTTCTTTCTCACAGTTTTATTTTTTATTTTTAAAACAAAGTATTGAACACGTGGCATAATATGATGTATTAGAGATAACATACGAATGAGATATGTCGAAAGACACCTGCCTTTGACGCCATAAAGGGCTCAAGTGCGATCTGTTATACTTATACTATTTATGTATTAGAGATAACATACAAATGAGATACGTCGTTTACATATAATATTTAAACAATTGAATTATAACTTTCTTTCCTAAAAATAAAATAAAATAAAATTGAATTATTACTTTCTACCATGCTAGATCAAGTCTTAAAAATGCCGCAACTTTAAAATTCTTGAATAAGAGTTTTACTATTATTTATAGTCCTATTCAATTTTTTTTTCTTTAAAAAGTTTAAGCAAATTAGACTACAAAACTTACTAGGATTAGAACAAACCTCAAAACTCAAAGATCATTGAAAGAGATAGTTATATATCATCCTCTAAAAAAATCTTTACACCAACGGTGAAAGTTGAGACCACCACCTTACAGATAAAGACGAATCAATTACTTATCATCTAAACTAACATTTATTTATATAATCCTAATAAGAGGAACACTATTAATACACATTTTAACACGGTTGAAATTCAAACGTACATATAAACTTCACCTAAAGTTATTTGATCTATTTTAAATCGAAGCAACTAGAACCAGAGATAATGTGTTAAAAAAGCGTGTTAAAACATATGTCATGCTACGTAATTTACTATTATCATACAGCAAACTTAAGTGATTAATGAATTCAAACGAAACTGAATCGACGGTTTGATGTAAGTGTTTACCTTCGAGAAGCACAACGTGGCAGCCTACGATTAAACATCCCACGAGGATCCTGTCATTATCTACTTTTTCATTTTTCATTTCATTTAAATTTCAAAAACCACAACAGAGAGAGAGAGAAAGAAAAAACGACAACCAGAGAGACAGAAAGAGAAAGAAAGAAACAGAGAGAGAGTCCGTTAATTAGTTTTGAGTTTTAAAAAAACAAAAAACACAGAGAAAAAGTTGAGTAGTCGAAATGGTTAATGTAACAGAAGAAGAAATATGTTCAGCAATACATTCATTATTCACAGAAACAAACCCTAGAACAAGAACATTCACTACATTGAACCAAGTTGTTTCAGAGCTTCAATCTAAGCTCGGTGGTTATGATCTTACTCATAAGATTGATTTCATTACTTCTCAGATCAATCTTCTCTTTGCTGCTTCTCAACAACATCAGCAGCAGCAGTTACAACAACCTCCACCACCTCAACAACTTATTTCTTTTGAACGTAAAGACCATTTTGCCCTTCACCAAAACCCTAATTCCCATTCTGTCCCTGTTGGTTCTGCTTTTCGTAACAACGTTGTTGTTTCTTCTGCTTCTGTTGCTGCTGATGGTTCTGTTGCTTCTGCCAATGTGCTTCCCAAGGAAAGGTTAGTTTTTTTTTTTTTTTTTATAAATAATTTATTTATTTATTTGTTTACTTTTTGGTTATTTTGTGTGACTTGGTTATGTAACTGCATAGATTAATCCCCAAACAGTACCTTAAAACGGCGAAGATTAATCTTTCAAGTAAGGGATTAACACTACTGCTAGATTTTAACCAATTAGCTCTGGTTAAGTTGGAAGAGATCTCTTACGATCTCTTTTAACGGTTTTTGGAGTTTTTTTTTGAAATGGTTGCATGAATGGGAAATGAGTCAAATGAGGAAAATGTCATGAATGAAAGAGGGGTTTGGTTAATTAAACATTGTATTTTTATGTTGTAATTTTGGAAATAACTATTGAGAAAGATATGGAGATTAATGTGTTCGATAGAAACATCGTTTATGATAGAATATTATGACATCTTTTGATCCATGTAGCCAACTACACTTAGTGGATAAGACTTTGTCGATGTAATTTTGGAAATAAGGTTTTTTTTTTTTTTGGAAGGTGGGTTTTTATTTTGTTGTTATGTAGTAGTTTGGGTTTAAAGTTGGGAAATGAAATATTCTGAAGTTATGTTTTGTTATGCTATGGAATGTGAATCAGATCTATGTAATGATGCTGGGCTGTTTTAGTTGTAGGAGTTATTGCTTTCCTGATGTATGAGATTAGGTTAAATTTTTTATTGTTTTAAATTTAATTTTTTGCGAGTAGGTGAGTATGCAATTAAAGTAGAACCGGAATGTGAATGCCTTATTCTAAGATGGATAAAATTTTCAGTTTTGAATTATTGGAGTTATATAATGGGTCTGTTTGGATTGTTTATTTGAGCTTTATCTACTGGAATAAACACGTGTGACACTGTTTTAGAGGACTTATGAAAACAACTTATGACACATTCATAAGTTGTTTTCAACTTGTTTTAGAGCGCTCATGCTATAAGCTGAAAGAGGGAAAAAACGGCATGAATGAAAGAGGGATTTGATTAAGCAAGCAACTAATGCTACTTAAAAGGTGTTTTTTGTTTTGTGTTAATTTCTGAAATAAGAGATTTTTGTTTTTTTAGTAGTTAGGGTGTAAAGAGGGAAATGAAATATTTCGTTGTTGGGTATTGATATGGTATGGGATATGAATCAGATCTACTATAAAATGATGCTGGGTTGTAAGTGAAATATTCAAGTGGATGTGAAACTGAAAAGTGAAAGCTTTACTCTAAGATGGACTGCTGTTTCAGTTTTGAATTGGACTGCTGTTTCAGTTTTGAATTATTAGTCATATAATGTCAATAAAAATGATACGTGGAGGCCATAGGTTCGAATCCTGGAAATAGTCATTCTCGTTCTACTTGTTGGGAAAAGTTTGCGTCAGTGCTGTCAATCACGGACGGATAGCGGAAAATAGCAGATTGTTGAAATTCAGCTATGCAAGAGTGCTATAGCGCCACTATAACTGCTATTTGACAACCATTTGTACTATATAGCGTATCGCGGAACAACAGCGTTTTGTCTAAATTTAGCTACACTGCAGTGATACGGTGTTGCTATAGCTGCTATACATCAACACTGATTTGCATACATCTACCATTTCCAAGCCGGACCTGATGGGAGTTTGGCAGTCTGCATATGAATGAACTTTGTTTTGTATTTTAATATGCATGCGATATGATGTGTTATATCCCGGTCTTGTTAATTGCTTTTTGTTTGTAATGGTATTTGGTCATGTTAAGTAATCCTACACACATGTTGTTATCTTGCAGTGCTCAGCCTAAGCCAAAGAGAAGAGGTGGGCCAGGAGGTCTCAACAAACTTTGTGGTGTTTCGCCTGAACTTCAGGTCATTGTTGGCCAGCCTGCAATGCCAAGGACTGAGGTTTGTGCAATTGTTGTAATGTTTTTGAAGTTTCTTGTACGCTTGACATGTTATAAACGTGGTTTCCATCAAGATATTATAATTTTTGGATTGAATGGTTTAGATTGTGAAGCAACTGTGGGCGTACATAAAGAAAAACAATCTCCAAGATCCTAGCAATAAGAGGAAGATAATTTGCAATGATGAACTGCGTGTGGTGTTTGAGACCGACTGTACTGATATGTTTAAGATGAATAAGTTACTGGCTAAACACATAATTGCCCTTGAACCAACCAGTAAGTGTCTGGGTTATGGTAATATATCTATAAAATTGTGGTTTTAGTGCATTGTTTGATGTGTTCATGCTTTGGAACTTTCAGAAAAGCCTGCCCCAAAAAAACAGAAGGTAGAAGTGGAGGTGGGAACGCGAAGTGCTGAACCTGCTCCTACTCCTTCTGTAATAATATCCGATTCACTTGCTAACTTTTTCGGTGTTACTGGAAGGGAGATGTTACAGACAGAGGTTCTGAGACGTATCTGGGAGTACATTAAAGTTAACCAGCTAGAGGTAAGCAACAGATAGTTTAGATTTAAACCAAGTCTGTGCACACTACCATTACTGCATCGACGTTAAGTATAATTATCCATGATAGTGATGATCATTGTTAGCCTGTAGTTTTGCTAACCAGTGCATATGCTTTTTCTTCTTTCATCGCCACCTCACTTTAACATCTTGGTTTAGTAAATGAATTTTTGTTTCAATGTGTATTAATGTTTTACATGTTTATTTAATGTCTTGTATTAATGTTTTACATGTTTATTTAATGTCTTGTATTTTGTTATAATTGTACCTATTGTTACAATGATTTTCTGTGTTACCTACCACGGTTAAATCTAGGGTTAAAACTGGATATGTTTAGTCTTTTAGTCTAATTTATTCATAGAGCTATATTATTTGGCACATTAGTAAGTTACTACGTTTTTATGTGAACACAAGCAGATATGTGTTCAAGCTTCTATGGCAATGAACACTTGAAGGCAGATTTGGTTGTAAAAGTTTATCTGCAACACGGACTTGCATTTGATTCTCTCACAAATAGATTGGAGAGGAATAAAGTTTTTGCTCATATAAAGAACAAATAGCGTATGGTGGTGAACTTTGTCGGAACATAACTTGTAGACTTAC
Source organism: Medicago lupulina (assembly GCA_958299785.1). Classification (NCBI taxonomy): domain Eukaryota; kingdom Viridiplantae; phylum Streptophyta; class Magnoliopsida; order Fabales; family Fabaceae; genus Medicago; species Medicago lupulina. The sequence continues at coordinate 32,212,931 of OY283144.1, read as the reverse complement.
TCGACCTTGAATATACTTGTAGGATCCTGTGAATCCTTTGGCAATAATGTGTGATGCAAAGCTTCAGGAGATCTTTGGCTGTGAAAGCATTTCAGCGTTGGGGATACCTGAAGTATTGGGCCGTCATCACATCTTTAGGAGATCATGATGCTGACAACATTCTATGGTTAGTACATTTTACATATGCAATATTTTCCATAACCTTTGTAGTGATGATCTTTTTTGAACCTCTTTCAAGTTTCAACGAACCTAATCTCTGAAGCTGTAGATTTTATTTAACTGTTAAGTTGGTTGGATCATGCGATGTCTCAACATGTTATCTTCTTTGCATGCTGTTGAATCTTTCCGAATTCCATTTCTTATGGTGTAAACTGAATATTCTGTATGGTAATTGAGAAAGATTTTAAAAGGAAATGAAACTTCAAAACTATTAAGATTTAAGAACATAGAATGTCGTGTAGTCTCTTCCAGTTTTCTTGGTTTCCTTTATAATCACAAGAGTAACAAAAATCCATTAGCAGTTTAGCATTGGATAAGACTTCAGATATTTGCTTAATTTGAAACACGTGGTGGGATATAACTGTCCCTGAACTGCCTGCTCCATGGGTTATTGGCATGGCAGTGCATTAGAACTGAAGGGATGCATCGACGCAGTGGAAACACCCCTTGACAAGTTGTAATTTGAGGTGTACTAAGTAGAATAAGCTTTGAGATTCAAGTAAATTGGGCAATTTGTATTACTAGGCATCTTGTGTTGTGTGTTCTCTCAGCGAGTTGTTGGTGTATCCTGCATTGCTTTGTTACAACTCTTACTGTGAGCTTGTAGGTTTTTCAAATGAAAAAAACTGTACCATAGAAAACCTGGGTCAAAATCAGTCTCTGTACATAGAATCCAATCAACTGACCTAGGTGTTTTTAACTAAGCTTTGATTTTATATCATGAGCACCACTTGAAAAGGTTAATATTAGGTGAAATACATTAGTGATTTATACTACACCTCTTAATACAATTCCCAGAATTTATGAATACGTCCGCCTTTTGTATGCGTTTATGTATGTATGTATGCATAGCCATTGCAAATTTAAAAAACAATGATTAATCCTTATAAGGATTTGATAATAAATAGTTTGTTTTTCAGCTTGATGGATTCCTTTTTTATTCTCTGAATGTACATATAACTCGATGAAATATTGGTTTTTGGTTGCAGTGACAGATTGAGTGATGTTAATTCGAGTATAGTACAAGCTGATCTTGACTACATGTTGATATGGTTATGTAATTTGACTGATTAAACAAACTTGTGTCCTTAGTTCATGTTGATAACTGATGACTTAGTGGAAGGAACAACTTTACTTTTGGGAGTGGCACTATGTTTTTAGGTCTTGTGGTTTGTCTAACTTGGCACTTAGGTTAGAGTGACATGTTGGTATTCTGAAATATGTATAATCTTCTGATAATAGGAAAGAAAATGATGTATCCTTAAATCATGACTCATGCTATATTGCTATTAATATGTAGTTAACGAAAATGCAGTTTGCTAGATGTACATATTAGATCTTGGTTAAACTAAGAAAAAGTCTGCTAGTGTTGTTTTTCTTTACTAAGAAGGCATTTTTTGCATTTATCTTTTAAATGTCAACTAACTGAACTTCAAAAAGGAGAAACAAAGTGCTCGAAAAATACTGAACGACTGATGTTTTTGTTTAAGAAAGCACCTCAATCACTTAATTTTTATTTTTGGTCTAGTAGCCTAGTGACTAGAAGTGGGAAATTCGGGGTTCGAACCTTGTCCATGCAAATATTGTCCCTGGTAGCTACCGACCGAGCTACACTTACGAGACCAATCACATAATTAATTAGTAACAAAAAATGTAATTAATTAACTTCATCAAATTTTTTTCTTATCTTTCTCACTTGCAATACTATTTAACCAATCAAAGGCAGCCGACATATGTAGTATTAGAGTGTTTGATCATACATCATTTCACTTTTTAGCTCTAAGGCTCGTTTCAGATTTCTTATGATTTTTCTTTTATTTATTTTTTATAAAAAAGTTACTTGTCAATTTTAGACATTTGTTAAGGATCTATAAAAATATTATTTTATCAAAAAATATCATTTTTGATTTTAAAATGAAAAACTATAAGAATTTGATTTTTTTTCTAAAATATATTTTTTAAAAAACAAAGAAGTAACACATTTTCTAAAAAAGAAGAAGTAACACATAAATAAGTTAAAACTCTTTGTTTTTTATTTTTTTTATTTTATAAAAAGTGTTTCTTTTGAAATTCAACCCTCCTAGAGGAATAATCTTAAGAATTGATATTTGATTAAACCATTAATCACAAATCTATCAACACCTTAAAAGGATTCATGTGTTTACCTCTTGAAGCGCAATACAATTGATCGTCGAAACCAAAGAAGTTGATCACAAGCTCCACTCGAATGACAACGCCTCTACCCATTTCACTCATGAATCAAATTCGGGTTCTTATGAACAATTTATCATTTGGTGGAACTCGTCAATCAATTTAGCCAATTTGCTTGATTATTTATTATTATTTTAATTATTTTTTTTGGTACAAAGTTTAATCTTTAATTTAGCAATTTAATAATTTTTTAATGCACCCTTTAAAAAATATTTTTTTTAATCCACATTAATTAGGATCTTTGAATTCCAGCAAATCTCTCAAGATTTTTTAGTTACGACTTGGTGTTCAGACATCTGATATTTTCCACCAAGGCTGAGCTACATTCTAAATCAAAGACTCCTATAGTCAAATTCAAATTCTTTTCCGGATAGAGTCATGTTGCCAATAATCTCAACACCATGTTCGCATCCATTTAATACTTAACGGTAAGTTATAGAAAAATTAATAAATATTAATTAAAAATTAAATTATTAATTTAATGATATCTAATCTTGTAAAAAGTAAGTTAATGATATCTTATTGTCTCAGCAACATCTTATCATCTTGATAATGATTAAGTCAGAATTTATTTGTAGAATTCTAAATGAAGTTAAGCTAAAAAAAATGATGATTAATCAATTTGTTGCTTTTTGGTGAAGCTACAAATGCTCAAATGAGTTGGGTCAACAAAATTCTTAATCAATTTTGCAGTCTTTCGGGGTAGCAAGCTAATCAAGACAAAACTTGTATCTTTTTCTCAAAGAATGTGAATAGAGAGGTACACATGATCGACTGGTGAAAATGTCATGTTTTAGGGAAACACACACTCTTGAAAAATATCTTGGAGTACCTTTGACTGGGAGAACACCCAAGATAAGTGACTATCAATATGTAATTGATCATGTTAGCTCTAAGCTTATGGCATGGAAATCTAATCATCCCTCTTTTGAAGCACGGGTTACCTTGGCTTAAAAGCGGACTTGATATTGATATGGCATATGTAATTGATCATGTTTCACTTTTCACATGGACTTTCATCAAACATGTAATGTGATAGTTAAAAAAAATTTAAAATAAAAATTGGCAAGATGAAATATGTAGACAACAGAGGTTTAAAAGAAATTGTACAATACTAAAAATGAAAATTGATATATTTATAGTACCAAAAGTATATTTAACCCTTGTTACGAATCATGGAATCCCAAGGATAAAGGTCATAGTGATCAGCAAGAAAGAGTGCATAAGAAAGAATATTTATGTGAGAGATATCCATAGAGACTCATAGTAGAGTGAACATGTATTGATAAAAGATGAATAGAGAGTACAATGGTGAGGGTTATTTATAGGGGTGAGTTAGCCTAACTAACTCCTAACCACCTAGCCTACCAACTAACCATAGTTTATCTATTAACTAACTATGGTTTACTCATTATACTCTAATAACCCTTAGTTTATTACGATTACCAACATTTGCATTGTTAGCTTTTATGGTGAAGGTGAGGTGAGGACAAAACTCTAAGAATGTGTTCGATGCTAAAAAATAAGGGATTGGACAAGACAATTAAGGATTTTTTTTTTTTGAAACAACCAAATATTATTAAGCCAAGAGCGTGTAAGAAACACCCAAACTTGGACAAAAAACAAAATTACAACAAGGTGCCGTATATATGCAGAACACCCAAAAAGGTGGAATATCCTCCCGTATATATGTGGAACCTCACACCCAACAAAACACCCTACAATCAACAAGTGCAAGAACAATCTCTAAATCACAACCCGGAATCAAAACAGAAACAAGGGCACCAAGCTGCCAGCAAAAAAACAGCCTAGCAGGCAACAGCTGTTGTCCGCAAACCATAACAGCAAAACAGAAAAGCATAAACAAGCCTCCTGACCAAATCCCATAGCAGAACAAAAACAACAGCCAGCAGCCAAAAACGGGAAACCAAACAGCAGCAAACAAACAGTAATTACCGCAAGAGACACTCCATAAGATTCCACCACCATTCATAGAATAAACACGCCTGCGTTTTAATCCTAGACAACATCCAACACCATGAAACCACAATGATTTCCTCCACTATTTGGTCAAACTCCCAATTTACGACAAGACAATTAAGGATTGAACAAGACAATTCTAGTTGTTCTGTGTTTGATTTTAAAATTGTTCCTAAGACTGGACAAATTGATGGGCAAAAAACTGGACACAAACTAAATTTTTATTCCCTCATAAAATCACATAACTTTTTTTGTCCAAATTGTTTTCCTTCACAAAGTCAAAACATTCATCACCAGAATCTCTTCCGGATTTTGTCCCCCAAATGCCAATAATTGATCAATTCAAGTCCAATCTTTGGGACAAGTTCTGGAAGCCATGGCACATGCCCATTAGCTTCCTGTAGGCTGATAACATCCCCCAATGTCACCTTTTCAAGAACTCTGAAAAGCATGCGAGTCACAGCTGCATACACCCATAACAAAGGAGTTGCCGAGAGATCTCTAAAGTGAAGTGATTCACCCCTTCTTCCTGTCCCTCGAACAATTATATACTTCTGGGTCACTTCTTGTTGCAATCCACTTGATGGCTAAGTCAACCATCAGACCAACATAGCTCCAAGGCCAGAACTCGGCATCATCGGTGGACTCGGGATGTTGATTTGTTAGACACTGTTGCGAAAATAAATTTGGAAGTCTTCCGGCCAAAGACTCCAAAACAAGATATGCCTCCCTAGATATGCAAGTAGATTCATTCAAAACATTATTTTTTGTAAGTTTTTCAAATGAAGGAAGATCCAACCAAAAACACAAGGCAGTGAATATCTGGGAGAAGTGAGACACACAATATCCATATCGAACGCAGACCCTCCAGAAACGTAATTGTTCAATGGTCAGTGCAGACTTGAGTTTACATTTTTCCTTCCCTAACTTTAGCCAGTCGTCAATGGACAAAGGAAGTTGATATAAGTTCCAAGTCATGGCATTGAAGTACCCATTCTTTATAAACTCTAAACAAGTTTTGCGGTCCAAACGAGCCAAGACCTTTTCCAAAATCGAATGAAACATTAGTGATGATTCTCTAACTGCAAATGCAAAAATAATTTAACAAACATAACAAGGAAATAACACATATATGAAGCAATCTATAAAATGAAATTAAAATTATCACTCACCTTCAAGAGTTTTACAAATTTTATCATGGAAGATCGAATTTCAAAATTGCCAACAATAAATCTTTGCACAGTTGTCTCAATAAGTCTTTCGCACTTCAGCACTGCATTATCACATGAATGTGAATGCCTTACTATGGCAATCGGTATAGAAACAATACATTCTTCGAAATCTGCAGTAGGATCTGTCTGCAAACATAGGAAATAAATAATGAGTTTGACATTGAAGTTTACAGATTCTAAAGCAGAAACTAATCCATAATGCTTATGTCTTGGTTGACATCCCACATCAATTACTTCCTAATGAAATTGAGGCAATCCTCACCCATTGAACTAGCTTTCAGGTTTGTATTAAGCCTAGGCAAAAATCTAAGATAGTATCAGAGTCTATTTTAGATTTGTTATTGTGGATCTTGCATTTCTCCTCACTCAAGATGCCTAGTCCTGAGCATGACAAGGTGTGTGGAGGTCACACATCGACAACAAATATAATCAATGTTTGTATTGTAAAATTTGGACAATCCTCGTCACCTGAGCTAGCTTTTTGGGATGAGTTTGACCTAACCCAAATTCTAAGTGTCGTTTTACGAAACTCTTATGACATCAAATTTTTCACTATGAATAATTATGTTTTACCTCCAAAAGATAACGAAGTCTAGGAAGGATCCCCATGCGAACTAGACTTGCCGTAAAATCTTGTCCAGCAACAAATACATCATCTTGAATTGTGTGTTTCTCGTCGCTCTCATTATTAATAGAATCCTCGCTAAAAGGTAGAATATTAGAAGGTTTTGCACTATACTTCCAGTATCCCCCTGAAGGAATCCAAGAGAAATATCTGGCCTACTCCTAAAAACTGGAACTGTGCAAATATCTTTGTTACTAGTTGCCATGTTCTGGAAGTAAAAGAATTACAGATGAATATAATTCGTAACACAGAATAATAGTATAATATAAGATTAAATTTATAAATATATAAACCATGTTTACCTCCGAGATATCAAAGCAGTTCTCATTCACATCACAACTCAATGCAGATTGAACAACCTTTGCACAGGCCAACACCACAGAATTATGGTTATCATCAATATATATCCTGAAAAATCATAGCACAAGGCCATTACAAGAAGCCCATATAATGGGAAATGTAATTATATGCCAATAAAACTCAAATGGTTGGAAGTATTCATCAATGGCTATTTATCAAAAGGCAAAGCTACTCAGATAGCAAAGGCGTTAAAACATAAAAATACAATCTATTGGCAAGATTTATACATAATGACAAGATGGAGAGTTATCATTTCGGATAACATTATTTTGCATTTAGTAACTTAATAAAAGGACTTTCAAGGATCACCAACATGTATCCTTGTTATTTACTGCATGAGATTAAAAGGCTTGGATCAAGTAAGCAATCTAGATTCTCAATCAAGCAGTTGACTTTTGGACACATATATAAAAAGCTCATGCGCATAAAAATTCATCTTGAGAGAATGAAAATTGTTGAAATTATAAGAGGAATAAAGAGAACCAAACTACGAATTAAAAATTAGAATTTTTTATTTGACATATGGTGTGAATGATTTACAAGAGACAAAATACAGTTCCTTATTCATACTGATACAAGACTCTAAATTCTGATCAAATATGAAAACAAATCATAAAAGGCACTTGTAGAAGCTGTTGGACAATTGAAACTTTGATGGTGGGGTAATTTCAGGAGCCAGCAAATCTATACATACCAGACCTAATGGATGCAACGGTTAGGTGAAAGACACATTGGCAAGAAAGAATACAATATAGAGAGAGGATGACGGAAGGAGAGCATGATAAGAGAGACAACTAATTAAAATGGAAAAATAACAAATGAAACAATTTCAAGCTCCAGATATTAAGGGACTTGCCAACAAAATAGTCACATGACAGGTCAAGAAGGATGCTGCTTCTTTTGTGCACTTAGAATTTGGGCTCTAACTCTAAGCCAGTTTAACATGAATACTTTCACAAATGTTTCCAAGTATATATATATATATATATATATATATATATATATATATATATATATATATATATATATATATATATATATATATAAGTATGCTCTACAGAGGAAACAAAATCATAATAATTTCACTATATATATAAACATGCATTTCAGTTGACCGTTAAAAGTAGTTAATGAAACCAACAACTTAGGCCTAAAACAAAAATCACCTAAGTGATAATGCGAGCTCTGGTTGAGGACCAAATGCATAAGTCCAAACAGCCTCCCAGTCAACTGATTTGCCTACTTTGTGCCCTTTTTTTTGTCATATTTCCAGTTCTTTCTTTACAGATATAACATAGTGCCTTGTCAAGAACGGATGAAAGGAGATGCAATCCAAGGGCTCTTTGTCCAGGAATCTAAAAAAATAAAAATAACATTTTGCAGAAAATATGTTACTGAGTGGAAAAGATTAAAGATTATATTTATTATTTTGCATTAAGAAATGTGAATCCATTCCAATTGCATCCAACTGAAACATACATCACATAACTTACCACACTTCTAGTAAGTTCAAGAGCTTCTTTAATTGTATAACCAGCTGCACCAGGATCTCCCTTAGTTCTCAAATAGTCACGTTCAACGATATTATCTACATCATAACAAGAATTGTCATACAAAGAAAATTCAAAGTTTATATTTATATTCATCTTATTAGCAGTGGTGGAATAATCAGGATACCAATTAATATTAAGCACACACTAACATCTGACAGATATTATTCCTAACATAAAATTTATATTCACGACTCCAACTTTTTTTCTCGCAAATGTTAACATCTGACATGACGTATATAGAACAATAGCCAAACAATGTGGTATATGAACTTGAAATATTAGAAAGCAAAGGAAACCACCAGGAAACCATAGTATAGAGTGCGACGTAATAAATATTCTAACTTTTAGCATAAAGATAACAAGGGGGCATAATTCACTCGATGCTCACAGACAACCTGTGACCTTGCAAAGTCATTTATCTAAACCTCTCAAGGTCACACATAAACGCCGACTATTTTTAGCTCATGTGCATTTAGAAGTGTAGACAATTAAAAAATGACCATAGATTGTTGGAAAAAATGAACTTCGTAAGTTGGGGGAAAAATGGTTTTATCAAGATAAGGATTCAAACATTAAAAAATACATATTATCAATAGTTGTGTATTTGTTTCCCACATGATCAAAATACCAAATAAAGAAGGGTCGATATCTACAATTAAGATTGCATATTATCACCAGCATATACCGAAGGTGAGAAAAACACAAGAAGGGGGAGTTGAATTGTGTAAGCTTTTTCTTCGTTTTCTCCTACTGAAGTCATTGATTAGAAGCAGTTAGAGTACAACTTCTGAAGTGATGTTCATATTCTAGATGCAGCGGATATAACAGAGAGAGAGAGAGAGAAAGAAGAAATACACAAGCAATTATACAGGTTCCTTCCACAAACCGGAAGTAGTTATGTCCCCCTTGCACTTCCAAGGAGAGTTCACTAAAATGTAATATCTGATTACAAATGCTCACTGCTAAACTTAGCAAGAGACTTCAAATGCTCAAGCACAACTGCAAGAGACTTCCTATGCTCAAGAACACAATCAAGAGACTTCTATGCTCAAGCATAACTGCAAGAGACTTCTAATCAAACATAATTACAAAGAAAAATGTTTGACGTTGAACACTTGATATACAATCAGTGGTGTTCACAATACAAATCAGATACAAACTCATAAGACTCTAGAATTTCTAAGATATGAACTTTGATAAGAAATTCTAAGTGAACTTTTGATGCAGGACAATTTCAGCAGAGGTTTGGCGCTTTTAAATTGTTGTGAGTCTCTTACAATTCTTCAAGTCTTCACTCCTCTATATAGAGGTGTGAAAGAGACGTTGTGAATTGCCAGCGCATCAAGATAAGAGTCGCTTGAAGCTTTGATCAATCACCAATGATCTTTTGCCTGATATGGTTGTTTTCCTATGAATGATCAATTTCAAATCCATTCCAAGTCTGTAGGAACATCGTTGCAGGCAGAGCTGTTATTCTTGTCTTGTAGCAGAGACAAAAACTGAGTAGTGGAGGTAGTGGTTGTACACTTCGTACAATTGTACTTTGTTAACGCTCTTCAAAGAACAAGCATCCAATGCCTTCAAGTTCATTTGAATTAGTCGTTGCTTCACTCTTCTGGTCTTCTGCAGTGCTTAGATGAGATTAAATCCATTGAACAACCTTTGAAGCTTTAAGTCTCGCATCTTCTGATGAACTACAGCTTCTGGTGATCTTCAGCTTTTGATGAGATGCTTATGATGAACTAGCTTCTGATGACGTCATCACTTCAGGAGCCCTTTGTCTTCAAGAGCATTTTGACTTTAGGAGTAGCTCTCTTCAGACGCTTTAAGCTTCCTTTTTGTTGATTCCTTTGCTCTTTTTTTTTGTTCTTCCAGAACCTAATGATGATCTCAAATTTTTGTCTCTAGTCATGTACACTTGAACAAATATTAACATATCCAATTGACAATTTTTAATACCTTGTTATCATCAAAACTCTCAAGAGGTAGTGTTAAACACATTTTGTTCCAACATATACAAGGTTTTAAATCTATATATGCAAGGTTGAAGGTTCTAACGTGTGTCTGCGGTTCCATCACAATCGTTGATATTATCAGAAGTTACATATATATCTAGCCACATAGAGATGCAAGGTTGTATGCATCTCTCTGAGATGTAATGTAAATAATACTGACGGTTTCGCCGCACTATATCTCTCCTCTTGCAATAAACTAATTATTATTGTGTTACCTCTTTTTCCATGTCACTGAACATTTCACTATCAGTTCCTTTACTATAATTTCTAACATTGTGGCCAGCATTTCACAACCAAAATAAGTCCATATATAACATAAGCAGAGAGAATTATACCCAAGTTATACCTTTTAAGCTTAACAAACTTGGGATAACAAATCAATGCTTAATTCTACATAAAATATGTTATACAAACATGCACCTTTACTTAAAAAGACCAAGAATACAATGGAAATGAAGAATATTGTGTACCATCATTACAATCTTACCTATGTAGCAGACACTTTAGACTGAAGACATGTCCGATGTCCATCCAACAGTTATACAACACCAACACAAGTAGTCACATTCAATCACTTCTAGTTTCATAAATTATTACATGGTCTCTACTTATTTAGCACGGACGCTTATGGTCTCTATTTATCCGGTATCTAACATGTGTCAGTGTTGACACATGATTACAGTCGATTATATCACAGTCAGTGTTTGACACATGATTACAATCTATTATGACATTTTTTTCAAATAATTATTGGTGTTAATGTGTCAGTATCGTGTATGTCTAATGTCGTTGTGTCGGGTTTAGTGTGTCAGCAAATATGAATTCAATTTTTTGTAACAACCCTTTTGACTGAATGACATTAACTAATTCTATTATTACATTACTGAAAATATAAAAAGGTTGAAACTTTAAGAAGAGAAGGGTGATGGGATTACTTATAGGACCATGGGAACGATGGCGAGCAACAGGAAAAGGAACAACAATGGGTTTAGGAAAAGAGTAGTAAGTAATGGTTTTCTTTTGCTTAACATTATCATCGATACCCTTTTCAATGATGGAACCAACCAACTGAAATCCAATTTGTTGTTGCTGTTGTTGGTGGTGGTTTAATTGTATTAAGCTTGTGTTTAATATCTTCACCTTCTTCTTTGATTCACCTTTTTGTTTCTCCATAGCTACTTTGATGAATAGAACGCGAAAGAGAGGGCTTTGAAAGGGTTTTGACGAGAGAATACGCAAGAGAGGGTTTTGACAAAGTCAAGATTTGCTCATGTTTTCAATCTGTCTGATCGGTCCAGTCTAGTTCAAACTGGTTTAGTACCAGTTCATTATACCCGAACCGGTTTTTTGCCAAATACCGGTTTTCTTACCTTAACTGGTTTTTTAAAGGAAAAACGGCGGAAGTTGTCTATGTACTCTGATGGCAATGGATTTCATATAGTAAAAGCAAAATCAATCAATAAAACACATTATTCACCCAAACAAGTGCTAAAATATTGAATTTTACAAAATGATAAGTGGAGAAAATTATTAATAGATATTAAAGGAAAAGTTGAAATGAATTGAATGAATTAAAAAATAAAATGTTTAGCACACCTGCATATCTATATGTAACGGCATGTTTAACAATTCCTTCATAAGTCAAACGCGCAGAAGATTCTGCTCTCTCTCACCCACAACTAAAAGAGATGTGCAACCCATTATCAAATTGCTCTTAAGATCCTACACAAGCAGTTCACAAAGATGGGCCCACTATCATCTTTTTAAATAAATGATGACGACAACTAAAATAATTGTGAAACGACCAAAGATAAATTGAATTGTAAAATGCATATATCTGTTATGTTTCTACTGCATGGCTATCGAAAAATGACGGAGAAGAGAGATGAAATAGAAATCTCATTAAGTAGAATAACATTGTTTTAACTAAGGAAGGAGAGAAATCGATAGAGAGAGGGAGGAATTTTAAAAAATGAAAAACAAATAAATTTATCCGGTCAACATGCCTTGCCTAGTTAGATGTGATGGTGTTTTTTTTTTTTTTGGTCCAGTAGTCAAGATGTGATGGTTGTTTTTAATGAATGTTTAAATGACAAGGGGATCTAAAATTATTTTTTGTAAAGGGTTAGATGGGGGGGAGTGGGGGGAGACATTATTTAGGAAATTTACCGCATTTACGCAATCATACATTCTCAGTCGTATGATTATGACCGGATGCTCCTAATTTGAGAATAGAATTGTAAATAAAAATTGATTTTTTTCTGAGCTGCTTGATCAAGATCAGATGGTTAATAATGAAACAAATGTGTGACTATGTGAAAAAGTTTACTGCAGTAAATCATAATTACATTATTTAACCCTACTTTTTATCAAAGGGACAAGGATTAATGTTTAACCCTACTTTTTATCAAAGGGACAAGGAATAATGTTATTTTATCAAGTGAAGGTAAACTTAAATATTATGTGTTATATAATCGAGTATGAAAAGATATTAGAGTGTTAACCAACAAAGCTTAATTCCAACACATTTTTCTAAACTAACGTTTTCACTACTTCCATTTGTTACTTTAAACAACAAAGTTTTCAAAACCTTAACTTAAAATAATTGAAGTATATGAAGGGCTCAAATTATCAAGTGTGATCGATAATCTATAAATGCTTTGGTACTACAATTAGGCTTTGTGTCATAGATGTTGAGAAGACTAAAAGATGTCCAGTGGGACCAACTTGGAGAGGAGAGAGAATAGTCATGAAGCATGAGGGGAAACATTGAAGAATATTTTGTTTATAATGGATTATGTCATTTAAATGTGAAATTCCAACAAGTAGGTATAACAGATGTCGAACACGATGTTATGAAAATTCAAATGTCACGAACGATGTCAGTACATCTGGATAACAAAAATGGCAAATGATTTATTAAGAGATGCACTAACATGAAATAAACTTAAATAACGTAGTAAAGCCAACACAAATAATTTTTGTTCTTCATCTTTTATATTTTCCTATGTATTAAATAGTCAAGATCACATGGACAAACACAAACGCAAACGCGTTACGCTTATTAATATGATTAAACATGTATTCATAAGGTCAAGCACAATCAAGATCCTATGGACCAAATAGTCTTCCCATCAAATAAAGGAACATCGAACTTCAATGTGACCATAAAATCATTTAAGGAAAATACGAATATAAAACGACAGTTAACCTCTCCTTAAATTAATAGTGCGGCACATTGCTTCTCTTCCTCCCCTGACTGGAGCATTTGCTCTCGTCCTGTGTTACCTTTTATTTGATTCCAATCATTTGGAAAGTAGTTAGAGAAAATCTTTAAATTAATTATATGCGTAATACTTTAAGGGGTAGAGCAAAGAATATAGCTATGGTAATACTGGTCAAAATCACATATGCCAGCTAAGGTTGGATAATACATAGTCTAGAGAGACCTTATGATACGTGGTTACTCAACGAGTTATTAATATTATCAGATAAGGTATATATGATGTTTGGTTTAGTGAGACGTAATCAAAATCACATGTTACCTAGAGAGGTGATTCGAACACTTGACACATAAAGCTTTATGTCGTAGTCTAAGAAATCTATGAATGGTTCTTCTAGTTGGTTCTTGAGGTATTACAATACATAAAATCTTGTTTCAGATTGGATAAACAATATGAAACACTTATAACGTGCGGTTAAAAACTTTTGACCAATTTTAATAATGTCTCTTTAAAGAAAGGACTAGATGTAACAATAGTTGTTGTGAACTAGTATAAAAACTTATGTGTCATTTTATCAATTCCTTCTCTTTATTTTTAAATGTTCTTTTTGTCTTCTCTTCAGTAATTTTCTAATTAAATAACTTTAGTAAAAACAAATGATTTTAAATTTGTTAACACAATTCAATACGTTTTCTTGTATTTTTCAGTGCCTTCAGGAAGCAATCAGATAACCTTTATGTACTTGATTCCTAAATGGATTTGTATGCATATATCAAGTTCCTTATGATGTGTTCAGAGTAGTGATACCATTGAGTTATAGTTGTTTCATATTTTAAATGCATTGAGAGATACATTGTGAGGATTTATGTTTACATGCACATGGAAATTATCAAAGGGAAATTAGTTTCAAAAAGTGTGTTTGAAAAGAATATTATGCATCATGATACATACGCGAGTCATACTTGAATCTTTAAAATGAGATTGAGTATATGAAAGATTATGTGACTTGTCTTTAATGTATTTATATCTCTAGTTACCCTTGTGTTTTACTTGGCTATTTGTCTACATGCTAGCATGCCATTATATTATCTAATATACTCATTCATGCTTACTCTACAACATGTCTTACATGTGTGCCATCTCTTAAATTGTTATCACATGCTCTAATATTTGTATACATGTATACTTACGTATGTCATAAATGCTTCCACGTGCCTCTACTTACCTCACATGCTAAATTTTAACTGTTAGTATATATTAATGCTTTTAAACATAACATCTTATAATTAGGACAACATTTTGAATGCATATAACATATCCATAAGATAAATGTTTCACATGTTCATGCATGTCAACCTAGCCAATCAATGTCCTATGATCTACGTGTTCTACGTGTTGGTGTAAGCCATAGGGCCAATAATTTTATTGCAACTTGGTACTTGTATCAAAATATATATTAATAGTAATAAGACATTTCTTTCAAATGTTTGTGTTTGCAAAGTGATAAAGTCTCAAGAGTAGTTAGTTTGTCTAATGAAAAATTAAGTATGACTTAATTGTGAAACATCATTAAACATAAAGACATTACTCTTAAAATGTATGTAGTCAAGTTCTATTGTAAAGTGGGATAGCATTAAAGCATAGATACTATTACGTGTGTATACTAATGATCAAATCTCATGGATCATGGATAAATATTTATAAAGTCTTCACGTACATATAAATATTAGGAATAATATATATTGGATCGACCTTTTATAAGAATATTACATAGTGTTGTGTAAATGTCATAAGTTATTCTCATAGTGACAGTGGTGTATACCACTAATAACCGACAAAATTGTTTGTTATTACCTTGCACTTATCCCGCATAATCTATGAGAAAAAGAGTAATTGCACAACCTATAGCATCTAATAAGTGAATATTTAGAAAATTAGGAGTTTAATTAGGTTTTATGGTTAATTAGTCATTTTGAACTGGTAATGCTCGTTTTAGTGGCTCTATGAAAAAAATTTATGATTTGATGTGGTGATATGAGAAGATACAATGTTGGAAATGAGTTTGACGATGTATGAAGGTGCATCACTAGGAAAATATCTAAAGATGTATCATTGTGGATTGTGTAGTACGATCGTACAAATGTACGATCTGTTGGGACCCTTGTCTACCATTGCTCAAGGGCTAAGTTCTATGAGTTGGTGCCAATCATTGTTGTAAAAGGAATAAAATAATATGTTGAGTACTAAAAGGATAAGACAATGACACCTCATATGAAAAATTACCAAAGGGCAACTTGTTCTATAAAAGCACAATCACATGTTAGTTGTCAATAGTCCGAATTTTGCTAGATAGAATTGAGCAGTCAAGTTCCAGTTAGGGTTAGCAACCACTAGAGTTCCCACGCAATCTCATCTTCCTCGTAGATGATAATGAATGCTAGTTCTTAAAGAATTAGGGTTAGAATTACCTTGGTAATGCTTAAGCTCACATCTTTTCTTTTTGGAGTGTAATCATTTTTTTTAACTCTTGTTTATCTATTAATTTAACATGTAGTGTCTTCATCTATTTCTTCTTTATTTTCTGTATTAGTGGCTAAACTCATCATGCGATAAACCCCTTTAGTGGTTTAGACGTGATGATGTTATGATTATCTTTGTGAGGGTGTTCATATCATTATACTCTGAAACAAAAGGTGGGTGTAAATTAAATCCCAAACAACATCATGCTCATTGTAATTTT
Organism: Medicago lupulina; assembly: GCA_958299785.1. Classification (NCBI taxonomy): domain Eukaryota; kingdom Viridiplantae; phylum Streptophyta; class Magnoliopsida; order Fabales; family Fabaceae; genus Medicago; species Medicago lupulina. The sequence continues at coordinate 32,196,772 of OY283144.1, read as the reverse complement.
CTCAAGAATATCTTTTATGTTAGATTAAAAGACATTGTGTGAAAATACTTTCTAGGTTGAAAGGTGGTTGTAAAAATGTTTTCAAGGTTGAAAGGTGATTGTGAACATTCTTTCTAGGTTGAAAGGTGAAAGATTGTACTAGACCATGTAGTTATTATAAGAAAAGTACAAAACATAATGTTTACTCCCATCATCTATTTTTATAAGACTATTTTACAAAAATCACAAGTATTACTAAAAGTTGTTGAAGTAATAAATTTGTCACAAATATGTGTATGCTTTATCAAATTGCCTTTGTGTATAGATATATTTAATTTTAATTTTTCATCTTTCAAGGCACAATGATAGTATTAATAAGGGGTGTATTGGAAAAGGAGTAATAAGTACATCTAGAAATTTATAGATGGTCTTATATTTAGAAACAATTTTTTTTTTTTGTAAATGATCTTATAAATAAGAACGGCAGGAATATTATTTTTAAACCCGTAAGGTGTTTAACTCATATTGAACTTCAACAAAAAACATTATATCGTGGATTATGATACTAACACATCCAAATTACATCTCAATGAATAAAATAGCAGAAAATATGCAACAATGCTATAATGCTTCTTCTCCAAAGATATGCTTTTTCTCCAAAGAAATGGGTGGGTGTTTGTTACGTATATGATGGAGGCTAGGGCACGAAAACTAGGTTTCTTTTATGGATCCACACTTATGCCATCGCTCTTAAAATTTGGAGGCTTTACTTATGTGAGACATGTGAAATTTACACTGATCATAAAAGCCTTAAGTATATTTTTCAACAAAAAGATTTGAAGTTGAAGTTGAGGCGGTGGATGAAGCTTTTGAAATATAATGATTGTAAAATCGTGTATCATCCTAAAAAGGAAAATGTGGTTGTTGATGCCTTTAATTAGTAGAAAATTTATGGGTTCAATAACATCAATTATAACACCTATAATATTCTTTTTGGGTATCATTTGATGGTAAGGTCCACTATAAGTTGTGCACTATGCTGTCTCGTAGGTTGCTTCAACAAATTTTGCTACTTTTTCTATAGCAATTTTTTCAAATTTTCCAATTGCATTTGTACATATACACTATCAACAGACCACACATATTTCCTTCTAAAAACACTTAAATACTAAAAGTTGAATATAAAACATATTTAACTGAGTTGCTCTCAAGATAGGTCAGATAGAGATTATCCAATTTTAATTAAGGTGTTGCAAAGAAATCGGCAAACAACATTTCCTTCTAAAGTGGCGGTTTTTATTTGGCAGTTGTTGTTGGATTATTTAACCACTAAGGATACTTTTATGCGGTGGGATATTATTAACGAGGGAAACAAATAATTTCTTTCAACAATGGAAATATTTAAGATTGAAACTTCGTCCAGACGTGGTTGATTCCAATATGCCTCAACAAAATGACACAAAAAGATAGGATGACCACAAACTAGACCTCGACAAAATCCTTAACCTACTAATTCCCAACCCTCAGAGCCACAATTTGACTCATTTTTTCTCTTCTTGATAGATTTAGTTCCTCCTAGATGAAAATGTTTAATATGAGAATGGGGAAGAATGCATTAATCTTATAAGATACAAGTTGTTTTGTGCTGGAAGTAATTATCATGTATATTAGTAGTTCATATTTAATAGAGATAGTAGTTGTTTGTCCCCGTGAGCTTAGCTCACTTGGTAAGGGATAATGCATAATTTATGCAAGGGCCGGGGTTCGAACCCCGAACACCCCATTTATTCACTTTAAGGTGAATTTCTCTAGCCGTTAGGTTACTTGACAAAAAAAAAAAGAGATAGTAGTTGTTTTGAAAGTAATTTCCCAAAAAAAAAAAGTGATTTTACATCATGTGACCGCCTCATATATAGAGAATCAACTGTTGACTTATTGGGGGTAATAGTTTGGTGTTGTTGCCTTGAGACATTAGAATGTGCTTCTATCAAGTCAAAGTCCCATGTATGATTCTCTTCATTACCAATTTCAGTAGATTTTTTTTTGATTTCAACGAAAATAAAAAATAAAAAAAATCCTCTTCCCAAAATTTTTAAGGAAAAAAAACACTATAACTTCTTGCTCCCTAATTACCAACTACTAATAGTAATCAAACTGATAAAGGTTAGCCTTAGAAGTGGTTCCTTGACTACGGGAAAAGTAGGCTATATTATCTTGATTATGAGTGGTTAATCCTCTAAAATATATCCACAAAGGATAGCTTTTCATTTTGCACTTGTATAATAGTACTGCTTGTATTCTCATTCAATTATAAATATATTTTTAACGATTGCTTCCTATATATCACTCCACTCATCTTTACAATTCCCTATCTCAAAAGTCTTCTCCCTCTACTAAGTCATTACTTCCTCAGCCATTCAACATTTTGTTATCTAAGTTGGCATTTCTAGACCTTTACCGATCTCCAACTTGTAGAAGACTATTACATGATAAGATGAATGAAGCCAACAATACAGTTGACTGAGTTAACTTATAGTACAAGTAACTCTACATTAGCTTAGCTTAATCTAGTTTACATGGACATGCTCTTTGCATCCCTCATGCACCCCATACATACTCTACAATTATACACATGACCAGGCCAGTGTTTGCATATCCAACTTTCTCGATAAGTAGTAGAGCTGAACGATTTTAGATTTTAATTGAACAATATTTTTAGTTAGTATAAACATAACTTTTGAATCAAAACTTTATTCAAAAACGATACTCTACATAGGGTAGAAATAAGTTAGATCAAACTTAGCTAATTTGTTCGAAAAAAATCGACGACTTCGCATAATGTGAGCCACTTTTTTGAAAATGAGACTCGTAAATCAAAGAGATTAAATTTTATTTCAAAATTTAACAAGACATTTTAATAATCTCACTAAATTTACGACATTTCTATTCAAATTCTTAAAAACATATGTATGCTAGTGAGTAGAAATCATCTCAATTTTTTTAAAAGAAATGAACATATTTGATATGATGATTTAATTTATATTTAATAAATAAATATCTAATTAATATGTTAGTAAGAAAAAAAAGTCTAATTAAAGTAACCATTTCCATTTTAGATCAAGCAATGCCTAACCTATTTCCATTTTACAGCATAGGAGTATACACATGTTTTAAATGTTTTATTTAACAAACACTTTGGTTATGTTTGATGCACTTTACTCTTTAATTGCTTAACTAAAATTTCTTCCGGATTGAGAAAATACACATGTTCAATTATGTCAGCCTAATTTTATGCTATTAACTGACGAACGCACAGTTCCGGCCTAATTTATTCGTCCCCGTCAAAATTCATCACCTCATCGATTGACCTATATATATATATAGGGTTTTGCTAGAAAACATATTTTATGAAGGTGTCTTAACAGGTTATTCTATGAGCATTTGCTAAAAGACACTAACTAATTTTTATGAAGGTGTCTTTTAGTAAAGTTATAACTAAAAAGTGGAAATCACACCTTGAAGTGTGAGTTGTTAAAAGACACTTTCATGAGTGCCTTCTAGCAAAACCCATATATATAGCACTGCTTTGGTATTTTATTTCTTGAATTTATTTTAAAGATTAATTATTATGACAGTCCTAAACTAACTTGTATTACACAACTTTATCACAGTGGGCTAGGTACATACAAATTCGCCAACCAGTTCAATTTCTGCAACTAAAAGAAACATTGTAAGAAAAGAATTAATTAATACTTGTTATTTTCATGCATATTCCAAGACTATGGTATTCTGGTTAATTTCTTTTGTATGCTCATGTGTGCAGGAATGAAAGAGCTATGACATCAATGAAGATTTGGAGCAAAATGGAGCAAGTAATTTAGGTGTCACCTAGTTTTAAATAAATTATTATAAATATTGCTAATTTGTATCGGTTTGTTCTAATTACCTCTAGGGTGAGGTTTTATTTATGTTATGAGACAAGTTTAATGATGGTTAGATTTATATTAATATTTTATGTATGAAATGTTTGATGTTGTAAGAGTACAAGAGATTTTCTAAGTGTGTGTTTGCGTTAGTAATTGAATTCCCTTCCTTTGCAAAGTTTGTTGTTTAGACTAGTAATTTAAATATTGTTTTTGAATTTTCTAGAAATAAAAGAAAATAAAAATGAAACCTAATTTTTAACGTAAATCACCTTAAAATAAAAAAGAAATACGAAAACGTGATTTCAAGAGCAACAAAATGACAATTTGATGGAGTGGAGTTTTCTCTTGGTTTTAGTAAAGAAATTATTAAAGTGTTTTTTTAAGAAATTATTTAAGTTTGTTCAAAAAAAAAAAAGAAATTATTTAAGTGTTTTTTTAAGCTGACTGAACCATAAACTTTCTCAACTAAATGTTTACAACAATCTTCTATATGCAAATAATGTTTCATAGTCCAACTCAAAAGAGCAGTTTATACGGGAAAATATTTGCTTGATCACATACATTTTGACACTCTATTTAAACACACATACAAAATTGAGAAAATGTAGAAAGAGAAAATTATTAAATAATGTCTATTTTAAATATAAATAAATAATATAAAATATATTTTCTTGTCAAAAAAAAATAAAATATATTTTCGTTGAACCTAAATAATATGCCAAAAAGTTTGTAACCAAGCAAAACTTTCTGGTTTATGCACGTACAAACCTTATCAATTAATCAAAGCAAAATCGAATAATAGGTGTATTGACACTACCACTCTCTTTCACGGCAATTTTGGGATTCAGGTGTAGAACTCCACCCTTGAAGAACTAGCTTTATAAGGAAGAATTTCACATGTATTTGGATACTTAAGATCAATTGGTATTAATCCGTTAAGGGGTTGGGTAGCTTGCTTGATTGAGCTAAGGAATTTAAGGAGTCAAAAGTTTAGGGTTCGAATTCTGAAGAAAATATTAATATAACAATTAATATTCTCACATTTGTCATTAAAAAAAATGGTTGTCAATGGCTTGGAAAGGATTTCCTACAAAAGTCTGACCCAAAAAATTGAGTATGATAAATAAAAGAGAGTTTTATGGTACATTCACAAATTGAAGTGTGTCGGTGTATTTGATTTCTAAACCAATAAATTTACGAATATTTCTATGAACAAAATAAGTACTTGTCGAATTTTATATTATGAGATTATTTCATTGGAAAAAAAAATTATTTCATTGTTTACAAGTATCATACTAAATGTATACAATTTATCTTAAAAATATTCGATATTCACTATTTTGGGTGGTAAAATTCAGAAAAAAAATATAACTTTTATTTCGTGAAACTTGATGATTAATATTTAGTTATTATAATTTTAAATGATAGAAAATAGCTTTATTCGAAAAGGAAATATTTAACTACTAGTTTAAAGACTAAATATACTTATACGTATTGAATTATTGAATGCTTCCATAGAAATTGTTCAATAAAATATATTTAATTTTTTACAAATGTTCCATAAAATATTGGGCCACAAAACTAAAGCCTCTGTCTTATTGTTGAGCCTAAAAAATTACTGCAATAAGTTTTTGGAAAATATATATATATTATGCCTTGATTCGAAGTTTGATTCGTTGATTGTTGGAATAGAGTTTAAAAGGGATTCATTCCCATATATACCATCACTCAATACCATAATTAGACTATCTTCATAACAGTGAGGTTACAATCTTAAAATAAAGGTTTCTTCAAAGTAATTTTCATCCAAAGAAAATTAATTTTTCTAGTATACACACTTAGGTAGCCCTGTCGTATCTTAATTTTTGTTTAAAATTTTGTTTCTAAAATATAAAACTCTGTTAACAAAAAACAAATTATCATTTTTACTATCCCTCAGAAGTCCTGAAAAATAAAGTTCTTTCTTTAGAGGAGAAAAAAACCGTTTATATCTTCGGAACAAACTTTAATATTGTCACTATTTTTAACAAGGCCTTGACTAAGTTGGATTTAGACCTCATTAGTTACTTTCCTATCTTTCATTTGAATTACCTTCATAATATTGAGAAAATTTTGATAGAAACCAAATCGAAATAATTATGCATAAACATTTTTTTTTTGGCATAATAAGCAAATGAAAAATAAGTTAAGGCTTTCATGTGCTGCACGAATGAAGAATAATGAATTGTATGTTAATTATAAGAATGAAGTAATATGTTTATGCAGATGAATACAATTCATTATTCTTCATTTTTATCATATTACTGAATTGACTTTCATGTTTTTTCTAATATAAACTGTTAGTTCGTTAATTGTAACATCTTTAATGTCTTAGATCAACCAAGTGAACTACACATCCCCCACAAAATGATTCAAGTGTGATTGAAATATTATACGATAATTTGTCATATTTCAATTTTTTTAATATGTCAAATATATTTCAAAAAACATAGACTTAGCTCTCCAAAACCCTCCAAAAAAAATTGAGTGAATAGTCAAAAACCCCCCGAAATTGCAAGTTTCGTCAATTACCCCCCCAAAATTCACAAAATGTCAATTGCCCCCCCGAAATTACATAACGTCAGTCAATTTCGTCCTTCTGTTAAGTTGTTCCGTTAAAGGTGAGGATGTGGCTATTTGATGCTGACGTGTCACTACTTGCTGGCGGGGGGGTAAATGACTTAATGTGAAAAGTTACTTTTAATACTTTTTTATTATTTTCCCCCCAATTACATCCCTAATTTCACCCTTGCAGTTCCAAAATAACAAACCTTTGCTGTTCCAAAAAAAAAGCTGTCCTTTTCTCTCCCATTCAACCGTGTACACCAAAAGTCACCGGAACCACCGTAATCGTCGTCGTTATGCTCGTCGCCGTCGTCTAAATCTGTGTTTGCTCGCGTTTGTTCTTGCTCGTGTCACCGTCGCCGTTCTATCACCGTAAGGCAACACGTTCGAAAGGTACACTTCTCATAAGTTCTTAACTGTGTTGCTCTGTTTTTGCTTTGAAAAAACCTACGAAAATGGTGAAAATCTTACTGTTTTATATCTTAATCTTACCGTTTGAATGAGTTTGCATGTTAAAGATTAGATTTTTTTACAAATAAGGTTGATATGGAAATGATCTCTTTTACCATTTTAATCATCCTATTATTGTTTATATGTGATATTATAACATTTAAATGTTATTAATTTCTTTGATTTTGCATGTTTATCAGATGTTTGTTTTTTTAGGGTTAAGCTGTGTTATTATTCTGATTGAATGTTATTTTTCTGGATGTATAGGATGAATGGGGACATATCACTTATCATGTATCATGGAGGGAGGTTTGTAAGAAATGGAAGAGGTAACCGTGAATATACAGGGAAAGGAAGACGTGTGTGGGATGTAGACCCAGACCTCGTTTGCATACCTGATCTTAAAAAAATGGCTGTGGAGTGTTCTAATTATGGGAATGTTGAGGGTATGCAGTGGATGAGGAAAGAATTTGGTGAAGATTATGATTTGGGGTTGAGGCCATTGTCCGTTGATAGTGACGTTATCAACATGGTTGACGCTGCAAAGCTAAATGGAAATTGTGTTGACGTATACGTTACACATTATGTTATGGAGTGTGTAGAGGTGGAGTATATCACTGAAGCTGAAAGGAAAGAGCTTGAAGAAGCAATGATGTTGGCTAAAACTCAGAGAAGTGCATGTAATGTATCCGAAGAGCCGGTGAAGAATGCTGACATGGAATTTGTCGAAGGACTTGTTAAGGAAGTTCAAACACGTACTCAAACAAGAGTTGATTTAGAGCCAGAAGATGTATCTGGTGAAGAGTCTCAAGCAAGGCAAGAAGGTCCAGATCAAAATCAAAATCCAGATGATTTTCCATGCGCTGATGAATTAATCCAACAAGAGCAAACTTTGAATGAGGAGCTTTCAAAGATGAGAAAACGGAAGGGGAAAAAAAAGGTGAAAGGGGTTCGAAGGAAGAGGTTTGTGTTACCACCAAGTGATAGTGATTCAGATAGTGGTTACGAGGATCACAATGTTGAGTTCAGAGATGCATCGGGTCATAGAGAGAGTTATTATGAAGATGCTGATGAGAATGGTGGTGGAAGTGGTACTGTGCAAGATAAAAGGGAAGGTGAAAGTGAAGGCGACGATTCATATCATTCTGAAGTGCTGAAGTCTCCAATAAGTACGGATTATGATAGTGACGGTACTACTAAAAAGACCATTTTCCCTCAGTTCAATGAAGGTGCATCATTTGGTGAAGTTGTTTTGGAAGTGGGTATGGAATTTGCATCATTGGCTATTTTCAAAGAAGTTGTTAGGGACTACACAATCTGGAAAGGGAAAGATATACGCTGGATAAAAGATGAGTCATACAGAGCGAGGGCTAAGTGCAAGAAGGATGTTGAAGGATGTCAGTGGGAAATATATTGTTGCAGGAATAATCTAAGAAATAGCTTTCAAATTAAAACATACCATCAACCCCATACTTGCAGCAGAGAATCTTACATATCGGCAACAAATAGAAAATGGGTGGTTAAGATGTTGGTGGATAAAGTTAGATTTCAGCCAACTATCTCACATCAAGAGGTACTTGATTACTTCAAGCTGGCTTTTAATGTGATTCTTTCTGACTCAAAGGTAACAAGGTCATTAAGGGAAGCTAGAGAAATTGTTGAGGGTTCTGAAAAGGAACAATATGGTCTAGTATGGGACTATGCCAAAGAATTAGAGAGGAGCAACCTGGAATCAACATTAAAGATAGATACCATACCTATTCCTAATTCTCCACCCCAGTTTCAGAGGTTCTATGTTTGTCTTGATGCATGCAAGAGGGGTTTTAAAGCTGGTTGTAGACCATTCATAGGTTTGGATGGATGCTTTTTAAAAGGTTATTATGGTGGTCAATTGTTATCTGCTGTTGGCCAAGATGCAAATAATCATATTTATGTGATTGCTTATGCAATTGTGGATGTTGAAAACAAAGATAACTGGAAATGGTTTCTTTCCTTGTTGGAAAATGACTTGGGTCAACATACGCAAAATGGTTGGAACTTTATATCTGACATGCAAAAGGTATTACTACTTATGTTACTTTCCTTGTTGGAAATGGTTTCTTTCCTTGTTGGAAATGGTTTCTTCACCTCTTAATCTGTTTGGTGCCTTGTTATATAATCTGGTTTGCAAGGCCTATTTCTCATGATTTTATAGTGTTTTTTTATAAACTAAACTTTTTGATGGCAACCTACATCCTTCTGTAATTTTCAGTGATTTATAAAGTTTATGATATTCACATGCAATGTATGTGTCAAAGTGGATGGCCTCTGTATGCAATACAGAAACTGAGCTTTTGTATTTGTATGATATAGATGAAGATGATATCATTCTGTTAAACTACATGGGTTTTTTTGATCATTACTGATAAACTACAGGGGGGTTTTTGATCATTACTGATAAACTACAGGGGGTTTTTGACCATTTATTATGTTTTGTGATAAACTACAATGCAGATTTGAGGTGTTGTTCTGTTTTATGCAGGGACTTATACCTGTTGTTCAAGAAGTGATGCCTGGTGTTGCACATAGGTATTGTGCAATGCACTTGTGGAAAAACTTCACAAAGAACTGGAAAGATAAGGAGTTAAGAGGTGTGGTTTGGGATTGTGCTAAGTCAACTACTGTGTCTCGGTTCAATAGGCATATGGAAAGAGTTAAAAGGTTGAGGAAAGATGCTTGGGAATATTTAAACAAGTGGCCAAAAGAAGCTTGGACAAGGGCATACTTCAAAGAAAACTCAAAGGTTGATAATATTACAAACAACAATTGTGAGGTGTTTAACGCAAAGATAGTGAAGTACAGAACAAAGCCTATTTTGACAATGGCTGAAGAGGTTAGATGCTACATCATGAGAACCATGACTACAAGAAAGGTGAAGTTTGCTGGTAGAACTGGGCCTCTTTGTCCAATACAAGCAAGTCGTCTAGAAAAGGAGATAATTGAAAGCAACAAGTGGACACCTACTTGGACTGGTCCTCCACGGTTAAGGTACCAAGTCCAAAATGGAAGCACCAAGGTTGATGTGGACTTAGAAGCTATGACTTGTGCATGCAGATATTGGCAGCTGTCAGGTAAAGTTTTCTTTGAATGTATTCTGATGCGACTTTTATGAATTTTGATACAATTTAAGTTTTCTTTGAATGTATTCTGATGCGACTTTTATGACATTAGGCATTCCTTGCATGCATGCATGTTCAGCTTTTACACATCAATGTAGGAAACCTGAAGACTATTGTGATGGGTTGCTATCTTTTGGATCATATCATGCAACCTATCAGTTTTTTATCAACCCCACTAACTCACAAGAATTTTGGGAAAAGACTCCATATTTGAAACCTATTCCACCGAAGGTTAGAAGAAGTGCAGGCAGGCCCAAAAAGAATAGAAGGAAGGATGGTGATGAATGTGTTGTGACTGGTGGAAAGTTGAAGAGGTCATATAATGTGTGGACTTGCTCAACATGCAAACAAGAAGGACATAATAGTAGGGGATGTCCTCATAAGCCGCCTGTACCAGTTGAAGAAGAGGAAAACCAAGAAACGGTAGCAAGAGCTGAAGGAGCAGAAGTAAGAGCAGATGGACATGAAGTAAGAGATGAAGCAGCAGAAGCAAGAGCTGATGGACAACAATCAGAAGGGAATAATGTACAAGTTGTAGAAACACAAACTGAAATTCCATTGTCTCAGTCTGGACCATTAGGCGACCAACCATCTCAGGAGGCAGAAACATCAAGGCCTAGCAAGAAGGTATGAAAGTTTCAAGCCATAAATTTATCCAGCTTTAGCATGAGCAAATTTAATAACATATATAACCATGCAAATTGCAGCATAAAGAGAAACACTGTTATTAACCATTATTTTTGCTAAACATAGGATAACATATTTTTTAAGTGTATGTTTTAACTGTATGTAAAGTGTATGTTTTAAGTGTTTTTAAGTGTATTTTTTAAGTGTATGTTTTAACTGTATGTAAATTGCAGCATATTATTTTTGCAGCATATGTTTTAAGTGTTTGACATTGATATTCCAACAATGTATAAAAGATAGTTCTCGTTACATTTTGCTAAACATAGGATAACATATTTTTTCCTAATACATGGACTTATTTGACTAATATTTTTCAATTTTGTAGAGAAAGACTTACAGCTTAAGGGCCCCAGTTGTATACCCTGATGGCTTTGGTGCAAGACCACCCCCAATCAGAAGACCACAACCACTGCAGCCACCTATAATTAGAGGACCTCCATTATTTCAGCATTCTCAAACGAGAGGACCACCACCACTCCAGCCATCTACAATGAGAGGACCATCAGAAGTTCAGGCATCCACACACATGGTGGCAACGTCAAGTTCAGGAATACCACCAATCAGAGTTCCATTTCCAAAGTCGGGTTCTAATACAAATGAGCCTGATTACATGTTATTTATCCCCAATTCAGGAATGCGAAATCAGAATCCTAAATAGTAGCTATTTCAACAACCATTAGGTCTTTTTGGAATTAAGTACCTAATGGTATTATGGTTTACGCCTGTTTTGGAAGTTATAATATTTCTTGGTATTATGGTTTATAAGCTTCAATAGAACTTATATTTTGGAAGTTATTATGTATTGAGTAGTTATGAACTCATGGTTTATGGTTATATTTTGTAAGTTCGGATGTATTAAGTACTTTAACAACTTATGGTTTATAAGCTTCAATATAAGTTTTATTATAAGTAAAAAATTATGCTTTATGCACTTCAATAGAAGTTTTATTGTAAGTTAAATATTCCAATACCCTGATAACAGCATGTGTCAATTTGATTATAAGTTAAATATTTGAGGGGGGGTTTTGATCATTACTGATAAACTACAGGGGGGGTTTTGACCATTACTGATAAACTACAGGGGGGTTTTTGCCACGAATTTGTTGGAACAATAACAACACAAACAACTTAGAACAATAACAACAAAAACAACTAAGCATAATTGCCTCTTACACATAGTAAAATACTTAGAACAACAAAACATCTTTCATATAACTATTGTGAACCAATAATTTTATTCAAAACTACCAAAATACACAACAATACTATTATGTACTTCAATAACTTGACTTCATTCATCAATGCATCAATTCTATCCAGCAACCTTGTCTTCCACCCCTCTTCATTGTTTCTATCTTGACTTGAAATTTGCATTTTCTCCATCAATTGTGCCTTCCAAATATCATCACCATCATTTTGACAATCATTACATGCATTTCTTTTCTTCACGTTATCTTTCTTCCTCAACAGTCCAACCTTCCAAACATCTTGATCAAGTGTCCCATTAAGCAGCCCCAAAGCCTCAGCCTCATCAACCCATAAAAAAAAATTACAATTGTACTTATGATCCTAAAAATCAAAATCAAAGTTACCAAACATATCAAAATTTGGGTAAATGAATTACAGAAAGGGGTAAACGAATTTGGGAAAAAAAATGGGCATGAGAAATGGGCATTTACAGAAAGGGGTAAAACTAAAATTAGGGTTCAATTACCTTTGGAAATGGGCATGAGAAAAATTCTCTACCAAAATTATATTCAGTTCCAGCAACCCTGACCACCACAGATACTCGTTCACAGTGACATTTTAGGGTAATAATGTTCATGCTTTCACCCATGGAATGAGAACTTTTTGTTTCTTTGATTTTCCTTTGATTTGTATATCCAAATCCACCACCCATCATTTTCAAACGATTTAGACGGAGAAGAATGAGGAAGAAGAATGAGGAAGAATGAGGAAGTTATGGTTATGTATATAGCAAAGAAGAAGTGACCGTTGCAGGAAAAAAAAACTTAAAAAAAAAAATCAAAACTAGGCAAAAACCCCCCTATGACGTGTCTTAATGAAGTGTCTCACGTGGATGTGCCATTTGGCCAGTTAACGGCCACGTCACCATTCAAACGGCAGAAATGGACGGATGGACGAAATTGACCATTGTTATGTAATTTCAGGGGGGCAATTGACATTTTGTGAATTTCGGGGGGGTAATTGATGAAACCTGCAATTTCAGGGGGGGTTTTTGACTATTTACTCAAAAAAAAATTGGTCTACAGGAAATGATTATCCTAATTTTAAATCTAAATATCCTACAATACATCAGCATGCCTGCGAACTTGCTTCGCAAAATTTTGATAGCCAAACCATTCAATCATGGAATACAAAATGTCACTACACTCCAATCAGTACCATCTGAGAGAATCCATTTACAAAATCTAATACCCTTTGTTGCTCTTTCTGTATGACCTATATTTACATGCTTGTATACCTCACAAGGAATTTTTCTCTGCAGCATCCTTCAACTTCTTTACCTGGGTCAGAAGAGAGGAATTTCCCTCACATGCCTCAATCAGTACTTTCATCCTGGACTCCAACCAGCTCTCTTCATGCAGTAGACCATCCAGCTGCTCATCCATGTTAGATGTTGATTGCTTGTTATGGGAAATGAGGTTCATTAACATTCCCTGTAACAGAAAAATTCTATCAGTAAAGGTTGCATACAGCACAAGGCCAACTACACCATCATGCAAGTATATGCAGATGCAATATTGCTCATTAAAATAGTGATATAATATTTTGACAAATCTGACAAAAAATTGGATGATTAACAGTTTAAAGATATGGTTAATTACGTTTAGTTGATAGCTAATGAATACAGCAATGTATTGCAACTCATTCACTATCCACAACCATTAACTAACCACGATTTGAAGGTTTCCATATATATGTGATTCCATTAATCATCCAAATTGTGTTCAAATATACAAGATTTCCAAGTGTTCAAATATACATGATATCTATCAACTGTGAAACATTCAAAATCATCGTTACTTGTGTTCAGTAGACGGTCAATGAGTTGTGATACCTTGTTATATCCATTAACCATCTACTGAACATAATTAACCATATACTTGAACTGTAATTAATCATCCTAATTGTCAAAAAATGTTTCAGTTTGTATCCAAATAGCACAGCTCTTAAATAAGGACGAATAAGATATATCATAATCTTATCTTCCACTTTCATCTATGGCAAATACACGCAAACACACAACATTTACTTGATATGTCTTTGGCAGCACAAATTTTTGAATGGAAATTTCTGCAAGTAACCATGCATCCATCAGGTAAAAAGCATTCAAAACATGCTCACCTCATGTTGCTGCTTCCCAGCACAATCTCTCAAGAGAGACCTAACAAGCCTGTTGCGCAGCAATAACTTATCCACAGGACAAGCATTAAATATGAATGAGGAGAGGTGATGGACAGCCATAGTATATGAAACTGATCCTCGAATCTCAGCCCTGTCAAGGGCATCAGAAACCCATGACTTAGCATAAGCCTCCAAGATCTCTTCATTATCCTGCAGTGGAACAGTACATTACGAATGTTTGATAGAAATGCAGTACATCCAATTAATGACTTGCATACACCGCCAGTTTAAATAATGCCGGTCGACCCCTCTAACATACTAATGTGAAAAGAAAATTGCTCCACATACCTAACCATTAGATTCAAATTGTTGCAACTAAAAAAATTACAGATAACATTAACAGAAAATAAAAATAAGAGTTACAGACAACAGAGCAATTCACATTCCTTGTATGATAACTTGCTTGACAAGCCTTTCATGATAGTGTCGAACTTCAAAAAACATGAAAGATACGGCCTTAGAATTCTTCACTACAAAAAAACATGTCACAAAAATACACCCTATCGATATGTGCATGTTTGGTGCAAAGAGACTTTTGAAAATATATTATGATCTTTGTATTTATTGTTAGGAATATTGCAAAGGCATATCATATCGTATCATACTATGAAAATGAGAATAATATCTCCCATATTCTGTAATACTCCTATGTTAGTTGAAACACAATATTCAACATATGTCACCCACTTATTTCTCTCTCAACATGGTATCTACAGATCACTGGTACAGAGGCTATATTTCTCTATTCGTGGTTGGGCCTATGAATCATTGACGATTTTTTCGTCATCCGGCCAAAACCGCGTTTCAAAATTGAGAGAAGAACTATTTGAATAAAAAAAAAAAAACTGATTTGAGTAAAAACCGGTTTAAAACTAGTTCAATTCCACCAAAACAATTTTTATGGAAAACCAGGTCTGAACCAGTTATGATCCATATCCAAACTGTTTGTGCCAAAAAAACCGGTTTCTAGTCAAATGGGTTTAGAAACTAAATCTAAACCTATATTTGGTTCCGGTTTGGTTTGGTTTTTAACCATGCACACCCCTAATCCTTAGAATACTCTTCAAGTTAATTTTAAATACTAACCCAACAGCTATATCTAACTGAGATACCAGATGTGCATATAAAATTCTTTTAACACTTAAAAAATTCACCCAACTTTTTCCTTTTACCGATTTTAGCTTCAATACAAGAAAAAAAAAAGTCGACTATACTCTGTAGCAGATGTTCTATGTTTTAAACCACACTTTAAACGCAAATTTTCAATAAATTATAATCATAACAACATACAAATGACATTTAAATCTTCGATTTTAAAAAAAGAACAGGTATCAGAAGCATAAGATATATTCTATGTAGACAATGTTCCATAGTAAAATAACTGAGAATTAACTGTTTTACCTCTGCAGGTTCAAGATATCCTTCAGCGCCAGAAAAACATTTCTCTAAAGGTGGCAAAAGTTCAAGAACACGAGCATTAGACAGTGTATTCCAGGTGGCAAGTCGAATAGAACTTTCAACACAGCGGTGTAAATATACTGAAACTTGCCGTCCAAAAATCAGATCACCGTAAGATATGGAAGAAAACTGCTCTACAAGGTCTTCAATAAATGTCGAGTAACTTTCGTGAATATCAGATTTGAACCTCAGGAACTCAATATGCTTTTTATCATCCGAAATAGCTTCTTTATTTTGTTTAAACCTCTCCTTATCAAGAAGCTCGCCATAAAGATCCTGTAAAGCTTCAAATGTTTCCCTGCCCTGATCTTGTTCCAGTATTTCCATTCCAACAAGGAAATTGACAGATAATGAATGTAACTTCCATGTCAATGATACAGGCTGGATAGGAGAAGGAATGCCAGTTCCTTGAAGATTGGACATTGTTTCAATGCCTAAAACAAAGAAAAGTCCACATTTGGCCACTTCAAGTAAATTAGCGGGATCATGTGTGTTATGTACACTACCAACTTTTTGAGGACCAGCTCGCTTAGTATGGGGAATTGTTGAGATTGGACTAAGGTAAAAGTGGACCGGAAGTGGTAGGTTTTGTCGAGCCCATTCTACCATCAAAGAATTACAGCAAGGACTTGTTGTAGAAGACATATCTGAGTCTTCATATATCGTATCCAAACGCACATCGGCATTTGGAGTGGCCCTAACGCCAGAAGAACTACTGCCATCCACGGTTTTAGACTTCACCCTTATAGATAACCATCTGCTCCTGAAATGAGATGATAACATCCAACTAAAGTGCATGTAATCGTCGTCATCATATTGCCACCCAAAGCCTTTACCCCTCCTGGTAAGGAGATAATTCTGTATACAGAGGTCAAGGTACTTCAAAATAGACACATGGAACAATAGATCCAATGTCTTCTCTATAACAACCATATCCGCAGGTCCTGCAGTTAAACATAATCCCAATGCAGTGTTAACCCGTTGCATGGTGAAGGTCATTTGTTCAGTTTCCGGAGCATCATTAGATGCATTTTCAAAAATTTGCAGCAAACAGACGAGCAATCTAGCCTCTGTTTGAACTGGTAAAAATGTTTTTGACCAGAATCCTCCACTATGGGCACCCCATCCAACTCCCACGCCTGGAGCTGGTCCTCCTCTACCGAATATTTCAATGGACTGCATTCGCTGCCACCCTGAAGAAGCTGAAAATGTGAAAACATCAAGCATAGACCTTAATTCAACCAAACACCTACTAACTATGCCTTCCTCAAGCACTTTTCCTTCTTTCGATAGACTTTGTTCCGTGCCTGGGGGACTACAAATGCCAGTCTTGGCAGACCTTATCAGATTATCAATTTTAGTAATAACATTGATTATTCCATTTAGACAACATGTTGAAGCCAATGACATTTCAACATCACCCTTCTGCCTCAAATGAATCAGTTCCTTCATAAAACATTCATCACCAGAATCTCTTCCGGATTTTGTCCCAGAGGCAACTGAAAACCCCAAATGCCAATAATTGATCAATTCAAGTCCAATCTTCGGGACAAATTCTGGAAGCCATGGCAGATGCCCATTAGCTTCCTGTAGACTGATAGCATCCCCCAATGTCACTTTTTCAAGAACTCTGAAAAGCATGTGAGTTACAGCTGCATACACCCATAACAAAGGAGTTGCCGAGAGATCCCCTAAAGTGACGTGATTCACCCCTTCTTCCTGTCCCTTGAACAATTTATATACTTCTGGGTCACTTCTTGTTGCAATCCACTTGATGGCTAAGTCAACCATCGGACCAACATAGCTCCAAGGCCAGAACTCGGCATCATCGGTGGACTCGGGATGTTGATTTGTTAGACACTGTTGCGAAAATAAATTTGGAAGTCTTCCGGCCAAAGACTCCAAAACAAGATATGCCTCCCTAGATATGCAAGTAGATTCGTTCAGAACATTATTTTTTGTAAGTTTTTCAAATGAAGGAAGATCCAACCAAAAACACAAGGCAGGGAATATCTGGGAGAAGTGAGACACACAATATCCATATCGAACGCAGACCCTCCAGAAACGCAATTGTTCAATGGTCAGTGCCGACTTGAGTTTACATTTTTCCTTCCCTAACTTTAGCCAGTCGTCAATGGACAAAGGAAGTTGATATAAGTTCCAAGTCATGGCATTGAAGTACCCAATCTTTATAAACTCTAAACAAGTTTTGCGGTCCAAACGAGCTAAGACCTGTTTCCAAAATCAAATGAAACATTAGTGATGATTCTCTAACTGCAAATGCAAAAATAATTTAACAAACATAACAAGGAAATAACACATATATGAAGCAATCTATAAAATGAAATTAAAATTATCACTCACCTTCAAGAGTTTTACAGATTTTATCATGGAAGATCGAATTTCAAAATTGCCAACAGTAAATCTTTGCACAATTGTCTGAATAAGTCTTTCGCACTTCAGCACTGCATTAGCACATGAAGGTGAATGCCTTACTATGGCAATCAGTATAGAAACAATACATTCTTCCAAAGCTACAGTAGGATCTGTCTGCAACCATAGGAAATAAATAATGAGTTTGACATTGAAATTTACAGATTCTAAAGCAGAAAGTAATCCTTAATGCTTATGTCTTGGTTGACATCCCACATCAACTACAGATATGGACATCATTTTCCTAATGAAATTGAGGCAATCGTCACCCATTGAACTAGCTCTCAGGTTTGTGTTAAGCATAGGCCAAAATCTAAGATAGTATCAGAGTCTGTTTTAGATCTGTTATTAGGGATCTTGTATTTGTCCTCACTCCAGATGTCTAGTCCTGAGCATGACAAGGTGGGTTGAGGTCACACATCGACAACAGATATAATCAATGTTTGTATTGTAAAATTTGGACAATCCTTACCACCTGAGATAGCTTTTTGGGTTGAATTAGACCTAACCCAAATTCTAAGTATCGTTCAACAAAATTCTTACGACATCAAATTTTTCATCATGAATAATTATTTTTTACCTCCAAAAGATAACGAAGTCTAGGAAGGATCCCCATGCGAACTAGACCTGCCGTAAAATCTTGTCCAGCAACAAATACATCATCTTGAATTGTGTGTTTCTCGTCGCTCTCATTATCCATAGAATCCTCGCTAAAAGGTAGAATATTAGAAGGTTTTGCACTGTACTTCCAGTATCCCCCCTGAAGGAATCCAAGAGAAATATCTGGTCTACTCCTAAAAACCGGAGCTGTGCAAATATCTTTGTCACTAGTTGCCATGTTCTGGAAGTAAAAGAATTATAGATGAATATAATTCGTAATACAGAATAATAGTATAGTATAAGATTAAAATTATAAATATATAAACCATGTTTACCTCTGAGAGATCAAAGTAGTTCTCATTCACATCACAACTCAATGCAGATTGAACAACCTTTGCACAGGCCAACACCACAGAATTATGGTTATCATCAAGACATATCCTGAAAAATCATAGCACAAGGCAAAGCTACTCAGATAGCAAAGGCGTCAAAGCATAACAATACAATCTATTGGCAAAATTTATATCACATGACAGGTCAATAAGGATGCTGCTTCTTTGATGCACTTAGAATTTGGGCTCTAACTCTAAGCCAGTTTAACATGAATACTTTCACAAATGTTTACAAGGATATTTGAAAATATATATATACAAGTATATAATCTACAGAGGAATCGGAATCATAATAATTTCACTATATATATAAACAGGCATTTTAGTCGACTGTTAAGAGTAGTTGAAGAAACCAACAACTTAGGCCTAAAACAAAAATCACCTAAGTGATAACGCGAGCTCTGGTTGAGGACCAAGTGCATAAGTCCAAACAGCCTCCCAGTCAACTGATTTGTTGACTTTGTTGCCCTTTTTTATCATATTTCCAGTTCTGTCTTTCCAAATATAGCACAGTGCCTTGTCAAGAACGGATGAAAGGAGATGCAATCCAAGGGCTCTTTGTCCAGGAATCTAAAAAAATAACATTTTGCAGAAAATATGTTACTAAGTGGAAAATATTATAGATTTTATCTATTATTTTGCACTAATAAATGTGAATCCATCCCAATCGCATCCAATTAAAACATACATCACATAACATACCACACTTCTAGTAAGTTCCAGTGCTTCTTTAATTGTATAACCAGCTGCACCAGGATCTCCCTCAGTTCTCAAATAGTCACGTTCAGCGATATTATCTGCATCATAACAAGAAGAATTGTCATACAAAGAAAATTCAAAATTTATATTTAATTTTATATTCATCTTATTAGCAGTAGCAGAATAATCAGGATACCAATTAATATTCAGCACACACTAACATCTGACGGATATTATTCCTAGCAGAAAATTTTATATTCACGGCTCCAACTTTTTTCTCGTAAATGTTAACATCTGACATGACGTATATAGAACAATAACCAAACAATGTGGTCTATGAACTTGAAATATTAGAAAGCAAAGGAAACCACCAGGAAACCATAGTATAGAGTGCGACGTAATAAATATTCTAACTTCTAGCTTAAAGATAACAAGGGGGCATAATTCACTCGATGCTCAGACAGCCCGTGACCTTGCAAAGTCATTTATCTAAACCTCACAAGGTCACACATATATGCCAACTATTTTTAGTTCATGTGCATGTAGAAGTGTAGACAATTAAAAAATGACCACAGATTGTTGGAAAAATTGAATTGCGTAAGTTGGGGGGGAAAAATGGTTTTATCAAGATAAGGATTTAAACATTAAAAAATACATATTATCAATAGCTGTGTATTTGTTTCCCACATGATCAAAATACCAAATAAAGAAGGACCCATATCTACAATTAAGATTGCATATCATCACCAGCGGAGAATTTATTTAATAGATACCTGAAAGACAAAACAAGGAACATCCTATATATATATATATATATATATATATATATATATATATATATATATATATATATATATACAAGGTTTTAAATCTATATATGCAAGGTTGAAGGTTCTAACGTGTGTCTGCGGTTCCAACACAATTGTCGATATTATCAGAAGTTACAGATATATCTAGCCACAACTAAGATGTGATGCAGTTACAGATGCAAGGATCATACATAGCATTAGTTTGACATTAGAACTCAAAAGCTAGACAAAGAAACCTAAAAAGAATGAATGAAGTCATACCATACACAGGCTCCTGTTCAGTATCGACAACATCCCCAGCCAATGAAAATCGTAACTCTCTAATGGCCTCAACTCTATTGCTCCAAGCATTCCATGAGCTACTACTTGTGGTGGTTGAAGTCTTTCCACTAACATCCTTATCATCCAGCTGTTTTCTTATAGTATGGGAGATGTCATCCTCTGTCTGCAAATGTTTAGCTCCTTGAGTACTCTGAACTTGTTGATTAACAGATTCGGCGACAGCACCCACTTCTGATTTTAAACTATTGGGTTTCTTCAATTTCTCCTTCCCCCTTTTTTGCAATACTTTCAACAACGCAGGACTTATCTTCTCCATTATATCAGCCTTGGCTTCTTCAATCTCCTCAGCTGACATTTGTTGGATCCGAGCTCGATTCTCGGAATCAATTTCACTCTCAAGAGACGTCGACTCTTGTTCATGCATGAAGTAGTTTTTGTTAGACGTGGAACTATGATCAGTCATTCTGTCGGAAAAAATCTTGTCCCGTTCAGCTGCAAATTCTTTTTCTTTCTTGTCATCCTTATTTGAAGTATCTAATTCCATGGAAGTGGCTGAATTGATAAAACCACCATCTGATTTAACTAACTGTGGCTTGGCATCGACTTCCATAGAAGCAAAAACACTATCATCTGAATGAGAATAGATTTTCTTGGATGTATTCTTACCACCTTTTTCATTCTTCTTTCTCCCGGTAGTCGGGCCGTAGCTTGATACATCCTTTTCCAAATCCTTCCCTAAGAAAGATTTATCATCTTGAGTAAACTCTCTCCATCTCCCAAAATCCATACCCTTTGTTTTCTTCCTTTGTACTGGATTAGCAAAGGCAGCAGCTTTCTCAAACCCCATAAAATCTGTGTCATCTTCATCTTCAACGTCATTGTCACCATCATCATTATCATGATCATAACCTCCTTTACTATTAAGTGGACACCAATGCTGTAAAAACACCAAATGCTAAGTATCAGTCCATGAGCTTACCACACATTACACAGCAGACTACATTGACAATAAACTTAAATAACGAGTGTTAGCAGCACACTCTCTCCAACGCTATCTTCGTGATTGGTTGAAATTCACAAAAGAGGTTACCAGAGATAGCGTTAGAGAGTGTCTGTTGAAATTGCTTCATATTATTAGAGAAAACTACCTCTTTTTCCATGTCACTGAATATTTCACTATCAGTTCCTATACTACATATCCTAACATTGTTGCCAGCATTTCTCAACCAAAATAAGTCCATATATAACATAAGCAGAGAGAATTTCATACCCATGTTATACCTTTTAAGCTCAACAAACTTGGGATAACAATACAGTGTTTAATTCTACATAAAATCTATTAAACAAACATGCATCTTTACTTATTGACTACTCTAATAAAATACCAAGAATACAATGAAAATTAACCATGAATACAGTTTTACCTATCTAGCACATACACTTCAGATTGAAGACATGTCTAGTGTCCAACACTTGCACAAAACCAACACAAGTAGTCTAATATGAAGCAAATACGACAAAGCAAATCACAAACATTGTGAGTAGAATTATATATGATGGAGGTATAATTTGTAATTAGAGGACTGGAACTCATATAATCTGAAATGTGAAATACAATGGATGGAGATCTAGCTCCTTGAAGTAATGGAAAATATAAACTATGATGATATTCTTTCACTAGAATATCCCCTTACTGAAATGAGAATGGTTCTCACAGCTCAGTCCCACTTCCTACTCCAAAACCAGTCTGCCCCTCTTTTTCTTCTTCCTCCCTTCAACAGATTCATACCTCTCTCTCCAATGATTCTCTCAATCTTCCCTTCAAATCCTGACCTGCCACGTGTACAGTTAGTTATGCCCATCATCATCTCATCATTCCTTTTGCCTCTCATCATTAGTTGTCCCACATGTCCCCCTTCCTTTCCTTCCATTATACCACTTTGGCCCCTTCATTTATACACGTGTATCAGTGGAGGTCTATCATAGTCACACTCAATCACTTCTATTTCATAAATCATTACACGGTCTCTACTTAAGTAGCACCAACACTTACGATCAAAGGTGTATTCGGTATCCAACATGTGTTGGAGTCTGACACGTGATTACAATCAATTATGTCATTTTTTTCAAATAATTATCGGTGTCAATGTGTCAGTATTGTGAGTATTGTGTATGTCTGGTGTCCGTGCTTCATAAGTCCCTATGTGTGAGTGTTATGTCTAGTGTGTCGACAAATATGAATTCATTATTTTCTAACAACCCTTTTGACTCAAAGTCATTAGAATCATACAATCATCAACTAATTGTTTTATTACATTAATGAAAATATAAAAAGGTTGAAACTTTAAAAGAAAAAGGGTGATGGGGTTACTTACAGGACCATGAGAACGATGACGAGCAACAGGAAAAGGAACAACAGTGGGTTTAGGAAAAGAGTAGTCAGTAGTGGTTTTCTTTTGCGTGCCATTATCATCGATACCCTTTTCAACAATGGTACCAACCAACTGAAATGCAATTTGTTGTTGTTGCTGTTGCTTTATTTGTATTGAGCTTGTGTTTAGTATCTTCACCTTCTTCTTCCCTTCGCCATTTTGTTTCTCCATAACTTTGTTGAAAAAAGTAAGTCATTCAATCACAAAGAATTTCCCGTAAACCCATAAGTATCAGTGTAAAAAATTGAACTTAGAAGCTAGCTCGAAAATGCTGTCTCATGGCATAATTTAATTGTAATAATACAACAAACATGCATCTATCTTGCTGAATATATTAGGTTTACAATTAACACAAATAATTAAAGGAAAAAGAAAACACACAGTATGAACTTCATTTTTTTAACCATGTCATCGGTGTGAAGTATCCATCGGCATTACTTTTGACCGGCTTACCACATTTCGTGGAATCTCCCTTTCCAACCACATATTTTCCATCAAAAAGGTTTGAGACCTTGATTAAGGGTAATGGATTCTCTCAATTGGAAATTGGAATCCTCACAATTTTTTTCATTTGTTGCATCACAAACATCAAATTCAATCTCTCATTTCTTTATAATTTAATTTCTCATTTTCTCTCTCATATTTGACAGTTAAGATGCAACAATGAAAAAAATCCAATTGAAATAAATAATAGAATAGAACCCATTATCTTCAACAAAGAAACCCATTCATAACAAATAAAAAAAAAAAAGTAGCTAAAAGCTCAATATAAGCTTAAAATTTCAAAACAAAGCTTGTTTCTTCATAACAACAAAAACATGAATTAAAGAGGTAAAGAAAAATAAAGTGTGTGCAAGGACTCACCGTATTCTAAGTTGGAACAGTTGCGAAAATCAGTTGAAAAATTTGTAGGGTTTAGAATGAGGTTTAGTGTCTGTTTGGACTCACCGTATTCTAAGTTGCGAAAGTTGGCTTGGGTTGGGTTGGAAGGGACACGCACACAATATGGGTGTAAATCTTATTTTCCCAACTTTTGTTTATTGAAAAGTTTGGGTTGGTTTTTTTTTTTTTTTTTTAAAGAAGAAAGTCAGGGGTATTTAATCATTTTACATTCAAAATTAATTTTGATTTAAACTATTCAAACAACATCAACTCAAAAGAATGACTTTTAAAAAAGTGTATCCAAACATAAATCAATTCACATTCAACTCACTTTTAATTAAAATCAATTCTCTCAAACTCAATTCTATCAGAATCAATTCTCACCGCCGTCATACCAAACACGCACTTAAGGAGGCAGAGATGGAATAGAGAGACAACGTTTGCGAAATCGATTTCTCAGAAACACCCCTTTTTTTCTCTCAATCAAAATCTACTAGAAATAACTGTTGGATTAATCTAACGACCGATAAAAAAGAAAAAAATAAATTAGATGACAGATGAAGCGAAAATTCTCAGTTCTAAAAAATAACTTTGAAGCAACATAAAATTGACTCACCGTTGAATGTTGCGGCGGTGATGGAAGGAGGAGATCAGGTTTTTGAGTTTGGATGGGTGAAGTTGTGCTCGTCGTCATTTTCTTCGCAGCGCGGAGGAATTCATTTGAATTTTGAATTGGTTTGTGAGCCACAGTGGCGATTGAGTCAGGAACAAGTGGGTTATTGAGTGGGTGACTCGGTTCGAGAGTGCTTGAAGAGGTTTGATCATGAGTGAGTCACTTGGACTCGTTGCAATGTTTTTTCTCACCCAAGTTTACTCTCTCTCTCTCTCTTTGTGCTATCTCAGCCGTTTGATTAAAAACCGGAGAGATGGCAAGCAATAGGGGATCCAAGGCCCCGTTTGGATAACCAGCTTATATAGATGCTTACTTACATCATAAACTCTTATACTTGATAAGCTATTTATGTTTGGACATGTACAGTAAAAAGTACTTACATAAATTGAAGTGTTTGGATGTAAGTACTTATCAAAATTTTAAATATTTTTAATTTAACAAAAAAATCAAAGAATCGAACCATAATTATCAAGATTTTTTTTGATAAAATTAATCAAGATGTAAAAAACAATACTATAATATATCAGTTATAATTATAATTATATTATATTATATATATATATATATATATATATATATATATATAGTATAATCTATATTCGTCCTTAAAAAAATCAATATTCATATAAGACAAATTAACAATAGAGGTGTAAATAAATAGTCTAAACATCAACATACACAAGTATAATAATATATGATAAGCTTTCTTTAAAAAAAAAAGTATAATAATATAAATATAATAGTAAGAAATAATCACGTATGTAAAAGTTTAATAGTCTTACACCATTGTTGAAAAAATCTTTATAAATAATAGTTAAAAACAAAAATAAAATAAAATAAACCTATTAGTGTGTTACCAAAAAAGACAAGTTAAGTTTGTTTTTTTTCATTTAGTTTGATTTTGTTACTAACAAAAAAATAATAAAAATCTTCCTTCAAAAAAATAATAATAAAAATCTTTGTTACGTGTGTTACTTTAGTTAGACTAGTATATAGCAATTTTGTTACTCATGTACCGCTAAAGATAACTAACATTATAATTAAAATATATGTTTTGAAAAAGTGGATCTAGAGAGAATCGGAGGAGGTTACATAAATTCATAAGTTCCTTGTTAAGCCGGAGGGTAAGTTGAAAATTTAGGCTTATTAAAATATGACATAAGCAGCTTATGAAACTATGATAAGTTATTTTTATTTATTTACCCAAACACCTTTAAAAAGGCTTATGGGAGTAGATAAGCCCACATAAGCTCAAAATAAGTCAATCCAAACGGGGCCCAAATCCGAAATCTACTAGCAATACAATCCTTTTTTTTTTTTTTTGAAAGAGCAATGTTGTTGAGTATTATACCTTTCCCATTGAGTAATACCTCAAATTCGTCCTTGAATTATCACCAATCAGCCAAATTTGTCCCTAAATTTTGCGAAATATCTATTTAGTCCCCGAATTTACAAAATGTCAATCAAATCAGTCCCTCCGTTAAGTTGGTCTGTTAACGGAGGTGACGTGTACCGTTAACCTCTTACAAGGCTTACCACGTCAGATGTCACGCAAGCAGAGACCAAATTGATTGATTTACAAAAAATTGTCAAGGACCAAATTGATTGATTTTCAGAAAATTACCAAGGACCAAATTGATTGATTTTTAGAAATTGCAAAATTTCCAACGACTTTTTCTCCTCTTTCTCATTAACTGCTCTTTCCTCCAGAAATATATAAATTTGGAACCCTAATGTTATAATTTGTCACCAAGAGTTTAAAATCCCCAAAATTTCTTCCATGAATTGATGCCAAAGTTCTTCTCCAATTCAAAAAACTTAAAACCCTAATTTTTTGATTCAATTTGAAATTCAAAAATCAGTGGTCATTGTTGAAGATCTAGTGTTTAGAAATGATGGGTGGTGGGTGTATGGGTAAAAACAGCTACAACAGTCGGTTTTCATCTTCAAGCTCTATTTACAATGATGATGTGAGAGAGCTTTAATGTTGGTGTCCTAGAATTTTTGTTGTAAGAAAAGTCAATAACCCAGGAAGGCCTTTCTATGTTTGCCCTCCGCCAAAAGTTTGGTTAACAATGGTTATGTGATGTGTGAATGGTTTGTTTAAATAATACTGATTTTGTCTTTTGATTGTATATGAAGATGGTGAAAACTGTAAAAAAATTTGTATGGGTTGATGAAACTGAAGAACTAGGTTATTTTAAAAACAATGGTGTTGGTCATGGAAGAAATGCAAGGTTGATGGAGAAGCCAAAGGATAGTTCAGAGAAGAGGTTTGGAGGGCAAGGTTGATGGATAAAGTTGATTGTGTAGGAAGTGAGCTTAGGTTGATTAAGATATTGATAGGAGTAATTTGTTTGATTGAGTTGTTTAAAATGTTATTGTATTGTGCCAAGTCTGTGTAATGTTGTAATGAAAAGAGGTTGTCAATGAATGAATCCAACCCTTCTGTCAAAAAATTTCAATCAAATTGGTCCTTCTATTGTATGTCTATCCATCATATCGATCCCCAAATTAGTGAAAATACCATCAAATAAGTCCTTGAATTTTCACAACATAAATCACTTTAATCCTTGGTGCATGCATTTGCTGAACAAAGTAAAAAGTAAAAGACAGACACTTTGATTGTAAAAAGACAGACATTTGCATACCATCATAAGTCATACATTTGATGTTCATAAGTCATTACATAGCCAAAAATATAACATTACATAGCCATCAAGTCATTTGATGTTCTTAAGTCATTACATATCCAAAAAAGCATAAAATAAACAAGTCCAAAAAGCATTAATGAAACTAGTCCAAAAACATAATTTAAACAAGCATAACTGCTTTGAAAATCCTGGAGTTGGGATAAACTCTAGGGTTGTGTAGAAGTGGATGGCCCGTAATATGGATTTGGAACTCTAATAACTCCAGGAGCAGTTGGATTTTGTGGAGCAGGACCCCTTAGTGGTGTTTGTTTATACCTATCATTTGAAATCACTGGTCATCTCATGCCATATTTCCTTGTACTCATTCCCTGAAATAAAATCAATCAAATCATACCTTAAATTATAACACTATCCATCAAATCAGTCCTTAAATTATCACAATAAGTATCAAATCGATCCTTATCATAGATGGGTATACTTGGAAACACGGAAAAATGACACTGAAAAGTTAAATCTCGAATTTTTACCATTTCCATCAAATTAGTCCTTGTACACGTGGCTGCCTTGTTGACACGTGTACATGACAACACAACATGCAAGAAGACACATCATCACCACTAACGGAGCTTTTGGATGGAGGGACCATTTTGATGGACGTCTGTAAAATTCAGGGACTAAATAGATATTTCGCAAAATTCAGGGACGAATTTGGCTGATTGGTGAAAATTCAAGGACGAATTTGAGGTATTTCTCATTTCTCATTCTATCACCTTCCGCATGCAATTTTATTACGAAAATGCCACACTAAACTTTTCAAATTTTAGAATTCGAATTGAGTTTTTTCTTTGTTATGTGGTGAAAAAAAAAAGAGATTTTACCAATTTAGATTTTATAATTCGTAAACCTCCAAAAATAAGGCTCTTGCTTTTTTAGATTATAGAAACTGAACATCCCTTTTTTTTTTTAAGGAAGAAACTGAACATTCCCTGGATACCATTTTTCAGGGGAAAAACAGCAAATTAGATAATATGAACCGTATGAGCATAAATTATGAGTGTGTTTGTAGCATGGATAAACAGTTTAAGGACCATATTAATTTTCCTACACTCTTCTGTTTTAGGTCATTGTTAGATGTTCTTAGTGAAAAATCTGGTTTTCAGGATATTTTATCATATTGCTCCAAAACATCCCCAGCAAATCAGAAAGAAAGAAAAAAAAAATCAAGGATCAAGACTCCCCTAGAAGGGACTTCTTACGGGACTCTTCCTCTCAAAATCCAAAATTTCACCGTTTAGACCCATTTTACATTTTTTATTTTTATTTTTCATATACTTAGAAAAATCCAAAAAAATTTGAATTAGTTTTATTTGATTTTTAGAATTTTTTGTGGTATTTTTATATTTTTATGGTTTTATTTGACAGGTTTTTATCATTTTTTTACTAATCTGTCCGGTGAGAATGGATGAGTGGCAACAGTGGTGAGTAATGCTCTGATGTGACAATAATTGCTTCCGGCACGGCGGTGGTAAGTCTTCGTGGTGAAACAAAAGGTGTATGCAGGCACGTTAGCACTCCAACGCTCAAGTTAGTAATGGAATTGAGAAAGAGTGTGTAGAAAGTGTTGTGAAAAGTGATGTGTACCTTGAGGGTGAAGCAAATTCACCCTTATATAGGCGCACGTTGGTCATTGTCGCGTCATTTTTTGGAGATCAAGGCTATTTGATTAGCTTTGACTCATTATTTTTATTCACGACTTGAACTTTTAATTTTTTTTAAGGGAAGTGGGAAAAAAGTTCAAATTACCCATTTGAAAGAGATTAGGGTTCGGGGGTTAGTTATATTTAGAGAAGGTATTAGCACCCTAAATATTCGTAGTACTCTACGAGAACCTTTTGATTTTATTCAATTGTTTTGTGCTATAACTTAGTTTTTTGAGGAAAAGGAGAATGATGAATAAAGAAAATAAAGAAGCCTATTATCTACATTTTTTATTGATTTGGAAGGACAAAGTCCTTTGCCTACGTACCTGTGAGGGATCAAAACCTCGTAGTTCAGGGTAAAAATTACCGTTTGATTGGTTGTGTATTTTTTATTTGTTTTTTTAAGGGTTTAAAGTGAAAAGCCAAATGGCAAAATAAGCTTGTTTGTGTTTTTAATTATTGAAGAAAATTATTCGAAATATGATTAAGTTGATTTAGAATTTGATTAAGGAAATACAGTAAAAAAAGGATCACTTGGTTGTCAAACCAAGGTTTATTATGAAAGAATAATTTTGTGATTCTGACTATTTGCATGTTTTTGTTTTTTTTTTATTGTGCTTGACAAGAGTTTCATCTTGCTCCTACGTATCTCCAGGTGCGATGGAGAAATCAAAGCCACGTAGTTCTGGGTTATAAGGTTGAGGTCGAGGGAGACAAGCTCAAGCTCTCAGTTATGATGTTGAGGTCGAGGATGACAGGCTCAAACTCAGGGTTATAAAGCTGAGGTTGAGAAAGACAAGCTCAAGCTCTCAGTTATAATGTTGAGGTCGAGGATGACAGGCTCGAGCTCAACATACAAAAAAACGGAAAGAAAAGAGAGAGAGAGAGAGAGAGAGAGAGAGAGAGAGAGAGAGAGAGAGAGAGAGGGAGGGAGAGAGAGGGGGAGCTGTTTAGTTTTTGGTGGTGGTGATGTAGTGATTTTTGTTTTGTGGGAGAATAGGAGGAAAAAGATAAGAAAATGGGTTGTTTAGTTTTTGGTGGTGGTGATGTAGTGATTTTTGTTGATTTGTGGTGGTTTTGTGTGGTTGTATTGATTTGTATTGTTGATGATAAAAATGAAAAATGCTAAGACTTAAAAAGATTATAGTGTTGTTTCTTCCTCTCCTCAAGCTTCCTTTCTCTAAACAAGAACTCCTCCCTTTTGAATGACAAGTTCTATCTCTATTTATAGGTGAAATGAGACTTGGAGCTTAAGTTTTAGTATGGTTGTTTTTTGAAGCTTGGGAACTAAGTCACAATTTGTTGGATGCAAGTTATCATGTGATGTCATCTTGGTGATGTCACTTTGATGATATCACCTTGATGATGTCACCTTATTTCATGTTTCTTTTATTCTTCTTTTTATTTATGATTTTTTTGGAGGAAATTAAATATGATGGAAAACAATTAAACAAATTAACATGTATTTTTTTTGTGAATTTTGGGATACATAGAATAAAATGAAAGGACATAATAAAAAAAAAATAACAATAAAAAGACTAGAATAAATAAATAAAAGTGGGCTTGAAAGTGAAAAAGTTATCTTTAAAATAGCTCTCTGCCGAAATTTTGTCTGAAACGACGAAAACTTATCAACTTTAAAAGACTACTAAAACGAGAAAATAAAAGTGAAACGTTGAAAAATAAACAGATAAAATGTTGGTAAAAAGTTGAGATTTTAATGGATAAAAGTTGCGGAATAAACGAGTAAAATGTTTGCAAAATAAACAGATAATATGCTGAGACATAAACTGGTAAAATTTTGGGAAGTGAAAAGATAAAATGTTGGGAAATAAAATTTAAATTGTTGAGAACATAACTGGGTAAAATGGGTTTAAAAGACGAGTAAAAAGAAAGTAACCGGTCCAAAAATGGGGTATGACAGTCATAACCGTCTTTGGGTTATGCGGCATGTGATCAGGGACGGGGGAGGACACATGTAGCGTGATCCTCGCATGGAGTCGTGCTTTTGTGTGGCTTGGTGCACTTAAGCTGGCATGCTCCTTCAGATGTGGAGCCTTAAGGTGGCGTAAGTTGTGCCACGTGCTGACGTGTGATTGGTCTTCTGACTGGTCCAGAACAGTTGCTCCCAAGTCGTTGTTGTCTTGAAGGCACAATGGTTTTAGCTGTAGAGGAAGCTTTCGACGTGGCGCCCACGGTAGTTTGGCCTCGATGGCATTCGATGTGTTGATGTCTTCGAGGCGCCCTGGCTTTTGGTCTTGTGAGACTTAGGTTGACGACACCTAAGATATTTAGTTGGAAGCTTTTTATTCCATCCGCAAGATGGTGGCACCCGAAGGTGAGTTAGTGGGAGCAGTTGGCATTTAATGCCTTTAGCTGAAACACTTTTTCCTGATGGGATAATGGTTATTTAATGCCTATGCTGGGGATGACACCTTTGAAATTGAAATTGATTAGTGACATCACTTGAACAGCTATGTTGGGGATGACACCTTTGAAATTGACTTGATTAGTGACATCACTCGAACAGCTACGCTGGGGATGACACCCTTGAAATTGACTTGATTTGATTAATGACATCACTTGAACAGCTAAGCTGGGGATGGCACTGTTTAAAATTAATTTGATTAGTGACATCACTTGAACAACTATGCTGGGGATGACACTTTTGAAATTCACTTGATTAGTGACATCACTTGAACAACTATGTTGGGGATGACACCTTTTGAAATTGACTTGATTAGTGACATCACTCGAACATCTATGTTGGGGATGACACTTTTGAAATTGACTTGATTTGATTAGTGACATCACTTGAACAGCTACGCTGGGGATGACACTTTTGGAATTGACTTGATTAGTGACATCACTTGAACAGCTACGCTGGGGATGACACCATTGAAATAAAAGACAATCGCCAACTGTTCATTTATAGAACTTGCCGCTTGGCACAATGATAAGTGAGGACCGGACTGAAGGGACAAAACAAAGTTCTGGATGACAAACACAACCATGCATGAATGCTATTGTTATATGCTGTGTATGAATGGAAGTATGAATATGTGAAAGTTTTAATGTATGAATGTATGATTGTATGAATGAATGTATGAGTGTATATAATGGATTGTGACAGGTGAAAAACGAGACAAGACAAGTAAGATGGGAGGCGGACTGACATCGCAGTACAACCACTCGGCACACTCCATTGGAGATGACAACCTTAGGGATAGTTCGAGCCATTTGATACGGTAAGCCTGGTGCAAGGTAGCAACTGGTGTCTCCTGGGGATAAAGCCCATTGCTGACTAGAGAAAATTAGGAGAAGTCGTCATTTGTAGACCGGCATAGAGCATTCCTCCATTGGTATGTTTCAGCAGCTGTTGCTTTTTCTTTTTGCTATCATTTTGAAGTCGTCATTTCTGTCGGGACCGCCTTTCGGGTTTTCAGTCCACCGGGACGCTCTCTATTGCCTAAGTCGTCCTTTCATGTTTTCAACTTAGCGAGCTTTTTTCTCTATTTTTTGTAGAAATCTCCCCGTAGTGTTTAGCCATGCTTATCCTGTAGAGATTAACTATTCTCGGGACGGATGATGATGTACACTTCTCCTACCCACGAGTTCAAAAAAATATGCTTGTTGTTTATGCTCTTTAAAGATATGTAAAAAAACGTTTTAAGAATTTTGCTTCAAAACATTACCATCAAAGACAGAAGAAATTTTGTGAATTGGACAAATGAGAAATACAAATAAATGGGCACAAGCTCAAATTCAATTTAATGGGTGGTAGCCTGTCAAAGGCATGGCCCCATAGATCTTTACAAAATTTTGAAAAATGGTAGATAATATTGAGAGGGTACATTGAACTTTAATAACCACTATTCTCTCTAACAACTTTGAGTTTCATTGTGTGAATGCTTTAGAATTGGAAGTTCTTTGACAGCTTTGGTGCCCCAGGTGGATTGTGCTCGACCGGATGCAATTACCTTGTCTTTAATCCTTAACTTTTGCATAGACCGCCCTTTCGGTTTTTCAGCCTATCAGGATAATTATTTTCTGTTTAATGTCTCTAATTTTTGCCTGGACCGCCCTTTCGGGTTTTCAGTCCACCGAGACGCTCCTTTTTGCCTAAGCCGTCTTTTCAGGTTTTCGACTTACCAAGTTGTTCTTTTATTTTTAGGCAAAGTATTTTTTGACTGCATCTGTGTTCACCGGTCGCGGAAGTTCATCACCATCCATAGTTGTAAGAGTCATTGCACCGCCATAAAAAGCTCTTTTGACGACGTACGAGCGTTCATAGTTAGGCGTCCACTTGCCCCTAGAGTCATGTTGGAAAGGTTGGATCTTCTTGAGCACAAGGTCTCCTTCTCGAAATTCATGGGGATGAACTTTCTTGTCAAAAGCTTGTTTCATCCTTTTTTGATATAGTTGACCATGACACAAAGCGGACATGCGTTTCTCTTCAATCAAGTTTAATTGGTCAAACCTGTTCTGACACCATTCAGCCTCTGATAACTCAGCCTCCATCAAGACCCTTATTGATGGAATCTCAACTTTCTTTTGCAGGGAGAATAACGTTAGCTAAAAGTGTTATAGAGGCAGTTCCTATCTATCCTATGATGAAAACTTCAATTCCTAAATCCATTTTAGAAGATATTCAGAAGTTGCAGAGGAAATTTATTTGGGGGAGAAAGTGGAACGGAGCGCAAGTATCATGTTGTTGGCTGGGATATGATTACGAGGCCAAAAGATATGGGAGGACTTGCCTTAAGAAGATTAAGCATCATGAATAAAGCTTGTATTCTCAAGTTAGGTTGGAAGATGCAAACTGGTGATCAAGATTTTTGGTGCAAAGTTCTGCGCGGAAAGTATCAGCGGAGTGAAGATGTTACATGTGGATTCAGCGGTGGTGGTCAGGATTCTCAACTCTGGAGGATACGACACTCCAGATGGAAGGTCTTTAGTGATGAAGATTCGAAAGATGTTGGATATGGATTGCGAAGTGGTTGTTAATCATATTTATCGGGAGGCAAATCATTGTGCTGATGCATTAGGTAATATCGGAGGCTCCTTGGATGCCAATCTTGTGTTGTTTGATGCAGTGTCCGCCGCAGTTTAGCCATTTGTTGGCAGCCGATGTTTTGGGGATTACCATTCCTCGTTTAGTTCCTTTGTAGTTTTCCTTTCATGGGGTTCAACCCTCTTTGTAATTAAAAAAATATATTACATCGAAAGTTGAGTAGGCAATTCCTCAAAAATTTAAAAATTGTCATTTTCAACAAAAAAAACTTTCATTTTCCTTTTTTCGAGGGATAAAAAAAAAGGTTAAATATGTTTTTGGTCCCTATAAATATACCAACTTTTTGTTTTAGTCCCTCTAAAAATTTCCTTCAACTTTTAGTCCCTATAAAATTTTCAATCACTACTTTTAGTCCCTATTTTGAAGTTAATTTTTGTATTTTTTAATGAAATTATGCAGAAATGTGTAGTATATTATAAAATAATATCTCAAAAAAAAATAGAATTTTTTAACAAAACATAAATTTAATAAAAAAAATAGAATTTTTTAACAAAACATAAATTTAATATGAATTTTTAACCGTCAAAGATATAAAAATTCATATTAAATTCATGTTTGGTTAAAAAATTCTAATTTTTTTTGGGAGAGATTCAGATAATATTATGAATTTTTCTGCAAAATTTTATTCAAAAATATGAATTCTACATATGATTTTACTTTAAAAGAGGGATCAAAAATGAAGATGAAAAATTTTATAGGGAGTAAAAGTTGAAGGAAAATTTTAGAGGAACTAAAACGAAAAGTAGACATATTTATAAGGACCAAAAACATATTTAACTCAAAAAAAGACAAAAAATGAGAAACTTAAAAAGTTGATGTAATTTTGTTGAATTAAATATTATAAAAGTCAAAATGATGTAATTTAGATGTTATATTGATGAATTGAAGATGTAATTTATGTTTTTAAATAGTCAACTAAGACTTTTGGTATCATAAATACATAAAAGATGAAGTTTGACCCAACATTGATTCATTTTCCAGCATGGTACTAGCTGATCTTGACCACATGTAGATATGGTTCTGTAATTTGACTGATTAGATTTGTGTGTTTAGTTCATATTGATAATTACTAGTATAAGGAAGATGTTATACATAAATCTTTAATTTTAGAAGTAGCACTGTGTAATTAGGTCTCTGGGTGGGGAGCAATTCTTCCATAGTCACAAACATAAATAAATAGTATTTGGTCACACACACATAAAAATGTCATTTCTTGAAATACTAAATTATTTTTATTATCATTTTTTTTTTTCATTATTTAAAAATATTTTGTAATGTGTGTGTGCCTAAACACTATGCATTTATGTTTGTGACTATAATAGAATTTCTCCTCTGGGTGGGTCTGAGCTCTGACAATAGGAAAGAAAATGATGTATCCTTCGATCTTTACCCCATCAGTTGGCTAGATGTACGTATTTGATGGCTAAGCTAAGGATGATAAAGTTTGTGCTTATGTTCTTTTATTTAATAAAAAACTCATTTGAATAGGATTGTATTTATGGGTTTGATTTTTTAAAAAACCCAATCAACCATTTCCAAAATGTTAACAACTTACTTGAATTTTGCATCAAAAAAAAAACTTACTTGAATTACTAGTCTTCTGTCTATTGCATGTGTTTTGTTTATCCGGATCATGTGCCATACGCCACATTGACATGGTTGGAGCACTGATGGCTAGGGGTGGGCAAAAAGAACCATGAACCGAACCAAACTAAAAGTAACCGAACCATTATAATGGTTCACGAACTGAACCGTTAATTTATTAACAGTTCTTGAACCATAACCGAACCGTTTGAACCGAACCAAACCACTTGAACTGTTTTTTTTTTTTTAAGGAAACCACTTGAACTCTTTGTTGGATCTTTCCAAAAAAACAACTTATTTAAAATAGCTTATTTTAAAAAACAACTTATTCAAAACAGCTTATTTTATGAAAACAACTTATTTTAAAAAAAAAACTTATTCAAAACAGCTTATTTGAAAACAGCTTATCCAAAACAGCTAATTTTATGCAAAATAGCTTATTTTAAAAAACAACTTATTCAAAAAAGCTTATTTTATGCAAAATACCTTATTTAAAAAAACAACTTATTTAAAAAAAACAGCTTATTCAAAACAGCTTATTTGAAAAACAACTTATTTTACAAAAACAACTTATTTTATGAAAAACACCTTATTTTAAAAACAGCTTATTTTCAAAAAACAACTTATTCAAAACATAAAATAAGTTGTTTTAAAATAAGCTGTTTTTTTAAAATAAGTTGTTTTCATAAAATAAGCTGTTTGAATAAGCTGTTTTATAAAATAAGGTGTTTTGCATAAAATAAGCTATTTTAAATAAGCTATTTTTTAAAATAAGTTGTTTTGCATAAAATAAGCTGTTTTGAATAAGTTGTTTTGCATAATATAAGCTGTTTTGATTTAAGTTATTTTTAAAAAGAGATCGTAACAAGCTATTTTTAATAAAATAAGCTTTTTAGAATAAGCTTTTTTCATAAAAAAAGTTCTTTTGAGTAAGCTGTTTTCAAAAATAAGTTGTTTTTCATAAAATAAGTTGTTTTTTAAAATAAGGTGTTTTGCATAAAATAAGTTGTTTTTCATAAAATAAGCTTTATTTCTTGTAATAGTTTTATTTGGAAGGATGTTGACCCTATTAACTTATGCAAGTATGATGTATTGAGAGTAACTAATGAATGATTGTGCATCTTTATACTTCAAACTGAAGTTGATTTTATTGTTACTTAATGATTAAGCTCTTGTGAATTATGTGTTCTTATGTTGATGTCAATTATACAAAAGATATACTTCTATTGCATTTTTTGAAATTTATCAATCGATTGCAATTTAGGGGTGTTCAAATCCAAACCGATCTAAAACCAAAAACCACAAAAGCTGAATATTTTCGGATCATTTTTTCAAATCTGAAGCGAATCGAACCGCGAAAGTAAATATTAATACTTATTTATTTAATATTATATATTACATTAATTTAATCTATATTATTATTACTTCATATCTTTCAAAAAAAATAATCGATAATAATTTTCATACTGAATTTTTTATTTCTTAGTATATTTTTCATTAAACCTATTATTTTACCGTGTTTGTGTAATAATAATATTAATAAAAAAATTATATTCTTAAAAAAAAAGTAAATAAAAAAATATTTTGTATTTTGGATATAAAAAAGGATAAAAAAACACAATTAAATTCGCAAAAGGATAAAAAAAAATACATTTCGGTTCAAAATATTGGTTTTGTTTCGGTTCGGTTCATACGTAAGAAAATGGTTAATCGAACCAAACTTTGGTTTAGTTCGGTTAACTCCAAATCTGTAACGGTTCGGTTCGGTTTTCCTGATCCATTTCAAAATTTCAGTTCGGTTCGGTTCGGTTTTTTAAGTTAACCGAACCCTACCCACCCCTAGTGATGGCTATTTGATTAAGATAGGATGCTTTAGTTCAGTATTTGGAATTTTAAAGTAAAAATAAATTTGCATTTTACTGGACTAACAAATATTAATTAAACAAGAAATCTTAATTAAACGGTCACTTATGTTTTGATTAGGTCAATGCAGATTTTTTTTTTTTTTTGTGGTGGCTGAGATTTGAACCTCGAACCGTGTATATTTTAAATGCAAGATAACTCGTTAGGTATTTAGGTGAATATTCTCTTGTAATTATTTTAAATGCAACAAACTAATTCTATGAACATTGATTCCCACATTTTTATTTCAGATATCAAATAATTTTTATTTTAACATATAAACTCGAATCAAAAAATTTACTTAATATATTTGCTACATAAACGGACAAAATGCATAGTAGATTAAACCATTTATTATTCAAAAAAATTCTTAATACACGAGATACAATGAATTCATCTATTTATCATTGCAGCAAACACAAGTGTCTCTGCCATTACAATTAGGATTTTTAGTTCCAGCTGTGCCATATTTTTCTAAACATTTACGTTGGCAATCACTATTTTCACAATACAAAATGCGGATAAATTTAGCATTGTTTGGGTCGCATATAGGCTCCGCTGCTGTTGTCACACCTTCATAGGACAAACAAAGAACAATCGTAAATATTATACTCACTCACCATATTTGCAATATGTAGATAATAGAATTAATATGTGTTTCACAAATAGAATTAATCAATAGACCGTCAAAAAAAAAAATAGAATTAATCAATATGTGTGATTAATAAATATAATGAAGCTTGTTTTAAAATGATCCATATGATTGTCAGTTTGCTAAATCTCCATACAAAAAGAAAAGTTTGGTAATCAAAATATTTACATCAAAATCACAACATTAAGACTTACATTAAAATGCATGTACTAAGTATGAATAAAGAAGAATAATAATATGCAACAGAAGAGAAGAAACTCACTGTTGGATGAGCTAATTAGGAGAGACAAAAAGAAAATTATCAAAAGAGAAAGCTTCATTATCAAAGATTTTTTTAACGCACTACTCCTGTTGGTATTGCTTAATTATAAGAGGTAATAAAAATGATACTGTATTGAGTTGATTTTTACAATAGTAGAGAACATACATTTATAGTAAAAGAGGCAATAAAAGGAAATAATGTTGAGTAAATATTTGGTCGTATGATTTGGTATAACAGCTGATTTAAAAGAAATGCAATCAAGTGCAGATACGGAACTTGAATGCATACGGTAAATGCAATCAATGGGAGATATTTATTTTATTTTATCTAATCAATTTGGGTGGCATGTTGTTTGTTTTCCTAATGTGAATGGGGGGCTAGGTCTTATGGAACCCCACTCATCTTTGAATCTCAATTCTAATTTAAAAGATCTCTGGTGCTGAGTGTTTTTTATTTTTTATTTTTATTTTTTATAAGCTAAGAGAAAAGATAGGCATTAAGAGGCAACAACAACGACAATTTAACAAGATTGACACCGCGCGAAACCTCCACCATCTGCTGCCAAACTAAAAAAATATTGATAAAAAAAGAGAAAAAATATATATGAGAGGGGGACAAGACTCGGAAACCGGAAGAAAAGAAAAAGCAGAAAACAAAGAAAAAAAAGTCTATGCAGGCTAAGAGACTAGGGGAATATGTAGTTAGGCAGACCACACCGATCACGAAAGAAATCCAAAAGCGGCGTTGTAGGTAAAGCATGCAACCAGACCGAGTCTGAACGGAGTGTCCCATATTAGCTAATCTATCAGCGCAATAGTTACCTTCGTGGTAGATATGAGAAGAGATGACGTGAACACCGAGGGAACAAGCATTATGCCATCTATTCTGAGCGTGATCAGAACCAAAGAAGCGTTTCTAAAAACCATTAGACCACACGAGTCTCTATCGAGCCAAATATTCATCCACCCATTGTGAGTAGAATATTCAATGGCAAAGATGAATCCAATGATCTCAGAGTGAAAAATAGATGCATTACCAATGATACAAGAAAATGGCCCAAGAAATGTGCCTAGATGATCGCGGAATAATCCACCACAAGCAGCGTGCGCACCAACGACCGAGCCATCTGTATTAACCTTAACCCAAGGGGAAGTAGCAACCTTCCACAAAACAGTAATAATCTCCTTGATCTGCCAATTATTGGGGGAGACCGAGAAAGAGTCAAGGAAGTTATCATCCAAAACCAAACACCACCCAGCCAAGGCGTTGCCGCTCATAGCATCCAAAGAATGAATGTGAACCTTTTCCGCGTGAAGAGAGGCCGTGGTTGAAGAGAACCGAATAGCGTTTCGGCAATTTAAATAGAATGTAAAGTGTGAATAACTGCAGCCAGAAACATATCAGACACTTGCGAGGAGCAACGAGGAGGGATACAAGAAAGAGTAGAATGCACCGATGTAAGGTCTAACACACAATTAAGCTTAACACCAAGCCAGATCCAAATTTGCTTCGCAAAAGGACACTGAAGGAACAAGTGTCGCATATAGATAATAGATGGGTTTAAAAAAATGAAGGTTTTTTAAAATATTAAACAGTTTTGCTGTACAATCTAAAAAAATGAAGGTGTTTTATTTTGGGCCAACATAAACTTAATAAGTAATTTCTTCAGTGGACATAGCAGTCAAAACGTTTAAAGTTGTTTTTTTTTTGGATTTTCAGACTGTTGTATTTGGATTTCCAAATTCTTTTTGAAAAAGAATATCTACCGAAGTTGTTACTAGGTTGAGTCACGACCAGGTTACTCTCCTTAAGACGTTTCATGGCACTGCCCAAAGTTGTGCAAGACAGACTATCAATCACGCCGCCTCCAGGATAAAACAAGCCCAACTACAACTGTGCGGTTAACTATTGCACTGTAGAAAACTGTTCGAGATTTACACCCTCAGATATGGTACTAAGACAACTCTTTAATAACGAAACCACTTTAATATGGTATTGTTACCACTATTTTAACTTTAAGTTCTCCAAACTATCAATATGGTACTACGACCACTCAAATATGATAATACCACCCTTTCGACTTTTTAATTTCTTCTCAAATAAATAAATATAGAAAGAATATTTATATACTGTTAAGATCATTCTTAATTCCGACGGGACATTATTTTTCAAAAAGGGACTATGATCTTAAAAGTACTCTTTATTTTGAAGGGACATACATTATCGAAGAGACTATGTTTGTAACACCCCGTTTTCCCAACATAAAAATTTCTTTAAAAAGAATAGCATGCATCAGAGTAAACACGTAAACAGGGCATCACATATCTTAAAACATCTCATGTTAATGATTAAATAAACATTAAATCTTCATAAAATATCGCAGCGGAATCATCATATAAAATAAACATCTCAAAGGTCTTTGGCACGCAGGCCTCATCAACATCTTATTATCAAAGTCTTCAAGTTAAACATAAGCATGTAAAATAACATAATACGCAAGGAATAGAGAAGATATAAGCAAGGTTTCCCCATCCCGTTACGTATCAGAGCACCTAGACTCAACTGCAGAAATCCTCACACGTCTGCACCTAATCTTGGTTACCTGCACTTGCCCACGAGGCGGCAATTCCAGTAGAAGGGGTGAGATTCACAAATAATTATATTAAACATGTAATTAAATAATCACAATTCAACAACCAAACATAATTCATCATATCACAGATAAACATCTAGCATTTAGAACATCAACATAAACAACACATCATTTAGCAGCGTCATAATCAACATCATAAACATCTTAGTAAACATCTTAGACGACACGACTCGACATCATCACTTGACTATGCAACCCTACGTCTTATATGCATGTGGTACCAATCCAGGGCATGAGCCCTCGTCGCTATGAGCATAAATATACTCCAAGGCATAAGCCTTCGTCGCTGGTGAGCAAAGCTCCAGGGCATAAGCCCTCGTCGCTGGTGAGTAAAAACTCCAGGGCATAAGCCCCCATCATAGAATGAGTATGCATGAGACTCGACACTTTTAACTTAAACAAGTTAACCTCTTAAACGTCGCAAAACATCTTAATCATCAATGACTGACACATGCAGCAACTATACATACATAGACAGCAAGTACTTCATAAAGTATAACATTAATATGGCAAACATCGCATGTAATTCAAGCATTCATCACTTATTCAATTCATATATCACACATAGGCTTCATAAAATCATCATAAACAGTCTCAATCATCATGTATCATCATTACAGATTTTATTAGACATCATTAAAAGTCCCAGAAGCTACCCAAGGATCATCTCTCATGGTTCTATGCGAAACAGTTCGCAAACAGCACAAGGTTCTGGGTTCTGACTTAACTCGCTATGGCGAGTGGGAAAGCTCGCCTCGCGAGTAACTTAGGCCTTGCTCGCTATGGCGAGTTGGAGTGCTCGCCTCGCGAGCTCTAGGGTAATGCTCGCTAT
The DNA here is from genome assembly GCA_958299785.1 of Medicago lupulina. NCBI lineage: Eukaryota > Viridiplantae > Streptophyta > Magnoliopsida > Fabales > Fabaceae > Medicago > Medicago lupulina. Next base: position 32,154,566 of record OY283144.1, on the reverse strand, counting down.
GGCGAGCTGGGATGCTCGCCTCGCGAGTAAACTAGGTCTACTCGCCACGGCGAGTTGCATAGCTCGCCTCAGGCGAGCGACGAACAGTCTGCTACGGCTTCTACAAAATTCCACCCAAAAAGTCCCAAATTCATCATCTTAAACGTCTAAACTCTCAGAATCATCATCATTAAGGTTAATCTACGTTCTGTACTCAATCTAAACATCAATTCTACAGCTTTATGGCCTACTTCATGATTATTCTCACTTTTTAACCTAATTTCAATTCTCTCAAAACAGCCCTATGATTATTGATCCTGATTAGATGAATTACAGAATAATATAATCAAATGCTAGGCTCACCCTTACCTGATCAAAGCAGAAAATCGCAGCCCTAATGCTCTTCTCCTTTCACGTCCGTTTTCTCTCTTTTCCAAAACTCTGACAACGCGTACTGACTCTCTTGACCTAATTTTCCCTTTATATACTCCCAACAAATCTTATCTTATTTACTCTTTCTCCCACATAACTCTCTAAAATCCAAAACTAACCCACAACTAAATATTTTATTTTATTTTCAAATCTTATTTTATTTAACAATAAAATAAGTCACCACGTCACATAAAATCATATTAAATCTTTACTTAACATCGCATAATATATAATAAATATATAACAACTTCTCAAATAAATCAAATAACTAAATAATCAAAATGGGCGTTACAATGTTTTTAAGACCTGTCTTAATTCCGAAGGGACATTATACTGAATAAGGACTAAGGTCTTAAGAACACTCTTATTTCTAAAGGGACATAAAAAGGAGATGAGGATAAAAATAGCTCGTTAACACAAGCCGGAGGTAGAAGAGAGAAAGAGTTCTCGACAACTCAATAGAAACTCTTTGGTATGATTTTTGAACTGAGTGGAGTCCTCTATTTATATAGAGATTTTGTAACTGTTATAGCAAAAATTGCGGCAACAATTACTATAATGGATAAGATCAAAATGGAACTTATCCATTAATCAGTTCAACAACACATGCATTGGATATATATGAAGGAAAGAAAAGAAATTCAATTGAATTCTTATTCTTGTTCTCATTACAATCATTACAACCACCATAAGCTAAATTTATGGGAAGTGATATTCACGAATAAAAATAATAATTACTATTATTTTTATCATTATCAACTATTTAAAATTAAATACCGCAATTTAAACATTACTAATGTGTGTGTTCTATTTTATGTGGGGACCCCCACACTCTATTTTTTTAATTCACACAACATTAAATTAAAGTATAATTACTTAGTATTTAATCTTCTAATTTTTTTTCCAGCTTCACACCAATGTTCCATCAGGTTTCTATGACTAACTTAACAAGTATGGCTAAACTTGATACAATTTATGGTATATTTTTTTTCTTGTTGAAGGACATTTTATGGTATTATAACAACAATAACTACATATATTTAGTTTTTGAAATTAGGTCAGGTTAGAATTAAGGTAAAAAAGACGAATGACAAATTCATGTTAACTATTCTCATATGCACCAAATTAGTATAAAGGCTTTTAGGGTTAAAAACATCAAACCGATAAGAGCAGAATGGCCTAGGATAGATATCAAGATTGGCTGTTGAATCAATATAGATTCAACAACCATTCTTGTTGATCAAATATAAGATTCTAGTATCTTGTTGATCAAATCTCACACGAGTTCACTTGCGCTACAAATTTGTGTGCATGATCATTAAATGATAAATTATAAATAGGGTCATGATAACAAGTATATTCCGACACTTGTTATAGGCTGTAACACTTGTTAAGGAATCAAATATAGCAGTATTACATCGGAAGTTGTGTAGACAAATCCTCAAAAGTTTAAAAATTGTCATTTATAACAAAAAAAACTCTCATTTTTTGTCTTCCTTAATACCACAATATTTCACCACTACTCAACTCCACAATTAAACTCATTGACAACAAATAGGTCATAATTAAATAAGAAACTAAAAAAGTTCATTTAGTTTTGATGAATTCAATATTATAAGTTATAATGATGTAACTTAGATGTTATATTGATGAATTGAAGATGTATAAATAGTCAACTAAGACTTTTGGTTATTTGGTATCATACATACATAAATGATGAAGTTTGACCCAACATTGATCGCGTTTTTAAACATAAAGCACTAACATGACATGGAAAAAAAGATTAGCTATTTAGCTTGGTGTTATTTCAGTATGGTACTAGCAGATCTTGACCACATGTAAATTTGTGTGTAATTTGACTGATTAAATTTGTGTGTTTAGTTCATATTGATAATTACTAGTAGAAGGAAGATGTTATACATAAATCTTTAATTTTGGGAGTGACACTGTGTATTTAGGTCTCTGGTTGTAATCTCAAATAGGAAAGAAAATGATGTATCCTTCAATCTTTACCCATATATAGTTAATGAAAATATAGTTTGTTAGATGTGCATGTTAGATGGTTAAACTAAGGGAGATGAAGTTTGCATGTGCTTGTGTTGTTTTTCTTTAAAAAATTCATGTGCATAGGATTGTATATGTGTTTGATTTTTATAAAACCCGATCAACCATTTGCAAATGTTAACAACTTACTTGAGTAGTCTTCTGTTTATTTATTGATTTAAAACATTAGTCAATTGCATGTTTTTTGTATATCCGGATCATGTGCGATACGCCACATGTTGGTGGCTATTTGATTAAGAAAGGGATGTTTTAGTTCGGTATTTTGAATTTTAAAGTAAAAATAAATTTGCATTTTATTGGACAATCAAATCTTAATTAAACGTTCTTAAAAAAAAAAAAACTTAATGAAACGGTCGCTCCGTCTTCTCCTCATTACATGAATGCAAAATATTTTAAATGCAAGGAAACAAATTCTATGAGCATTACATGTTTTTTTAAGATATCATCAAATTATTTTTATTTTAACATATAAGCTCAAATCAAACAATTTATTAATATATTTGCTACATAAACGGGCAAAAAGCATAGTAGATTAATCCGTGTATTATTCAAATAATTCTTAATACAAGATATACAATGAAACGATCTATTTATCATTGCAACACTGTCTCTACCAACACAATAAGGATTTTTAGATCCAGCTGTGCCATATTTTGCAAAACATTTACTTTGGCAATCACTATTTTTGCATAACAAAATGCGGACAAATGGAAGATTGTTTGGGTCGCATATGAGCTCCTCTGATATTGTCACACCTTCATATCATAGGACAAACAAAGAACAATCGTTAATATTATACTCATTCACCAAATTTGCAATAGATAGATAATAAATTTAATATGTGTTTGACAAAAAAATAATATTCAATGTATGTGTGATTAGGATTTAATTGAAATAACTTAACAATATGGGCTCGATAATATAAATTAAATTGTATAAATAGAGCATATGCATTTTTGGATGAAAGATTAGGATTTATTTGCATGGAGCATTTTTTAAAATATCCATGATTGTCAGTTTTCTAATATTCGTATGTAAAAAAGAAAAGTTTGGTAAACAATATATTTACATCAAAATTAGAATATTAAGACTTACATTCAAATGCATGTATTAAGTATGAAAAAAAAAGAATAATAACATGCAATAAAAGAGAAGAAACTCCTCACGGCTGGATGAGCTAATTAGGAGAGACACAAAGAAAATGGTGAAAAGAGAAAGCTTCATTATAAATAATTTTTTTAACTCACTACTCCCGTTGGTATTGCTTATAAAAGGTAATAAAAATGATACTGTATTGAGTTGATTTTTTTTTTGGTAGTCGAGTTAATGTTTACAATAGTAGAGTATATACATTTATAGTAAAAGGGGCAATAAAATGAAATAATGTTGAGTAAATATTTGGTCGTATGATTTGCTATAACGGCTGATGTAAAAGAAATGCAATAAGGGGTGACCCCTTTTTCGTCATAAAAAAAAAAGAAATGCAATCAAGGGCAGATATGGAACATGAATGCATATGGTAAATGCAATCAATGGGAGATATGGAGCATGAATGAATGCAATTCTTAGGTGTACTCTAATCCAACACATTATTTTCACATCCAATCAATTAAAACCCAACATCTCATTAAAATAATAAAAATTATTAAAATCAATTTTTTTTCTTATTATATTTTTTTAAGATTTCTCTCCCTAATCTTCTCTATCCACTTTCTTTCATCAACACAACCACCCAGTTTTATGAGAATTTTTTCATATTAGTTTTCCTTTTTTTAATTCTTCATGTTTTGGTATTGATATGATTTGTCCTATTTAGTAGTATGTTTAAAGGTGTTGCTAGGCTTAGTGTAAAATAGGTTTTTAATTAAATTTTTTGGTTTTGTTGGGTATTTGTATTGGCTGCATTGTTGCTAAAACAAATATCCTTGTATGTGTTGTTGGAACCAATGTTCAAACATGTGTCTAGGCATCTCTGTAAGATATTAGATACGATGTTCCAACATCCTGGCACAGTTCAGTGTGCCAGGGTTCATGCCTGTTTGTACGCGCGGCCTTTACTGTTTAAGGAAACAATATTTCCTTATCTTTTGACCAAACAACGCGCATATCTTTACAGAATCAGTTGTGGAATATTTCTAAAGTAGTATTTATATTTTAGGAAATATTTGTATTTATTTTGGACAATCCTAAAGATGTTCCGACATTTTAGGACTTTCCATATTTGTTTATGAATTCTGTTTTGCAGATTAGCTGAACCGATCTGCTTTGTTTTGAAGCCCAACTAAGTATTTGGCCCAAGCTGCTTCAGTATATAAACAAGACTTCAAGACCTAATTGTTCATTCATGCCGTCATACTAAAAAGTTTAGATTTTTAGGGTTTCAGTCTTTGTGTGTTCTACTCTTGTATCGTTTGATGCAAGTTTAGTTCTGATTATTTGTGAGCCTTTCTTGTATCGTTTGTGATACATGCTAAAGACTCAGATTGAGTTGTAAACTCGTTGTGTACTACACCGAAGTTGTGAAACAAGGTGTTAGTTGTTTGTGTTTGAAGGTAACTTCATTCTTGAGTTTGTGTTTAGGTCTGATAGGTCACACGGGCTGTGACTGACCATAGGATAGTGAGATGAGATCTCAGATCTAGGAGTTCCTATGTTGAAGTCTATACGGGAAGGTCCTAGGTCTTTAGTGTAAACGAGGATTTTGCTGAGAGCTATAGAATAAGGACTATACTAGTGGATTTCCTTCCGGGCTTGGTAGCCCCATAGTAGGTGTGTTTGTCACCGAACTAGGTCAACAAACTCTCTGTGTTCTTTACTTTCTTGTCGTTTATTTTCTTGTTTTTATTTCTGTTTATCTCGTGATGTTGAAACATTAAGCGGAACATTGCAAACGTTCAAACATCTTACAAAACATATTAAAAACAAGTACGCTAGAATTTCAATTAGCATCAGAGCAGGCACCCTGCCTGTTTTAGGGTGAGCTCTAGGGAAGTTTTGTTCTAACACTATGGACAAGGAATGAGGATTTGTAAACAGACCCCCTCTGTTGGATGGTTCAAACTATGATGATTGGAAATCACGAATGAGTGCTTTCCTCAAATCCATTGACAGCAAAACCTGGAAAGCAGTTCTGAAAGCTTGGGAACATCCTATGGCACTTGATGCAGATGGAAACAAGACAACTGTTTTGAAACTAGAGGAAGAATGGACCGCTGCTGAAGATGATCTAGCACTTGGAAATTCCAAAGCATTGAATGCCTTATTCAATGGGGTAGACAAGAATATGTTCAGATTGATCAAGCAATGCACTGTGGCTAAGGATGCTTGGGAGATTCTCAAAATTGCACATGAAGGTACTACCAAGGTAAAAAGTGCTAAAATCCAACTTCTTACTACTAAATTTGAGAATCAAATGTTGGAAGATGAGAGCATTCAAGATTATCACTTGAATATTCTTGATATCGCAAATTCCTTTGAGTCACTTGGAGAGAAAATTTCTGGTGAAAAACTTGTGAGAAAAATTCTCAGATCTCTACCTAAGAGGTTTGACATGAAAGTTACTGCCATTGAGGAGGCTCAAGATATATCTAGCCTGAAGATTGATGAATTAATAGGGTCCTTGCAAAATTTTGAAATAACTGTCAACAGTAAGACTGATAAGAAGGGCAAGGGCAAGGGTATTGCCTTTACATCTAGTATGGATTCTGATGAGACACAAGGAAATCATGAAGATGATGAAGACATGTCAGAGTCACTAGCACTTCTTGGGAGATAGTTCATGAAGATTTTCAAACGATTTGACAGAAGGTCCAGGCCAAATGATTAGAACATCATACCTAACATTGACAATCAACCGAGTAAAGAGATGATGGCAAGATCTGATGAAAAGAACTCTCAATACAAAGGTGTTCAATGTCATGAATGTGAAGGATATGGCCATATCAGAACAAAATGTGCTACTTTTCTAAAGAAACAGAAGAAAAGTTTAGCTGTCTCATGGTCATATGGAGATGACTCTGATGATGAGGTGAAAGCTAAATCTGCTAATCATGTCTCTGCCTTAACAGGTAGAATTATGTTAGACACTGAGTCTTGTGAAGAGGAGATGTCTTATGATGAGCTTGTTGTGTCTTACTATGACCTGACTGCTAAAAATGCTGAATTAACCCAAAAGGTTGAGGAACAAGTAAAAGAGATTGCTCAACTGCAAGTTGAAAGGTTTGACAATCTAGCTCATATCTCAGAACTCAATGATGAGTTATCTAAATTGAACTCTCAACTTAAGTATATGAGGGAACAAATTGGAATGATGACTGCAGACTTAACAAGGAGCAAGAAAATGCTTAAACATTCAAAGGAACATCAGACCAAGAAGAAATCTGATTCTTGGGTGTGTGATCACTGTAAAGGGAAAGGTCATATTAGACCTTACTGCTTCAAGCTGCATGGTGAGTTAAAGCAATTTCAACAGAAACCCTATAAGAAAAGATGGACCCTTAGAAGTATCAATACATGATTAATTGCTCACACATCTCTAAGAGCATCATCTAAAGAGGACTGGTACTTTAATAGTGGTTGTTCAAGACATATGACTGGGGTAGATAAATATCTACAAGATGTGATACCTTATGCTACCAGCTATGTTACTTTTGGTGATGGAACTAAAGGAAAAATTGTGGGAATTGGTAACTTGATCAAACAAGGTTTTCCAAGACTTGACGACGTGTTGCTAGTTAAAGGATTAACTGCCAATTTAATTAGCATAAGTCAGCTGTGTGACCTAGGACTACAAGTAAACTTCACCAAGCCAGAATGTCAGATTTCAGATAATAAAGGAGAAGTACTAATGAGAGGAACAAGGTCCAAGGACAATTGCTATCTTTGGGTATCTCAGGAAGAGGCATTTATCTCAACTTTTCTTTTGAGCAAAGAAAAAGAGATCAAATTGTGGCATCAAAGGTTGGGTTATCTACATCTGAAAGGAATGTAGAAAGCCTTATCTTCAGAAGCTATCAGAGGACTACTTGATCTAGAGATTTTTGAAGGCAGCATATGTGGTGAATGTCAGATTGGAAAACAAATAAGGATGTCCCATCCAAGGTTGGAACATCAAGCAACTTCTAAAGTCCTTGAACTTCTGCACATGGATATGATGGGACCTATGCAGGTTGAGAGCATTTGTTAGAAAAAGGTATGTTCTTGTTGTGTTGATGATTTCTCAACATTCACTTGGGTGAACTTTATTAGAGAAAAATCAGACACTTTTGATATGTTTAAAGAATTGTACACACAACTGCAAAGAGAAAAAGGTCGTGGTATTCTAAGAATTAGGAGTGATCATGGAACTGAATTTGAAAATGCTAAATTTGATGAATATTATTCAGATGAGGGAATCAAACATGAATTTTCATCACCTATAACACCCCAGCAAAATGGTGTTGTAGAAAGATTGAACATTACTCTCCAAGAATCTGCTAGAGTCATGCTCCATGCTAAACACTTACCTTATCGTTTTTGGGCTGAAGTTATGAACACAACATGTCATATTCACAACAGAGTTATCCTTAGAACTGGAACCACAACAACTCTATATGAGTTATGGAAGGGAAGAAAACCTACTGTCAAATATTTCCATGTGTTTGGTAGCAAGTGCTACATTTTGTCTGATAGAGACTACAGAAGGAAGATGGATCCTAAGAGTGATGAAGAAATTTTTTTTGGTTACTCCAGAAACAACAAAGCTTATAAAGTTTTTAATTCTAAAACTGAAACGGTGATGGAATCTATTAATGTAGTGATAGATGATGTACCTAAAGAAAAAGTTCCTGATGTTGATACTGATGTTAGAACATCTGTTCAGGAAACAAATGCACCTATTCAGGTGAATGAATATGAACCTGAGAAAGATGAAATTGTAGAAGCTGAGCAACATCAGATGTCCTCTACTAAAGGTCCCTCTATAAGAGTTCAGAAGAATCATCCTTAAGACCTAATCATTGAGAATCCTAACCAAGGAATCACCACCAGAAGGTCAGTTGGAGTCATTGCCAACTCCTGTTTTGTGTCCAAAATTGAACCAAAGAATGTCAAAGAAGCCTTGATTGATGAGTTTTGGATTGAAGCAATGCAAGAAAAACTAAATCAATTCAAAAGGAGTGAAGTGTGGGATTTAGTTCCAAGACCTGAAGGTATAAATGTAATAGGTACCAAGTGGATTTATAAGAACAAGTCTGATGAAAATGGTACGGTAACCAGAAATAATACAAGATTAGTAGCCCAAGGCTACACTCAGATAGAAGGTCTGGATTTTGATGAAACTTTTGCACTTGTTGCTAGGTTGGAATCTATAAGATTACTATTAGGGGTATCATGCATACTTAAATTTAAGCTGTTTCAAATGGATGTAAAGAGTGCCTTTCTAAATGGGTACATGAACGAAGAAGTCTATGTTGAGCAACCTAAAGGATTTGTTGATCGTAGCTTTCCCAATCATGTTTACAGATTGAAGAAAGCTCTGTATGGATTAAAGCAGGCACCTAGGGCTTGGTATGAAAGACTCACTCAGTTTCTTGTTGATCAAGGGTACAGGAAAGGAGGAACAGACAAGACCCTATTTGTAAAAGATGATAATGGAAGACCGATGATTGCCCAAATATATGTTGATGACATTGTTTGTTTTTGGTGGGATGTCTAACAAGATGGTTCAACATTTCATTCAGCAAATGCAGTCTGAGTTTGAGATGAGTTTGGTTGGTGAGTTAACCTATTTTCTTGGTCTTCAGGTTAAACAAATGGAAGATACAATCTTCATTTCCCAAAGTAAATATGCCAAGAACATTGTAATGAAATTTGGCTTGGATAATGGTGGTCACAAGAGAACTCCAGCTGCCACTCACTTGAAGCTAACAAAGGATGAAAGTGGTATATCGGTTGATCAATGCATGTACAGAAACATGATTGAGAGTTTATTATATCTTACTGCAAGCAGGCCAGATATCACTTTTGCTATAGGTGTCCGTGCAAGGTATCAAGCTGAACCAAAGATGAGTCATCTTACTCAAGTGAAGTGGATACTGAAGTACATCAATAGCACCAGTGATTATGGGATCTTATACTCATACAGTGAAAAATCTAAGCTGATGGGGTACTGTGATGCTGACTGGGCAGGAATTGCTGATGACATAAAAAGTACCTTTGGAGGATGTTTCTTTCTAGGAAATAATCTAATTTCTTGGTTTAGTAAGAAACAGAATTGTGTGTCCCTATCTACTGTTGAAGCTGAATACATAGCAGTTGGAAGTAGTTGTTCTCAACTTGTTTGGATGAAGCAGATGCTTAAAGAGTATAATGTTGAACAAGATGTTCTAACCTTATACTGTGACAACCTAAGTGCTATCAATATTTTCAAGAACCCGATTCAACATAGCAGAACAAAGCACATTGACATTCGACATCACTTCATCAGAGATCTTGTTGAAGAAAAAGTTGTGACACTAGAGCATGTTGACACAAAGGAGCAACTGACAGACATTTTCACCAAGGCCTTTGATGCTAAACAATTTGAGAAACTAAGGGGCAAGTTGGGAATTTTCCTGCATGAGGAGGCTTGATCATCTGACTTGTGAGACATGCTATCAATCTTCTCTTATTTGCACATCTTTGATTTGTGGGGTATACATGAAATAAAGTACTCTTGAAGTCCTCTATTTTTCTGTTTGGCATATTTTGTGGCTAAAAAGGGGGAGAAAATGGTACATTTATACTCTCTATATGCCTGTGTATGTGCTATTCTGCATTTATTTTGCAGATTTTCCTGTTATGTCTATGTCTGTATTCTGTTGTTGCATTTATTTTGCAACTATTTTAGGTTTTGTGTAGATGTTGGCATTGAGGCTGCAACATCTCTATGCTGTTCTGGGAATTTATTTTTCTCAGTATTTCTATATTGTACATGTTCCATGTTGCTGCTCTATAAAATGTTGGAACATGTCTGTGTGTTTTTGTATGTTGCTGCTTATCTGGCAACATCTTGTTTGTTTTTGTATGTTGCTGCTTATGTTGCAACATTTTGTTTGTTCGGAGAGTTCTCAAAATCTCAGTATAGTTTTTATTGTACTTGTTCTCTGACTAATGTCCTATACGATGTTGGAACATGTTTGTGTGACCTTGATAGGTCTACTAGCTTAGGTCTGCTGGTTGGTGAGTATTCCTTGAAGATTTGGTTGAATCAGCCCTGAAGTTTTTTGTCTATGCGTTAAGAGTTTTGGATTTCAAGATTCTTATTATGCATGTATTCAGGGGGAGTAATTGAATATTCCTGTAAGTAGTCACTCATAGGTTCTTATAATCAGGGGGAGTGATACTTCTATGTGTGGTTGTGCTATTTCAAGCTGGTTGACAGGATGTTGAGTCAGAAGTTTAAACATCCATGACTGTCACTTGTAAGTATGGGAATTTATTTTTCCCTGCTTCTATATGTGGGTGGTGATAATACTCTGTAGACATCCATGTCTGTCACCTGTAAGTGTGGGAATTTATTTTCCCGTGCTTCTCTAATTGTAGGTGTACTCTGTAGGTATGGGAATTTATTTTTCCTTGCCTCTATGTGTGGCAGATACTCCTGTCTGATGTGCTTAAAGATGTTGACACATTTAATGTCTATGGGAATTTATTTTTCCCTATTATGTAGCATAGGAATTTATGTTTCCTCTGCTCTTGTGTGGTGAAGGCTGGTGAAACATCCAAACTTTTGTGGGAATTCAATTTTCCTATATGTAGCATAGGAATTTATTTTTCCTTGCTCTTGTGAGACTATGATATTTATCTGATCCGCTATTGCATATCTCTGATAAGTGTAATACCTCTATAGCTGAAGCTGTGATTGAAGATTTTGCGAGGTATTATTGTATGCATACTTCTGATATCTCTTTAGTAATACTGCCATGCTACTCCTTCTTCTTGACTATGTGTTCGTGATGACTTGAGGAAGCGTATCTAAGGTATCCCTTTAGGTTGTGTGTACTAGCTGTTTCTTCATAGATATGTGTTCATGCTCTTGGAGAAATGGTTGTCTTTTGTATCCCTCTGTTTGTTATGAAGATTGACCTTAATTTGTTTTAGCCAAAAATTTTCCAAAGGGAGAAATTGTTGGGTATTTGTATTGGCTGCATTGTTGCTAAAATAAATATCCTTGTATGTGTTGTTGGAACCAATGTTCCAACTTGCGTCTAGGCATCTCTGTAAGATGTTGGATACGATGTTCCAACATCCTGGCACGGTTCAGTGTGCCTGGGTTCATGCCTGTTTGTACGTGCCCCCTTTACTGTTTAAGGAAACAGTATTTCCTTATCTTATTACCAAGCAACGCGCATATCTTTACAGAATCAACTGTGGAATATTTCTAAAGTTGTATTTATATTTTAGGAAATATTTGTATTTGTTTTGAACGATCCTAAAGATGTTCCGACATTTTAGGACTTTCCATATTTGTTTCTGAATTCTGTTTTGCAGATTAGTTGAACCGATCTGCTTTGTTCTAAATCCCAACTAAGTATTTGGCCCAAGCTGCTTCAGTATATAAACAAGACTTCAAGACCTAATTGTTCATTCAAGCCGTCATACTAAATTTTTTAGATTTTTAGGGTTTGAGTCGTTGTATGTTCTACTCTTGTATCGTTTGATGCAAGTTTAGTTTTGATTATTTGTGAGCCTTTCTTGTATCGTTTTTGATACATGCTAAGGACTTAGATTGAGTTGTAAACTCGTTGTGTACTACACCGAAGTTATGAAACAAGGTGGTAGTTGTTTGTGTTTGAAGGTAACTTCATTCTTGAGTTTGTGTTTAGGTCTGATAGGTCACAGGGGCTATGACTGACCATAGGATAGTGAGATGGGATCTCAGATCTGAAGGGGAGAAAAACACAAGAAGGGGGGGTTGAATTGTGTTAGCTTTTTCTTCGTTTTCTCTAAAGTTAGAACACAGACCAGAAGTACCGCTTCTGAAGTGATATTCAAAACTAGAATTGCAGCAGAGAAGATCAAAGAGAAAGAGAGAAGAAAGACACAAAGCAATTTATTTAGGTTCCTTCCACAAACCAGAAGTAGTCATGTCCCCCTTGCACTTCCAAGGAGAGTTCACTAAATGTAATATCTGATTACAAATGCTCAAGCACAACTGCAAGAGACTTCTAATGCTCAAGAACACAATCAAGAGACTTCTAATGCTCAAGCACACAAGCAAGAGACTTTTATCAAACAAAATTACAAAGAAAATGTTTGAGATTGAATACTTGATATACAATCAGTGGTGTTCACAATACAAATCAGATACAGACTCTTAAGACTTTAGAATTTCAAAGATATGAACTTGAAAACTGAAATTCTAAGTGAACTTTTGGATGCTGAACAATTTGACAGAGTTTTGGCGCTTTCAAAATATTGTAGAGCCTTATTGTTCTTCAAGTATTCACTCCTTTATAAAGAGGTGTGAATTTGAACGTTGTAAGTGCCAGCACATCCAAAAAGAGTCGTTTGTTGAAGCTTGATCTTTCACCAATGATTCCTTGCCTGATTAAGATATTGTCATATGAAGGATTAATTTCAAATCCATTCCAGTTGTGAAGGAACATTGTTGCAGGCGTGGTTGCATTTCAGAGCTGTTATCTTGTCTTGTAGCAACGTCACAAAACAGAGTAGTGGAGAAGGTGTTTGTACAGTTCGTACAGAGTACAATGTCAACGCTCTTTGTATTTTATCACCCAAATGACTTCAAATCCTTTTGAAATGACCGTTGCATACTTCCACTAGTCTTCTGCCAATATTAAATGAACTTCGATCCATGAAACAACTCTTGAAGCTTCAAATTATGTGACTTCTGACGAACTTGAACTTCTGGTGAAATGTAGCTTTTGATGAGGCAGCTTCTGATGACGTCATCACTCTAGGAGCACTCTGTCTTCAAGAGCACTTGACTTCAGGAGCACTTCTCTTCAGATGCTTTAAGTTTCCTTTTTGTTGATTTTTTTGCTCTCTTTTGTTCATTCAGAACCTTTGTAACAATGTAAATTTTAATCTATGGTCCTGTATACTTGAACAAATATTAGCAATTCCAATTGACAATTTTTAATATCTCGTTATCATCAAAACTCTTTAGGGTTTATTGTTAAACACATTTTGTTCCAACAATCTCCCCCTTTTTGATGATGACAAACAATAGTATTTAAAACTTGATCAATTGTTGTTAATCTACTTAACAAGTTGACTTATAGGGTGCGAGGTTTGTAAGCTCCCCCTGAGTATGATAGTACTTTAAGGTGAGGTTTGTAAGTTCCCCCTGAGTTCTATCTTGTTAATTAAATCCATTTAAAAAAAACGTGATAAATTCTTATAGGACGAAATATGAGGAGAGATTAGAAACACAGTTCTTTTAATTCAATTTGAAATTTTATACTCCTCCTGATGTTCAGAGCTTAAGAATGAGAGAAGTTTTTCAAATTCATTAAACAGAATGCGGCTCAGAGCCTTTAAATAGTATCTACATATACTCCCCCTTTTGTCATTAACAAAAAGAATAACAAAAAACGAAATAAGAGAATAAGCTATAAAGATAGATATTCAAAGTGATTAGTGCAGAAATTAAGTAAGACAAGATCAAAAGCATAATATAAGAAGGTAACATAAGCATAATATCACAGAGTTCAGAAGCTAGATAATAAATTCAAACACAAACAACATAATTAATGCAAATAGTAAGCTAAATGGTGTGCAATCTATGGTTTGGCTTGGTTTTGCATCATCATTTGCATCATTTGTTGCATCATTCGTTGTGTTTCTTCCATTTGAGCTTTCTGAGCATCTGCTTGCTATTTCTTTTCCCTCTTAAACTCTTCATTATCTCTGATCAACCTCTCCTCCCTGATCTTTGCTTCTTCTATCTGAACTTCAGAAGTGTTCTTGTAGTCCAGGAGCATCATCTTTTGCTCCAGGAGCTCTTTCCTTAAGGCATGATTTTCCTTTTCCAACAAGCTATTCCTTTGAATCAAAGCCATCTCAGCTGAAGCTTCTTTCAAGTTGATCTTTGTAATCCAGTCCAGATTCAGATCCCTTGGACGAATGCTGAATGGAATTACATGCCTTGCTTCGATGCATAGAGGAGTCCTGACCCAGGTTTTGAGAACCTTTACCTTGTGTACGTTAGACATAACTCCCCTAAGCCAATCTTTTAGCTCCTTCTGAACTTGAGCTTGACCATCGAGACATGATCTGTGAATTTCAGAGAACACCAGATGAACTCTTTCTACAATTCTCTTCCATTGCTGTTCATAGCTTTCCTCATGAATCAAGTTCTGCCTTGTTTCAATGAGCTTCTTTGCTTTTTTGAAGATATCAAAATATACAGTTGCTAAAAAGGGTAGATTTAGGAAAATTGATGGTGGTTTTGGTATATCAGAGAAGGTTGGATCAGAAGGCTCAATGGACAAATTTGAGGAAGAGGAAGTTTGGTCATCTGTGGTTTGATCAGACTCATGTTGATCAGAAACATTAGGTTCAGGGTTATCTGTCTCAGAGACATTTTGTTCAGAAAGAGATATTTCAGGTTCATATATTGAAGTTTCTGGTGGAGGAATTGAGTCAGAAATATTTATGTGGTCTATGTTTTGGTTTGGTTGTTGTTGAGGGGGGCTTTCTTTCATAACTTCATCAGAAGTTATGTCAGAGGTTATTTGCGGTTGATATCCAGGCAGTTCACCTGAACAATGGCTTTCCAGATTGGAAATCACGGATTGTTCAAAAGTTTGGTTGTCAATGTTGTTTGGAGTTGGTGTTGGAGAGTTGGGGGTAAAAACTGATTCATTTAAAACAGCAAGACCTGTCCCTGACAAATCACTTGCACCTTCTGCAGAAGCAGGTATAGATTGAATCGCTTCAATCACAGGTGGCTGAAGTGGGTGATTTTCAGATAGGTTCTTGCATTTGTCTATTCTCATTTGTTGCAAAGCAATGGTTCTTGCCTCAATAGAATCATAGACAGGTATAAATGCATCAGTAGCAGGCTCTTTATGAAGTTTGGTTGATGGTGATGGAGTTAAATTTCTAAGTGAGGGTATGGCTCTGCTAAGAGGTATATCATCACTATCAGTAGATGAGGATGATGAATGTGAGTCAGAAGATGAGCCTATGGTAACTATTTCAGCAACTGTAGTTTGAGATAAAAAATTACCTTCAAGAGTTTCTGATTGAGAATGTTCTTCAGAAGCATGTTGTTTAGAAGCTGGTTGTTCAGAAGCTCCTACTTCAAAAGTATTTCTTAGTACCAGATTCTCCACTTCAGAAGCAGCTAGCTCCTGAACTGCTCTAGAAGCTTTGATCACTTCAGAGGCAGTTGCAGTTACAATTTCTTTATCCAGAGCTTCCTTTCTAACAAAATCCATTGCCTCATTCACCAGATCTCGAGCAGCATCATTGGTCACTTCATCAACCATCTCATTTATTTCTTGATCAGATTCATCTCCTTCAGAAACATACTCCAACCTCCTGATAACTTTCTTTCTCGGCTTCTTGGGAATTCTGGGAGCCTGAATGGGAGAGGGTGCATCTTCTTGACCTTCTCTAGTTCTCTTTTCCAGAACTCTTGATTGATCAGATTCTTCAGCCTCTTCTTCAGGTGCCTTTTCTATCTTGCTTTTCTTAGCTTTCTTTGAAGGTTGTTCTTCAGCCAAGTACTCTTCTTCAGACAAGTCCTTCCTCTTTAACTTTCTGCTCTTGGCTACAGGAAGTTCACCTCCATACTTCTCTTCTGGCACTTCATCCAGACTGATGAGTTTGCCATGAGTCTCATAGTAGTCAGCAATGAGGGCCATCTGTACAGTCAAGGAGTCCTTCTTGCAAATGGGGGGAAAGTCCTCCATTAAGTTCGAAACAACCCTTGATTCACTGATGTCAGACTTCAGCTTGGTTACTTTTGAAATCAGCCTCATGTTTTTGAGAGTACTGGCATTAATGACTTTGCCAGTCTCTGTCTCCAACTTCTCATCAGTGAAGTAGTTGACTTCACTTAGAGCTTGTAAAATACCTCCTTGATGAAAGATTTCAAAAATCAATCTTCCATAGGGAACCCAGACTCTGCCTTTCTTCTGGCTTTCCCTTAGCTCCTTGATCATGTGTTTGAATATGTACTTGGGCACATTCACCTTTTCTCCATTAATAATGTGGTGAAGAAAGATTTTGTGCGCCAAGGATGGTTGATCACTGCCACCAGATTTTGGTAGCAGGTTCTCGTATTGGATCTTCAGAAGCATCTTATTCACCATGCTTAAGCCACTATATTTTCCAGGTTGCTTGGAGTTGAACAAAGTCATGTTGACAATGTCATTCCATGGACTCGTCTTAGAGTTTGGTATGTCTATACCAGAGTATTTTCCAGTTGCTTCTGTTCCAAGAACGCATGCAATTATTTCTTCAGAGATATGCACCGGAATCCCCATAACACTTGACCTAATCTCTATACGCTTGAAGGGTTCCAAACCCATTTCTTCTCTTGTTTTCCCAGCTAAAGAGGGATGAATAAGTATCTTCTCCCTTTCTTCGTCTATAGAAGCTTCTTTATCATAAACCGATGCTCTTACCCAGAAATACCTTATTAGCGTTTTGTACGTTGGGCCGTTGAGCATGTTGAAGTAGTTCATCATCCCTTGAGTTTCATAGAACTTCTGAATATCACAACCATGATACGCGAGAGAAGCTAAATCTATAGGATTCTCTGTTTGAATCTTCAGATTCCATTCTTTTACTCCCATAGTTACACTTTTTAACTCATAAGCAGCTCTTTCTTGTTGACCTTCAACTTGTTGAATGGTATCTTGAACATTAGTTTCCAGAACAGAGCTTGAAGATGATGCCATTGATGATTGTTTGAAGATATTAGGGTTCTAAGGTTTTTGAGAGAGAGAGAGTGTTTACTTAGCAATTACGAAAGGAAAGTGTAGGTAGTGAAGTGAGACGTGTGTGTTTTGTATAAGTGTTTTTAGTAAAAACATTTGAATGCACAGGGGATAAACAAACACAACATTAATGATAGTTGGGGGCGCGAGGATAGTACATTCAAAGCATAAACATCATCATTTCCCTTTGAGTTATACACCAATACATTTACGCCACGTTATCAGTTTTTAGATGCGCTGTCTAAGTTAGTGAGACAGGTGTCACCAGAAGCAACTACCAATATTCCACTAACTTCTACTATTCAGAAGCACAAAGATTCCACTTCTGAAGTTTGAGATTCTGATGACATCATCAGGAGCAAATTTTCCTCAGAACCTCAGTTAAGAGCTTCTGATGGACCATGGCTTCTGAACTGACTTCAGAACCTAAACTTCTTATTCAGAAGCAAGCAATTTTAATCAGACACAAAGTGCATGTTCAAATTTTTCTTTATAAAATCAAATCTTTCCACTGTTAAAGGCTTAATGAATATATCAGCCCATTGATGTTCAGTATCAACGAATTGTATATCCAAAATTCCTTTTTGAACATAGTCTCTAATAAAGTGGTGTTTGATTTCAATATGCTTGGCTATTGAATGTAGAATTGGATTCTTTTACAAACAAATAGCAGTAGTATTATCACAATAAATGAGAATATTGTTAGCATTAATCTAGTAGTCTTCCAATTGATGTTTCATCCAAAGTAGTTGTGGACAACAACTTGCAGCTGAGATGTATTCTGCATCTGTTGTGGATATAGCAATGGTTGCTTGTCTTTTGCTAGCCCAGGAGATCAGATTCTTGCCCAGAAACTGGCAATTGCCACTGGTTGATTTTCTTTCAATCCTGTCACCAGCATGATCAGCATCATAGAATCCAATTAGCTTGTAATCAAAGAATTTCCTATAGAGGAGTCCAAGATGAGTTGTTCCTTTCAGATACCTGAAGATTCTTTTAACTGCAGTTAAATGAGATTCTCTAGGATCTGACTGAAACCTTGCACACAAGCATACACTGAACAAAATATCTGGCCTAGATGCAGTGAGGTATAACAGAGAACCAATCATACCTCTGTACAGCTTCTGATCCACTTTTGATCCTTCATCTTCTTTGCTTAAGGTGCATGTAGGATGCATTGGAGTGTTCATCACTTTACAGTTTTCAAGCTTGAACTTCTTCAGAAGCTCCTTTGTATACTTAGTTTGATGAACATATACTCCATCTTTGCATTGATTGATTTGAATGCCAAGGAAGAACTTCAGCTCTCCCATCATGCTCATTTCAAATTCATCCTGCATTAACTTAGAAAACTCTTTGCAAAGAGATGCATTAGTAGAACCAAATATTATATCATCAACGTATATTTGCACAACAAGAATATCTTTCTCAAGGGTTCTTCTGAAGAGTGATGTGTCAACTTGACCTCGTTTAAAATCATTTTTAATCAAGAAATTACTTAGTCTATCATACTAAGCTTTGGGAGCTTGTTTCAAGCCATATAGTGATTTCTTTAGTTTGTAAAGATGGTCAGGATGCTTAAGATCCTCAAAAACCAGGAGGTTGCTTGACATACACTTCTTCTTCTATGACACCATTGAGAAATGCACTCTTGACATCCATTTGATATAATATTATGCCATGATTAACTGCATAAGATAAAAGTAACCTGATTGCTTCCAATCTTGCAATTGGAGAAAATGTTTCAGTGTAATCAATGCCTTCTTGTTGACTGTATCCTTGTGCAACAAGTCTAGCTTTGTTTCTGGTTACTTCACCTTGTTCATTCAGTTTGTTTCTGAATACCCATTTTGTTCCGATAACATTCTTCTGAGAAGGTTTGGATATCAGATCCCACACATCATTTCTTTTGAATTGATTTAGCTCTTCTTGCATAGCTAAGATCCATCCATCATCTGAAAGTGCTTCATCAACTGTTGTAGGTTCAATCATTGATATCAGTCCTATCATTGAATCTTCTTGTCTGAAGTATGATCTTGTTCTTCTGGGACTTTCTTTGTTTCCAATGATTTGATCCTCAGGATGTGAAGACTTGTACTTAAAAGTGTTTGTGAATTGATCTGCTTGCTGAGAGCCATCTTGAGCTTCATTAGAAGCAACTTCATCTTGTGCTTTTAAGGTGGGTTCAACTCCTGGACTGTCTTCAGATTCAACTATCTGATCAGGTTCTGGAGTATCTTCAGGAACCTGTATCTCTGCACAACTTTCATTTTGCTTTGGAGTTTCACTTCCAGGCTCTTTTTCATCAAATTTTACGTGCATAGATTCTTCAACACAGAGTGTTTCTAAATTATACACTCTGTATGCCTTTGACCTTTCAGAGTAACCTAAGAAGATTCCTCTTTGGGCCTTGGCATCAAATTTCTTTAGGTAGAGCTTGTTATTCAGAATGTAACATGTACATCCAAATTGATGAAAGTAAGAGATATTGGGTTTTCTTCCTTTAAAGAGTTCATATGCTGTTTTCTCCAAGATAGGTCTGATATAGATCCTATTCTGGACGTAACATGCTATATTCACTGCTTCTGCCAAAAAATGTTTTGCTAAACTGTTTTCATGGATCATGGTTCTGGCCATTTCTTGTAAAGTTCTATTCTTTCTCTCTACAACCCCATTTTTTTGTGGAGTTCTAGGAGAAGAGAATTCATGGATAATTCCATGTTTTTCACAAAAAGCTTCAAATGACTCATTTTCAAACTCATCACCATGATCACTTTTGATTTTCAAAATCTTTGTTTCTTTTTTAGATTGTATTTGAGATTGAGATGCGCCTTTAGCCATGATGATGGAGGAGGGGAGAAGGTGTTAGAGGAAATGGAAGGGGAAAGTGAAAGTGGGTGAAAATAAAGACTTTAGAGGTAGTTAGATCCATTTGAGAAAAGGCCTCCGTGAGTTTTTTAGTTTTATTTTAATTTGATTAAAATACTTTTTTAATCTGGTTACCCCATTTAAATTCTTTCTAAACAAAAACCTTGCCACTTTTCTTCTTTTTAAATCAAGTGGATAGCAACCCATTTAAAATGTTTGACTTAATAAGTGTTTTTTGTATTTGTGAGCAAGAATCAACTCTATTGGATCTGAAAGCTTCTGAAGAAGGACTTAGAGACTTTGACTTCATTTGTAAAATCTATGAAGAGAAGCTTAAGTTTCTGTGTCAGAAGCTACAAGAAAAGTGTAATGGAAAACCTTTAAGTAAACATGAAATTGCTCTTGAAGATTTTAGGCTAAAATGCATGTTTCCCCCCTTCAGTTTTAAAAAGTTGCTATTTTGGCCCCCTATGTACAAAAACTACAATTTTGGCCCCCTAAGATTTAGCCCCTTTACATCTTTGGTCCTTTTGGCCAATTTTGACTGGTCAATGTCTACGTGGCACGCCACGTGTGTAATTATTGAATTAAAAAATATTTAAAAAACCATATAATCATTTTTTAAATTAAATAAATTTAAAAAAATACTAAAAAAAAATCTAGAATTTTTTAAAACACTCATCCTGTTCTTCATACATTCATCTTCCTCATTCTTCATACATTCATCATAAAAAAACCCAGATTTTTTTCTTCTCAAAAACTGAAATCATCATTTTCATAAATTCATCAAACAAATTCCACACAAAATTATAACACCAGAACACAAATCCTTGAATACGTATGGTACAACACCAACTTCACCTCCCTTCAGTTCCTCTATATGCATATCTCGCAAACCTCCTGGATTCAACCTTTCACTGATGATCCCTCATATTCTTCAATTCCTCATATCTGCACACCATGACGCCACATTGTGGCAGAAAAATTATAAGCACACACCTTGGCAGAAAAATTAATTATATGTACATAACAAATTCAAATTCAAATGGTAACAATTCATCAAATGATACCAGCACAGGACATAGGGATGATTGAAGATAACCTAAAAATCATTCATTTCTAATACTATTGAACCCAAAAAACCAACTAAAAATATCAACCCAAAAAGACCATGAATTAAACCCTAAAAAATTGATTAAAAAAATTAAAAATTAAACCCAAAAATCAATCAAATTAAATTAAAACAACGAGATTTCAAAACAAAACAAAAAAACAGTTATAAAAGCAAATTGCATGAAAGTGAAAACTGCAAATTCATAACAATAATGAATACAGTAAAAGAGAATAAGATCAAAGGAAACGATTTGAATGAGAAAAATTGATTGAAATCGAAGAAATGAAGTGGAATTGAAAAACCCGAAAAATTGATGAAATGAATTGGAAAAAGTGGATTTGAAAAATTGGCATGAAAATGAATGGATCGAGGATGAAGAGTCCAAACCTGGAATCGAAGGAGGAGATGACAATAGCGGCGTGAGAATCCTGAGATTTTACAGAGAGAAAATGGGACGAGAGAGAAAATTGATAGAAAGAAAAATTGAAGATGAATGTATGAAGAATGAGGAAGATGAATGTATGAAGAAAGGATGAGTTTTTTTAAAAAAATTATGGATTTTTAATTTTTTTTAATTTTTAATATTATTTAATTTAAAAAATATTATATGGTTTTTTTAATATTTTTTAATACAATATTTACACACGTGGCGTGTCACGTAGACATTGACTGGTCAAAATTGGACAAAAGGACCAAAGATGCAAAGGGGCTGAATCTTAAGGGGCTAAAATTGTAGTTTTTGTACATAGGGGGCAAAAATCGCAACTTTTTAAAACTTAAGGGTGGAAAAGTGCACTTTAGCCAAGATTTTATTATGTCTGGTATTGACAGAAGCAGAGTTACTTCTATGATTGACAACATTTATAGAAACAATGGCAAAGGGATTGGATTTTCAGAAGGGAAACCTAATGAAATCAGTCTTAAAGCATGTTGTGAATGCATCAAGGAAGGGCTGAAAACCTTCTTTGTACCTGAAGGTGCTAAGTTTGAAATTGTGGTTCAGTAAGAACCTGAAGCTTCTAGCTCTGAGGCTAAGATTACTTCAAAGCCAAAGAACTTTAAGCCTAAGGAAATGAAAAATTCTAACTCTAAGACCTCAAAGATCAAGATTCTGAAGAGATCAGAACCTGTTCCTCAGAGTCTGTTGAAGTCAAAATTTGGTATCTTAAAGTCTAAGTCTCAGAAGAACAAAACAGTTGTGGCTTCATGTGAATCAAAACCAAAAGGTGCTAAACGTAAGGTACTGATTAGTCAGAAGCTATCTAACTCACACCTCAAGGAACAAGAAGTGAAGAGTAAAACTTCCAGCACTAACCTCAAAGGACCCATAAAACAATGGGTACATAAATATGAAATTGTCAATACTGTAGAAATGCCTAAAAGTAAAGGAAAAGCAATAATCATGGTACCTAGACAGCGGTTGCTCAAGACATATGACAGGAGAGAAGTCTATGTTCCACACCCTTACAATGAAAGAAGGAGGAAATGTGAAGTTTGGAGGCAACCAGTCTGGCAAGATCATTGGTACAAGAACTATTGGTAACTCCTCTATCTCTATTAATAATGTGTGGTTGGTAGATGGGCTTGAACATAACCTTTTGAGTATTAGTCAGTTTTGTGATAATGGTTATGATATGATGTTTGGAAAGACCAACTGCACAGTAATCAACAAGGACGATAATTCGATAGTGTTCAAAGGAAAAAGGATAGAGAACGTCTATAAAATCAACTTCTCTAAACAGGTTGATCAGAAGGTAATTTGTCTTCTATCAATGAATGACAAGAAATGGGTATGGCACAGAAGGTTGGGGCATGCTAACTGGAGATTAATCTCTAAGCTTAGTAAGTTTCAACTTGTCAAAGGCTTACCCAACATTGACTATCATTCAGATGCACTTTGTGGTGCATGCTAGAAAGGGAAGATTGTGAAATCTTGTTTTAAAACTAAAGACATTGTCTCAACCTCCAGACCTTTAGAATTGCTTCATATGGACTTATTTGGACCAGTTAGCACTGCATCCTTATATGGAAGTAAATATGGACTAGTCATTGTTGATGATTACAACAGATGGACTTGGGTAAAATTCTTGAGAAGTAAGGATAATGCATATGATGTATTCAGTAACTTCTGCACTCAAATAAAATCCGAAAAAGAAATGAAAATTTTGAAAGTTAGAAGTGATCATGGCGGAGACTTGAAAATGAGCCATTTGAAGCTTTTTGTGAAAAACATGGAATTATCCATGAATTCTCTTCTCTTAGAACTCCACAACAAAATGGGGTTGTAGAGAGAAAGAATAGAACTTTACAAGAGATGGCAAGAACCATGATTCATGAAAATAATTTGGCTAAACATTTATGGGCAGAAGCAGTGAATACATCATGTTATGTTCAAAATAGGATCTATATCAGACCTATCTTGGTGAAAACAACATATGAACTCTTTAAGGGAAGAAGACCCAATATTTCTTACTTTCATCAATTTGGATGTACCTGTTACATTCTAAATAACAAGCTCTACCTAAAAAAATTTGATGCCAAGGACCAAAGAGGAATATTCTTATGTTACTCTGAAAGGTCAAAGGCATAAAGAGTGTATAGTTCAGAGACACTTTGTGTTGAAGAATCAGTGCACGTTAAATTTGATGACAAAGAGCGTGGAAATGAAATTCCAGAGCAAGGTGAAAGTTTTGCAGATATGCAGGTGCCTGAAAATACTTCAGAACCTGATCAGACTTCTGAATCTGAAGAGAGTCCAGAAGCTGACCCACTCCAGAAGTTCAAGATGGTTCCAAGCAAGCCAATCAATCCAAGAATACTTTCAAGTACAAGTCTTCAAATCCTGAAGATCAAATCATTGAAAACAAAGAAAGTCCTATAAGAACAAGATCATACTTTAAACAAGAAGAGTCTATGATAGGACTGATATCAGTAATAGAACCTACTACAATTGATGAAGCACTATTAGATGATGGATGAATATTGGCAATGCAAGAAGAACTCAATCAATTTCAGAGAAATGATGTGTGGGATCTGGTACCTAAACCTCAATAGAAGAACATTTTTGGAAGAAAATGAGTATTCATAAACAAGGTGAAGTAGTAAGAAACAAAGCTAGACTTGTTGCTCAAGGTTACAGTCAACAAGAAGACATTGATTATATCGAAACATTTGCTCCAGTTGCAAGATTGGAAGCAATCAGGTTACTTCTTTTCTATGCAGTTAATCATGGCATAATATTATATCAAATGGATGTAAAGAGTGCATTTCTCAATGGAGTGATATCAGAAGAAGTGTTTGTAAAACAACCTCCTGGTTTTGAGGATCTTAAGCATCCTGACTGTGTTTATAAGCTTAAGAAATCACTGTATGGTCTAAAACAAGCTCCCAGAGCATGGTATGACATACTAAGTAATTTCCTAATTGAAAATGATTTTAAAAGAGGTCAGGTTGACACAACACTCTTCAGAAGAACTCTTGAGAAAGACATTCTTGTTGTGCAGATATATGTTGATGATATAATATTTGGTTCTACTAATGCATCTCTTTGCAAGGAATTTTCTAAGTTAATGCAGGATGAATTTGAAATGAGCATGATGGGAGAATTGAAGTTCTTCCTTGGAATTCAAATTAATCAGTGTAAAGATGGAGTGTATGTTCATCTAACAAAGTATACTAAGGAGCTTCTGAAGAAGTTCAAGCTAGAAGATTGTAAAGTGATGAACACTCCAATGCATCCAACCTGCACCTTAAGCAAATAAGATAATGGATCAAAGGTAGATCAGAAGCTGTATAGTGGTATGATTGGTTCTTTGTTATACCTCACTGCATCTAGGCCAGATATTTTATTCAGTGTATGCTTGTGTTTAAGATTCCTGTCAGATCCTAGAGAATCTTATTTAACAACTGTTAAGAGAGTCTTCAGGTATTTGAAAGGAACAACAAATCTTGGACTCCTCTATAGGAAATCCTTAGATTATAAGTTGGTTGGATTATGTGATGTTGACTATGCTGGTGACAGAATTGAAAGAAAATAAACCAGTGGCAATTGCCAGTTTCTGGGCGAGAATCTGATCTCCTGGGCTTGCAAAAGACAAGCAACCATTGCTATATCCACAACAGATGCAGAATACATCTCAGCTGCAAGTTGTTGTCCACAACTACTTTGGATGAAACATCAGTTGGAAGACTATTAGATTAATGCTAACAATATTCTCATTTATTGTGATAATACTGCTGCTATTTGTTTGTAAAAGAATCCAATTCTACATTCAATAGCCAAGCATATTGAAATCAAACACCACTTTATTAGAGACTATGTTCAAAAAGGAATTTTGTATATACAATTCGTTGATACTGAACATCAATGGGCTGATATATTCATTAAGCCTTTAATAGTGGAAAGATTTGATTTTATAAAGAAAAATTTGAACATGCACTTTGTGTCTGATTAAATTTGCTTGCCTCTGAGTAGGAATTCAGGTTTTAAAGTCATTCAGAATCTATGGTCCATCAGAAGCTCTATACTGAGGTTCTGAGGAAAATGTGCTTCCGAAGATGTCATCAGCATTTGAACTCCAGAAGATGAATTGTTTGCTTCTGAATAGCAAAATTAAACTGAGAAATTCTGACGTGGCTTAAGTGTATTGGTGTATAGCATAAGTGGGCTACGATGAATTTATGCTTTGAATGTACTATCTCGCCCCCCCTAATTCATTAATGTTGTGTTTGTTTGTCCCCTTTATGAATTTCAATCGTTTTTACTAAAAACACTTCGACAAAAACACACACTACTCACTTCACAACCTACACTTTCTGATTTTAGACGAAGCCTCTGAAAAATCATCTCTTTCAAAATCAAAATCCTAGAACCCTAAATTTCTCATCAGTATCAAGGTTTGGATGATTACTTCTGTATACTGAGTGGTCTAACTTATGTGAATCTAATCAAGTACTTATGGGTAAGAGCTGAAATCTATGATAGTCATGCAACTAAGATGGAAGAGCATGAAAAGGTTCTGATTGATCCTAGTCTGGAAGGAAAGACTAGAGAGCAGCTTGGTCTGAAGCCGTTCACTTGTACAGAGATTCGCTCAAACATCATGGGAATCCCTGTTACAATCACAGAAGAGATAATTGCAAGGGCAATTAGGAGAGCAGCTGAAGGATCATATGAAGAGGGTCTGGACAAGACAAGTCCATGGAATGAGGTGGTGAACATGACTACGTTCAATAGCTCGAAGAAAGGAAAATACTGTGATATGAAAATGGAATACAAGATGCTTCAGAAGATCATGACTGAAGACTTGCTACCAAAAGGAGGAGGTGTAGATCAACCTTCATCGGATCACAGAGTGCTGCTTCACTTTCTGATAACTAAAAGGAAGGCAAATGTGCCTAAGTATATCTTCAATCACATGTTGTGGGCACAGAAGGAAAGCCAGAACAACACAGAAGCTGGATCCCTTAAGGAAGACTGTTGTTTGAGATTTTCCATCAAGGAGGGATGCTGAAGGCACTTAAACTGTCAAAAGTGATAAATGATGATCAACTTGGAATCGTAACTAGCAAAATCATCAATGCAAGCACCTTGAGGAACATGAATCTGATCAAGAAGGAAGAATTCACTAAGCTGAAGACTCGCCTTCAGGAATCTTTTGCAGTATCTAACTTAATGGATAATTTCCCACCTATCTGCAAACAAGATCCTCTAGATGTTCAAATATACTATATCCATGAACACTTGAAAATAACTGGAGAGACTATCAGATTGGAGGATATACCAGAAGAGATGTCTGGTGGTACTCTACATGTTGCCAGAAAGAGAAAGTCAAAGAAGAAGGCAACTTCAGAAGCTGATGATGTTGAAGAAGCTCCTGAACCACATAAGAAGAAGGCTACTAAAGATAAGCAAGCACCTCAAGAACAAGCACCTGGTTATGGTATACCATCTATTCAAGATGAAGTTCAGGATTTAGAACTTGCTAAGATTCTGAACAAAAGATCTAGAAGTGGTAAAACAGTTGGCTCTTCACAACCTCTGCCTGCTCAACCATCTATTCCTAAGAAGAAAAGGAAGCATGTTGTCAGGAAAATGAAGGTCTCTCTCTCTCTCTCTCTCTCTCTCTCTCTCTATATATATATATATATATATATATATATATATATATATATATATATTTTATCCGCGACATATAGATTTTGATATTCACTTCAGAAGCTGAACTCTATCTGTTTCTGAACTATGACATAATTCAACCCCCCCCGCCCCCCCTCCCCTCCCTCTTGTGTTTTTCTCACCTTCAAAATATATTAAGACTTACATTAAAATGCATGTTTTAAGTACGAAAAAAGAAGAATAATATGCAATAGAAGAGAAGAAACTCATTGCTAGACGACCTAATTAGGAGAGACAAAAAGAAAAGGATCAAAAGAGAAACCTTCATTATAAACGATTTTTTTCACTCACTGTTCTTCTTGATATTGCTATTAGTTTTCTATTTAAACCTTTATTTCCCCCACTATTCATAAGCCTTTGTTACAACCAAGGTGGCATAAACTTAGATTAACTGTATAATTTTTAATAGCATTTAAAGGAAATAATAAGTTAATGGAATGTTACTTCACAATGAGATAAACTTATAGAAAGAAGTGACTATATTCCACTCTAAAAATATATATGTGGAGGACAACCGGATTTTGATGGAGTTACCTAGTAGCTTTATAGAAATATTATTATTTTTATATTTTTTTGCTAGAATATTTGTTTGATTATTATTCTTATTAAAAGGTAGAATGGTGGTATTCAAGGAAATCGATTATCTAGGAAACCATTTAAGAATATGCAAACTTATCTTACACGGAAGAGGTAAGAAAGTTGTATACAATCATTTAATCATGGGATCGAATCTACAAATCCAAATCACATAGGAAAACACACAAAAATACACAATAACTGATGTTTTTAAAAATTCGAACATTTATTTGATTTTTTCTATTCCTACCTTTTTATTCTTCATGTGAGTGTGCCTAAACCAATTAAGTTTTAGGTTGCGTCAAACAAGCATTGTTCATCATGATAGCTTATACGGTATATTGATAAGTTTAAGTGTTTTGGTACTTTTTTTTTTAAATCAATAAATTAACAATACTCTTTATGAATTAAAGAGTTATTTGTCAACTTTTATATTTTTTGAAAAGATTACTTAATAAGAAAAAAAAAAATACTTATATTTTTATAGTTGTTATAAGAATATTTTATGGGTTATCATAAAAAAATATTCAATATTCACAATTATGAGTATTGTGAAGATCAGAACGTCATTGATGCTTAAGTCTCGCCATCCATAGATGTTCAAGTGGTTGTTGCATGCTGTTCTTCCGTTGCAGAACACTCTGGTTTTGTTTTGTTGTATTCATCGGAAGTTATGTTAGGCGAGGCAAGGCTTTCCAAGCAAATCGAGCTTTCTTTCTTGGAGGGAAAGTCAGTTGTCTTCAGATATTTTCTTGAACCGTCGAAGTTCGATAGGCAGGCCAAATTCACCTAGCGAACCGCCGTAACATTTTCCTTATAGAACTTTCTATCTTGGCTGGCTTTCACCTTGCTCAGCTCGCCTAGTGAATTGGTATTTTCACCATATGTCTTTGTGATACTCTGCCTTGGATTTTAGCGCGTGTCCTTGCCTTTTTTTGCACCATTTTGGTGTAGTCATGTATAAACCTTATAAAAAAGGTGTGGGAATTCTCTAGTTTAGAGCTTAGGTCGGTGCTAGACAATGTTCAACCATCATCTTTATTTGCAATCTAGTTTTGAGCGCGTACACAAATTTGTTGGGTTATGCTCGTGATGGATGGTCGTTTGTTAGGGATGACTAAAGTCAAATAAACACGTGTGGCTTTGTATGCCTTTTTTACCTTTTATGGTTGACTACACTTTTGTGTGAAATATCTTGGTCAGGTTTTATGTCCACTAACATGTTTATTTTTTTCATTTATTTCAATAGACTTTCGTTTGGGCTAAAAGAAACTATTGTGTGTATTAAAAATTCAGACGAAAAATTAAATTTTGTTTTCTTGACACTATTTTGGAGAATTAAACACATCAATTTTACATATTTAAACATCTAATTTCTTCTCTAAAATACCTCATTGCAATTAAACATATCATTATTTAACATGTATCAAATCCAAACATGAAAGAATTAAAAAGATTAAGGAACATAAAACACCAAATTATGTAATTGAACTACTAGTGTTTTGTTTTTCTTAGGAAAGCACCACAATCATGTAATTAATCAACTTAATTTGTTTTTACCATATCTTTTCAGCCATCCGTAAGGAAACAATATGTTCTTTTTATGGGTAACACTTAAAAAGAGCGATTGGATTGTGTTTCTTTTTATCTGGATCTTGTGCAGTTGGGATACCCCGCCCTGACGTACTTCAAACATTGGTGGATATTCGATCAAAAATGGATAGCTTATGTTTAATTTTATATTTTGAGTGATAAAGTAAAAATTAAATTTGCATTTTACTAGATTGTCTTATCTTAATTAAAGGGTCACTACTCTTACAATTGCATGAACATGTAAAATTCTAAATGCAAGAAATATTTAGGTGAACACTCTTATAATTATTTCAATATGCATTTAAACTTTAAATTAATTTGTTTTAATAAGTATCGGTATCCATGTTTTCTATGTCAAATTCTTATTTAGCCATTAACAAAAACTGAGTCGTGTTACTCATCAAAACCATCTATTTGATTGATTTTGATTGGTGTAACTCATATAAGTAATTCTACATACCTTTCGTTTATGGGTATGTAACCTTTTTTTTATCAAATATTCTCTCTTTCTTTAAATATATAAACTCAAATCAATAAAATTTCTTAATATTTGAAACATAAACGGGCAAAAACAATAGTACATTAATTAAAGAATTTCTCAATACAAAGAGATACAATGAATCCATCTAATTTGTAAAGCAACAATCACAAGTGTCTCTGCCTATACAACGATGAACTTTAGTTCCACCTGAGCCATATTTAGCAAAACATTGTCTATGGCACTCCCTATGTTTGCAAAACCAAATGCGGATAATTCCATTTCCAGGCTCGTTTGGGTCGCATGAAAGTGCTTCAACGGGGGGCTTCGCTGGTGATATCACACCTGTAGAGGAAAAACAAAGAATAATCAAAAATATTATAATCATTCACCAATTTGAAATAGATAGAAAATAGATTTAAGATATGTTTGACAGAAAAAAGGATTAAATATATGTATGCTTATGAATCATTTTAAACAATTTAACAATAAGTGCTCTGTATGTTTGCATGAATGGGGATTCATGAAGCATTTCTTAAAAATGATCCATGATCGTCAGTTTGCTAATATCCATACGTCAAAAAGAAATGTTTGGCTACCAAAATGTTTAAATCAAAATATATTAAGACTTACATTAAAATGCATGTTTTAAGTACGAAAAAAGAAGAATAATATGCAATAGAAGAGAAGAAACTCACTGCTAGACGAGCTAATTAGGAGAGACAAAAAGAAAAGGATCAAAAGAGAAAGCTTCATTATAACCGATTTTTTTCACTCACTGTTCTTCTTGATATTGCTATTAGTTTTGTATTTAAACCTTTATTTCCCCCCTCTATTTATAAGCCTTTGTTACAAACAGTGGGACATAAACTTAGATTAACTGTATAATTTTCAATAGCGTTTAAAGGAAATAATAAGTTAATGGAATGTTACTTCACAATGAGATAAACTTATCAAAAGAAGTGACTATATTCCACTCTAGAAATATATATGTGGATGACAACCGGATTTTGATGGAGTTACCTAGTAGCTTTATAGAAATATTATTTTTATATTTTTTTGCTAGAATATTTGTTTGATTATTATTCTTATAAACAGGTAGAATGGTGGTATTCAAGGAAATTGATTATCTAGGAAACCATTCAAGAAAATGCAAACTTATCTCACACGGAAGAGGTAAGAAAGTTGTATACAATCATTTAATCATGTGATCGAATCTACAAATCCAAATCATTAAGGAAAACACACGAAAATGCACATTAACTGATGTTTTTAAAGATTCGAACAATCATTTGATTTTTTCTATTCCTACCTATTTTTTTCTACGTGTGAGTGTGCCTAAACCAATTAAGTTTTAGGTTGCGATCAAACAAGCATTGTTCATCATGATACCTTATACGGTATATTGATAATTTTAAGTGTTTTGGTACTTTTTTTTTAAATCAATAAATTAGCAATACATTTTATGAATTAAAGAGTTATTTGTCAACTTTTATATTTTTTGAAAAGATTACTTAATAAGAAAAAAAATATACTTATATTTTTATAGTTGTTATAAGAATATTTTATGGGTTATCATAAAAAAATATTCAATATTCACAATTATGAGTATCGTGAAGATCAGAACGTCATTGATGCTTAAGTCTCGCCATCCATAGATGTTCAAGTGGTTGTTGCGTGCTGTTCTTCCGTTGCAGAACACTCTGGTTTTGTTTTGTTGTATTCATCGGAAGTTATGTTAGGCGAGGCAAGGCTTTCCTAGCAAATCGAGCTTTCTTTCTTGGAGGGAAAGTCAGTTGTCTTCAGATATTTTCTTGAACCGTCGAAGTTCGATAGGCAGGCCAAATTCACCTAGCGAACCGCCGTAACATTTTCCTTATAGAACTTTCTATCTTGGCTGGCTTTCACCTTGCTCAGCTCGCCTAGTGAATTGGTATTTTCACCATATGTCTTTGTGATACTCTGCCTTGGATTTTAGCGCGTGTCCTTGCCTTTTTTTGCACCATTTTGGTGTAGTCATGTATAAACCTTATAAAAAAGGTGTGGGAATTCTCTAGTTTAGAGCTTAGGTCGGTGCTAGACAATGTTCAACCATCATCTTTATTTGCAATCTAGTTTTGAGCGCGTACACAAATTTGTTGGGTTATGCTCGCGATGGATGGTCGTTTGTTAGGGTTGACTAAAGTCAAATAAACACGTGTGGCTTTGTATGCCTTTTTTACCTTTTATGGTTGACTACACTTTTGTGTGAAATATCTTGGTCAGGTTTTATGTCCACTAACATGTTTATTTTTTTCATTTATTTCAATAGACTTTCGTTTGGGCTAAAAGAAACTATTGTGTGTATTAAAAATTCAGACGAAAAATTAAATTTTGTTTTCTTGACACTATTTTGGAGAATTAAACACATCAATTTTACATATTTAAACATCTAATTTCTTCTCTAAAATACCTCATTGCAATTAAACATATCATTATTTAACATGTATCAAATCCAAACATGAAAGAATTAAAAAGATTAAGGAACATAAAACACA
Source organism: Medicago lupulina (assembly GCA_958299785.1). Taxonomy (NCBI): domain Eukaryota; kingdom Viridiplantae; phylum Streptophyta; class Magnoliopsida; order Fabales; family Fabaceae; genus Medicago; species Medicago lupulina. The sequence goes on along the minus strand of OY283144.1, from coordinate 32,121,808 downwards.
AAATTATATAATTGAACTACTAGTGTTTTGTTTTTCTTAGGAAAGCACCACAATCATGTAATTAATCAACTTAATTTGTTTTTGCCATATCTTTTCAGCCATCCGTAAGGAAACAATATGTTCTTTTTATGGGTAACACTCAAAAAGAGCGATTGGATTGTGTTTCTTTTTATGTGGATCTTGTGCAGTTGGGATACCCCGCCCTGACGTACTTCAAACATTGGTGGATATTCGATCAAAAATGGATAGCTTATGTTTAATTTTATATTTTGAGTGATAAAGTAAAAATTAAATTTGCATTTTACTAGATTGTCTGATCTTAATTAAAGGGTCACTACTCTTACAATTGCATGAACATGTAAAATTCTAAATGCAAGAAATATTTAGGTGAACACTCTTATAATTATTTCAATATGCATTTAAACTTTAAATTAATTTGTTTTAATAAGTATCGGTATCCATGTTTTCTATGTCAAATTCTTATTTAGCCATTAACAAAAACTGAGTCGAGTTACTCATCAAAACCATCTATTTGATTGATTTTGATTGGTGTAACTCATATAAGTAATTCTACATACCTTTCGTTTATGGGTATGTAACCTTTTTTTTTATCAAATATTCTCACTTTCTTTAAATATATAAGCTCAAATCAATAAAATTTCTTAATATTTGAAACATAAACGGGCAAAAACAATAGTACATTAATTAAAGATTTTCTCAATACAAAGAGATACAATGAATCCATCTAATTTGTAAAGCAACAATCACAAGTGTCTCTGCCTATACAACGATGAACTTTAGTTCCACCTGAGCCATATTTAGCAAAACATTGTCTATGGCACTCCCTATGTTTGCAAAACCAAATGCGGATAATTCCATTTCCAGGCTTGTTTGGGTCGCATGAAAGTGCTTCAACGGGGGGCTTCACTGGTGATATCACACTTGTAGAGGAAAAACAAAGAATAATAAAAAATATTATAATCATTCACAAAATTTGAAATAGATAGAAAATAGATTTAAGATATGTTTGACAGAAAAAAGGATTAAATATATGTATGCTTATGAATCATTTTAAACAATTTAACAATAAGTGCTCTGTATGTTTGCATGAATGGGGATTCATGAAGCATTTCTTAAAAATGATCCATGATGGTCAGTTTGCTAATATCCATACGTCAAAAAGAAATGTTTGGCTACCAAAATGTTTAAATCAAAATATATTAAGACTTACATTAAAATGCATGTTTTAAGTACGAAAAAAGAAGAATAATATGCAATAGAAGAGAAGAAACTCACTGCTAGACGAGCTAATTAGGAGAGACAAAAAGAAAAGGATCAAAAGAGAAAGCTTCATTATAACCGATTTTTTTTCACTCACTGTTCTTCTTGATATTGCTATTAGTTTTGGATTTAAACCTTTATTTCCCCCCTCTATTTATAAGCCTTTGTTACAAACAGTGTGACATAAACTTAGATTAACTGTATAATTTTCAATAGCGTTTAAAGGAAATAATAAGTTAATGGAATCTTACTTCACAATGAGATAAACTTATAGAAAGAAGTGACTATATTCCACTCTAGAAATATATATGTGGATGACAACCGGATTTTGGTGGAGTTACCTAGTAGCTTTATAGAAATATTATTTTTATATTTTTTTGCTAGAATATTTGTTTGATTATTATTCTTATAAACAGGTAGAATGGTGGTATTCAAGGAAATCGATTATCTAGGAAACCATTCAAGAAAATGCAAACTTATCTCACACGGAATAGGTAAGAAAGTTGTATACAATCATTTAATCATGGGATCGAATCTACAAATCCGAATCATTTAGGAAAACACACAAAAATACACATTAACTGATGTTTTTAAAGATTCGAACAATCATTTGATTTTTTCTATTCCTACGAGTGAGTGTGCCTAAACCAATTAAGTTTTAGGTTGCGATCAAACAAGCATTGTTCATCATGATACCTGTAACACCCTAGTTGTTATTTTACTATTTTTGGTTGATTTTAATATAATTTATGTATTTTATATGATTTATGTGAATATGTGATGTTGTTATTTGATTTATAGTTTATTATATGATAATTAGTTATGATTTTGTGTTATTTAATAAAATAGGAGAAATATAAATATTTATTCGGTTAAAGGACTTAATTAGAATTAAGGGAATTATTAGGAGTTAAATGAAATTAAGGAGGGGAGTAAAGAGGAAAAGAGAGGTTATGTTTTGGGGAAAAAGGAAATAGGAATAGTCAGACATTTTGTACGTTCAGTAAGAAAATAGAGAAAACTTAAGCTTTTTGAGAGAAGTCAAGAAGAAGCCAAGGGAAGAACTAGGAAGAGAGAATCCATCTATTTTTGCTGTAGAATTCGCTGAATTGAGGTAAGAGTGGGTTAACATTTCAATTGTGATATATATATATATATATATATATATATATATATATATATATAATCCATAACATGTTATGATCAAATACAGGTAAATCATCTAAAAATAAGTCTAATTCAGTTGTTAAATAAAATATAATTTGAAAAGTTAAAATAGCAAAGAAGAAGTTATAACAAAACATTTTATTTCATAAAATTTACTTACAATAGTAGGCAAGATTCTTCAGTGTTTGATTCTGAAAGAAATTTTTGCATGCCTATTACATACACAAAAGATCCTTTTATAACCCAAGGATCTGAACCGGACTTTAAAAATAAAAACTTAAGACTATAAATCTTACAAGTCCGAGCTATTATTACAACAAGCCAAAACTAAAAAGATAACATGACATAAAGTATAAAGTAATAAAGTAAAAGTTACAAAAGATAACATGACATAAAGTAATGATAACATTATTTTCAAATAATTCCAAAATATAGGTCCACCACGAACAGTAATCTAGAGGTCTTGGATTCCATAGCAGTCATCTTCATTTTCTGCTGCGCTGGTAATGCTAGTACTTTCATTATCAGACAGGACTGACATAGCATCCTTCACTTTTTCTAAAAATTCTTGAGGGTCGGTAATCTTCTGAAAAGACTCTAATAGCTTAGGATGAAGAGTTGAGAAATTATTAATATCAGCTGAGGGTAAAGCCTTGGATGATTGGCAAAGATTTGGATTTGCCTTGAACCAAGCATTTAATCTTTCTGTAGAGAGTAATTGCGGATTAAACTTACTCCACCATTTGACAGAGTATCTTTTTACTAACTGTAATGGAGTTGCCTCTTCCCATAAAGGTTCAGAAGAGAAAGTCCAAGAGGTAATCCAAGTGATCCCAAATATTGCGCAAAAACTAAGTAAGGCTTTATGCTGAGGACATGAAGTAGTTTCATTGAATACTTTAAAGGCGTCAAAAGCATAATCCGGTAATATGTCCAAAATTGGTCCAATGGTGTAGAACCATTCAATGAACCAGGATGGAAAATTAATTGAAATATTTTTATTAAACCAAATAAACCATGTGTGATTATAAGGTTCAATATCTAACAAATGGTACCATGCTTTTATATAATCAAAATAATTGTAACATTGGGGAACGAAGGTTCTGCTGAGAGACTTTACTTTAAAAGGGGGTTGACCCCAATCTGATGGAGTTAAGACCTTGTTAATCTTAAATTTTGAAAAAGTAATTCTTAATGGATCTTTAGTATCATAATTATGCGTAAGGGTTATTGAATCTGTATCAACTAAAATAAATTCATAGAATCTTCTTGTTTTTTGAAGATTTGAATCTTCTGGTAGGAAGAAAAACCCAGGAGGTAGTATTTTTGATACTGTTTGAATTAATGAGGCATTTGGTTGGCAATAAAGACTTTCTAATGGTATAATGGGTACAATTTGATTTTTAGTAATGAAGGTGGATTTTGGGGTAGTCTCTGGAGGAGAGTAATAGGCTAATTTTGTAGGACGAGGCTTTAATGTAGAGGGACTTGCTAGATGTGCGGTAAACTGCAAAGGGGTAACCAGAGCAGGTCTGATTCCAGATAAAGGTCTAAGTCTTGAAGATGTAATAGGTTGAGGACTGGTCACCAACTTATTCAGGTAATTGGAGGATCCTAATGTTTTTTCTGTGGAACTTGATGAACTTAATACTAGTGTTTTATCTGTGACTTTCTTTGGACCATAATTGTCTCGAGGATCAGGAGCGTCACTCATTTTTGCCCTGTAGAAATTCCCTTGTCAAAAAGTCTGGTAAGGAATTTTTAATTCCTGATATATGCTCAATTTCAAAATCGAAACATGAGAGTAATGCTTGCCATCTTGCGAATATATGTTTAGAAACTAAGTTTTTAACATCTTTTTGTAAAACACTGGTTGCAGCTTTACAATCAGTTTTTAATAAAAATGGTTTTAAAAACAAATCATCTTGAAATTTAGTAATACATAAAACAATGGCTAAAATTTCTTTTTTAATAGTACTATAATTTAGTTGGGCCGGGTTCCAAGTTCCAGAGTAAAATCTGACAACTTGTTCCTTATTCGATCCCGGAAGTAATTGTTTTAAAATTCCTCCAAACCCAATATCAGAGGCATCAGTTTCCACTATTAAGTTGGCTGTAGGATCTGGTATTCCTAAGCAAGGTAATCTCTTAACTATCTCTTTTAGTTTTAAAATACTCTGAGTCATAGTAATGTCCCAAGGAGGTGGATTTTTCCTAAGTCGTTTAAACAAAGGAATACATATTGTTCTTAGGTTAGGAATAAAGTCGGAAACATAATTGATACATCCCAAAAACCTTTGTAATTGAGTTTTATCTTTTAACTCGTTTGGAAACTTGCTAACAAACTCTAAAGACCTACTAATTGGGGTATACATCCCTTGAGTTATATCAAAGCCTAAAAATCTAATTTTTGACTGATAAATTTTTAATTTCTTTTCAGATAAAACCAACCCATTATTCTTAATAATTTGATAAAACAATTCCATATGGTGAAAGTGTTGATTAATAGAGTCTGAGAAGACTAATATGTCGTCTAAATAGACAATAGTAAAATCTGTATAATCATTAAATATTGTATTCATAATATTTTGAAATTCTGAAGGGGCATTTTTTAATCCTAACGGCATAACATTCCATTCGTAATGGCCAAAAGGCACAACAAAGGCCGTTTTGTATTTATCTTTTTCTTCTAACTGAATTTGATAGTATCCGGATTTTAAATCGAATTTAGAATAAATACTTTTGTTGTGTAATCTGTTAATTAAATCTTTTTTATTGGGTATAGGATACCTAATCCATTTTAATGCTTTGTTTAAGGGTTTGTAGTTTATCACTAATCGAGGACTTCCTCTTTCTAATTCCGAAGCATTAATTACATAAAAAGCTGAACAGCTCCAAGAAGATTTACTAGGTCTAATTAGTCCTTTATTTAAATAATCTTGTATTTCCTTTTTGCAATAGTCTAAATGTTCTTTATTCATTTGTATTGGCCGAGCTTTGGTTGGTATATTTATTTCTCTAAAATCTGGTTCATAAGGTAAAGACACAGTGTGCACTTTTCTTTTCCAGAACGCATTGGGCTGCTCTGAACAAAGATCTGATTTAAATTTTTCTAACATATGGCTAATTTTTTCTCTAATGATAGGACTCTCTAATTGTTCTCCTATTCTTTTAAAATGTATTTCTTTATTTATAAAATTAATTTGTTTTTTCTTTTTATTTATTAAATTAATTCGAGATATAGCTCTTTCTTGTATAGAGTTTAAATCTCTAATTTTTGGTTTGTCTAAAAATTCAAAATTAATTTCTCTTTCTAATACTGCGGTAGTTATACCATTTTCACTAACCTTAAAAGGGTAAAGTAATGTCAAGAAAGGTGTTCCTAAAATAATTTCTTCAGTAATATTTTTTACTAATAAAAAGGAGGTTACATAACATATCCTATCTTTACAAACTTTAGCGTTAGATAATTTATATGAAACTTGTAATCTATTACCATTAGCTCCTCGTAATGATTCTTTAGTTTTTTCATAAAATTGGGTAGGTATTAATCCTTCTTGTATACAATTTAAATCTGCCCCAGAATCTACTACAGCCGTAAACTCGTAAGTTGAATCTTTAATTATTAATTTAATTCTTGTATACCATTTATGTGATATCAATTTTTCTATTTTATTGATATATGTATCTTCTTCTTTTTCTTTACTAGTAGAAGGTAGAGAAATAACCTTCTTTAACCTATTTTGTTCTTGGATAATCATAGTTCCTTGTAATTGTAACATTTTAACTTCTATCTCATCATCTTTAGTTTTTAAAGATTGAATTTCTCTTTTAAGGATCTTAATTTCTTCTTGCAAATCTTTTAAGGTTATAGGATTTTGAACGGGTTTTTTGAAGAGTTCCATAACATCCTTAAATTCTACTTTATGTAGTTCTCTTTTTTCTATTTCATTATCGTCTATAATATTTTTAATCTGCCTCATGAAAGCTTGTTTACTTTCAGATTCTTCCATCTTATCTAATATTCCTATTAATGTATTAGCTTGATGATTAGTTAAAACATTAATGCTTTTAATACAATTATTACAATTACAAAATTCTACCCCTAAACACTCATCTAACTCTTCTTTACTAGATTCACTTGATTCTACTAAGTGATTAATATCTTCTATCTCTGATTCACTAGATGACGAATATTCATCTCCTGATACTAGCATTATGTTTTCTAAGGTATGAATTAAATTTTGTTTTAATTCTTCTGATATATTTAAATCACTAATTTGTTGTATTTTTTCTCTAACTTTGCAGTCATTTGCATAATGACCAAATCTACCGCACTTGTAGCATTTAATGTCTTTATTTTTATTACTATGTTTTTGGTAGGGATTTTTAGTATTCTTTTTTCTTGAATTCTTATAATATTTTTTACTTTCCTGAGGGTTTTCTTTCTGGTAATTCTTTTTCTTATAATATTTGCTAGAACTCTTATTATGCTTACTAAAAGTTTTCTTCTTACTCTTAGGGTTACTAGGAGCTCGTATGGGGGTAGCACCATATTGCTCACAGAAAGATCCCATCTCCCTTTTATTGTTTAATTTTTCATTCTTTATTTTATTCTGTAATTTGTAATCGGTACAAATTTGTAATCCTGTTTCAACAATATAATTAGATATTTCTCCCATTGTTAATGAATTAAAAGGTATCTCTCCATTGTAGTTTTGCCTAATATTACTCTTGACTTTGTCCGCAAATAATCTAGGTAAACCACTAATAAATCTTTCTTTCCAATATATTGCTGCCCCATCTGGACGCAGACATAATTTTGATAAAAACATATCTTTATACCAACGGTAATCTGACATGGTAGGGCAATATAAGTTTAGTAATTGTTCTGACGCCCTTTGTTGTAATTTCAAAGGTTCTCCTATGAAGAATTTAGTTATTGCGTATAATAAAGTTGTAACGCAGATTTCTTCATTAGTTTCAGTTTTAATAGCAGAATCAATTCTTAATTTATCTTCGTCACTAAGGATATTATCCCACCAACCTTTTAATTGACCTGTAAATCCCATTACTAGCATATCTTTTGTTTTTCTATCGGAATTCTTTTTGATTTTAAAGGCAGTTGCTGCCATTGTCATATTTTGAATAATATTTAATATATGCTGCTCTGACGCACCATCTATATTCCATTCTATAATACAGTCTCCTGAGTAACTATCTCCTATAAAACTATTCCTTTCTTCAAACTGAACATCAGCAAAAGAAGGCCTAGGATAATAGTTTCTAGTCTTAGGTCGCGGAGGTTTATCAATTCGAGAAATAATATTTTCTTCTTCTTCAAAAGATAATGTATTAATTTTTACTTCTGATGTGGATCCTATATTTAAGACTTTTAGTCTGTCAGCCAATTCATCTAATTTTTGTTGTGGATTATATCCTAAAGTTAAATCTTTAATTTCTTTGTCTGTGGGAATATTATAATGATAAATTGGTCTAGTAGGATCAGGTATTTTTACCTTTAACGTGTCAGGTAATAATTGTTCAACTCTATCTAATTGTTGAGACATAGTATATAAGATTTGATTAGTATAATTTAATTGACTATGAATATTATTAGAATCTTTTCTTTGTTCAGACGGGTTGCTTATGGCCTTAAAAGGCGAGGCTTCTATTTCTATATTTTCTCTAGAGGGTCTAATTTTTATAGCTTCCAAAGGAGGGTGAATAGATTCAATTATTTCTTTTTTAGAAGTTTTCCATTTAATGCTCATCCTAGTTTTAGTATTTAAAAATAATTTTTTGGCAAAGGGATTTAATATGTTATTATCTAAACAATATAATTCGAACCAGATGAAAAAGTAAATATTAATCTCCTGATGTTCTAAAAATTCATAAAATAATTTCAAGTATAAGTCTCTTTCTGATTTAGAAAAGTTATCAAAGTACCATCTACGTTTTTCTTTATTATAATCTGATAAGAATTCTTCTTTAATCCAAATTTTATCAATTTCAAAAGGTTCTTCCTTATTAATCATATTTAATACTTGTGATTCAGTTGGCGAAGGAGACCTACTAATTCTTTCTTGATAAATAGGTCTTGGTATCGTTGGAGTAAAATTTACTCCTGCTAAGTTTAATCTGATTGTAGAATCTACTGAATGTCTAGCAGAGGAAGGTCCTATGCTAGGACTCTGATTGTACCTATACGATTGACTCCTATTCATTCTTATTCTAATATTTCCATCTTGGTCAGTAATAATATCTCTTATAGATCTTGCTTCTAGTTTCTCTGGTTGAGTAGCATTTTCTATTATCCATTCTTCTGGAATTTTTTCTTTTAATTCAGAGATGGTTAATACTTTAGGGGTAATTATATTAGATTTCCTAAGATTAGCTTCTATAACACATGTTTCATTTCTAGGTGTAGATCTTAAGGATTTATAATTATAATTAACATTTGTAACTTTATAGGTTATCCTAGTAATGATGTCTACATTAGATATTCCTTCAGTAAAATTATCATTTTGATGTTGAACGCAAATGACTAAAGACGAACTAGTAACTTCATCTCCTAAACTCATTGAATAATTAGGATAACAATTGAAATAAACGGGACCATCATTAAGATTAGATTCTAACATGGCTATCACAGAGTCATGAAAGTCTCTAATTCTAGAATCTCTTAGAATTAGTAATATTGGTGAGTTTAAACCTAATTTATGTAATGGTTTTACAGCCACTTGGACTAAGCCTAAGTGAATGTATCTAAATCCATTTTTATAATGTTGATCTAATAATTTTTTATCTAATAGCGTAAATGTTTCTTGCTTATTTTTAACATTTCTAGCTTGTTCTAATGTATGTATGATTTTTTGACTTTTAAAATCAAAAGTGCTCATTTTATATATTTCGTTTAACTTAATTTCTGGCATGTTCCAGTTTATTAATTTATTTTCTATTTCTTGTACTTCTAATTCTTGATTTTGAAAATTATCTTGATTTAAAGTTGTTTCAGTTTCGGAGGAAGTAGGTGGAACTAAAGTTCTATTAGATCTACTACTTCTACTGCTAAAACTGTTCCAAGCCCTATTCAGTAACCGAGACATCTTTGATCTAAGTTCACTTTTAAAGTTTAAATGGAATGACTCTAAACTTACTTTACTATGTGACTCTCTTCTCCCCCTTATTTTTGTTTGAGTTCTAAAGAAAAATACAACTAGGCTAAACCAACGGTTTCACTGCCCTATCTGCGGGTCTTACTACCTGGACCACCCAGCTATTCAGCATTCTTCTTACAAAACTGGTCAACACTCAGGGTTGCGGGTTGAATCAAAAGTAAAATAATTTAAAGTGTGAACAATTAAAACTTTAAAATTACTTAATTCAAAGGGGTCTCAGAACCATAAAGGCTCTGATACCAGAAATCAACAGTTTTAGCAAAAGCAAATAAAATCCATAACATGTTATGATCAAATACAGGTAAATCATCTAAAAATAAGTCTAATTCAGTTGTTAAATAAAATATAATTTGAAAAGTTAAAATAGCAAAGAAGAAGTTATGACAAAACATTTTATTTCATAAAATTTACTTACAATAGTAGAAGTAGGCAAGATTCTTCAGTGTTTTGATTCTGAAAATTTTTTTGCATGCTTCTTACAAACACAAAGGATCCTTTTTATAAACCAAGGATCAGAACCGGACTCTAAAAAATAAAAACTTAAGACTATAAATCTTACAAGTCCGAGCTATTATTACAACAAGCCAAAACTTAACAAGACATAAAGAAAAGCAATAAAGTAAAAGTTACATGACATAAAGTAATGATAACATTATTTTCAAATAATTCCAAAATATAGGTCCACCACGAACAGTAATCTAGAGGTCTTGGATTCCATAGCAGTCATCTTCATTGTCTGCTGCGCTGGTAATACTAGTACTTTCATTATCAGATAGGACTGACATAGCATCTTTTACTTTCTCTAAAAATTCTTGAGGGTCGGTAATCTTCTGAAGTGACTCTAATAGCTTAGGATGAAGAGTTGAGAAATTATTAATATCAGATGAAGGTAAAGCCTTGGATGATTGGCAAAGATTTGGATTTGCCTTGAACCAAGCATTTAATCTTTCTGTAGAGAGTAATTGCGGATTAAACTTACTCCACCATTTGACAGAGTATCTCTTTACTAACTGTACTGGAGTTGCCTCTTCCCATAAAGGTTCAGAAGAGAAAGTCCAAGAGGTAATCCAAGTGATTCCAAATATTGCACAAAAACTAAGTAAGGCTTTATGCTGAGGACATGAAGTAGTTTCATTGAATACTTTAAAGGCGTCAAAGGCATAATCTGGTAATGTGTCCAAAATTGGTCCAATGGTGTAGAACCATTCAATGAACCAGGATGGAAAATTAATTGAAATATTCTTATTAAACCAAATAAACCATGTGTGATTATAAGGTTCAATATCTAAAAAATGGTACCATGCTTTTATATAATCAAAATAATTATAACATTGGGGAACGAAGGTTCTGCTGAGAGACTTTACTTTAAAAGGGGGTTGACCCCAATCTGATGGAGTTAAGACCTTGTTAATCTTAAATTTTGAAAAAGTAATTCTTGATGGATCTTTAGTATCATAATTATGCGTAAGGGTTATTGAATCTGTATCAACTAAAATAAATTCATAGAATCTTCTTGTTTTTTGAAGATTTGAATCTTCTGGTAGGAAGAAAAACCCAGGAGGTAGTATTTTTGATACTGTTTGAATTAATGAGGCATTTGGTTGGCAATAAAGACTTTCTAATGGTATAATGGGTACAATTTGATTTTTAGTAATGAAAGTGGATTTTGGGGTAGTCTCCGGAGGAGAGTAATAGGCTAATTTTGTAGGACGAGACTTTAATGTAGAGGGACTTGCTAGTTGTGAGGTAAACTGCAAAGGTGTAACCAGAGCAGGTCTAATTCCAGATAAAGGTCTAAATTTTGAAGATGTAATAGTTTGGGGACTAGTCACCAGCTTATTCAGGTAATTGGAAGATCCTAATGTTTTTTCTGTGGAACTTGATGAATTTAATGCTAGTGTTTTATCTGTGACTTTCTTTGGACCATAATTATCTCGAGGATCAGGAGCGTCACTCATTTTTGCCCTGTAGAAATTCCCTTGTCAAAAAGTCTGGTAAGGAATTTTTAATTCCTGATATATGCTCAATTTCAAAATCGAAACATGAGAGTAATGCTTGCCATCTTGCGAATATATGTTTAGAAACTAAGTTTTTAACATCTTTTTGTAAAACACTGGTTGCAGCTTTACAATCAGTTTTTAATAAAAATGGTTTTAAAAACAAATCATCTTGAAATTTAGTAATACATAAAACAATGGCTAAAATTTCTTTTTTAATAGTACTATAATTTAATTGGGCCGGGTTCCAAGTTCCAGAGTAAAATCTGACAACTTGTTCCTTATTCGATCCCGGAAGTAATTGTTTTAAAATTCCTCCAAACCCAATATCAGAAGCATCAGTTTCCACTATTAAGTTGGCTGCAGGATCTGGTATTCCTAAGCAAGGTAATCTCTTAACTATCTCTTTCAGTTTTAAAATACTCTGAGTCATACTAATGTCCCAAGGAGGTGGATTTTTCCTAAGTCGTTTAAACAAAGGAATACATATTGTCCTAAGGTTAGGAATAAAGTCGGAAACATAATTGATACATCCCAAAAACCTTTGTAATTGAGTTTTATCTCTTAACTCGTTTGGAAACTTGCTAACAAACTCTAAAGACCTACTAATTGGGGTATACATCCCTTGGGTTATATCAAAGCCTAAAAATCTAATTTGTGACTGATAAATTTTTAATTTCTTTTCAGATAAAACCAACCCATTATTCTTAATAATTTGATAAAACAATTCCATATGGTGAAAGTGTTGATTAATAGAGTCTGAGAAGACTAATATGTCGTCTAAATAGACAATAGTAAAATCTGTATAATCATTAAATATTGTATTCATAATATTTTGAAATTCTGAAGGGGCATTTTTTAATCCTAACGGCATAACATTCCATTCGTAATGGCCAAAAGGCACAACAAAGGCCGTTTTGTATTTATCTTTTTCTTCTAACTGAATTTGATAGTATCCGGATTTTAAATCGAATTTAGAATAAATACTTTTGTTGTGTAATCTGTTAATTAAATCTTTTTTATTGGGTATAGGATATCTAATCCATTTTAATGCTTTATTTAAGGGTTTGTAGTTTATCACTAATCGAGGACTTCCTCTTTCTAATTCCGAAGCATTAATTACATAAAAAGCTGAACAGCTCCAAGAAGATTTACTAGGTCTAATTAGTCCTTTATTTAAATAATCTTGTATTTCCTTTTTGCAATAGTCTAAATGTTCTTTATTCATTTGTATTGGCCGAGCTTTGGTTGGTATATTTATTTCTCTAAAATCTGGTTCATAAGGTAAAGACACAGTGTGCACTTTTCTTTTCCAGAACGCATTGGGCTGCTCTGAACAAAGATCTGATTTAAATTTTTCTAACATATGGCTAATTTTTTCTCTAATGATAGGACTCTCTAATTGTTCTCCTATTCTTTTAAAATGTATTTCTTTATTTATAAAATTAATTTGTTTTTTCTTTTTATTTATTAAATTAATTCGAGATATAGCTCTTTCTTGTATAGAGTTTAAATCTCTAATTTTTGGTTTGTCTAAAAATTCAAAATTAATTTCTCTTTCTAATACTGCGGTAGTTATACCATTTTCACTAACCTTAAAAGGGTAAAGTAATGTCAAGAAAGGTGTTCCTAAAATAATTTCTTCAGTAATATTTTTTACTAATAAAAAGGAGGTTACATAACATATCCTATCTTTACAAACTTTAGCGTTAGATAATTTATATGAAACTTGTAATCTATTACCATTAGCTCCTCGTAATGATTCTTTAGTTTTTTCATAAAATTGGGTAGGTATTAATCCTTCTTGTATACAATTTAAATCTGCCCCAGAATCTACTAGAGCCGTAAACTCGTAAGTTGAATCTTTAATTATTAATTTAATTCTTGTATACCATTTATGTGATATCAATTTTTCTATTTTATTGATATATGTATCTTCTTCTTTTTCTTTACTAGTAGAAGGTAGAGAAATAGCCTTCTTTAACCTATTTTGTTCTTGGATAATCATAGTTCCTTGTAATTGTAACATTTTAACTTCTATCTCATCATCTTTAGTTTTTAAAGATTGAATTTCTCTTTTAAGGATCTTAATTTCTTCTTGCAAATCTTTTAAGGTTATAGGATTTTGAACGGGTTTTTTGAAGAGTTCCATAACATCCTTAAATTCTACTTTATGTAGTTCTCTTTTTTCTATTTCATTATCGTCTATAATATTTTTAATCTGCCTCATGAAAGCTTGTTTACTTTCAGATTCTTCCATCTTATCTAATATTCCTATTAATGTATTAGCTTGATGATTAGTTAAAACATTAATGCTTTTAATACAATTATTACAATTACAAAATTCTACCCCTAAACACTCATCTAACTCTTCTTTACTAGATTCACTTGATTCTACTAAGTGATTAATATCTTCTATCTCTGATTCACTAGATGACGAATATTCATCTCCTGATACTAGCATTATGTTTTCTAAGGTATGAATTAAATTTTGTTTTAATTCTTCTGATATATTTAAATCACTAATTTGTTGTATTTTTTCTCTAACTTTGCAGTCATTTGCATAATGACCAAATCTACCGCACTTGTAGCATTTAATGTCTTTATTTTTATTACTATGTTTTTGGTAGGGATTTTTAGTATTCTTTTTTCTTGAATTCTTATAATATTTTTTACTTTCCTGAGGGTTTTCTTTCTGGTAATTCTTTTTCTTATAATATTTGCTAGAACTCTTATTATGCTTACTAAAAGTTTTCTTCTTACTCTTAGGGTTACTAGGAGCTCGTATGGGGGTAGCACCATATTGCTCACAGAAAGATCCCATCTCCCTTTTATTGTTTAATTTTTCATTCTTTATTTTATTCTGTAATTTGTAGTCGGTACAAATTTGTAATCCTGTTTCAACAATATAATTAGATATTTCTCCCATTGTTAATGAATTAAAAGGTATTTCTCCATTGTAGTTTTGCCTAATATTACTCTTGACTTTGTCCGCAAATAATCTAGGTAAACCACTAATAAATCTTTCTTTCCAATATATTGCTGCCCCATCTGGACGCAGACATAATTTTGATAAAAACATATCTTTATACCAACGGTAATCTGACATGGTAGGGCAATATAAGTTTAGTAATTGTTCTGACGCCCTTTGTTGTAATTTCAAAGGCTCTCCTATAAAGAATTTGGTTATTGCGTATAATAAGGTTGTAACGCAGATTTCTTCATTAGTTTCTGTTTTAATAGCAGAATCAATCCTTAACTTATCTTCGTCACTAAGGATATTATCCCACCAACCTTTTAATTGACCTGTAAATCCCATTACTAGCATATCTTTTGTTTTTCTATCGGAATTCTTTTTAATTTTAAAGGCAGTTGCTGCCATTGTCATATTTTGAATAATATTTAATATATGCTGCTCTGACGCTCCATCTATGTTCCATTCTATAATACAGTCTCCTGAGTAACTGTCTCCTATAAAACTATTCCTTTCTTCAAATTGAACATCAGCAAAAGAAGGCCTAGGATAATAGTTTCTAGTCTTAGGTCGCGGAGGCTTATCAATTCGAGAAATAATATTTTCTTCTTCTTCAAAAGATAATGTATTAATTTTTACTTCTGATGTGGATCCTATACTTAAAACTTTTAATCTGTCAGCCAATTCATCTAATTTTTGTTGTGGATTATATCCTAAAGTTAAATCTTTAATTTCTTTATCTGTGGGAATATTATAATGATAAATTGGTCTTGTAGGATCGGATATTTTTACCTTTAGCGTGTCAGGTAATAGTTGTTCAACTCTATCTAATTGTTGAGACATAGTATGTAAGATTTGATTAGTGTAATTTAATTGACTATGAATATTATTAGAATCTTTTCTTTGTTCAGACGGGTTGCTTATGGCCTTAAAAGGCGAGGCTTCTATTTCTATATTTTCTCTAGAGGGTATAATTTTTATAGCTTCCAAAGGAGGGTGAATAGATTCAATTATTTCCTTTCTAGAAGTTTTCCATTTAATGCTCATCCTAGTTTTAGTATTTAAAAATAATTCTTTGGCATAGGGATTCAATATGTTATTATCTAAACAATATAATTCGAACCAGGTAAAAAAGTAAATATTAATCTCCTGATGTTCTAAAAATTCATAAAATAATTTCAAGTATAAGTCTCTTTCTGATTTAGAAAAGTTATCAAAGTACCATCTACGTTTTTCTTTATTATAATCTGATAAGAATTCTTCTTTAATCCAAATTTTATCAATTTCAAAGGGTTCATCCTTATTAATCATATTTAATACTTGTGATTCAGTTGGCGAAGGAGACCTACTAATTCTTTCTTGATAAATAGGTCTTGGTATCGTTGGAGTAAAATTAACTCCTGCTAGGTTTAATCTGATTGTAGAATCTACTGAATGTCTAGCAGAGGAAGGTCCTATGCTAGGACTCTGATTGTACCTATAAGATTGACTCCTATTCATTCTTATTCTAATATTTCCATCTTGGTCAGCAATAATATCTCTTATAGATCTTGCTTCTAGTTTCTCTGGTTGAGTAGCATTTTCTATTATCCATTCTTCTGGAATCTTTTCTTTTAATTCAGAGATGGTTAATATCTTAGGGGTAATTATATTAGATTTCTTAAGATTAGCTTCTATAACACATGTTTCATTTCTAGGTGTAGATCTCAACGATTTATAATTATAATTAACATTTGTAACTTTATAGGTTATTCTAGTAATGATGTCTACATTAGATATTCCTTCAGTAAAATTATCATTTTGATGTTGAACGCAAATGACTAAAGACGAACTAGTAACTTCATCTCCTAAACTCATCGAATAATTAGGATAACAATTGAAATAAACGGGACCATCATTAAGATTAGATTCTAACATGGCTATCACAGAGTCATGAAAGTCTCTAATTCTAGAATCTCTTAGAATTAGTAATATTGGTGAGTTTAAACCTAATTTATGTAATGGTTTTACAGCTACTTGGACTAAGCCTAAGTGAATGTATCTAAATCCATTTTTATAATGTTGATCTAATAGTTTTTTATCTAATAGCGTAAACGTTTCTTGCTTATTCTTAATATTTCTAGCTTGTTCTAATGTATGAATGATTTTTTGACTTTTGAAATCAAAAGTACTCATTTTATATATTTCTTTTAACTTAATTTCTGGCATGTTCCAGTTTATTAATTTATTTTCTATTTCTTGTACTTCTAATTCTTGATTTTGAAAAGTATCTTGATTTAAAGTTGTTTCCGTTTCGGAGGAAGTAGGTGGAACTAAAGTTCTATTAGATCTACTACTTCTACTGCTAAAACTGCTCCAAGCCCTATTTAGTAACCGAGACATCTTTGATCTAAGTTTACTTAAATGACTCTAAACTTACTTTACTATGTGACTCTCTTCTCCCCCTTATTTTTGTTTGAGTTCTTAAAGAAAAATACAACTAGGCTAAACCAACGGTTTCACTGCCCTATCTGCGGGTCTTACTACCTGGACCACCCAGCTCTTCAGCATTCTTCTTACAAAACTGGTCAACACTCAGGGTTGCGGGTTGAATCAAAAGTAAAATAATTTAAAATCAAAAGTAACTTAATTCAAAGGGGTCTCAGAACCAACAGGCTCTGATACCAGTGTGCGATTTAAAAGCAGTCAGTGTGCGATGTAAAAGCAGTAAAAGCAAACATAATCCATAAGATGTTATGATCAAATACAGGTAAATCATCTAAAAATAAGTCTAATTCAGTTGTTAAGTAAAATATAATTTGAAAAGTTAATATAGCAAAGAAGAAGTTATGACAAAACATTTTATTTCATAAAATTTACTTACAATAGTAGAAGTAGGCAAGATTCTTCAGTGTTTTGATTCTGAAAAATTTTTTGCATGCTTCTTACAAACACAAAGGATCCTTTTTATAAACCAAGGATCAGAACCGGACTCTAAAAAATAAAAACTTAAGACTATAAATCTTACAAGTCCGAGCTATTATTACAACAAGCCAAAACTTAACAAGACATAAAGAAAAGCAATAAAGTAAAAGTTACATGACATAAAGTAATGATAACATTATTTTCAAATAATTCCAAAATATAGGTCCACCACGAACAGTAATCTAGAGGTCTTGGATTCCATAGCAGTCATCTTCATTGTCTGCTGCGCTGGTAATACTAGTACTTTCATTATCAGATAGGACTGACATAGCATCTTTTACTTTCTCTAAAAATTCTTGAGGGTCGGTAATCTTCTGAAGTGACTCTAATAGCTTAGGATGAAGAGTTGAGAAATTATTAATATCAGATGAAGGTAAAGCCTTGGATGATTGGCAAAGATTTGGATTTGCCTTGAACCAAGCATTTAATCTTTCTGTAGAGAGTAATTGCGGATTAAACTTACTCCACCATTTGACAGAGTATCTCTTTACTAACTGTACTGGAGTTGCCTCTTCCCATAAAGGTTCAGAAGAGAAAGTCCAAGAGGTAATCCAAGTGATTCCAAATATTGCACAAAAACTAAGTAAGGCTTTATGCTGAGGACATGAAGTAGTTTCATTGAATACTTTAAAGGCGTCAAAGGCATAATCTGGTAATGTGTCCAAAATTGGTCCAATGGTGTAGAACCATTCAATGAACCAGGATGGAAAATTAATTGAAATATTCTTATTAAACCAAATAAACCATGCGTGATTATAAGGTTCAATATCTAAAAAATGGTACCATGCTTTTATATAATCAAAATAATTATAACATTGGGGAACGAAGGTTCTGCTGAGAGACTTTACTTTAAAAGGGGGTTGACCCCAATCTGATGGAGTTAAGACCTTGTTAATCTTAAATTTTGAAAAAGTAATTCTTGATGGATCTTTAGTATCATAATTATGCGTAAGGGTTATTGAATCTGTATCAACTAAAATAAATTCATAGAATCTTCTTGTTTTTTGAAGATTTGAATCTTCTGGTAGGAAGAAAAACCCAGGAGGTAGTATTTTTGATACTGTTTGAATTAATGAGGCATTTGGTTGGCAATAAAGACTTTCTAATGGTATAATGGGTACAATTTGATTTTTAGTAATGAAAGTGGATTTTGGGGTAGTCTCCGGAGGAGAGTAATAGGCTAATTTTGTAGGACGAGACTTTAATGTAGAGGGACTTGCTAGTTGTGAGGTAAACTGCAAAGGTGTAACCAGAGCAGGTCTAATTCCAGATAAAGGTCTAAATTTTGAAGATGTAATAGTTTGGGGACTAGTCACCAGCTTATTCAGGTAATTGGAAGATCCTAATGTTTTTTCTGTGGAACTTGATGAATTTAATGCTAGTGTTTTATCTGTGACTTTCTTTGGACCATAATTATCTCGAGGATCAGGAGCGTCACTCATTTTTGCCCTGTAGAAATTCCCTTGTCAAAAAGTCTGGTAAGGAATTTTTAATTCCTGATATATGCTCAATTTCAAAATCGAAACATGAGAGTAATGCTTGCCATCTTGCGAATATATGTTTAGAAACTAAGTTTTTAACATCTTTTTGTAAAACACTGGTTGCAGCTTTACAATCAGTTTTTAATAAAAATGGTTTTAAAAACAAATCATCTTGAAATTTAGTAATACATAAAACAATGGCTAAAATTTCTTTTTTAATAGTACTATAATTTAATTGGGCCGGGTTCCAAGTTCCAGAGTAAAATCTGACAACTTGTTCCTTATTCGATCCCGGAAGTAATTGTTTTAAAATTCCTCCAAACCCAATATCAGAAGCATCAGTTTCCACTATTAAGTTGGCTGCAGGATCTGGTATTCCTAAGCAAGGTAATCTCTTAACTATCTCTTTCAGTTTTAAAATACTCTGAGTCATACTAATGTCCCAAGGAGGTGGATTTTTCCTAAGTCGTTTAAACAAAGGAATACATATTGTCCTAAGGTTAGGAATAAAGTCGGAAACATAATTGATACATCCCAAAAACCTTTGTAATTGAGTTTTATCTCTTAACTCGTTTGGAAACTTGCTAACAAACTCTAAAGACCTACTAATTGGGGTATACATCCCTTGGGTTATATCAAAGCCTAAAAATCTAATTTGTGACTGATAAATTTTTAATTTCTTTTCAGATAAAACCAACCCATTATTCTTAATAATTTGATAAAACAATTCCATATGGTGAAAGTGTTGATTAATAGAGTCTGAGAAGACTAATATGTCGTCTAAATAGACAATAGTAAAATCTGTATAATCATTAAATATTGTATTCATAATATTTTGAAATTCTGAAGGGGCATTTTTTAATCCTAACGGCATAACATTCCATTCGTA
This sequence comes from Medicago lupulina, assembly GCA_958299785.1. Classification (NCBI taxonomy): domain Eukaryota; kingdom Viridiplantae; phylum Streptophyta; class Magnoliopsida; order Fabales; family Fabaceae; genus Medicago; species Medicago lupulina. Next base: position 32,101,874 of record OY283144.1, on the reverse strand, counting down.
ATGGCCAAAAGGCACAACAAAGGCCGTTTTGTATTTATCTTTTTCTTCTAACTGAATTTGATAGTATCCGGATTTTAAATCGAATTTAGAATAAATACTTTTGTTGTGTAATCTGTTAATTAAATCTTTTTTATTGGGTATAGGATATCTAATCCATTTTAATGCTTTATTTAAGGGTTTGTAGTTTATCACTAATCGAGGACTTCCTCTTTCTAATTCCGAAGCATTAATTACATAAAAAGCTGAACAGCTCCAAGAAGATTTACTAGGTCTAATTAGTCCTTTATTTAAATAATCTTGTATTTCCTTTTTGCAATAGTCTAAATGTTCTTTATTCATTTGTATTGGCCGAGCTTTGGTTGGTATATTTATTTCTCTAAAATCTGGTTCATAAGGTAAAGACACAGTGTGCACTTTTCTTTTCCAGAACGCATTGGGCTGCTCTGAACAAAGATCTGATTTAAATTTTTCTAACATATGGCTAATTTTTTCTCTAATGATAGGACTCTCTAATTGTTCTCCTATTCTTTTAAAATGTATTTCTTTATTTATAAAATTAATTTGTTTTTTCTTTTTATTTATTAAATTAATTCGAGATATAGCTCTTTCTTGTATAGAGTTTAAATCTCTAATTTTTGGTTTGTCTAAAAATTCAAAATTAATTTCTCTTTCTAATACTGCGGTAGTTATACCATTTTCACTAACCTTAAAAGGGTAAAGTAATGTCAAGAAAGGTGTTCCTAAAATAATTTCTTCAGTAATATTTTTTACTAATAAAAAGGAGGTTACATAACATATCCTATCTTTACAAACTTTAGCGTTAGATAATTTATATGAAACTTGTAATCTATTACCATTAGCTCCTCGTAATGATTCTTTAGTTTTTTCATAAAATTGGGTAGGTATTAATCCTTCTTGTATACAATTTAAATCTGCCCCAGAATCTACTAGAGCCGTAAACTCGTAAGTTGAATCTTTAATTATTAATTTAATTCTTGTATACCATTTATGTGATATCAATTTTTCTATTTTATTGATATATGTATCTTCTTCTTTTTCTTTACTAGTAGAAGGTAGAGAAATAGCCTTCTTTAACCTATTTTGTTCTTGGATAATCATAGTTCCTTGTAATTGTAACATTTTAACTTCTATCTCATCATCTTTAGTTTTTAAAGATTGAATTTCTCTTTTAAGGATCTTAATTTCTTCTTGCAAATCTTTTAAGGTTATAGGATTTTGAACGGGTTTTTTGAAGAGTTCCATAACATCCTTAAATTCTACTTTATGTAGTTCTCTTTTTTCTATTTCATTATCGTCTATAATATTTTTAATCTGCCTCATGAAAGCTTGTTTACTTTCAGATTCTTCCATCTTATCTAATATTCCTATTAATGTATTAGCTTGATGATTAGTTAAAACATTAATGCTTTTAATACAATTATTACAATTACAAAATTCTACCCCTAAACACTCATCTAACTCTTCTTTACTAGATTCACTTGATTCTACTAAGTGATTAATATCTTCTATCTCTGATTCACTAGATGACGAATATTCATCTCCTGATACTAGCATTATGTTTTCTAAGGTATGAATTAAATTTTGTTTTAATTCTTCTGATATATTTAAATCACTAATTTGTTGTATTTTTTCTCTAACTTTGCAGTCATTTGCATAATGACCAAATCTACCGCACTTGTAGCATTTAATGTCTTTATTTTTATTACTATGTTTTTGGTAGGGATTTTTAGTATTCTTTTTTCTTGAATTCTTATAATATTTTTTACTTTCCTGAGGGTTTTCTTTCTGGTAATTCTTTTTCTTATAATATTTGCTAGAACTCTTATTATGCTTACTAAAAGTTTTCTTCTTACTCTTAGGGTTACTAGGAGCTCGTATGGGGGTAGCACCATATTGCTCACAGAAAGATCCCATCTCCCTTTTATTGTTTAATTTTTCATTCTTTATTTTATTCTGTAATTTGTAGTCGGTACAAATTTGTAATCCTGTTTCAACAATATAATTAGATATTTCTCCCATTGTTAATGAATTAAAAGGTATTTCTCCATTGTAGTTTTGCCTAATATTACTCTTGACTTTGTCCGCAAATAATCTAGGTAAACCACTAATAAATCTTTCTTTCCAATATATTGCTGCCCCATCTGGACGCAGACATAATTTTGATAAAAACATATCTTTATACCAACGGTAATCTGACATGGTAGGGCAATATAAGTTTAGTAATTGTTCTGACGCCCTTTGTTGTAATTTCAAAGGCTCTCCTATAAAGAATTTGGTTATTGCGTATAATAAGGTTGTAACGCAGATTTCTTCATTAGTTTCTGTTTTAATAGCAGAATCAATCCTTAACTTATCTTCGTCACTAAGGATATTATCCCACCAACCTTTTAATTGACCTGTAAATCCCATTACTAGCATATCTTTTGTTTTTCTATCGGAATTCTTTTTAATTTTAAAGGCAGTTGCTGCCATTGTCATATTTTGAATAATATTTAATATATGCTGCTCTGACGCTCCATCTATGTTCCATTCTATAATACAGTCTCCTGAGTAACTGTCTCCTATAAAACTATTCCTTTCTTCAAATTGAACATCAGCAAAAGAAGGCCTAGGATAATAGTTTCTAGTCTTAGGTCGCGGAGGCTTATCAATTCGAGAAATAATATTTTCTTCTTCTTCAAAAGATAATGTATTAATTTTTACTTCTGATGTGGATCCTATACTTAAAACTTTTAATCTGTCAGCCAATTCATCTAATTTTTGTTGTGGATTATATCCTAAAGTTAAATCTTTAATTTCTTTATCTGTGGGAATATTATAATGATAAATTGGTCTTGTAGGATCGGATATTTTTACCTTTAGCGTGTCAGGTAATAGTTGTTCAACTCTATCTAATTGTTGAGACATAGTATGTAAGATTTGATTAGTGTAATTTAATTGACTATGAATATTATTAGAATCTTTTCTTTGTTCAGACGGGTTGCTTATGGCCTTAAAAGGCGAGGCTTCTATTTCTATATTTTCTCTAGAGGGTATAATTTTTATAGCTTCCAAAGGAGGGTGAATAGATTCAATTATTTCCTTTCTAGAAGTTTTCCATTTAATGCTCATCCTAGTTTTAGTATTTAAAAATAATTCTTTGGCATAGGGATTCAATATGTTATTATCTAAACAATATAATTCGAACCAGGTAAAAAAGTAAATATTAATCTCCTGATGTTCTAAAAATTCATAAAATAATTTCAAGTATAAGTCTCTTTCTGATTTAGAAAAGTTATCAAAGTACCATCTACGTTTTTCTTTATTATAATCTGATAAGAATTCTTCTTTAATCCAAATTTTATCAATTTCAAAGGGTTCATCCTTATTAATCATATTTAATACTTGTGATTCAGTTGGCGAAGGAGACCTACTAATTCTTTCTTGATAAATAGGTCTTGGTATCGTTGGAGTAAAATTAACTCCTGCTAGGTTTAATCTGATTGTAGAATCTACTGAATGTCTAGCAGAGGAAGGTCCTATGCTAGGACTCTGATTGTACCTATAAGATTGACTCCTATTCATTCTTATTCTAATATTTCCATCTTGGTCAGCAATAATATCTCTTATAGATCTTGCTTCTAGTTTCTCTGGTTGAGTAGCATTTTCTATTATCCATTCTTCTGGAATCTTTTCTTTTAATTCAGAGATGGTTAATATCTTAGGGGTAATTATATTAGATTTCTTAAGATTAGCTTCTATAACACATGTTTCATTTCTAGGTGTAGATCTCAACGATTTATAATTATAATTAACATTTGTAACTTTATAGGTTATTCTAGTAATGATGTCTACATTAGATATTCCTTCAGTAAAATTATCATTTTGATGTTGAACGCAAATGACTAAAGACGAACTAGTAACTTCATCTCCTAAACTCATCGAATAATTAGGATAACAATTGAAATAAACGGGACCATCATTAAGATTAGATTCTAACATGGCTATCACAGAGTCATGAAAGTCTCTAATTCTAGAATCTCTTAGAATTAGTAATATTGGTGAGTTTAAACCTAATTTATGTAATGGTTTTACAGCTACTTGGACTAAGCCTAAGTGAATGTATCTAAATCCATTTTTATAATGTTGATCTAATAGTTTTTTATCTAATAGCGTAAACGTTTCTTGCTTATTCTTAATATTTCTAGCTTGTTCTAATGTATGAATGATTTTTTGACTTTTGAAATCAAAAGTACTCATTTTATATATTTCTTTTAACTTAATTTCTGGCATGTTCCAGTTTATTAATTTATTTTCTATTTCTTGTACTTCTAATTCTTGATTTTGAAAAGTATCTTGATTTAAAGTTGTTTCCGTTTCGGAGGAAGTAGGTGGAACTAAAGTTCTATTAGATCTACTACTTCTACTGCTAAAACTGCTCCAAGCCCTATTTAGTAACCGAGACATCTTTGATCTAAGTTTACTTAAATGACTCTAAACTTACTTTACTATGTGACTCTCTTCTCCCCCTTATTTTTGTTTGAGTTCTTAAAGAAAAATACAACTAGGCTAAACCAACGGTTTCACTGCCCTATCTGCGGGTCTTACTACCTGGACCACCCAGCTCTTCAGCATTCTTCTTACAAAACTGAGCCTGTTGGTTCTGAGACCCCTTTGAATTAAGTTACTTTTGATTTTAAATTATTTTACTTTTGATTCAACCCGCAACCCTGAGTGTTGACCAGTTTTGTAAGAAGAATGCTGAAGAGCTGGGTGGTCCAGGTAGTAAGACCCGCAGATAGGGCAGTGAAACCGTTGGTTTAGCCTAGTTGTATTTTTCTTTAAGAACTCAAACAAAAATAAGGGGGAGAAGAGAGTCACATAGTAAAGTAAGTTTAGAGTCATTTAAGTAAACTTAGATCAAAGATGTCTCGGTTACTAAATAGGGCTTGGAGCAGTTTTAGCAGTAGAAGTAGTAGATCTAATAGAACTTTAGTTCCACCTACTTCCTCCGAAACGGAAACAACTTTAAATCAAGATACTTTTCAAAATCAAGAATTAGAAGTACAAGAAATAGAAAATAAATTAATAAACTGGAACATGCCAGAAATTAAGTTAAAAGAAATATATAAAATAAGTACTTTTGATTTCAAAAGTCAAAAAATCATTCATACATTAGAACAAGCTAGAAATATTAAGAATAAGCAAGAAACGTTTACGCTATTAGATAAAAAACTATTAGATCAACATTATAAAAATGGATTTAGATACATTCACTTAGGCTTAGTCCAAGTAGCTGTAAAACCATTACATAAATTAGGTTTAAACTCACCAATATTACTAATTCTAAGAGATTCTAGAATTAGAGACTTTCATGACTCTGTGATAGCCATGTTAGAATCTAATCTTAATGATGGTCCCGTTTATTTCAATTGTTATCCTAATTATTCGATGAGTTTAGGAGATGAAGTTACTAGTTCGTCTTTAGTCATTTGCGTTCAACATCAAAATGATAATTTTACTGAAGGAATATCTAATGTAGACATCATTACTAGAATAACCTATAAAGTTACAAATGTTAATTATAATTATAAATCGTTGAGATCTACACCTAGAAATGAAACATGTGTTATAGAAGCTAATCTTAAGAAATCTAATATAATTACCCCTAAGATATTAACCATCTCTGAATTAAAAGAAAAGATTCCAGAAGAATGGATAATAGAAAATGCTACTCAACCAGAGAAACTAGAAGCAAGATCTATAAGAGATATTATTGCTGACCAAGATGGAAATATTAGAATAAGAATGAATAGGAGTCAATCTTATAGGTACAATCAGAGTCCTAGCATAGGACCTTCCTCTGCTAGACATTCAGTAGATTCTACAATCAGATTAAACCTAGCAGGAGTTAATTTTACTCCAACGATACCAAGACCTATTTATCAAGAAAGAATTAGTAGGTCTCCTTCGCCAACTGAATCACAAGTATTAAATATGATTAATAAGGATGAACCCTTTGAAATTGATAAAATTTGGATTAAAGAAGAATTCTTATCAGATTATAATAAAGAAAAACGTAGATGGTACTTTGATAACTTTTCTAAATCAGAAAGAGACTTATACTTGAAATTATTTTATGAATTTTTAGAACATCAGGAGATTAATATTTACTTTTTTACCTGGTTCGAATTATATTGTTTAGATAATAACATATTGAATCCCTATGCCAAAGAATTATTTTTAAATACTAAAACTAGGATGAGCATTAAATGGAAAACTTCTAGAAAGGAAATAATTGAATCTATTCACCCTCCTTTGGAAGCTATAAAAATTAGACCCTCTAGAGAAAATATAGAAATAGAAGCCTCGCCTTTTAAGGCCATAAGCAACCCGTCTGAACAAAGAAAAGATTCTAATAATATTCATAGTCAATTAAATTATACTAATCAAATCTTATATACTATGTCTCAACAATTAGATAGAGTTGAACAATTATTACCTGACACGTTAAAGGTAAAAATACCTGATCCTACTAGACCAATTTATCATTATAATATTCCCACAGACAAAGAAATTAAAGATTTAACTTTAGGATATAATCCACAACAAAAATTAGATGAATTGGCTGACAGACTAAAAGTCTTAAATATAGGATCCACATCAGAAGTAAAAATTAATACATTATCTTTTGAAGAAGAAGAAAATATTATTTCTCGAATTGATAAACCTCCGCGACCTAAGACTAGAAACTATTATCCTAGGCCTTCTTTTGCTGATGTTCAGTTTGAAGAAAGGAATAGTTTTATAGGAGACAGTTACTCAGGAGACTGTATTATAGAATGGAACATAGATGGAGCGTCAGAGCAGCATATATTAAATATTATTCAAAATATGACAATGGCAGCAACTGCCTTTAAAATTAAAAAGAATTCCGATAGAAAAACAAAAGATATGCTAGTAATGGGATTTACAGGTCAATTAAAAGGTTGGTGGGATAATATCCTTAGTGACGAAGATAAGTTAAGGATTGATTCTGCTATTAAAACAGAAACTAATGAAGAAATCTGCGTTACAACCTTATTATACGCAATAACCAAATTCTTTATAGGAGAGCCTTTGAAATTACAACAAAGGGCGTCAGAACAATTACTAAACTTATATTGCCCTACCATGTCAGATTACCGTTGGTATAAAGATATGTTTTTATCAAAATTATGTCTGCGTCCAGATGGGGCAGCAATATATTGGAAAGAAAGATTTATTAGTGGTTTACCTAGATTATTTGCGGACAAAGTCAAGAGTAATATTAGGCAAAACTACAATGGAGAGATACCTTTTAATTCATTAACAATGGGAGAAATATCTAATTATATTGTTGAAACAGGATTACAAATTTGTACCGATTACAAATTACAGAATAAAATAAAGAATGAAAAATTAAACAATAAAAGGGAGATGGGATCTTTCTGTGAGCAATATGGTGCTACCCCCATACGAGCTCCTAGTAACCCTAAGAGTAAGAAGAAAACTTTTAGTAAGCATAATAAGAGTTCTAGCAAATATTATAAGAAAAAGAATTACCAGAAAGAAAACCCTCAGGAAAGTAAAAAATATTATAAGAATTCAAGAAAAAAGAATACTAAAAATCCCTACCAAAAACATAGTAATAAAAATAAAGACATTAAATGCTACAAGTGCGGTAGATTTGGTCATTATGCAAATGACTGCAAAGTTAGAGAAAAAATACAACAAATTAGTGATTTAAATATATCAGAAGAATTAAAACAAAATTTAATTCATACCTTAGAAAACATAATGCTAGTATCAGGAGATGAATATTCGTCATCTAGTGAATCAGAGATAGAAGATATTAATCACTTAGTAGAATCAAGTGAATCTAGTAAAGAAGAGTTAGATGAGTGTTTAGGGGTAGAATTTTGTAATTGTAATAATTGTATTAAAAGCATTAATGTTTTAACTAATCATCAAGCTAATACATTAATAGGAATATTAGATAAGATGGAAGAATCTGAAAGTAAACAAGCTTTCATGAGGCAGATTAAAAATATTATAGACGATAATGAAATAGAAAAAAGAGAACTACATAAAGTAGAATTTAAGGATGTTATGGAACTCTTCAAAAAACCCGTTCAAAATCCTATAACCTTAAAAGATTTGCAAGAAGAAATTAAGATCCTTAAAAGAGAAATTCAATCTTTAAAAACTAAAGATGATGAGATAGAAGTTAAAATGTTACAATTACAAGGAACTATGATTATCCAAGAACAAAATAGGTTAAAGAAGGCTATTTCTCTACCTTCTACTAGTAAAGAAAAAGAAGAAGATACATATATCAATAAAATAGAAAAATTGATATCACATAAATGGTATACAAGAATTAAATTAATAATTAAAGATTCAACTTACGAGTTTACGGCTCTAGTAGATTCTGGGGCAGATTTAAATTGTATACAAGAAGGATTAATACCTACCCAATTTTATGAAAAAACTAAAGAATCATTACGAGGAGCTAATGGTAATAGATTACAAGTTTCATATAAATTATCTAACGCTAAAGTTTGTAAAGATAGGATATGTTATGTAACCTCCTTTTTATTAGTAAAAAATATTACTGAAGAAATTATTTTAGGAACACCTTTCTTGACATTACTTTACCCTTTTAAGGTTAGTGAAAATGGTATAACTACCGCAGTATTAGAAAGAGAAATTAATTTTGAATTTTTAGACAAACCAAAAATTAGAGATTTAAACTCTATACAAGAAAGAGCTATATCTCGAATTAATTTAATAAATAAAAAGAAAAAACAAATTAATTTTATAAATAAAGAAATACATTTTAAAAGAATAGGAGAACAATTAGAGAGTCCTATCATTAGAGAAAAAATTAGCCATATGTTAGAAAAATTTAAATCAGATCTTTGTTCAGAGCAGCCCAATGCGTTCTGGAAAAGAAAAGTGCACACTGTGTCTTTACCTTATGAACCAGATTTTAGAGAAATAAATATACCAACCAAAGCTCGGCCAATACAAATGAATAAAGAACATTTAGACTATTGCAAAAAGGAAATACAAGATTATTTAAATAAAGGACTAATTAGACCTAGTAAATCTTCTTGGAGCTGTTCAGCTTTTTATGTAATTAATGCTTCGGAATTAGAAAGAGGAAGTCCTCGATTAGTGATAAACTACAAACCCTTAAACAAAGCATTAAAATGGATTAGGTATCCTATACCCAATAAAAAAGATTTAATTAACAGATTACACAACAAAAGTATTTATTCTAAATTCGATTTAAAATCCGGATACTATCAAATTCAGTTAGAAGAAAAAGATAAATACAAAACGGCCTTTGTTGTGCCTTTTGGCCATTACGAATGGAATGTTATGCCGTTAGGATTAAAAAATGCCCCTTCAGAATTTCAAAATATTATGAATACAATATTTAATGATTATACAGATTTTACTATTGTCTATTTAGACGACATATTAGTCTTCTCAGACTCTATTAATCAACACTTTCACCATATGGAATTGTTTTATCAAATTATTAAGAATAATGGGTTGGTTTTATCTGAAAAGAAATTAAAAATTTATCAGTCAAAAATTAGATTTTTAGGCTTTGATATAACTCAAGGGATGTATACCCCAATTAGTAGGTCTTTAGAGTTTGTTAGCAAGTTTCCAAACGAGTTAAAAGATAAAACTCAATTACAAAGGTTTTTGGGATGTATCAATTATGTTTCCGACTTTATTCCTAACCTAAGAACAATATGTATTCCTTTGTTTAAACGACTTAGGAAAAATCCACCTCCTTGGGACATTACTATGACTCAGAGTATTTTAAAACTAAAAGAGATAGTTAAGAGATTACCTTGCTTAGGAATACCAGATCCTACAGCCAACTTAATAGTGGAAACTGATGCCTCTGATATTGGGTTTGGAGGAATTTTAAAACAATTACTTCCGGGATCGAATAAGGAACAAGTTGTCAGATTTTACTCTGGAACTTGGAACCCGGCCCAACTAAATTATAGTACTATTAAAAAAGAAATTTTAGCCATTGTTTTATGTATTACTAAATTTCAAGATGATTTGTTTTTAAAACCATTTTTATTAAAAACTGATTGTAAAGCTGCAACCAGTGTTTTACAAAAAGATGTTAAAAACTTAGTTTCTAAACATATATTCGCAAGATGGCAAGCATTACTCTCATGTTTCGATTTTGAAATTGAGCATATATCAGGAATTAAAAATTCCTTACCAGACTTTTTGACAAGGGAATTTCTACAGGGCAAAAATGAGTGACGCTCCTGATCCTCGAGACAATTATGGTCCAAAGAAAGTCACAGATAAAACACTAGTATTAAGTTCATCAAGTTCCACAGAAAAAACATTAGGATCCTCCAATTACCTGAATAAGTTGGTGACCAGTCCTCAACCTATTACATCTTCAAGACTTAGACCTTTATCTGGAATCAGACCTGCTCTGGTTACCCCTTTGCAGTTTACCGCACATCTAGCAAGTCCCTCTACATTAAAGCCTCGTCCTACAAAATTAGCCTATTACTCTCCTCCAGAGACTACCCCAAAATCCACCTTCATTACTAAAAATCAAATTGTACCCATTATACCATTAGAAAGTCTTTATTGCCAACCAAATGCCTCATTAATTCAAACAGTATCAAAAATACTACCTCCTGGGTTTTTCTTCCTACCAGAAGATTCAAATCTTCAAAAAAACAAGAAGATTCTATGAATTTATTTTAGTTGATACAGATTCAATAACCCTTACGCATAATTATGATACTAAAGATCCATTAAGAATTACTTTTTCAAAATTTAAGATTAACAAGGTCTTAACTCCATCAGATTGGGGTCAACCCCCTTTTAAAGTAAAGTCTCTCAGCAGAACCTTCGTTCCCCAATGTTACAATTATTTTGATTATATAAAAGCATGGTACCATTTGTTAGATATTGAACCTTATAATCACACATGGTTTATTTGGTTTAATAAAAATATTTCAATTAATTTTCCATCCTGGTTCATTGAATGGTTCTACACCATTGGACCAATTTTGGACATATTACCGGATTATGCTTTTGACGCCTTTAAAGTATTCAATGAAACTACTTCATGTCCTCAGCATAAAGCCTTACTTAGTTTTTGCGCAATATTTGGGATCACTTGGATTACCTCTTGGACTTTCTCTTCTGAACCTTTATGGGAAGAGGCAACTCCATTACAGTTAGTAAAAAGATACTCTGTCAAATGGTGGAGTAAGTTTAATCCGCAATTACTCTCTACAGAAAGATTAAATGCTTGGTTCAAGGCAAATCCAAATCTTTGCCAATCATCCAAGGCTTTACCCTCAGCTGATATTAATAATTTCTCAACTCTTCATCCTAAGCTATTAGAGTCACTTCAGAAGATTACCGACCCTCAAGAATTTTTAGAAAAAGTGAAGGATGCTATGTCAGTCCTGTCTGATAATGAAAGTACTAGCATTACCAGCGCAGCAGAAAATGAAGATGACTGCTATGGAATCCAAGACCTCTAGATTACTGTTCGTGGTGGACCTATATTTTGGAATTATTTGAAAATAATGTTATCATTACTTTATGTCATGTTATCTTTTGTAACTTTTACTTTATTACTTTATACTTTATGTCATGTTATCTTTTTAGTTTTGGCTTGTTGTAATAATAGCTCGGACTTGTAAGATTTATAGTCTTAAGTTTTTATTTTTAAAGTCCGGTTCAGATCCTTGGGTTATAAAAGGATCTTTTGTGTATGTAATAGGCATGCAAAAATTTCTTTCAGAATCAAACACTGAAGAATCTTGCCTACTATTGTAAGTAAATTTTATGAAATAAAATGTTTTGTTATAACTTCTTCTTTGCTATTTTAACTTTTCAAATTATATTTTATTTAACAACTGAATTAGACTTATTTTTAGATGATTTACCTGTATTTAAAATCCATAACATGTTATGATCAAATACAGGTAAATCATCTAAAAATAAGTCTAATTCAGTTGTTAAATAAAATATAATTTGAAAAGTTAAAATAGCAAAGAAGAAGTTATAACAAAACATTTTATTTCATAAAATTTACTTACAATAGTAGGCAAGATTCTTCAGTGTTTGATTCTGAAAGAAATTTTTGCATGCTTCTTACAAACACAAAGGATCCTTTTTATAAACCAAGGATCAGAACCGGACTCTAAAAAATAAAAACTTAAGACTATAAATCTTACAAGTCCGAGCTATTATTACAACAAGCCAAAACTTAACAAGACATAAAGAAAAGCAATAAAGTAAAAGTTACATGACATAAAGTAATGATAACATTATTTTCAAATAATTCCAAAATATAGGTCCACCACGAACAGTAATCTAGAGGTCTTGGATTCCATAGCAGTCATCTTCATTGTCTGCTGCGCTGGTAATACTAGTACTTTCATTATCAGATAGGACTGACATAGCATCTTTTACTTTCTCTAAAAATTCTTGAGGGTCGGTAATCTTCTGAAGTGACTCTAATAGCTTAGGATGAAGAGTTGAGAAATTATTAATATCAGATGAAGGTAAAGCCTTGGATGATTGGCAAAGATTTGGATTTGCCTTGAACCAAGCATTTAATCTTTCTGTAGAGAGTAATTGCGGATTAAACTTACTCCACCATTTGACAGAGTATCTCTTTACTAACTGTACTGGAGTTGCCTCTTCCCATAAAGGTTCAGAAGAGAAAGTCCAAGAGGTAATCCAAGTGATTCCAAATATTGCACAAAAACTAAGTAAGGCTTTATGCTGAGGACATGAAGTAGTTTCATTGAATACTTTAAAGGCGTCAAAGGCATAATCTGGTAATGTGTCCAAAATTGGTCCAATGGTGTAGAACCATTCAATGAACCAGGATGGAAAATTAATTGAAATATTCTTATTAAACCAAATAAACCATGTGTGATTATAAGGTTCAATATCTAAAAAATGGTACCATGCTTTTATATAATCAAAATAATTATAACATTGGGGAACGAAGGTTCTGCTGAGAGACTTTACTTTAAAAGGGGGTTGACCCCAATCTGATGGAGTTAAGACCTTGTTAATCTTAAATTTTGAAAAAGTAATTCTTGATGGATCTTTAGTATCATAATTATGCGTAAGGGTTATTGAATCTGTATCAACTAAAATAAATTCATAGAATCTTCTTGGTTTTTGAAGATTTGAATCTTCTGGTAGGAAGAAAAACCCAGGAGGTAGTATTTTTGATACTGTTTGAATTAATGAGGCATTTGGTTGGCAATAAAGACTTTCTAATGGTATAATGGGTACAATTTGATTTTTAGTAATGAAAGTGGATTTTGGGGTAGTCTCCGGAGGAGAGTAATAGGCTAATTTTGTAGGACGAGACTTTAATGTAGAGGGACTTGCTAGTTGTGAGGTAAACTGCAAAGGTGTAACCAGAGCAGGTCTAATTCCAGATAAAGGTCTAAATTTTGAAGATGTAATAGTTTGGGGACTAGTCACCAGCTTATTCAGGTAATTGGAAGATCCTAATGTTTTTTCTGTGGAACTTGATGAATTTAATGCTAGTGTTTTATCTGTGACTTTCTTTGGACCATAATTATCTCGAGGATCAGGAGCGTCACTCATTTTTGCCCTGTAGAAATTCCCTTGTCAAAAAGTCTGGTAAGGAATTTTTAATTCCTGATATATGCTCAATTTCAAAATCGAAACATGAGAGTAATGCTTGCCATCTTGCGAATATATGTTTAGAAACTAAGTTTTTAACATCTTTTTGTAAAACACTGGTTGCAGCTTTACAATCAGTTTTTAATAAAAATGGTTTTAAAAACAAATCATCTTGAAATTTAGTAATACATAAAACAATGGCTAAAATTTCTTTTTTAATAGTACTATAATTTAATTGGGCCGGGTTCCAAGTTCCAGAGTAAAATCTGACAACTTGTTCCTTATTCGATCCCGGAAGTAATTGTTTTAAAATTCCTCCAAACCCAATATCAGAAGCATCAGTTTCCACTATTAAGTTGGCTGCAGGATCTGGTATTCCTAAGCAAGGTAATCTCTTAACTATCTCTTTCAGTTTTAAAATACTCTGAGTCATACTAATGTCCCAAGGAGGTGGATTTTTCCTAAGTCGTTTAAACAAAGGAATACATATTGTCCTAAGGTTAGGAATAAAGTCGGAAACATAATTGATACATCCCAAAAACCTTTGTAATTGAGTTTTATCTCTTAACTCGTTTGGAAACTTGCTAACAAACTCTAAAGACCTACTAATTGGGGTATACATCCCTTGGGTTATATCAAAGCCTAAAAATCTAATTTGTGACTGATAAATTTTTAATTTCTTTTCAGATAAAACCAACCCATTATTCTTAATAATTTGATAAAACAATTCCATATGGTGAAAGTGTTGATTAATAGAGTCTGAGAAGACTAATATGTCGTCTAAATAGACAATAGTAAAATCTGTATAATCATTAAATATTGTATTCATAATATTTTGAAATTCTGAAGGGGCATTTTTTAATCCTAACGGCATAACATTCCATTCGTAATGGCCAAAAGGCACAACAAAGGCCGTTTTGTATTTATCTTTTTCTTCTAACTGAATTTGATAGTATCCGGATTTTAAATCGAATTTAGAATAAATACTTTTGTTGTGTAATCTGTTAATTAAATCTTTTTTATTGGGTATAGGATATCTAATCCATTTTAATGCTTTATTTAAGGGTTTGTAGTTTATCACTAATCGAGGACTTCCTCTTTCTAATTCCGAAGCATTAATTACATAAAAAGCTGAACAGCTCCAAGAAGATTTACTAGGTCTAATTAGTCCTTTATTTAAATAATCTTGTATTTCCTTTTTGCAATAGTCTAAATGTTCTTTATTCATTTGTATTGGCCGAGCTTTGGTTGGTATATTTATTTCTCTAAAATCTGGTTCATAAGGTAAAGACACAGTGTGCACTTTTCTTTTCCAGAACGCATTGGGCTGCTCTGAACAAAGATCTGATTTAAATTTTTCTAACATATGGCTAATTTTTTCTCTAATGATAGGACTCTCTAATTGTTCTCCTATTCTTTTAAAATGTATTTCTTTATTTATAAAATTAATTTGTTTTTTCTTTTTATTTATTAAATTAATTCGAGATATAGCTCTTTCTTGTATAGAGTTTAAATCTCTAATTTTTGGTTTGTCTAAAAATTCAAAATTAATTTCTCTTTCTAATACTGCGGTAGTTATACCATTTTCACTAACCTTAAAAGGGTAAAGTAATGTCAAGAAAGGTGTTCCTAAAATAATTTCTTCAGTAATATTTTTTACTAATAAAAAGGAGGTTACATAACATATCCTATCTTTACAAACTTTAGCGTTAGATAATTTATATGAAACTTGTAATCTATTACCATTAGCTCCTCGTAATGATTCTTTAGTTTTTTCATAAAATTGGGTAGGTATTAATCCTTCTTGTATACAATTTAAATCTGCCCCAGAATCTACTAGAGCCGTAAACTCGTAAGTTGAATCTTTAATTATTAATTTAATTCTTGTATACCATTTATGTGATATCAATTTTTCTATTTTATTGATATATGTATCTTCTTCTTTTTCTTTACTAGTAGAAGGTAGAGAAATAGCCTTCTTTAACCTATTTTGTTCTTGGATAATCATAGTTCCTTGTAATTGTAACATTTTAACTTCTATCTCATCATCTTTAGTTTTTAAAGATTGAATTTCTCTTTTAAGGATCTTAATTTCTTCTTGCAAATCTTTTAAGGTTATAGGATTTTGAACGGGTTTTTTGAAGAGTTCCATAACATCCTTAAATTCTACTTTATGTAGTTCTCTTTTTTCTATTTCATTATCGTCTATAATATTTTTAATCTGCCTCATGAAAGCTTGTTTACTTTCAGATTCTTCCATCTTATCTAATATTCCTATTAATGTATTAGCTTGATGATTAGTTAAAACATTAATGCTTTTAATACAATTATTACAATTACAAAATTCTACCCCTAAACACTCATCTAACTCTTCTTTACTAGATTCACTTGATTCTACTAAGTGATTAATATCTTCTATCTCTGATTCACTAGATGACGAATATTCATCTCCTGATACTAGCATTATGTTTTCTAAGGTATGAATTAAATTTTGTTTTAATTCTTCTGATATATTTAAATCACTAATTTGTTGTATTTTTTCTCTAACTTTGCAGTCATTTGCATAATGACCAAATCTACCGCACTTGTAGCATTTAATGTCTTTATTTTTATTACTATGTTTTTGGTAGGGATTTTTAGTATTCTTTTTTCTTGAATTCTTATAATATTTTTTACTTTCCTGAGGGTTTTCTTTCTGGTAATTCTTTTTCTTATAATATTTGCTAGAACTCTTATTATGCTTACTAAAAGTTTTCTTCTTACTCTTAGGGTTACTAGGAGCTCGTATGGGGGTAGCACCATATTGCTCACAGAAAGATCCCATCTCCCTTTTATTGTTTAATTTTTCATTCTTTATTTTATTCTGTAATTTGTAGTCGGTACAAATTTGTAATCCTGTTTCAACAATATAATTAGATATTTCTCCCATTGTTAATGAATTAAAAGGTATTTCTCCATTGTAGTTTTGCCTAATATTACTCTTGACTTTGTCCGCAAATAATCTAGGTAAACCACTAATAAATCTTTCTTTCCAATATATTGCTGCCCCATCTGGACGCAGACATAATTTTGATAAAAACATATCTTTATACCAACGGTAATCTGACATGGTAGGGCAATATAAGTTTAGTAATTGTTCTGACGCCCTTTGTTGTAATTTCAAAGGCTCTCCTATAAAGAATTTGGTTATTGCGTATAATAAGGTTGTAACGCAGATTTCTTCATTAGTTTCTGTTTTAATAGCAGAATCAATCCTTAACTTATCTTCGTCACTAAGGATATTATCCCACCAACCTTTTAATTGACCTGTAAATCCCATTACTAGCATATCTTTTGTTTTTCTATCGGAATTCTTTTTAATTTTAAAGGCAGTTGCTGCCATTGTCATATTTTGAATAATATTTAATATATGCTGCTCTGACGCTCCATCTATGTTCCATTCTATAATACAGTCTCCTGAGTAACTGTCTCCTATAAAACTATTCCTTTCTTCAAATTGAACATCAGCAAAAGAAGGCCTAGGATAATAGTTTCTAGTCTTAGGTCGCGGAGGCTTATCAATTCGAGAAATAATATTTTCTTCTTCTTCAAAAGATAATGTATTAATTTTTACTTCTGATGTGGATCCTATACTTAAAACTTTTAATCTGTCAGCCAATTCATCTAATTTTTGTTGTGGATTATATCCTAAAGTTAAATCTTTAATTTCTTTATCTGTGGGAATATTATAATGATAAATTGGTCTTGTAGGATCGGATATTTTTACCTTTAGCGTGTCAGGTAATAGTTGTTCAACTCTATCTAATTGTTGAGACATAGTATGTAAGATTTGATTAGTGTAATTTAATTGACTATGAATATTATTAGAATCTTTTCTTTGTTCAGACGGGTTGCTTATGGCCTTAAAAGGCGAGGCTTCTATTTCTATATTTTCTCTAGAGGGTATAATTTTTATAGCTTCCAAAGGAGGGTGAATAGATTCAATTATTTCCTTTCTAGAAGTTTTCCATTTAATGCTCATCCTAGTTTTAGTATTTAAAAATAATTCTTTGGCATAGGGATTCAATATGTTATTATCTAAACAATATAATTCGAACCAGGTAAAAAAGTAAATATTAATCTCCTGATGTTCTAAAAATTCATAAAATAATTTCAAGTATAAGTCTCTTTCTGATTTAGAAAAGTTATCAAAGTACCATCTACGTTTTTCTTTATTATAATCTGATAAGAATTCTTCTTTAATCCAAATTTTATCAATTTCAAAGGGTTCATCCTTATTAATCATATTTAATACTTGTGATTCAGTTGGCGAAGGAGACCTACTAATTCTTTCTTGATAAATAGGTCTTGGTATCGTTGGAGTAAAATTAACTCCTGCTAGGTTTAATCTGATTGTAGAATCTACTGAATGTCTAGCAGAGGAAGGTCCTATGCTAGGACTCTGATTGTACCTATAAGATTGACTCCTATTCATTCTTATTCTAATATTTCCATCTTGGTCAGCAATAATATCTCTTATAGATCTTGCTTCTAGTTTCTCTGGTTGAGTAGCATTTTCTATTATCCATTCTTCTGGAATCTTTTCTTTTAATTCAGAGATGGTTAATATCTTAGGGGTAATTATATTAGATTTCTTAAGATTAGCTTCTATAACACATGTTTCATTTCTAGGTGTAGATCTCAACGATTTATAATTATAATTAACATTTGTAACTTTATAGGTTATTCTAGTAATGATGTCTACATTAGATATTCCTTCAGTAAAATTATCATTTTGATGTTGAACGCAAATGACTAAAGACGAACTAATAACTTCATCTCCTAAACTCATCGAATAATTAGGATAACAATTGAAATAAACGGGACCATCATTAAGATTAGATTCTAACATGGCTATCACAGAGTCATGAAAGTCTCTAATTCTAGAATCTCTTAGAATTAGTAATATTGGTGAGTTTAAACCTAATTTATGTAATGGTTTTACAGCTACTTGGACTAAGCCTAAGTGAATGTATCTAAATACATTTTTATAATGTTGATCTAATAGTTTTTTATCTAATAGCGTAAACGTTTCTTGCTTATTCTTAATATTTCTAGCTTGTTCTAATGTATGAATGATTTTTTGACTTTTGAAATCAAAAGTACTCATTTTATATATTTCTTTTAACTTAATTTCTGGCATGTTCCAGTTTATTAATTTATTTTCTATTTCTTGTACTTCTAATTCTTGATTTTGAAAAGTATCTTGATTTAAAGTTGTTTCCGTTTCGGAGGAAGTAGGTGGAACTAAAGTTCTATTAGATCTACTACTTCTACTGCTAAAACTGCTCCAAGCCCTATTTAGTAACCGAGACATCTTTGATCTAAGTTTACTTAAATGACTCTAAACTTACTTTACTATGTGACTCTCTTCTCCCCCTTATTTTTGTTTGAGTTCTTAAAGAAAAATACAACTAGGCTAAACCAACGGTTTCACTGCCCTATCTGCGGGTCTTACTACCTGGACCACCCAGCTCTTCAGCATTCTTCTTACAAAACTGGTCAACACTCAGGGTTGCGGGTTGAATCAAAAGTAAAATAATTTAAAATCAAAAGTAACTTAATTCAAAGGGGTCTCAGAACCAACAGGCTCTGATACCAGTAATCAACAGTTTTAGCAAAAGCAAATAAAATCCATAACATCTTATGGATTATGTTTGCTTTTACTGCTTTTACATCGCACACTGACTGCTTTTAAATCGCACACTGGTATCAGAGCCTTTATGGTTCTGAGACCCCTTTGAATTAAGTAATTTTAAAGTTTTAATTGTTCACACTTTAAATTATTTTACTTTTGATTCAACCCGCAACCCTGAGTGTTGACCAGTTTTGTAAGAAGAATGCTGAATAGCTGGGTGGTCCAGGTAGTAAGACCCGCAGATAGGGCAGTGAAACCGTTGGTTTAGCCTAGTTGTATTTTTCTTTAGAACTCAAACAAAAATAAGGGGGAGAAGAGAGTCACATAGTAAAGTAAGTTTAGAGTCATTCCATTTAAACTTTAAAAGTGAACTTAGATCAAAGATGTCTCGGTTACTGAATAGGGCTTGGAACAGTTTTAGCAGTAGAAGTAGTAGATCTAATAGAACTTTAGTTCCACCTACTTCCTCCGAAACTGAAACAACTTTAAATCAAGATAATTTTCAAAATCAAGAATTAGAAGTACAAGAAATAGAAAATAAATTAATAAACTGGAACATGCCAGAAATTAAGTTAAACGAAATATATAAAATGAGCACTTTTGATTTTAAAAGTCAAAAAATCATACATACATTAGAACAAGCTAGAAATGTTAAAAATAAGCAAGAAACGTTTACGCTATTAGATAAAAAACTATTAGATCAACATTATAAAAATGGATTTAGATACATTCACTTAGGCTTAGTCCAAGTAGCTGTAAAACCATTACATAAATTAGGTTTAAACTCACCAATATTACTAATTCTAAGAGATTCTAGAATTAGAGACTTTCATGACTCTGTGATAGCCATGTTAGAATCTAATCTTAATGATGGTCCCGTTTATTTCAATTGTTATCCTAATTATTCGATGAGTTTAGGAGATGAAGTTACTAGTTCGTCTTTAGTCATTTGCGTTCAACATCAAAATGATAATTTTACTGAAGGAATATCTAATGTAGACATCATTACTAGAATAACCTATAAAGTTACAAATGTTAATTATAATTATAAATCGTTGAGATCTACACCTAGAAATGAAACATGTGTTATAGAAGCTAATCTTAAGAAATCTAATATAATTACCCCTAAGATATTAACCATCTCTGAATTAAAAGAAAAGATTCCAGAAGAATGGATAATAGAAAATGCTACTCAACCAGAGAAACTAGAAGCAAGATCTATAAGAGATATTATTGCTGACCAAGATGGAAATATTAGAATAAGAATGAATAGGAGTCAATCTTATAGGTACAATCAGAGTCCTAGCATAGGACCTTCCTCTGCTAGACATTCAGTAGATTCTACAATCAGATTAAACCTAGCAGGAGTTAATTTTACTCCAACGATACCAAGACCTATTTATCAAGAAAGAATTAGTAGGTCTCCTTCGCCAACTGAATCACAAGTATTAAATATGATTAATAAGGATGAACCCTTTGAAATTGATAAAATTTGGATTAAAGAAGAATTCTTATCAGATTATAATAAAGAAAAACGTAGATGGTACTTTGATAACTTTTCTAAATCAGAAAGAGACTTATACTTGAAATTATTTTATGAATTTTTAGAACATCAGGAGATTAATATTTACTTTTTTACCTGGTTCGAATTATATTGTTTAGATAATAACATATTGAATCCCTATGCCAAAGAATTATTTTTAAATACTAAAACTAGGATGAGCATTAAATGGAAAACTTCTAGAAAGGAAATAATTGAATCTATTCACCCTCCTTTGGAAGCTATAAAAATTATACCCTCTAGAGAAAATATAGAAATAGAAGCCTCGCCTTTTAAGGCCATAAGCAACCCGTCTGAACAAAGAAAAGATTCTAATAATATTCATAGTCAATTAAATTACACTAATCAAATCTTACATACTATGTCTCAACAATTAGATAGAGTTGAACAACTATTACCTGACACGCTAAAGGTAAAAATATCCGATCCTACAAGACCAATTTATCATTATAATATTCCCACAGATAAAGAAATTAAAGATTTAACTTTAGGATATAATCCACAACAAAAATTAGATGAATTGGCTGACAGATTAAAAGTTTTAAGTATAGGATCCACATCAGAAGTAAAAATTAATACATTATCTTTTGAAGAAGAAGAAAATATTATTTCTCGAATTGATAAGCCTCCGCGACCTAAGACTAGAAACTATTATCCTAGGCCTTCTTTTGCTGATGTTCAATTTGAAGAAAGGAATAGTTTTATAGGAGACAGTTACTCAGGAGACTGTATTATAGAATGGAACATAGATGGAGCGTCAGAGCAGCATATATTAAATATTATTCAAAATATGACAATGGCAGCAACTGCCTTTAAAATTAAAAAGAATTCCGATAGAAAAACAAAAGATATGCTAGTAATGGGATTTACAGGTCAATTAAAAGGTTGGTGGGATAATATCCTTAGTGACGAAGATAAGTTAAGGATTGATTCTGCTATTAAAACAGAAACTAATGAAGAAATCTGCGTTACAACCTTATTATACGCAATAACCAAATTCTTTATAGGAGAGCCTTTGAAATTACAACAAAGGGCGTCAGAACAATTACTAAACTTATATTGCCCTACCATGTCAGATTACCGTTGGTATAAAGATATGTTTTTATCAAAATTATGTCTGCGTCCAGATGGGGCAGCAATATATTGGAAAGAAAGATTTATTAGTGGTTTACCTAGATTATTTGCGGACAAAGTCAAGAGTAATATTAGGCAAAACTACAATGGAGAGATACCTTTTAATTCATTAACAATGGGAGAAATATCTAATTATATTGTTGAAACAGGATTACAAATTTGTACCGATTACAAATTACAGAATAAAATAAAGAATGAAAAATTAAACAATAAAAGGGAGATGGGATCTTTCTGTGAGCAATATGGTGCTACCCCCATACGAGCTCCTAGTAACCCTAAGAGTAAGAAGAAAACTTTTAGTAAGCATAATAAGAGTTCTAGCAAATATTATAAGAAAAAGAATTACCAGAAAGAAAACCCTCAGGAAAGTAAAAAATATTATAAGAATTCAAGAAAAAAGAATACTAAAAATCCCTACCAAAAACATAGTAATAAAAATAAAGACATTAAATGCTACAAGTGCGGTAGATTTGGTCATTATGCAAATGACTGCAAAGTTAGAGAAAAAATACAACAAATTAGTGATTTAAATATATCAGAAGAATTAAAACAAAATTTAATTCATACCTTAGAAAACATAATGCTAGTATCAGGAGATGAATATTCGTCATCTAGTGAATCAGAGATAGAAGATATTAATCACTTAGTAGAATCAAGTGAATCTAGTAAAGAAGAGTTAGATGAGTGTTTAGGGGTAGAATTTTGTAATTGTAATAATTGTATTAAAAGCATTAATGTTTTAACTAATCATCAAGCTAATACATTAATAGGAATATTAGATAAGATGGAAGAATCTGAAAGTAAACAAGCTTTCATGAGGCAGATTAAAAATATTATAGACGATAATGAAATAGAAAAAAGAGAACTACATAAAGTAGAATTTAAGGATGTTATGGAACTCTTCAAAAAACCCGTTCAAAATCCTATAACCTTAAAAGATTTGCAAGAAGAAATTAAGATCCTTAAAAGAGAAATTCAATCTTTAAAAACTAAAGATGATGAGATAGAAGTTAAAATGTTACAATTACAAGGAACTATGATTATCCAAGAACAAAATAGGTTAAAGAAGGCTATTTCTCTACCTTCTACTAGTAAAGAAAAAGAAGAAGATACATATATCAATAAAATAGAAAAATTGATATCACATAAATGGTATACAAGAATTAAATTAATAATTAAAGATTCAACTTACGAGTTTACGGCTCTAGTAGATTCTGGGGCAGATTTAAATTGTATACAAGAAGGATTAATACCTACCCAATTTTATGAAAAAACTAAAGAATCATTACGAGGAGCTAATGGTAATAGATTACAAGTTTCATATAAATTATCTAACGCTAAAGTTTGTAAAGATAGGATATGTTATGTAACCTCCTTTTTATTAGTAAAAAATATTACTGAAGAAATTATTTTAGGAACACCTTTCTTGACATTACTTTACCCTTTTAAGGTTAGTGAAAATGGTATAACTACCGCAGTATTAGAAAGAGAAATTAATTTTGAATTTTTAGACAAACCAAAAATTAGAGATTTAAACTCTATACAAGAAAGAGCTATATCTCGAATTAATTTAATAAATAAAAAGAAAAAACAAATTAATTTTATAAATAAAGAAATACATTTTAAAAGAATAGGAGAACAATTAGAGAGTCCTATCATTAGAGAAAAAATTAGCCATATGTTAGAAAAATTTAAATCAGATCTTTGTTCAGAGCAGCCCAATGCGTTCTGGAAAAGAAAAGTGCACACTGTGTCTTTACCTTATGAACCAGATTTTAGAGAAATAAATATACCAACCAAAGCTCGGCCAATACAAATGAATAAAGAACATTTAGACTATTGCAAAAAGGAAATACAAGATTATTTAAATAAAGGACTAATTAGACCTAGTAAATCTTCTTGGAGCTGTTCAGCTTTTTATGTAATTAATGCTTCGGAATTAGAAAGAGGAAGTCCTCGATTAGTGATAAACTACAAACCCTTAAACAAAGCATTAAAATGGATTAGGTATCCTATACCCAATAAAAAAGATTTAATTAACAGATTACACAACAAAAGTATTTATTCTAAATTCGATTTAAAATCCGGATACTATCAAATTCAGTTAGAAGAAAAAGATAAATACAAAACGGCCTTTGTTGTGCCTTTTGGCCATTACGAATGGAATGTTATGCCGTTAGGATTAAAAAATGCCCCTTCAGAATTTCAAAATATTATGAATACAATATTTAATGATTATACAGATTTTACTATTGTCTATTTAGACGACATATTAGTCTTCTCAGACTCTATTAATCAACACTTTCACCATATGGAATTGTTTTATCAAATTATTAAGAATAATGGGTTGGTTTTATCTGAAAAGAAATTAAAAATTTATCAGTCAAAAATTAGATTTTTAGGCTTTGATATAACTCAAGGGATGTATACCCCAATTAGTAGGTCTTTAGAGTTTGTTAGCAAGTTTCCAAACGAGTTAAAAGATAAAACTCAATTACAAAGGTTTTTGGGATGTATCAATTATGTTTCCGACTTTATTCCTAACCTAAGAACAATATGTATTCCTTTGTTTAAACGACTTAGGAAAAATCCACCTCCTTGGGACATTACTATGACTCAGAGTATTTTAAAACTAAAAGAGATAGTTAAGAGATTACCTTGCTTAGGAATACCAGATCCTACAGCCAACTTAATAGTGGAAACTGATGCCTCTGATATTGGGTTTGGAGGAATTTTAAAACAATTACTTCCGGGATCGAATAAGGAACAAGTTGTCAGATTTTACTCTGGAACTTGGAACCCGGCCCAATTAAATTATAGTACTATTAAAAAAGAAATTTTAGCCATTGTTTTATGTATTACTAAATTTCAAGATGATTTGTTTTTAAAACCATTTTTATTAAAAACTGATTGTAAAGCTGCAACCAGTGTTTTACAAAAAGATGTTAAAAACTTAGTTTCTAAACATATATTCGCAAGATGGCAAGCATTACTCTCATGTTTCGATTTTGAAATTGAGCATATATCAGGAATTAAAAATTCCTTACCAGACTTTTTGACAAGGGAATTTCTACAGGGCAAAAATGAGTGACGCTCCTGATCCTCGAGATAATTATGGTCCAAAGAAAGTCACAGATAAAACACTAGCATTAAATTCATCAAGTTCCACAGAAAAAACATTAGGATCTTCCAATTACCTGAATAAGCTGGTGACTAGTCCCCAAACTATTACATCTTCAAAATTTAGACCTTTATCTGGAATTAGACCTGCTCTGGTTACACCTTTGCAGTTTACCTCACAACTAGCAAGTCCCTCTACATTAAAGTCTCGTCCTACAAAATTAGCCTATTACTCTCCTCCGGAGACTACCCCAAAATCCACTTTCATTACTAAAAATCAAATTGTACCCATTATACCATTAGAAAGTCTTTATTGCCAACCAAATGCCTCATTAATTCAAACAGTATCAAAAATACTACCTCCTGGGTTTTTCTTCCTACCAGAAGATTCAAATCTTCAAAAAACAAGAAGATTCTATGAATTTATTTTAGTTGATACAGATTCAATAACCCTTACGCATAATTATGATACTAAAGATCCATCAAGAATTACTTTTTCAAAATTTAAGATTAACAAGGTCTTAACTCCATCAGATTGGGGTCAACCCCCTTTTAAAGTAAAGTCTCTCAGCAGAACCTTCGTTCCCCAATGTTATAATTATTTTGATTATATAAAAGCATGGTACCATTTTTTAGATATTGAACCTTATAATCACACATGGTTTATTTGGTTTAATAAGAATATTTCAATTAATTTTCCATCCTGGTTCATTGAATGGTTCTACACCATTGGACCAATTTTGGACACATTACCAGATTATGCCTTTGACGCCTTTAAAGTATTCAATGAAACTACTTCATGTCCTCAGCATAAAGCCTTACTTAGTTTTTGTGCAATATTTGGAATCACTTGGATTACCTCTTGGACTTTCTCTTCTGAACCTTTATGGGAAGAGGCAACTCCAGTACAGTTAGTAAAGAGATACTCTGTCAAATGGTGGAGTAAGTTTAATCCGCAATTACTCTCTACAGAAAGATTAAATGCTTGGTTCAAGGCAAATCCAAATCTTTGCCAATCATCCAAGGCTTTACCCTCAGCTGATATTAATAATTTCTCAACTCTTCATCCTAAGCTATTAGAGTCACTTCAGAAGATTACCGACCCTCAAGAATTTTTAGAGAAAGTAAAAGATGCTATGTCAGTCCTATCTGATAATGAAAGTACTAGTATTACCAGCGCAGCAGACAATGAAGATGACTGCTATGGAATCCAAGACCTCTAGATTACTGTTCGTGGTGGACCTATATTTTGGAATTATTTGAAAATAATGTTATCATTACTTTATGTCATGTAACTTTTACTTTATTGCTTTTCTTTATGTCTTGTTAAGTTTTGGCTTGTTGTAATAATAGCTCGGACTTGTAAGATTTATAGTCTTAAGTTTTTATTTTTAAAGTCCGGTTCAGATCCTTGGGTTATAAAAGGATCTTTTGTGTATGTAATAGGCATGCAAAAAATTTTTCAGAATCAAAACACTGAAGAATCTTGCCTACTTCTACTATTGTAAGTAAATTTTATGAAATAAAATGTTTTGTCATAACTTCTTCTTTGCTATATTAACTTTTCAAATTATATTTTACTTAACAACTGAATTAGACTTATTTTTAGATGATTTACCTGTATTTGATCATAACATCTTATGGATTATGTTTGCTTTTACTGCTTTTACATCGCACACTGACTGCTTTTAAATCGCACACTGGTATCAGAGCCTGTTGGTTCTGAGACCCCTTTGAATTAAGTTACTTTTGATTTTAAATTATTTTACTTTTGATTCAACCCGCAACCCTGAGTGTTGACCAGTTTTGTAAGAAGAATGCTGAAGAGCTGGGTGGTCCAGGTAGTAAGACCCGCAGATAGGGCAGTGAAACCGTTGGTTTAGCCTAGTTGTATTTTTCTTTAAGAACTCAAACAAAAATAAGGGGGAGAAGAGAGTCACATAGTAAAGTAAGTTTAGAGTCATTTAAGTAAACTTAGATCAAAGATGTCTCGGTTACTAAATAGGGCTTGGAGCAGTTTTAGCAGTAGAAGTAGTAGATCTAATAGAACTTTAGTTCCACCTACTTCCTCCGAAACGGAAACAACTTTAAATCAAGATACTTTTCAAAATCAAGAATTAGAAGTACAAGAAATAGAAAATAAATTAATAAACTGGAACATGCCAGAAATTAAGTTAAAAGAAATATATAAAATGAGTACTTTTGATTTCAAAAGTCAAAAAATCATTCATACATTAGAACAAGCTAGAAATATTAAGAATAAGCAAGAAACGTTTACGCTATTAGATAAAAAACTATTAGATCAACATTATAAAAATGGATTTAGATACATTCACTTAGGCTTAGTCCAAGTAGCTGTAAAACCATTACATAAATTAGGTTTAAACTCACCAATATTACTAATTCTAAGAGATTCTAGAATTAGAGACTTTCATGACTCTGTGATAGCCATGTTAGAATCTAATCTTAATGATGGTCCCGTTTATTTCAATTGTTATCCTAATTATTCGATGAGTTTAGGAGATGAAGTTACTAGTTCGTCTTTAGTCATTTGCGTTCAACATCAAAATGATAATTTTACTGAAGGAATATCTAATGTAGACATCATTACTAGAATAACCTATAAAGTTACAAATGTTAATTATAATTATAAATCGTTGAGATCTACACCTAGAAATGAAACATGTGTTATAGAAGCTAATCTTAAGAAATCTAATATAATTACCCCTAAGATATTAACCATCTCTGAATTAAAAGAAAAGATTCCAGAAGAATGGATAATAGAAAATGCTACTCAACCAGAGAAACTAGAAGCAAGATCTATAAGAGATATTATTGCTGACCAAGATGGAAATATTAGAATAAGAATGAATAGGAGTCAATCTTATAGGTACAATCAGAGTCCTAGCATAGGACCTTCCTCTGCTAGACATTCAGTAGATTCTACAATCAGATTAAACCTAGCAGGAGTTAATTTTACTCCAACGATACCAAGACCTATTTATCAAGAAAGAATTAGTAGGTCTCCTTCGCCAACTGAATCACAAGTATTAAATATGATTAATAAGGATGAACCCTTTGAAATTGATAAAATTTGGATTAAAGAAGAATTCTTATCAGATTATAATAAAGAAAAACGTAGATGGTACTTTGATAACTTTTCTAAATCAGAAAGAGACTTATACTTGAAATTATTTTATGAATTTTTAGAACATCAGGAGATTAATATTTACTTTTTTACCTGGTTCGAATTATATTGTTTAGATAATAACATATTGAATCCCTATGCCAAAGAATTATTTTTAAATACTAAAACTAGGATGAGCATTAAATGGAAAACTTCTAGAAAGGAAATAATTGAATCTATTCACCCTCCTTTGGAAGCTATAAAAATTATACCCTCTAGAGAAAATATAGAAATAGAAGCCTCGCCTTTTAAGGCCATAAGCAACCCGTCTGAACAAAGAAAAGATTCTAATAATATTCATAGTCAATTAAATTACACTAATCAAATCTTACATACTATGTCTCAACAATTAGATAGAGTTGAACAACTATTACCTGACACGCTAAAGGTAAAAATATCCGATCCTACAAGACCAATTTATCATTATAATATTCCCACAGATAAAGAAATTAAAGATTTAACTTTAGGATATAATCCACAACAAAAATTAGATGAATTGGCTGACAGATTAAAAGTTTTAAGTATAGGATCCACATCAGAAGTAAAAATTAATACATTATCTTTTGAAGAAGAAGAAAATATTATTTCTCGAATTGATAAGCCTCCGCGACCTAAGACTAGAAACTATTATCCTAGGCCTTCTTTTGCTGATGTTCAATTTGAAGAAAGGAATAGTTTTATAGGAGACAGTTACTCAGGAGACTGTATTATAGAATGGAACATAGATGGAGCGTCAGAGCAGCATATATTAAATATTATTCAAAATATGACAATGGCAGCAACTGCCTTTAAAATTAAAAAGAATTCCGATAGAAAAACAAAAGATATGCTAGTAATGGGATTTACAGGTCAATTAAAAGGTTGGTGGGATAATATCCTTAGTGACGAAGATAAGTTAAGGATTGATTCTGCTATTAAAACAGAAACTAATGAAGAAATCTGCGTTACAACCTTATTATACGCAATAACCAAATTCTTTATAGGAGAGCCTTTGAAATTACAACAAAGGGCGTCAGAACAATTACTAAACTTATATTGCCCTACCATGTCAGATTACCGTTGGTATAAAGATATGTTTTTATCAAAATTATGTCTGCGTCCAGATGGGGCAGCAATATATTGGAAAGAAAGATTTATTAGTGGTTTACCTAGATTATTTGCGGACAAAGTCAAGAGTAATATTAGGCAAAACTACAATGGAGAAATACCTTTTAATTCATTAACAATGGGAGAAATATCTAATTATATTGTTGAAACAGGATTACAAATTTGTACCGACTACAAATTACAGAATAAAATAAAGAATGAAAAATTAAACAATAAAAGGGAGATGGGATCTTTCTGTGAGCAATATGGTGCTACCCCCATACGAGCTCCTAGTAACCCTAAGAGTAAGAAGAAAACTTTTAGTAAGCATAATAAGAGTTCTAGCAAATATTATAAGAAAAAGAATTACCAGAAAGAAAACCCTCAGGAAAGTAAAAAATATTATAAGAATTCAAGAAAAAAGAATACTAAAAATCCCTACCAAAAACATAGTAATAAAAATAAAGACATTAAATGCTACAAGTGCGGTAGATTTGGTCATTATGCAAATGACTGCAAAGTTAGAGAAAAAATACAACAAATTAGTGATTTAAATATATCAGAAGAATTAAAACAAAATTTAATTCATACCTTAGAAAACATAATGCTAGTATCAGGAGATGAATATTCGTCATCTAGTGAATCAGAGATAGAAGATATTAATCACTTAGTAGAATCAAGTGAATCTAGTAAAGAAGAGTTAGATGAGTGTTTAGGGGTAGAATTTTGTAATTGTAATAATTGTATTAAAAGCATTAATGTTTTAACTAATCATCAAGCTAATACATTAATAGGAATATTAGATAAGATGGAAGAATCTGAAAGTAAACAAGCTTTCATGAGGCAGATTAAAAATATTATAGACGATAATGAAATAGAAAAAAGAGAACTACATAAAGTAGAATTTAAGGATGTTATGGAACTCTTCAAAAAACCCGTTCAAAATCCTATAACCTTAAAAGATTTGCAAGAAGAAATTAAGATCCTTAAAAGAGAAATTCAATCTTTAAAAACTAAAGATGATGAGATAGAAGTTAAAATGTTACAATTACAAGGAACTATGATTATCCAAGAACAAAATAGGTTAAAGAAGGCTATTTCTCTACCTTCTACTAGTAAAGAAAAAGAAGAAGATACATATATCAATAAAATAGAAAAATTGATATCACATAAATGGTATACAAGAATTAAATTAATAATTAAAGATTCAACTTACGAGTTTACGGCTCTAGTAGATTCTGGGGCAGATTTAAATTGTATACAAGAAGGATTAATACCTACCCAATTTTATGAAAAAACTAAAGAATCATTACGAGGAGCTAATGGTAATAGATTACAAGTTTCATATAAATTATCTAACGCTAAAGTTTGTAAAGATAGGATATGTTATGTAACCTCCTTTTTATTAGTAAAAAATATTACTGAAGAAATTATTTTAGGAACACCTTTCTTGACATTACTTTACCCTTTTAAGGTTAGTGAAAATGGTATAACTACCGCAGTATTAGAAAGAGAAATTAATTTTGAATTTTTAGACAAACCAAAAATTAGAGATTTAAACTCTATACAAGAAAGAGCTATATCTCGAATTAATTTAATAAATAAAAAGAAAAAACAAATTAATTTTATAAATAAAGAAATACATTTTAAAAGAATAGGAGAACAATTAGAGAGTCCTATCATTAGAGAAAAAATTAGCCATATGTTAGAAAAATTTAAATCAGATCTTTGTTCAGAGCAGCCCAATGCGTTCTGGAAAAGAAAAGTGCACACTGTGTCTTTACCTTATGAACCAGATTTTAGAGAAATAAATATACCAACCAAAGCTCGGCCAATACAAATGAATAAAGAACATTTAGACTATTGCAAAAAGGAAATACAAGATTATTTAAATAAAGGACTAATTAGACCTAGTAAATCTTCTTGGAGCTGTTCAGCTTTTTATGTAATTAATGCTTCGGAATTAGAAAGAGGAAGTCCTCGATTAGTGATAAACTACAAACCCTTAAATAAAGCATTAAAATGGATTAGATATCCTATACCCAATAAAAAAGATTTAATTAACAGATTACACAACAAAAGTATTTATTCTAAATTCGATTTAAAATCCGGATACTATCAAATTCAGTTAGAAGAAAAAGATAAATACAAAACGGCCTTTGTTGTGCCTTTTGGCCATTACGAATGGAATGTTATGCCGTTAGGATTAAAAAATGCCCCTTCAGAATTTCAAAATATTATGAATACAATATTTAATGATTATACAGATTTTACTATTGTCTATTTAGACGACATATTAGTCTTCTCAGACTCTATTAATCAACACTTTCACCATATGGAATTGTTTTATCAAATTATTAAGAATAATGGGTTGGTTTTATCTGAAAAGAAATTAAAAATTTATCAGTCACAAATTAGATTTTTAGGCTTTGATATAACCCAAGGGATGTATACCCCAATTAGTAGGTCTTTAGAGTTTGTTAGCAAGTTTCCAAACGAGTTAAGAGATAAAACTCAATTACAAAGGTTTTTGGGATGTATCAATTATGTTTCCGACTTTATTCCTAACCTTAGGACAATATGTATTCCTTTGTTTAAACGACTTAGGAAAAATCCACCTCCTTGGGACATTAGTATGACTCAGAGTATTTTAAAACTGAAAGAGATAGTTAAGAGATTACCTTGCTTAGGAATACCAGATCCTGCAGCCAACTTAATAGTGGAAACTGATGCTTCTGATATTGGGTTTGGAGGAATTTTAAAACAATTACTTCCGGGATCGAATAAGGAACAAGTTGTCAGATTTTACTCTGGAACTTGGAACCCGGCCCAATTAAATTATAGTACTATTAAAAAAGAAATTTTAGCCATTGTTTTATGTATTACTAAATTTCAAGATGATTTGTTTTTAAAACCATTTTTATTAAAAACTGATTGTAAAGCTGCAACCAGTGTTTTACAAAAAGATGTTAAAAACTTAGTTTCTAAACATATATTCGCAAGATGGCAAGCATTACTCTCATGTTTCGATTTTGAAATTGAGCATATATCAGGAATTAAAAATTCCTTACCAGACTTTTTGACAAGGGAATTTCTACAGGGCAAAAATGAGTGACGCTCCTGATCCTCGAGATAATTATGGTCCAAAGAAAGTCACAGATAAAACACTAGCATTAAATTCATCAAGTTCCACAGAAAAAACATTAGGATCTTCCAATTACCTGAATAAGCTGGTGACTAGTCCCCAAACTATTACATCTTCAAAATTTAGACCTTTATCTGGAATTAGACCTGCTCTGGTTACACCTTTGCAGTTTACCTCACAACTAGCAAGTCCCTCTACATTAAAGTCTCGTCCTACAAAATTAGCCTATTACTCTCCTCCGGAGACTACCCCAAAATCCACTTTCATTACTAAAAATCAAATTGTACCCATTATACCATTAGAAAGTCTTTATTGCCAACCAAATGCCTCATTAATTCAAACAGTATCAAAAATACTACCTCCTGGGTTTTTCTTCCTACCAGAAGATTCAAATCTTCAAAAAACAAGAAGATTCTATGAATTTATTTTAGTTGATACAGATTCAATAACCCTTACGCATAATTATGATACTAAAGATCCATCAAGAATTACTTTTTCAAAATTTAAGATTAACAAGGTCTTAACTCCATCAGATTGGGGTCAACCCCCTTTTAAAGTAAAGTCTCTCAGCAGAACCTTCGTTCCCCAATGTTATAATTATTTTGATTATATAAAAGCATGGTACCATTTTTTAGATATTGAACCTTATAATCACACATGGTTTATTTGGTTTAATAAGAATATTTCAATTAATTTTCCATCCTGGTTCATTGAATGGTTCTACACCATTGGACCAATTTTGGACACATTACCAGATTATGCCTTTGACGCCTTTAAAGTATTCAATGAAACTACTTCATGTCCTCAGCATAAAGCCTTACTTAGTTTTTGTGCAATATTTGGAATCACTTGGATTACCTCTTGGACTTTCTCTTCTGAACCTTTATGGGAAGAGGCAACTCCAGTACAGTTAGTAAAGAGATACTCTGTCAAATGGTGGAGTAAGTTTAATCCGCAATTACTCTCTACAGAAAGATTAAATGCTTGGTTCAAGGCAAATCCAAATCTTTGCCAATCATCCAAGGCTTTACCTTCATCTGATATTAATAATTTCTCAACTCTTCATCCTAAGCTATTAGAGTCACTTCAGAAGATTACCGACCCTCAAGAATTTTTAGAGAAAGTAAAAGATGCTATGTCAGTCCTATCTGATAATGAAAGTACTAGTATTACCAGCGCAGCAGACAATGAAGATGACTGCTATGGAATCCAAGACCTCTAGATTACTGTTCGTGGTGGACCTATATTTTGGAATTATTTGAAAATAATGTTATCATTACTTTATGTCATGTAACTTTTACTTTATTGCTTTTCTTTATGTCTTGTTAAGTTTTGGCTTGTTGTAATAATAGCTCGGACTTGTAAGATTTATAGTCTTAAGTTTTTATTTTTTAGAGTCCGGTTCTGATCCTTGGTTTATAAAAAGGATCCTTTGTGTTTGTAAGAAGCATGCAAAAAATTTTTCAGAATCAAAACACTGAAGAATCTTGCCTACTTCTACTATTGTAAGTAAATTTTATGAAATAAAATGTTTTGTCATAACTTCTTCTTTGCTATATTAACTTTTCAAATTATATTTTACTTAACAACTGAATTAGACTTATTTTTAGATGATTTACCTGTATTTGATCATAACATCTTATGGATTATGTTTGCTTTTACTGCTTTTACATCGCACACTGACTGCTTTTAAATCGCACACTGGTATCAGAGCCTGTTGGTTCTGAGACCCCTTTGAATTAAGTTACTTTTGATTTTAAATTATTTTACTTTTGATTCAACCCGCAACCCTGAGTGTTGACCAGTTTTGTAAGAAGAATGCTGAAGAGCTGGGTGGTCCAGGTAGTAAGACCCGCAGATAGGGCAGTGAAACCGTTGGTTTAGCCTAGTTGTATTTTTCTTTAAGAACTCAAACAAAAATAAGGGGGAGAAGAGAGTCACATAGTAAAGTAAGTTTAGAGTCATTTAAGTAAACTTAGATCAAAGATGTCTCGGTTACTAAATAGGGCTTGGAGCAGTTTTAGCAGTAGAAGTAGTAGATCTAATAGAACTTTAGTTCCACCTACTTCCTCCGAAACGGAAACAACTTTAAATCAAGATACTTTTCAAAATCAAGAATTAGAAGTACAAGAAATAGAAAATAAATTAATAAACTGGAACATGCCAGAAATTAAGTTAAAAGAAATATATAAAATGAGTACTTTTGATTTCAAAAGTCAAAAAATCATTCATACATTAGAACAAGCTAGAAATATTAAGAATAAGCAAGAAACGTTTACGCTATTAGATAAAAAACTATTAGATCAACATTATAAAAATGGATTTAGATACATTCACTTAGGCTTAGTCCAAGTAGCTGTAAAACCATTACATAAATTAGGTTTAAACTCACCAATATTACTAATTCTAAGAGATTCTAGAATTAGAGACTTTCATGACTCTGTGATAGCCATGTTAGAATCTAATCTTAATGATGGTCCCGTTTATTTCAATTGTTATCCTAATTATTCGATGAGTTTAGGAGATGAAGTTACTAGTTCGTCTTTAGTCATTTGCGTTCAACATCAAAATGATAATTTTACTGAAGGAATATCTAATGTAGACATCATTACTAGAATAACCTATAAAGTTACAAATGTTAATTATAATTATAAATCGTTGAGATCTACACCTAGAAATGAAACATGTGTTATAGAAGCTAATCTTAAGAAATCTAATATAATTACCCCTAAGATATTAACCATCTCTGAATTAAAAGAAAAGATTCCAGAAGAATGGATAATAGAAAATGCTACTCAACCAGAGAAACTAGAAGCAAGATCTATAAGAGATATTATTGCTGACCAAGATGGAAATATTAGAATAAGAATGAATAGGAGTCAATCTTATAGGTACAATCAGAGTCCTAGCATAGGACCTTCCTCTGCTAGACATTCAGTAGATTCTACAATCAGATTAAACCTAGCAGGAGTTAATTTTACTCCAACGATACCAAGACCTATTTATCAAGAAAGAATTAGTAGGTCTCCTTCGCCAACTGAATCACAAGTATTAAATATGATTAATAAGGATGAACCCTTTGAAATTGATAAAATTTGGATTAAAGAAGAATTCTTATCAGATTATAATAAAGAAAAACGTAGATGGTACTTTGATAACTTTTCTAAATCAGAAAGAGACTTATACTTGAAATTATTTTATGAATTTTTAGAACATCAGGAGATTAATATTTACTTTTTTACCTGGTTCGAATTATATTGTTTAGATAATAACATATTGAATCCCTATGCCAAAGAATTATTTTTAAATACTAAAACTAGGATGAGCATTAAATGGAAAACTTCTAGAAAGGAAATAATTGAATCTATTCACCCTCCTTTGGAAGCTATAAAAATTATACCCTCTAGAGAAAATATAGAAATAGAAGCCTCGCCTTTTAAGGCCATAAGCAACCCGTCTGAACAAAGAAAAGATTCTAATAATATTCATAGTCAATTAAATTACACTAATCAAATCTTACATACTATGTCTCAACAATTAGATAGAGTTGAACAACTATTACCTGACACGCTAAAGGTAAAAATATCCGATCCTACAAGACCAATTTATCATTATAATATTCCCACAGATAAAGAAATTAAAGATTTAACTTTAGGATATAATCCACAACAAAAATTAGATGAATTGGCTGACAGATTAAAAGTTTTAAGTATAGGATCCACATCAGAAGTAAAAATTAATACATTATCTTTTGAAGAAGAAGAAAATATTATTTCTCGAATTGATAAGCCTCCGCGACCTAAGA
The DNA here is from genome assembly GCA_958299785.1 of Medicago lupulina. Classification (NCBI taxonomy): domain Eukaryota; kingdom Viridiplantae; phylum Streptophyta; class Magnoliopsida; order Fabales; family Fabaceae; genus Medicago; species Medicago lupulina. The sequence goes on along the minus strand of OY283144.1, from coordinate 32,065,440 downwards.
CTAGAAACTATTATCCTAGGCCTTCTTTTGCTGATGTTCAATTTGAAGAAAGGAATAGTTTTATAGGAGACAGTTACTCAGGAGACTGTATTATAGAATGGAACATAGATGGAGCGTCAGAGCAGCATATATTAAATATTATTCAAAATATGACAATGGCAGCAACTGCCTTTAAAATTAAAAAGAATTCCGATAGAAAAACAAAAGATATGCTAGTAATGGGATTTACAGGTCAATTAAAAGGTTGGTGGGATAATATCCTTAGTGACGAAGATAAGTTAAGGATTGATTCTGCTATTAAAACAGAAACTAATGAAGAAATCTGCGTTACAACCTTATTATACGCAATAACCAAATTCTTTATAGGAGAGCCTTTGAAATTACAACAAAGGGCGTCAGAACAATTACTAAACTTATATTGCCCTACCATGTCAGATTACCGTTGGTATAAAGATATGTTTTTATCAAAATTATGTCTGCGTCCAGATGGGGCAGCAATATATTGGAAAGAAAGATTTATTAGTGGTTTACCTAGATTATTTGCGGACAAAGTCAAGAGTAATATTAGGCAAAACTACAATGGAGAAATACCTTTTAATTCATTAACAATGGGAGAAATATCTAATTATATTGTTGAAACAGGATTACAAATTTGTACCGACTACAAATTACAGAATAAAATAAAGAATGAAAAATTAAACAATAAAAGGGAGATGGGATCTTTCTGTGAGCAATATGGTGCTACCCCCATACGAGCTCCTAGTAACCCTAAGAGTAAGAAGAAAACTTTTAGTAAGCATAATAAGAGTTCTAGCAAATATTATAAGAAAAAGAATTACCAGAAAGAAAACCCTCAGGAAAGTAAAAAATATTATAAGAATTCAAGAAAAAAGAATACTAAAAATCCCTACCAAAAACATAGTAATAAAAATAAAGACATTAAATGCTACAAGTGCGGTAGATTTGGTCATTATGCAAATGACTGCAAAGTTAGAGAAAAAATACAACAAATTAGTGATTTAAATATATCAGAAGAATTAAAACAAAATTTAATTCATACCTTAGAAAACATAATGCTAGTATCAGGAGATGAATATTCGTCATCTAGTGAATCAGAGATAGAAGATATTAATCACTTAGTAGAATCAAGTGAATCTAGTAAAGAAGAGTTAGATGAGTGTTTAGGGGTAGAATTTTGTAATTGTAATAATTGTATTAAAAGCATTAATGTTTTAACTAATCATCAAGCTAATACATTAATAGGAATATTAGATAAGATGGAAGAATCTGAAAGTAAACAAGCTTTCATGAGGCAGATTAAAAATATTATAGACGATAATGAAATAGAAAAAAGAGAACTACATAAAGTAGAATTTAAGGATGTTATGGAACTCTTCAAAAAACCCGTTCAAAATCCTATAACCTTAAAAGATTTGCAAGAAGAAATTAAGATCCTTAAAAGAGAAATTCAATCTTTAAAAACTAAAGATGATGAGATAGAAGTTAAAATGTTACAATTACAAGGAACTATGATTATCCAAGAACAAAATAGGTTAAAGAAGGCTATTTCTCTACCTTCTACTAGTAAAGAAAAAGAAGAAGATACATATATCAATAAAATAGAAAAATTGATATCACATAAATGGTATACAAGAATTAAATTAATAATTAAAGATTCAACTTACGAGTTTACGGCTCTAGTAGATTCTGGGGCAGATTTAAATTGTATACAAGAAGGATTAATACCTACCCAATTTTATGAAAAAACTAAAGAATCATTACGAGGAGCTAATGGTAATAGATTACAAGTTTCATATAAATTATCTAACGCTAAAGTTTGTAAAGATAGGATATGTTATGTAACCTCCTTTTTATTAGTAAAAAATATTACTGAAGAAATTATTTTAGGAACACCTTTCTTGACATTACTTTACCCTTTTAAGGTTAGTGAAAATGGTATAACTACCGCAGTATTAGAAAGAGAAATTAATTTTGAATTTTTAGACAAACCAAAAATTAGAGATTTAAACTCTATACAAGAAAGAGCTATATCTCGAATTAATTTAATAAATAAAAAGAAAAAACAAATTAATTTTATAAATAAAGAAATACATTTTAAAAGAATAGGAGAACAATTAGAGAGTCCTATCATTAGAGAAAAAATTAGCCATATGTTAGAAAAATTTAAATCAGATCTTTGTTCAGAGCAGCCCAATGCGTTCTGGAAAAGAAAAGTGCACACTGTGTCTTTACCTTATGAACCAGATTTTAGAGAAATAAATATACCAACCAAAGCTCGGCCAATACAAATGAATAAAGAACATTTAGACTATTGCAAAAAGGAAATACAAGATTATTTAAATAAAGGACTAATTAGACCTAGTAAATCTTCTTGGAGCTGTTCAGCTTTTTATGTAATTAATGCTTCGGAATTAGAAAGAGGAAGTCCTCGATTAGTGATAAACTACAAACCCTTAAATAAAGCATTAAAATGGATTAGATATCCTATACCCAATAAAAAAGATTTAATTAACAGATTACACAACAAAAGTATTTATTCTAAATTCGATTTAAAATCCGGATACTATCAAATTCAGTTAGAAGAAAAAGATAAATACAAAACGGCCTTTGTTGTGCCTTTTGGCCATTACGAATGGAATGTTATGCCGTTAGGATTAAAAAATGCCCCTTCAGAATTTCAAAATATTATGAATACAATATTTAATGATTATACAGATTTTACTATTGTCTATTTAGACGACATATTAGTCTTCTCAGACTCTATTAATCAACACTTTCACCATATGGAATTGTTTTATCAAATTATTAAGAATAATGGGTTGGTTTTATCTGAAAAGAAATTAAAAATTTATCAGTCACAAATTAGATTTTTAGGCTTTGATATAACCCAAGGGATGTATACCCCAATTAGTAGGTCTTTAGAGTTTGTTAGCAAGTTTCCAAACGAGTTAAGAGATAAAACTCAATTACAAAGGTTTTTGGGATGTATCAATTATGTTTCCGACTTTATTCCTAACCTTAGGACAATATGTATTCCTTTGTTTAAACGACTTAGGAAAAATCCACCTCCTTGGGACATTAGTATGACTCAGAGTATTTTAAAACTGAAAGAGATAGTTAAGAGATTACCTTGCTTAGGAATACCAGATCCTGCAGCCAACTTAATAGTGGAAACTGATGCTTCTGATATTGGGTTTGGAGGAATTTTAAAACAATTACTTCCGGGATCGAATAAGGAACAAGTTGTCAGATTTTACTCTGGAACTTGGAACCCGGCCCAATTAAATTATAGTACTATTAAAAAAGAAATTTTAGCCATTGTTTTATGTATTACTAAATTTCAAGATGATTTGTTTTTAAAACCATTTTTATTAAAAACTGATTGTAAAGCTGCAACCAGTGTTTTACAAAAAGATGTTAAAAACTTAGTTTCTGAACATATATTCGCAAGATGGCAAGCATTACTCTCATGTTTCGATTTTGAAATTGAGCATATATCAGGAATTAAAAATTCCTTACCAGACTTTTTGACAAGGGAATTTCTACAGGGCAAAAATGAGTGACGCTCCTGATCCTCGAGATAATTATGGTCCAAAGAAAGTCACAGATAAAACACTAGCATTAAATTCATCAAGTTCCACAGAAAAAACATTAGGATCTTCCAATTACCTGAATAAGCTGGTGACTAGTCCCCAAACTATTACATCTTCAAAATTTAGACCTTTATCTGGAATTAGACCTGCTCTGGTTACACCTTTGCAGTTTACCTCACAACTAGCAAGTCCCTCTACATTAAAGTCTCGTCCTACAAAATTAGCCTATTACTCTCCTCCGGAGACTACCCCAAAATCCACTTTCATTACTAAAAATCAAATTGTACCCATTATACCATTAGAAAGTCTTTATTGCCAACCAAATGCCTCATTAATTCAAACAGTATCAAAAATACTACCTCCTGGGTTTTTCTTCCTACCAGAAGATTCAAATCTTCAAAAAACAAGAAGATTCTATGAATTTATTTTAGTTGATACAGATTCAATAACCCTTACGCATAATTATGATACTAAAGATCCATCAAGAATTACTTTTTCAAAATTTAAGATTAACAAGGTCTTAACTCCATCAGATTGGGGTCAACCCCCTTTTAAAGTAAAGTCTCTCAGCAGAACCTTCGTTCCCCAATGTTATAATTATTTTGATTATATAAAAGCATGGTACCATTTTTTAGATATTGAACCTTATAATCACACATGGTTTATTTGGTTTAATAAGAATATTTCAATTAATTTTCCATCCTGGTTCATTGAATGGTTCTACACCATTGGACCAATTTTGGACACATTACCAGATTATGCCTTTGACGCCTTTAAAGTATTCAATGAAACTACTTCATGTCCTCAGCATAAAGCCTTACTTAGTTTTTGTGCAATATTTGGAATCACTTGGATTACCTCTTGGACTTTCTCTTCTGAACCTTTATGGGAAGAGGCAACTCCAGTACAGTTAGTAAAGAGATACTCTGTCAAATGGTGGAGTAAGTTTAATCCGCAATTACTCTCTACAGAAAGATTAAATGCTTGGTTCAAGGCAAATCCAAATCTTTGCCAATCATCCAAGGCTTTACCTTCATCTGATATTAATAATTTCTCAACTCTTCATCCTAAGCTATTAGAGTCACTTCAGAAGATTACCGACCCTCAAGAATTTTTAGAGAAAGTAAAAGATGCTATGTCAGTCCTATCTGATAATGAAAGTACTAGTATTACCAGCGCAGCAGACAATGAAGATGACTGCTATGGAATCCAAGACCTCTAGATTACTGTTCGTGGTGGACCTATATTTTGGAATTATTTGAAAATAATGTTATCATTACTTTATGTCATGTAACTTTTACTTTATTGCTTTTCTTTATGTCTTGTTAAGTTTTGGCTTGTTGTAATAATAGCTCGGACTTGTAAGATTTATAGTCTTAAGTTTTTATTTTTTAGAGTCCGGTTCTGATCCTTGGTTTATAAAAAGGATCCTTTGTGTTTGTAAGAAGCATGCAAAAAATTTTTCAGAATCAAAACACTGAAGAATCTTGCCTACTTCTACTATTGTAAGTAAATTTTATGAAATAAAATGTTTTGTCATAACTTCTTCTTTGCTATATTAACTTTTCAAATTATATTTTACTTAACTTATATTGCCCTACCATGTCAGATTACCGTTGGTATAAAGATATGTTTTTATCAAAATTATGTCTGCGTCCAGATGGGGCAGCAATATATTGGAAAGAAAGATTTATTAGTGGTTTACCTAGATTATTTGCGGACAAAGTCAAGAGTAATATTAGGCAAAACTACAATGGAGAGATACCTTTTAATTCATTAACAATGGGAGAAATATCTAATTATATTGTTGAAACAGGATTACAAATTTGTACCGATTACAAATTACAGAATAAAATAAAGAATGAAAAATTAAACAATAAAAGGGAGATGGGATCTTTCTGTGAGCAATATGGTGCTACCCCCATACGAGCTCCTAGTAACCCTAAGAGTAAGAAGAAAACTTTTAGTAAGCATAATAAGAGTTCTAGCAAATATTATAAGAAAAAGAATTACCAGAAAGAAAACCCTCAGGAAAGTAAAAAATATTATAAGAATTCAAGAAAAAAGAATACTAAAAATCCCTACCAAAAACATAGTAATAAAAATAAAGACATTAAATGCTACAAGTGCGGTAGATTTGGTCATTATGCAAATGACTGCAAAGTTAGAGAAAAAATACAACAAATTAGTGATTTAAATATATCAGAAGAATTAAAACAAAATTTAATTCATACCTTAGAAAACATAATGCTAGTATCAGGAGATGAATATTCGTCATCTAGTGAATCAGAGATAGAAGATATTAATCACTTAGTAGAATCAAGTGAATCTAGTAAAGAAGAGTTAGATGAGTGTTTAGGGGTAGAATTTTGTAATTGTAATAATTGTATTAAAAGCATTAATGTTTTAACTAATCATCAAGCTAATACATTAATAGGAATATTAGATAAGATGGAAGAATCTGAAAGTAAACAAGCTTTCATGAGGCAGATTAAAAATATTATAGACGATAATGAAATAGAAAAAAGAGAACTACATAAAGTAGAATTTAAGGATGTTATGGAACTCTTCAAAAAACCCGTTCAAAATCCTATAACCTTAAAAGATTTGCAAGAAGAAATTAAGATCCTTAAAAGAGAAATTCAATCTTTAAAAACTAAAGATGATGAGATAGAAGTTAAAATGTTACAATTACAAGGAACTATGATTATCCAAGAACAAAATAGGTTAAAGAAGGCTATTTCTCTACCTTCTACTAGTAAAGAAAAAGAAGAAGATACATATATCAATAAAATAGAAAAATTGATATCACATAAATGGTATACAAGAATTAAATTAATAATTAAAGATTCAACTTACGAGTTTACGGCTCTAGTAGATTCTGGGGCAGATTTAAATTGTATACAAGAAGGATTAATACCTACCCAATTTTATGAAAAAACTAAAGAATCATTACGAGGAGCTAATGGTAATAGATTACAAGTTTCATATAAATTATCTAACGCTAAAGTTTGTAAAGATAGGATATGTTATGTAACCTCCTTTTTATTAGTAAAAAATATTACTGAAGAAATTATTTTAGGAACACCTTTCTTGACATTACTTTACCCTTTTAAGGTTAGTGAAAATGGTATAACTACCGCAGTATTAGAAAGAGAAATTAATTTTGAATTTTTAGACAAACCAAAAATTAGAGATTTAAACTCTATACAAGAAAGAGCTATATCTCGAATTAATTTAATAAATAAAAAGAAAAAACAAATTAATTTTATAAATAAAGAAATACATTTTAAAAGAATAGGAGAACAATTAGAGAGTCCTATCATTAGAGAAAAAATTAGCCATATGTTAGAAAAATTTAAATCAGATCTTTGTTCAGAGCAGCCCAATGCGTTCTGGAAAAGAAAAGTGCACACTGTGTCTTTACCTTATGAACCAGATTTTAGAGAAATAAATATACCAACCAAAGCTCGGCCAATACAAATGAATAAAGAACATTTAGACTATTGCAAAAAGGAAATACAAGATTATTTAAATAAAGGACTAATTAGACCTAGTAAATCTTCTTGGAGCTGTTCAGCTTTTTATGTAATTAATGCTTCGGAATTAGAAAGAGGAAGTCCTCGATTAGTGATAAACTACAAACCCTTAAACAAAGCATTAAAATGGATTAGGTATCCTATACCCAATAAAAAAGATTTAATTAACAGATTACACAACAAAAGTATTTATTCTAAATTCGATTTAAAATCCGGATACTATCAAATTCAGTTAGAAGAAAAAGATAAATACAAAACGGCCTTTGTTGTGCCTTTTGGCCATTACGAATGGAATGTTATGCCGTTAGGATTAAAAAATGCCCCTTCAGAATTTCAAAATATTATGAATACAATATTTAATGATTATACAGATTTTACTATTGTCTATTTAGACGACATATTAGTCTTCTCAGACTCTATTAATCAACACTTTCACCATATGGAATTGTTTTATCAAATTATTAAGAATAATGGGTTGGTTTTATCTGAAAAGAAATTAAAAATTTATCAGTCAAAAATTAGATTTTTAGGCTTTGATATAACTCAAGGGATGTATACCCCAATTAGTAGGTCTTTAGAGTTTGTTAGCAAGTTTCCAAACGAGTTAAAAGATAAAACTCAATTACAAAGGTTTTTGGGATGTATCAATTATGTTTCCGACTTTATTCCTAACCTAAGAACAATATGTATTCCTTTGTTTAAACGACTTAGGAAAAATCCACCTCCTTGGGACATTACTATGACTCAGAGTATTTTAAAACTGAAAGAGATAGTTAAGAGATTACCTTGCTTAGGAATACCAGATCCTGCAGCCAACTTAATAGTGGAAACTGATGCTTCTGATATTGGGTTTGGAGGAATTTTAAAACAATTACTTCCGGGATCGAATAAGGAACAAGTTGTCAGATTTTACTCTGGAACTTGGAACCCGGCCCAATTAAATTATAGTACTATTAAAAAAGAAATTTTAGCCATTGTTTTATGTATTACTAAATTTCAAGATGATTTACCTGTATTTGATCATAACATGTTATGGATTTTATTTGCTTTTGCTAAAACTGTTGATTTCTGGTATCAGAGCCTTTATGGTTCTGAGACCCCTTTGAATTAAGTAATTTTAAAGTTTTAATTGTTCACACTTTAAATTATTTTACTTTTGATTCAACCCGCAACCCTGAGTGTTGACCAGTTTTGTAAGAAGAATGCTGAATAGCTGGGTGGTCCAGGTAGTAAGACCCGCAGATAGGGCAGTGAAACCGTTGGTTTAGCCTAGTTGTATTTTTCTTTAGAACTCAAACAAAAATAAGGGGGAGAAGAGAGTCACATAGTAAAGTAAGTTTAGAGTCATTCCATTTAAACTTTAAAAGTGAACTTAGATCAAAGATGTCTCGGTTACTGAATAGGGCTTGGAACAGTTTTAGCAGTAGAAGTAGTAGATCTAATAGAACTTTAGTTCCACCTACTTCCTCCGAAACTGAAACAACTTTAAATCAAGATAATTTTCAAAATCAAGAATTAGAAGTACAAGAAATAGAAAATAAATTAATAAACTGGAACATGCCAGAAATTAAGTTAAACGAAATATATAAAATGAGCACTTTTGATTTTAAAAGTCAAAAAATCATACATACATTAGAACAAGCTAGAAATGTTAAAAATAAGCAAGAAACGTTTACGCTATTAGATAAAAAACTATTAGATCAACATTATAAAAATGGATTTAGATACATTCACTTAGGCTTAGTCCAAGTAGCTGTAAAACCATTACATAAATTAGGTTTAAACTCACCAATATTACTAATTCTAAGAGATTCTAGAATTAGAGACTTTCATGACTCTGTGATAGCCATGTTAGAATCTAATCTTAATGATGGTCCCGTTTATTTCAATTGTTATCCTAATTATTCGATGAGTTTAGGAGATGAAGTTACTAGTTCGTCTTTAGTCATTTGCGTTCAACATCAAAATGATAATTTTACTGAAGGAATATCTAATGTAGACATCATTACTAGAATAACCTATAAAGTTACAAATGTTAATTATAATTATAAATCGTTGAGATCTACACCTAGAAATGAAACATGTGTTATAGAAGCTAATCTTAAGAAATCTAATATAATTACCCCTAAGATATTAACCATCTCTGAATTAAAAGAAAAGATTCCAGAAGAATGGATAATAGAAAATGCTACTCAACCAGAGAAACTAGAAGCAAGATCTATAAGAGATATTATTGCTGACCAAGATGGAAATATTAGAATAAGAATGAATAGGAGTCAATCTTATAGGTACAATCAGAGTCCTAGCATAGGACCTTCCTCTGCTAGACATTCAGTAGATTCTACAATCAGATTAAACCTAGCAGGAGTTAATTTTACTCCAACGATACCAAGACCTATTTATCAAGAAAGAATTAGTAGGTCTCCTTCGCCAACTGAATCACAAGTATTAAATATGATTAATAAGGATGAACCCTTTGAAATTGATAAAATTTGGATTAAAGAAGAATTCTTATCAGATTATAATAAAGAAAAACGTAGATGGTACTTTGATAACTTTTCTAAATCAGAAAGAGACTTATACTTGAAATTATTTTATGAATTTTTAGAACATCAGGAGATTAATATTTACTTTTTTACCTGGTTCGAATTATATTGTTTAGATAATAACATATTGAATCCCTATGCCAAAGAATTATTTTTAAATACTAAAACTAGGATGAGCATTAAATGGAAAACTTCTAGAAAGGAAATAATTGAATCTATTCACCCTCCTTTGGAAGCTATAAAAATTATACCCTCTAGAGAAAATATAGAAATAGAAGCCTCGCCTTTTAAGGCCATAAGCAACCCGTCTGAACAAAGAAAAGATTCTAATAATATTCATAGTCAATTAAATTACACTAATCAAATCTTACATACTATGTCTCAACAATTAGATAGAGTTGAACAACTATTACCTGACACGCTAAAGGTAAAAATATCCGATCCTACAAGACCAATTTATCATTATAATATTCCCACAGATAAAGAAATTAAAGATTTAACTTTAGGATATAATCCACAACAAAAATTAGATGAATTGGCTGACAGATTAAAAGTTTTAAGTATAGGATCCACATCAGAAGTAAAAATTAATACATTATCTTTTGAAGAAGAAGAAAATATTATTTCTCGAATTGATAAGCCTCCGCGACCTAAGACTAGAAACTATTATCCTAGGCCTTCTTTTGCTGATGTTCAATTTGAAGAAAGGAATAGTTTTATAGGAGACAGTTACTCAGGAGACTGTATTATAGAATGGAACATAGATGGAGCGTCAGAGCAGCATATATTAAATATTATTCAAAATATGACAATGGCAGCAACTGCCTTTAAAATTAAAAAGAATTCCGATAGAAAAACAAAAGATATGCTAGTAATGGGATTTACAGGTCAATTAAAAGGTTGGTGGGATAATATCCTTAGTGACGAAGATAAGTTAAGGATTGATTCTGCTATTAAAACAGAAACTAATGAAGAAATCTGCGTTACAACCTTATTATACGCAATAACCAAATTCTTTATAGGAGAGCCTTTGAAATTACAACAAAGGGCGTCAGAACAATTACTAAACTTATATTGCCCTACCATGTCAGATTACCGTTGGTATAAAGATATGTTTTTATCAAAATTATGTCTGCGTCCAGATGGGGCAGCAATATATTGGAAAGAAAGATTTATTAGTGGTTTACCTAGATTATTTGCGGACAAAGTCAAGAGTAATATTAGGCAAAACTACAATGGAGAGATACCTTTTAATTCATTAACAATGGGAGAAATATCTAATTATATTGTTGAAACAGGATTACAAATTTGTACCGATTACAAATTACAGAATAAAATAAAGAATGAAAAATTAAACAATAAAAGGGAGATGGGATCTTTCTGTGAGCAATATGGTGCTACCCCCATACGAGCTCCTAGTAACCCTAAAAGTAAGAAGAAAACTTTTAGTAAGCATAATAAGAGTTCTAGCAAATATTATAAGAAAAAGAATTACCAGAAAGAGAACCCTCAAGAAAGTAAAAAATATTATAAGAATCCAAGAAAAAAGAATACTAAAAAACCCTACCAAAAACATAGCAATAAAAATAAAGACATTAAATGCTACAAGTGCGGTAGATTTGGTCATTATGCAAATGACTGCAAAGTTAGAGAAAAAATACAAAGAATTAGTGATTTAAATATATCAGAAGAATTAAAACAAAATTTAATTCATACCTTAGAAAACATAATGTTAGTATCAGAAGATGAATATTCGTCATCTAGTGAATCAGAGGTAGAAGATATTAATCACTTAGTAGAATCAAGTGAATCTAGTGAAGAAGAGTTAGATGAGTGTTTAGGGTTAGAGTTTTGTAATTGCAATAATTGTATTAAAAGCATTAATGTTTTAACTAATTATCAAGCTAATACATTAATAGGAATATTAGATAAGATGGAAGAATCTGAAAGTAAACAAGCTTTCATGAGGCAGATTAAAAATATTATAGACGATAATGAAATAGAAAAAAGAGAACTACATAAAGTAGAATTTAAGGATGTTATGGAACTCTTCAAAAAACCCGTTCAAAATCCTATAACCTTAAAAGATTTGCAAGAAGAAATTAAGATCCTTAAAAGAGAAATTCAATCTTTAAAAACTAAAGATGATGAGATAGAAGTTAAAATGTTACAATTACAAGGAACTATGATTATCCAAGAACAAAATAGGTTAAAGAAGGCTATTTCTCTACCTTCTACTAGTAAAGAAAAAGAAGAAGATACATATATCAATAAAATAGAAAAATTGATATCACATAAATGGTATACAAGAATTAAATTAATAATTAAAGATTCAACTTACGAGTTTACGGCTCTAGTAGATTCTGGGGCAGATTTAATCACTTAGTTGTTGATTATGTTGTTGATTGTGTTATTCTGAGTTGTTATTGGCTATACATTGTATATTAGATCTGTAAACGCTTATGTAAATCATTTTGGGTGTTTGGGGGATCAAAATGGGGTTTTTGGATGAGAAAGGGTTTGTGAAATCGTAGGTTTCTAGTCTGCCCAGATGAGCGCTCGCTCAATCGAGAAAGCCGTCGCTCAAGCGAGCGACACTTTTCCCTGCCCAGAATTGTTTCGCGCCCGTTCGCTCAAGCGAGCTGCAAGCAAACTCCAAGCATGCAGAACCTGATGTTTCGTCATTTAGGTCGCTTAAGCGAGTTACCCGTCGCTTTTGAATAATATTTAATATATGCTGCTCTGATACCAGTGTGCGATTTAAAAGCAGTCAGTGTGCGATGTAAAAGCAGTAAAAGCAAACATATGAAACTTGTAATCTATTACCATTAGCTCCTCGTAATGATTCTTTAGTTTTTTCATAAAATTGGGTAGGTATTAATCCTTCTTGTATACAATTTAAATCTGCCCCAGAATCTACTAGAGCCGTAAACTCGTAAGTTGAATCTTTAATTATTAATTTAATTCTTGTATACCATTTATGTGATATCAATTTTTCTATTTTATTGATATATGTATCTTCTTCTTTTTCTTTACTAGTAGAAGGTAGAGAAATAGCCTTCTTTAACCTATTTTGTTCTTGGATAATCATAGTTCCTTGTAATTGTAACATTTTAACTTCTATCTCATCATCTTTAGTTTTTAAAGATTGAATTTCTCTTTTAAGGATCTTAATTTCTTCTTGCAAATCTTTTAAGGTTATAGGATTTTGAACGGGTTTTTTGAAGAGTTCCATAACATCCTTAAATTCTACTTTATGTAGTTCTCTTTTTTCTATTTCATTATCGTCTATAATATTTTTAATCTGCCTCATGAAAGCTTGTTTACTTTCAGATTCTTCCATCTTATCTAATATTCCTATTAATGTATTAGCTTGATGATTAGTTAAAACATTAATGCTTTTAATACAATTATTACAATTACAAAATTCTACCCCTAAACACTCATCTAACTCTTCTTTACTAGATTCACTTGATTCTACTAAGTGATTAATATCTTCTATCTCTGATTCACTAGATGACGAATATTCATCTCCTGATACTAGCATTATGTTTTCTAAGGTATGAATTAAATTTTGTTTTAATTCTTCTGATATATTTAAATCACTAATTTGTTGTATTTTTTCTCTAACTTTGCAGTCATTTGCATAATGACCAAATCTACCGCACTTGTAGCATTTAATGTCTTTATTTTTATTACTATGTTTTTGGTAGGGATTTTTAGTATTCTTTTTTCTTGAATTCTTATAATATTTTTTACTTTCCTGAGGGTTTTCTTTCTGGTAATTCTTTTTCTTATAATATTTGCTAGAACTCTTATTATGCTTACTAAAAGTTTTCTTCTTACTCTTAGGGTTACTAGGAGCTCGTATGGGGGTAGCACCATATTGCTCACAGAAAGATCCCATCTCCCTTTTATTGTTTAATTTTTCATTCTTTATTTTATTCTGTAATTTGTAGTCGGTACAAATTTGTAATCCTGTTTCAACAATATAATTAGATATTTCTCCCATTGTTAATGAATTAAAAGGTATTTCTCCATTGTAGTTTTGCCTAATATTACTCTTGACTTTGTCCGCAAATAATCTAGGTAAACCACTAATAAATCTTTCTTTCCAATATATTGCTGCCCCATCTGGACGCAGACATAATTTTGATAAAAACATATCTTTATACCAACGGTAATCTGACATGGTAGGGCAATATAAGTTTAGTAATTGTTCTGACGCCCTTTGTTGTAATTTCAAAGGCTCTCCTATAAAGAATTTGGTTATTGCGTATAATAAGGTTGTAACGCAGATTTCTTCATTAGTTTCTGTTTTAATAGCAGAATCAATCCTTAACTTATCTTCGTCACTAAGGATATTATCCCACCAACCTTTTAATTGACCTGTAAATCCCATTACTAGCATATCTTTTGTTTTTCTATCGGAATTCTTTTTAATTTTAAAGGCAGTTGCTGCCATTGTCATATTTTGAATAATATTTAATATATGCTGCTCTGACGCTCCATCTATGTTCCATTCTATAATACAGTCTCCTGAGTAACTGTCTCCTATAAAACTATTCCTTTCTTCAAATTGAACATCAGCAAAAGAAGGCCTAGGATAATAGTTTCTAGTCTTAGGTCGCGGAGGCTTATCAATTCGAGAAATAATATTTTCTTCTTCTTCAAAAGATAATGTATTAATTTTTACTTCTGATGTGGATCCTATACTTAAAACTTTTAATCTGTCAGCCAATTCATCTAATTTTTGTTGTGGATTATATCCTAAAGTTAAATCTTTAATTTCTTTATCTGTGGGAATATTATAATGATAAATTGGTCTTGTAGGATCGGATATTTTTACCTTTAGCGTGTCAGGTAATAGTTGTTCAACTCTATCTAATTGTTGAGACATAGTATGTAAGATTTGATTAGTGTAATTTAATTGACTATGAATATTATTAGAATCTTTTCTTTGTTCAGACGGGTTGCTTATGGCCTTAAAAGGCGAGGCTTCTATTTCTATATTTTCTCTAGAGGGTATAATTTTTATAGCTTCCAAAGGAGGGTGAATAGATTCAATTATTTCCTTTCTAGAAGTTTTCCATTTAATGCTCATCCTAGTTTTAGTATTTAAAAATAATTCTTTGGCATAGGGATTCAATATGTTATTATCTAAACAATATAATTCGAACCAGGTAAAAAAGTAAATATTAATCTCCTGATGTTCTAAAAATTCATAAAATAATTTCAAGTATAAGTCTCTTTCTGATTTAGAAAAGTTATCAAAGTACCATCTACGTTTTTCTTTATTATAATCTGATAAGAATTCTTCTTTAATCCAAATTTTATCAATTTCAAAGGGTTCATCCTTATTAATCATATTTAATACTTGTGATTCAGTTGGCGAAGGAGACCTACTAATTCTTTCTTGATAAATAGGTCTTGGTATCGTTGGAGTAAAATTAACTCCTGCTAGGTTTAATCTGATTGTAGAATCTACTGAATGTCTAGCAGAGGAAGGTCCTATGCTAGGACTCTGATTGTACCTATAAGATTGACTCCTATTCATTCTTATTCTAATATTTCCATCTTGGTCAGCAATAATATCTCTTATAGATCTTGCTTCTAGTTTCTCTGGTTGAGTAGCATTTTCTATTATCCATTCTTCTGGAATCTTTTCTTTTAATTCAGAGATGGTTAATATCTTAGGGGTAATTATATTAGATTTCTTAAGATTAGCTTCTATAACACATGTTTCATTTCTAGGTGTAGATCTCAACGATTTATAATTATAATTAACATTTGTAACTTTATAGGTTATTCTAGTAATGATGTCTACATTAGATATTCCTTCAGTAAAATTATCATTTTGATGTTGAACGCAAATGACTAAAGACGAACTAGTAACTTCATCTCCTAAACTCATCGAATAATTAGGATAACAATTGAAATAAACGGGACCATCATTAAGATTAGATTCTAACATGGCTATCACAGAGTCATGAAAGTCTCTAATTCTAGAATCTCTTAGAATTAGTAATATTGGTGAGTTTAAACCTAATTTATGTAATGGTTTTACAGCTACTTGGACTAAGCCTAAGTGAATGTATCTAAATCCATTTTTATAATGTTGATCTAATAGTTTTTTATCTAATAGCGTAAACGTTTCTTGCTTATTCTTAATATTTCTAGCTTGTTCTAATGTATGAATGATTTTTTGACTTTTGAAATCAAAAGTACTCATTTTATATATTTCTTTTAACTTAATTTCTGGCATGTTCCAGTTTATTAATTTATTTTCTATTTCTTGTACTTCTAATTCTTGATTTTGAAAAGTATCTTGATTTAAAGTTGTTTCCGTTTCGGAGGAAGTAGGTGGAACTAAAGTTCTATTAGATCTACTACTTCTACTGCTAAAACTGCTCCAAGCCCTATTTAGTAACCGAGACATCTTTGATCTAAGTTTACTTAAATGACTCTAAACTTACTTTACTATGTGACTCTCTTCTCCCCCTTATTTTACCTCTTGGACTTTCTCTTCTGAACCTTTATGGGAAGAGGCAACTCCATTACAGTTAGTAAAAAGATACTCTGTCAAATGGTGGAGTAAGTTTAATCCGCAATTACTCTCTACAGAAAGATTAAATGCTTGGTTCAAGGCAAATCCAAATCTTTGCCAATCATCCAAGGCTTTACCCTCAGCTGATATTAATAATTTCTCAACTCTTCATCCTAAGCTATTAGAGTCACTTCAGAAGATTACCGACCCTCAAGAATTTTTAGAAAAAGTGAAGGATGCTATGTCAGTCCTGTCTGATAATGAAAGTACTAGCATTACCAGCGCAGCAGAAAATGAAGATGACTGCTATGGAATCCAAGACCTCTAGATTACTGTTCGTGGTGGACCTATATTTTGGAATTATTTGAAAATAATGTTATCATTACTTTATGTCATGTTATCTTTTGTAACTTTTACTTTATTACTTTATACTTTATGTCATGTTATCTTTTTAGTTTTGGCTTGTTGTAATAATAGCTCGGACTTGTAAGATTTATAGTCTTAAGTTTTTATTTTTAAAGTCCGGTTCAGATCCTTGGGTTATAAAAGGATCTTTTGTGTATGTAATAGGCATGCAAAAATTTCTTTCAGAATCAAACACTGAAGAATCTTGCCTACTATTGTAAGTAAATTTTATGAAATAAAATGTTTTGTTATAACTTCTTCTTTGCTATTTTAACTTTTCAAATTATATTTTATTTAACAACTGAATTAGACTTATTTTTAGATGATTTACCTGTATTTGATCATAACATGTTATGGATTTTATTTGCTTTTGCTAAAACTGTTGATTTCTGATACCAGAAATCAACAGTTTTAGCAAAAGCAAATAAAATAAAATCCATAACATGTTATGATCAAATACAGGTAAATCATCTAAAAATAAGTCTAATTCAGTTGTTAAGTAAAATATAATTTGAAAAGTTAATATAGCAAAGAAGAAGTTATGACAAAACATTTTATTTCATAAAATTTACTTACAATAGTAGAAGTAGGCAAGATTCTTCAGTGTTTTGATTCTGAAAAATTTTTTGCATGCTTCTTACAAACACAAAGGATCCTTTTTATAAACCAAGGATCAGAACCGGACTCTAAAAAATAAAAACTTAAGACTATAAATCTTACAAGTCCGAGCTATTATTACAACAAGCCAAAACTTAACAAGACATAAAGAAAAGCAATAAAGTAAAAGTTACATGACATAAAGTAATGATAACATTATTTTCAAATAATTCCAAAATATAGGTCCACCACGAACAGTAATCTAGAGGTCTTGGATTCCATAGCAGTCATCTTCATTGTCTGCTGCGCTGGTAATACTAGTACTTTCATTATCAGATAGGACTGACATAGCATCTTTTACTTTCTCTAAAAATTCTTGAGGGTCGGTAATCTTCTGAAGTGACTCTAATAGCTTAGGATGAAGAGTTGAGAAATTATTAATATCAGATGAAGGTAAAGCCTTGGATGATTGGCAAAGATTTGGATTTGCCTTGAACCAAGCATTTAATCTTTCTGTAGAGAGTAATTGCGGATTAAACTTACTCCACCATTTGACAGAGTATCTCTTTACTAACTGTACTGGAGTTGCCTCTTCCCATAAAGGTTCAGAAGAGAAAGTCCAAGAGGTAATCCAAGTGATTCCAAATATTGCACAAAAACTAAGTAAGGCTTTATGCTGAGGACATGAAGTAGTTTCATTGAATACTTTAAAGGCGTCAAAGGCATAATCTGGTAATGTGTCCAAAATTGGTCCAATGGTGTAGAACCATTCAATGAACCAGGATGGAAAATTAATTGAAATATTCTTATTAAACCAAATAAACCATGTGTGATTATAAGGTTCAATATCTAAAAAATGGTACCATGCTTTTATATAATCAAAATAATTATAACATTGGGGAACGAAGGTTCTGCTGAGAGACTTTACTTTAAAAGGGGGTTGACCCCAATCTGATGGAGTTAAGACCTTGTTAATCTTAAATTTTGAAAAAGTAATTCTTGATGGATCTTTAGTATCATAATTATGCGTAAGGGTTATTGAATCTGTATCAACTAAAATAAATTCATAGAATCTTCTTGTTTTTTGAAGATTTGAATCTTCTGGTAGGAAGAAAAACCCAGGAGGTAGTATTTTTGATACTGTTTGAATTAATGAGGCATTTGGTTGGCAATAAAGACTTTCTAATGGTATAATGGGTACAATTTGATTTTTAGTAATGAAAGTGGATTTTGGGGTAGTCTCCGGAGGAGAGTAATAGGCTAATTTTGTAGGACGAGACTTTAATGTAGAGGGACTTGCTAGTTGTGAGGTAAACTGCAAAGGTGTAACCAGAGCAGGTCTAATTCCAGATAAAGGTCTAAATTTTGAAGATGTAATAGTTTGGGGACTAGTCACCAGCTTATTCAGGTAATTGGAAGATCCTAATGTTTTTTCTGTGGAACTTGATGAATTTAATGCTAGTGTTTTATCTGTGACTTTCTTTGGACCATAATTATCTCGAGGATCAGGAGCGTCACTCATTTTTGCCCTGTAGAAATTCCCTTGTCAAAAAGTCTGGTAAGGAATTTTTAATTCCTGATATATGCTCAATTTCAAAATCGAAACATGAGAGTAATGCTTGCCATCTTGCGAATATATGTTTAGAAACTAAGTTTTTAACATCTTTTTGTAAAACACTGGTTGCAGCTTTACAATCAGTTTTTAATAAAAATGGTTTTAAAAACAAATCATCTTGAAATTTAGTAATACATAAAACAATGGCTAAAATTTCTTTTTTAATAGTACTATAATTTAATTGGGCCGGGTTCCAAGTTCCAGAGTAAAATCTGACAACTTGTTCCTTATTCGATCCCGGAAGTAATTGTTTTAAAATTCCTCCAAACCCAATATCAGAAGCATCAGTTTCCACTATTAAGTTGGCTGCAGGATCTGGTATTCCTAAGCAAGGTAATCTCTTAACTATCTCTTTCAGTTTTAAAATACTCTGAGTCATACTAATGTCCCAAGGAGGTGGATTTTTCCTAAGTCGTTTAAACAAAGGAATACATATTGTCCTAAGGTTAGGAATAAAGTCGGAAACATAATTGATACATCCCAAAAACCTTTGTAATTGAGTTTTATCTCTTAACTCGTTTGGAAACTTGCTAACAAACTCTAAAGACCTACTAATTGGGGTATACATCCCTTGGGTTATATCAAAGCCTAAAAATCTAATTTGTGACTGATAAATTTTTAATTTCTTTTCAGATAAAACCAACCCATTATTCTTAATAATTTGATAAAACAATTCCATATGGTGAAAGTGTTGATTAATAGAGTCTGAGAAGACTAATATGTCGTCTAAATAGACAATAGTAAAATCTGTATAATCATTAAATATTGTATTCATAATATTTTGAAATTCTGAAGGGGCATTTTTTAATCCTAACGGCATAACATTCCATTCGTAATGGCCAAAAGGCACAACAAAGGCCGTTTTGTATTTATCTTTTTCTTCTAACTGAATTTGATAGTATCCGGATTTTAAATCGAATTTAGAATAAATACTTTTGTTGTGTAATCTGTTAATTAAATCTTTTTTATTGGGTATAGGATATCTAATCCATTTTAATGCTTTATTTAAGGGTTTGTAGTTTATCACTAATCGAGGACTTCCTCTTTCTAATTCCGAAGCATTAATTACATAAAAAGCTGAACAGCTCCAAGAAGATTTACTAGGTCTAATTAGTCCTTTATTTAAATAATCTTGTATTTCCTTTTTGCAATAGTCTAAATGTTCTTTATTCATTTGTATTGGCCGAGCTTTGGTTGGTATATTTATTTCTCTAAAATCTGGTTCATAAGGTAAAGACACAGTGTGCACTTTTCTTTTCCAGAACGCATTGGGCTGCTCTGAACAAAGATCTGATTTAAATTTTTCTAACATATGGCTAATTTTTTCTCTAATGATAGGACTCTCTAATTGTTCTCCTATTCTTTTAAAATGTATTTCTTTATTTATAAAATTAATTTGTTTTTTCTTTTTATTTATTAAATTAATTCGAGATATAGCTCTTTCTTGTATAGAGTTTAAATCTCTAATTTTTGGTTTGTCTAAAAATTCAAAATTAATTTCTCTTTCTAATACTGCGGTAGTTATACCATTTTCACTAACCTTAAAAGGGTAAAGTAATGTCAAGAAAGGTGTTCCTAAAATAATTTCTTCAGTAATATTTTTTACTAATAAAAAGGAGGTTACATAACATATCCTATCTTTACAAACTTTAGCGTTAGATACGAAACATGAGAGTAATGCTTGCCATCTTGCGAATATATGTTTAGAAACTAAGTTTTTAACATCTTTTTGTAAAACACTGGTTGCAGCTTTACAATCAGTTTTTAATAAAAATGGTTTTAAAAACAAATCATCTTGAAATTGAGCATATATCAGGAATTAAAAATTCCTTACCAGACTTTTTGACAAGGGAATTTCTACAGGGCAAAAATGAGTGACGCTCCTGATCCTCGAGATAATTATGGTCCAAAGAAAGTCACAGATAAAACACTAGCATTAAATTCATCAAGTTCCACAGAAAAAACATTAGGATCTTCCAATTACCTGAATAAGCTGGTGACTAGTCCCCAAACTATTACATCTTCAAAATTTAGACCTTTATCTGGAATTAGACCTGCTCTGGTTACACCTTTGCAGTTTACCTCACAACTAGCAAGTCCCTCTACATTAAAGTCTCGTCCTACAAAATTAGCCTATTACTCTCCTCCGGAGACTACCCCAAAATCCACTTTCATTACTAAAAATCAAATTGTACCCATTATACCATTAGAAAGTCTTTATTGCCAACCAAATGCCTCATTAATTCAAACAGTATCAAAAATACTACCTCCTGGGTTTTTCTTCCTACCAGAAGATTCAAATCTTCAAAAAACAAGAAGATTCTATGAATTTATTTTAGTTGATACAGATTCAATAACCCTTACGCATAATTATGATACTAAAGATCCATCAAGAATTACTTTTTCAAAATTTAAGATTAACAAGGTCTTAACTCCATCAGATTGGGGTCAACCCCCTTTTAAAGTAAAGTCTCTCAGCAGAACCTTCGTTCCCCAATGTTATAATTATTTTGATTATATAAAAGCATGGTACCATTTTTTAGATATTGAACCTTATAATCACACATGGTTTATTTGGTTTAATAAGAATATTTCAATTAATTTTCCATCCTGGTTCATTGAATGGTTCTACACCATTGGACCAATTTTGGACACATTACCAGATTATGCCTTTGACGCCTTTAAAGTATTCAATGAAACTACTTCATGTCCTCAGCATAAAGCCTTACTTAGTTTTTGTGCAATATTTGGAATCACTTGGATTACCTCTTGGACTTTCTCTTCTGAACCTTTATGGGAAGAGGCAACTCCAGTACAGTTAGTAAAGAGATACTCTGTCAAATGGTGGAGTAAGTTTAATCCGCAATTACTCTCTACAGAAAGATTAAATGCTTGGTTCAAGGCAAATCCAAATCTTTGCCAATCATCCAAGGCTTTACCTTCATCTGATATTAATAATTTCTCAACTCTTCATCCTAAGCTATTAGAGTCACTTCAGAAGATTACCGACCCTCAAGAATTTTTAGAGAAAGTAAAAGATGCTATGTCAGTCCTATCTGATAATGAAAGTACTAGTATTACCAGCGCAGCAGACAATGAAGATGACTGCTATGGAATCCAAGACCTCTAGATTACTGTTCGTGGTGGACCTATATTTTGGAATTATTTGAAAATAATGTTATCATTACTTTATGTCATGTAACTTTTACTTTATTGCTTTTCTTTATGTCTTGTTAAGTTTTGGCTTGTTGTAATAATAGCTCGGACTTGTAAGATTTATAGTCTTAAGTTTTTATTTTTTAGAGTCCGGTTCTGATCCTTGGTTTATAAAAAGGATCCTTTGTGTTTGTAAGAAGCATGCAAAAAATTTTTCAGAATCAAAACACTGAAGAATCTTGCCTACTTCTACTATTGTAAGTAAATTTTATGAAATAAAATGTTTTGTCATAACTTCTTCTTTGCTATATTAACTTTTCAAATTATATTTTACTTAACAACTGAATTAGACTTATTTTTAGATGATTTACCTGTATTTGATCATAACATCTTATGGATTATGTTTGCTTTTACTGCTTTTACATCGCACACTGACTGCTTTTAAATCGCACACTGGTATCAGAGCCTGTTGGTTCTGAGACCCCTTTGAATTAAGTTACTTTTGATTTTAAATTATTTTACTTTTGATTCAACCCGCAACCCTGAGTGTTGACCAGTTTTGTAAGAAGAATGCTGAAGAGCTGGGTGGTCCAGGTAGTAAGACCCGCAGATAGGGCAGTGAAACCGTTGGTTTAGCCTAGTTGTATTTTTCTTTAAGAACTCAAACAAAAATAAGGGGGAGAAGAGAGTCACATAGTAAAGTAAGTTTAGAGTCATTTAAGTAAACTTAGATCAAAGATGTCTCGGTTACTAAATAGGGCTTGGAGCAGTTTTAGCAGTAGAAGTAGTAGATCTAATAGAACTTTAGTTCCACCTACTTCCTCCGAAACGGAAACAACTTTAAATCAAGATACTTTTCAAAATCAAGAATTAGAAGTACAAGAAATAGAAAATAAATTAATAAACTGGAACATGCCAGAAATTAAGTTAAAAGAAATATATAAAATGAGTACTTTTGATTTCAAAAGTCAAAAAATCATTCATACATTAGAACAAGCTAGAAATATTAAGAATAAGCAAGAAACGTTTACGCTATTAGATAAAAAACTATTAGATCAACATTATAAAAATGGATTTAGATACATTCACTTAGGCTTAGTCCAAGTAGCTGTAAAACCATTACATAAATTAGGTTTAAACTCACCAATATTACTAATTCTAAGAGATTCTAGAATTAGAGACTTTCATGACTCTGTGATAGCCATGTTAGAATCTAATCTTAATGATGGTCCCGTTTATTTCAATTGTTATCCTAATTATTCGATGAGTTTAGGAGATGAAGTTACTAGTTCGTCTTTAGTCATTTGCGTTCAACATCAAAATGATAATTTTACTGAAGGAATATCTAATGTAGACATCATTACTAGAATAACCTATAAAGTTACAAATGTTAATTATAATTATAAATCGTTGAGATCTACACCTAGAAATGAAACATGTGTTATAGAAGCTAATCTTAAGAAATCTAATATAATTACCCCTAAGATATTAACCATCTCTGAATTAAAAGAAAAGATTCCAGAAGAATGGATAATAGAAAATGCTACTCAACCAGAGAAACTAGAAGCAAGATCTATAAGAGATATTATTGCTGACCAAGATGGAAATATTAGAATAAGAATGAATAGGAGTCAATCTTATAGGTACAATCAGAGTCCTAGCATAGGACCTTCCTCTGCTAGACATTCAGTAGATTCTACAATCAGATTAAACCTAGCAGGAGTTAATTTTACTCCAACGATACCAAGACCTATTTATCAAGAAAGAATTAGTAGGTCTCCTTCGCCAACTGAATCACAAGTATTAAATATGATTAATAAGGATGAACCCTTTGAAATTGATAAAATTTGGATTAAAGAAGAATTCTTATCAGATTATAATAAAGAAAAACGTAGATGGTACTTTGATAACTTTTCTAAATCAGAAAGAGACTTATACTTGAAATTATTTTATGAATTTTTAGAACATCAGGAGATTAATATTTACTTTTTTACCTGGTTCGAATTATATTGTTTAGATAATAACATATTGAATCCCTATGCCAAAGAATTATTTTTAAATACTAAAACTAGGATGAGCATTAAATGGAAAACTTCTAGAAAGGAAATAATTGAATCTATTCACCCTCCTTTGGAAGCTATAAAAATTATACCCTCTAGAGAAAATATAGAAATAGAAGCCTCGCCTTTTAAGGCCATAAGCAACCCGTCTGAACAAAGAAAAGATTCTAATAATATTCATAGTCAATTAAATTACACTAATCAAATCTTACATACTATGTCTCAACAATTAGATAGAGTTGAACAACTATTACCTGACACGCTAAAGGTAAAAATATCCGATCCTACAAGACCAATTTATCATTATAATATTCCCACAGATAAAGAAATTAAAGATTTAACTTTAGGATATAATCCACAACAAAAATTAGATGAATTGGCTGACAGATTAAAAGTTTTAAGTATAGGATCCACATCAGAAGTAAAAATTAATACATTATCTTTTGAAGAAGAAGAAAATATTATTTCTCGAATTGATAAGCCTCCGCGACCTAAGACTAGAAACTATTATCCTAGGCCTTCTTTTGCTGATGTTCAATTTGAAGAAAGGAATAGTTTTATAGGAGACAGTTACTCAGGAGACTGTATTATAGAATGGAACATAGATGGAGCGTCAGAGCAGCATATATTAAATATTATTCAAAATATGACAATGGCAGCAACTGCCTTTAAAATTAAAAAGAATTCCGATAGAAAAACAAAAGATATGCTAGTAATGGGATTTACAGGTCAATTAAAAGGTTGGTGGGATAATATCCTTAGTGACGAAGATAAGTTAAGGATTGATTCTGCTATTAAAACAGAAACTAATGAAGAAATCTGCGTTACAACCTTATTATACGCAATAACCAAATTCTTTATAGGAGAGCCTTTGAAATTACAACAAAGGGCGTCAGAACAATTACTAAACTTATATTGCCCTACCATGTCAGATTACCGTTGGTATAAAGATATGTTTTTATCAAAATTATGTCTGCGTCCAGATGGGGCAGCAATATATTGGAAAGAAAGATTTATTAGTGGTTTACCTAGATTATTTGCGGACAAAGTCAAGAGTAATATTAGGCAAAACTACAATGGAGAAATACCTTTTAATTCATTAACAATGGGAGAAATATCTAATTATATTGTTGAAACAGGATTACAAATTTGTACCGACTACAAATTACAGAATAAAATAAAGAATGAAAAATTAAACAATAAAAGGGAGATGGGATCTTTCTGTGAGCAATATGGTGCTACCCCCATACGAGCTCCTAGTAACCCTAAGAGTAAGAAGAAAACTTTTAGTAAGCATAATAAGAGTTCTAGCAAATATTATAAGAAAAAGAATTACCAGAAAGAAAACCCTCAGGAAAGTAAAAAATATTATAAGAATTCAAGAAAAAAGAATACTAAAAATCCCTACCAAAAACATAGTAATAAAAATAAAGACATTAAATGCTACAAGTGCGGTAGATTTGGTCATTATGCAAATGACTGCAAAGTTAGAGAAAAAATACAACAAATTAGTGATTTAAATATATCAGAAGAATTAAAACAAAATTTAATTCATACCTTAGAAAACATAATGCTAGTATCAGGAGATGAATATTCGTCATCTAGTGAATCAGAGATAGAAGATATTAATCACTTAGTAGAATCAAGTGAATCTAGTAAAGAAGAGTTAGATGAGTGTTTAGGGGTAGAATTTTGTAATTGTAATAATTGTATTAAAAGCATTAATGTTTTAACTAATCATCAAGCTAATACATTAATAGGAATATTAGATAAGATGGAAGAATCTGAAAGTAAACAAGCTTTCATGAGGCAGATTAAAAATATTATAGACGATAATGAAATAGAAAAAAGAGAACTACATAAAGTAGAATTTAAGGATGTTATGGAACTCTTCAAAAAACCCGTTCAAAATCCTATAACCTTAAAAGATTTGCAAGAAGAAATTAAGATCCTTAAAAGAGAAATTCAATCTTTAAAAACTAAAGATGATGAGATAGAAGTTAAAATGTTACAATTACAAGGAACTATGATTATCCAAGAACAAAATAGGTTAAAGAAGGCTATTTCTCTACCTTCTACTAGTAAAGAAAAAGAAGAAGATACATATATCAATAAAATAGAAAAATTGATATCACATAAATGGTATACAAGAATTAAATTAATAATTAAAGATTCAACTTACGAGTTTACGGCTCTAGTAGATTCTGGGGCAGATTTAAATTGTATACAAGAAGGATTAATACCTACCCAATTTTATGAAAAAACTAAAGAATCATTACGAGGAGCTAATGGTAATAGATTACAAGTTTCATATAAATTATCTAACGCTAAAGTTTGTAAAGATAGGATATGTTATGTAACCTCCTTTTTATTAGTAAAAAATATTACTGAAGAAATTATTTTAGGAACACCTTTCTTGACATTACTTTACCCTTTTAAGGTTAGTGAAAATGGTATAACTACCGCAGTATTAGAAAGAGAAATTAATTTTGAATTTTTAGACAAACCAAAAATTAGAGATTTAAACTCTATACAAGAAAGAGCTATATCTCGAATTAATTTAATAAATAAAAAGAAAAAACAAATTAATTTTATAAATAAAGAACATTTAGACTATTGCAAAAAGGAAATACAAGATTATTTAAATAAAGGACTAATTAGACCTAGTAAATCTTCTTGGAGCTGTTCAGCTTTTTATGTAATTAATGCTTCGGAATTAGAAAGAGGAAGTCCTCGATTAGTGATAAACTACAAACCCTTAAATAAAGCATTAAAATGGATTAGATATCCTATACCCAATAAAAAAGATTTAATTAACAGATTACACAACAAAAGTATTTATTCTAAATTCGATTTAAAATCCGGATACTATCAAATTCAGTTAGAAGAAAAAGATAAATACAAAACGGCCTTTGTTGTGCCTTTTGGCCATTACGAATGGAATGTTATGCCGTTAGGATTAAAAAATGCCCCTTCAGAATTTCAAAATATTATGAATACAATATTTAATGATTATACAGATTTTACTATTGTCTATTTAGACGACATATTAGTCTTCTCAGACTCTATTAATCAACACTTTCACCATATGGAATTGTTTTATCAAATTATTAAGAATAATGGGTTGGTTTTATCTGAAAAGAAATTAAAAATTTATCAGTCACAAATTAGATTTTTAGGCTTTGATATAACCCAAGGGATGTATACCCCAATTAGTAGGTCTTTAGAGTTTGTTAGCAAGTTTCCAAACGAGTTAAGAGATAAAACTCAATTACAAAGGTTTTTGGGATGTATCAATTATGTTTCCGACTTTATTCCTAACCTTAGGACAATATGTATTCCTTTGTTTAAACGACTTAGGAAAAATCCACCTCCTTGGGACATTAGTATGACTCAGAGTATTTTAAAACTGAAAGAGATAGTTAAGAGATTACCTTGCTTAGGAATACCAGATCCTGCAGCCAACTTAATAGTGGAAACTGATGCTTCTGATATTGGGTTTGGAGGAATTTTAAAACAATTACTTCCGGGATCGAATAAGGAACAAGTTGTCAGATTTTACTCTGGAACTTGGAACCCGGCCCAATTAAATTATAGTACTATTAAAAAAGAAATTTTAGCCATTGTTTTATGTATTACTAAATTTCAAGATGATTTGTTTTTAAAACCATTTTTATTAAAAACTGATTGTAAAGCTGCAACCAGTGTTTTACAAAAAGATGTTAAAAACTTAGTTTCTAAACATATATTCGCAAGATGGCAAGCATTACTCTCATGTTTCGATTTTGAAATTGAGCATATATCAGGAATTAAAAATTCCTTACCAGACTTTTTGACAAGGGAATTTCTACAGGGCAAAAATGAGTGACGCTCCTGATCCTCGAGATAATTATGGTCCAAAGAAAGTCACAGATAAAACACTAGCATTAAATTCATCAAGTTCCACAGAAAAAACATTAGGATCTTCCAATTACCTGAATAAGCTGGTGACTAGTCCCCAAACTATTACATCTTCAAAATTTAGACCTTTATCTGGAATTAGACCTGCTCTGGTTACACCTTTGCAGTTTACCTCACAACTAGCAAGTCCCTCTACATTAAAGTCTCGTCCTACAAAATTAGCCTATTACTCTCCTCCGGAGACTACCCCAAAATCCACTTTCATTACTAAAAATCAAATTGTACCCATTATACCATTAGAAAGTCTTTATTGCCAACCAAATGCCTCATTAATTCAAACAGTATCAAAAATACTACCTCCTGGGTTTTTCTTCCTACCAGAAGATTCAAATCTTCAAAAAACAAGAAGATTCTATGAATTTATTTTAGTTGATACAGATTCAATAACCCTTACGCATAATTATGATACTAAAGATCCATCAAGAATTACTTTTTCAAAATTTAAGATTAACAAGGTCTTAACTCCATCAGATTGGGGTCAACCCCCTTTTAAAGTAAAGTCTCTCAGCAGAACCTTCGTTCCCCAATGTTATAATTATTTTGATTATATAAAAGCATGGTACCATTTTTTAGATATTGAACCTTATAATCACACATGGTTTATTTGGTTTAATAAGAATATTTCAATTAATTTTCCATCCTGGTTCATTGAATGGTTCTACACCATTGGACCAATTTTGGACACATTACCAGATTATGCCTTTGACGCCTTTAAAGTATTCAATGAAACTACTTCATGTCCTCAGCATAAAGCCTTACTTAGTTTTTGTGCAATATTTGGAATCACTTGGATTACCTCTTGGACTTTCTCTTCTGAACCTTTATGGGAAGAGGCAACTCCAGTACAGTTAGTAAAGAGATACTCTGTCAAATGGTGGAGTAAGTTTAATCCGCAATTACTCTCTACAGAAAGATTAAATGCTTGGTTCAAGGCAAATCCAAATCTTTGCCAATCATCCAAGGCTTTACCTTCATCTGATATTAATAATTTCTCAACTCTTCATCCTAAGCTATTAGAGTCACTTCAGAAGATTACCGACCCTCAAGAATTTTTAGAGAAAGTAAAAGATGCTATGTCAGTCCTATCTGATAATGAAAGTACTAGTATTACCAGCGCAGCAGACAATGAAGATGACTGCTATGGAATCCAAGACCTCTAGATTACTGTTCGTGGTGGACCTATATTTTGGAATTATTTGAAAATAATGTTATCATTACTTTATGTCATGTAACTTTTACTTTATTGCTTTTCTTTATGTCTTGTTAAGTTTTGGCTTGTTGTAATAATAGCTCGGACTTGTAAGATTTATAGTCTTAAGTTTTTATTTTTTAGAGTCCGGTTCTGATCCTTGGTTTATAAAAAGGATCCTTTGTGTTTGTAAGAAGCATGCAAAAAATTTTTCAGAATCAAAACACTGAAGAATCTTGCCTACTTCTACTATTGTAAGTAAATTTTATGAAATAAAATGTTTTGTCATAACTTCTTCTTTGCTATATTAACTTTTCAAATTATATTTTACTTAACAACTGAATTAGACTTATTTTTAGATGATTTACCTGTATTTGATCATAACATCTTATGGATTATGTTTGCTTTTACTGCTTTTACATCGCACACTGACTGCTTTTAAATCGCACACTGGTATCAGAGCCTGTTGGTTCTGAGACCCCTTTGAATTAAGTTACTTTTGATTTTAAATTATTTTACTTTTGATTCAACCCGCAACCCTGAGTGTTGACCAGTTTTGTAAGAAGAATGCTGAAGAGCTGGGTGGTCCAGGTAGTAAGACCCGCAGATAGGGCAGTGAAACCGTTGGTTTAGCCTAGTTGTATTTTTCTTTAAGAACTCAAACAAAAATAAGGGGGAGAAGAGAGTCACATAGTAAAGTAAGTTTAGAGTCATTTAAGTAAACTTAGATCAAAGATGTCTCGGTTACTAAATAGGGCTTGGAGCAGTTTTAGCAGTAGAAGTAGTAGATCTAATAGAACTTTAGTTCCACCTACTTCCTCCGAAACGGAAACAACTTTAAATCAAGATACTTTTCAAAATCAAGAATTAGAAGTACAAGAAATAGAAAATAAATTAATAAACTGGAACATGCCAGAAATTAAGTTAAAAGAAATATATAAAATGAGTACTTTTGATTTCAAAAGTCAAAAAATCATTCATACATTAGAACAAGCTAGAAATATTAAGAATAAGCAAGAAACGTTTACGCTATTAGATAAAAAACTATTAGATCAACATTATAAAAATGGATTTAGATACATTCACTTAGGCTTAGTCCAAGTAGCTGTAAAACCATTACATAAATTAGGTTTAAACTCACCAATATTACTAATTCTAAGAGATTCTAGAATTAGAGACTTTCATGACTCTGTGATAGCCATGTTAGAATCTAATCTTAATGATGGTCCCGTTTATTTCAATTGTTATCCTAATTATTCGATGAGTTTAGGAGATGAAGTTACTAGTTCGTCTTTAGTCATTTGCGTTCAACATCAAAATGATAATTTTACTGAAGGAATATCTAATGTAGACATCATTACTAGAATAACCTATAAAGTTACAAATGTTAATTATAATTATAAATCGTTGAGATCTACACCTAGAAATGAAACATGTGTTATAGAAGCTAATCTTAAGAAATCTAATATAATTACCCCTAAGATATTAACCATCTCTGAATTAAAAGAAAAGATTCCAGAAGAATGGATAATAGAAAATGCTACTCAACCAGAGAAACTAGAAGCAAGATCTATAAGAGATATTATTGCTGACCAAGATGGAAATATTAGAATAAGAATGAATAGGAGTCAATCTTATAGGTACAATCAGAGTCCTAGCATAGGACCTTCCTCTGCTAGACATTCAGTAGATTCTACAATCAGATTAAACCTAGCAGGAGTTAATTTTACTCCAACGATACCAAGACCTATTTATCAAGAAAGAATTAGTAGGTCTCCTTCGCCAACTGAATCACAAGTATTAAATATGATTAATAAGGATGAACCCTTTGAAATTGATAAAATTTGGATTAAAGAAGAATTCTTATCAGATTATAATAAAGAAAAACGTAGATGGTACTTTGATAACTTTTCTAAATCAGAAAGAGACTTATACTTGAAATTATTTTATGAATTTTTAGAACATCAGGAGATTAATATTTACTTTTTTACCTGGTTCGAATTATATTGTTTAGATAATAACATATTGAATCCCTATGCCAAAGAATTATTTTTAAATACTAAAACTAGGATGAGCATTAAATGGAAAACTTCTAGAAAGGAAATAATTGAATCTATTCACCCTCCTTTGGAAGCTATAAAAATTATACCCTCTAGAGAAAATATAGAAATAGAAGCCTCGCCTTTTAAGGCCATAAGCAACCCGTCTGAACAAAGAAAAGATTCTAATAATATTCATAGTCAATTAAATTACACTAATCAAATCTTACATACTATGTCTCAACAATTAGATAGAGTTGAACAACTATTACCTGACACGCTAAAGGTAAAAATATCCGATCCTACAAGACCAATTTATCATTATAATATTCCCACAGATAAAGAAATTAAAGATTTAACTTTAGGATATAATCCACAACAAAAATTAGATGAATTGGCTGACAGATTAAAAGTTTTAAGTATAGGATCCACATCAGAAGTAAAAATTAATACATTATCTTTTGAAGAAGAAGAAAATATTATTTCTCGAATTGATAAGCCTCCGCGACCTAAGACTAGAAACTATTATCCTAGGCCTTCTTTTGCTGATGTTCAATTTGAAGAAAGGAATAGTTTTATAGGAGACAGTTACTCAGGAGACTGTATTATAGAATGGAACATAGATGGAGCGTCAGAGCAGCATATATTAAATATTATTCAAAATATGACAATGGCAGCAACTGCCTTTAAAATTAAAAAGAATTCCGATAGAAAAACAAAAGATATGCTAGTAATGGGATTTACAGGTCAATTAAAAGGTTGGTGGGATAATATCCTTAGTGACGAAGATAAGTTAAGGATTGATTCTGCTATTAAAACAGAAACTAATGAAGAAATCTGCGTTACAACCTTATTATACGCAATAACCAAATTCTTTATAGGAGAGCCTTTGAAATTACAACAAAGGGCGTCAGAACAATTACTAAACTTATATTGCCCTACCATGTCAGATTACCGTTGGTATAAAGATATGTTTTTATCAAAATTATGTCTGCGTCCAGATGGGGCAGCAATATATTGGAAAGAAAGATTTATTAGTGGTTTACCTAGATTATTTGCGGACAAAGTCAAGAGTAATATTAGGCAAAACTACAATGGAGAAATACCTTTTAATTCATTAACAATGGGAGAAATATCTAATTATATTGTTGAAACAGGATTACAAATTTGTACCGACTACAAATTACAGAATAAAATAAAGAATGAAAAATTAAACAATAAAAGGGAGATGGGATCTTTCTGTGAGCAATATGGTGCTACCCCCATACGAGCTCCTAGTAACCCTAAGAGTAAGAAGAAAACTTTTAGTAAGCATAATAAGAGTTCTAGCAAATATTATAAGAAAAAGAATTACCAGAAAGAAAACCCTCAGGAAAGTAAAAAATATTATAAGAATTCAAGAAAAAAGAATACTAAAAATCCCTACCAAAAACATAGTAATAAAAATAAAGACATTAAATGCTACAAGTGCGGTAGATTTGGTCATTATGCAAATGACTGCAAAGTTAGAGAAAAAATACAACAAATTAGTGATTTAAATATATCAGAAGAATTAAAACAAAATTTAATTCATACCTTAGAAAACATAATGCTAGTATCAGGAGATGAATATTCGTCATCTAGTGAATCAGAGATAGAAGATATTAATCACTTAGTAGAATCAAGTGAATCTAGTAAAGAAGAGTTAGATGAGTGTTTAGGGGTAGAATTTTGTAATTGTAATAATTGTATTAAAAGCATTAATGTTTTAACTAATCATCAAGCTAATACATTAATAGGAATATTAGATAAGATGGAAGAATCTGAAAGTAAACAAGCTTTCATGAGGCAGATTAAAAATATTATAGACGATAATGAAATAGAAAAAAGAGAACTACATAAAGTAGAATTTAAGGATGTTATGGAACTCTTCAAAAAACCCGTTCAAAATCCTATAACCTTAAAAGATTTGCAAGAAGAAATTAAGATCCTTAAAAGAGAAATTCAATCTTTAAAAACTAAAGATGATGAGATAGAAGTTAAAATGTTACAATTACAAGGAACTATGATTATCCAAGAACAAAATAGGTTAAAGAAGGCTATTTCTCTACCTTCTACTAGTAAAGAAAAAGAAGAAGATACATATATCAATAAAATAGAAAAATTGATATCACATAAATGGTATACAAGAATTAAATTAATAATTAAAGATTCAACTTACGAGTTTACGGCTCTAGTAGATTCTGGGGCAGATTTAAATTGTATACAAGAAGGATTAATACCTACCCAATTTTATGAAAAAACTAAAGAATCATTACGAGGAGCTAATGGTAATAGATTACAAGTTTCATATAAATTATCTAACGCTAAAGTTTGTAAAGATAGGATATGTTATGTAACCTCCTTTTTATTAGTAAAAAATATTACTGAAGAAATTATTTTAGGAACACCTTTCTTGACATTACTTTACCCTTTTAAGGTTAGTGAAAATGGTATAACTACCGCAGTATTAGAAAGAGAAATTAATTTTGAATTTTTAGACAAACCAAAAATTAGAGATTTAAACTCTATACAAGAAAGAGCTATATCTCGAATTAATTTAATAAATAAAAAGAAAAAACAAATTAATTTTATAAATAAAGAAATACATTTTAAAAGAATAGGAGAACAATTAGAGAGTCCTATCATTAGAGAAAAAATTAGCCATATGTTAGAAAAATTTAAATCAGATCTTTGTTCAGAGCAGCCCAATGCGTTCTGGAAAAGAAAAGTGCACACTGTGTCTTTACCTTATGAACCAGATTTTAGAGAAATAAATATACCAACCAAAGCTCGGCCAATACAAATGAATAAAGAACATTTAGACTATTGCAAAAAGGAAATACAAGATTATTTAAATAAAGGACTAATTAGACCTAGTAAATCTTCTTGGAGCTGTTCAGCTTTTTATGTAATTAATGCTTCGGAATTAGAAAGAGGAAGTCCTCGATTAGTGATAAACTACAAACCCTTAAATAAAGCATTAAAATGGATTAGATATCCTATACCCAATAAAAAAGATTTAATTAACAGATTACACAACAAAAGTATTTATTCTAAATTCGATTTAAAATCCGGATACTATCAAATTCAGTTAGAAGAAAAAGATAAATACAAAACGGCCTTTGTTGTGCCTTTTGGCCATTACGAATGGAATGTTATGCCGTTAGGATTAAAAAATGCCCCTTCAGAATTTCAAAATATTATGAATACAATATTTAATGATTATACAGATTTTACTATTGTCTATTTAGACGACATATTAGTCTTCTCAGACTCTATTAATCAACACTTTCACCATATGGAATTGTTTTATCAAATTATTAAGAATAATGGGTTGGTTTTATCTGAAAAGAAATTAAAAATTTATCAGTCACAAATTAGATTTTTAGGCTTTGATATAACCCAAGGGATGTATACCCCAATTAGTAGGTCTTTAGAGTTTGTTAGCAAGTTTCCAAACGAGTTAAGAGATAAAACTCAATTACAAAGGTTTTTGGGATGTATCAATTATGTTTCCGACTTTATTCCTAACCTTAGGACAATATGTATTCCTTTGTTTAAACGACTTAGGAAAAATCCACCTCCTTGGGACATTAGTATGACTCAGAGTATTTTAAAACTGAAAGAGATAGTTAAGAGATTACCTTGCTTAGGAATACCAGATCCTGCAGCCAACTTAATAGTGGAAACTGATGCTTCTGATATTGGGTTTGGAGGAATTTTAAAACAATTACTTCCGGGATCGAATAAGGAACAAGTTGTCAGATTTTACTCTGGAACTTGGAACCCGGCCCAATTAAATTATAGTACTATTAAAAAAGAAATTTTAGCCATTGTTTTATGTATTACTAAATTTCAAGATGATTTGTTTTTAAAACCATTTTTATTAAAAACTGATTGTAAAGCTGCAACCAGTGTTTTACAAAAAGATGTTAAAAACTTAGTTTCTAAACATATATTCGCAAGATGGCAAGCATTACTCTCATGTTTCGATTTTGAAATTGAGCATATATCAGGAATTAAAAATTCCTTACCAGACTTTTTGACAAGGGAATTTCTACAGGGCAAAAATGAGTGACGCTCCTGATCCTCGAGATAATTATGGTCCAAAGAAAGTCACAGATAAAACACTAGCATTAAATTCATCAAGTTCCACAGAAAAAACATTAGGATCTTCCAATTACCTGAATAAGCTGGTGACTAGTCCCCAAACTATTACATCTTCAAAATTTAGACCTTTATCTGGAATTAGACCTGCTCTGGTTACACCTTTGCAGTTTACCTCACAACTAGCAAGTCCCTCTACATTAAAGTCTCGTCCTACAAAATTAGCCTATTACTCTCCTCCGGAGACTACCCCAAAATCCACTTTCATTACTAAAAATCAAATTGTACCCATTATACCATTAGAAAGTCTTTATTGCCAACCAAATGCCTCATTAATTCAAACAGTATCAAAAATACTACCTCCTGGGTTTTTCTTCCTACCAGAAGATTCAAATCTTCAAAAAACAAGAAGATTCTATGAATTTATTTTAGTTGATACAGATTCAATAACCCTTACGCATAATTATGATACTAAAGATCCATCAAGAATTACTTTTTCAAAATTTAAGATTAACAAGGTCTTAACTCCATCAGATTGGGGTCAGCCCCCTTTTAAAGTAAAGTCTCTCAGCAGAACCTTCGTTCCCCAATGTTATAATTATTTTGATTATATAAAAGCATGGTACCATTTTTCAGATATTGAACCTTATAATCACACATGGTTTATTTGGTTTAATAAGAATATTTCAATTAATTTTCCATCCTGGTTCATTGAATGGTTCTACACCATTGGACCAATTTTGGACACATTACCAGATTATGCCTTTGACGCCTTTAAAGTATTCAATGAAACTACTTCATGTCCTCAGCATAAAGCCTTACTTAGTTTTTGTGCAATATTTGGAATCACTTGGATTACCTCTTGGACTTTCTCTTCTGAACCTTTATGGGAAGAGGCAACTCCAGTACAGTTAGTAAAGAGATACTCTGTCAAATGGTGGAGTAAGTTTAATCCGCAATTACTCTCTACAGAAAGATTAAATGCTTGGTTCAAGGCAAATCCAAATCTTTGCCAATCATCCAAGGCTTTACCTTCATCTGATATTAATAATTTCTCAACTCTTCATCCTAAGCTATTAGAGTCACTTCAGAAGATTACCGACCCTCAAGAATTTTTAGAGAAAGTAAAAGATGCTATGTCAGTCCTATCTGATAATGAAAGTACTAGTATTACCAGCGCAGCAGACAATGAAGATGACTGCTATGGAATCCAAGACCTCTAGATTACTGTTCGTGGTGGACCTATATTTTGGAATTATTTGAAAATAATGTTATCATTACTTTATGTCATGTAACTTTTACTTTATTGCTTTTCTTTATGTCTTGTTAAGTTTTGGCTTGTTGTAATAATAGCTCGGACTTGTAAGATTTATAGTCTTAAGTTTTTATTTTTTAGAGTCCGGTTCTGATCCTTGGTTTATAAAAAGGATCCTTTGTGTTTGTAAGAAGCATGCAAAAAATTTTTCAGAATCAAAACACTGAAGAATCTTGCCTACTTCTACTATTGTAAGTAAATTTTATGAAATAAAATGTTTTGTCATAACTTCTTCTTTGCTATATTAACTTTTCAAATTATATTTTACTTAACAACTGAATTAGACTTATTTTTAGATGATTTACCTGTATTTGATCATAACATCTTATGGATTATGTTTGCTTTTACTGCTTTTACATCGCACACTGACTGCTTTTAAATCGCACACTGGTATCAGAGCCTGTTGGTTCTGAGACCCCTTTGAATTAAGTTACTTTTGATTTTAAATTATTTTACTTTTGATTCAACCCGCAACCCTGAGTGTTGACCAGTTTTGTAAGAAGAATGCTGAAGAGCTGGGTGGTCCAGGTAGTAAGACCCGCAGATAGGGCAGTGAAACCGTTGGTTTAGCCTAGTTGTATTTTTCTTTAAGAACTCAAACAAAAATAAGGGGGAGAAGAGAGTCACATAGTAAAGTAAGTTTAGAGTCATTTAAGTAAACTTAGATCAAAGATGTCTCGGTTACTAAATAGGGCTTGGAGCAGTTTTAGCAGTAGAAGTAGTAGATCTAATAGAACTTTAGTTCCACCTACTTCCTCCGAAACGGAAACAACTTTAAATCAAGATACTTTTCAAAATCAAGAATTAGAAGTACAAGAAATAGAAAATAAATTAATAAACTGGAACATGCCAGAAATTAAGTTAAAAGAAATATATAAAATGAGTACTTTTGATTTCAAAAGTCAAAAAATCATTCATACATTAGAACAAGCTAGAAATATTAAGAATAAGCAAGAAACGTTTACGCTATTAGATAAAAAACTATTAGATCAACATTATAAAAATGGATTTAGATACATTCACTTAGGCTTAGTCCAAGTAGCTGTAAAACCATTACATAAATTAGGTTTAAACTCACCAATATTACTAATTCTAAGAGATTCTAGAATTAGAGACTTTCATGACTCTGTGATAGCCATGTTAGAATCTAATCTTAATGATGGTCCCGTTTATTTCAATTGTTATCCTAATTATTCGATGAGTTTAGGAGATGAAGTTACTAGTTCGTCTTTAGTCATTTGCGTTCAACATCAAAATGATAATTTTACTGAAGGAATATCTAATGTAGACATCATTACTAGAATAACCTATAAAGTTACAAATGTTAATTATAATTATAAATCGTTGAGATCTACACCTAGAAATGAAACATGTGTTATAGAAGCTAATCTTAAGAAATCTAATATAATTACCCCTAAGATATTAACCATCTCTGAATTAAAAGAAAAGATTCCAGAAGAATGGATAATAGAAAATGCTACTCAACCAGAGAAACTAGAAGCAAGATCTATAAGAGATATTATTGCTGACCAAGATGGAAATATTAGAATAAGAATGAATAGGAGTCAATCTTATAGGTACAATCAGAGTCCTAGCATAGGACCTTCCTCTGCTAGACATTCAGTAGATTCTACAATCAGATTAAACCTAGCAGGAGTTAATTTTACTCCAACGATACCAAGACCTATTTATCAAGAAAGAATTAGTAGGTCTCCTTCGCCAACTGAATCACAAGTATTAAATATGATTAATAAGGATGAACCCTTTGAAATTGATAAAATTTGGATTAAAGAAGAATTCTTATCAGATTATAATAAAGAAAAACGTAGATGGTACTTTGATAACTTTTCTAAATCAGAAAGAGACTTATACTTGAAATTATTTTATGAATTTTTAGAACATCAGGAGATTAATATTTACTTTTTTACCTGGTTCGAATTATATTGTTTAGATAATAACATATTGAATCCCTATGCCAAAGAATTATTTTTAAATACTAAAACTAGGATGAGCATTAAATGGAAAACTTCTAGAAAGGAAATAATTGAATCTATTCACCCTCCTTTGGAAGCTATAAAAATTATACCCTCTAGAGAAAATATAGAAATAGAAGCCTCGCCTTTTAAGGCCATAAGCAACCCGTCTGAACAAAGAAAAGATTCTAATAATATTCATAGTCAATTAAATTACACTAATCAAATCTTACATACTATGTCTCAACAATTAGATAGAGTTGAACAACTATTACCTGACACGCTAAAGGTAAAAATATCCGATCCTACAAGACCAATTTATCATTATAATATTCCCACAGATAAAGAAATTAAAGATTTAACTTTAGGATATAATCCACAACAAAAATTAGATGAATTGGCTGACAGATTAAAAGTTTTAAGTATAGGATCCACATCAGAAGTAAAAATTAATACATTATCTTTTGAAGAAGAAGAAAATATTATTTCTCGAATTGATAAGCCTCCGCGACCTAAGACTAGAAACTATTATCCTAGGCCTTCTTTTGCTGATGTTCAATTTGAAGAAAGGAATAGTTTTATAGGAGACAGTTACTCAGGAGACTGTATTATAGAATGGAACATAGATGGAGCGTCAGAGCAGCATATATTAAATATTATTCAAAATATGACAATGGCAGCAACTGCCTTTAAAATTAAAAAGAATTCCGATAGAAAAACAAAAGATATGCTAGTAATGGGATTTACAGGTCAATTAAAAGGTTGGTGGGATAATATCCTTAGTGACGAAGATAAGTTAAGGATTGATTCTGCTATTAAAACAGAAACTAATGAAGAAATCTGCGTTACAACCTTATTATACGCAATAACCAAATTCTTTATAGGAGAGCCTTTGAAATTACAACAAAGGGCGTCAGAACAATTACTAAACTTATATTGCCCTACCATGTCAGATTACCGTTGGTATAAAGATATGTTTTTATCAAAATTATGTCTGCGTCCAGATGGGGCAGCAATATATTGGAAAGAAAGATTTATTAGTGGTTTACCTAGATTATTTGCGGACAAAGTCAAGAGTAATATTAGGCAAAACTACAATGGAGAAATACCTTTTAATTCATTAACAATGGGAGAAATATCTAATTATATTGTTGAAACAGGATTACAAATTTGTACCGACTACAAATTACAGAATAAAATAAAGAATGAAAAATTAAACAATAAAAGGGAGATGGGATCTTTCTGTGAGCAATATGGTGCTACCCCCATACG
Organism: Medicago lupulina; assembly: GCA_958299785.1. Classification (NCBI taxonomy): domain Eukaryota; kingdom Viridiplantae; phylum Streptophyta; class Magnoliopsida; order Fabales; family Fabaceae; genus Medicago; species Medicago lupulina. Next base: position 32,025,485 of record OY283144.1, on the reverse strand, counting down.
AGCTCCTAGTAACCCTAAGAGTAAGAAGAAAACTTTTAGTAAGCATAATAAGAGTTCTAGCAAATATTATAAGAAAAAGAATTACCAGAAAGAAAACCCTCAGGAAAGTAAAAAATATTATAAGAATTCAAGAAAAAAGAATACTAAAAATCCCTACCAAAAACATAGTAATAAAAATAAAGACATTAAATGCTACAAGTGCGGTAGATTTGGTCATTATGCAAATGACTGCAAAGTTAGAGAAAAAATACAACAAATTAGTGATTTAAATATATCAGAAGAATTAAAACAAAATTTAATTCATACCTTAGAAAACATAATGCTAGTATCAGGAGATGAATATTCGTCATCTAGTGAATCAGAGATAGAAGATATTAATCACTTAGTAGAATCAAGTGAATCTAGTAAAGAAGAGTTAGATGAGTGTTTAGGGGTAGAATTTTGTAATTGTAATAATTGTATTAAAAGCATTAATGTTTTAACTAATCATCAAGCTAATACATTAATAGGAATATTAGATAAGATGGAAGAATCTGAAAGTAAACAAGCTTTCATGAGGCAGATTAAAAATATTATAGACGATAATGAAATAGAAAAAAGAGAACTACATAAAGTAGAATTTAAGGATGTTATGGAACTCTTCAAAAAACCCGTTCAAAATCCTATAACCTTAAAAGATTTGCAAGAAGAAATTAAGATCCTTAAAAGAGAAATTCAATCTTTAAAAACTAAAGATGATGAGATAGAAGTTAAAATGTTACAATTACAAGGAACTATGATTATCCAAGAACAAAATAGGTTAAAGAAGGCTATTTCTCTACCTTCTACTAGTAAAGAAAAAGAAGAAGATACATATATCAATAAAATAGAAAAATTGATATCACATAAATGGTATACAAGAATTAAATTAATAATTAAAGATTCAACTTACGAGTTTACGGCTCTAGTAGATTCTGGGGCAGATTTAAATTGTATACAAGAAGGATTAATACCTACCCAATTTTATGAAAAAACTAAAGAATCATTACGAGGAGCTAATGGTAATAGATTACAAGTTTCATATAAATTATCTAACGCTAAAGTTTGTAAAGATAGGATATGTTATGTAACCTCCTTTTTATTAGTAAAAAATATTACTGAAGAAATTATTTTAGGAACACCTTTCTTGACATTACTTTACCCTTTTAAGGTTAGTGAAAATGGTATAACTACCGCAGTATTAGAAAGAGAAATTAATTTTGAATTTTTAGACAAACCAAAAATTAGAGATTTAAACTCTATACAAGAAAGAGCTATATCTCGAATTAATTTAATAAATAAAAAGAAAAAACAAATTAATTTTATAAATAAAGAAATACATTTTAAAAGAATAGGAGAACAATTAGAGAGTCCTATCATTAGAGAAAAAATTAGCCATATGTTAGAAAAATTTAAATCAGATCTTTGTTCAGAGCAGCCCAATGCGTTCTGGAAAAGAAAAGTGCACACTGTGTCTTTACCTTATGAACCAGATTTTAGAGAAATAAATATACCAACCAAAGCTCGGCCAATACAAATGAATAAAGAACATTTAGACTATTGCAAAAAGGAAATACAAGATTATTTAAATAAAGGACTAATTAGACCTAGTAAATCTTCTTGGAGCTGTTCAGCTTTTTATGTAATTAATGCTTCGGAATTAGAAAGAGGAAGTCCTCGATTAGTGATAAACTACAAACCCTTAAATAAAGCATTAAAATGGATTAGATATCCTATACCCAATAAAAAAGATTTAATTAACAGATTACACAACAAAAGTATTTATTCTAAATTCGATTTAAAATCCGGATACTATCAAATTCAGTTAGAAGAAAAAGATAAATACAAAACGGCCTTTGTTGTGCCTTTTGGCCATTACGAATGGAATGTTATGCCGTTAGGATTAAAAAATGCCCCTTCAGAATTTCAAAATATTATGAATACAATATTTAATGATTATACAGATTTTACTATTGTCTATTTAGACGACATATTAGTCTTCTCAGACTCTATTAATCAACACTTTCACCATATGGAATTGTTTTATCAAATTATTAAGAATAATGGGTTGGTTTTATCTGAAAAGAAATTAAAAATTTATCAGTCACAAATTAGATTTTTAGGCTTTGATATAACCCAAGGGATGTATACCCCAATTAGTAGGTCTTTAGAGTTTGTTAGCAAGTTTCCAAACGAGTTAAGAGATAAAACTCAATTACAAAGGTTTTTGGGATGTATCAATTATGTTTCCGACTTTATTCCTAACCTTAGGACAATATGTATTCCTTTGTTTAAACGACTTAGGAAAAATCCACCTCCTTGGGACATTAGTATGACTCAGAGTATTTTAAAACTGAAAGAGATAGTTAAGAGATTACCTTGCTTAGGAATACCAGATCCTGCAGCCAACTTAATAGTGGAAACTGATGCTTCTGATATTGGGTTTGGAGGAATTTTAAAACAATTACTTCCGGGATCGAATAAGGAACAAGTTGTCAGATTTTACTCTGGAACTTGGAACCCGGCCCAATTAAATTATAGTACTATTAAAAAAGAAATTTTAGCCATTGTTTTATGTATTACTAAATTTCAAGATGATTTGTTTTTAAAACCATTTTTATTAAAAACTGATTGTAAAGCTGCAACCAGTGTTTTACAAAAAGATGTTAAAAACTTAGTTTCTAAACATATATTCGCAAGATGGCAAGCATTACTCTCATGTTTCGATTTTGAAATTGAGCATATATCAGGAATTAAAAATTCCTTACCAGACTTTTTGACAAGGGAATTTCTACAGGGCAAAAATGAGTGACGCTCCTGATCCTCGAGATAATTATGGTCCAAAGAAAGTCACAGATAAAACACTAGCATTAAATTCATCAAGTTCCACAGAAAAAACATTAGGATCTTCCAATTACCTGAATAAGCTGGTGACTAGTCCCCAAACTATTACATCTTCAAAATTTAGACCTTTATCTGGAATTAGACCTGCTCTGGTTACACCTTTGCAGTTTACCTCACAACTAGCAAGTCCCTCTACATTAAAGTCTCGTCCTACAAAATTAGCCTATTACTCTCCTCCGGAGACTACCCCAAAATCCACTTTCATTACTAAAAATCAAATTGTACCCATTATACCATTAGAAAGTCTTTATTGCCAACCAAATGCCTCATTAATTCAAACAGTATCAAAAATACTACCTCCTGGGTTTTTCTTCCTACCAGAAGATTCAAATCTTCAAAAAACAAGAAGATTCTATGAATTTATTTTAGTTGATACAGATTCAATAACCCTTACGCATAATTATGATACTAAAGATCCATCAAGAATTACTTTTTCAAAATTTAAGATTAACAAGGTCTTAACTCCATCAGATTGGGGTCAGCCCCCTTTTAAAGTAAAGTCTCTCAGCAGAACCTTCGTTCCCCAATGTTATAATTATTTTGATTATATAAAAGCATGGTACCATTTTTCAGATATTGAACCTTATAATCACACATGGTTTATTTGGTTTAATAAGAATATTTCAATTAATTTTCCATCCTGGTTCATTGAATGGTTCTACACCATTGGACCAATTTTGGACACATTACCAGATTATGCCTTTGACGCCTTTAAAGTATTCAATGAAACTACTTCATGTCCTCAGCATAAAGCCTTACTTAGTTTTTGTGCAATATTTGGAATCACTTGGATTACCTCTTGGACTTTCTCTTCTGAACCTTTATGGGAAGAGGCAACTCCAGTACAGTTAGTAAAGAGATACTCTGTCAAATGGTGGAGTAAGTTTAATCCGCAATTACTCTCTACAGAAAGATTAAATGCTTGGTTCAAGGCAAATCCAAATCTTTGCCAATCATCCAAGGCTTTACCTTCATCTGATATTAATAATTTCTCAACTCTTCATCCTAAGCTATTAGAGTCACTTCAGAAGATTACCGACCCTCAAGAATTTTTAGAGAAAGTAAAAGATGCTATGTCAGTCCTATCTGATAATGAAAGTACTAGTATTACCAGCGCAGCAGACAATGAAGATGACTGCTATGGAATCCAAGACCTCTAGATTACTGTTCGTGGTGGACCTATATTTTGGAATTATTTGAAAATAATGTTATCATTACTTTATGTCATGTAACTTTTACTTTATTGCTTTTCTTTATGTCTTGTTAAGTTTTGGCTTGTTGTAATAATAGCTCGGACTTGTAAGATTTATAGTCTTAAGTTTTTATTTTTTAGAGTCCGGTTCTGATCCTTGGTTTATAAAAAGGATCCTTTGTGTTTGTAAGAAGCATGCAAAAAATTTTTCAGAATCAAAACACTGAAGAATCTTGCCTACTTCTACTATTGTAAGTAAATTTTATGAAATAAAATGTTTTGTCATAACTTCTTCTTTGCTATATTAACTTTTCAAATTATATTTTACTTAACAACTGAATTAGACTTATTTTTAGATGATTTACCTGTATTTGATCATAACATCTTATGGATTATGTTTGCTTTTACTGCTTTTACATCGCACACTGACTGCTTTTAAATCGCACACTGGTATCAGAGCCTGTTGGTTCTGAGACCCCTTTGAATTAAGTTACTTTTGATTTTAAATTATTTTACTTTTGATTCAACCCGCAACCCTGAGTGTTGACCAGTTTTGTAAGAAGAATGCTGAAGAGCTGGGTGGTCCAGGTAGTAAGACCCGCAGATAGGGCAGTGAAACCGTTGGTTTAGCCTAGTTGTATTTTTCTTTAAGAACTCAAACAAAAATAAGGGGGAGAAGAGAGTCACATAGTAAAGTAAGTTTAGAGTCATTTAAGTAAAGGGGTAACCAGAGCAGGTCTGATTCCAGATAAAGGTCTAAGTCTTGAAGATGTAATAGGTTGAGGACTGGTCACCAACTTATTCAGGTAATTGGAGGATCCTAATGTTTTTTCTGTGGAACTTGATGAACTTAATACTAGTGTTTTATCTGTGACTTTCTTTGGACCATAATTGTCTCGAGGATCAGGAGCGTCACTCATTTTTGCCCTGTAGAAATTCCCTTGTCAAAAAGTCTGGTAAGGAATTTTTAATTCCTGATATATGCTCAATTTCAAAATCGAAACATGAGAGTAATGCTTGCCATCTTGCGAATATATGTTTAGAAACTAAGTTTTTAACATCTTTTTGTAAAACACTGGTTGCAGCTTTACAATCAGTTTTTAATAAAAATGGTTTTAAAAACAAATCATCTTGAAATTTAGTAATACATAAAACAATGGCTAAAATTTCTTTTTTAATAGTACTATAATTTAGTTGGGCCGGGTTCCAAGTTCCAGAGTAAAATCTGACAACTTGTTCCTTATTCGATCCCGGAAGTAATTGTTTTAAAATTCCTCCAAACCCAATATCAGAGGCATCAGTTTCCACTATTAAGTTGGCTGTAGGATCTGGTATTCCTAAGCAAGGTAATCTCTTAACTATCTCTTTTAGTTTTAAAATACTCTGAGTCATAGTAATGTCCCAAGGAGGTGGATTTTTCCTAAGTCGTTTAAACAAAGGAATACATATTGTTCTTAGGTTAGGAATAAAGTCGGAAACATAATTGATACATCCCAAAAACCTTTGTAATTGAGTTTTATCTTTTAACTCGTTTGGAAACTTGCTAACAAACTCTAAAGACCTACTAATTGGGGTATACATCCCTTGAGTTATATCAAAGCCTAAAAATCTAATTTTTGACTGATAAATTTTTAATTTCTTTTCAGATAAAACCAACCCATTATTCTTAATAATTTGATAAAACAATTCCATATGGTGAAAGTGTTGATTAATAGAGTCTGAGAAGACTAATATGTCGTCTAAATAGACAATAGTAAAATCTGTATAATCATTAAATATTGTATTCATAATATTTTGAAATTCTGAAGGGGCATTTTTTAATCCTAACGGCATAACATTCCATTCGTAATGGCCAAAAGGCACAACAAAGGCCGTTTTGTATTTATCTTTTTCTTCTAACTGAATTTGATAGTATCCGGATTTTAAATCGAATTTAGAATAAATACTTTTGTTGTGTAATCTGTTAATTAAATCTTTTTTATTGGGTATAGGATACCTAATCCATTTTAATGCTTTGTTTAAGGGTTTGTAGTTTATCACTAATCGAGGACTTCCTCTTTCTAATTCCGAAGCATTAATTACATAAAAAGCTGAACAGCTCCAAGAAGATTTACTAGGTCTAATTAGTCCTTTATTTAAATAATCTTGTATTTCCTTTTTGCAATAGTCTAAATGTTCTTTATTCATTTGTATTGGCCGAGCTTTGGTTGGTATATTTATTTCTCTAAAATCTGGTTCATAAGGTAAAGACACAGTGTGCACTTTTCTTTTCCAGAACGCATTGGGCTGCTCTGAACAAAGATCTGATTTAAATTTTTCTAACATATGGCTAATTTTTTCTCTAATGATAGGACTCTCTAATTGTTCTCCTATTCTTTTAAAATGTATTTCTTTATTTATAAAATTAATTTGTTTTTTCTTTTTATTTATTAAATTAATTCGAGATATAGCTCTTTCTTGTATAGAGTTTAAATCTCTAATTTTTGGTTTGTCTAAAAATTCAAAATTAATTTCTCTTTCTAATACTGCGGTAGTTATACCATTTTCACTAACCTTAAAAGGGTAAAGTAATGTCAAGAAAGGTGTTCCTAAAATAATTTCTTCAGTAATATTTTTTACTAATAAAAAGGAGGTTACATAACATATCCTATCTTTACAAACTTTAGCGTTAGATAATTTATATGAAACTTGTAATCTATTACCATTAGCTCCTCGTAATGATTCTTTAGTTTTTTCATAAAATTGGGTAGGTATTAATCCTTCTTGTATACAATTTAAATCTGCCCCAGAATCTACTAGAGCCGTAAACTCGTAAGTTGAATCTTTAATTATTAATTTAATTCTTGTATACCATTTATGTGATATCAATTTTTCTATTTTATTGATATATGTATCTTCTTCTTTTTCTTTACTAGTAGAAGGTAGAGAAATAGCCTTCTTTAACCTATTTTGTTCTTGGATAATCATAGTTCCTTGTAATTGTAACATTTTAACTTCTATCTCATCATCTTTAGTTTTTAAAGATTGAATTTCTCTTTTAAGGATCTTAATTTCTTCTTGCAAATCTTTTAAGGTTATAGGATTTTGAACGGGTTTTTTGAAGAGTTCCATAACATCCTTAAATTCTACTTTATGTAGTTCTCTTTTTTCTATTTCATTATCGTCTATAATATTTTTAATCTGCCTCATGAAAGCTTGTTTACTTTCAGATTCTTCCATCTTATCTAATATTCCTATTAATGTATTAGCTTGATGATTAGTTAAAACATTAATGCTTTTAATACAATTATTACAATTACAAAATTCTACCCCTAAACACTCATCTAACTCTTCTTTACTAGATTCACTTGATTCTACTAAGTGATTAATATCTTCTATCTCTGATTCACTAGATGACGAATATTCATCTCCTGATACTAGCATTATGTTTTCTAAGGTATGAATTAAATTTTGTTTTAATTCTTCTGATATATTTAAATCACTAATTTGTTGTATTTTTTCTCTAACTTTGCAGTCATTTGCATAATGACCAAATCTACCGCACTTGTAGCATTTAATGTCTTTATTTTTATTACTATGTTTTTGGTAGGGATTTTTAGTATTCTTTTTTCTTGAATTCTTATAATATTTTTTACTTTCCTGAGGGTTTTCTTTCTGGTAATTCTTTTTCTTATAATATTTGCTAGAACTCTTATTATGCTTACTAAAAGTTTTCTTCTTACTCTTAGGGTTACTAGGAGCTCGTATGGGGGTAGCACCATATTGCTCACAGAAAGATCCCATCTCCCTTTTATTGTTTAATTTTTCATTCTTTATTTTATTCTGTAATTTGTAATCGGTACAAATTTGTAATCCTGTTTCAACAATATAATTAGATATTTCTCCCATTGTTAATGAATTAAAAGGTATCTCTCCATTGTAGTTTTGCCTAATATTACTCTTGACTTTGTCCGCAAATAATCTAGGTAAACCACTAATAAATCTTTCTTTCCAATATATTGCTGCCCCATCTGGACGCAGACATAATTTTGATAAAAACATATCTTTATACCAACGGTAATCTGACATGGTAGGGCAATATAAGTTTAGTAATTGTTCTGACGCCCTTTGTTGTAATTTCAAAGGCTCTCCTATAAAGAATTTGGTTATTGCGTATAATAAGGTTGTAACGCAGATTTCTTCATTAGTTTCTGTTTTAATAGCAGAATCAATCCTTAACTTATCTTCGTCACTAAGGATATTATCCCACCAACCTTTTAATTGACCTGTAAATCCCATTACTAGCATATCTTTTGTTTTTCTATCGGAATTCTTTTTAATTTTAAAGGCAGTTGCTGCCATTGTCATATTTTGAATAATATTTAATATATGCTGCTCTGACGCTCCATCTATGTTCCATTCTATAATACAGTCTCCTGAGTAACTGTCTCCTATAAAACTATTCCTTTCTTCAAACTGAACATCAGCAAAAGAAGGCCTAGGATAATAGTTTCTAGTCTTAGGTCGCGGAGGTTTATCAATTCGAGAAATAATATTTTCTTCTTCTTCAAAAGATAATGTATTAATTTTTACTTCTGATGTGGATCCTATATTTAAGACTTTTAGTCTGTCAGCCAATTCATCTAATTTTTGTTGTGGATTATATCCTAAAGTTAAATCTTTAATTTCTTTGTCTGTGGGAATATTATAATGATAAATTGGTCTAGTAGGATCAGGTATTTTTACCTTTAACGTGTCAGGTAATAATTGTTCAACTCTATCTAATTGTTGAGACATAGTATATAAGATTTGATTAGTATAATTTAATTGACTATGAATATTATTAGAATCTTTTCTTTGTTCAGACGGGTTGCTTATGGCCTTAAAAGGCGAGGCTTCTATTTCTATATTTTCTCTAGAGGGTCTAATTTTTATAGCTTCCAAAGGAGGGTGAATAGATTCAATTATTTCTTTTTTAGAAGTTTTCCATTTAATGCTCATCCTAGTTTTAGTATTTAAAAATAATTTTTTGGCAAAGGGATTTAATATGTTATTATCTAAACAATATAATTCGAACCAGATGAAAAAGTAAATATTAATCTCCTGATGTTCTAAAAATTCATAAAATAATTTCAAGTATAAGTCTCTTTCTGATTTAGAAAAGTTATCAAAGTACCATCTACGTTTTTCTTTATTATAATCTGATAAGAATTCTTCTTTAATCCAAATTTTATCAATTTCAAAAGGTTCTTCCTTATTAATCATATTTAATACTTGTGATTCAGTTGGCGAAGGAGACCTACTAATTCTTTCTTGATAAATAGGTCTTGGTATCGTTGGAGTAAAATTTACTCCTGCTAAGTTTAATCTGATTGTAGAATCTACTGAATGTCTAGCAGAGGAAGGTCCTATGCTAGGACTCTGATTGTACCTATACGATTGACTCCTATTCATTCTTATTCTAATATTTCCATCTTGGTCAGTAATAATATCTCTTATAGATCTTGCTTCTAGTTTCTCTGGTTGAGTAGCATTTTCTATTATCCATTCTTCTGGAATTTTTTCTTTTAATTCAGAGATGGTTAATACTTTAGGGGTAATTATATTAGATTTCCTAAGATTAGCTTCTATAACACATGTTTCATTTCTAGGTGTAGATCTTAAGGATTTATAATTATAATTAACATTTGTAACTTTATAGGTTATCCTAGTAATGATGTCTACATTAGATATTCCTTCAGTAAAATTATCATTTTGATGTTGAACGCAAATGACTAAAGACGAACTAGTAACTTCATCTCCTAAACTCATTGAATAATTAGGATAACAATTGAAATAAACGGGACCATCATTAAGATTAGATTCTAACATGGCTATCACAGAGTCATGAAAGTCTCTAATTCTAGAATCTCTTAGAATTAGTAATATTGGTGAGTTTAAACCTAATTTATGTTATGGTTTTACAGCCACTTGGACTAAGCCTAAGTGAATGTATCTAAATCCATTTTTATAATGTTGATCTAATAATTTTTTATCTAATAGCGTAAATGTTTCTTGCTTATTTTTAACATTTCTAGCTTGTTCTAATGTATGTATGATTTTTTGACTTTTAAAATCAAAAGTGCTCATTTTATATATTTCGTTTAACTTAATTTCTGGCATGTTCCAGTTTATTAATTTATTTTCTATTTCTTGTACTTCTAATTCTTGATTTTGAAAATTATCTTGATTTAAAGTTGTTTCAGTTTCGGAGGAAGTAGGTGGAACTAAAGTTCTATTAGATCTACTACTTCTACTGCTAAAACTGTTCCAAGCCCTATTCAGTAACCGAGACATCTTTGATCTAAGTTCACTTTTAAAGTTTAAATGGAATGACTCTAAACTTACTTTACTATGTGACTCTCTTCTCCCCCTTATTTTTGTTTGAGTTCTAAAGAAAAATACAACTAGGCTAAACCAACGGTTTCACTGCCCTATCTGCGGGTCTTACTACCTGGACCACCCAGCTATTCAGCATTCTTCTTACAAAACTGGTCAACACTCAGGGTTGCGGGTTGAATCAAAAGTAAAATAATTTAAAGTGTGAACAATTAAACTTTAAAATTACTTAATTCAAAGGGGTCTCAGAACCATAAAGGCTCTGATACCAGAAATCAACAGTTTTAGCAAAAGCAAATAAAATCCATAACATGTTATGATCAAATACAGGTAAATCATCTAAAAATAAGTCTAATTCAGTTGTTAAATAAAATATAATTTGAAAAGTTAAAATAGCAAAGAAGAAGTTATAACAAAACATTTTATTTCATAAAATTTACTTACAATAGTAGGCAAGATTCTTCAGTGTTTGATTCTGAAAGAAATTTTTGCATGCCTATTACATACACAAAAGATCCTTTTATAACCCAAGGATCTGAACCGGACTTTAAAAATAAAAACTTAAGACTATAAATCTTACAAGTCCGAGCTATTATTACAACAAGCCAAAACTAAAAAGATAACATGACATAAAGTATAAAGTAATAAAGTAAAAGTTACAAAAGATAACATGACATAAAGTAATGATAACATTATTTTCAAATAATTCCAAAATATAGGTCCACCACGAACAGTAATCTAGAGGTCTTGGATTCCATAGCAGTCATCTTCATTTTCTGCTGCGCTGGTAATGCTAGTACTTTCATTATCAGACAGGACTGACATAGCATCCTTCACTTTTTCTAAAAATTCTTGAGGGTCGGTAATCTTCTGAAGTGACTCTAATAGCTTAGGATGAAGAGTTGAGAAATTATTAATATCAGCTGAGGGTAAAGCCTTGGATGATTGGCAAAGATTTGGATTTGCCTTGAACCAAGCATTTAATCTTTCTGTAGAGAGTAATTGCGGATTAAACTTACTCCACCATTTGACAGAGTATCTTTTTACTAACTGTAATGGAGTTGCCTCTTCCCATAAAGGTTCAGAAGAGAAAGTCCAAGAGGTAATCCAAGTGATCCCAAATATTGCGCAAAAACTAAGTAAGGCTTTATGCTGAGGACATGAAGTAGTTTCATTGAATACTTTAAAGGCGTCAAAAGCATAATCCGGTAATATGTCCAAAATTGGTCCAATGGTGTAGAACCATTCAATGAACCAGGATGGAAAATTAATTGAAATATTTTTATTAAACCAAATAAACCATGTGTGATTATAAGGTTCAATATCTAACAAATGGTACCATGCTTTTATATAATCAAAATAATTGTAACATTGGGGAACGAAGGTTCTGCTGAGAGACTTTACTTTAAAAGGGGGTTGACCCCAATCTGATGGAGTTAAGACCTTGTTAATCTTAAATTTTGAAAAAGTAATTCTTAATGGATCTTTAGTATCATAATTATGCGTAAGGGTTATTGAATCTGTATCAACTAAAATAAATTCATAGAATCTTCTTGTTTTTTGAAGATTTGAATCTTCTGGTAGGAAGAAAAACCCAGGAGGTAGTATTTTTGATACTGTTTGAATTAATGAGGCATTTGGTTGGCAATAAAGACTTTCTAATGGTATAATGGGTACAATTTGATTTTTAGTAATGAAGGTGGATTTTGGGGTAGTCTCTGGAGGAGAGTAATAGGCTAATTTTGTAGGACGAGGCTTTAATGTAGAGGGACTTGCTAGATGTGCGGTAAACTGCAAAGGGGTAACCAGAGCAGGTCTGATTCCAGATAAAGGTCTAAGTCTTGAAGATGTAATAGGTTGAGGACTGGTCACCAACTTATTCAGGTAATTGGAGGATCCTAATGTTTTTTCTGTGGAACTTGATGAACTTAATACTAGTGTTTTATCTGTGACTTTCTTTGGACCATAATTGTCTCGAGGATCAGGAGCGTCACTCATTTTTGCCCTGTAGAAATTCCCTTGTCAAAAAGTCTGGTAAGGAATTTTTAATTCCTGATATATGCTCAATTTCAAAATCGAAACATGAGAGTAATGCTTGCCATCTTGCGAATATATGTTTAGAAACTAAGTTTTTAACATCTTTTTGTAAAACACTGGTTGCAGCTTTACAATCAGTTTTTAATAAAAATGGTTTTAAAAACAAATCATCTTGAAATTTAGTAATACATAAAACAATGGCTAAAATTTCTTTTTTAATAGTACTATAATTTAGTTGGGCCGGGTTCCAAGTTCCAGAGTAAAATCTGACAACTTGTTCCTTATTCGATCCCGGAAGTAATTGTTTTAAAATTCCTCCAAACCCAATATCAGAGGCATCAGTTTCCACTATTAAGTTGGCTGTAGGATCTGGTATTCCTAAGCAAGGTAATCTCTTAACTATCTCTTTTAGTTTTAAAATACTCTGAGTCATAGTAATGTCCCAAGGAGGTGGATTTTTCCTAAGTCGTTTAAACAAAGGAATACATATTGTTCTTAGGTTAGGAATAAAGTCGGAAACATAATTGATACATCCCAAAAACCTTTGTAATTGAGTTTTATCTTTTAACTCGTTTGGAAACTTGCTAACAAACTCTAAAGACCTACTAATTGGGGTATACATCCCTTGAGTTATATCAAAGCCTAAAAATCTAATTTTTGACTGATAAATTTTTAATTTCTTTTCAGATAAAACCAACCCATTATTCTTAATAATTTGATAAAACAATTCCATATGGTGAAAGTGTTGATTAATAGAGTCTGAGAAGACTAATATGTCGTCTAAATAGACAATAGTAAAATCTGTATAATCATTAAATATTGTATTCATAATATTTTGAAATTCTGAAGGGGCATTTTTTAATCCTAACGGCATAACATTCCATTCGTAATGGCCAAAAGGCACAACAAAGGCCGTTTTGTATTTATCTTTTTCTTCTAACTGAATTTGATAGTATCCGGATTTTAAATCGAATTTAGAATAAATACTTTTGTTGTGTAATCTGTTAATTAAATCTTTTTTATTGGGTATAGGATACCTAATCCATTTTAATGCTTTGTTTAAGGGTTTGTAGTTTATCACTAATCGAGGACTTCCTCTTTCTAATTCCGAAGCATTAATTACATAAAAAGCTGAACAGCTCCAAGAAGATTTACTAGGTCTAATTAGTCCTTTATTTAAATAATCTTGTATTTCCTTTTTGCAATAGTCTAAATGTTCTTTATTCATTTGTATTGGCCGAGCTTTGGTTGGTATATTTATTTCTCTAAAATCTGGTTCATAAGGTAAAGACACAGTGTGCACTTTTCTTTTCCAGAACGCATTGGGCTGCTCTGAACAAAGATCTGATTTAAATTTTTCTAACATATGGCTAATTTTTTCTCTAATGATAGGACTCTCTAATTGTTCTCCTATTCTTTTAAAATGTATTTCTTTATTTATAAAATTAATTTGTTTTTTCTTTTTATTTATTAAATTAATTCGAGATATAGCTCTTTCTTGTATAGAGTTTAAATCTCTAATTTTTGGTTTGTCTAAAAATTCAAAATTAATTTCTCTTTCTAATACTGCGGTAGTTATACCATTTTCACTAACCTTAAAAGGGTAAAGTAATGTCAAGAAAGGTGTTCCTAAAATAATTTCTTCAGTAATATTTTTTACTAATAAAAAGGAGGTTACATAACATATCCTATCTTTACAAACTTTAGCGTTAGATAATTTATATGAAACTTGTAATCTATTACCATTAGCTCCTCGTAATGATTCTTTAGTTTTTTCATAAAATTGGGTAGGTATTAATCCTTCTTGTATACAATTTAAATCTGCCCCAGAATCTACTAGAGCCGTAAACTCGTAAGTTGAATCTTTAATTATTAATTTAATTCTTGTATACCATTTATGTGATATCAATTTTTCTATTTTATTGATATATGTATCTTCTTCTTTTTCTTTACTAGTAGAAGGTAGAGAAATAGCCTTCTTTAACCTATTTTGTTCTTGGATAATCATAGTTCCTTGTAATTGTAACATTTTAACTTCTATCTCATCATCTTTAGTTTTTAAAGATTGAATTTCTCTTTTAAGGATCTTAATTTCTTCTTGCAAATCTTTTAAGGTTATAGGATTTTGAACGGGTTTTTTGAAGAGTTCCATAACATCCTTAAATTCTACTTTATGTAGTTCTCTTTTTTCTATTTCATTATCGTCTATAATATTTTTAATCTGCCTCATGAAAGCTTGTTTACTTTCAGATTCTTCCATCTTATCTAATATTCCTATTAATGTATTAGCTTGATAATTAGTTAAAACATTAATGCTTTTAATACAATTATTGCAATTACAAAACTCTAACCCTAAACACTCATCTAACTCTTCTTCACTAGATTCACTTGATTCTACTAAGTGATTAATATCTTCTACCTCTGATTCACTAGATGACGAATATTCATCTTCTGATACTAACATTATGTTTTCTAAGGTATGAATTAAATTTTGTTTTAATTCTTCTGATATATTTAAATCACTAATTCTTTGTATTTTTTCTCTAACTTTGCAGTCATTTGCATAATGACCAAATCTACCGCACTTGTAGCATTTAATGTCTTTATTTTTATTGCTATGTTTTTGGTAGGGTTTTTTAGTATTCTTTTTTCTTGGATTCTTATAATATTTTTTACTTTCTTGAGGGTTCTCTTTCTGGTAATTCTTTTTCTTATAATATTTGCTAGAACTCTTATTATGCTTACTAAAAGTTTTCTTCTTACTTTTAGGGTTACTAGGAGCTCGTATGGGGGTAGCACCATATTGCTCACAGAAAGATCCCATCTCCCTTTTATTGTTTAATTTTTCATTCTTTATTTTATTCTGTAATTTGTAATCGGTACAAATTTGTAATCCTGTTTCAACAATATAATTAGATATTTCTCCCATTGTTAATGAATTAAAAGGTATCTCTCCATTGTAGTTTTGTCTAATATTACTCTTGACTTTGTCCGCAAATAATCTAGGTAAACCACTAATAAACCTTTCTTTCCAATATATTGCTGCCCCATCTGGACGCAGACATAATTTTGATAAAAACATATCTTTATACCAACGGTAATCTGACATGGTAGGGCAATATAAGTTTAGTAATTGTTCTGACGCCCTTTGTTGTAATTTCAAAGGTTCTCCTATGAAGAATTTAGTTATTGCGTATAATAAAGTTGTAACGCAGATTTCTTCATTAGTTTCAGTTTTAATAGCAGAATCAATTCTTAATTTATCTTCGTCACTAAGGATATTATCCCACCAACCTTTTAATTGACCTGTAAATCCCATTACTAGCATATCTTTTGTTTTTCTATCGGAATTCTTTTTGATTTTAAAGGCAGTTGCTGCCATTGTCATATTTTGAATAATATTTAATATATGCTGCTCTGACGCACCATCTATATTCCATTCTATAATACAGTCTCCTGAGTAACTATCTCCTATAAAACTATTCCTTTCTTCAAACTGAACATCAGCAAAAGAAGGCCTAGGATAATAGTTTCTAGTCTTAGGTCGCGGAGGTTTATCAATTCGAGAAATAATATTTTCTTCTTCTTCAAAAGATAATGTATTAATTTTTACTTCTGATGTGGATCCTATATTTAAGACTTTTAGTCTGTCAGCCAATTCATCTAATTTTTGTTGTGGATTATATCCTAAAGTTAAATCTTTAATTTCTTTGTCTGTGGGAATATTATAATGATAAATTGGTCTAGTAGGATCAGGTATTTTTACCTTTAACGTGTCAGGTAATAATTGTTCAACTCTATCTAATTGTTGAGACATAGTATATAAGATTTGATTAGTATAATTTAATTGACTATGAATATTATTAGAATCTTTTCTTTGTTCAGACGGGTTGCTTATGGCCTTAAAAGGCGAGGCTTCTATTTCTATATTTTCTCTAGAGGGTCTAATTTTTATAGCTTCCAAAGGAGGGTGAATAGATTCAATTATTTCTTTTTTAGAAGTTTTCCATTTAATGCTCATCCTAGTTTTAGTATTTAAAAATAATTTTTTGGCAAAGGGATTTAATATGTTATTATCTAAACAATATAATTCGAACCAGATGAAAAAGTAAATATTAATCTCCTGATGTTCTAAAAATTCATAAAATAATTTCAAGTATAAGTCTCTTTCTGATTTAGAAAAGTTATCAAAGTACCATCTACGTTTTTCTTTATTATAATCTGATAAGAATTCTTCTTTAATCCAAATTTTATCAATTTCAAAAGGTTCTTCCTTATTAATCATATTTAATACTTGTGATTCAGTTGGCGAAGGAGACCTACTAATTCTTTCTTGATAAATAGGTCTTGGTATCGTTGGAGTAAAATTTACTCCTGCTAAGTTTAATCTGATTGTAGAATCTACTGAATGTCTAGCAGAGGAAGGTCCTATGCTAGGACTCTGATTGTACCTATACGATTGACTCCTATTCATTCTTATTCTAATATTTCCATCTTGGTCAGTAATAATATCTCTTATAGATCTTGCTTCTAGTTTCTCTGGTTGAGTAGCATTTTCTATTATCCATTCTTCTGGAATTTTTTCTTTTAATTCAGAGATGGTTAATACTTTAGGGGTAATTATATTAGATTTCCTAAGATTAGCTTCTATAACACATGTTTCATTTCTAGGTGTAGATCTTAAGGATTTATAATTATAATTAACATTTGTAACTTTATAGGTTATCCTAGTAATGATGTCTACATTAGATATTCCTTCAGTAAAATTATCATTTTGATGTTGAACGCAAATGACTAAAGACGAACTAGTAACTTCATCTCCTAAACTCATTGAATAATTAGGATAACAATTGAAATAAACGGGACCATCATTAAGATTAGATTCTAACATGGCTATCACAGAGTCATGAAAGTCTCTAATTCTAGAATCTCTTAGAATTAGTAATATTGGTGAGTTTAAACCTAATTTATGTAATGGTTTTACAGCCACTTGGACTAAGCCTAAGTGAATGTATCTAAATCCATTTTTATAATGTTGATCTAATAATTTTTTATCTAATAGCGTAAATGTTTCTTGCTTATTTTTAACATTTCTAGCTTGTTCTAATGTATGTATGATTTTTTGACTTTTAAAATCAAAAGTGCTCATTTTATATATTTCGTTTAACTTAATTTCTGGCATGTTCCAGTTTATTAATTTATTTTCTATTTCTTGTACTTCTAATTCTTGATTTTGAAAATTATCTTGATTTAAAGTTGTTTCAGTTTCGGAGGAAGTAGGTGGAACTAAAGTTCTATTAGATCTACTACTTCTACTGCTAAAACTGTTCCAAGCCCTATTCAGTAACCGAGACATCTTTGATCTAAGTTCACTTTTAAAGTTTAAATGGAATGACTCTAAACTTACTTTACTATGTGACTCTCTTCTCCCCCTTATTTTTGTTTGAGTTCTAAAGAAAAATACAACTAGGCTAAACCAACGGTTTCACTGCCCTATCTGCGGGTCTTACTACCTGGACCACCCAGCTATTCAGCATTCTTCTTACAAAACTGGTCAACACTCAGGGTTGCGGGTTGAATCAAAAGTAAAATAATTTAAAGTGTGAACAATTAAAACTTTAAAATTACTTAATTCAAAGGGGTCTCAGAACCTTAAAAGATTATAGGATTATGTTTGCTTTTACTGCTTTTACATCGCACACTGACTGCTTTTAAATCGCACACTGGTATCAGAGCCTTTATGGTTCTGAGACCCCTTTGAATTAAGTAATTTTAAAGTTTTAATTGTTCACACTTTAAATTATTTTACTTTTGATTCAACCCGCAACCCTGAGTGTTGACCAGTTTTGTAAGAAGAATGCTGAATAGCTGGGTGGTCCAGGTAGTAAGACCCGCAGATAGGGCAGTGAAACCGTTGGTTTAGCCTAGTTGTATTTTTCTTTAGAACTCAAACAAAAATAAGGGGGAGAAGAGAGTCACATAGTAAAGTAAGTTTAGAGTCATTCCATTTAAACTTTAAAAGTGAACTTAGATCAAAGATGTCTCGGTTACTGAATAGGGCTTGGAGCAGTTTTAGCAGTAGAAGTAGTAGATCTAATAGAACTTTAGTTCCACCTACTTCCTCCGAAACGGAAACAACTTTAAATCAAGATACTTTTCAAAATCAAGAATTAGAAGTACAAGAAATAGAAAATAAATTAATAAACTGGAACATGCCAGAAATTAAGTTAAAAGAAATATATAAAATGAGTACTTTTGATTTCAAAAGTCAAAAAATCATTCATACATTAGAACAAGCTAGAAATATTAAGAATAAGCAAGAAACGTTTACGCTATTAGATAAAAAACTATTAGATCAACATTATAAAAATGGATTTAGATACATTCACTTAGGCTTAGTCCAAGTAGCTGTAAAACCATTACATAAATTAGGTTTAAACTCACCAATATTACTAATTCTAAGAGATTCTAGAATTAGAGACTTTCATGACTCTGTGATAGCCATGTTAGAATCTAATCTTAATGATGGTCCCGTTTATTTCAATTGTTATCCTAATTATTCGATGAGTTTAGGAGATGAAGTTACTAGTTCGTCTTTAGTCATTTGCGTTCAACATCAAAATGATAATTTTACTGAAGGAATATCTAATGTAGACATCATTACTAGAATAACCTATAAAGTTACAAATGTTAATTATAATTATAAATCGTTGAGATCTACACCTAGAAATGAAACATGTGTTATAGAAGCTAATCTTAAGAAATCTAATATAATTACCCCTAAGATATTAACCATCTCTGAATTAAAAGAAAAGATTCCAGAAGAATGGATAATAGAAAATGCTACTCAACCAGAGAAACTAGAAGCAAGATCTATAAGAGATATTATTACTGACCAAGATGGAAATATTAGAATAAGAATGAATAGGAGTCAATCGTATAGGTACAATCAGAGTCCTAGCATAGGACCTTCCTCTGCTAGACATTCAGTAGATTCTACAATCAGATTAAACTTAGCAGGAGTAAATTTTACTCCAACGATACCAAGACCTATTTATCAAGAAAGAATTAGTAGGTCTCCTTCGCCAACTGAATCACAAGTATTAAATATGATTAATAAGGAAGAACCTTTTGAAATTGATAAAATTTGGATTAAAGAAGAATTCTTATCAGATTATAATAAAGAAAAACGTAGATGGTACTTTGATAACTTTTCTAAATCAGAAAGAGACTTATACTTGAAATTATTTTATGAATTTTTAGAACATCAGGAGATTAATATTTACTTTTTCATCTGGTTCGAATTATATTGTTTAGATAATAACATATTAAATCCCTTTGCCAAAAAATTATTTTTAAATACTAAAACTAGGATGAGCATTAAATGGAAAACTTCTAAAAAAGAAATAATTGAATCTATTCACCCTCCTTTGGAAGCTATAAAAATTAGACCCTCTAGAGAAAATATAGAAATAGAAGCCTCGCCTTTTAAGGCCATAAGCAACCCGTCTGAACAAAGAAAAGATTCTAATAATATTCATAGTCAATTAAATTACACTAATCAAATCTTACATACTATGTCTCAACAATTAGATAGAGTTGAACAACTATTACCTGACACGCTAAAGGTAAAAATATCCGATCCTACAAGACCAATTTATCATTATAATATTCCCACAGATAAAGAAATTAAAGATTTAACTTTAGGATATAATCCACAACAAAAATTAGATGAATTGGCTGACAGATTAAAAGTTTTAAGTATAGGATCCACATCAGAAGTAAAAATTAATACATTATCTTTTGAAGAAGAAGAAAATATTATTTCTCGAATTGATAAGCCTCCGCGACCTAAGACTAGAAACTATTATCCTAGGCCTTCTTTTGCTGATGTTCAATTTGAAGAAAGGAATAGTTTTATAGGAGACAGTTACTCAGGAGACTGTATTATAGAATGGAACATAGATGGAGCGTCAGAGCAGCATATATTAAATATTATTCAAAATATGACAATGGCAGCAACTGCCTTTAAAATTAAAAAGAATTCCGATAGAAAAACAAAAGATATGCTAGTAATGGGATTTACAGGTCAATTAAAAGGTTGGTGGGATAATATCCTTAGTGACGAAGATAAGTTAAGGATTGATTCTGCTATTAAAACAGAAACTAATGAAGAAATCTGCGTTACAACCTTATTATACGCAATAACCAAATTCTTTATAGGAGAGCCTTTGAAATTACAACAAAGGGCGTCAGAACAATTACTAAACTTATATTGCCCTACCATGTCAGATTACCGTTGGTATAAAGATATGTTTTTATCAAAATTATGTCTGCGTCCAGATGGGGCAGCAATATATTGGAAAGAAAGATTTATTAGTGGTTTACCTAGATTATTTGCGGACAAAGTCAAGAGTAATATTAGGCAAAACTACAATGGAGAAATACCTTTTAATTCATTAACAATGGGAGAAATATCTAATTATATTGTTGAAACAGGATTACAAATTTGTACCGACTACAAATTACAGAATAAAATAAAGAATGAAAAATTAAACAATAAAAGGGAGATGGGATCTTTCTGTGAGCAATATGGTGCTACCCCCATACGAGCTCCTAGTAACCCTAAGAGTAAGAAGAAAACTTTTAGTAAGCATAATAAGAGTTCTAGCAAATATTATAAGAAAAAGAATTACCAGAAAGAAAACCCTCAGGAAAGTAAAAAATATTATAAGAATTCAAGAAAAAAGAATACTAAAAATCCCTACCAAAAACATAGTAATAAAAATAAAGACATTAAATGCTACAAGTGCGGTAGATTTGGTCATTATGCAAATGACTGCAAAGTTAGAGAAAAAATACAACAAATTAGTGATTTAAATATATCAGAAGAATTAAAACAAAATTTAATTCATACCTTAGAAAACATAATGCTAGTATCAGGAGATGAATATTCGTCATCTAGTGAATCAGAGATAGAAGATATTAATCACTTAGTAGAATCAAGTGAATCTAGTAAAGAAGAGTTAGATGAGTGTTTAGGGGTAGAATTTTGTAATTGTAATAATTGTATTAAAAGCATTAATGTTTTAACTAATCATCAAGCTAATACATTAATAGGAATATTAGATAAGATGGAAGAATCTGAAAGTAAACAAGCTTTCATGAGGCAGATTAAAAATATTATAGACGATAATGAAATAGAAAAAAGAGAACTACATAAAGTAGAATTTAAGGATGTTATGGAACTCTTCAAAAAACCCGTTCAAAATCCTATAACCTTAAAAGATTTGCAAGAAGAAATTAAGATCCTTAAAAGAGAAATTCAATCTTTAAAAACTAAAGATGATGAGATAGAAGTTAAAATGTTACAATTACAAGGAACTATGATTATCCAAGAACAAAATAGGTTAAAGAAGGCTATTTCTCTACCTTCTACTAGTAAAGAAAAAGAAGAAGATACATATATCAATAAAATAGAAAAATTGATATCACATAAATGGTATACAAGAATTAAATTAATAATTAAAGATTCAACTTACGAGTTTACGGCTCTAGTAGATTCTGGGGCAGATTTAAATTGTATACAAGAAGGATTAATACCTACCCAATTTTATGAAAAAACTAAAGAATCATTACGAGGAGCTAATGGTAATAGATTACAAGTTTCATATAAATTATCTAACGCTAAAGTTTGTAAAGATAGGATATGTTATGTAACCTCCTTTTTATTAGTAAAAAATATTACTGAAGAAATTATTTTAGGAACACCTTTCTTGACATTACTTTACCCTTTTAAGGTTAGTGAAAATGGTATAACTACCGCAGTATTAGAAAGAGAAATTAATTTTGAATTTTTAGACAAACCAAAAATTAGAGATTTAAACTCTATACAAGAAAGAGCTATATCTCGAATTAATTTAATAAATAAAAAGAAAAAACAAATTAATTTTATAAATAAAGAAATACATTTTAAAAGAATAGGAGAACAATTAGAGAGTCCTATCATTAGAGAAAAAATTAGCCATATGTTAGAAAAATTTAAATCAGATCTTTGTTCAGAGCAGCCCAATGCGTTCTGGAAAAGAAAAGTGCACACTGTGTCTTTACCTTATGAACCAGATTTTAGAGAAATAAATATACCAACCAAAGCTCGGCCAATACAAATGAATAAAGAACATTTAGACTATTGCAAAAAGGAAATACAAGATTATTTAAATAAAGGACTAATTAGACCTAGTAAATCTTCTTGGAGCTGTTCAGCTTTTTATGTAATTAATGCTTCGGAATTAGAAAGAGGAAGTCCTCGATTAGTGATAAACTACAAACCCTTAAATAAAGCATTAAAATGGATTAGATATCCTATACCCAATAAAAAAGATTTAATTAACAGATTACACAACAAAAGTATTTATTCTAAATTCGATTTAAAATCCGGATACTATCAAATTCAGTTAGAAGAAAAAGATAAATACAAAACGGCCTTTGTTGTGCCTTTTGGCCATTACGAATGGAATGTTATGCCGTTAGGATTAAAAAATGCCCCTTCAGAATTTCAAAATATTATGAATACAATATTTAATGATTATACAGATTTTACTATTGTCTATTTAGACGACATATTAGTCTTCTCAGACTCTATTAATCAACACTTTCACCATATGGAATTGTTTTATCAAATTATTAAGAATAATGGGTTGGTTTTATCTGAAAAGAAATTAAAAATTTATCAGTCACAAATTAGATTTTTAGGCTTTGATATAACCCAAGGGATGTATACCCCAATTAGTAGGTCTTTAGAGTTTGTTAGCAAGTTTCCAAACGAGTTAAGAGATAAAACTCAATTACAAAGGTTTTTGGGATGTATCAATTATGTTTCCGACTTTATTCCTAACCTTAGGACAATATGTATTCCTTTGTTTAAACGACTTAGGAAAAATCCACCTCCTTGGGACATTAGTATGACTCAGAGTATTTTAAAACTGAAAGAGATAGTTAAGAGATTACCTTGCTTAGGAATACCAGATCCTGCAGCCAACTTAATAGTGGAAACTGATGCTTCTGATATTGGGTTTGGAGGAATTTTAAAACAATTACTTCCGGGATCGAATAAGGAACAAGTTGTCAGATTTTACTCTGGAACTTGGAACCCGGCCCAATTAAATTATAGTACTATTAAAAAAGAAATTTTAGCCATTGTTTTATGTATTACTAAATTTCAAGATGATTTGTTTTTAAAACCATTTTTATTAAAAACTGATTGTAAAGCTGCAACCAGTGTTTTACAAAAAGATGTTAAAAACTTAGTTTCTAAACATATATTCGCAAGATGGCAAGCATTACTCTCATGTTTCGATTTTGAAATTGAGCATATATCAGGAATTAAAAATTCCTTACCAGACTTTTTGACAAGGGAATTTCTACAGGGCAAAAATGAGTGACGCTCCTGATCCTCGAGATAATTATGGTCCAAAGAAAGTCACAGATAAAACACTAGCATTAAATTCATCAAGTTCCACAGAAAAAACATTAGGATCTTCCAATTACCTGAATAAGCTGGTGACTAGTCCCCAAACTATTACATCTTCAAAATTTAGACCTTTATCTGGAATTAGACCTGCTCTGGTTACACCTTTGCAGTTTACCTCACAACTAGCAAGTCCCTCTACATTAAAGTCTCGTCCTACAAAATTAGCCTATTACTCTCCTCCGGAGACTACCCCAAAATCCACTTTCATTACTAAAAATCAAATTGTACCCATTATACCATTAGAAAGTCTTTATTGCCAACCAAATGCCTCATTAATTCAAACAGTATCAAAAATACTACCTCCTGGGTTTTTCTTCCTACCAGAAGATTCAAATCTTCAAAAAACAAGAAGATTCTATGAATTTATTTTAGTTGATACAGATTCAATAACCCTTACGCATAATTATGATACTAAAGATCCATCAAGAATTACTTTTTCAAAATTTAAGATTAACAAGGTCTTAACTCCATCAGATTGGGGTCAACCCCCTTTTAAAGTAAAGTCTCTCAGCAGAACCTTCGTTCCCCAATGTTATAATTATTTTGATTATATAAAAGCATGGTACCATTTTTTAGATATTGAACCTTATAATCACACATGGTTTATTTGGTTTAATAAGAATATTTCAATTAATTTTCCATCCTGGTTCATTGAATGGTTCTACACCATTGGACCAATTTTGGACACATTACCAGATTATGCCTTTGACGCCTTTAAAGTATTCAATGAAACTACTTCATGTCCTCAGCATAAAGCCTTACTTAGTTTTTGTGCAATATTTGGAATCACTTGGATTACCTCTTGGACTTTCTCTTCTGAACCTTTATGGGAAGAGGCAACTCCAGTACAGTTAGTAAAGAGATACTCTGTCAAATGGTGGAGTAAGTTTAATCCGCAATTACTCTCTACAGAAAGATTAAATGCTTGGTTCAAGGCAAATCCAAATCTTTGCCAATCATCCAAGGCTTTACCTTCATCTGATATTAATAATTTCTCAACTCTTCATCCTAAGCTATTAGAGTCACTTCAGAAGATTACCGACCCTCAAGAATTTTTAGAGAAAGTAAAAGATGCTATGTCAGTCCTATCTGATAATGAAAGTACTAGTATTACCAGCGCAGCAGACAATGAAGATGACTGCTATGGAATCCAAGACCTCTAGATTACTGTTCGTGGTGGACCTATATTTTGGAATTATTTGAAAATAATGTTATCATTACTTTATGTCATGTAACTTTTACTTTATTGCTTTTCTTTATGTCTTGTTAAGTTTTGGCTTGTTGTAATAATAGCTCGGACTTGTAAGATTTATAGTCTTAAGTTTTTATTTTTTAGAGTCCGGTTCTGATCCTTGGTTTATAAAAAGGATCCTTTGTGTTTGTAAGAAGCATGCAAAAAAATTTTCAGAATCAAAACACTGAAGAATCTTGCCTACTTCTACTATTGTAAGTAAATTTTATGAAATAAAATGTTTTGTCATAACTTCTTCTTTGCTATATTAACTTTTCAAATTATATTTTATTTAACAACTGAATTAGACTTATTTTTAGATGATTTACCTGTATTTGATCATAACATGTTATGGATTTTATTTTATTTGCTTTTGCTAAAACTGTTGATTTCTGGTATCAGAAATCAACAGTTTTAGCAAAAGCAAATAAAATCCATAACATGTTATGATCAAATACAGGTAAATCATCTAAAAATAAGTCTAATTCAGTTGTTAAATAAAATATAATTTGAAAAGTTAAAATAGCAAAGAAGAAGTTATAACAAAACATTTTATTTCATAAAATTTACTTACAATAGTAGGCAAGATTCTTCAGTGTTTGATTCTGAAAGAAATTTTTGCATGCCTATTACATACACAAAAGATCCTTTTATAACCCAAGGATCTGAACCGGACTTTAAAAATAAAAACTTAAGACTATAAATCTTACAAGTCCGAGCTATTATTACAACAAGCCAAAACTAAAAAGATAACATGACATAAAGTATAAAGTAATAAAGTAAAAGTTACAAAAGATAACATGACATAAAGTAATGATAACATTATTTTCAAATAATTCCAAAATATAGGTCCACCACGAACAGTAATCTAGAGGTCTTGGATTCCATAGCAGTCATCTTCATTTTCTGCTGCGCTGGTAATGCTAGTACTTTCATTATCAGACAGGACTGACATAGCATCCTTCACTTTTTCTAAAAATTCTTGAGGGTCGGTAATCTTCTGAAGTGACTCTAATAGCTTAGGATGAAGAGTTGAGAAATTATTAATATCAGCTGAGGGTAAAGCCTTGGATGATTGGCAAAGATTTGGATTTGCCTTGAACCAAGCATTTAATCTTTCTGTAGAGAGTAATTGCGGATTAAACTTACTCCACCATTTGACAGAGTATCTTTTTACTAACTGTAATGGAGTTGCCTCTTCCCATAAAGGTTCAGAAGAGAAAGTCCAAGAGGTAATCCAAGTGATCCCAAATATTGCGCAAAAACTAAGTAAGGCTTTATGCTGAGGACATGAAGTAGTTTCATTGAATACTTTAAAGGCGTCAAAAGCATAATCCGGTAATATGTCCAAAATTGGTCCAATGGTGTAGAACCATTCAATGAACCAGGATGGAAAATTAATTGAAATATTTTTATTAAACCAAATAAACCATGTGTGATTATAAGGTTCAATATCTAACAAATGGTACCATGCTTTTATATAATCAAAATAATTGTAACATTGGGGAACGAAGGTTCTGCTGAGAGACTTTACTTTAAAAGGGGGTTGACCCCAATCTGATGGAGTTAAGACCTTGTTAATCTTAAATTTTGAAAAAGTAATTCTTAATGGATCTTTAGTATCATAATTATGCGTAAGGGTTATTGAATCTGTATCAACTAAAATAAATTCATAGAATCTTCTTGTTTTTTGAAGATTTGAATCTTCTGGTAGGAAGAAAAACCCAGGAGGTAGTATTTTTGATACTGTTTGAATTAATGAGGCATTTGGTTGGCAATAAAGACTTTCTAATGGTATAATGGGTACAATTTGATTTTTAGTAATGAAGGTGGATTTTGGGGTAGTCTCTGGAGGAGAGTAATAGGCTAATTTTGTAGGACGAGGCTTTAATGTAGAGGGACTTGCTAGATGTGCGGTAAACTGCAAAGGGGTAACCAGAGCAGGTCTGATTCCAGATAAAGGTCTAAGTCTTGAAGATGTAATAGGTTGAGGACTGGTCACCAACTTATTCAGGTAATTGGAGGATCCTAATGTTTTTTCTGTGGAACTTGATGAACTTAATACTAGTGTTTTATCTGTGACTTTCTTTGGACCATAATTGTCTCGAGGATCAGGAGCGTCACTCATTTTTGCCCTGTAGAAATTCCCTTGTCAAAAAGTCTGGTAAGGAATTTTTAATTCCTGATATATGCTCAATTTCAAAATCGAAACATGAGAGTAATGCTTGCCATCTTGCGAATATATGTTTAGAAACTAAGTTTTTAACATCTTTTTGTAAAACACTGGTTGCAGCTTTACAATCAGTTTTTAATAAAAATGGTTTTAAAAACAAATCATCTTGAAATTTAGTAATACATAAAACAATGGCTAAAATTTCTTTTTTAATAGTACTATAATTTAGTTGGGCCGGGTTCCAAGTTCCAGAGTAAAATCTGACAACTTGTTCCTTATTCGATCCCGGAAGTAATTGTTTTAAAATTCCTCCAAACCCAATATCAGAGGCATCAGTTTCCACTATTAAGTTGGCTGTAGGATCTGGTATTCCTAAGCAAGGTAATCTCTTAACTATCTCTTTTAGTTTTAAAATACTCTGAGTCATAGTAATGTCCCAAGGAGGTGGATTTTTCCTAAGTCGTTTAAACAAAGGAATACATATTGTTCTTAGGTTAGGAATAAAGTCGGAAACATAATTGATACATCCCAAAAACCTTTGTAATTGAGTTTTATCTTTTAACTCGTTTGGAAACTTGCTAACAAACTCTAAAGACCTACTAATTGGGGTATACATCCCTTGAGTTATATCAAAGCCTAAAAATCTAATTTTTGACTGATAAATTTTTAATTTCTTTTCAGATAAAACCAACCCATTATTCTTAATAATTTGATAAAACAATTCCATATGGTGAAAGTGTTGATTAATAGAGTCTGAGAAGACTAATATGTCGTCTAAATAGACAATAGTAAAATCTGTATAATCATTAAATATTGTATTCATAATATTTTGAAATTCTGAAGGGGCATTTTTTAATCCTAACGGCATAACATTCCATTCGTAATGGCCAAAAGGCACAACAAAGGCCGTTTTGTATTTATCTTTTTCTTCTAACTGAATTTGATAGTATCCGGATTTTAAATCGAATTTAGAATAAATACTTTTGTTGTGTAATCTGTTAATTAAATCTTTTTTATTGGGTATAGGATACCTAATCCATTTTAATGCTTTGTTTAAGGGTTTGTAGTTTATCACTAATCGAGGACTTCCTCTTTCTAATTCCGAAGCATTAATTACATAAAAAGCTGAACAGCTCCAAGAAGATTTACTAGGTCTAATTAGTCCTTTATTTAAATAATCTTGTATTTCCTTTTTGCAATAGTCTAAATGTTCTTTATTCATTTGTATTGGCCGAGCTTTGGTTGGTATATTTATTTCTCTAAAATCTGGTTCATAAGGTAAAGACACAGTGTGCACTTTTCTTTTCCAGAACGCATTGGGCTGCTCTGAACAAAGATCTGATTTAAATTTTTCTAACATATGGCTAATTTTTTCTCTAATGATAGGACTCTCTAATTGTTCTCCTATTCTTTTAAAATGTATTTCTTTATTTATAAAATTAATTTGTTTTTTCTTTTTATTTATTAAATTAATTCGAGATATAGCTCTTTCTTGTATAGAGTTTAAATCTCTAATTTTTGGTTTGTCTAAAAATTCAAAATTAATTTCTCTTTCTAATACTGCGGTAGTTATACCATTTTCACTAACCTTAAAAGGGTAAAGTAATGTCAAGAAAGGTGTTCCTAAAATAATTTCTTCAGTAATATTTTTTACTAATAAAAAGGAGGTTACATAACATATCCTATCTTTACAAACTTTAGCGTTAGATAATTTATATGAAACTTGTAATCTATTACCATTAGCTCCTCGTAATGATTCTTTAGTTTTTTCATAAAATTGGGTAGGTATTAATCCTTCTTGTATACAATTTAAATCTGCCCCAGAATCTACTAGAGCCGTAAACTCGTAAGTTGAATCTTTAATTATTAATTTAATTCTTGTATACCATTTATGTGATATCAATTTTTCTATTTTATTGATATATGTATCTTCTTCTTTTTCTTTACTAGTAGAAGGTAGAGAAATAGCCTTCTTTAACCTATTTTGTTCTTGGATAATCATAGTTCCTTGTAATTGTAACATTTTAACTTCTATCTCATCATCTTTAGTTTTTAAAGATTGAATTTCTCTTTTAAGGATCTTAATTTCTTCTTGCAAATCTTTTAAGGTTATAGGATTTTGAACGGGTTTTTTGAAGAGTTCCATAACATCCTTAAATTCTACTTTATGTAGTTCTCTTTTTTCTATTTCATTATCGTCTATAATATTTTTAATCTGCCTCATGAAAGCTTGTTTACTTTCAGATTCTTCCATCTTATCTAATATTCCTATTAATGTATTAGCTTGATGATTAGTTAAAACATTAATGCTTTTAATACAATTATTACAATTACAAAATTCTACCCCTAAACACTCATCTAACTCTTCTTTACTAGATTCACTTGATTCTACTAAGTGATTAATATCTTCTATCTCTGATTCACTAGATGACGAATATTCATCTCCTGATACTAGCATTATGTTTTCTAAGGTATGAATTAAATTTTGTTTTAATTCTTCTGATATATTTAAATCACTAATTTGTTGTATTTTTTCTCTAACTTTGCAGTCATTTGCATAATGACCAAATCTACCGCACTTGTAGCATTTAATGTCTTTATTTTTATTACTATGTTTTTGGTAGGGATTTTTAGTATTCTTTTTTCTTGAATTCTTATAATATTTTTTACTTTCCTGAGGGTTTTCTTTCTGGTAATTCTTTTTCTTATAATATTTGCTAGAACTCTTATTATGCTTACTAAAAGTTTTCTTCTTACTCTTAGGGTTACTAGGAGCTCGTATGGGGGTAGCACCATATTGCTCACAGAAAGATCCCATCTCCCTTTTATTGTTTAATTTTTCATTCTTTATTTTATTCTGTAATTTGTAGTCGGTACAAATTTGTAATCCTGTTTCAACAATATAATTAGATATTTCTCCCATTGTTAATGAATTAAAAGGTATTTCTCCATTGTAGTTTTGCCTAATATTACTCTTGACTTTGTCCGCAAATAATCTAGGTAAACCACTAATAAATCTTTCTTTCCAATATATTGCTGCCCCATCTGGACGCAGACATAATTTTGATAAAAACATATCTTTATACCAACGGTAATCTGACATGGTAGGGCAATATAAGTTTAGTAATTGTTCTGACGCCCTTTGTTGTAATTTCAAAGGCTCTCCTATAAAGAATTTGGTTATTGCGTATAATAAGGTTGTAACGCAGATTTCTTCATTAGTTTCTGTTTTAATAGCAGAATCAATCCTTAACTTATCTTCGTCACTAAGGATATTATCCCACCAACCTTTTAATTGACCTGTAAATCCCATTACTAGCATATCTTTTGTTTTTCTATCGGAATTCTTTTTAATTTTAAAGGCAGTTGCTGCCATTGTCATATTTTGAATAATATTTAATATATGCTGCTCTGACGCTCCATCTATGTTCCATTCTATAATACAGTCTCCTGAGTAACTGTCTCCTATAAAACTATTCCTTTCTTCAAATTGAACATCAGCAAAAGAAGGCCTAGGATAATAGTTTCTAGTCTTAGGTCGCGGAGGCTTATCAATTCGAGAAATAATATTTTCTTCTTCTTCAAAAGATAATGTATTAATTTTTACTTCTGATGTGGATCCTATACTTAAAACTTTTAATCTGTCAGCCAATTCATCTAATTTTTGTTGTGGATTATATCCTAAAGTTAAATCTTTAATTTCTTTATCTGTGGGAATATTATAATGATAAATTGGTCTTGTAGGATCGGATATTTTTACCTTTAGCGTGTCAGGTAATAGTTGTTCAACTCTATCTAATTGTTGAGACATAGTATGTAAGATTTGATTAGTGTAATTTAATTGACTATGAATATTATTAGAATCTTTTCTTTGTTCAGACGGGTTGCTTATGGCCTTAAAAGGCGAGGCTTCTATTTCTATATTTTCTCTAGAGGGTATAATTTTTATAGCTTCCAAAGGAGGGTGAATAGATTCAATTATTTCCTTTCTAGAAGTTTTCCATTTAATGCTCATCCTAGTTTTAGTATTTAAAAATAATTCTTTGGCATAGGGATTCAATATGTTATTATCTAAACAATATAATTCGAACCAGGTAAAAAAGTAAATATTAATCTCCTGATGTTCTAAAAATTCATAAAATAATTTCAAGTATAAGTCTCTTTCTGATTTAGAAAAGTTATCAAAGTACCATCTACGTTTTTCTTTATTATAATCTGATAAGAATTCTTCTTTAATCCAAATTTTATCAATTTCAAAGGGTTCATCCTTATTAATCATATTTAATACTTGTGATTCAGTTGGCGAAGGAGACCTACTAATTCTTTCTTGATAAATAGGTCTTGGTATCGTTGGAGTAAAATTAACTCCTGCTAGGTTTAATCTGATTGTAGAATCTACTGAATGTCTAGCAGAGGAAGGTCCTATGCTAGGACTCTGATTGTACCTATAAGATTGACTCCTATTCATTCTTATTCTAATATTTCCATCTTGGTCAGCAATAATATCTCTTATAGATCTTGCTTCTAGTTTCTCTGGTTGAGTAGCATTTTCTATTATCCATTCTTCTGGAATCTTTTCTTTTAATTCAGAGATGGTTAATATCTTAGGGGTAATTATATTAGATTTCTTAAGATTAGCTTCTATAACACATGTTTCATTTCTAGGTGTAGATCTCAACGATTTATAATTATAATTAACATTTGTAACTTTATAGGTTATTCTAGTAATGATGTCTACATTAGATATTCCTTCAGTAAAATTATCATTTTGATGTTGAACGCAAATGACTAAAGACGAACTAGTAACTTCATCTCCTAAACTCATCGAATAATTAGGATAACAATTGAAATAAACGGGACCATCATTAAGATTAGATTCTAACATGGCTATCACAGAGTCATGAAAGTCTCTAATTCTAGAATCTCTTAGAATTAGTAATATTGGTGAGTTTAAACCTAATTTATGTAATGGTTTTACAGCTACTTGGACTAAGCCTAAGTGAATGTATCTAAATCCATTTTTATAATGTTGATCTAATAGTTTTTTATCTAATAGCGTAAATGTTTCTTGCTTATTTTTAACATTTCTAGCTTGTTCTAATGTATGTATGATTTTTTGACTTTTAAAATCAAAAGTGCTCATTTTATATATTTCGTTTAACTTAATTTCTGGCATGTTCCAGTTTATTAATTTATTTTCTATTTCTTGTACTTCTAATTCTTGATTTTGAAAATTATCTTGATTTAAAGTTGTTTCAGTTTCGGAGGAAGTAGGTGGAACTAAAGTTCTATTAGATCTACTACTTCTACTGCTAAAACTGTTCCAAGCCCTATTCAGTAACCGAGACATCTTTGATCTAAGTTCACTTTTAAAGTTTAAATGGAATGACTCTAAACTTACTTTACTATGTGACTCTCTTCTCCCCCTTATTTTTGTTTGAGTTCTAAAGAAAAATACAACTAATTAGTGATTTAAATATATCAGAAGAATTAAAACAAAATTTAATTCATACCTTAGAAAACATAATGCTAGTATCAGGAGATGAATATTCGTCATCTAGTGAATCAGAGATAGAAGATATTAATCACTTAGTAGAATCAAGTGAATCTAGTAGATATTATATGCATGTTTCATGAATTTGGATTGAGAATTGTTATACTGTTTTAGGTTTTTCAAGAATATGATGAATTGCCTAATGTTGTTGATTATGTTGTTGATTGTGTTATTCTGAGTTGTTATTGGCTATACATTGTATATTAGATCTGTAAACGCTTATGTAAATCATTTTGGGTGTTTGGGGGATCAAAATGGGGTTTTTGGATGAGAAAGGGTTTGTGAAATCGTAGGTTTCTAGTCTGCCCAGATGAGCGCTCGCTCAATCGAGAAAGCCGTCGCTCAAGCGAGCGACACTTTTCCCTGCCCAGAATTGTTTCGCGCCCGTTCGCTCAAGCGAGCTGCAAGCAAACTCCAAGCATGCAGAACCTGATGTTTCGTCATTTAGGTCGCTTAAGCGAGTTACCCGTCGCTTAAGCGAGCAACGCGAATTTTGCCCAGAATTTTGAAAATTAGCCGTTCGCTTAAGCGAACCGTAAGCGAGCTGTAAGCGAGCAAGGTCCTGACTTACGTGATTTAGGTCGCTTAAGCAACCAGTTGCTCGCTTAAGCGAGCTGGGTCCTGTGCGACCATTTTGTGTAATTTTTCTAAGTGCTCCTAACCCAAACCTAAGCTTCCTAACATGTTTGTTGGATTTATTTAAAATTGTTTAGATGGCAAAACTTATATATATGAAGATGAATAGGATGAGATTGTGTATGTATACATGAAAATAATTATGCTTACTAAGTTGAGTTGCCTAGGTGTTGTTGAGTGGTATTGTCCAGTTGGGGAGGGTGTCCTAAGTTGTTGTTGTTGTCTGGTTGTATGCTGATATACACCATTAGATGTTGTTGGGTTGTATGTTGATATACACCACTGAGTCCATTCATACCCATATGCATTTGTCGGGGGCTTATTGCCTTGGAATGTTCATCATTCACCCGTTGGGGGCTTATTGCCTTGGAATGTTTATCATTCACCTGTTGAGGGCTTATGCCCTGGGATGCTTTAACCATCCAACTGTTGAGGGCTCATGCCCTGGAATGCTTGTCATTCAACGCGCGTAAAATGGTACCACATGCATATTGCATTTGTAGTTGATGTCGTTGCACAGTCACTGTCGGTGAGAGTTCTTGTTGGTGAGATGTCGCCACAAGAGTTGTTGTTGTAATTATTTAAAATGAAGTAATATTGTTGATGAATGATGATGCCATATATGTACGGATATTGATATATTTGTTGATGTGTTTTGATTCAAGTTGATGTCACATTATATATATATATATATATATATATATATATATATATATATATATATTATTTTTGATTTGTGAACTCACCCCTTCTGTTGGAATTGCCGCCTTGTGGGCAAGTGCAAGTAATGAAGGCTAGTGAGATGTGGGCTCTTGTGTCTTAGGGCTCTGATACGTAACGGAATGGGGAATCGTTGTCTTTTCTTGCATTCCTTTATGTATCATTTCTTTTTGAAGAATATGTTGTTGAAGATTCATTTGTTGAATAATATTGTTATGTTGAGGCCTTGTGCCAATGAATTATGTTGTAGTTGATGATTTTAAAAGAATAATTCCGCTGCAGATTTTATAAGGATGATACGTTGAATTAAATAGTTTTATTTTCTATTTAAGAAAGTTTTTGAAAAGTAGTGTAATGCTCCGTTTGATGTTGAATAACTCTGATTATTATTATTATTATTATTATTATTATTATTATTATTATTATTATTATTATTATTATTATTATTATTATTATTATTATTATTATTATTATTATTATTATTACGTCGTTTTGGGAAACGGGGTGTTACAATACCTTATACGGTATATTGATAATTTTAAGTGTTTTGGTACTTTTTTTTAAATCAATATATTAGCAATACTTTTTATGAATTAAAGAGTTATTTGTTAACTTTTATATTTTTTGAAAAGATGACTTAATAAGAAAAAAAAATATACTGATATTTATATAGTTGTTATAAGAATATTTTATGGGTTATCATAAAAAAATATTCAATATTCACAATTATGAGTATCGTGAAGATCAGAACGTCATTGATGCTTAAGTCTCGCCATCCATAGATGTTCAAGTGGTTGTTGCGTGTTGTTCTTCCGTTGCAGAACACTCAAGTTTTGTTTAGTGGTATTCATCAGAAGTTTTGTTAGGCGAGGCAAGGCTTTCCTAGCAAATCGAGCTTTCTTTCTTGGGGGAAAGTCAGTTGTCTTCAGATATTTTCTTGAATCGTCGAAGTTCGATAGGCAGGCCAAATTCACCTAGCGAACCGCCGTAAGATTTTCCTTATAGAACTTTCTATCTTGGCTGGCTTTCACCTTGCTCAGCTCGCCTAGTGAATTGGGATTTTCACCATATGTCTTTGTGATACTCTGCCTTAGATTATAGCGCGTGTCCTTGCCTTTTTTTGCACCATTTTGGTGTAGTCATGTATAAACCTTATACAAAAGGTGTGGGAATTCTCTAGTTTAGAGCTTAGGTCAGTGCTAGACAATGTTCAACCATCATCTTTATTTGCAATCTAGTTTTGAGCACGTACACAAATTTGTTGGGTTATGCTCGTGATGGATGGTCGATTGTTAGGGTTGACTAAAGTCAAATAAACACGTGTGGCTTTGTATGCCTTTTTTACCTTTTATGGTTGACTACACTTTTGTGTGAAATATCATGGTCCGGTTTTATGTCCACTAACATGTTTATTTTTTTCATTTATTTCAATAGACTATCGTTTGGGCTAAAAGAAACTATTGTGTGTATTAAAAATTCAGACGAAAAATTAAATTTTGTTTTCTTGACACTATTTTGGAGAATTAAACACATCAATTTTACATATTTAAAAATCTCATTTCTTCTCTAAAATACCTCATTGCAATTAAACATATCATTATTTAACATGTATCAAATCCAAACATGAAAGAATTAAAGAGATTAAGGAACATAAAACACCAAATTATGTAATTGAACTACTAGTGTTTTGTTTTTCTTATGAAAGCACGACAATCATGTAATTAATCAACTTAATTTGTTTTTGCCATATCTTTTCAGCCATCCGTAAGGAAACAATATGTTCCTTTTATGGGTAACACTCAGAAAGAGCGATTGGATTGCGTTTCTTTTTATCTGGATCTTGTGCAGTTGGGATACCCCGCCCGGACGTACTTCAAACATTGGTGGATATTCGATCAAAAATGGATAGCTTATGTTTAATTTTATATTTTGAGTGATAAAGTAAAAATTAAATTTGCATTTTACTAGATTGTCTCATCTTAATTAAAGGGTCACTACTCTTACAGTTGCATGAACATGTAAAATTCTAAATGCAAGAAATATTTAGGTGAACACTCTTATAATTATTTCAATATGCATTTAAACTTTAAATTAACTTGTTTTAATAAGTATCGGTATCCACGTTTTCTATGTCAAATTCTTATTTAGCCATTAACAAAAACTGAGTCGAGTTACTCATCAAAACCATCTACTTGATTGATTTTGATTGGTGTAACTCATATAAGTAATTCTACATACCTTTCGTTTATGGGTATGTAACCTTTTTTTTATCAAATATTCTCTCTTTCTTTAAATATATAAGCTCAAATCAATAAAATTTCTTAATATTTGAAACATAAACGGGCAAAAACAATAGTACATTAATTAAAGAATTTCTCAATACAAAGAGATACAATGAATCCATCTAATTTGTAAAGCAACAATCACAAGTGTCTTTGCCTATACAACGATGAACTTTAGTTCCACCTGAGCCATATTTAGCAAAACATTGTCTATGGCACTCCCTATGTTTGCAAACCCAAATGCGGATAATTCCATTTCCAGGCTCGTTTGGGTCGCATGAAAGTGCTTCAACGGGGGGCTTCGCTGGTGATATCACACTTGTAGAGGAAAAACAAAGAATAATCAAAAATATTATAATCATTCACCAATTTGAAATAGATAGAAAATAGATTTAAGATATGTTTGACAGAAAAAAGGATTAAATATATGTATGCTTATGAATCATTTTAAACAATTTAACAATAAGTGCTCTGTATGTTTGCATGAATGGGGATTCATGAAGCATTTCTTAAAAATGATCCATGATGGTCAGTTTGCTAATATCCATACGTCAAAAAGAAATGTTTGGCTACCAAAATGTTTAAATCAAAATATATTAAGACTTACATTAAAATGCATGTTTTAAGTACGAAAAAAGAAGAATAATATACAATAGAAGAGAAGAAACTCACTGCTAGACAAGCTAATTAGGAGAGACAAAAAGAAAAGGATCAAAAGAGAAAGCTTCATTATAACCGATTTTTTTTCACTCACTGTTCTTCTTGATATTGCTATTAGTTTTGTATTTAAACCTTTATTTCCCCCTCTGTTTATAAGCCTTTGTTACAAACAGTGGGGCATAAACTTAGATTAACTGTATAATTTTCAATAGTGTTTAAAGGAAAAAATAAGTTAATAGAATGTTACTTCACAATGAGATAAACTTATAGAAAGAAGTGACTGTATTCTACTCTAGAAATATATATGTGGATGACAACCGGATTTTGATGGAGTTACCTAGTAGCTTTATGGAAATATTATTATTTTTATATTTTTTTGCTAGATTATTTGTTTGATTATTATTCTTATAAACAGGTAGAATGGTGGTATTCAAGGAAATCGATTATCTAGGAAACCATTCAAGAAAATGCAAATATATCGCACACGGAAGACGTAAGAAAGTTGTATACAATCATTTAATCATGGGATCGAATCTACAAATCCAAATCATTTAGGAAAACACACAAAAATACACATTAACTGATGTTTTTAAAGATTCGAACAATCATTTGATTTTTTCTATTCCTACCTTTTTTTTTTCTACGAGTGAGTGTGCCTAAAACAATTAAGTTTTAGGTTGCGATCAAACAAGCATTGTTCATAATGATACCTTATACGGTATATTGATAAGTTTATGTGTTTTAGTACTTTTTTTTAAATCAATATATTAGCAATACTTTTTATGAATTAAAGAGTTATTTGTCAACTTTTATATTTTTTGAAAAGATTCACTTAATAAGAAAAAAAAAATACTTTTATTTATATAGTTGTTATAAGAATATTTTATGGGCTATCATAAAAAAATATTCAATATTCAGAATTATGAGTATCGTGAAGATTAGAACGTCATTGATGCTTAAGTCTCGCCATCCATAGATGTTCAAGTGGTTGTTGCGTGTTGTTCTTCCGTTGCAGAACACTCTGGTTTTGTTTAGTGGTATTCATCGGAAGTTTTGTTAGGCGAGGCAAGGCTTTCCTAGCAAATCGAGCTTTCTTTCTTGGGGGAAAGTCAGTTGTCTTCAGATATTTTCTTGAACCGTCGAAGTTCGATAGGCAGGCCAAATTCACCTAACGAACCGCCCTAAAATTTTCCTTATAGAACTTTCTATCTTGGCTGGCTTTCACCTTGCTCAGCTCGCCTAGTGAATTGGGATTTTCACCATATGTCTTTGTGATACTCTGCCTTAGATTATAGCGCGTGTCCTTGCCTTTTTTTGCACCATTTTGGTGTAGTCATGTATAAACCTTATACAAAAGGTGTGGGAATTCTCTAGTTTAGAGCTTAGGTCGGTGCTAGACAATGTTCAACCATCATCTTTATTTGCAATCTAGTTTTGAGCACGTACACAAATTTGTTGGGTTATGCTCGTGATGGATGGTCGATTGTTAGGGTTGACTAAAGTCAAATAAACACGTGTGGCTTTGTATGCCTTTTTTACCTTTTATGGTTGACTACACTTTTGTGTGAAATATCATGGTCCGGTTTTATGTCCACTAACATGTTTATTTTTTTCATTTATTTCAATAGACTATCGTTTGGGCTAAAAGAAACTATTGTGTGTATTAAAAATTCAGACGAAAAATTAAATTTTGTTTTCTTGACACTATTTTGGAGAATTAAACACATCAATTTTACATATTTAAAAATCTCATTTCTTCTCTAAAATACCTCATTGCAATTAAACATATCATTATTTAACATGTATCAAATCCAAACATGAAAGAATTAAAGAGATTAAGGAACATAAAACACCAAATTATGTAATTGAACTACTAGTGTTTTGTTTTTCTTATGAAAGCACGACAATCATGTAATTAATCAACTTAATTTGTTTTTGCCATATCTTTTCAGCCATCCGTAAGGAAACAATATGTTCCTTTTATGGGTAACACTCATAAAGAGCGATTGGATTGCGTTTCTTTTTATCTGGATCTTGTGCAGTTGGGATACCCCGCCCGGACGTACTTCAAACATTGGTGGATATTCGATCAAAAATGGATAGCTTATGTTTAATTTTATATTTTGAGTGATAAAGTAAAAATTAAATTTGCATTTTACTAGATTGTCTAATCTTAATTAAAGGGTCACTACTCTTACAATTGCATGAACATGTAAAATTCTAAATGCAAGAAATATTTAGGTGAACACTCTTATAATTATTTCAATATGCATTTAAACTTTAAATTAATTTGTTTTAATAAGTATCGGTATCCATGTTTTCTATGTCAAATTCTTATTTAGCCATTAACAAAAACTGAGTCGAGTTACTCATCAAAACCATCTACTTGATTGATTTTGATTGGTGTAACTCATATAAGTAATTCTACATACCTTTCGTTTATGGGTATGTAACCTTTTTTTTATCAAATATTCTCTCTTTCTTTAAATATATAAGCTCAAATCAATAAAATTTCTTAATATTTGAAACATAAACGGGCAAAAACAATAGTACATTAATTAAAGACTTTCTCAATACAAAGAGATACAATGAATCCATCTAATTTGTAAAGCAACAATCACAAGTGTCTCTGCCTATACAACGATGAACTTTAGTTCCACCTGAGCCATATTTAGCAAAACATTGTCTATGGCACTCCCTATGTTTGCAAACCCAAATGCGGATAATTCCATTTCCAGGCTCGTTTGGGTCGCATGAAAGTGCTTCAACGGGGGGCTTCACTGGTGATATCACACTTGTAGAGGAAAAACAAAGAATAATCAAAAATATTATAATCATTCACCAATTTGAAATAGATAGAAAATAGATTTAAGATATGTTTGACAGAAAAAAGGATTAAATATATGTATGCTTATGAATCATTTTAAACAATTTAACAATAAGTGCTCTGTATGTTTGCATGAATGGGGATTCATGAAGCATTTCTTAAAAATGATCCATGATGGTCAGTTTGCTAATATCCATACGTCAAAAAGAAATGTTTGGCTACCAAAATGTTTAAATCAAAATATATTAAGACTTACATTAAAATGCATGTTTTAAGTACGAAAAAAGAAGAATAATATGCAATAGAAGAGAAGAAACTCACTGCTAGACAAGCTAATTAGGAGAGACAAAAAGAAAAGGATCAAAAGAGAAAGCTTCATTATAACCGATTTTTTTTCACTCACTGTTCTTCTTGATATTGCTATTAGTTTTGTATTTAAACCTTTATTTCCCCCCTCTGTTTATAAGCCTTTGTTACAAACAGTGTGGCATAAACTTAGATTAACTGTATAATTTTCAATAGTGTTTAAAGGAAAAAATAAGTTAATAGAATGTTACTTCACAATGAGATAAACTTATAGAAAGAAGTGACTGTATTCTACTCTAGAAATATATATGTGGATGACAACCGGATTTTGATGGAGTTACCTAGTAGCTTTATGGAAATATTATTATTTTTATATTTTTTTGCTAGATTATTTGTTTGATTATTATTCTTATAAATAGGTAGAATGGTGGTATTCAAGGAAATCGATTATCTAGGAAACCATTCAAGAAAATGCAAATATATCTCACACGGAAGACGTAAGAAAGTTGTATACAATCATTTAATCATGGGATCGAATCTACAAATCCAAATCATTTAGGAAAACACACAAAAATACACATTAACTGATGTTTTTAAAGATTCGAACAGTCATTTGATTTTTTCTATTCCTACCTTTTTTTTTCTACGAGTGAGTGTGCCTAAACCAATTAAGTTTTAGGTTGCGATCAAACAAGCATTGTTCATAATGATACCTTATACGGTATATTGATAAGTTTATGTGTTTTAGTACTTTTTTTTAAATCAATATATTAGCAATACTTTTTATGAATTAAAGAGTTATTTGTCAACTTTTATATTTTTTGAAAATATCACTTAATAAGAAAAAAAAATACTTTTATTTATATAGTTGTTATAAGAATATTTTATGGGCTATCATAAAAAAATATTCAATATTCAGAATTATGAGTATCGTGAAGATTAGAACGTCATTGATGCTTAAGTCTCGCCATCCATAGATGTTCAAGTGGTTGTTGCGTGTTGTTCTTCCGTTGCAGAACACTCTGGTTTTGTTTAGTGGTATTCATCGGAAGTTTTGTTTGGCGAGGCAAGGCTTTCCTAGCAAATCGAGCTTTCTTTCTTGGGGGAAAGTCAGTTGTCTTCAGATATTTTCTTGAACCGTCGAAGTTCGATAGGCAGGCCAAATTCACCTAGCGAACCGCCGTAAGATTTTCCTTATAGAACTTTCTATCTTGGCTGGCTTTCACCTTGCTCAGCTCGCATAGTGAATTGGTATTTTCACCATATGTCTTTGTGATAATCTGCCTTGGATTATAGCGTGTGTCCTTTCCTTTTTTTTGCTCCATTTTGGTGTAGTCATGTATAAACCATGTAAAAAAGGTGTGGGAATTCTCTAGTTTAGAGCTTAGGTCGGTGCTAGACAATGTTCAACCATCATCTTTATTTGCAATCTAGTTTTGAGCGCGTACACAAATTTGTTGGGTTATGCTCGTGATGGATGGTCGTTTGTTAGGGTTGACTAAAGTTAAATAAACAAGTGTGGCTTTTTATGCCTTTTTTACCTTTTATGGTCGACTACACTTTTGTGTGAAATACCTTGGTCAGGTTTTATGTCCACTAACATGTTTATTTTTTTCATTTATTTCATTAGACTATCGTTTGGGCTTAAAGAAACTATTGTGTGTATTAAAAATTCAGACGAAAAATTAAATTTTGTTTTCTTGACACTATTTTGGAGAATTAAACATATCAATTTTACATATTTAAACATCTCATTTCTTCTCTAAAATACCTCATTGCAATTAAACATATCATTATTGAACATGTATCAACTCCAAACATGAAAGAATTAAAAAGATAAAAGAACATAAAACACCAAATTATGTAATTGAACTACTAGTGTTTTGTTTTTCTTAAGAAAGCACCACAATCATGTAATTAATCGAGTTAATTTGTTTTTGCCATATCTTTTCAGCCATCCGTAAGGAAACAATATGTTCG
This sequence comes from Medicago lupulina, assembly GCA_958299785.1. NCBI lineage: Eukaryota > Viridiplantae > Streptophyta > Magnoliopsida > Fabales > Fabaceae > Medicago > Medicago lupulina. The sequence goes on along the minus strand of OY283144.1, from coordinate 31,983,078 downwards.
TTTTATGGGTAACACTCAGAATGAGCGATTGGATTGTGTTTCTTTTTATCTGGATCTTGTGCAGTTAGGATACCCCGTTCTGACGTACTTCAAACATTGGTGAATATTTGATCAAAATTGGATAGCTTATGTTTAATTTTATATTTTGAGTGATAAAGTAAAAATTAAATTTGCATTTTACTAGATTGTCAGATCTTAATTAAAGGGTCACTACTCTTACAATTGCATGAACATGTAAAATTCTAAATGCAAGAAATATTTAGGTGAACACTCTTATAATTATTTCAATATGCATTTAAACTTTAAATTAACTTGTTTTAATAAGTATCGGTATCCACGTTTTCTATGTCAAATTCTTATTTAGCCATTAACAAAAACTGAGTCGAGTTACTCATCAAAACCATCGATTTGAATGATTTTGATTGGTGTAAGTCATATAAGTAATTCTACATACCTTTCGTTTATGGGTATGTAACCTTTTTTTTATCAAATATTCTCTCTTTCTTTAAATATATAAGCTCAAATCAATAAAATTTCTTAATATTTGAATCATTTTAAACAATTTAACAATAAGTGCTCTGTATGTTTGCATGAATGGGGATTCATGAAGCATTTCTTAAAAATGATCCATGATTGTCAGTTTGCTAATATCCATACGTCAAAAAGAAATGTTTGGCTATCAAAATGTTTAAATCAAAATATATTAAGACTTACATTAAAATGCATGTTTTAAGTACGAAGAAAGAAGAATAATATGCAATAGAAGAGAAGAAACTCACTGCTAGACGAGCTAATTAGGAGAGACAAAAAGAAAAGGATCAAAAGAGAAAGCTTCATTATAACCGATTATTTTTCAATCACTGTTCTTCTTCATATTGCTATTAGTTTTGTATTTAAACCTTTATTTCCCCCCTCCATTTATAAGCCTTCGTTACAAACAGTGTGACATAAACTTAGATTAACTGTATAACTTTCAATAGCGTTTAAAGGAAATAATAAGTTAATGGAATGTTACTTCACAATGAGATAAACTTATAGAAAGAAGTGACTATATTCCACTCTAGAAATATATATGTGGATGACAACTGGATTTTGATGGAGTTACCTAGTAGCTTTATGGAAATATTATTATTTTTATATTTTTTTGCTAGAATATTTGTTTGATTATTATTCTTATAAACAGGTAGAATGGTGGTATTCAAGGAAATCGATTATCTAGGAAACCATTCAAGAAAATGCAAACTTATCTCACACGGAAGAGGTAAGAAAGTTGTATACAATCATTTAATCATGTGATCGAATCTACAAATCCAAATCATTAAGGAAAACACACGAAAATGCACATTAACTGATGTTTTTAAAGATTCGAACAATCATTTGATTTTTTCTATTCCTACCTTTTTTTTTCTACGTGTGAGTGTGCCTAAACCCATTAAGTTTTAGGTTGCGATCAAACAAGCATTGTTCATCATGATACCTTATACGGTATATTCATAATTTTAAGTGTTTTGGTACTTTTTTTTAAATCAATAAATTAGCAATATTTTTTATGAATTAAGGAGTTATTTGTCAACTTTTATATTTTTTGAAAAGATCACTTAATAAGAAAAAAAAATATACTTATATTTTTATAGTTGTTATAAGAATATTTAATGGGTTATCATAAAAAATATTCAATATTCACAATTATGAGTATCGTGAAGATCAGAACGTCATTGATGCTTAAGTCTCGCTATCCATAGATGTTCATCGGAAGTTATGTTAGGCGAGGCAAGGCTTTCCTAGAAAATCGAGCTTTCTTTCTTGGAGGGAAAGTTAGTTGTCTTCAGATATTTTCTTAAACCGCCGAAGTTCGATAGGCAAGCCAAATTCACCTAGCAAACCGCCGTAAGATTTTCCTTATAGAACTTTCTATCTTGGGTTGCTTTCACCTTGCTCAGCTCGCCTAGTGAATTGCGATTTTCACCATATTTCTTTGTGATACTCTGGCTTGGATTATAGCGCGTGTCCTTGCCTTTTTTTGCTCCATTTTGGTGTAGTCATGTATAAACCTTATAAAAAAGGTGTGGGAATTCTCTAGTTTAGAGCTTAGGTCGGTGCTAGACAATGTGTGTGCTCGTGATTTTCGGGTATCAATCCATTAATTGGTTTTGAACCTTCAATCTTTTAACTCTCAACTTTTATTCGTGGGAAGGGAAAAAGTGAGTAAAAACCCTTATGAGATCAAGGTCTGGGGGTTGGTTTCGAATAGGGAAGGTGTTAAGCATTCTAAACGACTTTGGTACTCCGAAGGAGCCTCTTGCCTAAATTATCTTGTGCTAATTACTCGCTTATTTATTTGTAAAACATTGCCTAAAGTCTAAGTGAAAGAATGGAGGGAGAAGAAGTATGTTTTTTTTTTTTTTTGGAAAGACAAAGTCTTTTCCCTACATACCCGAAATGGGATCAAAATCATGTAGTTCACCTCAAAATTTAATTTGGTGAGTTGGGTTCATTTTAAAGTTTTAGAAATAATGTTTTTTTAGAAGGGTTGCAAGACCTCAAGGCATAGAAGAATAAAAATGATGTGAAGTTGGTTGGTTTTAATTATATGAAAGCAAGTCTAAATATATATTAAAATTGATTAAAAGCTTGATTAAGAAAATAAAGGAAAAAGATCGCTTGGGTTAAAATCCAAGGTTTCTTAAGAAAATATTTTTGGTGTTTTGATTATTTTATTTTTTTTTGGAAAAATTGATTTTTAGCTTACGGTAAAAAACTATACGTAAAACGTAAAAAATAAAAACCGGAGATATTGGATCCCATAGTAAAATCTCAAACCTAAAATTAATAGTTGTTCAATTTTAAGGCATTTACATTAGTCGAGGTTTTAGTCATAGTTTGTCCCTAATTCATTTTTTGTCCTCGATCGCGGTAATGGCGTAATGTGGTAAAAATAAAGTGTAGGTGCAGGTGTCGGTGCATGTGTTACTACATTATTACATAACTTCCTAGATACATTCTATGGTCTCAAGAGAAATATAAAGGCAAGAAATAAAATGCGCGAAAATAAATTTAATCAATTCCCTAATTATACACACTAAACCAATGGCAATAAATAAATATGAATGACGAAAAATTAAATATGCATGCATAAATTCTAAGCAAAATTAAAATACAAGTAAGCATAAAATAAATTGAGCATGGAACAAACCACAATTAATAAACCAAACAAAAATCAAAAGAAAGTAATGAAAATAAGCAAATAAAAACAAATTTTGAAGCTAGAAAAATTAAAAAGATAGGAATAAATTTTTAGGAATAAAAGAAGCTTTAAAAGGCCAAAAATGGTATAGAAAATAATGAAAAAGGTGAAGAAATAACTAAAAATAAAATTGGCTCAGCTGGGTTAAATCTGGACCACTTGATGCATTAAGGGGTCCAAATTTAATCACAAAAAGGCTCATCACAACCACTCAAAATAAAGAATAAAAGATTTAAAAGCAAGGAAAAATAGGGACCGTTAGATCAAAGATCTAACGCTTCTAAAAGGACAAGCACATAGTAAACACAAGGGTCCAACACACTAAATCTCAAGACAGGAGCATCCTAGGGCGTTGGATCTTAGATCCAACAGCCTAGTCCTGGAGTTACACAGGTATGCCATGGACAAACATATACATGATTAAAATAGAAAAACAAATCACAACTGTATGATCAAAACAAGATAGAGATCGGAGGGTAGAGAATGAAAGGGAAAGAACCAAAGGGAACCAATCCGGTTTAAGAGATTCGGACTGGTTCACCTTTGCCTATAAAACAACATTGCCTCCCGTTTTTTCATTTTTAACTTTCTTTCCTCTCTATTGACCATGCATATTATTTTACCTAAGTTATGTGTTTCCTGGATTATCCCTGATGCCTTAAGTTGTTGGAGAGTGAGGAAAGATATGAAAATTTTATTTCCTCATTTCGGGTACGAAGAAATTTTGCTAATAGCTAAATGATTTGCTATCAGCGAAATTCCCTAGAAATGGTTAGCTAATAACGAAACTGTGGTGGCCAAGACAGAGCCATTTTGCTATCGTCAAAATTTTGGCGAAATTGACACACCAAGTTTCATTATTGTCTAGCTTTTGGGCCTGACGTACCACTAGAAACCACTTGTTTTAACACGAATTAAAAACCCTCGATCTCTAACGACTTAAGGGGACATCACAATTAAGCTTTTCAAGTTAAATGCATGGGACATACAAACGACTTTCATTAACAGTAATGCATAAGAGATTTAGATGCAAGTTATGTCAACCTCTGCAGAGGCTTCAATAAATCGTTTCATCAGTCTATCAATTGGGATTATGCGGATATGGTGGTAATGCTTGAGTATGTATAAGGACAAGTTTTGACCTAATGTTTAAGCTAAACATGGACTTTGAGAAGATTAGTTCAGGTAATATGAAGAATTATTCCAAGATGCTATGTTTGAATCTCAGTAATTGTTAAGTGGTCTCTAAATTTCGAGGACGAAATTTCTTTTAAGGGGGGTAGAGTGTAATATCCCGCTCGTCAGCTGATGGAATAATGCTAATCGACACGTCGGATGTTGAGATGTTTAAGGAAAATAAGTATGATGGAAGTGTTTACTACGTTTTGGCAGGCAAGCACGAGTTAAGTATCAGTGTCCGTGTAAACGCGTTTAAGGTGGAGGGCATATATGTAATTGCACGCAAGGAGTATTTAAGCACAATTGAGCAAGAAATTTTCATTTAGCCATGCTCTTTCTCTATCTAAAGGCAAGAGAATAGAAGTTTTCTCCTCCTTCTCTCTTACTCTCCATCGTCCCCTCTCTCTAAACTTCACACCTTTGCAATTCTCAACACAAGATCATGTTTGTGCAAGCTTAGGATAATGTTGGTGCCGTGAAAGGAAGATTCAAGCATGGGTTTAGTGGATTAACAACCAAGAAGCAACTAGAAAGAATGAATGGAGACTTTGGGTTTACTCTTGGTGAGCTATGAATGCATGTTGGAACAAGCTAGGGTTTGGATTGGAGCTGTGTTTGCTGCAGGGACATCATAAAGTGAGTTCTATAGTTAGCACTCACCTTGAGATTTAGTGATTCATGAATATGTTAAGTTAACTTTTTATGATTATGATTTAGGGTTAGTTGCCCCTTTGTGCCATGAATCAATAGAGATATGTTAAAGATGTTATATGTTTGGTTTTTAACTAATTTCTGTTTACTGGATGCATATGATACCTTAGAATACTTGAAATTGAGGTTTTTAGGTCCTAAACACGAATTATGCAGGTCTGGACTGATGAAGGTTCGCTTAAGCGAGAAAATCTCGCTTAAGCGAGATTTAAACAGAATGTATTCTGGGCACTTCGCTTGAGCCTCTCTTAAGCGAGATTCACTAGGACAGCACTTTTCTGAAAATTTTATGTGGTTCTGCAGAGTCGTGCGAGGCTTTTCCGATCAATCTTTTATAACTTTAAAAACCCCTCGATGTCAAGTAGCTAAGTTACATTACATCTCAAGTATTATAAAGGAAAAACATGTACAATCTTAGCGATCTCTAGGGATGAATGGCACATAAGAGTTTAGCATAATCCACGTTGTGGGTAGAAATCATTCTAGGAATGGAAAACCTAGAACCTCGACTTAGATAGTTGAGTGTATGTAAATTAGTATGCCAAGGTGTATTAAAATTATGTTGATGATTATGAATTCGATGCTATGTACTTCGCACATGAATAAGAATGACTATGCAAGCATGTTAAGCCGTAAGTTGATAAGTAACTTCTTCACATATGATGAGTATGAACAAGTAGGTAGTTTACTGTTAATCGGATCGATCCCGGATCCGAGGTAAATGAGTAAGCATGTATAGGTTTAACCTTTTATGAATGCAAAAGACCAAGACTATAATGAATGTGTAGGTGCCATGTCTCTTGTGGTCCACACAAGGTTGGGATCGCAAGGGGTTCTCATCATGGGAACGGGATAAGCTCCGCAAGGGGGGCCCGCATGTCACTGAGTAAGCAAGATGTAGGTGTCGTGGGAACGAGATAAGCTCCGCAAGGGGGGCCCGCACGACACTGAGGGAGTCCGATGTACCTTAGCTAGGTTTTCATCGGTAATGTATGGGAATATATTTCGGGGTTACTCCACTCGGGATTATTCCGTAAAATCAACCAAGATAATTATGTTTGTTCAACGCTAACATCTAACCTAATGAATGAATGAATGAGTATGTACGATACGCTACGATTATGTTTACGCTATGAGGTTAGATATGTATAGCTTAGACAATAGAATGTTATGTATGTCTACCGACGACGATCTTAGGTTCCCTAATCGTCCGGTTTAGTACTGTGTCATGGATATGTTAGGTTATGTCTTGATGCGTTTAGTGCATCTCGAGTTAGCGGTCCTAGGATCCCTTGACCGCCATGACACGAAGGAAGCAAATAAGATGACCCTATGATGGTTTTAGCTTTGCACGACCGTCTATGTAAGCCTCACGCACGACGCTCAACCGTAAGGTAGCATCTTAGACACGTGGTGACTATATTTTTCCCCGAGGTCACCTTTAGCCTAGGATTAGGAGAACTCACTGAGACATTATGTCTCATCCCAATCCTTATTTGTTTCAGATTAGCAGAGCTTTTGAGTAAGTTTATCGCCGGATGGATATTCAGCAAGGACCCGTTCGTACCCGCTGCAGGATGTTCGTATGGATTTTAGAATGTACTTTTATATTATTGGATGGTTGTATGGTAACTCTGATGTACGAACGAAAATTGTTGTATATAATATTCATTCAAAGTAATTTAAGTTGTAAATTTTAATGTATCCAGTACTAAAGATAATGCACATGCTAAACTTTCTAGATACGTTTAGTATGGGTATTACAGGTACGCTCATGGATAGAATGGTATGTCTCTGCAAGTAAGGTAGGAACAGGATTCTTTCATAGGAAGATATGGATAGCGTTAATGTCAACAAAATTATCAAGGTTGGGAAAAAACACAAGACCATAGATGAGTAAGGCAAGGATAACATCAAAGGCATCGGTTTTAGACTTTTCATTGAAAAAAAACGGCTTTTTGGTAAAGGACGTCAGTGGAAAAGCACAAGAGATTGCCTTTGGGTTTAAGTTTGGCTTTCACTTCGGTGGTTGTAAGGTGGAGAGCTGAAGCGATGACAGAGTATCTAGGAGTTTTCTCAAGGCCACTTAAAGGTACCTTTCCAAGCACTGGTAAATCGGTCCAATAGGAATACTCCTCAAGGGTGGGAACCAACTGGAAATCCGGGAAACCAAAACAATGATAGTCCGGGTCATAAAACTGAACAAAAGTCTGGAGCAGCCCTTCATCAACATTCGTCTTGATGATACCGAGCAAGTTCCCATGGTTCTTGTGAAAGCGTTCCGAACAAGCCACCTTCCTTCCTAGCTTCCTTAAACTCACGAGATCCAGCTTCTTAAAGCCATACTGCTTAGAGTGCCTCGTTGGAAAAGTCATGTCCTATGATGTTTACAAAAAAGTTTACATAAGTCCTTCAATATTTTGATGCAAAAAGAATTATGGATGAATGCATGTATGCATGATTATGCTAAAGAACAAGGAAAACATGATAAGGTTCAAGTTTGATAATGTTGGAGTTAAGGGTAACAACGCCATTTGGTAGGGAGTATGGTTTTATTTGCACTTGTAACAAGGGTTCTATCAAGGTCCCAAAGTATTCAACCACTTCCGAATATTTATCGGGTGACGGGACTACTCCCATTCTAATAGTATTCATCAGTTGGTCTCGTTTGGGTGTAGTATCGTGTGACAACTAATTCGAGAGTACTCTCGATTAGCTACCGCACTACGTCCTAAACGGCCAAGATGGGTTAAAGATAACTAGGGTTCTCAACTTCGACGGTCACTTGAAAATATCATGCCAAACATGAGTACTCACAATGACAACTTATAATTCCATAATCCCTCCATTGAGCGGGGTTATCACATGTGCCAAAACCGAATAGTACTCTTGGCCTAGGACTATGATTATACCACTGTCCTATCTTATGTTTCTCTCAAGTCCGGGTATAAGACTTATCTCACCACTCACGTTCGAAAATAAACAAGTAGGCATGTGTGTACAAGGTGTATAAGCAATAAAAAGTACAAGTAAAGAAAGGTAAGATGGGCTTAACCCACTTAGGAAATTTTGATCCCCAGTGAAGTCGCCAATTCTGTGCTCGTGATTTTCGGGTATCAATCTATTAATTAGTTTTGAACCTTCAATCTTTGAACTCTCAACTTTTATTTGTGGGAAGGGAAAAAGTGAGTAAAAACCCTTATGAGATCAAGGTTCGGGGGTTGGTTTCAAATAGGGAAGGTGTTAAGCACCCTAAACGACTTCGGTACTCCGAAGTATGTTTTTTTTTTATTTGGAAAGACAAAGTCTTTTGCCTACATACTCGAAATGGGATCAAAATCATGTAGTTCACCTCAAAAAATAATTTGGTGAGTTGGGTTGATTTTAAAGTTTTAGAAAAAAGGTTTTTTTTAGAAGGGTTGCGAGACCTCAAGGCATAGAAGAATAAAAATGATGTGAAGTTGGTCGCTTTTAATTATATGAAAGCAAGTCTAAATATATATATATATTAAAATTGATTAAAAGCTTGATTAAGAAAATAAAGGAAAAAGATCACTTGGGTTAAAATCCAAGGTTTCTTAAGAAAATATTTTTGGTGTTTTGATTATTTGATTTCTTTTTTGGGAAAATTTATTTTTAGCTAACGGTAAAAAACTATACGTAAAACGTAACGGAAAACGTAAAAAATAAAAACCGGGGATATTAGATGTAACACCCCGTTTCCCAAAACAACATAATAATATTAAAACAATCAGAGTTCAACAATAACGAGCATGTCACACTGCTTTTCAAAATTTATTAAATAGAATATAAAACTATTTAACTTCAATAAATCATCTTATAAAATCTGCAGCGGAATATTTATTTAAAAATCATAATCAACAGCTACATCAACGTCCTTGGCACAAAGGCCTCATCACTAAAATTTATTTAATAATAAATAAATCTCTAACAACATAGTTCATCAATGATACATAAGGAAATGAAGAATGTAAACAGCAGAATCCCCATCCCGTTACGTATCAGAGCCTAGGACACAAGAGCCAACAATCTAACTGGCCTTCATTACCTGCACTTGCCCACAAGGCGGCAATTTCAACAGAAGGGGTGAGTTCACAAATCAAAAGTAATATATAGATATATGAATCATCAAAGTGAATTGAAAACAACAACAATAATAACAACCAACAACAACATTATCAACAATATCATCTCAACATTATAATTTTGATTCATCTTTGATTAACATCAACAACAACAACCCTTGTGGCGACATCTCACCAACAACAACTCCAACAAGACAACTCACACCTACAACAACTATGCAAGACCTCAACTACAAATGCAATGTGCATGTGGTACCATACTACGCGCGTTGAATGCTAAGCATTCCAGGGCATAAGCCCCCAACAATTTGGATGGTTAAAGCATCCCAGGGCATAAGCCCCCAACAGGTGAATGACTAGCATTCCAGGGCATAAGCCCTCAACGGTTGAATGTATAAACATTCCAGGGCATAAGCCCCCAACGATGCAAATGAGTATGAATAACTCTGTGGTGTATATCTGCATACAACCCTACAACAACTAATGGTGCATATCAGCATGCAACCAACAACAACAACTACTTAGGACATCAACGACTGTGTCTAACAACTAAGACACCCTCCCCAACTGGATAACACCACTCAACAACATCAAGGATAACTTCAAACTTAGCAAAGCATACTTAATTTCATGTAATCATACATAAATCCATCTTAATCATCTTCATATATAAGTTTTATCATCTAAACAATTCTTAATAAATCCAATAAACAAGTTAAGAAGCTTAGGTTTGGGTTAGGAGCACTTTGAAAAATTGCACAAAATGGTCGCACAGGACCAATCTCGCTTAAGCGAAGCTAATCTCGCTTCAAGCGACTTAAATGTCGTAAGTCTGGGGGAATCTCGCTCGGGGTTCGCTTGCATCTCGCTTAAGCGAAGCTTCATCTAGACAGCATTCTGGGAATCTCGCTTAAGCAAAAAATATCTCGCTTCAAGCGAAGCTTCATCTGGGCAGTTTTCAAACTACGATTTTCTAAGCCCTTTTTCATCCAAAAACCCAATTTTGATCCCCCAATCACCCAAAATGAATTAAAACAATGTTTATGGGTTCACTACACAACAAAACAACAGAAACATCTCATAAAAACATCATCCATTACACATAATTCATCAACAATGGCATTTTTCATATTTCTTAAACCTAATACAACAATCACCATTTTCAATCCATTTTCATGAAATCATACATATATACATTAGCAATTGAAAAGTAAACCCACCCTTACCTGATTAGATGAACAAAAGCTACAGAACTCAACTCTTCCTAGCAATCTCCCTTGTTCTTGGTTCTCCCCTCTTTCTCCCAAAAGCTTATGTTTTGTTTTACTGATACGTGCAAAATATTTTGTCTGACTTTCTATTTTCTTACCAACCAAAACATAACTCCCCTTTTCTCTTTACTCCCTCACTAACTTTCTATTAATTCTCCTTAACCCCTCCTTAACTCTATTAACTCTAAATAAATCCCCTTTTTCTAAAATAAATATTATTTCTTCTATTTTCATAAAACAATGCAAATAATCACCAATTTTCATATAAATGAATATAAATCAAATAACACACCACATATCACATAATTATTTATGAATTCAAATAAATTATGCAAAACAACTAAAAATAACAAATTAGAAATTAGGGCGTTACAATTAGATCCCATAATAAAATCTCAAACCTAAAATTACTAGTTGTTCAATTTTAAGGCATTTACATTAGTCGAGTTTTTAGTCCTAGTTTGTCCCTAATTCATTTTTTGTCCTCGATCACGGTTATGGCGTAATGTGGTAAAAATAAAGTGTAGGTGCATGTGTCGGTGCATGTGTTACTACATTATTACATAACTGCCTAGATACATTCTATGGTCTCAAGAGAAATATAAAGGCAAGAAATAAAATGCGCGAAAATAAATTACATCAATTCCCTAATTATACACACTAAGCCAATGGCAATAAATAAATATGAATGACGAAAAATTAAATATGCATGCAAAAATTCTAAGCAAAATTAAACTACAAGTAAGCATGAAATAAATTGAGCATGGAACAAACCACAATAATAAACCAAATAAAAATCAAAAGAAAGTAATGAAAATAAGCAAATAAAAACAAATTTTGAAGCTAGAAAAATTAAAAAGATAGGAATAAATTTTTAGGAATAAAAAAAGCTTTAAAAGGCCAAAAATGGTATAGAAAATAATGAAAAAGGTGAAGGAATAAATAAAAATAAAATTGGCTCAGCTGGGTTGAATCTGGACCACTTGATGCATCAAGGGGTCCAAATTTAATCACAAAAAGCCTCATCACAGCCACTCAAAATAAAGAATAAAAGATTTAAAAGCAAGGAAAAGCAGGGACCGTTAGATCAAAGATCTAACGGTTCTAAAAGGACAAGCACATAGTAAACAGAAGGGTCCAACACACTGAATCTCAAGACAGGAGCATCCTGGGGCGTTGGATCTTAGATCCAACGGCCTAGTCCTGGAGTTGCACAGTTATGCCATGGACAAACATATACAGGATTAAAATAGAAAAACAAATCACAACCGTATGATCAAAACAAGATAGAGATCGAAGGGTAGAGAATGAAAGGGAAAGAACCAAAGGGAACCAGTCCGGTTCAGGAGAATCGGACTGGTTCACCTTTGCCTATAAAACAACATTGCCTCCGGTTTTTTCATTTTTAACTTTCTTTCCTCTCTCTAAAACGAAATTTTCCTCTCCTTCTCTCTCTAACCTTTCTGAAAAAACAAAGAAACGAAGAAGATGAACACTCATCTTCTCCGGTGAGCCATGAAGTTTCTGGCGCGGTGGTTGCCGGCCCAACAGGGCGGCGTCGCCGCGCTGGACAGCCAAACATACTCCGATTAAAAAAAATTTAGGTTTTTTAGATATCCATTTTGCTCTTCTTCACGAATCCAGAACTAATTTTCGCAAACACATCACCAAAAACTCTAGATCTAACTTTTCTTTTTCGAAATTTTTTGAAACCAAACCCTACAAAGAAACCTAGATCTAAACAGTCCGTGTGTAGAAAGGAACTTGTATTCCTACCTTTTTTCAGAAACGGAGGAAATATTGAACGGAAAAACTTCAAGTCTTAATGTTTTGGTCCGGATTCACTTGAAACGATGCGGATTCTCTTGAAAACGGTTCGGTTCTGTTTGTTGTTTTGGTACTATGAATGGATCAGTTTGATTTTGGTTCGGATTTGTGTGATTTTGGTCGTGTGATGTTGGTTTTATGTGTTTGTTGTTTTGCAATGAAGAGAGGTTGCTAGAAAAAATCTCAAGTTCATGATTGTTCTTGGAATTTCTTCATTTTTTATGTTTTGATTCTGGAATTTGAAAAGAAAATGGAATTAGGGTTTTTTTTTTGTTGTGCGGCTGCAGGTTTGTCAGTCTTGGAATCTGCGTGTGTGTAAGAAGAAAAACAGCCAATGATTGGAGGGGTATAAATAGGGACCAATTAGGGTTGAATTGAAATTTGTTGGACCAAAATGCCCTTGGGCTGGACAGTTGTATGGACCTTGGACTAAAATGAACCAAAATTGGACTAAAACTTTATAAAACATTAACAAAATAAATAAATAAAAATAAATAAAAAGAAAAACGAAAATAAAAAATAAATATAAAAAGAAAATGTAAAATAAAATAAGAAAAAATAAAGAGATAAAAATAAATAACAACTAAAGAGGTAAATAAAACTGTCCCATTCGGAACCAAAAATGAGGTATTTTAAAATACCTCTCTGCCGAAATTTCATCTGAAAATGACGAAACTTCTCAGTTTTTAAAGACAAGTAAAACGGGAAAATAAAAGTGAAACATTGTAAAACAAACAGATAAAATGTTGGTAAAAAAAAGAGATTTAAATGGATAAAAGCTGAGGAATAAACGAGCAAAGTGTTCGCAAAATGAACAGATAAATGCTGAGACATAAACAAGTAAGATGTTGGAAAATAAACAGTAAAATGTTGGGAAATAAACTGTAAAATACTGTGAAATAAATCGTAAAACCTTGAGAAAATAACTGGGTAAAATTGGTTCAAAAGACGAGTAAAAAGAAAGCAATTGGTCAAAAAATGGGGTATGACAATGTTCAACCATCATCTTTATTTGCAATATAGTTTTAAGCGCGTACACAAATTTGTTGGGTTATGCTCGTGATGGATGGTCGTTTGTTAGGGTTGACTAAAGTCAAATAAACACGTGTGGCTTTGTATGCCTTTTTTACCTTTTAAGGTTGACTACACTTTTGTGTGAATTATCTTGGTCAGGTTTTATGTCCACTAACATGTTTATTTTTTTCATTTATTTCATTAGACTATCGTTTGGGCTAAAAGAAACTATTGTGTGTATTAAAAATTCAGACGAAAAATTAAATTTTGTTTTCTTGACACTATTTTGGAAAATTAAACATAACAATTTTACATATTTAAACATCTCATTTCTTCTCTAAAATACCTCATTGCAATTAAACATATCATTATTTAACATGTATCAAATCCAAACATGAAAGAATTAAAAAGATTAAGGAACATAAAACACCAAATTATGTAATTGAACTACTAGTGTTTTGTTTTTCTTAAGAAAGCACCAAAATCATGTAATTAATCAATGTAATTAGTTTTTTCCTTATCTTTTCAGTCATCCATAAGGAAACAATATGTTCCTTTTATTGGTAACACTCAAAAAGAGTGATTGGATTATGTTTCTTTTCAACTGGATCTTGTGCAGTTGGGATACTCTGCCCTGACGTACTTCAAACATTGGTGGATATTCGATCAAAATTGGATAGCTTATGTTTAATTTTATATTTTGAGTTATAAAGTAAAAATAAAATTTGCATTTTACTAGATTGTCTGATCTTAATTGAAGGGTCACTACTCTTACAATTGCATGAACATGTAAAATTCTAAATGCAAGTAAGAAATATTTGTTGGAACAAAGGGTGTTTCACAAGTATACCACTTGAGTTTTGATGATAACAAGGTATTAAAAATTATCAATTGGATATGCTAAACATTTATTCAAGTGTACAAGACTATTATCAAAGTTTTATTTACAAGAGGTTCTAATTGAATAAATTAAAGAGCAAAGGAAATTTAGACTGAAGCTTGAAGAACATCTGAATGAAAGCGCTCCTGGAAAATCAGAGTCAGAATGCGTCTGAAGAAAGAGCTTCTGAAGATGACGTCATCAGAAGCAAGTTCATCAGAGGCAGACTCATCAGAAGCAAACAGTCTCCAGAAGCAGACTCATCAGAAGCAAAGATTCTTCAGACACTGAAAAGCGTTGACAAAGCATAACGTACGAAAAGTACAACCACTATGCCTACGCCTGTTCCTGCAACCACCAACTCTACACAGTGTCTTCTATACACGACAAGAATAACAATAACTAAAGCAGAAACTTTTCCATATTTGCTGGAATGGATTTGAATTTGATTTCATTGTACAAGCCTCAAATCAAGCAAAGGATCAAAGGCGTCAAATCAGCTTCGGTAAAGAAAAAGTGATGAGCTGGCAGTTTCTAACGTCTCTCAAACTCTCTATAAATAGAGATGAAGATTTGAAGAACAACAATATACAACAATATACATACACACGAATTGAGTTCTTCTCTCATATTCCAAGTCGCAAACACTGCTCATCAATAACTTAGATAATTCTTACAAAAGCTCACATTTTAGAATTTCTAAGTATTTAAGAAAACAGAGTCTGTTCTGTTTCGTTTTGTCTTGTGAATACCTCTGATTGTATATCAAGTATTCAAAACTCTTTTCAATTCTCTGTAATTGTTTTAAAGTCTCTTGCTTGTGTGCTTGAGCATTTGAAGTCTCTTGCTTGTGTGCTTGAGCATTTGAAGTCTCTTTCTTGTGTGATTGAGCAAAGGAAGTCTCATACTTGTGTGTTTGAGCAACTTGTAATTTGATATTACATTTTAGTGAAACTCTCCTTGGAAGTGCAAGGAGGACAGGACTACTTCCGGTTTGTGGAAGGAACCTGTATAAAATTGCTTGTGTCTTCTTTCTTTCTTGCATTTGTTCTTTATTCCGCTGCTAAGACTCTGAACTCTGATCAGAGTCTGAACTCCATCAGACTCTGTATCCTGAGAACAGTGTTATTTTTCGTAAGAAAGAAACGTTTTTGAAAACACAATTCAACCCCCCCCCCCCCCCCCCTTCTTGTGTTTTTCTCACCTTCAATATTTAGGTGAACACTCTTATAATTATTTCAATATGCATTTAAACTTTGAATTAACTTGATTTAATAAGTATCGGTATCCACGTTTTCTATGGCAAATTCTTATTTAGCCATTAACAAAAATTGAGTCGAGTTACTCATCAAAACCATCTATTTGAATGATTTTGATTGGTGTAACTCAGATAAGTAATTCTACATACCTTTCGTGTATGGGTATGTAACCTTTTTTTTATCAAAAATTCTCTCTTTCTTTAAATATATAAGCTCCAATCAATAAAATTTCTTAATATTTGAATCATGAATGGGCAAAAACAATAGTACATTAATTAAAGAATTTCTCAATACAAAGAGATACAATGAATCCATCTAATTTGTAAAGCAACAATCACAAGTGTCTCTGCCTATACAACGATGAATTTTAGTTCCACCTGAGCCATATTTAGCAAAAGAAAATCAATCCTAATAAAATACCACCTACCTAGAGTGACATGCATCAACTGACTAGACTCTAAACATATGCCTCCTTTTTTAGTGGAAAATTTATTAAAACTACACCAACACAAGAAATGATCAGTGAGTAAAGCAAAGCAACAATACAAAGCTGGGAAAGGAAAAGGCTTGTATGCAAAACCCACAACCCCAAATCTCTACCCATTCATAAGGCAAGGAAACAACTACACCAGGCAGCACACAAGTACACCCCACCTACCACTAGTCTACTATAGCCGCAACATAAAACTAAAAACAGAAGTCCCTGATCTAAAACACCAGATCAGTATGCAGCGTACAAAAAGGCACCAAACCAGATCAGCAAGCTACACACAACAACTCACAGGACAATTCTGCCATGACCAAATCACTGCTATTGTATATTCCATCTTGTTGGGAGTAAGATACTTATGAAGATTACCATAACTTCCAGAAATAAAGTTACAATAAAACTTAAATTGTGTAATCTTTCGATTGCTAGTGAGAATGTCAAAATCACAATGAACTATTGCAAATTTGATCAAAAGCCTCACTCAAGTTTAGAACTTGAAAAAATCACATTGCCAACACATCTATATCAAAGAACTGCTCAAGTAGTTGCTTTTGGGCAAAAAATAAAAGAAAAATTGATTATTATTGCGTAGCATTTACTTGTAAATTGTAATTCTTTCGTAATAGCAAAACAATCAAGTAGTTGCTTCCAACTAAAGAAACAAGTCTCTTGAATTTTACCTTTAAAATACATTTTGATTTTTTATTTAAATCCATTTCATTAAGAATAGTAAACTAATGTAATTAACTTCAAAATGGACTATGGCTATTTTCAGCCAAACTTAAAAGTATTTTTTTACTTTGATACATGATGATTTGTTATATAGTCTTTATATATCATAAGAACGAGTAGGATATTTGTGTCCTTTTGTATACATAGCCATCGAGCCATAAAACCAAGGAATGTGAAAGTTTGAATCTAGCATGACAGTAGCAGTAGATTAACTACATTAGATTTCTAAAACATATACGACATGCAATAGTTCTAACAATATCCTTGGTGATATCGACCATTCTTCTAGGGTAAAATCATTCACACGAAACCAGAATTTTAGGTAAAAAAATAAACAGCAACACAAAATTAAAAAGGTAAAATAATAGGTATGATGAACCAAAAAGAGGTAAAAACAGCCACACAACACAAAAAGGAAAAAAGAAAACAACAGCAACAAAAAAAATCATTTTAGGTAATTACTTACATGTATAAAATTAATAAATTATTAGAAAAATCATAATTTGGGGATGGGTTACCTTTGTTGAACGAATTTGAGTGGGATTTTCAAATAAGCTGAACGTATGATGAATGAATCAGCTGAGGGTTGAAGAAGAAGTTGATAGATAAAGCTGATTGACGGAAAAGAAGCATGCAGTGTTGAAGCTGAGTGTTAATCTGGAAGGGGAAAGATCCGTGAAGGTTTTTGGAAGAGCATGATGAAGGATTTGAGTTTATGATGAGTGGTGAAAGTGAAAAGCAATTTAATCGGTCATATTGAAAAAAGGGTGAAAAGTGATTATAGATAGGGAAGAAGGGGAATTCTAATGAAAAGGAGTAGATAAGGTTTGATGAGTGGTGGAGATTTTTTTATAAATGACTTAATTTAATTTTTTTTTAGTAAATAAGTGTGAAAAAAAAGAGGGAAAAGATTTTGGGTTTTTTTTACTGTGTTAAGAGAGGGAAAAAATTTAGGGTAAATATAGTAGGGTCGGCTAACCCAACTCTATATTTGATCTAAAAATTGTATGTGGGTCCTATTTGAGAAAAAGAGGTAATAATAATTTTATAAAATTAAATTTTTATCCATAAAAATAATAGAGTCAGACAAGCTGACTCTAAATATGGTCAGAAAAGGTAAACGTGGGTCCCCTAACCTTATGTCTCGGCTGAGCCGACTCTAAAAGTTTTAAAAAATAAAGGGAAATTAGAAAATGAAAGAGTAAATTACACTCCCCTCCCCTCAAAGATGCTTGAAATACACTCCCCTCCCCTCTTATGTTAAAATATACAATTTCCTCCCTTGAAAAATAAAATTTACACTCCCCTCCCTTATAAGATGCTTGAATTACAACCCCCTCCCTTGATAATTAAATATACATTACACTTTAATCTATTTTAACATAAATAAATATTTTTATGATATATATTAATTTTAAACCACCCTTTAAGAAAAATTAATTCATTTCTTTATAATTTAAATGTTAATGATAATTAAATTTAAATATTTTGCTATTGATTTTATAATTTAGAGTTTAAAATTAACTTTTAAATAACCATGGTTTATTGTCGTTAGTAATTTTTCACATATTTTAATTTTATTTTGGCTTGTTTCATATTTTATAATAGGGTTTAAAACTACATGTTAATGAAATTGTGAATAAAAAATAGCAAAAAAGTATGTATTCAATTTTTTATTATGTTAAAATAGACCTGCAATACTGTTATTTTCGAAGTGTATTAGATTATTATTTTTTTGCAAGATTATTAAAAATAAAAAAATATATATTGAGGGAGTAAAGTGTAGATTTTAACATAAGAGGGGAGGGGAATGTAATTCAAGCTTTTCTTAGGGGAGGGAAATGTATTTTTCTCTAATATGTTTTGAATAAGAGGGGAGGGGAATGTATATTTTAACATAAGAGGGGAGGGGAGTGTAATTCAAGCATCTTTGAGGGGAGGGGAGTGTAATTTACTCAAAATGAAATAGAGTGTGCCAGGCCAACTCTAACTGGGTTTATTAGCGTCGATGTCGGTGGCCGACGCTAAAATTTGAAGCTAAAATCATGTTTTCTTGTAGTGAGAGCGCACTGTCATCTCTGTGGTAGGAATGGGAGGTCAATGAAAAACCACTCTAACCAGGAAGGTTTTTGACAAGGATGTCATTGGACTCTTTAATCGTCCGTGCATGGATCACAGTGTCTCAACCATATGATGTGAAAGTGCTGTTGACGAACATGTTGCTAGAGTTTTACAAACAAGAAGAAGGCAATCTACCTCAGAGTATTTATCACATGGATCGAGGATCATTGACTAATGAAGTGAGAAATTACTTAAAGAACATTTTTGGGACGATATTGAATCTGCTGTAATTGATACTAAAAATGGAAGTAAGATATTTATAACTCATCTTTAGAAAATCATCTTTAGTTGAGGTGCTTGAGTTGCTACCTTTAACTCAAAAACAATCTTTTGAGTTGTTCAAAAGAACTCATTGGTATATCTAATGAAATTGTAAAAAAGTGCCAGGGTTTACCGCTAGCAATTGTTGTCATTGGTAGTCTTTTGTGTATCAGAGAGAAAAATGGGTTGGGGAGGCAAAAATTTAGAGACAATCTAAGTTTAGAGCTAACGAAAGATCCGCATTTAATTCAGATAAAAGAAATTTTAGGTCTAAGTTACAATGATTTGCCTTACTATCTCAAGTCATGCTTTTTGTATTTTGGAATATATCCAGAAGATTATGAAGTTAGATCATAGAGAGTGATTCGATAGTGGATAGCTGAAGGGTTTGTGAAAGAGGAAAGAGGTAATACTTTGGAAGAAGTTGCAGAAGGATATTTAACAGAGTTGATCCATAGAAGCTTGGTAATAGTATCTTCTTTGAGCATTGATGGTAAAGCTAAACGTTGTCGTGTTCATGATTTAGTACGCGATATGATCCTTGAGAAAAATGAAGATTTGAACTTTTGCAAGTATATTACTGAAGATGGAAAATCATCCTTGAGAGGAATAATTCGGCGCCTATCAATAACTACCACTTCCAATGATTTTATGGCACGTGTTGAAAGCTCCCATGTTCGATCACTACATTTTTTCAGAAAGGAAGGATCACTCATATGCTCTACGGAGGGAATCCCAACAAAATACAAGTTGTTGAAGGTTGTTGATTATGAATCTGCTCCATTGTTTGAAGTTCCTAGGAAGTAGGGAAATTTGATCCACTTGAAGTATTTAAGCTTCAGGAATACGATGGTAGCTAAAGTTCGAAAATCCATTGGCATGCTCCAGAACCTAGAAACCTTGGATTTAAGGGGTACAATTGTTCATGAGTTGCCAAAGGAGATCAGAAAGCTTAAAAAGCTAAGGCATCTTATCGGTGGTCAATTGTCTTTGATTCGATTAAAGGATGGTATTGGAGAGATGACATCCCTACAAACGTTGCGTGGTGTTGATTTAAGTATGGATGGAGCTGTAGATATAATTATAGAATTAGGAAAGCTGAAGCAGATGAGGGATCTGAAGTTAAGAAATTTTCCTATTGAAAATGGAAGCATTCTATCTTCCTCAATCAATGAAATGCAACACTTGGAAAAACTAAATGTTCTATCAAGATATAAGAAGCATGAGGAGCTTGATTTGAATTTGATTTCCTGACCGACGATGTTTCGAAAACTTAGACTAGACGGTCCACTCTGGTTACAGAAGTTGCCAAAGTGGATTCCAGAGCTTCACAATCTTGTAGAATTGAGTTTAAATGGCTCCTGTCTAACCGAAGATCCAATGCAATTCCTAAAAAAATTGCAGCAACTGTTGATCCTCGATATAAGGGAACGTGTTTTTGAGTTTTTGTGTTTGCGTTTTGAAGATGGAGGGTTTCAGAAACTAAAGGAACTGAAGATTGTTTCTTTGTATTACTTGACAGAAATTATTATCGAAAAAGGAGCGCTGCCTTCTCTGAAATTTCGCAGACACCGTGCACTGAAGAATATTACTGGAATCCAATACTTGGAGAAACTTGAAGTTCTCCAACTTCAGACAATGACAGATGAATTTGTGAATCAAATTTCTACTAATGATTGGATCATGGAGCATGTCCCCCTCGTACAAAATGTATTTGATGCGGTTCTTTCAACATTTGTGTATGAAATGTTTCAATTGTTGCTTTGCTTTGATATTTGAGTTGTTTGTAATTGTAATTGTAATTGTTGCTTTCAAGAACCGTAGACCTTATTTTTCTGTCTATTGGTTTCCTTTCTATTTTGGTTTAATAAAAAAATGAAGTTTTATGTAATTTGTAAAATCTCTTTTTCTAGCTTATGTTCAAACATTGTCAGTTGCACTTTTTGGATGATAATTAGTGATTAATTTGAAAAGATATTCAATTGTTTTGTACCAGATTTGGATGATGATCAGTTAACTTGCACATAACTTCAAAATAAAAATAATTTCAGAATCACAATGATATTAAAATTCTATTTCATTAATAACTTTTACAGAAGAAGTCAATGTCATTTTTCCATGACAATATTTCATTTTAAGATATAAAACAACATGAATATAACAAAATAAATAATGTATAACTTTACTCAGGTTGAATAAACCCAAACTGATTGCATTGTAATGGCAACTTGTTTTGCTGCTAAGATGGGTGACAAAATATGATATATACACATATGCAGTCATTCAAAATGATGATCAATTAAAAATAAAAGAACAAATGCAGAATTACGATGATAGAACCAAAAGTAAATTAAAAAATATCTATTTACTGAAGTGTTGGTAAAAAAATACATAAGTACAAAATGACACAATGCAAGTTAAATTTGCGATTTACATCTTTTAAACAGAAAAGTAAACATGCAAAGTCTTTATTAGCACTTGCGACTTGCCTTCACTATGTTGCAATGGGAGAAAATGTAAATGCTGCAAAGGTTCGGAATTGTCCGCTCAAAGCACAATGGAAGTGCCCGATTATAGCCCAACGCGCTCTTCAATGGCGATGATCTACATTTCACACGGTGCACGATTCCATGGATAGTTTCATTCGACTGGTGGAAACTGTATTTCTTTGTGTATGCACATTTTGTTTAACGGAAATCACTTTTCAAAATTCTCTCCGTCCCAAGGTATTAGGCAAGGGGATCCTTTGTCCCCTTATCTATTTGTCTTAGCCATAGAAAGATTATCTCATCTAATTCTTGTTTCGAGTTACAATAGTTAAATCGTAAAGTTTAAATGAATAAGATGCTCCAAAATTAACTTTCAACTATTAATAATTCTTTTTTATCATTTCAAAAATTAACTTCCAATATGAGTTCAACTTATTCTAGTAGGCGAGATGTTATATGAGCTTCTGTCGATGAATGGATCTACTGCATATTTTATTTGAGGAAATCGAGGGGAAAATCCAATGGAAAAGGGAAAGTTTAATTAGACATCTCCCTTACCTACTGATAGATACAGGACAAAGACGTGAAATGTCCAAAATGGAGTTGGATATAGATGATTTGATAAACTATTTTCCATATCCAGAAACATATACTGAGCTGTTTAACCGCACGAGATTCATAAAGCAGGCCCTGGATGCCAATGATCATGTTGTCATTTCGATGTACAAAGCCAAGAGCAGAGGACAAACCATGGCAATGCTATCTCTAAATTTGCTCTAATCTAGATGAATCCATAAAGATAACACTAATAGGACAATGGGGGCGCTCAAATTGGTGTACAATCACCGGTACACTGTCCTACATGAGATGAATTGACTGAGTGTATTACTTCACTGAATGATTACAACAGTTCATCACTTATTTATACTACCACACGTGTAAGTAAAACTGCTATATTCAGTTAGAAACAAAAAATGAAAAGTAACTTGCACAGCAAGTAACCGGTTAACAACTAACTAACCAACTTACATAGCAAGTCACTAACTTTAGCTGCTATAATTTGACAGAAGTTTTTGCCTAGTATTTATGGTTTGGTTGTAGGAGCTTGTTGACGCTCGGAAGGGCAAATGGTTGGTTTCCCTATTTTCTTGCTAAGCGTGTGTTGCAATCTGCTAGCATTGTGGTATTTTAATATGAGAACATGTTGGATCCCAAGTTAACTGGAATCATTTCCAAGGAGATGAAGAGTTATTCCATAGTAGCTTTTGACAATGCTGACTATGTTAATATGTTCTGCCCTGATTGAGAGGTATGCAACTTCATAGTTATCTCCTTCACCCTCATATTTCCCTTTTTAGTGTCATTTTTGTTCAATTTAGCTCAAGGTGCTTATTTCCTCCTATTGGATGTTTTGAACTTGTTGGATTTGGAAGGGCTGCAGCCAATGAGTAAGACTGACTTCGTGTAGAATACAAAAGACATAAGAATGGTGTGAAACTTGAAAGACCACCTTCCTCCAACTAATGTTTGGCTAGTTAATCCAGCTTTGCCAGAGGACATAACGGTGCAGCCTATGCCGGGCCATATCCATCACCTTGATCAATTCCTCTTCCATTTGGACTTGCTAGTTCTGTACCTTGAAAGCTAGATAGGAACTAAAACTAAGGAAACTCAAACCCCTCTAGATTTTCTTATTCTGTTATTTGGGCTCAGAGTGAAAATATTGGAAAAGTTCAATATGAATCGGCTAACTTTAACTTGACAGCGTGAATGCAGAATTTCTCTGACTGGAGAATCTAAATCCATAGTTAAGAGCTTTTTAACATAATCGACAGAGCTGAATAGTAAGAGTGAGAAGCTCTCAACTCTGTTGATAAAGTTGAGATGATTGTTACACAAGAAAAGAATGCTCGGGTGCAAAGAAATTAGGGGAAGAGAGGAAATGGTTTGTACATATGTATGTACAATCCAACTTCCCTCTTCCAAATTTCTTTGCAAATAGGCTGCGATCGAAAAAGGAAAGGAAATTTGTCTGAAATCATATTTTAAGAATGGTTAGATTTTGAAGGGCTGGGGCCAACAATGAAGACCGACACCGTGATGAATACGAAAGGCTTAAGAATGGTTCGAAAGATGACCTCTCTCCAGCTGAGGACTTAATGGTGCAGCTTCCTTTCTTAAAAGCGATTGAGAATCATATTAAAAGGGATTGAAACATGAGAACTATTACAAATATAGAGTGTAACTCAGATGAGTAACTCTATATACCTTTCGTTTATGAGTACGTAACCTTTTTTTTAATCAAATAATTCTCTTCGTTTAAATATATAAGTTCAAATCAAACAAATTTCTTATTATTTGAAACATAAACGAGCAAAACAGATAATAGATTAAATCATGTATTATTCAAAGAATTTCTCAATACAAGGAGATACATTGTTTCCATCTAATTATCATTACAACAGACACAAGTGTCTCTGCCTTGACAATGAGGATTTTTAATTCCAGCTGACCCATATTTAGCAAAACACTTTCTATGGCACTCCCTATGTTTGCAAAACCAAATGCGGACAATGCCAGGCTTGTTTGCGTCGCATGATAATGCTTCAGCAGGCGGCTTTGTTGGTGCTATCACAGCTTCAGAGGAAAAACAAAGAACAATCATAAATGATTCAATATATGTGTCATTAGGAATCACTTTAAACAATTTTACAATAAATGCTTTATATTTTGCATGAATCAAGATTTTATATTCATGAAGCATTTTTTTAAAATGATCCATGATAGTCAGTGTGCTAATCTCCACGCGTCAAAAAGAAATGTTTGGCAGTCAGAATGTTTAAATCAAAATATATTAAGACTTACATTAAAATGCATGTTTTAAGTATGAAAAAAGAAGAAGAATAATATGTAATAGAAGAGAAGAAACTCATTACCAGACGAGCTAATTAGGAGACACGAAAAGAAAAGGATGAAAACAGAAAATTTCATTATAAACTCGTTTGATTTTTCTCTTAGAGATCTTTTTGGTTTTGCTTTTAGCGTTATATCTTAATACCTTGAGTTCCCTCACTATTTATAAGCCATTACAAACAGTGTGACATAAACTTAGATTAACGGTATAATTTTCAATAGCGTTTAAAGGAAATAATAAGTTGATGGAATATTATTTCACAATGAGATAAACCAATAGAAAGAAGTGAGTATATTCCTCTCTAGAAATATATGTGTGCATGACAGCCGGATTATTGAAGGAGTTACCCAGTAGATTTATAGAAATTTTATTATGTTTTATTTATTTTGTGCTAGAATATTTGTTTGATTACTATTCTTATAAAAAGGTAGATTGGTGGTATTCAAGGCAATCGATTTTTCTAGAAAACCATTCAAGAAAATGCAAATTTATCTCAACAAAGATGTAGGAAATTTGTACACAAATATACAATCATTTAATCATGGGATAATTCTTATATAATTACAGTTACAAATCCAACTCATTTAGGCATACACACAAAAATATACATTAACCAATATTATTAATAATATAAATAACAACAATAAATTGATTTTTTTTTCTATTTCTATTTATTTTCTATTTGTGAGTATGCCTAAACTAATGAAGTTTTTGGTTGTGGCCAAACAAGTATTTTTCATCAGGATAGCTTCCACGGTACATTGATAAATTTAACTGTTTTGGTAACTTATTTTTAAAATCAATAAATTAATAATATTTGTCCCCGTGAGCTTAGCTTGTTTGATAGGGACATTGCATAATTTATGCAGGGACCGGGGTTCGAACCTCAGGCACGCCACTTCTCCACATTTAATTGTGTGAGCTCTAGCCACTAGGTTACTAGATCAAAAAAAAAATTATGAATTAAAGATCTATGTGTCTACTTTTATATTTTTTAAAAGATCATTTCATAAGAAAAAATAAACTTCATTATTTATAAGTGTTTATTTTACAAAAACAATACGATGTTTATTTATTAAAATTGATAGAGTACATAAAACACAACCACATGTTCAACATCGCGAAAAACGAGTGAATCGGAAAGGAAAAAAACTAAACATCTAAGGTAATAGCATACAACGATAAAATGCCTACAAATAATATAAAATCCAAGTGACTGGAACACCAATGCTTTCGATCCGCAAGGTTGTCATCCAAATCATTGATTGAATTTGTAATTGACCGAAACTGATATTTCATAAGTATCAAACAAAAACTGAAACAAGACGTGGAATCAAACAACGTCGCACAATGCGTCAAACAACAGAAAACCACACTCAGACGATGAAATTACGAAAAAACACAATTTCACACTGAGACGACGAAATCACGAAAAAATACAAACAAAGACTTGATATCCCTGAAAACGGACCATTTATTGAAGAGAATTGCAAACTAGGGGACTGGGTGGTTTTATATATATTTTTTTTTCCTTCATGCCCTAAAATGCTCACCACGGAAAACAAGGCCATGCAAAAAAAAGTATTAGAAAACTATAAAGCGTAAGTGTACTATATTTGATTATAGTAGTGATGCACCCCTAAAATGCTCCTGTTTGAATTGCTTCTATGACATATTGCCCAAATACTTCAGATATTTGCTTAATATCAAACATGCGTCAATCACTTGTGAACACAATTTGGCTTGTCTTCTGTTCAATCACTGTTCTCCTTCACTAATGAGGATCAAATTTGCTGATAGAAAATATTTGGGACCATTTAAAGGAAAATTTTAGAGACTAAAAACAAAAATGTCGTATTTATAGAAACCAAAAAAGTATTTAACCTTCGATTTACATCGATTTTCCAACTCTTTTTTTTGTTTTGTTTTGAAGAGTTCAGAACAAAATTCGCATGCACTATGTGAAGAGAAATGAGAAATTATTGGTTCTAATATTCATCACAACATATCAAATATTCTTGCGGTCTGTTGTAATTTGAAATTGACTTAAAAGACAATTTCCCCACTATTTGTTGGTTGCCTAATGATTGTTGGTTGTCTAATGATTATTCAAATGAATAGCAAGACAAATTAG
This sequence comes from Medicago lupulina, assembly GCA_958299785.1. Taxonomy (NCBI): domain Eukaryota; kingdom Viridiplantae; phylum Streptophyta; class Magnoliopsida; order Fabales; family Fabaceae; genus Medicago; species Medicago lupulina. The sequence goes on along the minus strand of OY283144.1, from coordinate 31,956,446 downwards.
TATAAAATCAAACATATGAGAACTAGCAAAAGTTATTATCAAATGATGGGCGTTTTTGCCACATAAAGTGGCAATAACATAGTGGATTAAACTTGTACAAAAAAAAGAAGAAAACAGTGGATTAAACTGTGTTTTATTTAAAGGAAAATTCTCAATTCATGACAAGCAATTACTCCATCTATTAGTAATTATCATCGCAACAGACACAAGTGTCTCTACCGTCACAATGAGGATTTTTAATTCCAGCTGAGCCATATTTAGCAAAACATTTTCTATAACACTCTCTATGTTTGCAAAACCATATGTGGACAATTCCAGACATGTTTAGGTCACATGATGCTTCGATGGGCTCCTCTGCTACTGTCACACCTTTAGAGGAAAAACAAACACATTCACTAATATTATACTCATTCACCATTTGCAGTAGTAGATAGATAATAAAGAAATTTAAACAAAAAATAATGATTCAATATATGCGTAAGTAGGAATCATTTTAAACAATAAGGGCTCAATATTTTTGCATGAACGGAGAACAAATTTATATTCATGAAGCATTTTTAGATGTGTACTAAAAATATGGTAATCTAAGTACGTCAAAACTAAATTTGGTAATCAAAAGATTTACATCAAAGTTACAATGTTTTATTAAAAAGAAAAATAATATGCAATAGAGGAGAAGAAACTCACTGCTGGACGAGCTAATTACGAGAGAGAAAAGGATCAAAATGAAAAGCTTCATTATAAATAGTTTTTTTTTATTTTTTTATCATTCACTGTTTCTATTGGTATTGCTATTAGCATTGTATCTAAACATTGATTTTTCTCACTATTTATAAGGCAACCCAACACTAAAATAGAGTGCATATATACTCTAGTTGCAAACAGCGTGACATGTAACCATAGTATTATATGTTTAAATTAAGCAAATGTTACTTTCAATTTTATAAACCTTTTTTAGAAATAGAAATTAAAGGATTGAGTATGTTGCTCTCTACTAACAACTGGATTATTGCAGGAGTTTGTAGCTTTGTAGAAATACTATTTGTTTATTAATGTTAAAAGAGTAGAATGTTGGCATTCATGCCAATCGATTTTTAAAGAAAACCATTCACAAATTGCAAATTTGTCTCACGTTGAAGGTGTAAGAAAGCTGTTCCCAACCATCTAATCAAATTCCATAATGTAAAATGAGATATTTTTGTGAGTAATATTATTACAAATTGACATCATACAGTTGTAGTAAAATATTTAGACGACCGGTCCACAAACCTTAGTTCAACTAGTACAATTGATAAAATACCGAGATTGTTAAGTTAGATGCATTGATCAAGGATCGAAACATGACTTCTTCATTTGTCTTGTGTGAATTTTTAATGATTTTGTAATTTATTTTATCTATGAAATAAAAAAATATAAAATATTTAGAAGACCATATTTAGCCCAAATGTGTGATAGCATAAGACCATATTTAGAAGACCACTTGTCCCTTTTTATCAAATCTCTTTGGTATTTTCAAGTACTTTAATTATTTCTTTACCAACATACCCTTATTTATTTTGCATCTTTTTTATTCAATCAACAATGATTACTATGTTGAAAACATAAATTAACTCTCTCTCTTATTTGTCAAAAAAAAAAAAACTTTCTCTCTCTCTTAAGGATAAAATTGCAAAAACAATAGTCATTATATACAAATTTAATACTACAACCAACTTTCTTAATGTCTGTCAATTTGGCAAAAGCTCCTATATTTAAGGATAAAATTGTAAAAACAATAGTCATTATATACAAATTTAATACTACAACTAACTCAGAGTAATTCTCTCTTTGTTTAAATATATAAGCTCAAATCAAACAAATTTCTTATTATTTGAAACATAAACGGGCAAAAATGATAATAGATTAAATCGTGTATTATTCAAAGAATTTCTCAATACAAGGAGATACATTGTATCCATCTAATTATCATTGCAACAGACACAAGTGTCTCTGCCTTGACAATGAGGATTTTTAATTCCAGCTGAGCCATATTTCACAAAACACTTTCTATGGCACTCCCTATGTTTGCAAAACCAAATGCGGACAATGCCAGGCTTATTTGCGTCGCATGATAATGCTTCAACAGGCGGCTTTGTTGGTGCTATCACAGCTTCAGAGGAAAAACAAAGAACAGTCATAAATGATTCAATATATGTGTTATTAGGAATCACTTTAAACAATTTAACAATAAATGCTTTATATTTTGCATGAATCAAGATTTTATATTCATGAAGCATTTTTTTAAAATGATCCATGATAGTCAGTGTGCTAATCTCCACGCGTCAAAAAGAAATGTTTGGCAGTCAGAATGTTTAAATCAAAATATATTAAGACTTACATTAAAATGCATGTTTTAAGTATGAAAAAAGAAGAAGAATAATATGTAATAGAAGAGAAGAAACTCATTACCAGACGAGCTAATTAGGAGACACGAAAAGAAAAGGATGAAAACAGAAAATTTCATTATAAACTCGTTTGATTTTTCTCTTAGAGATCTTTTTGGTATTGCTTTTAGCGTTATATCTTAATGCCTTGAGTTCCCTCACTATTTATAAGCCATTACAAACAGTGTGACATAAACTTAGATTAACGGTATAATTTTCAATAGCGTTTAAAGGAAATAATAAGTTGATGGAATATTATTTCACAATGAGATAAACCAATAGAAAGAAGTGAGTATATTCCTCTCTAGAAATATATGTGTGCATGACAGCCGGATTATTGAAGGAGTTACCCAGTAGATTTATAGAAATTTTATTATGTTTTATTTATTTTGTGCTAGAATATTTGTTTGATTACTATTCTTATAAAAAGGTAGATTGGTGGTATTCAAGGCAATCAATTTTTCTAGAAAACCATTCAAGAAAATGCAAATTTATCTCAACAAAGATGTAGGAAATTTGTACACAAATATACAATCATTTAATCATGGGATAATTCTTATATAATTACAGTTACAAATCCAACTCATTTAGGCATACACACAAAAATATACATTAACCAATATTATTAATAATATAAATAACAACAATAAATTGATTTTTTTTTTCTATTTCTATTTATTTTCTATTTGTGAGTATGCCTAAACTAATGAAGTTTTTGGTTGTGGCCAAACAAGTATTTTTCATCAGGATAGCTTCCACGGTACATTGATAAATTTAACTGTTTTGGTAACTTATTTTTAAAATCAATAAATTAATAATATTTGTCCCCGTGAGCTTAGCTTGTTTGATAGGGACATTGCATAATTTATGCAGGGACCGGGGTTCGAACCTCAGACACGCCACTTCTCCACATTTAATTGTGTGAGCTCTAGCCACTAGGTTACTAGATCAAAAAAAAATTATGAATTAAAGATCTATTTGTCTACTTTTATATTTTTTAAAAGATCATTTCATAAGAAAAAATAAACTTCATTATTTATAAGTGTTTATTTTACAAAAACAATACGATGTTTATTTGTTAAAATTGATAGAGTACATAAAACACAACCACATGTTCAACATCGCGAAAAACGAGTGAATCGGAAAGAAAAAAAACTCAACATCTTAGTTAATAGCATACAACGATAAAATGCCTACAAATAATATAAAATCCAAGTGACTGGAACACCAATGCTTTCGATCCGCAAGGTTGTCACCCAAATCATTGATTGAATTTGTAATTGACCGAAACTGATATTTCATAAGTATCAAACAAAAACTGAAACAAGACGTGGAATCAAACAATGTCGCACAATGCGTCAAACAACAGAAAACCACACTCAGACGACGAAATTACGAAAAAACACAATTTCACACTGAGACGACGAAATCACAAAAAAATACAAACAAAGACTTGATATCCCTGAAAACGGACCATTTATTGAAGAGAATTGCAAACTAGGGGACCGGGTGGTTTTATATATATTTTTTTCCTTCATGCCCTAAAATGCTCACCACGGAAAACAAGGCCATGCAAAAAAAAGTATTAGAAAACTATAAAGCGTAAGTGTACTATATTTGATTATAGTAGTGATGCACCCCTAAAATGCTCCTGTTTGAATTGCTTCTATGACATATTGCCCAAATACTTCAGATATTTGCTTAATATCAAACATGCGTCAATCACTTGTGAACACAATTTGGCTTGTCTTCTGTTCAATCACTGTTCTCCTTCACTAATGAGGATCAAATTTGCTGATAGAAAATATTTGGGACCATTTGAAGGAAAATTTTAGAGACTAAAAACAAAAATGTCGTATTTATAGAAACCAAAAAAGTATTTAACCTTTGATTTACATCGATTTTCCAACTCTTTTTTTTGTTTTGTTTTGAAGAGTTCAGAACAAAATTCGCATGCACTATGTGAAGAGAAATGAGAAATTATTGGTTCTAATATTCATCACAACATATCAAATATTCTTGCGGTCTGTTGTAATTTGAAATTGACTTAAAAGACAATTTCCCCACTATTTGTTGGTTGCCTAATGATTGTTGGTTGTCTAATGATTATTCAAATGAATAGCAAGACAAATTAGTATAAAATCAAACATATGAGAACTAGCAAAAGTTATTATCAAATGATGGGCGTTTTTGCCACATAAAGTGGCAATAACATAGTGGATTAAACTTGTACAAAAAAAAGAAGAAAACAGTGGATTAAACTGTGTTTTATTTAAAGGAAAATTCTCAATTCATGACAAGCAATTACTCCATCTATTAGTAATTATCATCGCAACAGACACAAGTGTCTCTACCGTCACAATGAGGATTTTTAATTCCAGCTGAGCCATATTTAGCAAAACATTTTCTATGACACTCTCTATGTTTGCAAAACCATATGTGGACAATTCCAGACATGTTTAGGTCACATGATGCTTCGATGGGCTCCTCTGCTACTGTCACACCTTTAGAGGAAAAACAAACACATTCACTAATATTATACTCATTCACCATTTGCAGTAGTAGATAGATAATAAAGAAATTTAAACAAAAAATAATGATTCAATATATGCGTAAGTAGGAATCATTTTAAACAATAAGGGCTCAATATTTTTGCATGAACGGAGAACAAATTTATATTCATGAAGCATTTTTAGATGTGTACTAAAAATATGGTAATCTAAGTACGTCAAAACTAAATTTGGTAATCAAAAGATTTACATCAAAGTTACAATGTTTTATTAAAAAGAAAAATAATATGCAATAGAGGAGAAGAAACTCACTGCTGGACGAGCTAATTACGAGAGAGAAAAGGATCAAAATGAAAAGCTTCATTATAAATAGTTTTTTTTTATTTTTTTATCATTCACTGTTTCTATTGGTATTGCTATTAGCATTGTATCTAAACATTGATTTTTCTCACTATTTATAAGGCAACCCAACACTAAAATAGAGTGCATATATACTCTAGTTGCAAACAGCGTGACATGTAACCATAGTATTATATGTTTAAATTAAGCAAATGTTACTTTCAATTTCATAAACCTTTTTTAGAAATAGAAATTAAAGGATTGAGTATGTTGCTCTCTACTAACAACTGGATTATTGCAGGAGTTTGTAGCTTTGTAGAAATACTATTTGTTTATTAATGTTAAAAGAGTAGAATGTTGGCATTCATGCCAATCGATTTTTAAAGAAAACCATTCACAAATTGCAAATTTGTCTCACGTTGAAGGTGTAAGAAAGCTGTTCCCAACCATCTAATCAAATTCCATAATGTAAAATGAGATATTTTTGTGAGTAATATTATTACAAATTGACATCATACAGTTGTAGTAAAATATTTAGACGACCGGTCCACAAACCTTAGTTCAACTAGTACAATTGATAAAATACCGAGATTGTTAAGTTAGATGCATTGATCAAGGATCGAAACATGACTTCTTCATTTGTCTTGTGTGAATTTTTAATGATTTTGTAATTTATTTTATCTATGAAATAAAAAAATATAAAATATTTAGAAGACCATATTTAGCCCAAATGTGTGATAGCATAAGACCATATTTAGAAGACCACTTGTCCATTTTTATCAAATCTCTTTGGTATTTTCAAGTACTTTAATTATTTCTTTACCAACATACCCTTATTTATTTTGCATCTTTTTTATTCAATCAACAATGATTACTATGTTGAAAACATAAATTAACTCTCTCTCTTATTTGTCAAAAAAAAAAAAAAAAAACTTTCTCTCTCTCTTAAGGATAAAATTGCAAAAACAATAGTCATTATATACAAATTTAATACTACAACCAACTTTCTTAATGTCTGTCAATTTGGCAAAAGCTCCTATATTTAAGGATAAAATTGTAAAAACAATAGTCATTATATACAAATTTAATACTACAACTAACTCAGAGTAATTCTCTCTTTGTTTAAATATATAAGCTCAAATCAAACAAATTTCTTATTATTTGAAACATAAACGGGCAAAAATGATAATAGATTAAATCGTGTATTATTCAAAGAATTTCTCAATACAAGGAGATACATTGTATCCATCTAATTATCATTGCAACAGACACAAGTGTCTCTGCCTTGACAATGAGGATTTTTAATTCCAGCTGAGCCATATTTCACAAAACACTTTCTATGGCACTCCCTATGTTTGCAAAACCAAATGCGGACAATGCCAGGCTTATTTGCGTCGCATGATAATGCTTCAACAGGCGGCTTTGTTGGTGCTATCACAGCTTCAGAGGAAAAACAAAGAACAGTCATAAATGATTCAATATATGTGTTATTAGGAATCACTTTAAACAATTTAACAATAAATGCTTTATATTTTGCATGAATCAAGATTTTATATTCATGAAGCATTTTTTTAAAATGATCCATGATAGTCAGTGTGCTAATCTCCACGCGTCAAAAAGAAATGTTTGGCAGTCAGAATGTTTAAATCAAAATATATTAAGACTTACATTAAAATGCATGTTTTAAGTATGAAAAAAGAAGAAGAATAATATGTAATAGAAGAGAAGAAACTCATTACCAGACGAGCTAATTAGGAGACACGAAAAGAAAAGGATGAAAACAGAAAATTTCATTATAAACTCGTTTGATTTTTCTCTTAGAGATCTTTTTGGTATTGCTTTTAGCGTTATATCTTAATGCCTTGAGTTCCCTCACTATTTATAAGCCATTACAAACAGTGTGACATAAACTTAGATTAACGGTATAATTTTCAATAGCGTTTAAAGGAAATAATAAGTTGATGGAATATTATTTCACAATGAGATAAACCAATAGAAAGAAGTGAGTATATTCCTCTCTAGAAATATATGTGTGCATGACAGCCGGATTATTGAAGGAGTTACCCAGTAGATTTATAGAAATTTTATTATGTTTTATTTATTTTGTGCTAGAATATTTGTTTGATTACTATTCTTATAAAAAGGTAGATTGGTGGTATTCAAGGCAATCGATTTTTCTAGAAAACCATTCAAGAAAATGCAAATTTATCTCAACAAAGATGTAGGAAATTTGTACACAAATATACAATCATTTAATCATGGGATAATTCTTATATAATTACAGTTACAAATCCAACTCATTTAGGCATACACACAAAAATATACATTAACCAATATTATTAATAATATAAATAACAACAATAAATTGATTTTTTTTTCTATTTCTATTTATTTTCTATTTGTGAGTATGCCTAAACTAATGAAGTTTTTGGTTGTGGCCAAACAAGTATTTTTCATCAGGATAGCTTCCACGGTACATTGATAAATTTAACTGTTTTGGTAACTTATTTTTAAAATCAATAAATTAATAATATTTGTCCCCGTGAGCTTAGCTTGTTTGATAGGGACATTGCATAATTTATGCAGGGACCGGGGTTCGAACCTCAGACACGCCACTTCTCCACATTTAATTGTGTGAGCTCTAGCCACTAGGTTACTAGATCAAAAAAAAAATTATGAATTAAAGATCTATTTGTCTACTTTTATATTTTTTAAAAGATCATTTCATAAGAAAAAATAAACTTCATTATTTATAAGTGTTTATTTTACAAAAACAATACGATGTTTATTTGTTAAAATTGATAGAGTACATAAAACACAACCACATGTTCAACATCGCGAAAAACGAGTGAATCGGAAAGAAAAAAAACTCAACATCTTAGTTAATAGCATACAACGATAAAATGCCTACAAATAATATAAAATCCAAGTGACTGGAACACCAATGCTTTCGATCCGCAAGGTTGTCACCCAAATCATTGATTGAATTTGTAATTGACCGAAACTGATATTTCATAAGTATCAAACAAAAACTGAAACAAGACGTGGAATCAAACAATGTCGCACAATGCGTCAAACAACAGAAAACCACACTCAGACGACGAAATTACGAAAAAACACAATTTCACACTGAGACGACGAAATCACAAAAAAATACAAACAAAGACTTGATATCCCTGAAAACGGACCATTTATTGAAGAGAATTGCAAACTAGGGGACCGGGTGGTTTTATATATATTTTTTTCCTTCATGCCCTAAAATGCTCACCACGGAAAACAAGGCCATGCAAAAAAAAGTATTAGAAAACTATAAAGCGTAAGTGTACTATATTTGATTATAGTAGTGATGCACCCCTAAAATGCTCCTGTTTGAGTTGCTTCTGTGACATATTGCCCAAATACTTCAGATATTTGCTTAATATCAAACATGCGTCAATCACTTGTGAACACGCTTTGGCTTGTCTTCTGTTCAATCACTGTTCTCCTTCACTAATGAGGATCAAATTTGCTGATAGAAAATATTTGGGACCATTTGAAGGAAAATTTTAGAGACTAAAAACAAAAATGTCGTATTTATAGAAACCAAAAAATTATTTAACCTTTGATTTACATCGATTTTCCAACTCTTTTTTTTGTTTTGTTTTGAAGAGTTCAGAACAAAATTCGCATGCACTATGTGAAGAGAAATGAGAAATTATTGGTTCTAATATTCATCACAACATATCAAATATTCTTGCGGTCTGTTGTAATTTGAAATTGACTTAAAAGACAATTTCCCCACTATTTGTTGGTTGCCTAATGGTTGTTGGTTGTCTAATGAGTATTCAAATGAATAGCAAGACAAATTAGTATAAAATCAAACATATGAGAACTAGCGAAAGTTATTATCAAATCATGGGCGTTTTTGCCACATAAAGAGGCAATAACATAGTGGATTAAACTTGTACAAAAAAAAGAAAACAGTGGATTAAACTGTGTTTTATTTAAAGGAAAATTCTCAATTCATGACAAGCAATTACTCCATCTATTAGTAATTATCATCGCAACAGACACAAGTGTCTCTGCCGTCACAATGAGGATTTTTAATTCCAGCTGAGCCATATTTAGCAAAACTTTTTCTATGACACTCTCTATGTTTGCAAAACCATATGCGGACAATTCCAGACATGTTTAGGTCACATGATGCTTCGATGGGCTCCTCTGCTACTGTCACACCTTTAGAGGAAAAACAAACACATTCACTAATATTATACTCATTCACCATTTGCAGTAGTAGATAGATAATAAAGAAATTTAAACAAAAAATAATGATTCAATATATGCGTAAGTAGGAATCATTTTAAACAATAAGGGCTCAATATTTTTGCATGAACGGAGAACAAATTTATATTCATGAAGCATTTTTAGATGTGTACTAAAAATATGGTAATCTAAGTACGTCAAAGCTAAATTTGGTAATCAAAAGATTTACATCAAAGTTACAATGTTTTATTAAAAAGAAAAATAATATGCAATAGAGGAGAAGAAACTCACTGCTGGACGAGTTAATTACGAGAGAGAGAAAAGGATCAAAATGAAAAGCTTCATTATAAATGGTTTTTTTTATTTTTATCATTCACTGTTTCTATTGGTATTGCTATTAGCATTGTATCTAAACATTGATTTTTCTCACTATTTATAAGGCAACCCAACGCTAAAATAGAGTGCATATATACTCTAGTTGCAAACAGCGTGACATGTAACCATAGTATTATATGTTTAAATTTAGCAAATGTTACTTTCAATTGTATAAACCTTTTTTAGAAATAGAAATTAAAGGATTGAGTATGTTGCTCTCTACTGACAATTAGATTATTGCAGGAGTTTGTAGCTTTGTAGAAATACTATTTGTTTATTAATGTTAAAAGAGTAGAATGTTGGCATTCATGCCAATCGATTTTTAAAGAAAACCATTCACAAATTGCAAATTTGTCTCACGTTGAAGGTGTAAGAAAGTTGTTCCCAACCATCTAATCAAATTCCATTATGTAAAATGAGATATTTTTGTGAGTAATATTATTACAAATTGATAGTAAAATATTTAGACGACCGGTCCATAAACCTTAGTTTAACTAGTACAATTGATAAAATATCGAGATTGTTAAGTTAGATGCATTGATCAAGGATCAAAAAATGATTTCTTCATTTGTCTTGTGTGAATTTTTAATGACTTTGTAATTTATTTTATCTATGAAATATAAAATATAAAATATTTAGAAGACCATATTTAGCCCAAATGTGTGATAGCGTAAGACCATATTTAGAAGACCACTTGTCCCTTTTAATCAAATCTCTTTGGTATTTTCAAGTACTTTAATTATTTCTTTACCAACATACCTTTATTTATTTTGCATCTTTTTCTTCAATCAACAATGTTTACTATGTTGAAAACATAAATTAACTCTCTCTCTTATTTGTCAAAAAAAAAAAACTTTCTCTCTCTTAAGGATAAAATTGTAAAAACAAAAGTCATTATATACAAATTTAATACTACAACCAACTTTGTTAATGTCCGTCATTTTGGCAAAAAAACTCCTATATTTAAGGATAAAATTGTAAAAACAATAGTCATTATATACAGATTTAATACTGCAACTAACTCAGAGTAATTCTCTCTTTCTTTAAATATATAAGCTCAAATCAAACAAATTTCTTATTATTTGAAACATAAACAGGCAAAAAGGATAATAGATTAAACCGTGTATTATTCAAAGAATTTCTCAATACAAAGAGATACATTGTATCCATCTAATTATCATTGCAACAAACACAACTCTGCCTTGACAATGAGGATTTTTAATTCCAGCTGAGCCATATTTAGCAAAACACTTTCTATGGCACTCCCTATGTTTGCAAAACCATATGCGAACAATGTCAGGCTTGTTTGGGTCGCATGATAATGCAACAACGGGCGGCTTCGCTGGTGCTATCACACCTTTAGAGGAAAAACAAAAAACAATCATAAATGATTCAATATATGTGTGATTAGGAATCACTTTAAACAATTTAACAATAAGTGCTTTATATTTTTGCATGAATGGAGATTTTATATTCATGAAGCATTTTTTAAAAATGATCCATAATTGTCAGTTTGCTAATCTCCACAAGTCAAAAAGAAATGTTTGGCAATCGAAATGTTTAAATTAAAATATATTAAGACTTAAATTAAAATGCAAGTATTAAATATGAAAAAAGAAGAATAATAATATGCAATAGAAGAGAAGAAACTCCCTACCAGACGAGCTAATTAGGAGAGACAAAAAGAAAAGGATGAAAAGAGAAAGTTTCATTATAAACTCGTTTGTTTTTTCACTTAGAGATCTTTTTGGTGTTGCTTTTAGTGTTGTATCTAAATACCTTGAGCTCCCTCACTATTTATAAGCTTTTGTTACAAAGAGCGTGACATAAACTTAGATTAACTATAATTTTCAATAGCATTTAAAGGAAATGACAAGTTAATAGAATGTTACTGCACAATGAAATAAACCTATAGAAAGTAGTAAGTATGTTCCTCTCTAGATATATATGTGTGCATGACAACCGGATTATTGAAGGAGTTACCTAGTAGCTTTATAGAATATTATTTGTTTATTATTATTTTTAATTTTTTTCTAGAATATTTGTTTAATTATTATACTTTTAAAGAGGTAGAATGGTGGTATTCAAGGCAATCAATTTTTTTAGGAAACCATTCAAGAAAATGCAAATTTATCTCACCACAGATGTAAGAAACCTGTATACAAATATACAATCATTTAATTATGGGATAATTCTTGTATAATTACGGCTATAAATCCAACTCATTTAGGTATACACACAAAAATACACATTAACCAATATTAATATTAATAATATGAATAACAATAAATTGATTTTTTCTACTTCTATTTTTATTTTTTTTCTATTTGTGAGTATGCCTAAACCAATTAAGTTTTTAGTAATGATCAAACAGGTTTTGTTCATCATGATAGCTTCCTCGGAACATTGATAAATTTAAGTGTTTTAATAAAAAAAAATTGTAAATTAATAATATTTTTTATGAATTAAAGAGCTATTTGTCTACTTGTATATTTTTTAAAAGATCATTTCATAAGAAAAAAATATACTTCTTTATTTTTAAGTGTTTTTTTTTACAAAAACAAAAAGATATTTATTTATCTAATCGATAAAGTACATCAAATACAATCACATGTTCAACATCGCTAAAAAATAGTGAATATGCGGGAAAAAAACTCAACACCTAAGTTAATAGCATACAACGACAAAAAGGCTACAAATAATATGACAAAATCCAAGTGACCGGAAGTCCGAACACCCATTCTTTCGATCTGCAACATTGTCGCCTAAATCATTGATTGAATTTGTAATTGACTAAAGCTGATATGTCAATAGGTATCAAGCAAACACCGAAACAAGACGTGAAATCAAACAACACCGAACAAGACGACAAACCAGTGGCGGTTTCACCACCCGGCAACCCCGGGAACGCGTCTGGGCTCCGGCCTAAATTTTATGCAATTTCATATGTAAATTCCTCTGAATTTCTTATACAAACCTCTATAAATTGGACAATTTCTTTAGATTTTTTGATTATTTGCGTGCAATTTCTTATGTAAACTCTCATAAATGTGTTGCAAATTTTTTTTACCCAAACTTTATAATAATCCTGGCTCCGTCCAAGCGGCAAACAATAGAAAACCACGCACTGACAACAAAATTATGAAAAAACACAACCATACTCAGACGACGAAATTAAAAAAAAAAAAAAAACTTTATATCCGTGAAAACCTGCCACGTATTGAAGAGAATTACGAACCAATTGACTATGGGTGGTTTTATAATTTTCATCATTCCCTAAAATGCTCACCACGGAAAACAAGGTCATGCAAAAAAATAATAAAAAACTATAAAGCATATTTGTGTTTCTGTTTGAGTTGCTTCTGTGACATTATTTGTAATAAGCCCCAAATACCTCAGATATTTGCTTAATTTCAAACATGCGGATCAATACAGTGGAAACACACTTTGGCTTGTCTTCTGTTCGATCACTGTTCTCCTTCACTAATGAGGATCAAATTTGCTAATAGAATTTAGAGAGACTAAAAACAAAAGTGTCGTATTTATAAAAACCAAAAATTTATTTAACCTTTGATTTAAAATGTTCCCGACTTTTTTTTTTTAAGAATTTAGAACAAAATTCACATGTACTATGTGCATAGAAATTGGAAATTATTGGTTACAACCTACATCACAACATATCAAATATTCATTCCGTCTTTTTTATTCAAAGGAAATTTCTCAATTCATGACATGCAATTAATCCATCTATTAGTAGTTATCATTGCAATAGACAAAAGTGTCTCTGCCTTCACAATGAAGATTTTTAATTCCACCCGAGTCATATTTAGCAAAACATTTTCTATGACACTCCTATATTTGCAAAACTAAATGCGGACAATTCCAAGCTTGTTTGGGTCACATGATGATTCAATAGGCTCCTCTGCTACTGTCACACCTTTAGAGGAAAAACATACACAATCACTAATATTATACTCATCCACCAATTTGCAATAGTAGATAGATAATAAATATAATAGATGTTTTTAACAAAAAAATATTCAATATATATGTGTTAGGAATCATTTTAAACAATTTAACAATATAAGTGCTCTATATTTGGATTCTTGATTGTGTTTGAGATGGACTTATTTGGATTCTTGATTGTGTTTGAGATGGTTGAACTTATCTTTCCTACCATTCATACTCACTTAACAGAAGTGAATGCAATAAAGATAGTTTTGATCATTTCAAACGCAATTATAGAATCTTACGGATATGAACTAATCTTACAACGAACCAACCAAAGAGTGTAGAGTGTAACAGTCATCCTTTCTCCACCATTGTCTAATCTCTATCGTCACCAGCCACCAAATCGAGGTCTATGCCGAATCTTTTTTTTGTTAAGCAAGGAGAGAGGACAGGCATCAGGAGGCATCATCGACATCCTAACTAGGTTGGCACCCCGAGATACCTCCATCCTATACCGCCAAACTCGAAAATTTATTAAAAAAGGGGGAAAAGATATTTACAAAAAGTGGGGGGACTATACCAAAACCCACAAAAAACAGCAAAATACAGGAAAAGAAACAGAAAAAACAACAAAACAGCCCAAAAATAGATTAAGGGAATCTATAATTCGGTAACCCACATCTGTCCCTAAAAACAACAATCAATCTTCACCTCATCTGGAAGAGTGTCAAGCCAACCAACTATGGAATGACCCAAAGCAGCCAACTTGTCTGCGCAACAATATCCTATAATATTCCAATGGAGAAGATTCATTCACCCCGTGCACGGAATTTTGATGTCTGCTTTGATAAGACATGTTGTACCTTAAGTTTTTGTTTCTGATTTCGTGTAAGAACAGGCATGAAACCATCAACTGCTTCAGCTGCTGACCTTGCATCATATTCACGGACTCTTTCCCACAAATCTAAACCATGCTGGATATTCTTGCTAGGATGAACCTCTTGTCTTTGCAAAGTAACCACATTCTGTTCCTTTGATGCTTCAGTAACCATAGGCATTTTCAACGCTTGTGAACCAGGAAGAACATCATCTATACCATCCAGAGACCCATCAGACTTCTCAAGTGTAGTATCAATGAGAGAAATATCATGGTGGTCTTGGAAGTCAACAGACACCTCATGCATGTCCTCATGCTCAACAGGGGATGGATTTGCAACACTCTCACGAGCACCCTTGGGACTCTCCACCAGCTCCCGTGGGATCACATGAACATGTTCCACACCAGCCTGAAGCGGTTCAGAAACATCATCGACCGTGGGGATCTCCAACTCCTCCCGCGATGTCTGAGTTGTCTGTTCCACTCCGACAGGTCGCATGTCCTCACGCCCAAGAGGGGATGAGTGTGTGACACGCTCAATAGAACCTTTGGGACTCTCCACCAGCTCCCTCGGGCTCACATGATTGTGTTTCACACTATCCAAAAGCGAGTTAGTAACATCAGTCACCGTGAGGTTCTCCAACACCCCCGGCGATGTCTCATGAGACCTCCCGACTTCTACGGGTCGCGCGTCATCGTGCGCTATAGGGGAAACAACCTTCTCCAACACAGGTATAGTCATAGTTAATTCATCAGTCGAAATACGATCAATACGGTCAAAAACATTATGGAGCGGAAAACTGAACGAGTTTGATGATATGTCTGAAACCGGCACTGCAGGTAAAGAAACCAGAATTGATTGAGTGAGTGTGTTGATCGGAATTGATGCAGCCTGTGTTGCCTGAGGAGCTGGGACTATCGTCCTGGAAGTGGTAGTAACTGTGGAGTTGACAGAAATCGGAATCCATGAGCCATTACCTCCATTGACCGAGATAGATGCACCCCCATCCTTGTGTTGTGGTGCTTTAGGGGGCGCAACAACAATTTCTTTTACCGGTTGTTTCCCACGATTCACCATCTCTTTGGTGGCTTGCAGATTTAACCATCTACAAGTAGTGATGTTATGTCCAATGGAATAGCAATGATGGCAAAACAAAGGCCTCCGTTCATATTGTATCTCCACCATGAACGCAAACCCATCACGTTCAACAAGAACCTCATCATATGCTTTCTTCGATAAATCAATGTCCACTAAAATGCGAGCATAATGACCAAAGGTACGATTTCTAGTTGGCTCATCGATATCTATAGGTGTTCCAACTGCGCTTGCAATTTCCTTCAAGGTTCTCTCCCGCCAATACTCTTGCGGTAACTCCACCAAACGAATCCAAAGCGAAACATGAGTTTGTTTTTGCGCCAAAAGCTTAAAGTCTTTGGTCCATTGAGAGAATCTCAACAAACCAGGCTTGAGATTTACCGTGCCTGCTGCCCAAATTCTCTTTAAATCGTCCACCGATTCGAAATGAAAATCATAAAATCCCTTACCAAGAGGCACCATTTTCCAGCCTGCCGTTGTCTTCCAAACCTTCGCAATTTTAGCACCGAGATCACGCGCAGAAAAAGGTTTATCCCCTTTGTGAAGAGTCAAACGCGCCCTTAACACATTCCTACAATCTTCTACTCCCTTCCGGTATTCCTCCTAACAGATTTTGATGCTTAACGCATCTCCTTTAATGCACGGAGAAGGGAAAGGTCTGTCGTCAATTTCCTTTGTCCCCGCAAGAGCTGCTGCAAAGGACAATGTTTGTGCTGAACCAGAGGGTACTGTTGTCGTTGTTGGTACTGAAATAGGTGGTACCATTGCTGCAGAATGCACCGTAGCTGAAGATGGTGCAACTTCCAACACACTCGGCCAATGACACGCATAAGCATGGGCCATGGCCAAGCTGCGAAGTCACAGACGGTAACAGCCCACCAAATGAAATGATGTTACGTTGAAAACTAGCACTCACAATGAACTTGAATGAGCAAGGAATGTGAGTGGAGAAGATCACCCGAGAAAAGACTCAAGCAATTTCACAAACAGTTGGTGGGCAGACAAACATGTTTCCTTTTGAATACCTTTTGAGTTGCAATTGATTTCTCGCTACTGGTACACAGAGAATCTTCCCCTTTCTCAACCAAACATCAGATGTTTAGTTTGGTTGGAGTATCGAATGTTTGATTCGGCATAGACCTTGATTTGTTACATTAATTAGTTTGTTTCTATATTCGTTATGGTTTGGTGTATAAACCGTGTAATCAAGTTTGGAAAGAAATACATGTTTATGCATTATAATGGGATGAATAATTAATTGGGTATTGCATTGGATTTGCAGTTGTCTTACAGTTCAAGTTTCATTGTAATAGGACTATCAGTTTATCCCTTACCTACCGATAGATACAGGACAAAGACGTGAAATGGATAAAATGGAGTTGGATATTACATGATGTGATAAACTATTTTCCATATCCAGAAACATATAGTGAGCAGTTTAACTACATGATCGAGGTTCATAAATAAGGCCCCGGATGACAATGATCACGTTGTCATTTCGATGTACAAAGACAAGAGCAGATGACAAACCATGGCAATGCATAAAGATAACACTGAACGGACAATGGGGGCGCTCAAATTGGTGTACAATCACCCGGTACTCTGTCCTAGCCTCCTTGCGGTGGGATTTTCTTCCTGGAAGGATCTTTGTATTAATTCTGATGTTCTCGAGACATGCGAAGTAAATGACGATGTGATGGTAGCAGCAGGCTGTCTAAAGCAAATGGCAAGCTGGGTTAGACAGCTTGCGGTAGAGGATGCTTGCCAATCAGACTAGTCATTTGAAGTTTGTGCTTCTGTGGAAAGACCGGACCTAGGTTTATTTAACTAGGATTTGCTATCATATTATATAATGACCATTTGAAAATGTTAAGATATTGGTTGAAGATATATATTAGTGGTTTGTAGATAATGTAAAAACAATATTATTATTATTTTTTTAATTTGCTGCCTTTTATATGATCTTAGGTATGCACAACCATTGCAAATTTAGAAAAACAATAACTTATCCTTGTAAGGATTTGATTGTTTGTTTTTCAACTGAAAACTGACATGAATTGTCATTCTGATCAGTGAAAACTGAAAATCTCCATCATCGATGTTCAGCAATTTTCATCCTGTTTCAACATCCGGAACAATTCATTTGCCGTCCTTGTCTTCCACAGCGGACTTCTCAAGCCTGTCGTCCTCCTTGACATGGATTGCAAGAACACTCACATGCCAATTTCAAACCATGCCACTTGTGAGTGAAATTGAACAAATTGGGAATGGATTGCAAGTACTAGTGACAATGAAATTGGTATTCCGGTATTCGATTTCTCTTCTGTGGCAATTCTTGACTGAATTGGCAGTCACCTCTTTGAACTCTTCCCTACCGCTTCAATGACAAAAAGCTTAAAAACATATTTTTATGGAGGAAATGGTTTGTACATATGTACAATCCAACTTCCCTCTTCCAAATTTCTTTGCAAAGAGGCTGTGATCAAAAAAGAAAAGGAAATTTGTGTGAAATAATTTTTTATGATTTTTTGGATTGATTCAGTAGAGAATTCGATTAATACATTTCATATTGTTCTTTCACTACAATATAATTGCCTTACGGCTACTACTCTAGCGTGCTTTTGTGTGTTGTTGCTGCGAAAATATTATATCGTTTACTTTACTCTTTTTTCAATTTCCGCCCATGTTTCTCACATTGCAATGGTTAATAAAACCTCATCGTCAATGATCTGAAATCTGTAGGGATGACAATGGGTACCCAATGGGTAGGGTACTACAGTGTCCATCCCCATACCCGTATTTGGAAAAAATACCCGTATCCATGCTCATACCTTCGTGGGCGACAACTTTAGTGCCCTTCCCCATACCTTATGGGTACCTAAGTGTCCATACCCGTACCCATTATCCGCACTTTAACTATGAAAAGACAATAAAAACATCACTATTGAAATAAAACTATGGTCCAATTTTTTTAAAATTAACTTATAAAATAATACGAATCGTAATATTTACTCAAATAAAAAAAATCTAAAATATCCTTAAAAAATTGTACACCGATAGGGTAGGATGGAGCTGATATTGTATTAAGAAGTTTTTTTTAGTTTAGGTTTAAGTTTTGGCTTAAATATCCAAATAAATTAATTAATTATGCACTAAAAATAAATAAATTATTTATGCTATTATATAAATATGTATATGCGGGGTTGCGGGTATAGGCACTATAGTACCCTTACCCGTGCCCATACCCATTAATATGTGTGGGTATTACCCGGACCCGTGTCCAAACCTATGAAAACGAGGTTTTACCCTATCCATTGTGGGTATTTTTTGCGGGTACCCATAGGCCTGGGTCCAATTGCCATCCCTAGAAATCTGGCAAGTGTGTTATATTGTGCCTTTAGTATATACCAAATTTTTTTAGCATGTTATATTATGATATACTAAGTTACTTGGTATTGGTAATTGGAAGGTGGTGCTTAAGAATAACATTAGTTATGGATACATGCAAAAAAATGGAGATCCGAGCATTTAGCTATTAGAGAATATACAGTTCATAGTTCCATGTATTTCTAGAGTTGGTGTAATATGATACTACATCAGTCTAAGGATTATTTTATTGTGAAGACGTTGGTATTGAGTTTAATATATGAATGTATTTTTTTATGTATGATATTAACATTAATATTAATATACATTTTGAGGTTGAAATTTTTTATAGACCATATATTTTTTACTGAGTTAAGTTATGAGTCGCTAAACCAATCACTGAATTTGGTCATCAAGTTCGGTTAACAATCCGGTCTTGAAAAATTGGTCCTTAAATCCGTCTCTGCATGCTAGGGAAACATGCAAAAAATGAAGCCAAGCATTTCAACTATTTAATATGCATGAATCAAAACCTTATAACATAAATAGTGAAAGACAGTTGGTGCCAACTTAAATGAAATATATGAAAGCCAATAGTCGAGAAAGAGAATATTTCCAAAAGAAGATGGTTGTGCACAAAATAGGACGAACAATATGTCTTCAAGACCTGTTTTCAGTCTTGATGAGTTTAGTATCAATCATCAATATAAAGAATAAACACACAACTTTCAAAATAAAACTTTTGTCTTTATTTCAATATGTGGCCTTCAAATATGTCTTAGTATTTTTTTCTATCTATAAATAACTTCAAATAGAGTACTGACAAAATAATATCACATAAAACAAACAAGGGACTTGAGTGTTGCGTTAATGAAAACCAACTTTCCCCACAAGAGTGTAAGATAATATAGAATGACTAGCAATTAATCTCCTAGAGCTAACATGTGATTTGATGAAGAGAGAAATATTCCAACTCCAATCTAGGGATTATTAGAAATATCCTATTCCTAACTATTTTTCATATAAATCTTAACATACTTTAAATTAAAGAAAATAAGTCAGCTTTGAATAAATATATTCATCTAAATAATTAAAAAACTTAGAGTATTCATCGAGAAATAGTTCACAAGAGACATCTAACTCATCCTTAAACACCAGTTCATAAGGTGAGGATTGTCTCCTCTATATAAACTCTTACCAAGAGTCTTATCTATCTGATCCAATGTGGGACATGGGTTATCGGTAGGCGGCCCTTTAATTCGACAGGCTCTGATACCATAATGAAATGAAATTGGAGGTCTAACTCATCTTTAACAACCAGTTCATAAGGTGAGGATTGTCTCCTCTATATAAACTGATCTTACCAAAAGTCCTATCTATCCGATGTGGGACATGGGTTTTTCCCAATAAATTTATTAGAGCAGTTTAAAATTTCTGAACTTAATAATGTGAATTTTGAGTTTCTGTTGTAGGCTCATTGAAAGGAATATTCTCATTTCTTATATAAGCATTCATTTGCTTAATACACGAGTTAATATGAAAGTAGTGCCAATGCGTAGTTAATTCATAGTTATTTATCTATGTGATTCACATTTGAAGTGAATCTCCATTCATTTGAAATCAATTTGTTCTTAGAATAATTAGCTTTGCATCATATTTTAAGTTTAGATATTGTATTCACTAAGTACCAGTTGATTTTAACATCTACTTAATTTTCAAGGTCTAAAGACACATCATTGCTCTAATTTTGGTATCTATTAACTCGTTGTACATGTTTTTTTAATTATTTTTTATTCTATACATCATATGATTATAAATTTTACACATATGTCCTATTTATAACTTTATTTTTGGGTACAAATATTAAAACATATTTAAATAGTGATTTAGTTGATGTTTTTTTTTATTTTATTTTGACAATATGTTAAAATTGAAGTAGCGTAAAACACTCTTGAAGATATGATGGGATTGAAAATGCAATTTGGATTTATATATAATAACGTACTCTTTTTTTTAGATAGAATAGCATACCCTTTTCCCTCTAAAAAAAAAACTCTTTTTTCTTTTTTTAGTCTAGTAATCTAGTGGTTAAAGCTCACACAATTAAATATGGAGAAGTGGGGTATCCAGGGTTCGAACCCCGACCCCTACATAAATTATGCAATATGCATACCAACTGAGTTAAACTCACGGAGACACATTCTCTTTTCTATACACATGAATAATGTACTCTTTGGTCAGCTGATCGGATATACATTGGATCAAAACTATCAAAATCTAAATGAAAAAGAAAAACTATGTTGCAACAAGACAATGAACACGATAACGTTGCACTAAGGTAATAGATTCATGAAAGAAAAAATAAACTAAATCAACTAAATATATATGAAAATCACTAATTTAAATAAAAGAGAAATAGAAATATGATTTAGATCGAGGTGATTTTAGATTGAATATTGACCGTAAACTAGGTCGGTCTAATGGGCCCTTGAGTTTTTCAGGTCCTGTATATTTTAAGCCTCATATTTTTGTTTTTAAAAATATTTGTGTACGTCAAATTATGTAAACATGTTCACTCGAAGTTTAACTGGTACGTGAATTGGGAGTCATGGTTCATGTTGCAAGTTCGATTTCAATGCTAACTATTTTATTGGTATTTGAATGTTAAGTTCTAACTCAATGTCGGTTGTTTTAAATATATTAAGACAAAGTGTGTGTAATCAAAGTTTGTAAAAATAAAAAATTAATTTATATTTGTATCAGTTGAATATTATTTTGTTGTTTTAAGATCACTAACAATTAGTTAATAATGTCTATATTAAATATCATTTTCAACACACGCACGCATGCACGCGCTCGCTTACACGCATATATTAAAAAGATCACACACTAACGGAGTTGATTGTAGCGAAAGAGGATATACCCTCACAAACAAACCAAAGTTTAATAAGTATCTGACACACATCATATAGAAATACTTTCGATTAAGGGAACTTATGAAATATTTTTCTTAATTATTTTGTCTTATTCTTTCTATACGCACTTAAAAACATCTATTTACTTGGAGTTGCGACACAACTATGTTGATGACCAACTATTGCAAGACAATTAAACTATTTAAGGCAAACACATATTTGATAGAAGAACATACAGTTATTATAATTTCTTAATGACACTATTATCATTTTCATACAATAAAATAAGTTTTTACTTGCTAAATAACTACCATTATATCATTCTTCCGTCACTAATTATTTATTCCCTATCCATAATTGTAACTTTCAAGAACATAAAATAAACAAAAACCAAAAAACACAATAACCTTAACTTGTAAGTGTCTAATTTCAAAATTGCTAAAAAAGGTATAACTTCAAAAGAGCAAAGAAAGGATAAACACACAATATTAAACTTTTGTCTTCATTTCATTAATATTCCTACTCCTATTATCCAGGGATTATTAGTTCATTTCATTATCTTGTGATCAATTCATTATTTAGTCCTATATATACTACTACTACCATTGTACAAGCAAGTTACTCTTTCTTGTCAAAAAGCAAGCTACTTTTGTTTTTCTCTATATTCTTTATATATAGTTGAACATTTTTTTTAATATAGGGTTTCATATTCTTTTGCAAATATTTACGATTATAAGTGTTACTCTTTTTTTCTATATATATAGTTGAACAATTATTTGAATTTTTCACTTTGAGACTTTGAGTTTCTCTTTAGAAGTATTAAGTTTTGTTGCTTCTCTGTTTTTCTCTTGATTAGAATATGAAGGTCATCATCACTATGTTGAGTATCATTACACTTGCTCTCTTCCTGGCAGTTATGGCTGTGTAGGTAGGCGCGCGTACGTGCAAGCGCGCAAGCGCACACATGTGTAAGTTTGAACCCTTTATCCAAGATTCTGTCAACGCCACTACTTGCAGTTAGGGCCGGCTCAACAAATTTAGAGGCCTAAAGCAATTTTTATTATGAGGTCTTTTACAATAAAAAATATTAGTTGTGTTTGTGTGGTATGAGAAATTTATTTATTTTATAATGACTTTTAACATTTCTGGTTCATTGACATTTTAGCTACTTTGCACAGACCCTTTATGATCATGAAATTGGTTTTAGACCGATTTCTCTGTGTGCACTAATCTCAAAGCAAGTCCTGCAGATTCTTTCACCACTAAGATAAATTTTGAGGCTCATATTTGTAGGGACATTATTCCATCAAGGAGGATACAAAGGAGTGAAAGTGAAGAAGGAGAAAGCAGTTGAACAAGACGGACATGATTTTAGATGTGGTAGTATACAAAAACAAAACTAGCTTTGAGAATGTTAATCATCATTAGCAACCAACTGAAAATTACAATGTTCAACGTAGCTAGCATGTTGTCGAATCTCAGTGAAGAACTTATTTTACTTGTCTTTAGCATATGGTATAAACTGAATGTTGTTCTGCATTAGAGAAAGAAGAGAAGATTACTTGAGTAACAAGCTACCTAGTGTTAATTAGCTTACAAATGAAGTTCATCATCACCATATGCATCCTGACACTTGCTCTCATCCTGGCATCTGTGGCCGTAAGAGAAGCACCTGCATCGGCGTATGCACCTGCGCCTGTGGCCAAACATGTGCCATGGAGCTTGCACTTCCCAGCTATGCTGATCGATGATGCTCCTCCAGGCCCAACTCCACACAGCAGGAAGGGCGCCAGTTTCAAGCTTATTTTGACGATTATCGGCATTACGGCAGTTGTTCTTAGCCTTTTATGGTGCTTTTGGGGCTGCAGTTGTGACTTTTGCAATACTATATTTCATAGGGAAGGTTGAATTTGTAATACTTATTTGAATGAATGTTAACTTTGTAAGTTTATATTATGAGAGAAAGTTAACTTTTTTTGCAATTTTTCTTCAATCAGTGTCTTTATTTTGTGCTACATGGTTTATAGAATTTTCGCATTAGAGAAAGAAGAGAAGATTACTTGAGTAACAAGCTACCTAGTGTTAATTAGCTTAATCTGGTTCATTAGCATGTAGTTTGGTGTTATGTATGTACTAGTTGCTATCACTTGAGACCATAATGTTTTAACTGCTACTCATAATATTTAGGTCATACAATGTGTAGGACAATTATGTTGATTACCATAATGTTATCTTCTTATATTAAGCTCACATGATAAAAAAAAATGTGACATACTAAGTAACACAAGTAATACACTAATTATATTTTTTGACAAGAAATAATACATTAATTATTGAAAACTAATTTTTCTTAAAAAGATAAGAAATCTTGTCGCATATAATTTGTTTTAGAAAAGAATACATGGAAGAAATAAAGCTTATCCTATATGCTAAAAAAAGAAAAAGAAAAGGAATGAAATGTATCTTTAGTTGGTAGTACTTGATATTTGATAAACCACTTGTGTTGTGGAATTCGATTTAAACTACATTGCTCTTCAATACTTACCATTGCTCATTTCTCGTTTTATAATTCTATATATCCAACAAATGAAGTTCATCATCACTCTCGTGACGCTTGCTCTCTTCCTGGCAGCTGTGGCCGGAAGAGAAACACCTGCATCTGCGCCTGCGCCTGTGGCCGGACATGTGCCATGGAACTGGTATTTCCCAACTTTGCTGATTGATGATGCTCCACCAGGCCCAGCTCCACACAGCAAGTAGGCCAGTTTCAAGGTTATTTTGACCATTATCGGCATTTTTGGGGCTATTCTTAGCGTGTTATTGTGCATATTTGGGTGCAGTTGCGATTTTATGAAGAATGTATTTTGTAGTGAAGGTTGAAGTATTATTCTATTTGAATGTAATACTCACTATACTTGTAAACTACATTGCTCTTCAATACTTGTAATACCATTGCTCATTTCTCTTGTTCTCTCTATCTTAAATCATTTCATTCATGCATTAATTAACACTAAAGCTTTAGAAATGACTAATTCATCAGAAAACTCAATCAAATGTCTCAAGCATCGCGGTCACTACAATGTTGAGCTACGTGAGGTTACTGTTGGTCATAGTCGAACGGGACAACAAATGAAGCTCATGCCAATGTTCAAACATATTTTCTTCAAATTCTTTTGCAAATATTTAGGATTATAAGTGTTACTCATTTTTTCAATATATATAGTTCAACAATTTTTTGAATTTCTCACTTTGAGACTTTGAGTTTTTTCTTTAGAAGTATTAAGTTTTGTTGTTTCTCTCTGTCTTTCTCTTGATTAGAATATGAAGGTCATCATCACTATGTTGAGCCTCCTTACACTTGCTCTCTTCCTAGCAGTTATGGCTGTGTAGGTAGGTGCACGTGTGCGTGCGTGCGAGCACGCAAGCGCGCACATGTGTAAGTTTGAACCCTTTATCCAAGATCCTGTCAACGCCACTTCTTGCAGCCAGGGCCGACCCAACAAATTTAGAGGCCTAAAACAATTTTTATTATGAGGTCTTTTACAATAAAAAAAAAAAAAATTAGTTGTGTTTGTTTGGTATGAGAAATTTATTTTATAATGACTTTTAACACTTCTGGTTCATTGACATTTCATCTACTTTGCACATAACCTTTATGATCATGAAATTGGTTTTAAACCGATTTCTTTGTGTGCATTAATCTCAAAGCAAGTCCTACAGATTCTTTCACCACTAAGATAAATTTTGAGGCTCATATCTGTAGGGACATTATTCCATCAAGGAGGATACAAAGGAGTGAAAGTGAAGAAGGAGAAAACAGCTGATCAAGACGGACATGATTTTAGATGTGGTAATATACAATAAACAAAACTAGCTTTGAGAATGTTAATCATCATTAGTAACCATGTGAGAATTACAATGTTAAACGTAGCTAGCATGCTGTCGAATCTTAGTGAAGAACTTATTTTACTTGTGTTTAGCATATGGTATAAACTGAATGTTGTTCTGCATTAGAGAAAGAAGAGAAGATTACTTGAGTAACAAGCTACCTAGTGTTAATTAGCTTAATCTGGTTCATTAGCATGTAATTAGGTATTATCTATGTACTAGTTGCTATTACTTGAGACCAGCATGTTTTAACTGCTATAAATAGGTATCCATCACTTGTATTTTGTCAATTGAATAATACACAAACACTTTTTCCTTTACACACTAAAGCTTTAGAAATGAAGTTCATCGTCACTCTCCTGACACTTGCTCTCTTCCTGGCATTTGTGGCCAGAAGAGAAGCACCAGCATCGGTGCCTGCATCTGCGCCTGTGGCCAGACACGGGCCACAGAGCTTGCACTTCCCAGCTGTGTTGATCGATGATGCTCCACTATGTCCAGCTCCACATAGCAAGAAGGCCGGTTTCAAGGTTATTTTGACCATTATCGGCATTTCTGGTGCAGTTCTCGGCCTTTTATTTAGCATTTTTGGGCGCAGCTGCGATTTTATTAAAAATATCTTTTGTAGTCAAGGCTGAAATTATTAATGGTGTCGACGTTTTTGTGATTTTATGCTTGGTGCCTCTTTTGGTTTTGTGTGCTTTCCTGACGTTGTGGGTGTTACGTATATAAGCAGCATCTTTGTTTGTTTGTTTTTCTTTTATGTGAGTCTCTTTGTGCACCTTGCACATACTCGTCGAGAATAATATTTGCCATTTCAAGAAAAAAGTGTTGTCAAAGTGAATTCCCAAAGCCTACTATGAAGTTTATTTTGAATCAAAGACATGATAAAAAGTGAAGAAAATGACACTCTTAGAGTAAGTGTCAATTCCCATGTTATGTTAGGCAGAAACTCTTGTTTACCAAAACATCTCAGGTGAAAAAGTGTGTTGATTGTCAATTCTACCTTTTGTTCTAGTATGCTTTGATTTAAGAGAAATGATAATTGTACAACCACTTTGATACAACTTTTCCACAACTTTCTCTCTCATATTCACATTATGTTTTCATTCTCTCTCTTCTTTTTTCTCTCTCTCTATTGTTTTTGACCAATAAGAAAAGAGAACAACAAAGTTGTCTCAAATGTTGTACCAAAATGATTGTTAAAATATCACTACTCTTTATTTAATAAGCTAATGTTTCAAGTCATGATTGTGACCAAATTTCAAAGGTAAAAAAAATTATTTATCAGTATGTTTTAAAATTTGCAGTAATAATCATAAAGTTGACATGAAATTCAATGGGTGGCATAAATTTATTGTGATCCCCTAAAAAAAAAAATGAGATCGATGTGAAATATCATATGGTCATAATGTATCATGAAACTTATTTAAATATGTTGTGTTTCAATTTTTAAGGATGTAAATTTTGTAAGAGTTTAGGTTTCTTTTAGTGATTGGTATATATTATAATAATAATAAAAAATGGTTTTTTATTCACCGTATAAATCCGATGAACAATTCGAGTTTCTCCAAACCCATGGAGCTTCTCAATCGAGCTTATCGCGGTTGAGCTCAACGCCGAACTTCACGCTATCGAGTTCACTCTTTCTTCTTAATCATCACAATCTATTTTCCTCCTTCACACAAAGGTGACTCTTCTCTAATTATTCTCAGTTTCGCGCTTTCAATTTTGATTTCTCACTTTGAGACTTTGAGTTTCTCTTTAGAAGTATTAAATTATGTTGCTTCTCTATGTTTTTATCTTGATTAGAATATGAAGGACATCATCACTATGTTGAGCATCATTACACTTGCTCTCTTCCTGGCAGTTATGGCTGTGTAGGTAAGCGCGTATGTGCGTGTGAGCTAACACGCAAGCGCGCACATGTGTAAGTTTTAACCCTTTATCCAAGATCCTGTCAATGCCACTCCTTGCAGCCAGGGCTGGCCCAACAAGTTTAAAGGCCTAAAACATTTTTTATTATTAGGCCTTTTAAAATAAAAAAGATTACATAAATTTTATGAAAATAAATAAAATTAAACTCTAGTTTTGTTGGGGTCAAGAGTTAAACCTTAAACAAAAAAATATGAGGCCATCACTTTTATCAATTCAACTTGGAAAACATTCATTCATAAATTTCATATTGTATATTTATAAGGCCTTCTTTCAACCCAAAATTTTGACACCTAAAGCCCTAGTTTGGGCCACGTGGCCCTTGGACCGGCCCTACTTGTAGCTACGTCAGGGAAAGAGGTAGTCGCTACGCCTTGCCCCGGACAAGTGCCCTCGCACCATCACTTCCCTATTGTACTTTTTGATGATGCTCCCCAGCTCCACACAAGGTCAAAAAGGTCAGCTTGAAGCTCATCTTAATTATTCTTGCAATTTCTGGTACCGGTCTTGGCCTACTATTATTTATCTTTGGTTGCAGTTGTGATGTAATAAATACTACCTCCGTCCCTAATTATAAGACCCTTTTGTGAAAAAAAAATTGTCCCTTTTTATAAGACTCTTTTGGTATTTCTGAGTACATTAATTATTTCTTTACCAACATACCCTTATTTATTTTGCATCTTTTTCTTCGATCAACAATAAATATTATGTTGAAAACATAAATTAACTCTCTCTCTTAAGGATAAAATTGTAAAAACAATAATAATTATATACAAATTTAATACTACAACCAACTTTCTTAATCTCTGTAATTTTTGCAAAAGGCTCCTATATTTAGGGACAGAGGTAGTAATATATTTTGTTAATCCTATTTTGTGCATATCTCCTTATAACTGAAAGTATTATTCTTTCTATTTGAGATTATTTTAATCATCATTAGTGATCCAAACAAGTATTAGGAGAAGCAAGACGGAATATATAGAATGTAACTTCAGTAAAAGGAGAAGTAGGTCTACCTTGGAGGTGAAAGTTGGAGATCATACCATATCTCAAATTACACGGTTTAAATATTTTGGGTCCATAGTACAAAATGACAGAGAAATAGAAGCAAATGTTAGTCATCGTATTCAAGCTGGGTGGTTGAAACGGAGAAAAGCCTCATGTATTTGTTGCAATAAGAAAGTATCACTTAAGTTGAAAGGAAAGTTTCATCGAACAACAGTTAAATCGGCGTTGTTGTATGGTACGGAGTGTTGGGCGGTTAAGAGTCAACACGAGACTCAAGTAAGTGTAGCAGAGATGAGGATGTTGCGTTGGATGAGTGGTAAGACTAGACATGATAGGATTAAGAATGACACCGTTAGAGAGAGAGAGAGAGAGAGAGAGAGAGAGAGAGAGAGAGAGAGAGAGAGAGAGTGGGGGTAGCACCTATAGTAGAAAAGTTGGTAGAAAATAGACTTAGATGGTTTGGGCATGTAGAGAGAAGGCCCGTAGATGCCGTGGTAAGAAGAGTACATCAAATGGAAGAGAGTCAAGTTAAAAGAGGTAGAGGAAGACCTAGGAAAATTATTAGAGAAACAATTGGAATGGACTTAGAGGTCAATGAGTTGGATCCAAATTTGGTTTATGATAGAACACTATAATATAATTTGATCCATGTAGCCGACCCCACTTAGTGGGATAAAGTTTGGTTGTTATTGTTGATCGATTATCACTCACTATAGTATGCATCACTACTCTAAATCACTTTTTAGTGCATACAAGTCTAAATGCTTAGATTTATTGCTTTACACATTGATTTCCATTTGAATCGACTCTCAATAATTCTTTTCAATATGACATTTTAATGTAGTATCAAACATCTTCTGGCCAAGAACAAAAAATGCTACACATTGGCTTTCATATATGTATCTATTTCTTCTTTTGAAAATATTCTCTCTCGATCGACTATTGGCTTTCATATATGCCCACTACCAAAAGTGTTTAAATGGATTGTTTGATGCGACAATTGAGTACATAAGATAATTTCCATCTCTAAAACCAAATGCATGTTGACAATTCAGTCTCCAAGTTTCATCTCTAATTAAGAGACAAATTTGATATTATTATTTCATCTCTAATATTGCAATTTTTCAAAACTAAACTTAATAATGCAAACACCTTTACATAACAAAATAACAAGATTTTTCAACATAAACACAAAGTTTGAAAATATTTAAAAAAGGTGACAAGTAGGTTATCCATCAACAAAAAGTGGATAGAGTTACTCATCAATAAATAATTTTTCATTTAAGTTGAAAAAATCTCATAAAAATAATAAGATATTGTCGTTTTATAATATAACTAAAACGGAACAATAAAAACGAAAGTGTTATCTAAAATTAAGTTAAGAAACAAATTGTGTAATTCTCCCTTATAATCTTTAGATTTTGTGAGAAGCTATTATAACTGTTATCTCATTTAAACATTTTGTTTAAAAACTCTCTTTTTAAAGAAGTTGCTACCGACTAAATGATAGAACATTTTAAAAATTATTTAAAAATAAATAAAAAAATTGGCTCCTCCATATGCCAATTCCAAGCTGGAACATTTTGTTACTGGTAGTATCAATCCATCCCACAACTTGTACCGAAATAAAGTAGAGTTGACCTAAAGTCATATATACATAAATTGTGGTACAATCCCTACCTAACCGGTAAACAACCTCAATCCAAATACAAATGTGAAATGCCTATAGATAAGAGCTTTTTAACATAATATAGAGCTGAATATTAAGAGCCAGAAACTCATAAACAACCTCAAGTAATCATCATCTCCCATCACATGAACCATAATTTAAAAAATTTCACATTCATCTACAAATCATCATCTAAGTTAATGTTTCAAAAATCATCAATAATGATAATATTTTGTGATTTTCCCTCTTACCCATTGTCTACATACCCACTGCAAGCAACTATGGGTTCAATGAAGTTTATGCTTTTTTTCCTTTCATACCCATTTTCGATTCAAGAAGCAACAAAATCAAAGTTTATGGTTTTATTTTTCTTCCCTTCACACATATTTTATAGGTAGAACACGTATATGTACCAATCAATATCAATTAGAATATTGGTAACCATCTCATCACTTCATTTATTACTTTTTTTTTTTTTTTTTTGCACTTTTCTTATCATTCACTTCGAATAAAATTTCAGGTATGCATTCATTAGTGTTGTATCAAAAGTAAGGCAAAATTTTAGCACACTTGTTTGTAGTGTATTGACCCAAACATGTATGTTACACTTAGAAGTGAAAAACCCCACATTGAGATGTATCGGTCTTTGGTCTAAGTGAAATGATTCAAAACTAAAAAACGACTATTAAAAAAAATTAGATCATAGTTCTTATATTGTACATACAACATTTGAACAACATTTTTTATGCATAAGCTAGGAAGCTTGGACTTGTACATAAATGTTCAAGTTTCATAGATTATGCTCACAAGCTGTGTTAAAATGTCTTAACCTAATACGTATAATGTAAAGACTATGATCAAATTTTTCCTTCAAATATCACTTACAAAATAACTGCTTGCCCAATACCAAAGATGTGAGGAGAGTTTCCTCAACCCAATTTGTTAAACTGAAGAATAGTAACTATTATAATTAGTTATAATTTAATTAACAAAATTAATGAGAATTATTTTTTGAAAGAGCAAAATTAATGAGATGAACACGGGCATTTGGATCTCTTTTGGTTTTTGTCTTATGTCCAAGTACCATACGTATCAATCAAACAAGTATTCTCTTGGGCAAACATGCTAGCTGTCTCAATAAATTGTCACAAGGTTATTTTGAGCTTGATTTCATTATTTTTTTATTTTTTTTTTGAGAGGGATTTCATAAAACTTAGTTACTGAAAGTGATAAATAATACTATTATCTGCTTTCTTGGCATGTAATCTATCGCAGAACTTAGACTTTAAAATAATAGGATAAGATAGTTAATGTTCCCTTTGTTTCATAATGAGTGTCATTTTGGTTAAAAAAAATTATTTCAAAATGAATGTTACTTTTCATTTTCAATATAACTTTAATTTTTTTCTCCCAACTTTACCCACAATAAATACTTTAACTTTTCTCTTGCATAATTTTCAATACAACTTTAAGTTTGTCTTTTTCTTGGGCAGTTTAGTAAAATTGTTATATCTAATGATTATTTCATTTCATTCCTTAATTCATGTACAATTGGCTAAAACGACACTCATTTTGAAACGGATGAAGTATCTAATTGTGGTTCCAATGTTACTTGTGTGTACTACATTTTCCCCCATTAAGAACATATTGATTCGGAGAATCTGCCGATTACAAAGTAATTATTCAAATTGTTATATAAATTGTTCAACTCTTGGTTGTTGACTTTATTATATTCATGAAATAACCATTCATGTTCTGGGCAAAAAATTTGAACTTTCAAGGGCGTTAAAGAGTTATAGCATGGCTCACACTTAATTACATAATATAAAATTAGAAAGAGTCTTCCACGAAATTGATCAATTCCTCATTGACTCTTGAATAGAGTTAGCTAGGAATGGTCAGAGGGAGACAATGCACCCTTTTACTTAGAAACTATCCATCCATCTACCATCACAAGTAATTCATTTATGAAATTTACAATGGCTTTAAGTGGAAACATTTTGATGTAGATATTTATTTTATTTATGGTAAACAAGAGCTTAACATTTTCATAAAATAGAGAATATTACAAACAGCTGATGTTATCATTGAAGAGGTATTTTCCAACAATTTTGAAGAGTTAATACAATAGAAATAGTCTACTAAATCATGATTTGCTATACACAAAGGCTTTACAGACAGATATGATAATTTATACCAAATTACATATTCTTACAACCCATTATAAAGATGAGGGACAAATTTTATACCCATTCTACCATATCGGAGATATTAGCCTCCGCATTTGTACACGGTAGGGATGAAAATGGGCTAGATTGGTCGGACATTGTAAAATATAAATTTGACCTATAATTTTTGTTTTTAAATTGAAAGTGAGATCGAAGAAAAAATGATTCTAGGTTTTGTTTTGTTTTTTTGAAAAAAAGTTGGTTTAGTTTGAGCTTTTATTGGGTTTTTTTTTTGTTTTTTTTAAAAAAACTCATGGACTCTTAAACTTATCATAGACTCGCAAGTTTATAGACTCGTGAGTCTATACTAGTTTGTAGTTTACACAAGTTTATCTAAGTCTACCACCAATACGATTTAATGTGCGATTCCATTCGTTTTTATCTTCTAAACTCGTAAACTAGTGTACGAGTCTACTCATGATTTTGACAACTATGATGACATGTGTACAACGTCTCAGATTGGATGAGATACGGTTTGAGAATTAGGCCAAAGATAATAAATAATAATACTAATTAGTATCAGATAATTTCTTAATACACTACAAAAAATGTGCTTCCGGTAAGCCCCACGTTATTGGTGATGGATTGAGTAATTACCTTAAAGTGTGTTTGGATGAGGTAATTGAGAGATTTTAAAGAATTTAGAATTCTAAGCAATTTAAATAATTCAATTAAATTACTTTCATTTCTCAATTCTTTTGTTTCAATGGAGTAATAAAAAAAATTCAATGTCATCATTTTTGGGCAAATTTATATATTTTAATTTATTTGGGCCAAATTTGAAAATTGAAATTAGGGGTCAATTTGTACATTTCAAAAATTATGAGGGTCAAAT
Organism: Medicago lupulina; assembly: GCA_958299785.1. Lineage (NCBI taxonomy): Eukaryota > Viridiplantae > Streptophyta > Magnoliopsida > Fabales > Fabaceae > Medicago > Medicago lupulina. Next base: position 31,922,789 of record OY283144.1, on the reverse strand, counting down.
TATAATTTTTGAAAAATTTTGAGGGATCAATTTGTAATTTTTTGAAAATTTATTGGGGTCAGTCTGAAATTTGTGAAAATTTGAGGACCAAAATGAAACATCTGAAAAAATTATAACAATGAAGAAATTTGAAATTCTTATCTTTTAGGTGTCATTTCTCTAGATTTAATTTGAACAAAATACTTCATAATTTTTCATCAAAGTATTTAAAAAAATTCTTTTGAAAATTCTTCAAATTATTATCTAAATTACAATATAATTTGTCTCAGAGTATTTAAATTCTCTCAAAATATTACATTACCTCAAGACATTCTCCCATCTAAACACACCGTTCCTCTTAGATTCATGCATTTGGCAAAGTCAGTGGAACAATTTTTGTTTATTAGAAACAGGCCAGTTTAAAGTTTGTTTTGTTGTGGTCAACATCTCATTGTGTAAACCTATCTCGTGATCTACCAAGTAATTTCACATGACACACCTAAAACCAAGTGAAGCTTAATAAAATAATATCTCAATTCACACACCTAAAACCAAGTGAAGCAATGTAAAATAATATTGCAACTTGCAACATAACCCTAAAGTCTAAAACTCCATTATATATAAATTAACATTATAGCTTGTTAATAACCTAGATTAGCTAGCTAGAGCTATGACAAAGACTAATATCAATGCTTTGGTATTGAATTTGCTAGTTTTTGTAGCATTGCTTATTGCATTATTTGGTGGTGCCAATGCTGTTATAGTATGTAGCATTGACACAAATAAGCTCGATGTATGCCATGATGCAATTACTGGGAAACGCCCTCCAAAACCAACTACAAAATGTTGTGCACTTATTAAAAAGGCTGATTTGCCTTGTCTTTGCAGATACAAGTCACTCCTACCTACACTTGGAATCAACCCTACTAAAGCTTTGGCCTTGCCTAAAAAATGTGGTAGAAAAACACCACCTGGATGTAGAGGTAACCTTGAATAGACATTGATACAAATATAGCTTTAATATTCATATTTTGTACTCCCTCCGAAGTTAATTATAAGCAAAACTTTTCTTTTAAGATACATTCAAAAATTAATGTATTTGGTATGTATTATAGACCAAATACATTAATTATTGAATGAATCTAAGTGAAGTTTTGCTTATAATTAAAGCTGGAGGGAGTAGCATACTGTTCGGTGACTCATTTTTTTTCTTTTTTTTTTTTCTTTTCGCAGCCACTTGAAGAATTTATTGAGAATCACTTGCTTTTGAAATGGGTATCTAAGCATCCTCTGGCCCCTCAAATAAATGAATAGTGTATTTTCAATGTGTTTGCCTTTTCTATCTATTTATGTATTCAAGATGTATGATCCATCAGCTTCCTATGTATTTTATAAAGTTATTTGATGTACTAAAATTTAAAATAATAGAATGTATTTCTCACACAATGACAGGAATTGCAAGTTATATGTATCACTCCCTTTACACCTCAATCTTCTATCCATATACTTCTATTTTGGACCAAATCTTCAACCTATATTCTTAGAAATTGAACTTTAGACTATAAACATAATCGACTGGTAAGGTAAAGACTATTTACCACTTTAACACTAATTTGACACATACATACCTGTCCACACTCATGAACGGACATGGATGCCGGAATAACTAGGATCATAACATAGTTTTCTGTGCCAATGATTGAACATTTGAACCGTTGGCCATTTCCTGTTGAATAACGTAGATCTTGACCCAATATAAGAGATCTGAGGTAGACTTTTATACCGAATCCCCTGTTTTATTATTTCAACTATCTCAACGTGTGTGTGTCTATATATATATATATATATATATATATATATATATATATATATATATATATATATATATATATATATATATATATATATATATATGAGATTTGCTAGAAGACACCCACTAGTTTTTATGTGGGAGTGTTTTAGCCAGCTACACCTTAAGGTGTATTTAACTACTTTTTAGTTATAACTTGTTAAAACACACCTTCTAAAAAATAAGTGGGTGTATCCTAGCAAATGTCTATAGGAGTTATTAACATACACCCACTTATATTTTAGTATGTGTGTTTTAGCAACATTCACCTTAAGGTGTATTTAACAACTTTTTAGTTATATCTTTGCTAAAACACACCTTAATAAAAACTAGTGGGTATATCCTAGCAAACTCATATATATATATTGGTCAAGTAGTCTAGTGGCTGGAGCTCTCACATTTTTAATGTGAAGAAGTGGGGTGTCCCTACCTCTACATATATTATGCAGTGTCCCTACCAACTGAGCTAAGCTCACGGGGACTATATATATATATATATATATATATATATATTTCCCCAGTAAAATATTAAAAGGGTCTTAGTAACATGTGTCTTAGGAAACATGTTAAGGATTCTACATATAACTATTTATTGAGAAATTAATTGACATAAAATATTCAATTTTTTACGAAATAAATAGCCACATTTTCAAATAGGCTTAATTACTCTTTTGGTCCCTTAACTTATTTTTTGATTTCATTTTGGTCCCTTAACTATTAAAAGTTTCGTTTTGGTCCCTTAACTTACTTTTTGGTTTCGTTTTGGTCCTTTAACTATTAAAAGTTTCGTTTTGGTCCCTTAACTTATTTTTTGGTTTCGTTTTGGTCCCTTAACTCTTCCTCCGTCAACCACTTTGGTCCTTTATATTAGGATGAATGTATTAGAGTTAAGGGACCAAAACGAAACCAAAAAATAAGTTAAGGGACCAAAATGAAAACCAAAAAATAAGTTAAGGGACCAAAATGAAACTTTTAATAGTTAAGGGACCAAAACAAAACCAAAAAGTAAGTTAAGGGATCAAAATGAAACTTTTAATAGTTAAGGGACCTAAACGAAACCAAAAAATAAGTTAAGAGACCAAAAGAGTAATTAAGCCTTTCAAATACAAAATTTCTATTTTTAGTGCATTAACATGTGTGCGTATTTCCCTTTTCTTATGACCGTATATAGAACAAGTATTGATCAACCAAAATTATTTCCATAACATGGATTAACTTAAAAGGTGTGCTGTTGCTAGCTTACCGCAACATCGATCAGTAAGAAACTATCTACTTCTTTATAAGTTTGCACTTATCTGTCATTTTCGTCACTGCCTCGTCACTATATATAAAAATAGCGGCACTAAATGCTCGTGGCAGCTACTTAATCTTCAAAACTTGACGCAAATGGATCATCATTTGTTTTTCAAGTGCAACTCTTAGATATCCATATGATTTGTCATTTGGCTTTGCTAGCACTCTGAATGGTTAGCACGGGGTCCTCCAAATAAAGGTCTCATGTAGGAATCATCAAATTTCCTCCAATAGTAATGTATGGTGTACACAGGACTTTCTATGAACATCGATAAACTTTCCTTTGCACGGCTAATGTTGGTTGCTGCCGACTCCTCAAAGGATAGCAAAGGTAGATTCATGTCCTCGACAGGTGAGGTTGATTCTTCATGGCTGGTATTTACGCTTGTCACATGATGTGGAAGAAGATATCTTACAAGTGGTTTTGTTAGACAACCAAACACCTGCAATCATTTTGGTAACTTATATGTCAATTGATTAAAATTCAAACATTATAAGAATGACCAAGTTTGTAGGGCTGAATTTGACTGTAAATCGAATAATGAGAATCGCAACTACTCACCAGTGTGGTGAAAAGAACGACAATAATGGTGATGGTAATCATTGTCGCATTAACTGGATCAGAAGTAACCCCTGAGTATGTGAACTGCATATATAAAAAGTTGAGAACTCAATGGTACCTCCTCCTTATGCTACACCAATATTATTCATGGTTTACATAAATGTAGGAGAAAACCTTGATACACGAACGGATATTTATTTTATAAATTTCACTGTAATTACAATGTCTAGAAATGAAAATTTCATGCACATACCTGTTTGAAAGCCAACGCAATGGAGACTGCTCCCCTCATTAGGCCAGCCCACCAAATGATTATCTGAAACAATATACCAAACTTTAGAAAACCAATAAAAAGTCATTTTCTCAGGTAATTGTAACACGAAAATATGTTGAATAACCTGGTGTTCGAATGTAATACTCGGTGTTTCTTCAGTGCGCCTATTCATATAATTGGCAAGTGCAGAGAGAGGGAAAACAAATGCAGCCCTCCCAAGCAATATTAAGAAGATTAAACAACTGTAAATTCCCATCAAATTTCCAAATCTGCAATGAAGTTCACAAGTAAAACATTAAACGAAACAAAGCTATATAATACCAAGGTGATATGTCACGACTCGCAATGTATCCCGGAAGTTAGTTTTAAGAAGATTTCAGAAATACAACATCACATCACATCTAACCTTTTCAATTATTTGTTTATATTTCAAACTGAAAGAACAAAATTTAATAAAATAACAAAGTGATGTTGAAGTCGCGTTGAATTATCTACGTAGGTAAGTGGCACATTGGCACTATGCAAATAGTAAGCTTGTACACAAGATACCAGCACATGCATCAGTGTGTAATGCATTAGTCATAAGGAAACTAATTGTACCGAGTTGTAAAAAGTAATCGTACTTTAAATGCGTCATCCTCCACTTTTCAATGTCAAGGGCATCCATACCCACATAAAGAAATATGAAGGTTTCTGCAATAAACGACATCGTTGCGAACACGTGCCTGGAGAAGAGAAACTAAAATCAGAAATCTCAGACATTTAGTCTGGAAATTACTAAAATCTACAATGGATTAGCCAAATACCTGGTTGTTATTCTTGAAATTTCAGTCACATTATGCCATGCATAATGTGACATTGATATTCCACAAAAGAAAACAGTGAGGATTCCACTTAGTTCAAGTAGCTGCATACATGTTTTCAGTGAAGATGGAATGTTAAAAGGAAAGTATCTAAACTTATTAAAGCCAAATTCTCAAAAAGCTTAAGCGACTTCATGTTGACCAAATACAAACTCATTTAGGGTCTGTTTGAATTTACTTATTTGAACATATTTACTGACACAAACACAAACCCTTGTGAGAGTGTTTGAGAGAGCGTATGAAAACAAATTACAATATCCATATGCTTTCCAAGCTTGTGAAAACAAGTTATACCTTATATCAAAATAGTTCGACTTTATTTTATCTTTTATTATAGAAATAGCATATAATAAGCGCTTAATTAAGCTATTTACCCAAAATGGCCTAGTTCCTTAGGCTTGTAACTGATGAGAAGTCAATAAAAGACCAAATAATTGAGAATGTAATACCTCTGCCAACATATAGGACAGGTACGCCATTAACATCATCAATGAAATTTCACGAACACTTGAATGTCTGCAGGAATACACAGGGGGAAATTTGTTAAGTTATCCTCGAATTTTCACTTCCTTAACTCCAGAGTATAAGATGTAGTTACTGAACTTTGATGTTCACATTTCGAATCATTCTGGAATTACAATTTTGGAGAACTTTTATAGAATAATATACATACCTTCCAAAGCTTAAGGCTTTCAAGATATATGCTGTGAGAAGTCCAGTCTGCATAAAACATGAGTTCATTGAAGTAAATGAGAATTACCAAAAACAAACTACGAGCGGAGTAAGAGATAAACTCTGTAAAATTCATTCACGAATGCTTCACCACGTAACATGTAACAAATATATCTAGATGCATGTGAATGTAATGTGATCGAGTAACTAGAGAAGTTATCGGAAACCATGAAGTCAAGTAATAACATTTCATAAAATAACTTGTTCAATTTTTGCATACAATGCTCATTAACAGGACTCACAATGACTCCAAGAACAGTGCTTGTTGAGAACAGATACAAGAAATCACCAAGAACACGCAACGTCTTGTCATTAAGTCTTGAAACGTCAAGCTTTTGCACTGCATTGAAGAGTACAACTGATGTTGCATCGTTTACCACTCCTTCCCCAAAGACTAAGCTGTATAGTAAAGGAGTTTCATCTTGATGGAGAATCTACAAGAGTTTTCAGATGAAATGTTAATACACTAAGATCATGTAGATATATAATTTAATGAATCATTCCGTTGACCGATTTAACCAACCTGTAGTGTACAAACTGTGTCGGTTGAGGAGAAAATTGTTCCTAAAGCTGAATCAAATTAAGATGAGCAAATTATCATCCAAATATTATATATAAGGATCATTTTAAATACAATTAAATATCCAAGTTGGTCCTTGAAATTGTTGACGGTGTCACTTAGTTTCAAATTCATCCCTCATATTACCAATTTAATGTCATTCTAGTTCCTACAAATACCAATTTTGATTAAAAGTTTGCAATTCCATGAACCATTAGGAAATACCAATAATGCAAGAGACTATATTGATACACACCTACAATTTCAAGGACTAATTCGGATATTTACTCTTATAAATACTACTTGTGATTTTGCGTAATATTGAGATGATGCAACTACTCTCACCAAGATAATCTCGCACTGTCAAGTGATGGAAGTTCAACTTGGGGAACAGCAACCAGCTGCCTAGGTGAACCAAATGTAAGGTGAATCCATGAAAGTTATCATAATGATAGTGCAATAAATTTCAAGAAAATGAAAAACTAAAAGATTAATAATCATTACCGCCAGTAATAATAGTCGTGGAAATGAAAACACCGATTACACCAAACAGCATAATAGTTAAAAAGTTATGGAAGAACTGTTTCTTCTTCACCTGAAACCTGTTAGGAAGGATAACTCAACCATCAAATTTTGAATTTCAAGAGATTCTGCGAGTATAACACAATGAGAGAAAGTTTTACCCTGCATTGAATATTATCGGAGGAAGAAGATATATGAAGAATAATTCTTCATCAAATGTAAGGATGTGAGAACTCTTCCCCTTAGTGACTAACAAGAGTATTATTCCAGCAATGAGTCCCTACCAAAGACAGCATGTTAAGAGGCAAAAAGTATATCATTTCACAATGAATTTCTTTTATGATAAGCAAACGGTAGTGGTTATATTGGTTTATAGGGTTTGAACTCGAGAGCTCTTGATAAGCACTCCTTTGGTAGCCCTCAGCTCACCAACCGAGCTGGCTGCTTGGGACTCAAGTAACAATGAAAGGTTGCAGCTAGGGAGTTTAAAAAAGGTATGCGACAGCGATTAGATTATATTTGTGATCGCACTGCAATCGCATTTTAGGTAATATCAAGAACAGTGATGTGATTAGCCGATTACCACAATCGCAGCTGCGATTTAAAACATTGATTGCAACTATATAAACAAGGTAATTCAACACTGGTTCTTGACAAAAAGGATATATTTTTCTTAAATAGAAAGTTCTTTATTATTATTATACCAGTTTGTTTATAATTTCATCATCTTCATATTCTGTACAATTAAATAAAGTTAAGCTTTTAGATAGCTGTGAGATGGTAATGTTATTCCCCTCACACCATACTTCTCTATTTTCACAGACCATTTCACATACACTTGTAATAATCTCATTCTTTCAATGAGAGACAAAATTGGTGTCTATATTTAACAAGAAAGGCCAAAAATTCATCTTAATCTTCCCCATCTAAATTATATTTTCAAAGAATACTAATTAACAACGTATAACATAAGTGTGCTCCTCTCAAGATTTCATGTTTAATTTTTCCTGATATCAATTTCAATGGATTAGTCCACACAGAGCAACTTGTGGATGGCAGGATTGACCCCTTGTATTAATCGATCATTGAACTGACTACCAAAGTTTTAAAAAAATAACATATAATGCATACAATAACACAAACAAGAATGATTGAAAGAGAAATTAGAGGTTATTTGAGTCTTACAACAAAAATGGCAACAATGGATTCATTAATCCATCGACTTTCTTCAAGCAAATGACCAATGACCAAACATAGGCAAAGAACAGCTACAAAGAGTGTCATTGGCACAACTTGTGCATGATCATGAGCCAAATTTTTTTCCGCATCAGATTTCATCAAATTAAGTGCAACCATCAAGCTCATCATTCCCATTCTTAATTCTATCTATGCTCTCTAACAATCACTCTCACTCACACTATCTTTTATAGTGGCAAATTAGAAATTGTTTGTATTTGTATATGGATAAAATTGGTGTCAGAGAATCTGTACCAACACAAAGGTTGATGTTATTGTTGGATGCTGTTTTAATGAGGTGAAATGAGTGAACACAAAAGTCAAAAACTGAAACAAACAAGCACATCGATCGTGTGTAATGGCAAAAGATGACACGTTTTATAAGACTGCATGAAAAATTAACGTGTCACTTTTTACACAGTCAAGACAAGGTTAGTTAATTTATATACTTTCATTTTGTCACGTAGTGAAATTATTATTGTTATCATGACATCACATAAACGCTCGTGGGGCAGCCAAACTCTATGCTGCCATCCTGCTGCCTTACATCAACCGTTAGATCCATTTTGTTTAAAATGCTAAAAGCGCATTAAAATCTCTTTTTAAGGCCACACATATTTATTGTTTTCAATATACATACTCCTGCACATATTAATAATATACCACGTATTCAAAGTTTCTTTGTTGATAAAATATTCACAATGTTAAGACTAATTAAATATATCCCTAAAAAAAAAACCAAGTAAAATACATGTTCCCTTAGTGCATCAAATAATTAAAAAAAAATAGTATATTTTTTTTGACAAAAAAATAAAATAATATATACCCTCTCCGTCTTTATATATAACCATCCATTTGATTAAATGCACTAGCAAATAATTTACTATCGAGCAAGAATCATATTTGTTTAACCCATTAGTTTATAGGAAAAATGTGTTCTGATAATCTTGAGTTTTGCAAAGAGGTAAGTAAAATTTGACAAAAAATTGTTGTAAACAGGAATCTAAATCATGTTCTCCTGAATAATTTGTGTTTGGTGAGTTTATTAACCACCAGAGCTCAACTGAATTGTTTGGTTAAATGAAGATGAAATAATTGACTTAGTAAAATAGTGTTTTTTATAAGTTAATTCAAGTAAGTTATAGTTTAAAGTTTGTAGGTTAAAAACTTATAGCTATTCACTTTTATCTCAATTTTACCCCTACAATCTTAATTGAAAAAATATTAACTAATACACTTTTTTTATGTTATTTCATATTTATAATATTCATACGCTAATCCAACCTCTAATTTTATCAAACACTACAAAAAGAATATTAGCACTAAATTATAAAATAAATTAAAACCTGGTTTGATAAAAAAAAAATTAATCCGTAAAGGTGTACTATACAAAGCCAAATTAAAATAGTAGTTTGAGCGAAAATAATTACTGCTTTACACCATTGAATGCAGTGTTTTTTCCTTTTCAATGAGCTATTAATATTTGATAGCACTTTAGCCGAATCTAAACAATAACAAGTGGATCCAACGGCTGATGTAAGGCAGCAGGATGGCAGTAGAGAGTTTGGCAGCCGAGGATCCAAATCCACGCTCGTGTGATCAGTGGCTATTCTCATATTCACGGCGGCCAATATATTTATGGAACATAAAGAAATCATCACAACTAAAAGATGCCAAAGCTCAATAAGATACTCTTCGTTTTAAAATAATTGTCGTTTTAGGCAATTGCACATAGATTAAAGAATTGAATGAAATAATAATTGTACATAACAATTTTACTAAAATGTCTAAGAAAAAAACAAAAATAAAGTTGCATTGAGAATCGTGCGAAAGAAAAGTTAAAGCATTTCTTGAGGGTAAAGTTGGGAGAAAAAATTAAAATTGTATTGAAAATATAAAGTGACATTCATTTTGAAACAAATTTTTTTTGTTAAAACGACACTCATTTTAAAACTGAGGAAGTATTAATTTTAATATGGAAATTTTAAAAAGATATTAACACTTGAAAATTCTAGAAAAGATAACATATAAAAATAAAAAATAGTACCAAAAGATAACATAAAAAAAATAGTACCAACGGTGGATAAAAATAAAATAATACCAAAAGATAACATAAAAAAATAGTACCAAAAGATAACATACAAATAATAGTAACAACGGTGGATAAAAATAAAATCCTTTCTCCTTCAAAAAAAAATGCTTTTTTTTTTTTAAATATACAAAAGTTTAAATTACGAGCTTCATGCATCAAAATAGCATACCTCAAGGTTCGACAAATGGTTGCTGAAAAGATTCTTATGCTGGCCATACGAGTTTTTTTTTTTTTTTTTTTTTATAATAAAGATTGATTTAATTTTCCTCATGAGCTAAATCGACCTTCTCAATTTTTCTCGAAGGGTACTAAGTTGAGCATTCGTTGTATGTTTAAATAAAAAGTTTATAGTGAGAAGATGATGCTTCAATTTAATATGGAGAAGAGAGGAGAGGACTTTGAAAAACAGAATGAACAAGAGAAAGAGATAAATGATTTTAAGAAATGAGACTTTAAAGAGTTCATTTTTGTTCGTAATATAAAATCTAAACTCAAATTGTATTGGAAGATTTTAAACGATTTATATAAAATCTTCAAATTCAATATATATATATATATATATATATATATATATATATATATATATATTATGATAGTATTTTTAAAATTAATAATAAACACGAATTTATTAATCTTAAAAAAAAAAACTCCTTAAAAAATTGTGAAAAATTTCTCTATATTCTCCTATATTTTCTACCTCCAAAGTTCTCACATATCCTCCTCTCAAAACCACCCAAACAAAACTTTAGATTTAAGATGGGTATCTTATTATCAATAAATGGATGAGATGTTGCACGATAAAAATGATGTGATATGTCATTTTCCACATTTTTATCACTCCACTATTAATTATACACCGGTTTATTTTTCTCCCAACAAACAATACTCTTTACATTAACAGGCCCATCCCTGCAGCTGTGAAATTCACAGCAAACACAATTTAAAAGTAAGCTTATTTGAGAATTGCTCTTACCAGCTTATTTAAGCCAGAAGAATCATATAAACATATGCATCATACGAATTTTTCTTTTTGAAGGAATATGCATCATACGATTTAAAAATTGAACTTATATTGCAGAGCCTTCAATGAAGAGAGCTCTTTAAAAAATTAGCGTATGCCGCTTTAAGTGACGCGTACACGGTATTCTTTAGTAAAAGGCGAAAGAATAGTTCGCTATGTGCGCATCACACGGCTCCGTGATTTTGAAACATGAGGGGCGCTTTCATTTTATAGGTCAGCAGCATAATTTCACTTATGAAATAACCGATGTGGGATATATATTCATAATCATAACAAGAAAAGCATCATCTTGCTAGTTTTACATTTCTACCATATAGTACTCTTTCTTAAATATATAAACCAAATATTTTTGTATTCAATTTCATCTGATAGCATGTGTTCATTGTAAAATGATATAAAACTTTGATTGTGATTGTTTTTATTAATTAATTATGGTTAAAATTTAAATATGTTTTTGATCCTTGTAATTGGTGTACAACTTGATAGAAGCAATGAAATTTTATCTCCACAATCCAAAAGAATTTTATTAACAATGAAATGAAGCTATTTTGATAATCACATCTTACAATAAAACAATCATAATAAGATAAAATACATCTCATCAAAGAAATCCTTGAATTCCATTTCAAACAATGGAGCACTCAAGTTAAAAATGGCATGTATGAACACTACACTTCTTTTCCTCTTTGCTTTCTTTATACTGTGATGGTGGCAGGAGCTGCTACTATTCAACGAGCATTGCCGAAAATTGGAGGTTTTCCAGAAACACTAGGCAAAGGTGGTTCTGTCACATTACTATCATTTAAGACCGGAAGTGGAGGGGAAGGTGGTGGAAGGTCTAATTTAGGTATTTGTTTTAAAAGTTTTCCAGGTGGAATAGGGCTTATGTAAGGTGCTTTTTTCGCATGCTTCAAGCATCTGTTCTCTGCAAGAATTTGATCAACAAGCCAACAATCAAGTCAGAATTGAAAGTTTCTATTCTGTAGTTGATTTCAACTTATATAAGAAACTATTTTCAAAAAATAAGCATTTCCAATGTCAATTTTCCAAATACCTTATAAAAGAAGCAAAGTTTTATAAAGAATTTTATACTTACTCGTGTATCGAACAGCCGTCTTAGGGAAGTCGGTAATAATGCCATTAACCTTAGCTCCAACGACAAATGAATTAATCTCAACAGATGGGTCTGAGTAGTAATCCCATGCTTGAGATACAAATTCATTGCTGAAAGTTTCTACATAAACTGGTAGCTTAAATGATTGCAGCCTTGCTACAGTATTTGTAGAGTTAACAAGAAAAGCTAAATTCTGAGTAAAAACAGAAGCCTTTTCTAGCACAACAGAATCAGCAAATTTTTTGATGTCATCGATAGCTTTATCATCGGCATCATGAATATTCTCATCAACTTTGTAAACCCTTTCATATTTGGATTTATCCTTGAATATCTTAAGTACTGAGCTGTGTGTTGACTGAATCATAACTTTAGGAGATTTTTCTTTATCATAACCTGCTTTTTGTAGAGCATTAAGGACTGCTTTGGTCACGCTTAATCGTCGCTTTGATGCGAGGTAGGCAGCATTCTGATAGTGAAAGAAAAATGACATTAACATAGCATAAAAGGAATTAATCAAGGTGTTAATTGCTCGTTATATGACTATGAAATATTTAATCAATATCTAGTAAGAACTCACCTCGATGCTGATCAAGACGCCAGAGCCTTTAGCCAAGGACAGAAAATCAGACAAGGTTACAAATTTCCCTTGATTTTTAAATTTCGGATTCCGGAACAATGCATATTTTGCATAAGGTTTCAATATTGAGGCTGCAATGAAAAACAAAGAAATAATTTATAAATCAAAGGGACAAATGCTTATGTAATATGATGCATAGAAATAAGCATCAAGAAAATCATTCAACTTACGAGTCAATGTTTTGATTTCATTCCATGTCAAGCTAAATGTATATATGCCACTACCATTTCGAATCTCTGGAATAATCGCTGAGCGGTTTCGGAATTTTGTATCAGAAACTGTTGTACTCATTGAAAGATCTATAGAACTTAAGCAAAAGGGTACTCCATCTTTTGACAATTGAACAGGACAATCAATCACATCTGCTCCATCTGATTTAGCTTTCTTATATGCAAGATCGGTGCAAGCTGGATAGTCACCGCTCGCTCCGTATTTTGAAATAATCAAGGTCTCCACTTTAGCATGAAAAAATAATTAAAGAGATAGGTAGGAACATGTCAATAAAGATTATTCAAATATTATACTACCTCAAAACAAAATATAACTTGTTTAAAATGAATAAATGAAATGTGTCCATGGAGAGTTCAAATGAATTATACCTTGTTTTTTGGCATTTCTTCCTACGCCAGCAAAGCAATCTGCGGAAGGAATTAGCAAAATAATTTATAACAACATTAGAAAGGTGTGGAAAATATCTACGTAGTGAGATATGATTGGATGCATGTGTAAGACTTTTTTACACTGACAATGTATATCTTTAAAAATTTAAAACTAATCTATAGAGAAGATACAAAACTTACTTATGGCTGCAGACGGAGTTACTGGGAAATCAGACAGAACACCATCAACAGAGAAGTTACCGTTGTCGATGAAAGACAGAATCTCGGCCATAGGATCATAACTGAAATTGTAGCTGAATGGAACATCATTAACAATATCTGAAACAAAAACTTTCAACCCATGTTTATGAGCATCTGCGACAAGAGAAGTATGTTGATGTAGATAAAGTTCTGAGTCTACAGGCCATATATAGCTTTTTGGAACAAGAATTCCGGAAGCAAATGTTCTGATCAATTTGAGGTGTTTCAGGAGTGCACCATAAGTTTTGTTCGTTGTAGGTTCAATTTTATATTGATCTAGAAACCTGAAGACCGTGACGGTTTTTTTAAGACTTGATTTTGTTCTTACTCTTTGCAAGAAATTCGCGTTAGGCGATGAGATGTAACTGATAGATACTTTTTTAGCTGAAAGAGAGTGAAGATATTTCTCTACACTCAAATTGTGATGCTTGTAGAATCTATCATGCTGCATATTATTTTGAAAGTTAAAATTTGATGTCAGAATCACAAACTCAGGACCGGATTGAAACAAAATATATTCCATTTCATTTCATCATTACCTGAACGTTTAACCATAGGCCTGCAGATGATGATTTTACTAATTTAGCGACATTTTCAACACTGAGAATGTAGTAGTTACTTCCATCAAACTTTGGAGTTCGAGAATACACTCCTTGAACAACTGTTCAAGTAACAAGAAAATCATCAGTGCAGAAATTTTCACAGGAAAGAATCTGCTTCTATGATGAATGAATACGTTCTTGAGTTGGAACCTTGTTAACTGAGTCAAGACACAATTTTATAATTTGAACGAGAAAAATAGGACTTACGCGAGACTATTTCTAGTTCTTTGAAGGTGAAATCAAAAGCAAACCATCCGCGAGTTGGAACCATGTTAACTGAGTAATCCTTAGCTTTGCCAGGGTAAACAATGGAAATGTCGGTGGCATTGTCAAGCTTGATGTCTGGAAAACAAATCCCAACTCCATCCTTTGTCAGTTGCAAGTCACACCATAGTATGATATTTGGGGAACTAGCTTTTAGTGCCAAGTTATAGGAAGCTAAACTTGAATCTGGAAATATTCCTGAAAATCCACCGCGCGCTATTACCACCGGTGGTGATCCTGCACAGCATACTGAACGCGCATCACAATTTGTACAATATTTTAAACAGCGCGACCGTAATTTTAGCCATGGCATTAGTCAAAGTTTCTATTGCAGCTGCTTCAGCCGTATTTGACCGCAATTTTTCGGAATATCAAGCCAATAGTGTTGGGCGTGAGAGTGTGTGTTAAAGAGTGTAACATTGATTGAGAGATGACATGAACAAGTGTTTATAACTGTGGGCAGTCTACACCTCATAATCCGAAATTGTGGGTTGTGTTAGGCCGAACCACAAATCTAAGCAATATATCATCTTGTCTCTATGCAATCATAACTTAAATGTCTTAAAATCTTCTCATTTAAAATCCATATACCAACAACAATTAAGCCACCATTTTATAGGACTTGCTTAATCTTGGATATGCATAAAAAAATGTTAAATTTCTATACATTCATTTCTATCTCTTTGAATTCAATAATCAATATACTACAATGGCTTACTTATTCTATAAACAAAGAAAAATTGATGATTCAACATTGCCAAGATAATTGCAATAAAAATACATACATATATTCATCATATATGTATGAATGTATCATGTATGAATGAATGTTTTGGAATTTTAGAAATGATATGTAGTTAATTACATCATGGCACAAACTAAAACAAACAACTAAGGACCATAGGAACCATTAGAAGAATGAATAGAAGCAGAATTAGAAACACACCTTGCAATGTTTTCCATCCAGATACCAATGCTATAAACAATGAGCAATGAAGAACAAGCAGAAGAAGTAGATGAGGGAGGGCCATGAACTTCCACATATAATTCCAATCAACAAAGAAAATCCTTATCTAGGATTTTAATTAATGATATTAAGGAACTAAGGAAACATATATAAACTTGTAAAAATAATTAAATGACTAAGTTATAAGTATAATAGAACTTATAACTATAATGAAGTTGAGTTGTTTGTTTCCACAAACACCCTTATCACAAACTTTGGCATTTTTTTGTCTCCTCTTGAAGTCAACTATGAAGAAATGTCAACAATACAGGTATTTTGGCAGTGTATAAAAAAATATGTGATGCCACGTTATTCTTGTTATGATAACGCGGTTTTTATACATGCCTTCAACTATACGTTAGTGTTACAGCTTGTAAAGTTTTTCATTTAGTAGATGTTAAAAATGAGGATAGCAAAATTTGATGTATATGAAGATAGAAAATGTGATATAGGATATGATAGAAGAAAGATATTAATTAAATGGTGAAGACTGAAAACTGGTTATGTAGTAGTACTACTAGTACTGTTGCAGCTAATAATTGCTGCATTTATTTCTGCATTTAATAGTTACTGTTGAGGGTACCCTTTGCTACCAAAATTAAGTAGATCCCACAAATTTATTCTAAATCTATGGCTATCTATCTATGTTGGGCATCGGGATTTAACCAGGTACACAGCATGCTTAAGGGTCACACAACATTAATAGATGTACTTATACAATCTACAATAAAAAAAAAAAAATAACCGGGATCACCGAAGCACTCTTAAAAAAAGCTAATAGATTTACTAAATGTTGTATCGGAAATGGATAATGTTTCATGGACACCATTTTCTTTATACATACTCCCTCCGTCCCAAATTATAAGCAAAAAAGACCAACAATTATCTTTTCCAAAGGAAAATTAAATGCAAAGTGCATTCAATTTGCTCTCTCTTTCATTTTCTCAATAACCAACAACCAATGAAAATTGTTTTTACATCTTCCTATAAAACTTATTTCAAAAATAACACAAAAAACTATGTTACAAACTACTATGTTTTAGTTTTCTTAATAAGTGTGATATTTTTTTTTCTTATAATATGGGACGGAGGGAGTATATTGTATCACTCCCATATGAGAGTGTATGAGAGATACAAACGGCTAATGTTTTGTGTGTATGAGGACCACATAGACACATAGACACATGTCATATGTGGTATATGCCACCTAAGGTGGTCCATGTATCAATACCCGTTGGAAATTGTGTAGTCAATTATTCAAAAGTAAAAAAAGTATATCATTTTCAATTTAATTTTTTTTTTTGGAGATACTAATATTTTGGAAATTGTGTATTTGACTTATTAAAATACCAAAAAGTAACATTTTCACATATAAGTTAGCAACTATTTCCTTTTTTAAATCATTAACTAGTGTCCTAAAGACATTGGTTAGCATAACTTTTTTTTTTTTGCTTTCTTAATCAGTGCTCCGGAGGCACTGGTTAACATGACCATAAAAATATATATTTTAGTATATTTAATATTATTTTCTCAAATTTATCCTCACTAAAAAACACATCATAAAACCATTAAAAAAATTATGACATTTGACTTATCACATATAAATTTAAATTTGTGTCAGGAGATAAAACAATAAAAGATAATAAATGGAGGGAGTAAAAGATTTAATAACTTGTATTGAGATTTATATTTAAGGACAATTATTTATTCAATAATGAAAAAAGTATTATTGAGAAAACTAAAAAAAAGAAAGCACAGAAATAGGGAGAGAGAACTTGTGCAGATTTACTTTCCCTTTCTCTTTCATAATTGTTTTAACAATTTGTTTTAGGAAAATGCTAAACAATGTTCTTAGGGTATTGAATAAAAAGATAAATTTAAAAATGTTGTATTGGAAAATGATGAAAAATAATTGATTCGATTTTTAGAAAGTTAAAAGATTATTGAATACAATACAAAATTTTTATTTTTTAGTTTTCTTTAACTAATGTCCTAAGAACACCCGTTAAAAAGTAGAAAGAAGAAAAACATACATAAATGATTGCTGTAATTTGGCTTACTAGGTCAATCAATCATATATCATTTTTTAAAGTGGGAATTAGTCTCATATCATGTGATGTGAGTAATAATGTTTACACATGGGGGAGAACTTACCAGGTCAAATTACAATCAATGTTTCCTTGAAAGATTTAATCAACATTAATTGCAATATTTAACCAACAAGTGACAATCAAGATAGAAGCCTTGAAAGTTACTGGGAGAGATGTGTCATTGGATTAGTAAACAACAAATTCTTATTTTCTCCGGTTAGTATAAAAAAATTTAACTTTTTAAATACATTGAATAATTAATGTATTTAGTCTTTATTATATACTTGATACATTAATTATTCAATATATTTAAAAAATAAAATTTTTCTTATAATAATGACCGGAGGAAGTATGAAGCAAGGTTTGTTCATTTTTTGGTTTAATTGTAATTTTAATCTTTCTAATTTCACTATTTTACAGATTTAGTTATTTTATTTTATTTCAAAATCTGACAAGCTTATCCATCTGACCATTTCTCATATTTTTTAATTAAAAATTTGTGATGTTAAAGGTCCTTCCTTTGTTCTAAAATACATGTCACTTTTTAGGAAATTAAATATATCAAGAAATCAAATAAATTTCGTTATTTTTGATAAAATTCTTTAAGTTTATAAGCAAAACTCTACTTTCTAAGTACATTGAATAATCAATGTATCTAGTCTTTATTATAGATTAGATACATTAATTACTCAATGTATCTAAAAAGTGAAGTTTTGCTTATAATAGTGACCGGAGGGAGTATTTATTATTTCATTATATTATTTTTCTTTCTACTATAATAGTTAAGGATATTATTGATAAGTCAATAATTAATGTTGCATTAAAACTTAAAAGTGACAAGTAAAGTAAAACAAAATTATTCTCCAAAAACATATATTGTGAAATGGAGAGAGTATTAAATAACATGGTATATGAGCTCTTTGATGATTTAAAAAAAAATTAAATTAGCTCAATCAAATTACCATCAATGAATTAAATCTAAGAATTTAAAAAGGAGTACACTTCAAAGTCTCAAGTTAACATCATCAAACCAATCAAACAGGTTCAACATCAACCAAACTGTGAAAAAATTTCTTTAAAAACTTCATTAAAACATTTCATCAATCCAACACAGAAAGGAAAAAAATTCTTAAGCTAAATCCATGCCCTTAATTCATTATTACTTTCACTTAATCTTAGAGTTCGTACCTACGAAAGAAACATAAATTATGAAATTAAAAATATTGGTGGATTCAATGGATTAGGAACATTCTTTGTCGTGCAATGCATAAAGAAAATTTCCTTTTATGGTCAACGGTGTCGTGCAAGGCGGATCTAAATAGATCGTGTACCTGTAGTTCTTTTTTGTTCTCGCTGAACTGTGTTTCAGGACACCGGTTAAACATATCATAAAAGACAATTATTATCATAAAAAGATGATGTTGCTTTTGACATTATTATTAATTAATTATATAATTTCAATGCATTAACTACTATATAATTTCTTTTTATATATATTTAACCAGCGCCCCGAAAACACAGCATTTTATTTTTTTACTCAATTGTATGTACCTATAATTAGTTAATGACTTAATTTGCATTATGACCAATATATGGACAAAATATAATTATACTATCCTTGAAGTACAAGTTTGCATGTTTTATTTTAGGGAAATTTTACATGTTTATAACGTCAAAAAAGTTTCCTAAAAAAAAAAGTCAAAATTTTATTTTTTGAATGTTTACAAAAAATATGTAATAGTAGTAATTAGCATTGCGACTAATATGGACAAAAAAATGTAAGTGTGAATAGAGGTGGTTTAGTATTCAATATTCATCATACGGATTATTTTTGAATGATAAGAAGATAAAATATAAACCTCTTAGGCATACTCACAAACTATTGATTATACATTTTATTCTTTTAATTATTTCAAAAATAATTACAAAAATTAATTCTACATTTTGTTTTTATGTGAGTGTGTCAAAAGTTTGTGACCATGAAAGGCTTGCTCTCACCCTAAATCTATGTATAATATAAGTATTGTTGTGCATTCAGATAAAAAAACTCACACCAATACTTTGATGTTTCGAGTAAAATTAGTAGCAATCAAAATTAAAATGATCACTAACCAAAAAATAAGATAAAGAAGAAGAAGAGGATGAACACAATGATAATTGCTCACCAGTTCAACCCAAATTGACCTACGTCTGAAAAAGAGAGATTTCTCCAATTGACTGTCAAAGCGATTCTTACAAAGAGATACGCAAGTTACAATGAATTAGCCTTCGGTGGGTTTTCTATGAACAAATACTAATTTCTACCTCTTCCTTGAATCTCTTCTTGTGGCCAAAAGACTCAATGATTTTGATTTGTTTGGACATGAGAATATGGCTTGTTGGGTTTGAAGGTGAGAAAAACACAAGAAGGGAGAGTTGAATTGTATTTTCAAAAACTTTTCTTCCTTACGAAATAAAACTGCTCTCAGGATCAAAGTCTGATAGAGTTCAGAGTCTGAGTTGAGTTCAGAGTCTTAATGCAGCGGATAGAGAGTAAGAGTGCAGAAAAGAAAGAAGAACACAAGCAATTATAGAGGTTCCTTCCACAAACCGGAAGTAGTCTTGTCCCCCTTGCACTTCCAAGGAGAGTTTCACTAAAATGTAATATCAAATTACAAGTTGCTCAAACACACAGTAAGAGACTTCTCAATGCTCAAGGACAACTCCAAGAGACTTCCGTTGCTCAATCACACCTGAAAGAGACTTCTATGCTCAAGGACAACTCCAAGAGACTTCCTTTGTTCAATCACAAAAGAAAGAGACTTTTCTAAACAATTACAAAGAATTGAAAAGAGTTTTGAATACTTGATATACAATTAGAGGTATTCACAAAACAATACAAACAGAACAGACTCTGAGTTGTTGATGTGTATTTTGCAGCGCTTTTGTTAGACTTTTTCTTTTCAGCTCTCTTGTGTTCTAACAGTTTTCTTCAAGTCTTTATCCCTATTTATAGAGGATTTGAGAGACGTCGAGAACTAGCCGGTACATCAACTTGTCTTGACTGAAGCTTTGATTCTTCACCATTGATCTTTTGCCCGATTTGATAATTGTCCTATGAAGAAACAATTTCAAATCCATTCCAATAGAGAAGGAACACTGTCTGCAAACATTACTGTTATTCTTGTCTTGTAGAGGAGACAAAATGCAGAGATGGTGGTTGCAGAGGCATGCTCAGAATTAGTGGTTGTACACTTCGTACACTGTACTTTGTCAACGCTCTTAAGATTCTGGTGAAGTAGCTTCTGATGAACTTGCTTCTGATGACGTGGATTCAGGAGCTCTTTTCTTCAGACGCACTAAGCTTCTGATGAGGTAGCTTCTGATAACGTGGATTCAGGAGCTCTTTTCTTCAGACGCGCTAAGCTTCAAAATAAATTCCTTTGCTCTTTGATTCGTTCAACCAGAACCTCTATGAATAAGACTTTAATTATGGTCATGTATACTTGAACAAATGTTTAGCATATCCAATTGACAATTTTAATACTTTGTTATCATCAAAACTTAAACGGTGATTATGTGAAACACCCTTTGTTCCAACATGGTTAAGATCTAATGCGTAAAGGGATTGAGTTTTCATCGTCTATCATGGACCGCCTTGAATGCGTCTCCATCGAAGGGGGTGATGTACATGCACGTACTCCGAAGCCCAAGTTAGTAAGATGTTCAAGAGATATAGTGCGGCTTAAAATAGAGTGAGAAGGTTGATACCTGACCCTAATTTTGAACATGGGTATATATACTGGATAAGTAAGGTTTTGACAGTCAAACCGTCAGATGGACAGCTTCCCTTGAGGAACAAGTGTGACCATCTAGGTGGTTCTCTTGCATTGGATCCATACTAAACAACATATTATGTTCATCCGAACCATTATCTAGTGGGATTTAAGGTGTGTTCATCGTATGGTATCACCTACTCACGGATCCTGGATTGAACTCAAGTCTAAATCAAGTGGGCCTTGGCCCAATCTGAAACATTTTCCTCCCAAGCTATTGGTTGAGATAGTCAGGATGTAGGTTGACAACCCCTTTATAAGGAACTCATCTTTGAGAACGATACCTCCCTAAGAATCCAACGCTCGAACCTCTTTGGGTTTGGTGAACATGATATGGATGATCCCCTAAGGTTCTTGGTTCCCGATCCTATGGCATATTGAACCGCAGTGGAATGTGTGAGTCTCGAACCCTTGTTGGTGCATGTAAGTAGTTTTTTGACAGAAAGTTTTGGTTCTCTTACCCAAGGGATTGAAAATCCGCTATGGAGGATATCGTTTTTCCTGGCTGTATAGCTCGTTGTAGGAGAGGTTGTTGGTCTATATGGCTAATAAGATTATAAACTAGAGAGGGGGTGGGGGTGGGGGGGGGGGGGATAACTTTTATAAAAATAGACAATTTCAATACCAAACCTATATGGCAATAATATCTAATTATTAACAATTGAAAACACAAACCATATGAAATTGAAGAATTGAATTGAACTTGCAATCAACTGATCTAAGCAAAATTGTTATAACCTAATTCAAAGAATTAGGTTATAACAGGGGGGGAATAACTTTTATAAAAATAGACAATTTCAATACCAAACCTATATGGCAATAATATCTAATTATTAACAATTGAAAACACAAACCATATGAAATTGAAGAATTGAATTGAACTTGCAATCAATTGATCTAAGCAAAATTGTTATAACCTAATTCAAAGAATTAGGTTAACTTTTGAAGAAAAACAACTTAGATCAACACTAGCAACTATTCTACAAATTATTCAATTAATCACATGCAATAATGAAAAGTAGAGGTACTCTTTCACCAAGGTCATCCACTATGTAACCTAATTCAATTGATATTTTTATAGTAGTTCGCTCTTTCTCGTCCTCGCTAGAGCTACGTCTACTCTTCTTGATGAAGTACTCCTTCACCAAGGTCATCCACTATGTAACAAATGTTGAATACAATGTATTTACAAGAGTTCCTTGAAATTAAACTTAATTATTCAACCCCTATGCAAACACTCTCCCAAACTTCCAATAACCTTTGAATTCGGTGCTTCTTTAATCTTCAAATTCTCGATCACCCGTGCAGCCCTTCGAACTCTTCACTCGAGCCTTCGATGCTACGTCCGGTAAACAAATCCCCTTCGATTCCAAGATCGATTAGAAAGAACCCCCAAGCCCTTTGGAGGTGGAATGAGATTTATTCACTTCACATTAGAACCTTGGTTAAGCCCAACCAATTTCCTTGAGAGAACCAACTTACAATCCATATAAGCACCCTAGCAAATCAATGTGACTCAATGTACAAAGTGATTCTAAGAAAAAGCGTTTAATCTTGAAGAATGTATGAACATAGAGTTTTTGAGACCTAGAGAGAATAGTTGCAAATGATTCAATCTATTTGGGCAAGTAAGGAAGAGAGTATATATAGAAAATCAAGTTAAGTGTAATTCTTCGTGCAAAAACAACTAACTGAATCATTTCAGTAAAAACACTGAGTCAATTCAGACATCAAATTACTGAATAACAGTTCTTGAAGATTGATACGATTCAAGCAATATTTGAGTCGATTCAAAATCTCTAGGATGAAGATTGATACGATTCAAAGTATCTTTGAGTCGATTCAGTGCAAGTCAGAGAGTTTTCATGATACGTTTCAAATTCAAACAGACACGATTCAGGAGTGAATCGATTCACAGTTTATATGAGTCAATTCACTCAAGTCAGAGAGTTTATGTGAATCGATTCAGACAATTATGAATCGATTCATTTCTGCAGAAAAAACTTTTTGATAACAAGAAGGTTAATCTTGACAAGTAAAAGAGGGATATTGGCTTATGGATCACTAAGGTGCTTTTAACAAGTTCTAAGTCTATCCTAAAAGTAAAAAGAAATAACGAGAGGCTCTATGCTAGAGAAGTACTAAACAAACGACAAGAACATCATCAAAAACAGTTGGCACAACTAGCTTAAGAGGTTTATCGACCTTCTCCCTTTCGTTGATTGTTGGTTCAACGTCTCTTCCTCATGGGATCAACAGTCCACAATGTGGTTCAACAACTTGCTTGGTGCATGTATTTTTAGATGGGGAATTTTGAGCCATACTTTTATTAGATGACTTCTCTCAGACTCGCCTATAGACAACATGCTTTCTACACCCCTAGACTTTCAGCCCTTAATATGTCTTCCATAGTAGAGAAGAAACCATTGTTTCATTCACTTTGGACTTTCGATATCTTGTCTAATAATTTTGCACTTGTTAGGTTTACTCCCAACAAGTGTCAAACATTTTTGTCGTGTCTCTTCGAGGCGTTTTTCTCTTTTAGGGTTGACATCATTGGATCACTTCCATTTTGGCTTATCATTATCAATTGTTAGATCTTCTAAGATCAATTGTCCTTGCAAAGCTATTTAAATAGATTTTACTATTTCTTTTATGTTTCTTGTGTTATCTACCTTTCTCCTCCGGTGCTCTATTTTCTGGGAAGTTTCCTTCATCATCATCATCATCATTATCATCATCATCATCCTTCATCATTCCCTTTGGGCACTTTACCGTTTTAGTAAGGTTATTTATTTTCCTTATCTTTTGGTATTTTCCGATCTGTATGCTCTTTGTACTCTTTGGGAGGATGGTCGGATTTTAGACTTTGAATGGGATATTGTCCTTCCTTACCCATGGTGTTTGACCCTTAGGGTATCACCTATTTGGGAGAGGTTTTCCCAAACCTTCATTTGGTAGCGATATGTGGAAGTACTTAGGTCTCCCCATTACTATTCATGTTTGCCTCCATCGGGAAATTCTAGGTAAGCTCTTTATTATGCTTAACAAGTGATGTTGTTGCTCGTCGCAATACCAGATTTGATGTTAATGGGTCTACCTTTGTGAGGTGCATTTCTAGCGGTTACGACCGTAGATATTAAAAACGTCAGGAGTTGATTTTGGGTTTTCCACCGGGCTCCCTTCCAATGGTTCAAACCATATATATTTAGGGTGTCGGGACCTGATTATAGGCTCTTTGCCTTTTAGGAGGTAAACTTTTTCCCTTTACTAGTCTGAACCTGGCCTCGTTTTCTGTGGAGGGGTCCAAGGATATGACTAGGAAGAGAAGTTACCCTTGTGGCAGACCCATCATCGCGATCAAATATCGAAAGCAGTTTCCATTAGTGAGTGAGGAAATCTTGCGACAATGATCCATCTTTGGGGGATTCAGAAGGCTTTCTTTGATGTCTAACGAATGTAGTTTCAGACCTTCCTAACACTTGGGCCTTTTATAGGCTCCTTCATACGAGGACCGGGTCTATAGTCCGCAACGATGTTCTTTTATTATGTATGAGTTCTTCCTTCATCAAATTGGGGTTAGACTTTCTTTCTCGTCTTTTGAGACAAACGTTGTGAATTGCCTGAGATTACCCCCTGCCAAATGCACCCTTTGTGTAGGGGCTAGATGATGGCCTTTGTTATGGTGGGCCAACGTTACGACATATAGACCTAGGTGAAAACTTTTCTTTACATCTTTCATCCTAAATGGATAATCAAGCGGGGGACCAACCGTCAGGGTATCTTGTCCTTTTCCCAACGTATAAAGTTCTTTGAGTCTTTATTGTGTTCTTGATGACGGAGCATCATGTATGATATTTTAGGCTATGTTTTTAGTTATTTTATTTGTAGTTGAAGAAAAATAAGAGGCCATTTAAACGACTTGTCCATGGTTAAGTGAAAATTTTGTGTTGTTTTCATTTGAGTCATTATAATTCAGTTTTTTTTTTCCTAATCATGTAACTCCATAGGTGTTTTGAGTTTTTTTAAAGACAAATCATGTAATTTGGCAAAGCAATACACACCATGAAGGATCAAGGGATATGAATAAACAAGACCAATGATTCTTGGAAGGTTTATGAAGACACTACAAATTTGGGAAAATTCATCCCAACTTTCGAGGTATTCCAAGATGGAAAAATAGACGAAAAAGGGTGAAAAACTGCAATTCACTCGTGGGGGCTGTCAAAAGCGCTCATGGGCATACATAAAGCATCCAAACACATGGACAATACAATAGGCCATTTTGCCAATGTCCAACGTGTAACGCCCTACTTCTATTAAAGCGATAAAACACGCAAATATTACAAATATTCAAGAAATAGACGTCACGTCTTCAGTAAATC
This sequence comes from Medicago lupulina, assembly GCA_958299785.1. NCBI lineage: Eukaryota > Viridiplantae > Streptophyta > Magnoliopsida > Fabales > Fabaceae > Medicago > Medicago lupulina. The sequence continues at coordinate 31,897,034 of OY283144.1, read as the reverse complement.
TTAAATAGCATGCATAAATTTTTTCTCAAAAACATCGCAGGGGATAAATAACATACATCTCCAATTAGCCATGTCATATGCATAAAAAGTACATCACCAAATAAATCTCGAATCTGAACATATGAGTAAATAACCTCAACAACATATAAAATAGTCAACACCAAAAGAAAAGAAAGACCGACACCCTAAATCAGAGCCCTATACTAAGACTCCAAAGCAGATAAACAAAGGAAGCTCTCGCTATCCTCAAGCAACTCACCATGCAAGCTAAGATATCAATCATGCACGCCGTCTACCCATCCAAAGGATAAGGCAGGCGGTCAACCGAACGACCACTAGAGGTTAGTTACACATTATCATAATTAAGCACAATCGAATGAAAACGTAATCATCAATTTAAACTTCAACATCAGCATAATTCATCGACATATATAGGTTCACATTATGATCACAAGTTCATCAACATTTAATGCATCTACAAACTACAAAATTACGCAATTCACAAGTATACAACTCATCAAGTATACAAATCATCATTCACATCAATCACCAAGCACATAAGCAAGTATGACTCATGTCAAATCATGCAATGTGCCTAGACACAACTTCTATATGCATGTGGTACCAATCGTCACCAAGGTCGTCACCTCATGATGTAACAAAAACATTATAGTCGTCGCCAATATGGATACAAAATATGTCACCATCAGTCATGAATGCATGAACATGTGACTCAACAACAATGCATATGTTCACACAAATCATCGCCAATAATTGCATATAAAGTATTCGTCATCGCCAATATTATACATGTCATTACCACATATAACATCAACATTTAGCATGTATAAGTTCAACACATCAACAACCAACAACATATTTATAATATTATAATTCATCGACTTAGACAACGACATAAAATCACTGGCATTAAGCTCCACATCGTTAGCATAATCATCTAAAGTCAACACTTTCAAGAAAAGTCGACCTTAAGGAATTCGATACACCAACATCAACTCACCCTAATTTCATTTTACTCTAATCATATAAACATGATTACAAGACATTCCTTAAATCTATTGTTCACAACTTTAAAACAATTGTAACAATTCAACCGAAACTAAGCAAACATGACCAATTGCCTCAACCAAGCATATGAACTACTCACTTATGCTCATAGTAGCTTAGGCATATGAGTATCCTAGGCCAAATACAAAAAATCACAAAATCATGTCAAGTTCGTCTCATTTTTATCATATTGCAAAACCAATTCATTATGAAAGGAAAACTAAGTTTGATTTATCATGTTATAGGTTAAATACTCTTAAACATCCTAATTAAACTCCTAGTACTAAAGTTTTGAGGTTTGGAAACAAACCATAAGTTTTTGGTTAACTTAAAAATAGTTATGCTGAATTTTCGTAAAATTTTACCAAAGTGTGAGCCTATTTGTAAAGAACAGAGTTGACGTATAATAGGGCGCGCGAGAAACATCTAATGTGGAAAAAATAATAGTCAAACATTAGAGGTGAATGGGTTAGGCCCTTGTGTGTGTGTGTTTTTTTTTAAGAAGGCCAGGCCTATTTAGTTGGAATGTGAGAAAGAATAAAAAAGGCATGAATACGCCCTATTTAGTTGTAAAATATGTGAGAGAACAGTAACGTGCCAGCAAAGGTGCCGCACTGAAGCAGAATCAGCAAAATACGACAGAGAAGGGTTTCGGTAGTGGACCTCAGGGAAGCAAACTTTCTTTATTTTTGGCACAAATTGGAACAAAGGGTTTTTTTCCCAGTAAACCCTTGATTTTAAGGTATGTTTTAATTCTTGTTTATGAGTTCTAATTTAATGAAATTTCCTATTGTCTTTGAAGGTACTAACTCTCTTTACACTTTTGTGACAAAAAAATAAAAATTAAACTCACTTCACACTTTAGATTCATATTCATTAAACCCAAATTCTCTCTTTCTGACTTTGGAAGAAGATTTAGCCTCATGTTTGGTTTGTAAAACCTAGCTCAATTGACAATTCCGTTATTGTTATGTAAGACACCTTTGATAGGTTCGAACTCAAAACCTTGCACCTTTGATATTCCAAATATTTCTGATTTTGGAAGAAATTTTCACAAAATTCTCATATTTGGTTCAGTCACCATATATATATATATATATATATATATATATATATATATATATATATATATAAACTTAAAACATTAAATAAACATATATATAATATATTATATTTCATTTTTAATAGCATAAATATACATCATAATTGTCATCATCCGAATTTGTTTTGAGTGTATTTGTCTAAGGTGTGGGTCTCACACTCTCACTTCTCTCTACCCTAACCTCACGTTTTTCTTTGTCTTTTGTTTAATTTTTTTTTTTAGAATTTTTATATTTGGAAAAGGTTGTGTATGTGATGTTGTGTCAAAGTGTGTGAGCCAATAGAAAAGAGTCGTGTGTTTTGTGTGGGCCAATAAAAAAATGTTGTGTGTTTTGTGTGGGCCATTTAGTCAACATTTCAACTATAACTATATATTCCTATATTACTACCACCTAAAAAAAATTCTAAAAATTTAGTGTAGGCACAAGCCTACACCCCTCTATGCTTGCATCCGTCCCTGATTTGGTTTTTAAACCTTAACTCCATTGACAATTTTGACATTGTTATGTTAGAGACCTTCAGTTGGTTTGAACTTGAGACCTAGCAGTTGTATCTGTTAATTTTAGTGGTGTTTGACCACAAAAACATTAAGCCTCGTGTTTACAGTTAATTATGTAGAGAATTACAAAAACTAATGTGTAAGATTTCAAATAGATCATGTTTAAAACTAAAATTAAATTTTTGTGTAATTTATGCAAGTTGGTTTTGGTGTTCTCAAGTGCTTCAGCCTTCAGGGTACGATTATGGGGTGGTGGCTATGAAGCACGAATACGGACACGGGACACTAACACGTTGACAACGGCACCGCTTATAATTTGAGAAAATCACATAGTTTAGTGTAATTATGTGTGCCGGTGTCGGACAAAACACCTAATCCAGAGGGTGTCGGTGCTCCATAGGGTGGTGCCTTTGCTTCATTGCATTTATTTACGTAGCTTTTATACTCGCCTGCTTATACATAGAATTGTAATTTTTTGTCAAGGAGTATACCTTATGCTTGGATTTGGTATATAATGAAATTCATTATGTTGTTAAAATCAAAAATTGGTGTAATTTTTTTCTTTTATGGTTTTCTTTTATTTAAATTAATTAATTTACAACTATATCCTTAACCCAATCAAATAACTGTGTTTTTTTTTTCTTTTCTTTTCAATCTTATGATGCTAAGATCCAGATATTAAAAGTACATATGGCATTAGGAGATACAAGAGAGAGCAGAAAAACACCTCAGAAAAAAAGAGTGAAAAGAAGAAAGCATGAAAGCTTTCCTCCTTCTCAACAATATCCTTGGCTTTTTTATGTCAACGAAGAATTAGGCAAAAAGAATCAAATGTTTTGCAGCATCTCAGATCCTACTGTAACCTACACTAAAAGTATTCCAGAACTAAGAGATGCAAAGTTATGGACTATACAACATGGTTGGTGTCTTTTGGCAAATCTCATAGCAAAGACTTACAAGATATTTCTTTGGAACCCTTACAACCTTCAGAAAATTGATCTCCCACCCTTTATATAGCATCTCGATATTGGTGATTGCATTGTGTCCTCTGCTCCAACTGCAGCTGATCAAGATTGTGACATATTTTTATTCTCATCGCACACCACTTCAATATTCTACTGCCAACTCGGAGATGATCATTGGACTGAAGTGGACTATCGCAAGGACCTGAAGACAACTTCATATAGGAAGGTTAATAAAGTCTCTTTGTCAGGATACGAAAGCTATCTTGACAATCCAGTTTACTGCAATGGTTGCTTATATGCGGAGTTATTTAGAAGATTTTTAGTAGTAGTTGAGAAACATGGACACAGAGGTCTTAAAATACACTCGAAATGTATTCTCATGCCAATACTTCCGCCAACTAGATTTCTTCATATAAGCCGGTTATTAGGTTCTAACAATGAACTATTCCGAATTAAAATTTTGCATACAAAAGACAAGGTTATTCCCGTCAATGTTTACAAATTCGAATTTGCACTATTAGTGTGGGCAGGGGCGGAGCCAGAAATTTAAAGTCAGGGGGACCGAATTCAAAAAACATAATTTGATTAAAAAAATAATTGTTTAAATATAAAAGGTATATAAGAAACCCTAAACTAATATTTTCTTGTATGTTAAAGAAATTTATAACGATATTTAGTATGAGAGACATTAATCGGTAAATATATTTAATATTCAAAAAATAAAAAAGAAATAGTAGTGTATATGTTCTAAGGTTAAATATGTTGTCAGTCCCTACAAAATTATACATTTTCATGTTTAGCCCCTAAAAAAAATTGTTCAATTTTAGTCCTTATTTGCATTTATATGGACTATTTTGAAGACTAAAAGTAATTCGTTTGGCTATTCTTATAAAGTGCAATATTATAGAGGATTAAACTTACACTTAAAATTTAGCAGGGACTAAACTTCAAAGCTCGTAATTTTATAAGAACTATAAACATAATTAACCATATATTTTGTATGTAACGTTAGAAATGTATTTCAAAAAGAAAACTTGGAAATGAAAAGTGTATTTCTATGGACACACAAAAAAGACAATCAACCAACCAAACAAATGAGCTTAAGAGGTTAACGAATTCCACCAAAAGATAAATTGTTCAGGAGAACCTGAGTTTGATTTTTGAGTCAAACAAATCTTGTCTAGTCTTTACTTACCTCTTGATCGGTCGGATACTAGATTACCATGACCCATTTACCATGAGAAATGGAGGGTTAACACAAAAAATAAATGAGATATATCATTGTGGTTAATTTTATTTAAAATGTCTTGTCGGAATGATTGTATCAATATATTTTACGAAATATGAGATAATTTAAAATAATATGATGTATAAAATTAATGATATTAGTTGCCAATTAATCTAGTAACATATGGTAAAAAAAACAAACATTTTTTTGAAAAAAAAAATACATTTTAATTAGATTAATTGGGGGACCATGACCTAATGATACTTGATAAAACATTTTAATATACTATAGTTGTAGGGTATAAAAAAAATGATTGATAATTTGCGAGGACCATGGCCACCATTGGCCCCCAGTACTTCCGCCACTGAGTGTGGGAAGGGGTAAAAAGCATCGGACAAAGTGTTATTTGTATCCAATATTTACTCGCCCTTTGCTTGTCAAGCAATTAATTCAGAAATTGGAGGACGCATCTATTTCACACTCACAAACAAAAAGTTTGTTTATATTTACAACATTGAAGACAAGAGTCTTATGTTTTCACAACCTTTCCCAAATTTACCAAATATTCGGTCTAGTGCAATGCGGTTCGTGCCAGATATAAGGTAATTCAATCATATTATTAGTACATGTATTTCATACTTCAATAAAACTATATATATATATATATATATATATATATATATACATGTCACTATAAATAAATAATATTTTGAAATTGATTATTGTGAAGGATGACAGCTGATATATTGAAAGAAAAAAGAGGAAAGCCTACAACTAGAGAAAAGGAAAGTATATGTGGTGCAATCTATCTAAACGAGAAAGGGGATACAACTACTAATGACTATGAACTTCCATTAGATGTGGTCAAAGTGATTGCAAAGCATCTTAATTTAGTATTTGATTATTTGCATTTTCGAGCTACTGATAGAATCTTCCGGCTAATAGTACCACCAATTCAATGGAATGTCAAGTCTGTGCTAAGGTTTGATAATAATTCACTATGTCCTTTGGTTGTATGCTTAGATAAGGACAATGTTTTTAATTTTGTGCATCCAAAGCATGGGCTCAAGTGTAAATTATACCATTAAATTGCCAAAAGACAATTTTAAAGGCAGTACATATGTTGATAAATATTTCAATTTTCTTGGAGGAAATACATATGATGATGAGAAATACTTGAATTCAGATTGTGAAATATGTTACTGAAAAGATGGTTGGTTATTATTGACAATGAAAACAAATTTCTCATTTTTCTTCAACCCCTTTACAAAACAAATGATACCCTTTAAGTATGGACCTATAACCATAAGGAGTCCTAAGTGTGTTGGATTTTCACATTGTCCAAAATCTTACAAATGTGTAATTGCTGGTTTTGAGGAGAGTGAACCACTTCAAGATAAGACATTAAACTTTACGCTCATTGATTCTGACACAAGATTTGATTCATCATTTGATTCTGATTACTTTTCTGTCTACAACAGAAGTCCTACTTTCCATAATGGATCATTTTCTTTTCTTAGTAACAAAGGAATGTTGGGAGTTATGAAATTAAAAGAAGAAGAAGGAGAAATAGGAGCAAGTTGGAAAGAATTCAGTGAACCTCAATCTCCATGCACCGACTCTATCAACACTTATATAGTAGAATGCAATGGTAATCAGTTGTCGGTTTTCGAAGGGCCTTTTGGTGAATGGGTTCGAGTTTTCAAGTTGAATGAGTCAACAATGAGATGGAACATAGTTGAAAACTTGGGGAATGACATGCTTTTTGTTGGCAATACATCATTTTCTGCAAAGGCAAACATTCCAGGAATGGAAAACAAAATATATTTTCCAAGATTTTATAGCCGAAGTATTGTGTTTTATTCATTAGAAACAAACAAGTACAACACCTTTGAAGATGAAGTGGTTAACTTTGACAGTGTAAGAGAACCACTGAATAGCAGTTGGATTGAGCCAAGGTGGAACTAAGTTCCCATTATAGTTTGTGGCATATAAATTCGTTTAGGAATTATTTTTTTAATTTGGAATTTTATGCCAAGTTATTTAACATTAATATTGTATACAAATGTCTGCTACAAAAATGTGCTTCATATAACGGTATTTGAATTTTCCGTCGGTTCAAAGCGCCGCCAAAGATGACTTCCACCGAATGGAAATACAAATCAATAATTGGCACCGTTATATAATTGTAGCGGCACTTTTTGCCAATCTCGGGAACAACTTCCAGTAAGAGGATTGCCATTAGTTAAAACCGACACTAATAACAAAAATGGTTTAGCAATAGTTCTTACTACTTCACATTATCAAATAAATACTTGTCGTCGGTTTCAACTACCGCTAACTTTCTTTTTAAAAATAAAACAGCAAAATGCAGTAGTAATATAATTTTTCACCGGTAATAGAATACAAGACATGACATAAAACACAAAAACCAAAGCCTTATCTATTCTAAAGCACAGAATATATTAATCTCATTGCATGAAAAAGTAACCAGTTCAGGTAATTAGGTAAAGTTGTTAATGAACTTCAAGTAACTAGGACTTTTGCTCTAAGTACGAGAAAAAAATTAAATTCTTTCATTGCAAGCATAAGGACCAATTCTAATTTGAACATCGAAGCTTACTTGCTGCACCAACTTTTTGATAAAGAGCAAACATCCCCAATATAAAACTGGAGTCAGACATTTGTTGCTTTTGCTACATCACACAAACAAACACCAACTTTTTTGTTCCTTCTCTTATTTCCAATCATCTTTGACCCCAATAAAGTAAGCATATTTTTACAATTACATTGTCAAAGAGACGTAATTCAAGATCGTTCATCTTCAAAACAACTTAAACAAAGCTCAATAAGTTAAAACTGATGATAGGTTAGTTTTAGTTGCTTACGTTAGAGTAAGTATAACTAGAAGAATTAAAGCAACACAGATTAACTAGAAGAATACCAAAATTGTTTGCAACTCCTTCATGTTCTTAGAAAGAGAGACAAAACATACATTAACATCGTTCATGATAGGATATTTAAATCAAGGACCACTCATGTACTAACATAGCTAGTTCTAGAAGCAAGTATGACTCACCTTGATCTAGAAGGATCTATTATCCATCCTGTCAGGGACTAATGTTGAATATGTTAGGGTGCACATATCTAATTGTGAGTATTAACTTGACTATATAAGTATTGTAAGACCTCACAATGAAATCAACCGAAAATATAATTTATTATGTCTCTCTAAATTCTATGTGTGTGATCCCTGCTCAAACTCGGTCTTATCATTTAGTGCTTTCATTTTGATCTTATTCCCGTTAATTAAAATTGGTGATGAAGTTTTCGATATTTGATGGAAAAGAAGATGCATATTGGTGGATCCTTTGTGTCGAAGAATATTTTAGAACAAGAGGAATATCTGAGGTGGCTAAGGTGATGGTGGCTGATATGACCATGAAATGGTGGCTCTCATGGTGAGTTTGGTGGTCTCATCGTCATTGCGAAGTAATTTTGAGAAAGTTTACCACTTAATTTTTGCGGCTCTTATAGCCGTAATGGTTACACGTTTTACCAATATTGCATGAGAAAATGGAGCCAACTTATGAATCGATGAATGCCGTCAAGGCAACTTCCTTTCTTGTAGGTTTCGTTTTCCATCCAGTCCCTTCAGTTTTTGGTAACCAAATATGTCTTCTCGGTTGAGGTGAAACCAATTATCTCAAACAATAGCATTATGTACAATTTGGTTTTATAGGTGAAGTCCATGATCAAAATTGTCGAACAAGTGTTAAGCAACTTAATAGATTCGGGATAAACCCAAAATATGTTTTGAACAATAATAGACTCACATTTTGTTCTTGTGAAATGAAGATATGTACGCTCCTCCAACTTTGTGACCAGATGCATCTCTGACTTTTCATCTCTGATTTACCATTGATTAATGATGTGAATTATACACTTGCTTTATATTTGTCAAATTGCCTTTACATTTACCCTTCAAATTCATCAGAATATGTTTAGGTTGCACCTCTTTGTCATGTCAACAATATTCTTCTTGTCTTTCTTTGTTAAAGTACCTGCAAGAAATTGCGCTTCTAATTTATTTTGGATCCATCTTATGGTAGCGAACTCCATTAAGCATACCCAACTACCATTAATTATCTTCATACCTTAAATAACCATGTAACCTAAACACCCATCCACATTTCCATGATCATGTGTCGTCAAGCTTCAATTTCTTCTTTTGCTTGGGTGCTTTGTTCTCACCACTACTTTCACAAGCCAACAATAACACAAATTTTGTGAATAATGTTCAATTATAGTTATAGTAAATCACACATGTATTGCTTGTCGACTGGCCCATGGGCCGTCCTATAATTATGTTCAACCTTAGGTAGTTTCAAATCGACAAAAGACTCATTTTTACTTGGTTTCGACTCAACAATATTATCAACCGTATCTTCAACCATAACTATTAATAAATAACAAAAAATTGAAAAACGAAATACCATCAATAATTATTTCAATCATCCAATGCATAAATATGAAGAAAAAAATAAAAATACCATAGACTCCACGGCACTTAACTACCGTTGGCACCATCGACGTTTAACTGTCATTGGCTCAAACGGTAATTAAGTGTGATTACGGGCATGTAGGAAATGTTGCAAAAATATTGAAGAAAATTTGCACAATTTAAACTGGTTAAAAGATGCATCATTTCTTTTTGACGTCAAATGAGTGTAGAAACTTTCTAGCAATCATTCTTCAATGATTTGAAACCAAAATTTTGCACAAAAAATTCAAAATTTGGGATTTTTGGATGGAAGGGGAAAAAAGTTGGTAAATGAATAGTTAGGTTGAAGATACTTACTTTATAAATGAAAAATGTCAGGCACGACACAGTTAACTGTCGTTGACACTTAGCGAAAGTAGCAAATGACAGTTAATAGTCATAGGGGGTTATTTGGTTTTTTGGGGGTATCTCGGAGAAAATTGGAGCAGAAAGAGCAATTTTCGAAAACAATAGAGGTGAATCGGTTTAGCCCATGTAGTTTTTTCTTGAAAGGAGATTAGGCCCATGTAGTTGGAAAGTGAGAGAGAGAAAATAAATATGTATGATTAAGCCCTAGTTTCAAAAGATGTGAGAACAGTAACGTGTGTGCAAAGGTTTAACCTCCATCGAAAAAGAATTAGCCGCCACGAAGAAGACAAGAAATTAGGGTTTCGGTAGGGAAGCAAACTTGCTTATTTTTTGCTACAAAGTGGAGCAAAGGGTTTTTTTTTCTCTCGGTAAGGCGTTGAATTTAAGGTATGTTTTAACTCATGTTTATGAGTCCTAATTAAATGCAATTCCTATTGTGTTGCTCCATTTGTATTATGGTTTTTGCTACTACTCTCTTTACTTTGTTAAGAAAAAGTACCAACCCTCTTTACATTTATGACAAAAACTAAAATCTCTCTTCACACTTTAATTTCATATTCTTTTACTCCAAAATCCTTTCTTTCTGATTTTGGAAGAAATTTTCACAAAAGTCTCATATTTGGTTTCTAAACCCTAACTCCATTGACAATTCTGATTTTTTTTATGTTAGACACCTTCAATTAGTTTGAACTTGAGACCTTGCAGTTGTAACTATGAGTTTCAGTGGTGTTTGACCACAAAAACATTAAGCCTCGTGTTTACACTTAATTATGTAGAGAATTACAAGCACTACTATGTAAGATGTCAAAGAGATCATGTTTAAAACTAAATTAATTGTTTTTGTAATTTTTGCGAGTGAGTTTTGATATGCTCTTCAGGGTGCCCTTATGAGGTGGCCATGAAACACAGATACAGATACGAACACGACGCCTAATCCGTGTGGTGTCCCTGCTTCATAAGGTGGTGGCCTTTGCTTCATTGCATTTTCTCTGTGCTTTTTTCTTTCCTTCTTAATTGGTGTCTTACTGGTCTTGGTTTATTACATTCGTAATGATTTATTTACGTAGCTATTATACTCTCTTGCTTATACACAAAAGCGTAATTTTTTGTCTCTAGGCATGTCTTATGATTGGATTGGTATATAATGAAATTCATTATGCTGTTAAAAACAAAAATTGGTGTAATTTTTTTCTTTTATTTAAACTAGTAACATACATTCGCACGGGTACTGGTTGGTCGGGGATGATTTTTTTAGTAGTTTGAACTCGTCATTATGTATTTGTAAACATTTTTAATTTTATGTAACTGTCAAAAACAAAAAACTACTGCCTTTTATATTTTATTAAAAAAAATGGTGCTTTTTTGAGTAATGCAAGGAAGTTACATAATGCTAAAAGTTAGGGGGTAATTTTGGAATGGAAAAAAGGCTACATCAAACCCATGTATTGTCTTTATTAATAGGTATAGATTAATTAATTTACAAATATATCCTTAATCCAATCAAATAACTCTGTTTTTTTTCTTCTTTCAATCCTATGATACTAATGCGGAGATTAAGAGTACACATGGAATTAGAAGATACAAGAGAGAGCAGAAAAACACTTCAGAAAAAAAGAGTGACGTGGTTAATTTTGTGTAAGAGAACCACTGAATAGTAGTTGGATTGAGCCAAGGTGAAAGTAACTACCTGTTATATTTCTGATTAGTTTTGTTGAAAATAAAGTTTGGAACAAAAAAGTCTTTTATATAGAAATTTTATGTTTTATTGTTTGGAGAAACTTTTTGGATGTATTTACTGACTTAAACTCATTTGGTACGAAGGATTCAATCGATCAATATTACTGAAATAAATAATATTGTAGTTATATATTTTATATTTGTTTGTGGACACTGTCTTTTTGGGACATGTTTTCTCAAGTGTATAATATACAACCAATCTCCTATGTTAAACAAATGGTGAGTAGATAACCAATCTCCTATGATTAACAAATGTTGAGTAGAAAAAAGTTAGTAAGTTATCGTGGTTGTTTCACATAAACTTATTTCTTATTTTTTTTATTCTTTACTTATCCTAGCTTTACCAAACGCTTTCGAACTAGCCACCATACAATTTCACCATGGGTTTACTTATCTTGTGGGAAAGGAAAACGTTGTCATCGGTTGAGGGAAACACTGTAAACACTGGTAAGATAAATTAAATTAATCCTAAACATGCAAAAACACTCTCTCTCCCTCTCCCTCTCCCTCTCTCTCCCTCTCTCCCTCACACACATGAGGGTTTAATTGATGTTTTTTTATGAATAGGTTTTGGATTCAAATCCATCGACATACACCAGTGGAGTTTTTAACGTCGAGATAATATTACCAACAAATTATGTTGCTGGTGGTGTGTGTCACGTTCTATGTAAGTACACAATATAATGTTTATGATTTTGTTAGTGTTTATGAATATTACTTGAATGAAATATTAATCGGTGTGACCTCCAATTGCTATATTAGATTTTTCAATAAGAAACTGAACATTGCATTATTACTTTAAACATTAAAAAAAATATTGGGGAGATATTTGTTGTCGTTGTTGTTACAAACCACAAGCATTGATGTTTTTTATATAAGAAGGCATGATGAACAGAGTAATATAGCTAGAAACCACCGTTGACAGTTACGAACAAACTTGTTTGAAAATGGAACTAGTGGTCATCAAGAGCCTTACAAACCTTACGATCTCTAGTTCAACCCAACCAAAGAATATCATAGATATAGTATTCTTTGGATAAAAACAAATATTATGTAAGTGTTTTCTCTCTCTATTTTCTTTCTATGTTGATATGTAAGTGTATCTTTATTACTACATTCATACATCATAATTAAATGAATATTTTAGTTGTCAACTATAATTACGTACATTTGAACACCATAATCCAAATAATACATGTTAGCTAGGATCCTATCTTTGTCCAAGTGCAATTAAAATTGGTATGCGTAGATCCATATGAGCATATAGCTCAGTTAACATGTTTGCAGAAGAACTTTTTTACAAAAAGAAAAGATACATTTTTTATTAAAAATAAAGAAAACAAATATAAGTAAATATTGTGGTGAAGATAAATGTAAATTAATATATATATATATATATATATATATATATATATATATATATATATTGGTGGCAAAAACTTTACTTTATTTCACAGGAATATTGTAGACTTATATTAGCTACTTATCATATATTTTGTCAAAAAAAAATTGTTCATTAATATTGTATTTATCATATGTTTGATGAATTATTGTAGATTTTACATTGAAGAAATTTCAATTACATAAGTGTTAGGAAATGAGCTAATAGAAAGTAATTACTCATCCAAGCCGTTGTACTTGTATCCTACCATATGGGATGCATTAAATTGGGCCACACACGAATGAAATTGCAAAGTGGACTATAATTACGGTCTTTTTGTAGCTACATTCAAGAATCTAGTTCTCAAGGGTTGCACTTTTGATCCAATTCAAGTTTCAGTTGATGTAATTTGCTCAGAAAATCTCAAAGCTCAAGATCGCCTAAATGCCAACATCTCATGTCTTATTTATATTGTTATGTTTGACATAGGTACCTTGTTTCACCACCGGAGTGTGTTATTATTTCGAAAGAGAAACAAATGTTTAAAGAGATTGGAAAGTTAAGATATGGTTGAAGTCATCGTCGACATTCTAGGCATATATGATATTTTGATTTGATAACCCACTAATCTACTTATCAAATCAAAACATCAGATCACTGATTGGAGTTGAAGCACGACCTCTCAGCCTAGAATGTTGACGATGCCTTCGACCATATATCAACTTTTCATTCTCGTTAAACATTTGTTTATCTTTTGAAATAATAAAACACACTCTGGTGGTGGAACATGATACCTATGTGTATGATAACAATATGAATAAGACATGAAATATTGGCGGAATTTTTTCATTGAGGCGGCGGAAGGGGTTCATAATGGCGTAATTTTTGAGCAAAATTGATATCTGGAACTTGAATTGGATCAAAAGTGCAACCCTCGAGTATTAGATTCTTGTATGTAGCTACAAAAGGACCATGATTATAACTTTGCAATTTCCTTCGAGTGTGGCCCAATTTATGCATCCCATATGGTAGCATACAAGTACATCGGCTTGGATGGGTAATTACTTTCCATTTGCTCGTTTCATAACACTTTTCGAATTGGAATTTCATCAACGTAAAATCTACAATAATTCATCAAACTTGAGATAAATACACTATCATGAACAATTTTTTTAACAAAACATATGGTAAGTGGAAAATGTAAGTTTACAATATCCCCGTGAAATAAAGTAAATTTTTTACAGCTATAAATATATTAAAATATACACATCACGGTTTTCTTTATGGTGAATGAACTAATTAATTTTCATTTATCTAGTCACCGCAATATTTATATTTCTCTTCTTTTATTTTGAATAAAAAAGGTATCTTTTCCTTTTGTAAAAAAAAGTTCTACCGCATACAAAAAAGTTCTATTTATATCAATGTTAATTGCACTTGAACAAATATAGGATCCTAACTAAAATGTATTGTGTGGGTTATAATTTTCGGTTGGACTTAGTTATGGTTGACAAATGAAATATACATTTAATTATAATGCATGAATGATGTAATAATAGAGATACACATACATATCAACATAAAATAAAGAGAGAGAATGGTTACTTAAATTTGTTTTTGTCCAAAGAATATTATATCTATGAATTTGAAATCTAGTTCATCATGCCTTCTTCTAACGAAAACATCAATCATTATGGTTTGTAACAACAAAATCCCCCCTCTCGAAAATAAAGTAATGCAACAATCAGTTTCTTTTTGAGAAATCATATATATATATAGAACACACCCAGTAGTTTTCATGTGGACTAAAATAGATGTTGATTTAAACATAAACATAAAAAAACGAAAAAATAAAAGATGAATGGGCTAAGCCCGTGTTGCTGTAATAATGAAAATAAAAAGGGATTGAGTAATCCCTATTTGCAAAAAGTGACAAAAGTTGTGTGTTTTCTAAGGTGCCGCACTCAAATAGAATTACTGAGTACAGACAAGAGAAGAAAATTAGGGTTGGTAGTGCAGCAAAGTTGAGGTGATTTTGCTACAACTTTAATTTTTTGTCCCTATTACTGAACATGTCAATTTAATATATTTTATATGCAAATGCTAACATGCTTCAACTTTATCCGATTCAAATTTTTACATTCCGTTCTTTAACATGCGTTCTTAGGACACAATCTAGCAAGACCATATATTTTATTCATAGTTAAGTCTTCCTTCTTTATGTTGGTTTGGTTTTAAAAAGTTTGATTGATATTAACTATTCTACTGTGACTGTTGTAGTGTGTGGTTGGCTTCCATATGTTATAACTGATCTTATTTGTTGCTATGCAGATTAAGAAATTAAGGTTTATTTTTCTTAGTTGTTGGCCTTGAATTTAAGGTATTTTTAATTTCATGTTTGTGAGTGTGATCTTCACTGCTAACTTTGTTTACACTTGTATCAAAAAGAAAACCATCAAATCCTTGCATTTCATTAGATTCGTAATCTTATTTTATGATTTCTTTGTATTGTTTGTGATGTTGTACAATGAACTAGCTTGGTTTCAAAATATTCCCACTTATAGTTTTTACTACGCCCCAACTAAAGAATTTATGTATGTATTGAAATAATACAATTTAAACCCTTGATGCTCACTTCTTTTGTTTTGATTTTCCTTTTGAAGTTTTACCAATTTTCTAATACACGCTAATTAGGAAAAGATCGATTTCAATTTTTACACACTACTAGTATGAAGACACTAAGGACAAATCAACAATGTCTTCCTCCTCCGCAACAATACCCTTGGCTTCTTTATTTTGATCGTTTCAACGACCAAACGTGCGAAAAGAATCAAATATTTTGCAGCATATTATATCCGACCATGACTTACACAAGAAGTATTCCAGAACTGAGGGATGTAAATCTATGGACTGTACAACATGGTTGTGTCTTTTGGCAAATTACATATCAAAAGGTTACAAGCTATTTCTTTGGAATCCATATGTCCTTCAGAAAATTGAGCTTCCACACCATGCACAACACAGTGTTATTGGTGATTGCATTTTGTCATCCTCTCCAACTGCTATTGATCAAATTTGTTCCATATTTTTATTCTCATATCACACGTCTTCAATATTCTACTTCCAACTTGGAGATGAACAATGGACTGAAGTAGACTATTGCGAAGAACTAGAGACCACTTTAAATCTGAACGGTGAAAAAGTCTCTTTGATGAGATACAAAAGCTATCTTACTAACCCAGTTTACTGCAATGGTTTCTTATTTGCAGAGTCATTTGAAAGGTATTTAGTAGTAATTGAGCAACAACATGGATATCGAGGTCTTACGATAAACTCCATACTTGTTCTCATGCCAACCCTTCCATCAACTAGATTTCACCGTGTATGCCGGTTGTTAGGATCTAACAATGAACTATATCGAATTGAAATTTTGCATACAAAATATAAGGTTATTTATGTTGTTGTTTAAAAATTCATATTTTCATTATTGGTGTGGAAAAAGGTGAAAAGCATCAAGGATAAAGTATTCTTTATAGCCCATTTTAATTCACCCTTTCCTTGTCAAGCAATTAATCCAGAAATTGAAGGAGGCCGCATCTATCTCACCCTTGAAAACAAAATTTTTATTCATATTTATAACATTGAAGACAAGAGTCTCATGTGTTCTCAACCATTCTCGAATTTACCAGAAAAACCGTCTAGTTTGACATGGTTCATGCCAGATATATGGTAATTTTTAATTATATTTTAAACACATATCATTCATAGTATTAAATTTAAGATAGTACTATATATATATATATATATATATATATATATATATATATATTCTATTCTATTGTGTAGGATGACAACGGATCTATTGGGAGAAAAAAGAGGAAAAGCTAAAACTATAGAAAAGGGAAGTGTATGTGGAGCAATTCATTCAAACAAGAAGAAGGGTATAACTACTAACGAGTCTGCACTTCCATTAGATGTGGTCGAAGTGATTGCAAAACGTCTTAATGTAGTATTTGATTATTTGCATTTTCGAGCTACCGATAGAAATCTTCCAGCTAGTAGCACCACCAATTCAATGGAATGTCAAGTCTGCGTTAAGGTTCAATAATCATTCACTATGTCCATTACTTGTTTTCTTAGATAAAGACAATGTTTTTAATTTTGTTCATCCAAAGCACGGCCTCAAGTATAAATATACCATTAAATTTCCAAATCTTCTTGGCGGAAATATTGCAAATGATGGTGAATACTTTAATTCAGAGTGTGAAATTTTTTACTCAAAAGATGGTTGGTTATTATTGACAATTAACACAAATTGTTCATTTTTCTTCAACCCCTTTAAGAAAGTAGTGATACCCTTTCAGTATGGACCTATAACCCTAAAGAGTGCTAAGTGTGTTGGCTTTTCTCGGTGTCCAACCTCTTATAAATGTGTAATTTTTGATTTTGATGATAAGACGCCAATCTTTAGACTCATGATGATGAGGCATGGTATGATTCATCATTTATTTTTAAACATGGTTACTTTTCTCTCGACAACAAAAGCCCTACTTTTCACAACGGAGCATTTTATTATCTAAGCAATGAAGGAATGTTGGGAGTAATAAAATTAGCAGAAGAAGGAGCAAGTTGGAAAGAAAATAAAAAGCTTCAATCTCCATGCACCGACTCTATCAACAGTTTTCTTGTAGAATGCAATGGCAATCAATTGTCGGTATTTGAAAGACCTTTTGGTAAATGGGTTCGAGTTTTCAAGATGAAAGCTTGGGAAATCACATGCTTTTTGTTGGCAATACATCGTTTTCTACGGTGGCAAACATTGCACAAATGGAAAACAAAATATATTTTCCAAGATTCTATGGCCAAAGTATTTTGTTTTATTCGTTGGAAACAAAAAACTACGGCACCTTCGAAAATGAAGTGGTGAATTTTGAGAATGTAAGAGAACCACTGAATAATAGTTGGATTGAGCCAAGGTGGAAATAATTTTCCACTAGTTTGTGGCAAATGAAATTGTTTGGAAGGAAATAACCCTTTAATTAGAAATATAGTATGTTTTATTGTTTCGAGAAACTTTTTAGATGTATTACTGATGTAAATTCATTTGGTATGAAGGATACAGTTGATCAATATTAATGAATTATATAATATTGTAGTTCTATATTTGATATTTGATTGTGGCCACTGTCTTTCGTGACATGTTTTCTCGAGTGTATTATTATATACAACCAATTTCATATAGGTTAAACAAACGATGAGTAATATAGTGGTCTTTGTATTGATATTGTTGCGCAATTTTAAGGCCTCGGCTGCATATTACAGTGCCATGCGTTGCTTGATTCTTGCACCTGTTCAATCTGAGTTATGACCGATTCGTGATGTAACTATTGAATTAACATCTTTTCCAATCACGATCCTTGCTTGGATTCCCAGTTCGAGTGGGTTTTTAAAATATCCTATTAGATCATTTATCAAATATTTTCTAAAATAAATTCCCCGAAATTTGTAATATTGTCTGATTTGTCACTCTTGGTTAAAGGCTCTGGCAACTTGATAAACATAGATGTGAGTTCTTACATGATCTTGATTAATTGTGTCGTAACGTAAGTACTATAACAAACGGTTTCAGCCTTGATTATTTCCCTTCATGCTTTGATAATGCCAACCAATTCTGCTTACCTCACATTGAAGTGAGGAATAAGCATGACCAAAGCAGTCCTTAATGCTTTAAAAAAAATATGGTTATGATAAATTAACATCTCCTAATGATATTTAAATAGAATTCCAAATAAGGATGTATCCAAAAATTAAAGGATTTATAACTTTGATGAGGATATTCATGATGCTGATGACAAAGCTATTGAGGACATCAAAACATTTTCTGATCGATCTGTTTTGGTAGAAAGAGCTTATGTTTTACTCAAAGTGAAGTCTTTCTAGTTAACTCTAGAAATATTGTATCAAGGATGCAATGATTTATGCTACCAGTTTATGTACAAAGTTTCATCAATGATTATTTGTTTCTCTGGCATGTGATTCCTTACTCAAATGCATTTCTTGAAATTAATTCCTTTCTTGAGATTTATGCATTTCTCAAGACTACGAGTATGGCTTACAAACTTTTTTACAAGGTTCCTCATCTAACTTCTCCATAAATCTATACAGTGTTTTCCAATAAGCGCCAAGTAATTAATTTACTTGAGAATCTCCTATAAATTAGAAGCAAATCTAAACTAGCTGAGTATTTGTGTTGATAGAACTTGGAACCTTAAGTTTTAATTGATGACAATACTATTTATTTGTAATATAGTAACAGCAATCTGCATGGAGCAAAGTGGTAGCAATACTAACAAATAATTAAATATGGATGTGCTGCACATTCTCATTCATGATTATTGACAGAATGATTATAGACTAAGCTGTTCTTAGATTTTTTATCTTGAGAGTTCATGATCCAAAAGATCTTAACAGATTTGGCTTCACCTCACTTTTTCTTATAAACCCTTTTATGTTCCCAAATACGTGTTACTCAACTTTGACTGCCAATTATGGAGGCTAAGTCCTATTTTTTTGTTTAACTACAATTATTTAGCATTCTTTCTGATATTGTGTAGTACTTTGTTTCTAGTCAAGCTCACTTCGGTACATCTTGTGCTGAGATGACTTGATTCGGTTTCTCAATGTATTGATTTCTTTTGGCTTTTTAAAAAAAAAAAAAACAAAAAAAAACTGAAGCTAAATGCCCGTTTAAAGTGTATATGACTGCAGAATCTGTTGATGCTAGATTTAACGGCAGTAAAATGTAAATGCTAAGATTAAATTTAAATGAAATACTGAATTATGTCAAGCATATCGTTGACTTTGTGGACGCTAATTTGTCTACTAACGCTACAACTTCATTTTGAAATTGGTTAAGACTTCAACCGACTTAACATATTTTTTTTTTAAATTATCTCCCCTCAAATATGTCTAACCAAAATTTCCTATATCTCCATAACTTTGTACAAAGTATAATCATGAAATCAAAGTTTAAACACAATGACAAAAATATAACCATGGAATCAAAGTTTATAATAAATTAAAGGTTAATAGGGTTTCACCCATGTCTTTTGGGTGAAATTTAGTTTACCCCTCTATAAATTTTATTTTTTTTAGATTCCCCCTTAAACTAGAAGATTCTTTGGTCATAGACCTTAAAGGTATTTGATTGTACACTTAAGCTTACATGGCGTGCTGACTCAGCTTTGGTCCCCCTATTTTAACCATTTTGCAGTTTTGGTCTTCCTATTTTAAAATTCGACAGTTTTGGTCCCTCCATCATATTTTTGAACTATAACAATGTAATGTGATAAATTTTAAATGTCGTGGAATATGACCTGAAGATGGAAAAGGATCAACATCCATGAAATTGTAACAAAATTTCCTTGAAAACATCATTTAAAACATATCATATCATAATATTTTAGACAAAGTATTTGATAGAGGAACCAAAACTCTCGAATTTTAAAATAGGGGGACCAAAACTATAAAATGGTGAAAATATGGGGACCAAAACTGCAATTAAGCCAAAAAAAATTATTACATCTCACATACATGTCATTATTTACAATTAAAAAAAAATTAATTACATATTTATCTTCTTCCTCGCTCTCTTTTTAAATCTTCTTCTTCTATCATCATTTTTCCAGTTTTTTTTCTTTCTTACTTTTACTCCATCTCCCTTCAATCTCTTTGCTCCCTTGAGACACAATCCCAAAATCAATAACAACAACAACACAACATCTTCTTTCGATACTAACAACAACAAAACATCAACAACAACAACACCCAGCAGCAACAACACAACAATTTGAGAAGATCTTTTTCAAACCTTTAACATAAACTCATTAAGAAAAATTGATTTCCTCGTAATGAATTGTACAATCGTATTGCTAGCAATATATTCCTCATAATAAATTGATTTTTTTTTTACCTTCAGGACAAGTTTGGGTATGGTTTCAGGGTGAGTATTTATATCCTCATTACCCGTCCCGTACCCGTATTTTGAAATCGGAGTTGTTAGGTTTATAGACTTGTGTTGGCCGCATTTTGTTAAAACAAATGTTCTAGCAAGATGTCGGACAAGATGTCTTGACATGTTGTTACGACATCACAACGTGCCTTGTTTCGCATTCTAGAAAGATTATATTTGTGTGTGAAATCCTTGAAGATTTGATTGAAGATTTTATTCATGTGACTTGTGGTCCAAGAGGCGTGTGTTTCTAGAAGCTTCCTTTGTCAGTTTAATGTTGCCATATATTTGAATTGTATTTCCAAAATAGACTTGGTAAAAATATATTCTGAGAAAATAGAAAAGATTTATTTCAAATATATTTTTGTGCTACAAGGATATTGTTGCTAAAAATATATTTATAGGCAGCAAATATATTTTTATATCGTATGATGCAAAAATATTTATGGAAGGAATATTTGATGGAAATATATTTGTTAAAAATATATTTTGCTTCTAAATATTGTACTGAAGACCGTGTGATTCAGCTGGATGTTTAGCCCGTTTTATGCATCAAGCCCATTTTGCATCAAACTATATAAAGGAAGATTCAAGACATAATTCTTCCCTGAAGCCGTCATTTTACAAAAGAGTCAATTAAAGTTTTAGTTTTTTCTTCTTATTTGTGAGTCACTCTTGTATCTCGTTGATATTAGAGCTAAACTTATTAGTTGAGTTGTAAACTCTGAATCACTCATAAGCTTCTAAGCACGAGTTGATTCTACTGTCAAGGAGAGTTTCACCATTACTGTTATACGTTGAGTAGATCATTGAGATTGTGATTGAGAGGAAGTGAGAGGGAGATCTCATATCTAGGAGAGTCTTAGATAGAAATTACACGGGTAGTGATTAAGTGAAAAGCTAGTAGACAAGAGATAGTTTTTATGTAGGATTCAAATTAATACTACTATAGTGAATTTCCTTCCTGACTTGATAGCCCCCAGAAGTAGGTGACGTTGCACCGAACTGGGTTAACAAACAACTTGTGCCTTTTTCTTTCTGCCTTTATTATTTTTATAGTTGTTGTTTGTTATTTGTGTTGTCACGATGTCTTGACATCTCTCTTGAAATCTCGCTTGTCTTGACATCGTGTTCAACATCTTTTCTGTATGCCAGAATTTCTATTGATATCAGAGCAGGCATCTTGTTCTGCTAGTGGGTTAGCTCTAGGGAAGATAAATTCTGGTCATATGGAAGGAGGGTCTACCACTAGACTACCAATTTTGGATGGTACTAACTATGATTATTGGAAGGCTCAAATGGTGGCTTTTCTCAAACCCATGGATAGCAAAACATGGAAAGCTATCATTAAAGGTTGGGAACACTATGTTGTTATGGACAAAGAGGGAAATACCACAACTACCTTAAAGCCAGAAGAAGAATGGTCTAAAGATGAAGATGAGATTGCTCTTGGAAACTCTAGAGCTTTCAAAACTTTGTTCAGGGGTGCTGACATCAAAATGTTCAAGTTAATAAACACATGTACTATGGCCAAAGATACTTGGAAAATTCTCATAACAACTCATGAAGGCACTTCTAAAGTGCGAATGTCAAGGCTACAGCTCCTCACTACTAAATTTGAGAATATCATGATGAAAGATTATGAATCCATACATGACTTTCAAATGAGTATTCTTGACATAGCTAATACATCAAGTGCTTTAGGAGAAACGATGCCACAAGATAAGCTGATTAGAAAAATCCTCAGATCGTTGACCAAGAGATTTAACATGAAAATCACAGTCATTGAGGAAGCCCAAGACATTAGCAACATTGAAAATGGATGAACTAATTGGGTCACTTCAAACCTTTGAATTAGCTATCAATGATAGATCTAAAAATCAGAAGAAAAGCATAGCTTTCATTTCAAACACTGATGAGGAAGATGTTCAATGTTAAATGGAGACTAATGAAAGTATTTTAGATGCAATTGTGCATCTTGGTAGAGAATTCAGCAAAGTCTTGGAGATGATGGACAGAAAGTTGAAGCCTAATGTCAAGGACATGTCGTCTGACAACTTCATGAACATTGGTTTTTCATGCAAGAACAAAACTGTAGAAAGACCAAAGAAAGGCAAAGGGGGAATGTTACCCACTTGTTATGATCAAGATTCTAAAAGAAAATGTGAGGATGGGACAACAAAACAGGTAATGGCTTTTACAGGAAAGTATGATTATAACAACGAGTCAAGTTATGAAGACATGTATGATGGAGAGATAGCTTAGACTTGCAAACTATTGTGGGAAGAAGCTTGCAATTTAGTAGAGAAACAGAAGAAAACCATCAATGGTTTTTGTCTAGAAAACGAGAAACTTATGTTAATCATCACTGGCCTACAAGAGAAAAACACCTTGTTAAATTCCAAATTTGAAAACATGACCAAATCTGTTCGGATGTTGAACAATGGTTCTAATGTGTTAGATGAAATACTGCAAGTTGGGAAGACTTTTAGAAATATGAAAGGAATATGCTTTGATTATGGCACTGTGAACAAAGAAATCAAAATTCCCACAAAGAAGTTTGTTCCTCGTGAAAAGAAGACTGAGTTTGTAATGTTGGATGACATGCCTCAACATCCTGCCCGATAACTGAACCCCCAACCAAGAAACAAAAAGAAATCACCTTGGAGATGTCACTATTGTGGTAGATATGGTCAGATAAGGTCATACTGTTATAAATTGTACGGATATTCGCAGCCTCATGTTCAACCAAAGGTCAGTGGTAAGATTGTCCAAACTAGGAAAAAATGGAAACCCAAAACTCCTGTTGCAAGAAAGATCAAAACTCCAAATTTAAGTTTTGCTATGACTTCCTCTGCGTTGATTGGTGTTCCACGTGTTTTGACTAAGTATGACAACCTTGTTGAGTCTGTGCATGACGTCAATAAGCCCCATTCCATGTCAAGTTTGTATGTTGAACCCCTCAAAAACCCTAATGTCAAACAAGATGTTGATAATATTATTGATGAAAGTATTCTTATGACTCCTTCTGGAACTGTTGTTTTTGACCCTTTGACTTCCCCATCTAAAGTTGTTGTTGTTGGATCTCTTACGGAAACCCTGACCCAACATGATGTTGTTGGAACAAAGGGTGTTTCACAAGTATACCACTTGAGTTTTGATGATAACAAGGTATTAAAAATTATCAATTGGATATGCTAAATATTTATTCAAGTGTACAGGACCATTATCAAAGTTTTATTTACAAGAGGTTCTAATTGAATAAATTAAAGAGCAAAGGAAATTTAAACTGAAGCTTGAAGAACATCTGGATGAAAGTGCTCCTGGAAAATCAAAGTCAGAATGCGTCTGAAGAAAGAGCTTCTGAAGATGACGTCATCAGAAGCAAGTTCTTCAGAGGCAGACTCATCAGAAGCATATGGTCTCCAGAGGCAGACTCATCAGAAGCAAATGGTATCCAGAGGCAGATTCATCAGAAGCAAAAATTCTTCAGACACTGAAAAGCGTTGACAAAGCATAACGTACGAAAAGTACAACCACTATGCCTACGCCTGTTCCTGCAACCACCAACTCTGCACAGTGTCTTCTATACACGACAAGAATAACAGTAACTAAAGCAGAAACTTTTCCACATTTGCTGGAATGGATTTGAATTTGATTTCATTGTACAAGCCTCAAATCAAGCAAAGGATCAAAGGTGTCAAATCAGCTTCGGTAAAGAAGAAGTGATGAGCTGGCAGTTTCCAACGTCTCTCAAATTCTCTATAAATAGAGCTGAAAACTTGAAGAACAACGTGACAAGAAATATAACTGAATATACACACGTGAATTGAGTTCTCCTCTCATATTCCAAGTCGCAAACACTTCTCATCAACAACTTAGATAATTCTTACAAAAGCTCACATTTTAGAATTTCTAAGTATCTAAGAAATCAGAGTCTGTTCTGTTTCGTTTTGTCTTGTGAATACCTCTGATTGTATATCAAGTATTCAAAACTCTTTTCAATTCTCTGTAATTGTTTTAAAGTCTCTTGCTTGTGTGCTTGAGCATTTGAAGTCTCTTTCTTGTGTGATTGAGCAAAGAAAGTCTCATACTTGTGTGTTTGAGCAACTTGTAATTTGATATTACATTTTAGTGAAACTCTCCTTGGAAGTGCAAGGGGGACAGGACTACTTCCGGTTTGTGGAAGGAACCTGCATAAAATTGCTTGTGTCTTCTTTCTTTCTTGCATTTGTTCTTCATTCCGCTGCTAAGACTCTGAACTCTGATCAGAGTCTGAACTCTATCAGACTCTGTATCCTGAGAACATTGTCATTTTTAGTAAGAGAGAAACGTTTTTGAAAACACAATTCAACCCCCCCCCCTTCTTGTGTTTTTCCCACCTTCAGTTGGTATCAGAGCTTCGGCTCTGTAGTTAGCACTTAACCGTGTTACAGTAAACGATCGGTGAAAAACATGTCTGGGGATGAAGCTTCTGCATCTGCATCTGGTTCTGGATTTGGTTCTGGAGCTGCTGTGCATTATGACTACAACAACATCAACAAAAGTGAAAGATCTTCTAATCACAACAAACCTCCTATGTTTAATGGTGATCCTGAAATGTTCTCTTGGTGGAAGACCAAGATGTATAGTCACATCATGGGAATGGATGAAGAGTTGTGGGATGTTCTTGAAGATGGCGTTGGTGATCTGAGGTTCGATGAAGAAGGTGTTGCCCTTGATAGGAAAGCTCATACTCCTGAGCAGAAAAAGCTTTACAAGAAACATCATACGATCAGAGGCATTCTTGTGGCTGCCTTGCCTCATAAAGAGTACTTAAAGATGAGTGACAAATCAACAGCAAAGGCTATGTTCACCTCATTGTGCTCCCTTTATGAGGGTAACAAGAAAGTCAGAGAGGCCAAGGCTACTATGCTTGTTCATCAGTATGAGTTGTTCAGAATGAAGGAAGATGAAAACATTGAGACCATGTACTCAAGGTTTCAGATTCTTGTTTCTGGACTTCAGATTCTGAAGAAAAGCTACGTAACGTCTGATCATGTGAACAAGATTCTGAGAAGTTTACCTGCAAAATGGAGACCAAAAGTGACAGCCATTGAGGAAGCTAAAGATTTAAACACTTTGAGTGTTGAGGATCTCATAAGCTCCTTGAAATGTCATGAAATAGGTCTTAACGAGCATGAACCTGTCAAGAAGCCCAAGTCCATCTCATAAGGCTCTGAAGGCCTTGGAGTCTGAAGAAGAATCTACATCTGAAGACTCTGATGAAGACTCTGAGATTGTTCAAGAGATGGCTATGCTCACCAACAGATTACAATACCTTGCTAAGAAGAACAAGAAGTTTATGAACAGAGGTAGTAATCACAAAAGCTCAAGAAAGGAAGATCAGAAAGGTTGCTTCAACTGCAAGAAAGTTGGACACTTCATTGCTGAATGTCCAGACTTGCAGAAAGAGAAATCCTAGGAAAAATCTAAGAAAGCATTTGTCAAGTCTAACAAATTCAAGAAGCAATTCAAGAAGAGCTTAATGGCAACTTGGGAAGATCTGGATAATGAGTCTGAGTCTGACAAAGATGATGCTGAAGATGAAGCTAAAATAGCTCTGGCTTTGGTAGCTACTGCTAATAATGAAGAAAAATCATCTAATGCTGAGTCAAGTACAGACTCTGAAACTGAAACTGAGGTATACTCTAAACTCACTAGATCTGAACTAATTGATTCTCTCAAAGAACTTCTTTGTCATTATGAAAACCAATCCACTGAGTTGAGGAGAGTTAAGCAACGATACTTTAAGCTGCTAAAACTCCATGAATCAACTAAGACGGAAATGGACGCTTTAAAACAAGAAAATAATGATTTAAAAACAATGACTAAGAAGGGTTATAATAAAACCTTGTCTGAGCAGGATGCTGCTCTTCAAGAGTTTATTAACACAGGAATTGATAGAACCAAAGTTGCATCCATGATTTATAGCATAAATCAGAACAACAAAAAGGGAATTGGTTTCACAGGAGGAAACTCTAGTGAAGTAATTCTGAAACCCTGTTCTGATAACATCAAAGAAGGTCTAAAAACTCATTTTGTGTCTGAGTCTGAGAAAGCTTCTCTTTCAGAATCTAAGTCTTCAAATTCAGAGGAGTTGACTAAGTCAAAACCTAAGAATCATAAGACAAAAGTCACGAATGATTCTAAATCAAAAACTCCAACGTTACAGATTCTGAAAAGATCAGAACCCATCAAACAGGTTCTGAAGAAAACAGAGTCTGAAACTCAAAAGCCTAGATTTCAGAGAAAAGAGGCTATTTTTACTAAGTCACATTCTAAGACTAAAGGTTCTGAACCCAAAGTCTGGAAGAAAACTGATAAAGAAAAATTCAGACAGAGTACACAAAAGAGATTCAGAACTTCTAGGACTAACCCAAGAGGACCCATGAAAGTATGGGTACCTAAGACACAAATTGTTGATGCTGCAGATATGTCTAAAAGGAAATACAAAGCAGAAGTCCTGGTATCTGGACAGTGGCTGCTCGCGACATATGACGGGAGAAAAGTCTCTGTTCCTAACCCTGACCATGAAAGAGGGAGGAACTGTGGGATTTGGAGGAAACCAAACTGGCAAAATCATTGGCACTGGAACAATTGGTAATTCCTCAGTCTCAATCAATAATGTGTGGTTTGT
The DNA here is from genome assembly GCA_958299785.1 of Medicago lupulina. Classification (NCBI taxonomy): domain Eukaryota; kingdom Viridiplantae; phylum Streptophyta; class Magnoliopsida; order Fabales; family Fabaceae; genus Medicago; species Medicago lupulina. The sequence continues at coordinate 31,869,453 of OY283144.1, read as the reverse complement.
AGATGGACTAAGGCATAACCTACTTAGCATAAGTCAATTTTGTGATAATGGTTATGACGTCTTGTTTAATAAGAACAACTGCACAGTAATCAACACTGATGACCAATCTGTAGTGTTTAAGGGAAAGAGAAAGAACAATGTTTATAAGATCAATTTTTCAGAACTGACTGATCAGAAGGTATTTTGCCTCCTATTAGTGAGTGATAAGAAATGGTTGTGGCACAGAAGGTTGGGACATGCTAACTGGAGATTAATCTCCAAGCTTAGCAAGTTACAACTTGTCAAAGGCCTACCAGACATTGATTAGCACTCAGATGCACTATGTGGTGCATGTCAGAAGGGAAAAATTGTTAAAACTTCTTTCAAATCTAAAGACATTGTTTCTACCTCCAGACCCTTAGAACTACTCCATATTGATTTATTTGGACCAGTAAGTACTGCATCCATATATGGAAGTAAATATGGATTGGTGATTGTTGATGATTACAGTAGATGGAGTTGGGTTAAGTTTCTCAAATCTAAAGATGATTCCTATGATGTGTTCACAAAATTTTGTATTCAAGTCCAATCTGAAAAAGAACTTAAAATTCTAAAAGTCAGAAGTGATCATGGGGGAGAATTTGAAAATGAGCCATTTGAAATATTTTGTGAAAAATTTGGAATTGTCCATGAATTCTCTTCTCCTAGAACTCCACAGCAAAATGGAGTTGTAGAGAGAAAGAATAGGACTCTTCAAGAAATGGCAAGAACCATGATTCATGAAAACAATCTGGCAAAACATTTTTGGGCAGAAGCAGTGAACACAGCGTGTTATGTTCAGAACCGGATCTACATCAGACCCATTCTGAACAAAACAGCATATGAACTCTTTAAAGGCAGGAAACCTAACATTTCTTACTTTCATCAGTTTGGATGTACTTGTTACATTCTGAACAACAAAGTCTATCTGAAGAAATTTGATGCAAAAGCTCAAAAGGGAATCTTTCTAGGTTACTCTGAAAGATCTAAGGCATACAGACTGTATAACTTGGAAACACTCTGTGTCGAAGAGTCTATACATGTCAAGTTTGATGACAAAGAGCCTGGAAGTCAAATTCCAGAGCAAATTGAAAACAATGCAGGTTCAGAAGAGTCTGATGATTATTCAGAACCTGATCAGACTTCAGAGACACATGATACTTCAGAAGCTGTAACAGCTCCTGATGACCCAATTGTTGAAGCTTCTGAAGAAAATCAAGATGATTCACAGCAAGTTATCCAATCCAAAAATTCATTCAAATACAAGTCTTCTCATCCTGAGGATCAGATCATTGGTAGCAAAGAAAGCCCCAGAAGAACTAGATCTCATTTCAGACCTGAAGAGTTTGCCCTGTGTCTGCTATCCATGATAGAACCTACAACTGTTGATGAAGCACTAGCTGATGATGGATGGATCTTAGCAATGCAAGATGAGCTTAATCAATTTAAAAGGAATGACGTATGGGATCTTGTATCTAAGCCTGAACACAAGAACATTATTGGAACGAAATGGGTGTTTAGGAACAAGCTGGATGAACAGGGAGAAGTAATCAGAAACAAAGCCAGACTTGTTGCTCAAGGATACAGTCAACAAGAAGGCATTGATTACACTGAAACTTTTGCTCCAGTTGCAAGATTGGAAGCAATCAGGTTACTTCTTTCCTATGCAGTAAATCACAACATAACCTTGTATCAAATGGACGTTAAAAGTGCATTTCTCAATGGAGTCATATCTGAAGAAGTGTTTGTAAAACAACCACCTGGTTCTGAGGACTTAAAACATCCTGACCACATTTATAAGCTAAAGAAATCTCTGTATGGTCTGAAACAAGCTCCCAGAGCTTGGTATGACAGACTGAGTAATTTCCTGCTTAAAAATGATTTTAAAAGAGGACAGGTTGACACAACACTCTTCAAGAAGACACTTGAGAAAGACATTATGATTGTACAAATTTATGTTGATGATATTATTTTTGGTTCAACTAATAGATCTCTTTGCAAGGAATTTTCTAAGATGATGCAGGAGGAATTTGAAATGAGCATGATGGGAGAACTGAAGTTCTTTCTAGGAATTCAGATCAATCAATGCAAAGAAGGAGTGTATTTTCATCAGTCCAAGTATACCAAAGAGCTTCGGAAAAAGTTTAAACTTGAAGACTGCAAGGAAATGAACACTCCAATGCATCCTACCTGTACTCTGAACAAAGAAGATCAAGGAGCCAAAGTTGATCAAAAGCTGTATCGAGGTATGATTGGTTCTCTGTTGTATCTCACTGCATCTAGACCTGATATTTTGTTCAGTGTCTGTTTGTGTGCAAGATTTCAATCAGATCCTAGAGAATCACATTTAACTGCGGTTAAAAGAATCTTTAGATATCTGAGAGGAACAACCAATCTTGGACTTCTCTATAAGAAATCCTCAGATTACAAGCTAGTTGGATTCTGTGATGCTGATTATGCTGGTGACAGGATTGAAAGAAAATCAACCAGTGGAAACTGTCAGTTTCTTGGTGAGAATCTGATATCCTGGGCCAGTAAGAGACAAGCAACTATTGCTTTGTCAACAGCAGAAGCAGAATACATCTCAGCTGCTAGTTGTTGCACACAACTGCTTTGGATGAAACATCAGTTAGAAGACTACCAAATAACTGAAAACTGTATCCCAATTTATTGTGACAATACTGCTGCTATTTGTTTATCAAAAAATCCTATTCTTCATTCAAGAGCCAAACACATTGAAATCAAACATCACTTTATCAGAGACTATGTTCAAAAGGGAATATTAGATATTCAATTTATTGATACTGATCATCAATGGGCTGATATCTTTACAAAACCTTTAACTGTTGAAAGATTCAATTTTATAAAGAAAAATTTGAACATGCATTTTGTCTCTGAGTAATGCTTGACTCTAAATGAAAAATCAGACTCTGAAAATTATCAGACGCTGAAGAAGTTTCAGACTCTCCTAGGAGAATCTGAAAAGACTCAGCCTCTGAGAAAATTATCAGACTCTGGAGAGGAATCTTTTTGTGACTCTGAAAGTACTGGGAAGTGGAAAGGTTAAAGTTATTTGTCTATAGGCTTCTGACACGTCTATCTGCATTGGGAAACAACGCTTTTAAGGGCAATGATGGTTTTTCTCTCTTAAATTTTTTCGCGCCCCTCAAAGTCATTAATACGCATGTTTGGCTGTTACTTCTGAAATGTGAAGAGTTGTTTTTCAAATCACTATAAATACCAAACACACACTACTCACTCACTTTCAAGTCTTAAGCAGTTTCAATCGAAATTCTTTTTCTCTCTTCTTTCAACTTAGAAACCCTAAACCCCCAAACTTCATCTTCTCAAATGGCTTCGTCTACAAGCGGTTCAAGCTCGAAATCAAATCTCTCCATCAAACCGGTAACTGTTCCTCTTCCAATCGATTCGTTGGTTGTTCAAATCGAATCGCCGGTGGATTTCGCCTCTTTGAAAAGAAACAATGTTGATATGGAGGCGTTTATCTCTGCTCAGAAGATGGCTGGGTACTTTAAGATGCTAAACGGTCCAACTTATGTGAATCTGGTAAAGGAATTCTGGATTAGGGCTGAAGTCTTTGATGTTGATTCAGCAAAGGCACAAGAAAGGGAAGCTGTGTCAGGAAACCCTTCTATGAGAGGAAAGACAAGAAAAGAAATGGGTCTTGAACCTTTTCAAGGCCTTGAAATCAAGTCTGCTGTGATGGGTATCCCTGTATCTATCACTGAAGGAGTGATTTCTCAGGCATGCAGGATGCCTCTAGAAGGAAGGTTCCAATGGAACGTCAGCAGTAAGGATGCCATGTTGGACAGCTTTACAAGACTGCTGCTGAAGGGAAATCCTGCAACCAGGTTGGTTGAAATGGATATTGAGCACAGGGTGCTTCTGAAGATCATGAACGAGTGCTTCTTCCAGAAGGGAGGAGGTGCTGACCAACCTAATTCAGATCATAAACTGGTGCTGTATTTCTTGGCTGGATGTCAGCCAATAAATCTTCCAAGATATATCATGCATCATTTATGCTGGGCTATCAAGGAAGCCTATAAAGGAAAAAGAAAACAAATCCCTTGTGGAAGACTTCTCTCTGAAATCTTCTACCAAGGAGGTGTACTGAGGACTCTGGAGACATTCAATCTGGTGTCAGACAGAGTGTTGGGTATCACTACTGGAAGGATGATCAATGGCACATCCCTCTTCAACATGAAGGCCATTAAGTCAATCCTCATTGATTCAAAGGATTTGAAGGAGTCTGAAGCCCCTCTCTCTTTCATCAGAAATTTTCCTTCTATTCTCAAAGAAAACAATCCTGAAGCACTATCTGCTTATCTAGCAGCTTTTGCTAAGGAGTCTGGAGAGACTCAGAGGAAATCTGAAGTTGCAGTGGCCAAAAAGCAGAAGGCTGCTAACACTCAAGCAACTACCTTTGGAACTATAACTACTCCAAAGAGGAAAAGAGGTAAGGCTGATGCAAACATGGAGGAGAGGTATCAATGAGTCCAGGAGGAAAAAGAAGCTGGCTTTGTTGAGACTGTCAGACCACTCAAGAGGCTAGCAACTGGGGAGATTGTGATGTCTATGTTTGAACCCACTCCTGAACAACAGAAGAGGACTGAAGAGCACTATCAGAATCTCAAGAATGAGAAGAAGAGGTTAGCAGCTCAATACCGAATTGATAGAGACAAGGCTCTGGCAGCTATAGGCATTGACCATGATGAAGATCAACACCTCATTGAGAAGGTTATTGAGGCTCAGAATTTGGCCAAGAAGCTGGAAGAAAGTGTTGTGAAGGGAGCTCAGAAGGTTCTGCAAGAAACTTCAAGAACTTCTGAAGCTGATACTTCAGATGCTGTCCCTCAAGAGAATGTTTCAGAAGCTGCTGGACCTCCACCAGTAATACGAACCAGTGTTTCTCTCCCAGAGAGATCAGTCACTGGGATTGTATCAGAAGCTACTGCTTCAGAGGCTGCTGCCTCAGACGTTCCCAAAATGTCTAAGGTAACTCAGAATCCAATTCCCCCACCTTCTACTTCCACTTCATCTTCTACAGACTCTGACTTAGACGATGCACCTCTAAGTCAGAAATTCAACATATCCAAACCTGTCCCTAAGGCCAAACAAACCCTTAGAACTAAAACAACCACTACAAAATCCAAACCTTCTCCTAAACCCAAACCCTACAAAGAAGTCTCAGATGATGTCTATAAAACTATAGGGGAGTTAGGTGAAAGGAGGATAGGTATTTGTAACAAGCTACCTGCCAACCATCCTTTCCAACCACCTGTTATCAAACCACTAAATATGCTTGCTCCTGATGCATCTATTCCACCCTCCTCAACCACAAACCTAGGCAGTCCACAAGTTGTTAATTTAACAGCTACTGCTGAAGAGCAATTAGTCACTGAAAATCCACCAACGAACCAACAACAACAACCACCCTCCTCACCACAAAACAAACCCACTGAACAGGATAATCTATCCAACCTTGAATGCCATTATTCAGGAGAACTTCCTGAATACCAACAACAACAACATACCACTGTCAACCAACCACCAGTTCAAACCATTCCAGAATCTGTTATGGAGACTGCGGCTACAGAGTCTGTCCCAGTGACAGAGTCTGAACCCATTGTTGTCATACCCCATTTTTTGACCGTTTTGTTTTCTTTTTACTCGGCATCTAAATTCGTTGTACCGGGTTACTTTCTCAAATTTCTACGTTTTATTTCGCGATATTTCATCAGTTTTTTAGCATTCTACATGTATATATCTCAGCATTTTATCTGTACGCTTTGCAAACATTTTACTCGTCTTTTCTCAAACTTTTATCCGCTTAAATCTCATTTTCTGTCTATTCGTTTTACAGCGTTTCACTGCTATTTTCTCATTTTTTACTCGCTTTTGTAGACTGAGAAGTCTCGTCGTTTCAGACGAAATTTCGGCAGAGAGGTTACTTTGAAGTACCTCATTTGGTTCCGAAGGGACAGTTTTAAGTTTTTTTATTTACTTATTTATTTCTCTTTTATCCTTTTTTAATTTGTTTTATTTAAAAGTTTTTATTTATTCTATTTTATTATTTATCATTTTTATTTTATCATTTACTTCTTTTTTATTTTTAATTTTCGTTTTTTAATTTATTTAATATTTTTTGGTCCAAATTTTGGTCTTTGTCCACGTGTCAGTCCGTAATTGGTCCATGTCTTTTTGCTGTCATTTTTTTGTATCAGAGACCCACCAGGGGTATTTTAGTCATTACAATGTACCAGAGAACCCTAGAGGTGACAGCCTATAAATAGACTGTCATTTTTTCACACTGCCCAAGAGGAGAACAACACTGTAGCAGCCGCAAATCAGCAGCAACAATCCCCCACAAACCCTAAACCACACATTTCCTCCTTTTTACAGAATCAAATACACAAAAAATGTCACAAAAATGAAGAACATATGAACACAAGAACATTCAACAACAATGAACAACTTTCCAATGACACATGAATTCGAAAATCTTCATCCATCACAAACAACTCAAATCCGAACCACCATATAACCCTAAGGCCAGATTCGGCCAAGTCTCAAATCACAACAGCAACACCCATTTTCATTTCTTCCAACATCACATACAAACTGAAAACGCGACTGTTCATCATCAACAACTCTTTTTCTTTTTCGGACCAAAACCAAGAACAACAGTGGCGGTTCAGAATCGTTTTAGTGAGGAAGGAGAGAAAGAACTTGAGTTTGAGTAGAAACCCAAACAACAAGTAGCATCCAGCGCCATTTCAAAGAGGAAAGGTAAAAATTCCGAGCCATTAAAAAGCTAGATCTAGCCTTTTTTGTAAGCCTTTTTCAAAAATCAGTGTGAGAATATGAAAGAGGAGAGGAAGACGGAGCTTTTGGTGTAAAAATTTTCAAAAAAAAAATGAAATAAAAGCTCCGGCGCGGCGGCGCTACGGCCGGCCACCGCGCCGGAGAAGATCCGGCCGCCTCCCACTTCATCTTCTCCGGCCCAGCTTTTGAAGAGAGAGGGGAGAGCTTCTCTCTCTTCTTTTTTGAGTTTTTTACTTTAGAGAGAGAAGGAAAGGAAGAAGTGAGCAAAACCGGACCCCTTGGTCCTTTTATATGTGTACGAAACCGGTCTGGTTCCTTTGAACCGGACCGGTTTATTCCTTTTTCTCTCCTTTCCTCCTCCACCCTCCGATCCTGATCTTGTGGCTATGTTTCTTTTGTTTTTTTTTTAATCCTGTGCATGTTATGTAATAAGTAGTCATGTGACCTCAAAACTAGGCCGTTGGATCCTAGATCCAACGTCCCAGGATGATTTTGGGTGGATTCATGTGTTTTAAAACTACTTTGTTACTTGTTATGTCCTATCTTTTGCACCTTTAGATTTATTGAAGGGCTGTGATCACATCTCCCATGATTAAATTAGAGCCTCATGATTAATCTCACGGCTCAGATTAAATCTGGACATTTGAGCCATTTTTTTGTTTATTTCATTTTATTTAGCTCTTTTAAATATTTTCTTTATTTTCTATAACTTTGTTATATTTCTATATTTTTTTTAAAAAAATCCACAAGAATTATGATTATTTGTTTATGTCCTTTATTTTGATGTGTGTTTATGCTTTTGTTAACCATAACATTTTTAGCTCATTTTTTTTATTATTGTATTTATCTTGCATATTTATTTTTGTTATGTTTGCATTCATATTTATTTATTTTCTATCATTTATAGTTTATTTATCGCTTGCATTTTAGTGAAGTACTTAGGATTAGAGGTAATTTAATTTCTTTCCGCATGTTTATTTTTCGCAAGACTTTAGCATGTATTTAGGGACCATGTAAATTATGCAATAAAATATGCACCGACACTATCACACACTTTATTTATTTATTTTACCGCTTTATGCCGTTACCGCGATCAAGGACCAAAAATGAATTAGGGACAAAATTAGGTTAATAATTGGACTCTAATTATTTTCTTAAAATCAAACTATTAGTAATTTTAGGTTCATTTTAAACTTGAGGATTTGCTTAGGATCCAACGTCCTTTGTAAATTTCTCGCTTTTTTTATTACCTTACGCCGTTACGTATAGTTTTTTTAGTTTACGCTTAAACTTAGAAAAATCAAATTTCCAAAAAAAAAATCAAATAATCAAAACTCCAAAAATATTTTCTTAACAAACCTTGGAAACAAACCAAGTGATCTTTTTCCTTTTATTTTCTTAATCAAATGCTTAATGAATTTAATTCTCATTTTAGACTTTCTTTTCATAATTAAAATTGAACCAACCTCACATTATTTTTCTTTCTTATGCCTTGAGGCCTCTAATCTCCTTCTTAAAGCCTTTTTTTTTTTCAAAATTGTTAAAATTAACCCAACTCACCAAAAGAAATTTTTGAGGTGAACTACATGATTTTGATCCCATTTGTGGGTATGTAGGCAAAGGATTTATCCTTCCAAATCAATAAAAATAACAAAAACATACATCTTCTCCCTCCATTCTTATACTTAGATTTTAGGCAGCATTTTTCATAAATAATTAAGCGAATAATCAGCACAAGTTTAATTTAAGTGAGAGGCTCCTTCGGAGTACCGAAGTCGATTAGGGTGCTTAACACCTTCCCTAGTCGGAACCAACCCCCGGACCTTAATCTCTAAAAAGGGGTTTTTTACTCGTTTTTTCCCTTCCCGCGGATAAAAATTGAGAGTTCAAAGATTGACGGTTCAAAACCAACCAATGGATTGACACCCGAAAATCACGAGCACAGAAATGGCGACTTCACTGGGGACATTAATTTCCTAAGTGGGTTAAGCCCACCTTACCTTTCTTTTACTTGTGCTTTATTTTTTGCTTATACACTTTGTACATACATACTTGTTTATTTTCAATGTGAGTGGTGAGATAAGTCCTACACCCGGGCTTGAGTGAAATGTAAGATAGGACGGGGTACGATTATAGTGCCATACCAGGAGCGGTCCTGCGCTATGTGTGCATGTAATGTAACCCCACTCAACGGAGGATTTTAAAGTAATATGACGTCGTCATGAGCAGTCGTGATTGACTCTATTATTTTCAAAATCCGTCGAACGTTGAGGACCTTTAGATTACCCTTAACCCATCTTGGCTTTTTTAGGATGTAGTGTGGTGACTAAACCAAGAGCGGTCTTGAATTTAGTTCATACACAATGCTACACTCAAACTAGACCTCCTTGTGAATAAGTATTTGACTAGGAGCAGTCCTGAGCACCGATACATTCATAAGGGTGGTTGTAAGTTGGGAACCTTGGTAGAACCCGTAATACAGGTACATGTGAAACCATAGTCCTTACCAAATGGCGTTGTTACCCTTGAGCTCCAACATTGTGGGACTTAACCTCACCATGTTTTCTATATTCTTTAGCATAATCATGCATACATGCATCCATTCATGAAAACTTTTTTCTCATCGAAGGACTTAGACAAGTTTTTTGTAAACATCACGGATGAACGAACCTTGTAAGAAAGAACACCAAGAAATACAACTTCAAAAATCTTAACTAAGCTTTAGCTTGTGTTATGAACCTTTTCCTTGGTTTCGTTCTTATCGTTTGAAAAAGGACCTTATTTCAATATCTATACAATTTTCAAATGAAACCACGTTCCTCTACAATGTTTACAATTTACTTTGCTAAGTCCTTCAAAACAAAAAAAAATTCACATTTTTGCATAAACATATCATGCATCATTTTGCATTCATAGTTTCTAGTCCGTGTCTCACATTGTGTCTTCTTAATAAAAAGGTCGATCTGTCAGTCGACTCGTATCTACAACACTCGAGCAAGTCAGGAAAAAGAAAATGGAACATCTTGAGCAAGAGAACAAGGAACTCCGTGAAAAATTGGCATCCATGCAAGTTGAGATAGATAAGCTAACTACCATGGTGGCTACTCTGATGGCCGCTCAGAGTCAGACATCGGTCTCTCAGCCTATTAACACCACTTTGGAGCCAGTTGTGTCTGCTATTCCCTTCTCGACTGTGTTTGCCAGTGCTCCTCAACGCACCATGCCAGGAGCTTACCCATGGGGCATGCCGTATATGCTGGGTAAAGGTCGTCACCCCGTTGTCACCGAAGTTCCAACTCCTTTTGTGTCGCATCCTCAGCCAGATGCACCTACTCCTCAAGCTGTTAGGACTTATTCAACACCGTTTGTTCATACAGTTCGGCAAGGCTATGAGCCCATTTTCCATTCTGATGGTGTTAAAGCATCTGACAGAGTAGAGGCTTTGCAGGACACAATTAATGAAATGAAGCGAGAGATGAAAGCACTTCATGGAAAGGAAGCATTTGGACAGAATGTGTATGAACTTTGTTTGGTTCCTAATGTGGTGGTGCCACCCAAATTTAAGGTCCCAGACTTCGATAAGTATAAGGGGAATACTTGTCCCAGGATTCATTTGACAATGTACGTGAGGAAGATGTCCACCCAGGCGTACAATGACAAAATGCTTGTCCATTTCTTCCAAGATAGTTTGGCCGGGGCTGCTCAAAAATGGTACATGAGCCTAGACAGTGCCAGAGTCTGTACTTTCAATGACTTGGCAAATGCCTTTATCCACCAGTACAGTTACAACTCGGACATGGCCCCAGATAGGGAGCAGCTCAGGGCAATGACTCAAGGGGTTAAGGAAACTTTCTTGGAATATTCCCAAAGATGGAGAGGGTTTGCCGCTCAGATCATTCCACCACTACAGGACAAGGAATTGACAAGGATCTTTCTCAAAACCCTTAGTCCATTCTTCTATAAGAAGATGATCGCCAGTGCACCGGGTAACTTCGCCGAAATGGTAGGTATGGGTACGCGTCTTGAAGAAGGGGTCCGAGAAGGACGACTAGTCAATGAAAGTGTTTCCACTGATGATTCCGAAGAAGAAGATCAGGAAGTGAGTATGGTGAAAGGTTGGCCTCAACAACAGTATCCGACTTATCACCATGTTGCCGTTGGTTTGTCCGACGCCAATGTTGTTCCAAATTTGGGTTATCAACCCCAGCTTCTACAATATCAACAACAGTATCAACAACTTACCGATTGGGTATTGATCTGATCTCTTTTGTGCCTTCCATCAAGGGGCATCCGGCCATGACATCAGGCATTGTTGTGCTTTGAAAGCCGAAGTCCAGAAGCTGATTAAAGCCAGTATCTTGTTTTTCTAAGATTGAATTCGGACGTACAAGTTAATCCGCTACCGGATCATGGTACCTAATGTCAACACATGGAATGTGTTAGCTGCACTTGGGTCGATGCTGACGTTTCTTTCTACTACTCTTTTGTTCGCCTAATATGTCTGTTTGTTGTTTTCTGTTTTTCAAAAAAAAAAAAAAAAAAAATCCTTTCGTCCCACCCGAGATGGAAGTGAATTTGTTTAGGGCTTTTTTGCTTTACGTATTTTCATCATTAATAAAAAGATCGTCTCGATCCCGACTTTGTCTTATTTTTATTTTTGTGATTCTTCTGGAAAAATGGTAATACAAAAAACCAAAAAATATAATTTTCTTTTTTTTCAATGTCCGCATAATCATAATATTCATTTACTTGCCAAAATCAACAAAATCATGCATTAATAAGCCCGTTGAACACTTTAATCCTATGCTCTCTCCCAACTTTGAGTTCCCTGTGACCGAGACTGAAGACGAGAAGGATGAATATGGGTCCCCGATGAGATTTCCTGTCTACTGGGGCATCTTAGCCGTCAAAGCTACAAACAAAGACATCAAGAAGATTGTCCAAAAGAGGGCATTCACTTACAAAGACTGGCAGGAGATACTGACATCTGCTTTGCACGAAGTATCATACTTCAAGTGCACACATCAACAGGGGCAACCCCCCCTCCTTCCCTCAATGACCAACACATGGATACCGTACTTCAGTACGCACTTCAATAGGGGAAACCCCCCTCCATCCCTCAGTATAGAACATGAAGACCGTGTCCACCACAGAGGTCAAGGTCCCATCAGTGAAAGGTTCTCCCGGACAGTCATATCAAAAGAATGAAACAAGCTTCCAACAAGAAGGTTCGTCCCTGCGAATTTCAAGGAGACCTTATGCTCAAAAAGTCACTATCTTTCAATCAGAATTAAAGGGGCAAAGAAATGCCTAATCACAAAAGATTGTGACAAACTCACACGTCATATTGAACACTGATGCAGTCAAGAAATACATTGTAAAAAAAAAACAGCTCGCTAAGTCGAAAACTTGAAAAGGCGGCTTAGGCAAAAATGAGCGTCTCGGTGGACTGAAAACCCGAAAGGGCAGTCCAGGCAAAAGTTAGAGACATACAAAAAATGATGAAAATAATTACCCTGATAGATTGAAAACCCGCAAGGGCGATCTATGCAAAAGTTAAGGGTTGTGACAAAGTAACTGCATCAGACTGGACGTGACTCATTTGGGGCACTTCAATTGTCAAAAGGGCCTACATTAAGTCAGATATGACTCACTTGGGGTATTTCAGCAGTCAGAAGACATCCATTTTGAAGTTGCTGCAAATCAAAGACTCGAAACAGTGGAATTCAAAGTTGTCAGGGAGAATAGCGGTTATTGTGTTCAATGTACCTTTCCCATATGATTACCATTTTCCAAACTTTTTAAAGATCCGTGGAGCCACGCCTTTGGCGGGTCACCACTCTTTCAAATTATTTTGAGCCTATACCCTTTATTTTGAATCTTCATTTATTTCTACTTGCATAATTTCTTCAATTTTTTGATATTAATACTTAAAGCAAAATTATTTTAGAAAATTTTTTTCTAACTTCTTCATGTCTTTTGAAAAGACTTTAAACAACAAACACACTTTCTTTGAACTCTTGAGTAGGTGAGACGTGCGTCAACATTCGCCTCGAGAACAGTTAACCTCTGCAGGATGAACATAGTCATTGCTTGAAAAAAAAAAGAAAAAAACAAAAAAGAAGAGCTCGCTAAGTCGAAAACCTGAAAAGGCGACTTAGGCAAAAATGAGCGTCCCGGTGGATTGAAAACCCGAAAGGGCGGTCCAGGCAAAAATTAGGGGCATACAAAAAAGATACATTCCCGGTGGATTGAAAACCCGAAAGGGCGGTCCAGGCAAAAGTTAGGGATTCAAAAAAAGAAGCAAAAAAACAATGCAAAAGAAAAGCATGACTAGTGAAGTGTACCCACGAGAAAGCACTCTGGGGCGTTTTACAAATGGCGACTTCTGTCAGATTTCTAATTATTGGGCTTCATCTTCAAAGAATGTTTACTTCATCATCAACTATTACTTCATATCGGACTTCACCCCGGCGGTGAATTAATTTCTCTCCAGTGTTACTATCTTCAAGGAAGTTTGCGGACTCTCCAGCGTTACTATCTTCAAGGGGGTTTTCCGACTCTCCTGTGTTACTATCTTCAAGGGGGTTTTCCGACTCTCCTGTGTTACTATCTTCAAGGAAGTTTGCCGACTCTCCAGTGTTACTATCTTCAAGGAAGTTTGCCGAGTGTTTGTGTTTGCGACTTGGGTCCGACTCTCACCCCAACCGTCCAGTTTTGTCTCATCAAGTTGTCTACCGTCACCAATGCTCATACCTACATACATACATTTATATACATACATATTTACATACATACATTTATACACATACACTCACACATTCATACAAATCATACATACATACATGCATACATACATACATTTATACCTACATGCATACACAGTCACATACATTCATATATTCATGCATTCACAAGCACACGCGTTCACTTTCATGCACATACATACATACAGAAGTCATCTACACAATTGCATTGACTACTCTGAGTCTTGATTCAACAAAATCCAAAAAAACAAACAAAACAACAAAATGTCATCCCCAGTGTGTCTAACCCAAAGATATCACCAAGTATACACTTCAAGTGGCAGGTTCCACAAACCGTCAGTTTACAAAATACATTTCTTTTTTCCCCAGTATCTTATCAAGTTTTACCTCCCTAACACTACATTTACTGCTTTTCTCTGTGTCTTGCTCTCCAACAATGACAGCAAACACAACACTACATTTACTGCTTTTTACCCGTGTCTTGCTCTCCAACAATGACAGCAAACACAACCCTACATTTACTGCTTTTTACCTGTGTCTTGCTCTCCAACAATGACAGCAAACACAACACTACATTTACCGCTTTTCCTGTGTCTTGCTCTCCAACAATGACAGCAAACACAACACTACATTTACCGCTTTTCCTGTGTCTTGCTCTCCAACAATGACAGCAAACACAACCCTACATTTACCGCTTTTTTTCAGTGTTTTGCTCTCCAACAATGACAGCAAACACAACCCTACATTTACCGCTTTTTTTCAGTGTTTTGCTCTCCAACAATGACAGCAAACACAACACTACATTTATCGCTTTTTATCCGTGTCTTGCTCTCCAACAATGACAGCAAACACAACACTACATTTACCGCTTTTCCTGTGTCTTGCTCTCCAACAATGACAGCAAACACAACCCTACATTTACCGCTTTTTACCTGTGTCTTGCTCTCCAACAATGACAGCAAACACAACACTACATTTATCGCTTTTTATCCGTGTCTTGCTCTCCAACAATGACAGCAAACACAACACTACATTTACCGCTTTTCCTGTGTCTTGCTCTCCAACAATGACAGCAAACACAACCCTACATTTACTGCTTTTTATCCGTGTCTTGCTCTCCAACAATGACAGCAAACACAACACTACATTTACTGCTTTTTACCTGTGTCTTGCTCTCCAACAATGATAGCAAACACAACCCTACATTTACTGCTTTTCTCGTGTCTTGCTCTCCAACAATGACAGCAAACACAACACTACATTTACTGCTTTTTACCCGTGTCTTGCTCTCCAACAATGACAGCAAACACCAACATTGCATTTACCTTTACCATTTTCAAGCTTTTGTTTTCCAGTGAACTTTGGTCCCCAGTCAGGTCATCGTCACCATATTGCATTCATAACACTGCACTTAACATTACATTCACAACATCGCGCGCATCAACATAGCATTCATAGCATTTTGCATTTGATACGAATCAAAAATGGTGTACTCTGATATTTAAGTCTCCTCGACCCATCAATTTGAAACTTTCGTTTTCAAACCTCTGTGGCGAAGAAACTTAAATAGGGGCATCTGTCATACCCCATTTTTTGACCGTTTTGTTTTCTTTTTACTCGGCATCTAAATTCGTTGTACCGGGTTACTTTCTCAAATTTCTACGTTTTATTTCGCGATATTTCATCAGTTTTTTAGCATTCTACATGTATATATCTCAGCATTTTATCTGTACGCTTTGCAAACATTTTACTCGTCTTTTCTCAAACTTTTATCCGCTTAAATCTCATTTTCTGTCTATTCGTTTTACAGCGTTTCACTGCTATTTTCTCATTTTTTACTCGCTTTTGTAGACTGAGAAGTCTCGTCGTTTCAGACGAAATTTCGGCAGAGAGGTTACTTTGAAGTACCTCATTTGGTTCCGAAGGGACAGTTTTAAGTTTTTTTATTTACTTATTTATTTCTCTTTTATCCTTTTTTAATTTGTTTTATTTAAAAGTTTTTATTTATTCTATTTTATTATTTATCATTTTTATTTTATCATTTACTTCTTTTTTATTTTTAATTTTCGTTTTTTAATTTATTTAATATTTTTTGGTCCAAATTTTGGTCTTTGTCCACGTGTCAGTCCGTAATTGGTCCATGTCTTTTTGCTGTCATTTTTTTGTATCAGAGACCCACCAGGGGTATTTTAGTCATTACAATGTACCAGAGAACCCTAGAGGTGACAGCCTATAAATAGACTGTCATTTTTTCACACTGCCCAAGAGGAGAACAACACTGTAGCAGCCGCAAATCAGCAGCAACAATCCCCCACAAACCCTAAACCACACATTTCCTCCTTTTTACAGAATCAAATACACAAAAAATGTCACAAAAATGAAGAACATATGAACACAAGAACATTCAACAACAATGAACAACTTTCCAATGACACATGAATTCAAAAATCTTCATCCATCACAAACAACTCAAATCCGAACCACCATATAACCCTAAGGCCAGATTCGGCCAAGTCTCAAATCACAACAGCAACACCCATTTTCATTTCTTCCAACATCACATACAAACTGAAAACGCGACTGTTCATCATCAACAACTCTTTTTCTTTTTCGGACCAAAACCAAGAACAACAGTGGCGGTTCAGAATCGTTTTAGTGAGGAAGGAGAGAAAGAACTTGAGTTTGAGTAGAAACCCAAACAACAAGTAGCATCCAGCGCCATTTCAAAGAGGAAAGGTAAAAATTCCGAGCCATTAAAAAGCTAGATCTAGCCTTTTTTGTAAGCCTTTTTCAAAAATCAGTGTGAGAATATGAAAGAGGAGAGGAAGACGGAGCTTTTGGTGTAAAAATTTTCAAAAAAAAATGAAATAAAAGCTCCGGCGCGGCGGCGCTACGGCCGGCCACCGCGCCGGAGAAGATCCGGCCGCCTCCCACTTCATCTTCTCCGGCCCAGCTTTTGAAGAGAGAGGGGAGAGCTTCTCTCTCTTCTTTTTTGAGTTTTTTACTTTAGAGAGAGAAGGAAAGGAAGAAGTGAGCAAAACCGGACCCCTTGGTCCTTTTATATGTGTACGAAACCGGTCTGGTTCCTTTGAACCGGACCGGTTTATTCCTTTTTCTCTCCTTTCCTCCTCCACCCTCCGATCCTGATCTTGTGGCTATGTTTCTTTTGTTTTTTTTTTTAATCCTGTGCATGTTATGTAATAAGTAGTCATGTGACCTCAAAACTAGGCCGTTGGATCCTAGATCCAACGTCCCAGGATGATTTTGGGTGGATTCATGTGTTTTAAAACTACTTTGTTACTTGTTATGTCCTATCTTTTGCACCTTTAGATTTATTGAAGGGCTGTGATCACATCTCCCATGATTAAATTAGAGCCTCATGATTAATCTCACGGCTCAGATTAAATCTGGACATTTGAGCCATTTTTTTTGTTTATTTCATTTTATTTAGCTCTTTTAAATATTTTCTTTATTTTCTATAAATTTGTTATATTTCTATATTTTTTTAAAAAAAATCCACAAGAATTATGATTATTTGTTTATGTCCTTTATTTTGATGTGTGTTTATGCTTTTGTTAACCATAACATTTTTAGCTCATTTTTTTTATTATTGTATTTATCTTGCATATTTATTTTTGTTATGTTTGCATTCATATTTATTTATTTTCTATCATTTATAGTTTATTTATCGCTTGCATTTTAGTGAAGTACTTAGGATTAGAGGTAATTTAATTTCTTTCCGCATGTTTATTTTTCGCAAGACTTTAGCATGTATTTAGGGACCATGTAAATTATGCAATAAAATATGCACCGACACACACACCGACACTATCACACACTTTATTTATTTATTTTACCGCTTTATGCCGTTACCGCGATCAAGGACCAAAAATGAATTAGGGACAAAATTAGGTTAATAATTGGACTCTAATTATTTTCTTAAAATCAAACTATTAGTAATTTTAGGTTCATTTTAAACTTGAGGATTTGCTTAGGATCCAACGTCCTTTGTAAATTTCTCGCTTTTTTTATTACCTTACGCCGTTACGTATAGTTTTTTTAGTTTACGCTTAAACTTAGAAAAATCAAATTTCCAAAAAAAAAATCAAATAATCAAAACTCCAAAAATATTTTCTTAACAAACCTTGGAAACAAACCAAGTGATCTTTTTCCTTTTATTTTCTTAATCAAATGCTTAATGAATTTAATTCTCATTTTAGACTTTCTTTTCATAATTAAAATTGAACCAACCTCACATTATTTTTCTTTCTTATGCCTTGAGGCCTCTAATCTCCTTCTTAAAGCCTTTTTTTTTTTCAAAATTGTTAAAATTAACCCAACTCACCAAAAGAAATTTTTGAGGTGAACTACATGATTTTGATCCCATTTGTGGGTATGTAGGCAAAGGATTTATCCTTCCAAATCAATAAAAATAACAAAAACATACATCTTCTCCCTCCATTCTTATACTTAGATTTTAGGCAGCATTTTTCATAAATAATTAAGCGAATAATCAGCACAAGTTTAATTTAGGTGAGAGGCTCCTTCAGAGTACCGAAGTCGATTAGGGTGCTTAACACCTTCCCTAGTCGGAACCAACCCCCGGACCTTAATCTCTAAAAAGGGGTTTTTTACTCGTTTTTTCCCTTCCCGCGGATAAAAATTGAGAGTTCAAAGATTGACGGTTCAAAACCAACCAATGGATTGACACCCGAAAATCACGAGCACAACTGTGTCTGTTCCACCTTCTGAACCAACACAAACCCATACCTCTGATTCTGACCAATCCACATCCTCCTCACCAATCCAAATGTCTGACCAACCTCCCATAAACATCTTGGATTCTGAATACCTGGATGAGCGTCTGGTGGCTCTTAATGATGAAATGCAGAGTTTGGTGCTTCTAAGGAACACTCCATTTCTACCATTCGTTTATCAAGACAGCTGGTGTAATCTCACGAACAGGGCATTGAATTTCTTTGATGGTGTTGCTCAGAAGTGTTGTTATATTCAAGCTCGCGCCATGAGACGACGTTTGCAAGAATCACACTCTTCTTCTCAACTCCAAAACAAGCCTCTATATCTGGCTAATGCTCCGTTCTACGCTGAGTCTGAGTATGTAACAAGAGACTCCAAGGTCTTCAAGATGCTGAAGCAAAAGGTGCTGAAGCAGCAAGAAGAAGCTAAGGCTAGGGAAGACCACCTTCTTCAGAGACAATTGGCTCTGGAAGAAACTGTTAGGAAGCAGTCTGAAGACATTAAGCGTCTGATGGCTCTTGTCCAACAGCAACAGCAACAGCCCCAACCCAACCCTTAGTTGCACACCTTATTTTGTTTTTCTTGTTATATGCTTTAATTGCTTGCTCTCAATTCTCTGTACTTTTCTGACTATCTTTTATATAAAAGTTCTTATCTCTTCACTTTTGTTCACTGCATGTTTTTACTGTTTTTGTTTTTTTTAATTGATGATAAAAGGGGGAGTAATAGAAAGTATTTAATAGAAGCTGAGCCCAAAAATGAAATAAAACTTAACAAATTATATTTCAGAGAACACAATTTCATCTGCATTTTATGATATTTTTATTAAGCTTAAAAATGAACTTAATTAACCTGGATAGGACTTAGGGGGAGCTTACAAACCTCACCTTAAAGAATATCAGACTCATGGGGAGTCTGAGCTTACAAAACTCAGAATCCTTAAAAGTCAACTTGTTAATTAAGTTAACAACAATTGATCTTTTTAAATACTTATGTTTGTCATCATCAAAAAGGGGGAGATTGTTGGAACAAAGGGTGTTTCACAAGTATACCACTTGAGTTTTGATGATAACAAGGTATTAAAAATTATCAATTGGATATGCTAAATATTTATTCAAGTGTACAGGACCATTATCAAAGTTTTATTTACAAGAGGTTCTAATTGAATAAATTAAAGAGCAAAGGAAATTTAAACTGAAGCTTGAAGAACATCTGGATGAAAGCGCTCCTGGAAAATCAAAGTCAGAATGCGTCTGAAGAAAGAGCTTCTGAAGATGACGTCATCAGAAGCAAGTTCTTCAGAGGCAGACTCATCAGAAGCATATGGTCTCCAGAGGCAGACTCATCAGAAGCAAATGGTATCCAGAGGCAGATTCATCAGAAGCAAAAATTCTTCAGACACTGAAAAGCGTTGACAAAGCATAACGTACGAAAAGTACAACCACTATGCCTACGCCTGTTCCTGCAACCACCAACTCTGCACAGTGTCTTCTATACACGACAAGAATAACAGTAACTAAAGCAGAAACTTTTCCACATTTGCTGGAATGGATTTGAATTTGATTTCATTGTACAAACCTCAAATCAAGCAAAGGATCAAAGGTGTCAAATCAGCTTCGGTAAAGAAGAAGTGATGAGCTGGCAGTTTCCAACGTCTCTCAAATTCTCTATAAATAGAGCTGAAGACTTGAAGAACAACGTGACAAGAAATATAACTGAATATACACACGCGAATTGAGTTCTCCTCTCATATTCCAAGTCGCAAACACTGCTCATCAACAACTTAGATAATTCTTACAAAAGCTCACATTTTAGAATTTCTAAGTATCTAAGAAAACAGAGCCTGTTCTGTTTCGTTTTTTCTTGTGAATACCTCTGATTGTATATCAAGTATTCAAAACTCTTTTCAATTCTCTGTAATTGTTTTAAAGTCTCTTGCTTGTGTGCTTGAGCATTTGAAGTCTCTTTCTTGTGTGATTGAGCAAAGGAAGTCTCATACTTGTGTGTTTGAGCAACTTGTAATTTGATATTACATTTTAGTGAATCTCTCCTTAGAAGTGCAAGGGGGACAGGACTACTTCCGGTTTGTGGAAGGAACCTGTATAAAATTGCTTGTGTCTTCTTTCTTTCTTGCATTTGTTCTTCATTCCGCTGCTAAGACTCTGAACTCTATCAGACTCTGTATCCTGAGAACATTGTCATTTTTAGTAAGAGAGAAACGTTTTTGAAAACACAATTCAACCCCCCCCCCCCCCCTCTTCTTATGTTTTTCCCACCTTCAGATGTTGCACCGGATTTTGCAACATCCTTGACTCAACCTGATCACAGAGTATGAGTATGAGTCAGCCTCTGATAATGAAGAATTCCAAAGTAAGATGGTAACTGATAATGATGAGTGTAACACCCCAATTTCCCGTCTTAAAAATTTCATTAAATAAATCACATAAAATCAGAGTACGTCTCAAAAGGAGTGTCACATTTCATCTTAAAAACAACTTAGATAATAATTTATCATTTACAAAAATACTCAATTAAGCAGCGGAATTTAGAAGTCTCATCTCATAAATAGTCTTGGCTTAAAAGCCAACGAAAACGTCTCAAAAATATTAATGTTTCAACATCACTGAAAGTCAACATTTATTCTGACAAGATACATAATGGAATAGACTCTACAAAAGACCCCATCCCATTACGTATCAGAGCTACCCTACTTCACACAGACTCCTCGCATCAACGCATCTAAGACTAGGTACCTGCACTTGCCCACGAGGCGGCAATTCCAGCAGAAGGGGTGAGATTCACAACAATAATATTAATATATAAATCAAACGTCAAGATTAACAGTCATAAATCCAACTCATAACATACACATTGTAGCACATCATAACATCGTCAAAGCATCATCATAAACAACATCACATCATACGTCAACGTCTCAAACATCATCTCATATATGTCACAATTGACTCGACTAAATGCAACACCTAACGTCTCAACATCATGCATGTGGTACCATATGATTATAGAATTAATATGCTTCACCGTCGCTTTGAGCAAATGCTCCACCGTCGCTTTGAGCATAAAGCTCCACCGTCTCATAAATATGCAAATGCATGGACTCGTCGTTTAACAACTTAATACACCGTCTCAACATCATTACATTTTCAACACTGACACATGCAGTTATAATAATTACATGGCAGAACATCATCTTGTTATTCATACACATTGCAACATTTAGCATCATTCACATATCATCATACTCATACCTCACTTATACACAACAATATATCATTTATCAACAGCTCAAGAGAAACATCAGCAATCATCTTTACAGAATACATTAAAGGGTATAAAACCTCAGTAACACTACCTAAAGGGCTCCTCTCAAAGTCCCATGCGAAACAGATCGCAAAACAACAAACAGTTCAGGGAGGCACTAACTCGCCACGGCGAGTGCATCTGCTCGCCACAGGCGAGTACTCACATCAGCTCACTCGCCAAAGGCGAGTTGGGGGCGAGCTGGAGGCGAGAAATCCTGGGTGCTCTCAGCCTTTTTGACATTTTTCACCAAAAATCTTCACTTTAAAGTTACTTAAATCCAATTTGGCTAAACCAACTTCACAGGTCATCTCTATAAATATTAAGGCACTCAAAACCATCTCCACTTGGGCCAAAGTCCTAAAATTTAAGGAACACGCTCGCCACGGCGAGCTATACTGCTCGCCTCGCGAGCAACAAGGGGGGTACTCACCACGACGAGTGATCACTCGCCACAGGCGAGCGATCTCAGAACCCACACGGGTTCAGACCAAAACTCACCAAAACCTGCCAATTCTCTCCAATTAAGCTTCTAATTCATCTGCAATGTTGTCCTAGGGGATAATCTAGGTTTTGTATCCAGTTCTACAGCCTTATAACTCAATCTATCATCGATCCATCACAATTTCATCATAAACCCTAATTCTCAAACCCATCCCAATCCTCACCAAACTCTATGCCAATCAAGAACAGATGATTTACAATTAAAATTACTGAAGTTAGGCTCACCCTTACCTGGAAAAATTGCAGAATTTGCAGGCTAGCTTTTCCTCTTCCTTCAACCGTTCAACCTCTCTTTTTTCCAAAGTCTGTACGCGTTTCTATATTTCTCTTAACCTAATTTCCTTTTATACCACCTCCCAACTTAACTTATCCTATCTCAGCCCTCAAAACTCTTCCTAATTATAAATATAACCCCACTTCTCAAAATAATATATTTTTCCAACAAATCTCTATATTTACCTGTCATACCCTCATTTTGGACCTAAAAATACTCACTCAAATTCCTTTGCTGTTTTCTAATGCTTTCAAATTCAATGCGTTTTCTACTGTGCTTCAACTGCATACATTACTGTTTCAGTCTTTTAAATTTTTGCATAAAATTGTACAAAAGGGTATTTTGGTCATTTCCTACAAAGGAACCAATTTTCAGTCCCTACAACTTGTCCCTGAGCCTTTTTAATTTGTTTGCATAGATCAGTAATCAAATTTTGTACAGAAATCGTTTTAGTTTTGCATCTGAGTCAGTCTGAGTCGTTTTTGCCCCAGGGACATTTTAGTCTTTTCACACTATTCAAATTTTGGGCAGAGAGGTATTTTAAAATACCTCATTTTTGGTAGTTTGTTCGTTTTAGTCCGTTTTGTCAATTTTAAACGTTCCACTTTACGTTATTTTCAAGTTACATTTTTTAGCCAATTTTATTATTTTTTGCATTTCAGTCCAAGTATTTTCAAAAATTGCATTTCAGTCCAAATATTTTACAAAATTGCATTTTTAGTCCAGTTTTAAGGCAGTTTTTTTTTTTTTCTTTTTCTTTTTCTTTCTTTTTCAGAAGCAGTCCAAACCTTTTTAAAATTCCAAAACAGTCCCAATTCTTAATTTTCAAATAAATCCATTTTTTTGTTTAATTGCAAATCAGTCCCACAGTTTAATAAAATTGCAGATTGGTCCAATTTCAAGTCCAAGGCCACGCAAGTGTTCAATTCCACGTGGCAGTCCCCTATTGGCTCGCAGGCACACATGGCAAGCTATAAATGGAACAAAGTGTCAGAACTTTCACATTCACGCGCCACATCAACACAAACAGATTCAGTTTCTCTCTCATTTCAGTTACAGATCAAAATCACAAATTCACAAAAAGCTTCAAGAACATTCATGGAACCCTAGCTCAATTCAGAGCAATTCCAGCACCAATTCGCATCAAATTCATACGGATTCCTCAAATTCATTACCAAATTCAACTCATAGAGACAAACCGCAACAGAATTCACACAAATTCGGTGGAATTACACGCAGTTCTCAGAGACTCAGATTGAATCTTCATCATCGAACCTAAACACCTGCAATTCGAACACGAGCACGCCGCCGGAGGCAGCGCGCTACAAGTGCGATCGCAAGGTCCATATCAGAGAAGAAGAGGAAGAAGAAGGGAAGGACTTCAACAGTTCGAATCAGAAGGAGAAGAAGAGGGTGAAATCACCTTACCAGTAAAGATTCTGAGCCAAAGATCGCAAGAAACGGTTCAAATCCTCAAGCAAGACTCAGGTAATACTCAAACTCCATCTTACCTCTTTACAAATCATCACAGATTCAGAATTACACGAATCCATAGCCAATTCGAACTGTTCGGACCCAAAACCCTAACCCTAACTCAAAAGAATTTGAAAAATCAAAGGAAAGCTTCAGAATCCACCACTGGTGTGAATCGAAGTACTTCCTCATAGTTTACAACATATTTAATCAAAGAAACACGAAGGATTCGAACAGTCCGAGCCGGAACCAAACACAACGATTCTCGCCGTTTCAATGGCTAGAACCGTTCGTCCTTGATGGATTCGTGTTCAGGACAAGGACATGAGCAGTTCAAGCCTAGACTCCTTTATTTCTGTGCGAATTTGAGCGATTAGGGTTTGGAATCCATGGAAGAGAGAGCGGCGCAAGAATGAGAGAAGAAGAAAGAGAAACGGACTAAGAAATGAAGGAAAACGGGGCAAAACTTCTTTTATACGCGCCTCTGGACCGGGTTGCCCCATACCCGGTCCATTTCCCTTCAATCTTGAGCGTTAGATCAGGATCCTGATGGATCCGGATCAATCCAACGCTCTTGGAACGTTGGTTTGATCCAGACCCATCAGTATCCATGGTTTTGGGCCTTTTACCCGCGGGTCTTGGTTTTTCTTTCAGTTTCTTGAAGTTTCTTTGCTATCTGCACCTTTGTTCTTGCTAATTGAACCTTCTGCATGCCAAAATGTTTATTAAAAATTCCAAGTTTTTTTACTGGATATGTTTTACTACTTTCTTGGCGTTTTGTGCTATTTCTCACGAAAAAACTGTGTAAAAAATATGCGTTGACTCTTTTGGTGCTAATTTGTGTCCGTTTCGTTGTTTTCTCGGCGTTTCGCATGCGATGTTCATTCCAATTTGACGTCATGTGTCTCTAGTACTTAATGCGCGGGTTGGTGTGATATTTTACAATTTTATTAAGCTGGATTCTTGATACTAATTGTGCAATATTCCATTTGTTTGCTAAATTTGATTTTTGATTACAATTATGCAATATTCCATTTGTTTGCTAAATTTGATCTTGGATTACTATCTTGTGATATTTCCATTTGTTTGTTAAAGTTGATTTTTGATTACTATCTTGTGATATTTCTATTTGTTTGTTAAAGTTGATTTTTGATTACTATCTTGTGATGTTTCTATTTGTTTGTTAAATTTGATTCTTGATTACTATTTTGCGATATTTCCATTTTTTTTGTTAAATTTGATTTTTGGCACTAATTTTGTGATATTTTGCAATCTTGTTAAATTTGATTCTTGGTACCAATTGTGTGATACTTTACAATCTTGTTTAGTTAGAGTCTTGATGCCAATTTTGTGATACTTTTTGCAATTTTTGTTTAGCGTGATTTTATGCCAATTTTCGCGATTAGTTACCATTTTGTTTAGGATTAATGTTTCATTACCATTTTCATCTTGTTTTACTAACCACTTTACTCTATGTTTCATGCATACTAAGCATCTCATCTCATCCCCATTTCTTCCTTAACTTCTCCATGTAACTTTCATTAATTCATGTAAATGCTTAGGTAGTTTACTTTTCTTTACTTTCATGCAAGACTATAGAATGTAAAATAGGACCCGATGTAAAAGACTATGGACTATAATGGTGTACACCGACACATGCACCGACACACGCACACACGTTGTATGTTCATCGCTAGGTGTATGTTTAGGATACGCGGTACTTAGAGAAAATCAATCTTTTGAAAAACAAACAACTTCCATCACTTCAAATCTTTTTTCAAACAAGCCTTGGAGTCAAAACTCCAAAGGATTTTCCCTTTGTTTTCTTAAGACAAAATCAAAACTAGTGCTAATTTCCAACTTGAACTACTTTTTGTAAATAAATCGGACTAACCTCATTTGATTTCAATTCTAATGCCTACACGGCTCCTTTCCCTTCTTCAAAATCTCCTTTTTTTTTCAAAACTAAAAAGAACAAAACTCACAAAATCATTTTGGAAGAGAACTACATGGAATTTTGATCCCTTAAAAGGGTATGTAGGCAAGAGACTCACATCTCTCCAAGTCCAATAAAATAAAACCCAATCTTCTCCCTCTCATTCTTAAAACCAATTTCTTTTACAAGTAACAATAAAAGCAATGCATAAACGTAAAGCGTAGTAAAACGGTTCCTATAGGATACTATAGTCATCGCGGGTGCCTAACACCTTCCCGTGATGAAATCAGCCCCGAACTTAGGATTTCTAAGGTTTTCTCGATTTTACCTTCCCAAAAAAAAATAGAAACATCAATGATCGAAAGGTTCAGATCCAATTAATGATTTGACACCCGAAAATCGCGATGACAGACATGGTGACTTCACTGGGGACTTTTAGGGCTACGCCTAGTTTTACACGCTTTATTTTCTATACTTTGCTTTATTGTTACATGTAAAATTTTCCTTGTGAACGTGTGGGGTGAGAATATCAAAAGCCCTATACCCGGGCTGAGTGAACTTAAGATTAGGAAGAGATATAATCGACAATCCATTCCGGGGGTTGCCTCGTGCATTGGATTACGCGATCAATCTCACATAGCTGAGGCATTTTGGAGGTGATGTTGTCGGCATGTGTTGTCATGCTTAGGCACTTTACTTCCAATTGACCGATGAAGGCTATGAACCATAGTTACCAAGCCCATCCTTGGCCTTTCTTAGGACGTAGTGCGGTGGCTAAACCGAGCGTTGCCTCGGAATTTAGTCGTCACGCGATACTACACCCAAACTAAACCTTCTTACGGATAATCATGGACGAGCGTTGCTTTGTACTACCATGATATACGCAAGAGAGGTTGTGGTTTGGGAACTTTGTAGAACCTTGGTCACTATTATCAAAAGCCTTAGTTTCACCGGACACCGTGTCCACTTGTTACCTTAGCCCACCATGCTTTCCTTATTAAAACCATGCATACATGCATTCATGCATAAATTTTTTACATGCATTTATCAAAGGGTATAGACAAACTAAAATTCTTTGCAAATATGATCAGGCATGAAGAGGACCAAGTCTTACAAGTTCAAAGAAGTTGATTTAGCTAGCCTAAGGGAGTTGGCACTCAAGGTTAAGAATCCGGCTGGGTTTCGTCTCCGATACGGTGGTTTGCTTGGTATTCTCCGGACTAATGTAGAAGAGAAGCTGGTGCACACTCTGGTGCAATTCTATGACCCGGTTTTCCGTTGTTTCACTTTCCCGGATTTTCAGTTGGTTCCTACACTTGAGGCTTACTCTTGCTTATTGGGTTTACCTATAGCCGAGAAGACACCTTTCACAGGCCCAGGATCTTCTCTTACTCCTCTGGTTATTGCTAAGGATCTTTATCTCAAGACTTCCGAGGTGTTTAAGAGTCTTATCACCAAATCTCACATCCAGGGCTTCACTTCAAAGTACTTACTTGAGCGGGCTAATCTCGAATCTACTTGTCAGGACACTCTTGAGGCTATTCTTGCGCTACTCATCTATGGGCTCGTTCTCTTTCCGAATCTCGACAATTTTGTGGACATGAATGCTATTGAGATCTTCCATTCCAGGAATCCAGTTCCTACTTTGCTAGCTGACACATACCATGCCATCCATGATCGGACTCTCAAGGGTCGTGGATATATTCTTTGCTACATACCTCTTCTTTATAGGTGGTTTATTTCTCACCTCCCGAGCTCTTTCCATGCCAACACAGAGAATTGGTCTTATTCGCAGCGGATTATGACTCTCACTCCCGATGAGGTGGTTTGGATCACTCCAGCAGCTCGCGTCAAGGAGATTATCACTGGTTGTGGAGATTTCCTCAATGTACCTCTTCTCGGTACCCAGGGAGGAATCAACTACAATCCCGAGTTAGCCATGAGGCAGTTTGGTTTTCCTATGAGAGCGAAGCCCATTAACCTTGCTACATCACAGGAGTTCTTCTTCTATTCCAATGCTCCCACCGGGCAAAGGAAAGCTTTTACAGATGCTTGGTCTAAGGTTCGAAGGAAGGATGTGAAGCATTTGGGTGTGAGATCCGGTATTGCTCATGAGGCCTATACTCAGTGGGTGATAGATCGAGCTGAAGAGATTGGCATGCCTTACCCTGCTATGAGGCATGTATCTGCATCTACTCCATCTAGACCATTACCATTGCTTCCCGCGACTCAGGAACTATATCAGGAGCATCTAGCTATGGAAAGTGAGGAGAAGCGAGCGTGGAAAGCCCGTTACAGTGAGGCTGAGAACTTGATCATGACTTTGGATGGCAGAGACGAGCAGAAGGATCATGAGAACCGAATGCTGAAGAAGGAACTAGCCAGAGTTAGAAAGGAGCTTGAGGAAAAGGATGATCTATTGAGGAGAGACTCCAGGAGAGTCAGAGGTCGTCGAGATTTCTTCGCCAGTCATTGTGGTTCAGCTTCAGACTCGGATTCCGAATACTACCCAGTCACCCCTTAGTTCTGGATGATAGAATCGCTATTTGTTATGTTGTTTGCTCAGCTTATGTTTCAGAAGCCTATCTCCTTGGCTCAATGTATCAAGACAACTTGCTTTGAATAATTTGCAAAGAATTCTAATTTGTCTAAAAAAACCCTTTGATAATAAAAGAGTCATTTTTGCATCCGCATTTGCATATCATGCATCATATGCATCATTCATCGGTCACAAAAAAACTTCCAAGTGCTTATTGCCTCCTGGTTCATCTGCCGCAGAGTGAAAAGTGGCTCGTGCTCGAAGGACTGATCAACCTACCAGAGTACATCAGACCAGACAGTACAGAAGGAGAAATCAAGTAGCTATGGAAGAAGAGAATGCTCAGCTCCGCACTGAACTAGCCTCCGTGAGAGAAGAGTTAGCCAAAGCTCTCGATGCTATGACCGCTCTGGTAGCCGCTCAAGAGCAGCCAACCTCGTCCGCTCCAGAGACCACTGAGGCGATTCCAATATCAACTCTCGATAGCCGGTTCATCATGCCAAGAGGATTCCCGTATGGACTCCCACCTTATTTCGCTCCCGATACCGCAGCCGGTGTCTCAGGAACCACGACTTCAGGTGCCGCTAATGTTGGTCAAGTACCCCCACCAGATTTCACATCTCTTCACACTACCTTGCCTCAGTCAACAGTCTTCACAGTGCCGATTGTGCACCCTACGCCTCAAGGCACCAATGCTAATGATTACCGTGGAAAAACTCCTGTATTGGGAACTATGGAAGAAAAAATGGAAGAACTTGCCAGAGAACTCCGTCGCGAGATCAAGGCCAACCGTGGGAGCAGTGACCTCGTCAGAACCCACGATCTTTGTTTGGTGCCGAGAGTAGATGTTCCCAGCAAATTCAAGGTCCCGGAATTCGACCGCTACAACGGGCTGACTTGCCCCCAGAACCATATCATCAAATATGTCCGGAAAATGGCTAACCATGCAGACAATGATTCACTTATGATCCATTGCTTCCAGGACAGTCTAAAGGAAGATGCCGCGGAGTGGTACACCGGTTTAAGCAAGGATGATATCCGCACTTTTGATGATCTAGCTACTGCTTTCAAGAACCACTATGGGTTCAACACCAGGCTCAAGCCGAATAGAGAATTCCTCCGGTCTCTTTCTCAGAAAAAGGACGAAAGCTTTTGCGAATACGCACAGAGGTGGAGAGGGGCAGCTGCCCGTATCACTCCCGCCTTGGACGAGGAAGAAATGACTCAAACATTCTTGAAGACCCTGAAGAAAGATTATGTTGAGAGAATGATTATTGCTGCCCCAAGCAACTTCTCTGAGATGGTCACTATGGGAACCCGCTTGGAAGAAGCTGTCCGAGAAGGGATCATCGTGTTCGAGAAAGGTGAGTCCTCGAATGCACCGAAGAAGTACGGCAATGGTCACCATAAGAAAAAGGAATCAGAAGTTGGGATGGTGTCCGCCGGAACTAATCAATCTGCCATTGCCGTTCCTGTCAATGCTACACAACTGCCTCAGCCGTATCAGTACCTACACTATGCCCAGCAACCGTTCTATCCACCGTTCTACCATCAATATCCTCCTCTACCGGGCCAGCCTCAGGTCCCTGTTAATGCCATCGCCCAACAGATGCAACAACAACCCTTAGCTCAACAACCGCAACAACAAGGCCCTCAATCTAGACCATCTTTCCCGCCGATACCAATGGCGTATGCTGAACTACTCCCAACTCTGTTACATAAGGGGTATTGCACCACTAGGCCCGGCAAGCCTCCGCCAAACCCATTACCTCCCAGATTCCGCTCCGATCTCAGATGTGATTTCCACCTAGGCGCCCTAGGTCATGATGTCGAAGGTTGCTACGCTCTGAAATACATTGTGAAGAAGTTGATTGACCAGGGAAAGCTGTCCTTTGAAAACAATGTCCCGCATGTGCTTGACAATCCACTCCCCAACCATGCCGCTGTAAATATGATTGAAGCCTGTAAAGAAATCCCTCGTCTCAATGTCCGTAATGTTGCTACTCCCCTAGTACCGCTACATATCAAGCTGTGCCGAGCTTCCTTGTTTAGCCACGACCACGCTGCCTGTTGTGAATGTCTTCAGAACCCTATGGGTTGCAGCATAGTTCAGAATGATATCCAAAGATTGATGAATGACAACTACTTGACTACCAGTGATGTTTGCATGATAGTGCCGGTCTTCCACGATACTCCAGTCAAGAGCGCACCTGTCAGTAAGGACGTTGAGCCGTTGGTCATACGGTTACCTGGTCCGGTACCATATACCTCTGCGAAAGCCATCCCGTACAAGTACAGTGCGACTATGTTGGAAAACGGGAAAGAGATACCTTTGGTGTCCTCAAGCGCAGTAGGCAGTATCGCTGAAGTGACGGCTTTGAGGAGCGGCAAGGTCCGACCCCTTTTGTTTCAGAAGAAAGATGACGTGCAAGTTACAGTTCCTGCTGACAAAACTACTCCATTGACAATCCCTCCTGTTATTGAAAGTACCAGCCGTCCAGGCCATTCCATTGAGGATTCCAATCTGGATGAGATTTTGAGGATAATTAAGAAAAGCGATTATAAGATCGTTGATCAGCTATTACAAACTCCTTCGAAGATATCCATCCTGGCCCTACTCCTCAGTTCGGAGGCCCACAGGAACGTGTTATTGAAAGTGTTGGAACAAGCCTATGTTGACCACGAGGTCACAGAGGACCAATTTGGCGGAATAGTGGCTAACATCACCGCTTGCAGTAACCTTTGGTTTGGCGAAGATGAACTTCCAGAGACAGGAAAGCACCACAACTTGGCCCTGCACATTTCCATGAACTGCAAAACAGATATGCTGTCCAACGTGTTGGTAGATACTGGGTCGTCGTTGAATGTGATGCCTAAATCAACTTTGGATCAGTTAAGTTACCGAGGAGTTCCCTTGAGGAGGAGTACCTTTCTAGTCAAGGCTTTCGATGGTTCCCGTAAAACTGTGCTCGGAGAAGTAGATCTCCCCATGACTATTGGTCCTGAAACATTCATGATTACTTTCCAGGTTATGGACATAGATGCCTCCTACAGTTGCCTGCTCGGGAGACCATGGATACACGAGGCTGGGGCAGTCACTTCTACCCTCCATCAGAAGCTGAAGTTCGTAAGGAATGGTAAACTTGTGACAGTACATGGGGAAGAAGCTTATCTGGTCGGTCAGTTATCATCCTTCTCTTGTATCGAAGCTAAGTCGGCCGAAGGAACTGCATTCCAGGGTTTGACTATCGAGGGTGCGGAGCCCAAGCGAGCTAGTGCTGCTATGGCTTCATTGAAAGATGCGCAGAAAGCTGTTCAGAAGGGTCAGGCCGCTGGTTGGGGCCAATTGATACAGCTGCAGGACAACAAACACAAAGAGGGTCTCGGTTTCTCTCCGATGTCAGGCGTGTCGACGGGAACATTCCGTAGTGCTGGATTTACCAATGCAATTCTTGATGGTGCAACGGAGAAAGGGGTTAGGCCCACATTCGTGATACCAGGAGGCATTGCAAAGAACTGGAACGTTATCAATCTCCCTGTGTCTGTGCATGATTCTAAGTAATATGTCTTGCTGTTTAGGCCTTGTTTTCAAAATAACAATCTTTCCGTCTTGCCCGAGGCGGAAGTGACCTTTTTGTAAAGGGCATGTTTGTTCCGACATCACCATTATCAATAAAAAACGTCGTTTCTTTCACGACTCTTTTTCTTGCTTTAATGCTTTTCCCTTGGAAATAATGGTAATGCCAGAAAAAACCAAAACATCTGTATTTTCTTATTAATTTCAAAAGATCTGCATGAAAACTATTTTCTAAAATCATCCAATCATGTCACGCAGATCGAACCAAAATAAACCCGTTGAACACGGTAACTCTATGTTTCTCCAAACTGTTGAATCCCCGGTATTCGAGACCGAAGATGAGGATGGTGATGACATACCAGATGAGATTGCCCGATTGCTTGAGCAAGAAGAGAAGACCATTCGGCCTCATCAGGAAGAGATCGAGCTAATCAACTTGGGTACCGAGGATAACAAAAGAGAGATCAAAGTCGGTGCTGCCTTGGAGGAAGGGGTCAAGAAAAGGATCTTTCGGCTTCTCCGGGAGTACTCGGACATTTTTGCATGGTCGTATGAAGACATGCCAGGTTTGGATCCTCAGATTGTGGAACATCGGATACCGACAAAGCCAGACTGTCCTCCTGTCAGGCAAAAGTTGAGACGGACTCGGCCAGACATGGCTCTGAAGATCAAAGCGGAAGTGCAGAAACAGATCGATGCAGGCTTTCTCATGACAGTTGAATATCCTGAATGGGTTGCTAACATCGTACCAGTGCCGAAGAAAGATGGTAAGGTTCGGATGTGTGTTGACTACAGAGATTTGAACAGAGCAAGCTTGAAGGACAATTTCCCACTGCCACACATCGATGTGCTCGTTGACAATACGGCCCAGTGCAAGGTGTTCTCCTTCATGGACGGTTTTTCTGGCTATAACCAAATCAAAATGTCACCCAAAGACAGGGAGAAGACGTCATTCATCACCCCATGGGGAACTTTCTGCTGCAAAGCAATGCCGTTCGGTCTAATAAATGCTCGTGCTACCTACCAAAGGGGGATGACCACTTTGTTCCATGACATGATCCACAAGGAGGTTGAAGTGTATGTAGATGACATGATTGTCAAATCAAGCGATGAAGAACAACACGTGGAGTATTTGGCAAAGATGTTTGAAAGGTTGAGGAAGTACAAGCTTCGGCTGAACCCAAACAAATGTACATTCGGTGTTAGGTCAGGGAAACTGCTAGGCTTCATTGTCAGCCAGAAGGGCATCGAAGTAGACCCTGATAAAGTCCGCGCCATCCGCGAGATGCCGGCCCCGCAAACTGAGAAGCAGGTCAGAGGATTCCTCGGGCGTTTGAACTACATTTCTAGATTTATATCTCACATGACTGCGACCTGTGGGCCAATTTTCAAGTTACTAAGGAAGAATCAACCTGTGGTATGGAATGATGAATGCCAAGAAGCCTTCGACAACATCAAAAGTTATTTGCTAGAACCGCCTATCCTCGTTCCGCCGGTGGAGGGAAGGCCTTTGATTATGTATTTGTAAGTATTGGATGAGTCCATGGGATGTGTGCTCGGTCAGCAAGATGAAACTGGAAAGAAAGAGCATGCAATCTACTATTTGAGCAAGAAGTTCACCGATTGTGAGACTCGGTATACAATGCTCGAGAAAACCTGTTGTGCCTTGGCTTGGGCTGCCAAACGCCTACGTCATTACTTGATAAATCATACAACTTGGTTGATATCCCGGATGGATCCAATCAAGTACATCTTTGAAAAACCGGCTGTCACTGGAAAAATCGCACGTTGGCAAATGTTACTGTCAGAATATGATATTGTGTTTAAAGCTCAGAAAGCCATTAGAGGGAGTATCCTGGCTGACCATCTCGCTTGCCAACCACTTGATGATTATCAACCGTTGAAGTTCGATTTCCCCGACGAAGAGGTCATGTTCTTGAAGTCGAGAGACTGTGAAGAACCACTGATCGGTGAAGGTCCAGACCCTGATAGCAAGTGGGGATTGGTCTTTGATGGTGCTGTTAATGCCTATGGCCGAGGAATTGGCGCAGTAATTGTGGCTCCGCAGGGGCATCACATCCCTTTCACAGCCCGGATTGTGTTCGAGTGCACCAACAACGTGGCCGAGTACGAGGCGTGCATCTTGGGAATCGAAGAAGCCATCGATATGAGAATCAAGCACCTCGACATCTATGGAGACTCTGCGCTAGTCATCAACCAGATAAAGGGAGAATGGGAGACCCATCATGCTAATTTGATCCCTTACCGTGATTATGCAAGGCGTCTGTTAACATATTTTACAAAGGTCGAGTTGCACCACATCCCCCGAGAGGAGAACCAGATGGCCGATGCTCTTGCTACCTTATCTTCTATGCTTCAAGTGAACCATTGGAATCACGTGCCGATGATCAAAGTACAACGCTTAGATCGGCCCGCTCATGTGTTTACTGTCAGTGATGCAATTGTACAAACAGGGTCAGGCGGAGTCGACATCAAACCCTGGTATTATGATATCAAACAATTTCTGCAAAGCCGTGAGTATCCGCCAGGTGCTTCCAACAGAGGCAAGAAGACGCTGCGCAGGTTGGCTAGCAGGTTCCTGCTGGATGGTGATGTTCTGTACAAAAGGAATCTCGATATGGTGTTGTTAAGATGTGTTGACGAAGGTGAAGCAGAACAGCTAATGCACGATGTGCACGACGGCACCTTTGGGACCCACGCATCGGGGCATGTTATGTCTAGAAAACTGTTGAGAGCTGGTTACTACTGGATTACCATGGAGCGCGATTGCTATCAATACGCCAGAAAGTGCCACAAATGTCAAGTATATGCTGATAAGATCCATGTGCCTCCGCACGCTCTCAATATTATGTCTTCTCCGTGGCCTTTCTCTATGTGGGGCATTGATATGATCGGAAGAATTGAACCGAAAGCATCAAACGGTCATCGTTTTATCCTGGTAGCAATCGATTATTTCACCAAATGGGTCGAAGCTGCATCTTATGCCAACGTGACTAAGCAAGTGGTAGTCAAATTCATTAGAAACAATATCATCTGTCGGTATGGTGTCCCTAGCAAGATCATCACTGACAACGGTACCAACCTGAACAACGACATGGTGCAGGCCTTATGCGAGAAATTCAAGATTGAACACCACAATTCTTCTCCTTACAGACCTCAGATGAATGGTGCAGTTGAGGCCGCCAATAAGAACATCAAGAAGATTGTGCAGAAGATGGTAACAACATACAAAGACTGGCATGAGATGTTGCCCTATGCTCTACACGGCTACCGTACTACTGTTCGTAGTTCAACCGGGGCAACCCCTTTTTCTCTGGTGTACGGCATGGAAGCAGTCCTCCCATTGGAAGTAGAGATTCCGTCCCTCCGTGTGATTATGGAAGCAAAGTTGTCTGAGGCTGAATGGTGCCAGAGCCGGTACGACCAGTTGAATTTGATTGAGGAAAGACGACTGGATGCTTTGGCTCACGGTCAAATGTATCAAACAAGGATGAAAAATGCTTTTGACAAGAAAGTCCGTCCTCGGGTATTCAAGGAGGGTGAACTTGTGTTGAAAAGAAGAATGAGTCAACAGCCCGATCCAAGGGGCAAATGGACGCCTAACTATGAAGGACCTTATGTTGTCAAGAAGGCTTTCTCCGGCGGTGCTTTGATTCTCACGCACATGGATGGTGTAGAACTTCCGAATCCTGTGAATGCCGATATAGTCAAGAAATACTTTGTCTAGATATGAAAAGAACAGCGTGGTAGGTCGAAAACCCGAAAGGGCGGCCTAGGCAAAAATGCGCTTCCCGGTGGATCGAAAACCCGAAAGGGCGGTCCAGGCAAAATAAGGGACAAGAAACAAAAATGTAAAAGCTCGCTGAGATTACATGTAACTCAGGCAAAAATGAGCGTCTCGATGAGCCGAAAACCCGAAAGGGCGGTTCATGCAAAAATGAGATTGAAATAAAAGACGATTGACTATATTTGGCAAATTACCATTCCCCTTGGGATCTTTGCAATTGATGTTTGACTGTTCTCATCCGAGGTTCCGACGCTTGCGGATTCAAGAGTTTCAGATACCATAGCAGTTACTGTGTTCAATGTACCACCAACCAATAAAATTACCATTTTCCAAGATTTGTAAATCTGTGGAGTCACGCCTTCGGCCGGTTACCACCCTTATACATCGATTTGAGCCTATGCTTTTGTTTGGCACTCGTTTTCTATTCTATTTTCAAAGCTTTACACAAAAAGATTCTTCTTCCATATTAATAATGATGTGCCTGGAATAAACATTCTGAAAACTGAAAACCTTTTTGAAAATTTTGAAAACAAGCCTGAACAGCTAGGTACATTCAAATGAACATGCATGAACAAAGCTACATTGATATCAATTCCAATTCAAGCTACTAGCAAGCCTTCCTCCCGGTGACGGTCTGTGGTCAATGGCAAGAATGAAAAAACAGAATGAAAAGCATGAAAAAATAAATATGCTCGCTAAGTTGAAAACCCGAAAGGGCGGCTTAGGCAAAAATGAGCACCCCGATGGATTGACAACCTTCAAAGGCAATTCAGGCAAAAACAGGGGCAATACAGGAAAAAAACTATTCCCCGCTGGATTGAAAACCCGAAAGGGCGATCCAGGCAAAAATGGGATGATGAAAGAAAAATGAGAAATGAAATGAAAAGACAAACATGCAAAAGCATTGACCACAGATGCCATGTCCAAAGCACTTGCATGACCGTTCCAACGAGCAGCAATACCATTCAAACTGTTTTTCTCTACAATTTTACAGCTTCCTGCCTTCAACGATGGTCTCGATGTATCTTCAAACGACGGCACCCCCAGAAGGGGAACTTTTGCAAGTATATGTCCGAGCGCGAGCCATTACGTGCCCAATATTCCGATGTTTTGTCTGTCTCTGCGAAATTGTGTCTGCAAATTGCCAATCATCATGCATTCCGAAACATTCATACATGCATAACCATGCATCTTACATGTTCATGCATTTGATAAAAAATGTCATGCTATTCATACGCATCTGCATTCTCAATTCCTATGTTAATTTCAATCAGAATCAATCTTGTCAAATTCAAATTCCTTCTGCCAACGATAAATGTCCACTGTCATGTCAATTTCAAGGTTCAACAGCCTTGTCAACATTCCTGTCAAATTCAAGCTCCTGCGGTTATATCAATCAAATTCAGTTCTTTTCCAAATACAATTTGTTTCTGTTAACGGCCAAGTGG
This sequence comes from Medicago lupulina, assembly GCA_958299785.1. Classification (NCBI taxonomy): domain Eukaryota; kingdom Viridiplantae; phylum Streptophyta; class Magnoliopsida; order Fabales; family Fabaceae; genus Medicago; species Medicago lupulina. Next base: position 31,832,184 of record OY283144.1, on the reverse strand, counting down.
CTAGTTCACGTCCCAAGAACAGCTTGAGCCTGTCAATTTGTTTCTGCTATCGGTCAAGTGGCCAGTTCGCACCCAAGAACAGCTTGTACCTTTCCTTTTGGTATCCGCCGAGCGGCAAGTTCACATCCAAGAACAGCTCGTGCTTCCTTTTTTCTTGTCAGCCGAGTAACTAGTTCAAATACAAGAACAGCTCGTGCTTTCTATATTTGCTTTCAGCCAAGTAACCAGTTCGTGTCCGAGAACAGCTTGTGCTTTCTATATTTTCTCCCAGCCAAGTAACCAGCTCAAATACAAGAGCAGCTTGCGCCCTTTGTTGTCAATGTTCCCGGTCAAGTGGCTAGTTCGCATCCAAGAACAGCTTGTACCTGTCAATTTGCTTTCAAGTCTCCCCAGTGAGTCTTGTTATCTGCTATTCTGTTAATGTCAATCAGTCCCGCAATGGATACGACATATTCCTTTTTTGCTATTCTGTTAATGTCAACCAGTCCCGCAATGGATACGACATACTCTGTTGTTTGCTATTCTGTCAATGTCTACCAATCCCGCAATGGATACGACATATTTTGTTAAACACAATTCTCAGTTGTCTTGCATCCATAACACAAATGTTGCATGGCATACATGACATTTACAAACGCATTTTTACGCCCAAAATCAGTGCTAATGTCGATATTTAAGTATCTTCGTCGCGTCAAGCCAAAGACTCCGTCTCTTGACTCTCCAAACGAAGAAACTTAAATAGGGGCAGCTGTCATACCCTCATTTTGGACCTAAAAATACTCACTCAAATTCCTTTGTTGTTTTCTAATGCTTTCAAATTCAATGCGTTTTCTACTGTGCTTCAACTGCATACATTACTGTTTCAGTCTTTTAAATTTTTGCATAAAATTGTACAAAAGGGTATTTTGGTCATTTCCTACAAAGGAACCCATTTTCAGTCCCTACAACTTGTCCCTGAGCCTTTTTAATTTGTTTGCATAGATCAGTAATCAAATTTTGTACAGAAATCGTTTTAGTTTTGCATCTGAGTCAGTCTGAGTCGTTTTTGCCCCAGGGACATTTTAGTCTTTTCACACTATTCAAATTTTGGGCAGAGAGGTATTTTAAAATACCTCATTTTTGGTAGTTTGTTCGTTTTAGTCCGTTTTGTCAATTTTAAACGTTCCACTTTACGTTATTTTCAAGTTACATTTTTTAGCCAATTTTATTATTTTTTGCATTTCAGTCCAAGTATTTTCAAAAATTGCATTTCAGTCCAAATATTTTACAAAATTGCATTTTTAGTCCAGTTTTAAGGCAGTTTTTTCTTTTTTTCTTTTTCTTTTTCTTTCTTTTTCAGAAGCAGTCCAAACCTTTTTAAAATTCCGAAACAGTCCCAATTCTTAATTTTCAAATAAATCCATTTTTTTGTTTAATTGCAAATCAGTCCCACAGTTTCATAAAATTGCAGATTGGTCCAATTTCAAGTCCAAGGCCACGCAAGTGTTCAATTCCACGTGGCAGTCCCCTATTGGCTCGCAGGCACACATGGCAAGCTATAAATGGAACAAAGTGTCAGAACTTTTACATTCACGCGCCACATCAACACAAACAGATTCAGTTTCTCTCTCATTTCAGTTACAGATCAAAATCACAAATTCACAAAAAGCTTCAAGAACATTCATGGAACCCTAGCTCAATTCAGAGCAATTCCAGCACCAATTCGCATCAAATTCATACGGATTCCTCAAATTCATTACCAAATTCAACTCATAGAGACAAACCGCAACAGAATTCACACAAATTCGGTGGAATTACACGCAGTTCTCAGAGACTCAGATTGAATCTTCATCATCGAACCTAAACACCTGCAATTCGAACACGAGCACGCCGCCGGAGGCAGCGCGCTACAAGTGCGATCGCAAGGTCCATATCAGAGAAGAAGAGGAAGAAGAAGGGAAGGACTTCAACAGTTCGAATCAGAAGGAGAAGAAGAGGGTGAAATCACCTTACCAGTAAAGATTCTGAGCCAAAGATCGCAAGAAACGGTTCAAATCCTCAAGCAAGACTCAGGTAATACTCAAACTCCATCTTACCTCTTTACAAATCATCACAGATTCAGAATTACACGAATCCATAGCCAATTCGAACTATTCGGACCCAAAACCCTAACCCTAACTCAAAAGAATTTGAAAAATCAAAGGAAAGCTTCAGAATCCACCACTGGTGTGAATCGAAGTACTTCCTCATAGTTTACAACATATTTAATCAAAGAAACACGAAGGATTCGAACAGTCCGAGCCGGAACCAAACACAACGATTCTCGCCGTTTCAATGGCTAGAACCGTTCGTCCTTGATGGATTCGTGTTCAGGACAAGGACATGAGCAGTTCAAGCCTAGACTCCTTTATTTCTGTGCGAATTTGAGCGATTAGGGTTTGGAATCCATGGAAGAGAGAGCGGCGCAAGAATGAGAGAAGAAGAAAGAGAAACGGACTAAGAAATGAAGGAAAACGGGGCAAAACTTCTTTTATACGCGCCTCTGGACCGGGTTGCCCCATACCCGGTCCATTTCCCTTCAATCTTGAGCGTTAGATCAGGATCCTGATGGATCCGGATCAATCCAACGCTCTTGGAACGTTGGTTTGATCCAGACCCATCAGTATCCATGGTTTTGGGCCTTTTACCCGCGGGTCTTGGTTTTTCTTTCAGTTTCTTGAAGTTTCTTTGCTATCTGCACCTTTGTTCTTGCTAATTGAACCTTCTGCATGCCAAAATGTTTATTAAAAATTCCAAGTTTTTTTACTGGATATGTTTTACTACTTTCTTGGCGTTTTGTGCTATTTCTCACGAAAAAACTGTGTAAAAAATATGCGTTGACTCTTTTGGTGCTAATTTGTGTCCGTTTCGTTGTTTTCTCGGCGTTTCGCATGCGATGTTCATTCCAATTTGACGTCATGTGTCTCTAGTACTTAATGCGCGGGTTGGTGTGATATTTTACAATTTTATTAAGCTGGATTCTTGATACTAATTGTGCAATATTCCATTTGTTTGCTAAATTTGATTTTTGATTACAATTATGCAATATTCCATTTGTTTGCTAAATTTGATCTTGGATTACTATCTTGTGATATTTCCATTTGTTTGTTAAAGTTGATTTTTGATTACTATCTTGTGATATTTCTATTTGTTTGTTAAAGTTGATTTTTGATTACTATCTTGTGATGTTTCTATTTGTTTGTTAAATTTGATTCTTGATTACTATTTTGCGATATTTCCATTTTTTTTGTTAAATTTGATTTTTGGCACTAATTTTGTGATATTTTGCAATCTTGTTAAATTTGATTCTTGGTACCAATTGTGTGATACTTTACAATCTTGTTTAGTTAGAGTCTTGATGCCAATTTTGTGATACTTTTTGCAATTTTTGTTTAGCGTGATTTTATGCCAATTTTCGCGATTAGTTACCATTTTGTTTAGGATTAATGTTTCATTACCATTTTCATCTTGTTTTACTAACCACTTTACTCTATGTTTCATGCATACTAAGCATCTCATCTCATCCCCATTTCTTCCTTAACTTCTCCATGTAACTTTCATTAATTCATGTAAATGCTTAGGTAGTTTACTTTTCTTTACTTTCATGCAAGACTATAGAATGTAAAATAGGACCCGATGTAAAAGACTATGGACTATAATGGTGTACACCGACACATGCACCGACACACGCACACACGTTGTATGTTCATCGCTAGGTGTATGTTTAGGATACGCGGTACTTAGAGAAAATCAATCTTTTGAAAAACAAACAACTTCCATCACTTCAAATCTTTTTTCAAACAAGCCTTGGAGTCAAAACTCCAAAGGATTTTCCCTTTGTTTTCTTAAGACAAAATCAAAACTAGTGCTAATTTCCAACTTTAACTACTTTTTGTAAATAAATCGGACTAACCTCATTTGATTTCAATTCTAATGCCTACACGGCTCCTTTCCCTTCTTCAAAATCTCCTTTTTTTTTCAAAACTAAAAAGAACAAAACTCACAAAATCATTTTGGAAGAGAACTACATGGAATTTTGATCCCTTAAAAGGGTATGTAGGCAAGAGACTCACATCTCTCCAAGTCCAATAAAATAAAACCCAATCTTCTCCCTCTCATTCTTAAAACCAATTTCTTTTACAAGTAACAATAAAAGCAATGCATAAACGTAAAGCGTAGTAAAACGGTTCCTATAGGATACTATAGTCATCGCGGGTGCCTAACACCTTCCCGTGATGAAATCAGCCCCGAACTTAGGATTTCTAAGGTTTTCTCGATTTTACCTTCCCAAAAAAAAATAGAAACATCAATGATCGAAAGGTTCAGATCCAATTAATGATTTGACACCCGAAAATCGCGATGACATTACCAAATAAATATTCATATAAACATCACTTATATTATTTTATTAAACAATAAAATAATAACACGTCACACGTCACAAATACGTCACAAAATCATCAAAATCCATATAATATATAAACATATACCATATCATCTAATAAAATAATTAAATAATTAGAGAGGGCGTTACAACTCTCCCCCTCTTAAAGGATTTTCGTCCTCGAAAATTTACCTCACTCAAACAACTCTGGATAGGATTCCAGCATCTTACTTTCTAGCTCCCAAGTCAAGCTTTCACCCGTCGCTCCGTCCCAAACAACTCTAACGAGAGGTATCTCTTTGCCCCTCAGCGTCTTCGTCTTTCGATCATCAATCCTCACGGGTAAGGTCTCAACCGTAAGGTTGTCCCTAACTTGCACATCATCGCTTTGAATCACATGAGACGGATCCGGAACATACTTCCTCAGCTGAGATACATGAAAAACATCATGCAAATTCGATAAGTGCGGTGGTAATCCAACACGATACGCCACCGGCCCAATCCTCTCTGAAATCTGATACGGACCAATAAACCTCGGAGTCAACTTCTTCGATTTCAAAGCACGTCCAACACCCGTCATAGGAGTCACTCTCAGGAACACATGATCCCCCTCTTGGAACTCAAGGTCCTTTCTACGCTTATCATGATAACTCTTTTGTCGACTCTGCAACGTTTTCATCTTTTCTTGGATCATTCTCACCTTCTCAGTAGTCGTTTGAACGATCTCCGGTCCTAAGACCACTCTTTCACCCGACTCAAACCAGCACAACGGAGTCCTGCATCTCCGACCATATAAAGCCTCAAACGGTGTCATTCCAATACTTGAATGGTAACTGTTGTTGTACGTGAACTCTATCAATGGAAGATGACTATCCCAAGCCCCTCCCTGCTCAAGTACACAAACCCTCAACAAGTCCTCCAACGACTGAATCGTCCTCTCCGACTGACCATCTGTTTGCGGATGATAAGCCGAACTCAACCTCAACTGAGATCCTAACGCCTCTTGCAAACTCTTCCAAAATCTAGAAGTAAATCTTGGATCTCTATCTGATACGATGCTCGAAGGAACACCATGCAGCTTTACTATCTCTTTAACATAAATCTCCGCCAACTGAGCTACAGGAAAGGTAATGTTAATCGGTAGAAAGTGAGCAGACTTCGTCAATCTATCAACAATAACCCAAATAGCATCGTTCCCTCTAGGAGTATTGGGCAAACTCGTCACAAAATCCATGGATATACTATCCCACTTCCACTCTGGCACATCTAAAGGTACCATCATACCAGTCGGTTTCTGATGCTCAATCTTCGACTTTTGACAAACCAAGCAAGAATACACAAATTGTGCCACGTCACGTTTTAAACCAGACCACCAAAACAACTTCTTTAAGTCATGATACATCTTCGTAGCTCCCGGATGAATACTCAAGCTACTTCTATGACCCTCTTCAAGGATCATCTTCTTAATTTCATCATTTTCAGGAATGCAAATCCTACCTCGGAATCTCAACACTCCTTGATCATCGACCTTAAAGTCACCATCCACAGTCTCATTATTAGCAATCAACAAGTCTACAAACTTGACATCTTCTTTTTGTGCTTCTTTGATATTTTCCAAGAAATCATTATCAATTCTCAACATTCCCAGTTTTATGCTCTGAGGTGTCCTTTCACAAACTAAGCTCAAGTCTCTAAACTGTTCCAACAATTCAAATTCTTTCACCATCAACGCAGACATATGCATAGTCTTCCTACTCAAGGCGTCTGCAACCACATTGGCTTTACCAGGATGGTAATTCAGACCAAAATCATAATCTTTAAGTAACTCAAGCCACCTTCTCTGCCTCATATTCAACTCTTTTTGATCAAATAAATATTTCAAACTCTTATGATCACTGAATACTTCAAACCTTGAACCATACAAGTAGTGTCTCCATATTTTCAATACAAAGACCACAGCTGCCAATTCTAAGTCATGCGTCGGATAATTCTTCTCGTGAATTCTCAACTGTCTGGAAGCATAAGCTACTACCTTACCATCTTGCATAAGAACACCACCTAAACCCAGCTTGGACGCATCACAATATACCACAAAAGGTTCATCGGGCTTCGGCAAAATTAGCACTAGAGCCGTTGTCAGACGCTTTTTCAGCTCATTAAAACTATTCTCACAATGCACATCCCACACAAAAGACTTACCCTTACACGTCAACTGCGTTAACGGAAGAGCCAACTTAGAGAATCCCTCTATGAATCTTCGATAATAACCAGCTAAACCCAAAAAGCTTCTAATTTTTGTAACCGACTTAGGAGTCTCCCATTGCGATACCGCTTCAACTTTTGACGGGTCAACCGCGATACCATCACCAGAAATGACATGGCCAAGAAAACTCACTTCCTTTAACCAGAACTCGCACTTAGACAACTTAGCATACAGTTTCTTTTCTCTCAGCACCTGCAAAACAGTCTTCAAATGTTCAACATGCTCCTCTTCAGTCTTGGAGTAAACCAGTATATCATCAATAAACACCACCACGAACCGATCCAAAAATGCATGGAAGATGCGATTCATATACACCATAAACACTCCAGGTGCATTAGTAACTCCAAAAGGCATAACCTTGTACTCGTAGTGACCATAACGGGTCCTGAAAGCCGTCTTCTGCATATCTTCATCTTTTACTTTGATCTGGTGGTAACCTGACCTTAAATCTATCTTGCTGAAAACACGTGCACCCACTAATTGATCCATCAGATCGTCAATCCTCGAAAGTGGATACCTATTCTTGATCCTCACTTTGTTCAGCTGTCTGTAATCAATGCACAGTCTCATACTGTCGTCTTTCTTCTTCACTAGTAACACTGGAGCTCCCCATGGTGAAACACTAGGTCTCACAAACTTCTTATCCAGCAAATCCTCTAACTGTTTCTTCAACTCTGCTAACTCAGAAGCAGACATGCGGTAAGGTGCCATCGACACCGGCTTCGTTCCAGGAACAAGGTCAATAGAGAACTCAACTTCTCTCTCCGGAGGCACATCAGGAATTTCATCTGGGAAAACTTCAGGAAAATCGCACACCACTTGTAGTTTATCAATTACTGCTTGATTCTCTAAGGATAAGGAAGCCATCAACGAAAACATCAACATCCCATCACGTTCTAGTTGCTTCAGCTGCTTAGTGGATAGAAACTCTGCGCCCCACTCTTCTTCGGCAGAAGAAAAATGTACCGTCTTTCTAAAACAGTTGATAAGAACATGGTTGTACTCTAGCCAATTCATCCCCAAAATCACATCCATACCGCTTAAAGGCAAACAAACTAAATCCATCACAAAATCACGGCCAAACATAGACAAAGGACAGTTCAAACATACGAGAGAAGTAGTCACCGAACCCTTAGCTGGAGTTTCGACAACCATCTCTCCATTCATATCAGACACATCAAGACCCAAAGCAGAAACACAGTCTAAGGCAACAAAACAATGCGTAGCACCAGTATCAATAATAGCAACTAAAGGAGTATTATTAATATAGCAAGTACCTCTAATCAAACGATCGTCATTCTCAGTCTGAGTGCCATTCAATGCGAACACTCTCCCAGCAGTCTTAGTCTTCTTGGGTTGCTTACACTGCGAACCAATGTGTCCTTGCTCATTGCAGTTGAAACACACAACATCGTCAAACTTGCAGTCATTAGTAATATGCCCTTTCTGACCACAACGGTAGCATCTCTTCGCATCAACAGTACACGCATTACTCTTGTGGCCTTTCTCGCCACAAGTGAAGCAAGTTATCTCAGCAGGAGCAGTCTTCTTCTGAGGCCTTCTCTCATCATTCACTCTCTGCTTCCCTTTATCTCTAGGGGCATCATAAGGTTTTGGGCGACTCTGCTGGCCCTTAGCCTTCCTCTCATTCGCTACCTTGTAGTGAGCCTTGGTATCCTCTTCATATATTCTGCAGCTACTCACAAACTCAGAGAAGTTGCGGATCTTCTGATAACCAATGGCTCGCTTGATGTCAGCACGCAAGCCATTCTCGAACTTTATGCACTTCGAAAATTCAGCCGTCTCAGGAGTATAATGCGGGTAAAACTTAGCCAGCTCCGCAAACTTTGCCGCATACTCAGTCACCGACATGTTTCCTTGCTTAAGCTCCAGAAACTCTATCTCTTTCTTCCCACGAACATCTTCTGGGAAGTATCTATTAAGGAACTCCCTCGTGAAAACAGCCCACGTCACCACAGCTCCGTCTTGCTCCAAAATGGGTAGGAGACTAACCCACCAATCATCAGCCTCCTCCGCTAGCATGTGCGTGCCAAAACGCACCTTCTGCACATCATCACATTGCATGACTCTGAAGATCCTCTCTACTTCCTTGAGCCATGTCTGAGCCCCATCTGGATCATAGCGCCCCTTGAAGGTAGGCGGGTGATTCCTCAGAAAGGTCTCCAACATCCTAGTCCCATCGTTTCCACCAGCATTGTTCTGATTACCCACAGCATTAGCCATTGCTTCCAAAGCAGCAGCAAGGGCAGCATCGTTTCTACCAGCCATCTTAGTTCTCTGGAAAACAAACATAAGTTAGAATAATACAATAATACTATTCTAACTCTAAGACAACGTCACTCGACTCTCTACTTGGCCGGACGGACCGACCTGCTCTGATACCAATTGTAACACCCCAATTTCCCGTCTTAAAAATTTCATTAAATAAATCACATAAAATCAGAGTACGTCTCAAAAGGAGTGTCACATTTCATCTTAAAAACAACTTAGATAATAATTTATCATTTACAAAAATACTCAATTAAGCAGCGGAATTTAGAAGTCTCATCTCATAAATAGTCTTGGCTTAAAAGCCAACAAAAACGTCTCAAAAATATTAATGTTTCAACATCACTGAAAGTCAGCATTTATTCTGACAAGATACATAATGGAATAGACTCTACAAAAGACCCCATCCCGTTACGTATCAGAGCTACCCTACTTCACACAGACTCCTCGCATCAACGCATCTAAGACTGGGTACCTGCACTTGCCCACGAGGCGGCAATTCCAGCAGAAGGGGTGAGATTCACAACAATAATATTAATATATAAATCAAACGTCAAAATTAACAGTCATAAATTCAACTCATAACATACACATTGTAGCACATCATAACATCGTCAAAGCATCATCATAAACAACATCACATCATACGTCAACGTCTCAAACATCATCTCATATATGTCACAATTGACTCGACTAAATGCAACACCTAACGTCTCAACATCATGCATGTGGTACCATATGATTATAGCATTAATATGCTTCACCGTCGCTTTGAGCAAATGCTCCACTGTTGCTTTGAGCATAAAGCTCCACCGTCTCATAAATATGCAAATGCATGGACTCGTCGTTTAACAACTTAATACACCATCTCAACATCATTACATTTTCAAGACTGACACATGCAGTTATAATAATTACATGGCAGAACATCATCTTGTTATTCATACACATTGCAACATTTAGCATCATTCACATATCATCATACTCATACCTCACTTATACACAACAATATATCATTTATCAACAGCTCAAGAGAAACATCAGCAATCATCTTTACAGAATACATTAAAGGGTATAAAACCTCACTAACACTACCCAAAGGGCTCCTCTCAAAGTCCCATGCGAAACAGATCGCAAAACAACAAACAGTTCAGGGAGGCACTAACTCGCCACGGCGAGTGCATCTGCTCGCCACAGGCGAGTACTCACATCAGCTCACTCGCCAAAGGCGAGTTGGGGGCGAGCTGGAGGCGAGAAATCCTGGGTGCTCTCAGCCTTTTTGACATTTTTCACCAAAAATCTTCACTTTAAAGTTACTTAAATCCAATTTGGCTAAACCAACTTCACAGGTCATCTCTATAAATATTAAGGCACTCAAAACCATCTCCACTTGGGCCAAAGTCCTAAAATTTAAGGAACACGCTCGCCACGGCGAGCTATACTGCTCGCCTCGCGAGCAACAAGGGGGGTACTCGCCACGGCGAGTGATCACTCGCCACAGGCGAGCGATCTCAGAACCCACACGGGTTCAGACCAAAACTCACCAAAACCTGCCAATTCTCTCCAATTAAGCTTCTAATTCATCTGCAATGTTGTCCTAGGGGATAATCTAGGTTCTGTATCCAGTTCTACAGCCTTATAACTCAATCTATCATCGATCCATCACAATTTCATCATAAACCCTAATTCTCAAACCCATCCCAATCCTCACCAAACTCTATGCCAATCAAGAACAGATGATTTACAATTAAAATTACTGAAGTTAGGCTCACCCTTACCTGGAAAAATTGCAGAATTTGCAGGCTAGCTTTTCCTCTTCCTTCAACCGTTCAACCTCTCTTTTTTCCAAAGTCTGTACGCGTTTCTATATTTCTCTTAACCTAATTTCCTTTTATACCACCTCCCAACTTAACTTATCCTATCTCAGCCCTCAAAACTCTTCCTAATTATAAATATAACCCCACTTCTCAAAATAATATATTTTTCCAACAAATCTCTATATTTACCAAATAAATATTCATATAAACATCACTTATATTATTTTATTAAACAATAAAATAATAACACGTCACACGTCACAAATACGTCACAAATACGTCACAAAATCATCAAAATCTATATAATATATAAACATATACCATATCATCTAATAAAATAATTAAATAATTAGAGAGGGCGTTACAATGAGGAGGAGAAGGTTTCTGATCATGAGGATGTTAATTCTTTGTCCTCTGGTAATAAGAAAGATGGATCAGAAGGTGGTGGCTAAATTGTTGGAGTTTTCTCCTAATGTGATCAACATGTTTTTGGGAGCAAGGAGGAAGCCTATGTTGAGGTGGAGGTGACCGACAATGTTGTGCCAAACTTTTGGGCGTGTTCCCTTTCTCTTTCATCTAATTGTGATATATGGATATTTGTGCATTTATACTTAAATGTTACTGAAAAAAAAATGATACACGTAAAATAAAACTTAAACTGAAATTTAATAAAATGATTGAAAATAATTTATTTAATTGAAACTGAAGTGAAAAAAAATTTAATTAACAAATTAATTAAGTATTTTGACCAAAATTTAATATATTAATTTATTAATATGTAAAATATATATTAAATTGATTAATTTAAATTTTTAAATATCTTTTATATTAATTGATATACATTTTATTATAAATTAAGAATGTCATTTTATGTCATTTTATATTTATCAGCTACTTTAATCGCTGATTTACCAAATACTTTAACTAGCTTATCTGCTATCAATCATCAGTAAAAAACTATCAGTTATCCGTTACTTTTTACCAAACATAATCGTTAAGACAACTAAAAGTTGTAATTTTTCATTGAAAACGAACAATTATTTATTAAAAAACTACATATTTGATTTAAAAAACACAAGTTACAAACCAAAGTTACTACTTTAAACTTTTTAACATGTGTAAATTTGCACATAATAGAAAAACCTAAAAAAAATTAACTCAATTTTTTTTTAGAGAAAAAAAATAAAAAATAAACTCAATCTTCTCTTTAACTTTCCAAAAATTTCCATATTAATGATTAATAATTCAGATTTCAATAATTAATAATGTCATATAAAGTAATAAATTGACTAATCTTTTTTTTTTTTTGTTTACCGAAACTAAACAATCCAATCTAAAATTTATTTTCTTAACTAAAATTAATCATTAATTTCTTTCCTTTCCTTAATTAATTGAAAATCTTAAAATGTACTAGCATGGATTCTTTTTCCACATGTCTTCAATTCACTTCACAGTTCACAAATTACGACTCTGTCACCAAACACAGTATCTAGTGTCTAGAGAGAGAGAGAGAAGCTATGAACAAGAAGGTTCAGATCCTACTGTTCCTTTTCATCTTCAACTCCTTCTCTCTCTGTCTTTACTTCATACACCACCCTTCTTTTCTCAACCCTACACCATCTCCAAATTCTCACATCAAAATTTTCACAAAAGATTCACCTTTTCGACAACCCTTTAGAGAGAAACACAAAACCCATATCTTAAAACCATGGCCAATTCTACCCTCTTACTCACCATGGTTACAAAGTTCAAATTCAACTCCACTAAGGTCATGTGAGGGTTATTTTGGAAATGGATTCACGCGCTTGGTTGATGTGTTTTCGGGCCGCGGTGAAGGCGGAGGAGGAGGATGGTTTAGGTGTTGGTATAGTGAGACATTGAGGAGTTCAGTTTGTGAAGGTGGGAGGGTGAGGATGGTTGTGGAGAGGATTGGAATGGCAAAGGGTGGTGAGAGTTTGGGGGATGTTATTGGAAGAAGTGAAGATGAGGAGTTGCCTTTGTTTGAGGATGGTGCTTTTGAGGTTGATGGTGGTGAAGGGTTTGAAGGAGTGAAGATGGTTGTTGATGAGGGGTTTTTGGATAGGTATGTTCCTAGAGGGGAGATTATGAGACATACTATGCGTGATTTGATTGGTAAGATGAGGGTTGTTGGAAGGAAAGAATTTACTTGTGATAAGGTAAGGTTTAGGATGATTAATTCATAATTACTTGCTTAAAGTTTTTGAATTTGATCATTTGGGTTGTTATTATGGTTATCGGTTTCGAGATTAATTTTCATACATGGTCAGTTTAAAAAGTTTTATGTTGTCAACGAATCACAGTCATTCATATGTGTGACTTGAAAAGTAGTTATGATAAAAGTCTAACTGTCTTTAGGATCTGACAGTTATGATTATTTGATAGCGTAAAAGATCTTTACATTGAATATATGAATTAAATTCGTTTGGTTAGTTGTCGGGGTGAATGGAATTGTTGTCAAGTTTAGAATTTTGGATTTTGCTTGTGATGAAATCAAATTTAGGTATTTGTTTTATTTTGGATTTTAGAATCTGCTTGTGATCAGGTGAGGTTTAGGATGATGATTGATTCATAATTGTTTGTTTATTTGTTTAAAGTTTATGAATTTGATCATTTGGGTGATTATGGTTTTTGGTTTGGAGATCAATTTTCATACACAGTCGGTCGAAAGAGTTTTACACTGTCAATGAATCACAATCATCCATATGTGTGACTTGAAAAGTAGTTATGATACGTTTAAGATCTTTACACAGGTATGAATTTAATTCATTGACAATGTTAGTTATTGGGGTGAATGAAATTGTTGTCAAGTTTAGAATTTTGATCTTGCATGTGATGAAATTGAAATAGGATATTTGTTATTTATGGTTTTTGTTTTATGATTGATTTTCGAATCAGTGTTTGGATTTGGTTGAAATTTCTTCGAAGTTTAAGAGATGTTGATGGATTTGTCTAATTTTGATTATTCTGAAATGGTTTGTTGTAGTAGTTATTTTTATAAATTAGTTTCTCTTGTAAGGGGTGGGTGGGATACTATCTTTTGGTTCAACCTTATATGGCGGCATGGGATATTTTTGGTGAATGAAATTATGAAAGGCAGAGGATTTAATGTAACAGTTAGGTATATAATCAGTTAATTAAAAGGAAAACGAAAACAATTTAGAGATTGAGAGAATGTGAAGGGGTAGATGAGAAACTTTCCAAAACAGGTAAACCTTCGTATAAAGGAATCAAACAAATTAAGAATGCAGCTAGCCAGCTAGTGATGGCTAATATCTGATTAGAGGGCATAAATGTAGTTACATTCTAGACAAAATTACTTATTTGTTCCCTTAACTTATTTTCAAGGTTCAGGTTAGTCCTTTATCTTTTTTTTTTCTCTTCTCAAGTTGGTTCTTTATGTTACAAAAAGGTAGCACCCGTAACTTTCTCGAGTTTTGTTGCTTATGCGACGTCATCATTAAAGAAAGAGGACTAAAAACTTTAATTTAAGCAAAATATCATACCAAAAATGCATTTAGTCCTTTATCTTTAAAAAACAAAACTCAAATCTTCAATCGAAAGTGTTCTTCCTAGAATTAGATCTAGACAAGAATTGGGATCTCAATCCCTTACAACAAGATTAGTTCCTCTTCCTAGAAATCCATATCTTGAACGAAATTGGGATCTTAATCCATAAGAATAAGATTAGTTCCTGTTCGAAACCCAAAAATATCCTCATCAAAACCCAGAAAACCGAGAAAAAATATTACACTACCATGGTGGAGATATTTTTTCTCCAATCTTCTCCCCACATTGATTCCTGTTCTCCTCAAACCCCAGACCTTCATCAATTGTCATCCCCTGGAAAACAAAAACAGCAAACCATCACTCTCATTTTGAAAAAGCTAGTGAAGAGCGAGAGGAGTGAGTTTGCAGAGGAACGAACGGCAGATCTACGAAGACTCAATGGGTTAAGAATATTTTGTCTTAAGTTGATTTTTGTGGGTTTTTCTTATAAAAATTTAGGGGCCATGGGAAGAAGGTTTTGCTAGTGGAAAACAGTGTGCTGATATTTAGCTATGGATTGCAAGTGCTGCCAATGCCATTGTACGATTGAAAATTCTAGTTCAGTGCTTCTGTACTTGTATGACTAAATTTTGTCGTCTTCTAGATTTAAATTTCTCCGAAACCCAGAAAAGGGAAAATAAAAAACAATTAGGGTTTAATTGCAAGATGGAGAAGCTATGTCATGACTCATGTCAGTAACCACATAATCAATCACATGTGTTATTGGCTAGCACAATAACAGCCATATAGGATTTTTTAACTGAAACACAAAAAAGGGTCAATGGTGCTATCCTTTTGTAACATAAAGAATTAACTTGAGAAAAAAATAAAGGAAAAGCTAAGTTTTACAAAAATAAATAAACGAAATAGTAAGAATCCGTGTAACTGGCCATGCACTCCGTGTATTCTGCCAAAAAGGAGAGTTATTGTGTCTTCATTCTTTAAAATATTGACAAGTGTTATTTGTGTGTTTTGTCTCCCAAATCTTTCGTAATATATAGCATGTCTCAGAAATAAATTAAAGAACTAATCCAAAACATAAAATTAAGTTAAAGGACACCTGGAGTAATTTTCTTTCATTCATTCCTCCTTTTTGTTTTTCAATTTTTTCTTCTCCTTGATATAAAATAATGTAATATTGTTATATTTTTCTTGCCTTACGACTTCTGTTTTTATGTGCTTTTGACACGAGGTTTCTTTTTGCAGTGGATTGAGGAACCAACACTTCTGGTGACACGCTTTGAATATGCTAATCTATTTCACACTGTTACAGACTGGTACAGTGCATATGTTTCTTCTAGAGTTACTGGCTTGCCTAATCGACCTCATTTGATCTTTGTAGATGGACACTGTAAGGTATGCATGATATCAGTTTTGTAAATCTGGTTCATTTTATTTCAACTATCTGATGATGTTTGTTTGCTTACATTCTCATTATGAAATATGAAATATGAAAATGGAAAGCACGCAGCATCTTTAATGCTGTTGGTTTGCATGTTTATTTCCTTTTTAAATGTTTTTTTGTCATTAGCTGTTTACTTGGCAACCAAATATATTGAAATCAAAACTCTAATATAATGTTTTGAGATTCCGATTAGGAAAGGAGCGTTGAGATTTGGAGAGTTGGAAAGGTTTTGTAATTTTTGACCTCATTATGACAATTAGTTATTCATGTTGGCAATGTTTTCAAGTTTGAGATGCTACCTAAGATCGGAGAGGGGGTAGCAAGATCATTAAACGTAGAATCATAACAAGGATCGTAAGATCATACCAAAATGAAAAAGTATACTAGAATACATATATATAATATGTATGCATGCATAACTTGAAGAAAAAAAATAATAAATGAATGGCATCATTGAAGCAAACTTAAAACTGAAATTTCATAACCATAAGTTGCATAACATCCAAATAAGTCATAATACTAATTAGTAACATTAGTCAAATGACTTACATACGTAACATATAGTTAAAGTTCAAACATAACACAACCACTAGCCCCTGTCTCACTACATCTACTACTACTACCATCAGCTTTGGCCCACCACCAGAAGCCATGGCCGTGTGCAAGAAGAGAGAACAAGAAAGAGACAGGGTCGCAGGCAACAAAGCAGAGAGAAGTGAGAACGAGAGATTGGAGAACAGAGTGGTTCGTAAATCACAAGAGAAAGAGAGAGACATGGCTGAGAGCTTCACGTAAGAAATAGGGATTTTTAGGGGTAAAATTGTGGCAAGAGTGATTTAAATGAACCGGGTCGTGAACTCGACCTGAATACTCGCAGCAGCAGAATCGTGTGAGATCACACTATATTGAATACTCACTATATCTGCAATTTTTGGCTTGGGAGGTGAAGACCCTCAAAATTATGCTACATTTTAGTAATTAAAGTTTATCCTTTTTTTTTCTTCTAATAATGATACCACTGGTCAAATTCTGCCATCAAATGTGGCAGATAAGAATAAGAATGATAATAGATGTTCATTGTATGCATAGGTGATCAAAATAATTTTAATCAACACATCTTCTTTCTTGGTTGGTTTCCAAGGTTCAAGTGCAAATTTGATAGGTACTTGGGAGTTAAAATTGTAGAAAATGCCAAACATGAGTTTTTCTTCTGTGATCAATTTCATGTGTCTGTAGTTCAATAATTTTTCATAATTTTTTCCTTCTTCACTGCTAAATGGAAGTTTGTTTTGTTAGGGTATTATTTTTCATTTAGGGCCTCCCTAATATGGACCTCAAAAAAAGGGGTCTGTAGGTGGACCCCCACAATTTTTAGTAAAATACCGCACCTTTTTCCGTTTATTTTTTTGACAATTCTCACCATTTTACTAAAAATGGTGGGGGTCCACTTTTGGACCCCTTTTCTTATGTCCACATTAGGGGTACCCTAAGAAATAAGGGTAATAATTTACTGACATACTTCACTTGTAAGATTCATTTGTGATTAATCTGTAGTTGTGGTTTTGGTTAAATCTGTAAGTTAACAATCATGTTGCTTAAGTATTACTGGCTTCTTCCTTCAAACATTATATAAACATAAATGTACTATCGCTTTCTTAGTTTGATTTGCCTTGGCAGAATTCTTTGATAATTTATTAGTTTCTTCCAATATTTTTCAGGCTCCACTTGAAGAGACATGGAAAGCGCTATTCTCAAGCATCAGATATGCTAAAAACTTCACCGGAACAGTATGTTTTCGTCATGCTATTCTCTCACCTTTGGGATATGAGACTGCTCTCTTTAAAGGGCTAACGGAAGATATATTTTGCGACGGAGCTTCTGCACAAGAATTGTGGCGAAAACCTGATAACGAAAAAACTGCACGTATTTCTGAGTTTGGAGAAATGATTAGAGCATCATTTGGACTACCTTTAAACTTAAACCATGTCGGAAAACCCGTCTATGGAGGACATAATGTCCTGTTTGTTCGTCGCGAAGATTATTTAGCTCATCCACGTCATGGTGGTAAAGTTGAATCAAGGCTAACTAACGAGGCTGAAGTGTTTGAATCCTTGAACAGTTGGGCAGCTAATTACAAAGGGTGTAAAATCAACCTCATCAACGGATTGTTCGCACACATGTCTATGAAGGAGCAAGTACGAGCCATTCAAGATGCATCTGTGATCATTGGCGCTCACGGTGCTGGTCTTACACACATAGTATCCGCTTTGCCTAAAACCGTGATTCTAGAGATTATTAGCAGCCAGTTCAGGCGTCCACATTTTGCGTACATTGCGCGATGGAAAGGGTTGGAGTATCATGCAATCAACCTTGATGGGTCGTATGCCAATCCTGAAACTGTGATCAAAGAGCTGGTCAGCATAATGAAAAGCCTTCGATGTTGAGTGTTTTGAATTTGAGCTTGAAATTGATGATATTAGAGCTTGAGTAGTTGAATGGAGTGCGGTGTTTAACCTTTTATAACTACAGCCAAATTGGTTTGGTTACTGAGCTAATGGAATTGCTGATAACTTGTTGACGAAGAAATAGCACTTAATTTAACTTAACAGTTTTGTCATGTCCATGTTGAACTGAAGAATGTTGCAGAATTCAGTAAAAGGGGGAAAAGAGTTCAAATTGTCTTGTGATTTATGTAGCATATATATGAGGGAACTCAGGAGTATGTGGTATCTTGCAGCTACATTTTGTTACATTTGATCCTTGACCCTATGTTGTATTATACAGATGAGGGGTCCCAATATTTTTGTTTTGTAAATTGATTATTCAACACATAGGACTACATTGTACAATAGGTGATTCCTTACCTCTATTATTCTATTGGAATGATTTTGATACATATGCTATGTTATCGAGAATCGAGGCAATGCCATCTGGGCGTGCATCAATATTTTTTTCTGGACTTGAATGTATTTTTAGTCTGTCTACCACTTGAAGTCACGAACATTCTTAAATGTATTTTTGGACTTTGTTAGACTTAGATGTGTATTGTTAGACTATAAAACGTTAATTTCCAGCAAATCATTTTCAGCCATCATCTTTATCATATTTACTCCATCATCTTGAACAAAAAATAACACACCACCACTACCACCATCTTCATCATATCTACTCCATCCACTTGAACAAAAAAAACATTAAAAAGAAAATCACCATCTTCGTTATATCCACTCCAACTTCTTCAAATCGCAATCTTCTCAAATTACAACCTTCTCAAATGACAACTTTCACAAAATCACATTCGCCATCGAAACCTTACACAAAATTAGGTATCATCTTCATCCATAAACTCACAATCACAAATTGCATTCTTCTCCCACAAACTTAAATCGGTTTTCACAATCCCGATTTTTGGGTATTTTGAATGAATTTATGGAGTATGATAAAGATGAAAGAAGATGGAATTGATGAAAAATGTAATTGGTTGAAGGTGAAATTGGTTGGATGTGAAGGAAGATGAAATACGATGAAGACGATGAGATTGGTTGCAGATGAAAGAAGATGGATAATGATGAAGATGATGCTGCCATGAAGAAGGGTGAGTCATTTCATGAGATGACATATTTTTCAATTTGAGTTTTCCACGCGTGTGCAATCTCATAGTCACATGTCAAATTCAAATGACCAATTGACGAAAGTGACTAACTTCTTTCAACATTAATAGTGTTTTGGACTAATATGAAACTTTTCAAACATAATAGACCAACTTAGAATTTAAAATAAACATAAGAGACCAAACATGAAGTTATGTTTAAAAAAAAGCAGTTTATCTTATTTTTGAAAAATGAAGCTCATGAAGTTAAGTTGTTTATCTTATTTGTGGAAAATAGAGCTCCTACTATTTGTAATAGTTTCAACGGAGAAAATAATACTGCTTTCTCCTACAAATTTCAAGTTTATTAAGATTTAGACCACAACCGCCCTCCCCCTCACCCACCACCCCCCTCCCCCACCCTTCTTCATGAAATTGTTGGGTCAGAGGAGGTCCGAGGATCATCATATCGAGCCTCGAACAATCATATAAGTAAGAGAGACGCAATTCGAGAATTATCATTGTTTTTTTTTTTATAGGAGGTTTGGGGATTATCATATCAATCCTTTTTTATAGGATGTGGTACTTATTACTCACTCTTTATGGACATGCTCTCAGTCAAACGAAATAATTTTCTTCCACTTCAAGACATAACGCTTCCTACCCAAAATCTCAAGGCATTACATTTGAGTCATTATCACTTACTCCGTTCGTATCATTATATTAGTTGTTTAAGGTTTGTGTACGATTAATGATTAATTATGTTGATTTCAATGGTACAATTAATATCATTTACTAAAATAATCTTTTTAATTGTAGTTAGTGGAGTAGCTGCTCCCTCTGTCACAAATTGGATGACGTTTTAACCATTTCACACGCATTAAGAAATGTAATTAATTTTGTAAAGAGATATTATGAGTTGTTTTTTACAAAATTGTCCTTAATAAATGATATGAGAAATCTAAATGAAAGAATTGAAAGAACAGATAGTAATAAATAGTTAAAGATATAATAGAAAAAATAACATTAATGTTTCATTGATATTGTAAATCAACCTATAATTTGAGACAAATTATTTTGCAAAGCTACAAACAACTTAGGATGAAAGGAATAAGTTGGATGAAATTCAATAAATAAAATTATAATAACGGAGAGGAAAAAAAAATATTGTATTGTATTTTAAAGTGACAATTAGTTTGAGAAAGATAAAAAAAGATAGAGAGGTGCTAAATGATACGGCATTTTATTTACGAAATTTGACCAACTTCATATATGCGGCATATCTTCTCATTTACTTTACTAGAAAAAATTGGGAGATTAAGTTAAACAAATACTAACACTAGATTACAATAATAACAAATATACAGCACCCTTTTGTAAAAATAATAATAATAATAGTGGTCACATCTCTTTAGAAAATAATACAGTGATCACGTCTCATACCATGGACGATAAAGTCCATTGGATTTGCAATAAAAGGTGTTAAGAGATCAACTTGTTTTTTTTAAAAAAATTACTTTTTTATAATGAATACTTCCTATTGACACAAGTAAATGACGTTAATGCCTTTAGCGGTAGTTAACTACTGTTGGAAGAATCGCCGGCAGTTAATTGCCGCTGGGACTCAGCGATTGTTAACTGCTGTTACTCCCACACCCCCCACCCCCACCCCAAAAAAAAAAAAACAGTAAACCCCTAGCTCCTATTCAAAAATCCTCATTTCAAAAATGTTGTGTCAAAATCTTGGTTCCAAATCATTGTTGATCGAATGCTAGGACGTTTCTTCACACAATATGCATCAAATAACAGATATTACAACGTTAAAATCCATTACATTTGATTGATTTTACTGTTTTTTTTGTACTGTCATGAAAATTAGCGGCAGTTAACTACCGCTGGGTGTGAGCGGCTGTTAACTGCCGCTGGTAACTTGAAAGTTTTTCAAAACTTCATTTGGCAGTGCTACTGCCTAAAAAAAAAATTCACAATTTTTTTTTCTTTTGTTTTTTTGTTTGTTTATGTTATTATATGATATTAGATACATGTTTATTAATTAATTTAAAAATGATATGTTGTTTATTTATAGATACGGTTGAGAATGCGGATGATGATCCGAGTGATCGAAAACCTAGTGTTGTCGATTCCGTTAAGGTTGAAGCTCCCATTAAGGTCGAAGCTTCCGTGAAGGTTGAAGCTTCCGTTAAAGTAGAGGCTTCAAGCGTCAATTCCGATGTGTGTAAACTTCGTGACAACGAAGTGGACACGGCTCATTTCTTTTCGACACGAGATACATGGAAAGATAAAGACGAATTGCTTGGTTGGGTCCGTCGACAAGCAAATAGTGCTGGATTTACGGTTATCATTAGAAGATCTTGTGAAGGTAGAAATGCTATGTTGGAGTTGGTTTGTGAACGGAGCGGCGAGCACAAATTACCGAAGAGAAAAGTGAAGCATGAAGCAACGAGATCAAGAAAATGTGAGTGTTTGTTCAAGGTGCGTGGATATGTTGTGAGGGAAAACAATGCTTGGAAATTGACTATTCTTAATGGCGTTCACAACCATGAGATGGTGCGGTATGTAGCAGGGCACCTTCTTGCCGGAAGATTAATGGAGGACGACAAGAAGATTGTACATGACTTGACCGATTTTTTGGTGAAACCAAAAAATATTTTGACAAATTTGAAGAAGAAAAGGAAAGAGTCCATGACAAATATCAAGCAAGTCTACAACGAACGTCATAAATTCAAAAAGGCAAAAAGGGATGACTTGAGTGAAATGCAATATCTAATCACAAAGTTGGAAGAGAATGGATATGTTCATTACGTAACGCATTATCGGTTTTATGTAATGTTACCGAATAATTGATAAACTATGAAATGTTGATGTTTGTGATTGCTAGATGTTGTTGTTTCGGTTTGATTTTCTCCGGAATTGTCGTTTAAAATTATAGGTAAAACATGACAAATTTCCTGGAAAAAACCTGTGCAGACTTGTCATACCCCAATTTTTGACCTAAGACACCACTGACACGTGTCGTCGAACCCTGAATAGTCGCTGACTTTTCGAACGAAATTTCGACAGAGAGGTATTTTGAAATACCTCATTTTTGTTCCGAGACAGGCCCTCTTCGCTCATTTTTTTAATTTTTAATTTTATCTTTTAATTTCCATCTTTTATTTAATATCTCAATTTTTACCTTTTTTTATTTTTGTTCTATTTTTAATTAGTCTTTTTTTATTTTATTTTATTTCTAGTATACATTTTTTAATTGTCCAAAAAATAGTCCAATCCGATAACGTCCAAAGTCGATCCCAATCTCAAAGATACAGCCTGGTCCACGCTTTATTTTCATCACAATCCAAATCCAAAAATCCTGTGCATCTCATCTCAACCCAAGAAAACAGCTTGCAAACCGATCCGAAAACAAACTCAGTGCTATAAAAGTTAAGGCTCACACATAGAACGGGTTTTTTTTTTACGACACACAGAATTGCAACACAACAACAGCCGCGGTTACAAACAGCCACGGAACCAAACCGCAACAACACGAACCGACGACAAACATCACACATCACAGTACCGTACCCACACACATACGAGGAACCATTCACAGCAACACAAACACCAACACAGCCGTGCCCGTACCAACACAGCGGCCGTAACCCTCAAAGTCCCAAACCACACACACACGCAGCAGCACGCGTACAAACAAACACACCGTACGAACCAAAAACCCAGCACACAAAGAACACAGCAGCCGCAAAACCACGACACAACACACACGATACAACACCACACACAATAACACAGCCGGAATCAATTCACAGCCGTGGACATCCAAACATCACGCGCGCACAAGCCACAAGGCCAAACCGAGGACGAAAGGTAGTTTGTTCTCTCCTATTTACGTTTTTTGTTCATATTTGTGTAGATCTAGGGTGAGGGTTAATTTTTGTGGGAATTTTGAGTTTAGAATCAAGTAGAGGGGAAAGAAACAATCGCAAAAAGCTAAGAAAAGAACAAGAATTAAGCTTAAGGGTTCCGGCGCGGTGGCGCCGCCGTACCGGCCGGCCAGCCGCCGCCGGAACCCCTTTACTTTCTCGCCGGGGAAGATAACAGGTGAGAGAGAGAGAGAAGACGTGAGGAAGAGAGAGAACAGAGAGTTTGGGAAGGGTTAGGGAAGGAAGAGAGAGAAACGTTTGAGAAAATGAGAAAAAAAACCATTATAGCCTTTATATACATACCCGTGACCCGCTCTAACCATCCATAAAACCGAACCGGTTTGATCCACGACCCAGTCTATCCTTTAAAGCCCAACTTCATCATTTTTTTTAATTACAACACCCCCTGTTTACTGCTTGCACCCCCCTTTCCTGCATGTTATTCATTTTAATTATTCTTACATCGCATATTTAATTTCCGTCACATTTCATTAGTTTCTTTTATTAGGTTTGTCATTTTATTTTACATCCCTTCTTATTTTATTTTGGCATTTTATTTCACAAGTATACATTAGGCTTTGGTGTAACACATTCATGTGTTTCCTTTTCATTATTTAGTTTTATTCATGCATCTTTAATCACATAATTTAGAATTTATTCCTGCAGACTTTAGAATGTATTAATAGGTCTTTTTGTAATAGCGTATGATATGTGTGCGTGAGTGTGTGCATGCCTTTTATATTTTCGTAGTTTAGGTAAAAGTTTCTCGTGGTGGTCCAACGCTACCATGAAGAACTTACGTTTTATTTTCTTGCTCCGTTACCTTTAGTTTTAATTTAATCATTAATCAAAAAACAACAAAAACATTTTCGTAAACAAACCTTGATCTTAGATCAAGTGACGTCTTCTTATTTTTTCTTTCCTTAATCAAAAATCAATCAATTTAATTTATTTTGAGTTCACTTTCTTTGATATTAAAAAACACAAACCAATCACATTTTGCCACTTTGGCTTTCTTTTATTTAAAACCTTTTTCGAAAACTAATAAAAAACACAAAACCAATCAAACGGTAATTTTTACCCCGAACTACGAGGTTCTGATCCCTCACGGGTACGTAGGCAAAGGACCTAGTCCTTCCGAATCAATAAAATGTAGATAATTAGGTCTTTCTTTCTTTAATCATTTAAAATTCCATTTTTTCAAAACAAGCAAGTTTATAGCACAAAAAGTAAAATAAAGTCGAAAGGTTCTCGTAGAGTACTACGAACATAAAGTGTGCTAATACCTTCCCTTTATGTAACCAACCCCCGGACCCCACCTTTAAACAAATTTTTTCAATCAAAGTCGTGAAATAATATAGTGAGTCAAAAGCTAATCAAATAGCCTTGATCTCCGAAAAATGGCGCGATAAGACTGTGTTAACTGGTGCAGTTAACTGCTGCTAGGTGCCAACGGTTGTTAACTGCCGGCTTATTTTTGAACGGCTGTTAACTGCCTTTGGGAGCAATTATGTCATTTATTTGTGTCATTATGAAGTTTTTTAATGTCAGAGAAGCAATTTTCTTTTTAGAAACCGACAAAATAGGTATAGGAGATACCAAATCCATGTTGAAGTGAAATTTCGTATGCACGAATTCCGTACCATTCAGCATTATTCTAAAAAATAATAGAAAGACAACTATTTTGAGTTTATAAGTGATTAACATTCACTTTTGCATCTCATCTAAGATATCAACAGAAGAAATCAACTCTATTGAACAAAAAAGGGGTGCTTATCATATTCAATAATCATAGGCTAAAACATATTTCTGCGGTTCAACGGCTACACGCACCATAATCAGTTGCCAATTCTTGTTCGTATCTTCTCAATACTCAACGGTATCTTCCAATTTAAATTATTGTTTGGGTTTTATTTTCACCGCACCTTCTTTCATTTCCAAACACACCCCACATGTTTGATAAAATGCCTGTTAGATGACTTGACTTAAGAACATTTTTTTTTTTTTTTTCATTTATAATTACAACATGAGTTTAATGGATATGTAAGTTTGGTTTATCATATAGTTAAATTCATTATTAGACATTTGTATAAACATATGTAAATTTGCTTGAAAACTCAATATTTAGTTCAATAACTATTTTGTTTGTGAGACACAATATATTTACCTTGTAGATAGCGTGGTTTAGTTTTTTTATTAGTTCTCTCTCTGAGTCAAATCAAAATCAATAATTATAATGTCAAATACATTGTCAACTTTTAGATATTCAAATTAAATTTCTCTTTGAACAAATAGTTTTTTTGTTCAACAATACGCGCTATTTAGGACAAAGTGTTTCATATAGCCGCTATAACGGCGTTATAACACCAAACCAATATTTTTTGCGATCCGTGGTTGACAACTCTGGTTTTGAGTTTATGAGCATGAACATTCAATTGATACACACACAGTGGACAATGTCAATTACAATCTTGGTGAAACTGATGAGGGTTTTCTTGTACTATTTTATATGACAGGTGATTCTGGAAATGGTGGGGTGTTTCGCCGCAACACCCAAGAATCTGGCAATGGCCATTGCATGTTCCCTCTCTGGTGCTGTTATGTTAGCTGTTGGAGCGCACCTTTCTTATGTCAATGTTGAACCCCAACGAGCCCGAACCTTGGCTCGTGATAAGTTGGTCTTAGATACGTTGAGAAAGAAGTATGGTTACATCCCTCCATCGGAGGTCCGGCGTATGGCTCGCAGCAATTCCAATAAAGAGCATAATTGAACGAGATCTCGGGATTAATAATTAAATATAGGGGTGCTGCTAATTGCTAAAAGATTTGGTTTTTCATTCTCTCTCCTTTGTATTCCTTTCACTGATTGATTCCTAAAAGAGTGAATGCTGAATAAATGATTATTGCTATTTGTTGTGCCTTCATCTGAGTTTTTGCAATGTGTATAGTTGCACTCATTGTTATGAAAATGTCTGTTATAGGGTTGGTCTGTTTTACAGATTTTTCTTTGGTAATGAAATAGTTGCATTGATATTGAAACCATCAAATTGTTGATTGAACTTTTCTTATGAAATATCTCGTCAATTGACCAACTCCTCCATTTCATTGTTGTTGAACTCAATTAAGGACATTATATGTTTGTTTTGGTATTTGAATGGAGAAAACATGTGTTCTTTTCAAAGTAACTGGAGACATACTTCCAGGTTAAGAATATTGGAATGTTTGTCAAATGTAAAACCAAACATAATATAACTGTGTGGGTGAGTATTGTTTCTACATCATGATTCATGCAGCAGGATTAAATTGATATTAGAATCAACCCTTTAAGCTATGGATAAATATTTAACTTGATACTGCACAGTAAAAAATACAACAAATGTAAAAGGAGGAAGAAAAAAGAAAACAAAGCATGGTTTGATAGGATACTATTGAAGCATAAGAACGTCATGACGGCATTGACGGTGAACCGCTTGTCATTCCCCAACACTGGATTGAGTTATTCTTTCCAGGAACAAAATTAACTCAGTTTTTTTTTTAATTCATGCATAAACAGGATTAATTAATAAATATGTGTATTAATTTTTGTGTGGATGGTGATAATTAATTAAGATTGAGAAAGATGGGTGAGTGACACTATAAAGAATATTTGAATGGATCAAAAAAATTATGATGACAATAAATTATAAAGAGGAAATAAATGAACCGGCGGTTGTATTTGAGGAAATTGAAGAGACCAATTTAGATTTGAGGAACAATACAGGGAGCTTTTGTCTCTCAAAAAAAATATATGGAGCTTTTGATTGTTTTATTTTGAAAGTGTTTGATTAAAATTGAAGATTGTTTGTTTGGTTATATGTCATTGAGGGAGACGGCGGTGACAGTTGCTTTAACTGGATGGATAATCTCTATCGGAGGAAGAAATAGTATGTGACTTATTCCTTTCTTCGTAATAGAAGTTAACACACTTTACCGATTCCTATTTATTGCATACAAGGCAATTGCCATATTCCTTTCTTCATGATAGAAGTTGCCTTATTACCTTGTTACTTCAAGCTTTACGGATTCTCATTTAGTGTACGGAAGGCAATTGCCTGATTCCTTTTTTTATTATAGATATTGCGCAAAATAATTCTCAAGAAAAACAAACTGTGTATTCTTCAATTCATATAGAGAAATATCAATAATCAGAGCTTGACTCATGGCGGAAATGGCGGTGTCTTTAGTTGTTGACCAACTACTTCCACTGTTAAGGGACGAAGCCAAGCTGTTGAGAGGCGTTCACAAGGAGTTCGTAGAGATTCAAGATGAACTGGAAAGCATTCAAGCATTCCTTAAGGACGCTGATAAAAGAGCAGCAGGAGCTGAAGGAAACAACACAGGTGAAGGAGTCAAAATATGGGTGAAGCAACTTAGGGAAGCAGCTTTTCGCATAGAAGATATCATTGATGATTATTTGATCCAGGTAGGACAGAAACCTCGAGATCCTGGATGTATAGCTTTACTTCATAAGCTCAAAGCTATGATACCTCGACGTCGAATAGCATCTGAGATTCAAGATCTTAAGACATCTGTTCGTGGGATCACAGAAAGAAGTGAAAGATATGGCTTCCAACGTTCTTTTGAACAAGGAACAAGCAATTCTAGAGGAAGCAGGAATACCAAATGGTACGACCCTCGAGTAGCTGCACTTTATGTCGAGGAAGCTGAAGTTGTGGGATTTGAAGCACCAAGAAAAAGATTGATTGATTGGATGGTAAAGGGAAGGGAAGAGCGCACTGTAGTTTCGGTGGTAGGAATGGGAGGGCAAGGAAAAACCACTCTAGCAAAGAAAGTTTTTGACAGCAAGGATGTCATTGGACACTTTGATTGTCGTGTATGGATCACAGTGTCCCAATCCTATAACGCTGAAGGTTTGCTAAGGGACATGTTGCTGAAATTATACAAACAAAAAGGAGAAGATCTTCCTGAGGGTATTTCTCAAATGGATCGAAAGTCATTGATTGATGAATTGAGAAACTACTTGCAACAAAAGAGGTATGTTGTCGTGTTTGATGATGTTTGGAATGAACATTTTTGGAATGATATTGAATTTGCTGCAATTGATAGTAATAATGGAAGTAGGATATTTATAACAACAAGGATAACGAATGTTGTGGAGTCTTGTAAAATATCTTCTTCCATTGAGATGCTTCCATTGCAATGTTTAACTCATGAACAATCTTTGGAGTTGTTCATTAAGAAGGCATTCAAATTTGACTATGGTGGGTGTTGTCCAAAAGAGCTCGTTGGTATAGCTAATGAAATTGTTAAAAAATGCAATGGTTTACCGCTAGCAATTGTTACCATCGGTGGACTTTTATCTACCAGAGAGAAAAATGTGTTTCAGTGGCAGAGATTTAGAGAAAATCTAAATTTAGAGCTAAAGACAAATACACATCTAATTGGGATAAAAGAAATTTTAAGTTTAAGTTATGATGATTTGCCTTACTATCTCAAGTCATGTTTGTTGTATTTTGGAGTATACCCAGAAGATTTTGAAGTTAAATCAAAGAGAGTGACTCGACAATGGATAGCTGAAGGGTTTGTGAAGGAGGAAAAGGGAAAGACTATGGAAGAAGTGGCAGAGGGATATCTAATAGAGTTGATTCATAGAAGCATGGTTCAAGTATCCTCACTTAGAATTGATGGCAAAGCTAAAGGTTGTCGTGTTCATGATTTAATACATGATATGATCCTTGAAAAAAATGAGGATTTTAATTTTTGCAAGCATATTAGTGATGATGGACAGACATCCTTAAGTGGAATAGTTCGGCGCCTATCAATAACAACCACTGACGATGTTTTGAGGGAGTGCATTGATCAATCTCATGTTTGGTCACTATTTTGTTTTGGAAATAAAGAAATATCCAAGTCCTTTTCTATCCCGACAAAGTACAGGTTATTGAAGGTTCTTGATTTTGAAGATTTTCTGATGAACAATATTCCTAATAACTTGGGAAATTTCACCCACTTGAAGTATTTAAGCTTCAAGAATTCAGATTCTGAAGTTAAAGTCTCGAAATCAATTGGCATGCTCCAGAACCTAGAAACCTTGGTTCTAAGAAGTACAAAAAAGCTTGAGTTGCCAAAGGAGATTAGCAAGCTTAGAAAGCTAAGACATCTTATCGGTACGGTACTACTATCTTTTATTCAATTAAAGGATGGTATTGGAGAGATGAAGTCCTTGCAAACTCTGCATACTGTTTGGTTAGGTATGGATGGAGCAGCAGAGGTAATTAAAGCGTTAGGAAAGCTGAAGCTGATAAGGGATTTGGGGTTGTTTGGTGTTCATAAGGAAAATGGAAGCATTCTATCTTCCTCAATCAGTGAAATGCAACACTTAGAGACACTGTATCTTGGATCAGGTGTTGATGATAATGAATCCATTGATTTGAATTTGATTTTACCGCCAATTATGCTTCAAAAACTTATGCTACGAAAGGGGTTAAAGGAGTTTCCAGAATGGATGTTAGATCTTCAAAATCTTACTGAGTTGAGGTTTGTGTGGCCGTATTCAGATAAAGATCCATTGCAATCACTAAAAAGTTTGCAACACTTGTTTAGCTTGTTCGTGGACCTTAGAAAGTATGAAGGTTCACATTTGCATTTTCAAGATGGAGAGTTTCAGAAATTAAAGGAACTCAGTGTTGCAGATGCATCTAGAGTGAGAGAAATTATCATTGACAAAGGATCAATGCCTTCTTTGAAAACTCTTAATTTTGTAAGTCTTTTCAATCTGAAGAATATACCCACTGGCATCCAACACTTGGAGAAGCTTGAAGAGCTCTATATTTCCAATGTGCATGATGAATTTGTGGTGCACAGTTCTACTGAGGATTGGAATTGGATCGTGGAGCATGTGCCCTCTGTAAAAATTATATACAGAACCTATGGAGAAATTCAAATCTCAAGGAGTTAGAAATAACGCTTTGTCATACTCCAGGTGTGCTTTTTCTTCCTATAACTTTTTTTTTGGTACTAATATTTACTGTTTCCCATGTTCATGAGAATTTTTAATGTTCAATCACTTGTAGAAATTGAGGAGCAACAACTATGTATTGATTCTATTTATAGAAATTGAGGATTTTCTATTGATTCCATTGTTGCAGGAAACGAAGGTCTTATATCCAGAAGCAATCACATTATAGACTAGGATTTAGTGTTAAAGAAACTTAACCTCTAAGCACCATTATAAACTACATTTTAAGGGAAAGATCATTGTCTAGTGATAGGGAAATAAAGTGTTAACAGTCATGAAGTTACATCTTTGTCAAAAAATACTTTTATCTTTACAGTTTTGAATTGGTTTTACAAGTTCAGAAACTTCTGTCCTGATTCCGAACTAGTTCAAAAATAGTTTAAAATTAGTTGAAAAATAGTTTAATGCATCAATAAGTCTTGGTTCCAAATATGTTTACATACTGTGAGTCAATGAATTAGGCAGTTATAACAAATTCCGTTTGACTACTGATTTTAACAGAAGAAATTAATGTTATTTTACCATGATAATATTTCATGTCCTTTGATCACGTCAAGGCCGCTGTCACTGAGTTCGATATGTGTTTCGGCATATGATCGTCCTTCTTTATTACTTTACTTTTATTACTTTCACCGCATGCTCATTTATTTTATATGACAGACAGGTGATTCTGGAAATGGTGGGGTGTTTCGCCGCAACACCCAAGAATCTGGCAATGGCCATTGCATGTTCCCTCTCTGGTGCTGTTCTTTTAGCTCTTGGAACGCACCTTTCTTATGTCAATGTTGAACCCCAACGAGCCCGAACCTTGGCTTGCGATAAGTTGGTCTTAGATACGTTAAGAAAGAAGTTTGGTTACATCCCTCCATCAGAGGTCCGGAGGATGGCTAGCAGCAATTCCAATAAAGAGCATAATTAATGAGATCTCGGGAATCGGGATTAATAATTGCATATGGGGGTGTTGCTAATTCCTCAAAGATTTAGTTTTTCATTCTTGCTCCTTTGTATTCCTTTCACTTATTGATTCCTAAAAGAGTGAACGATGAATAAATAGTTATTGCTAATGTTCGCAACCATAATGTAAATGTTCCTAGTTGTTGTACCTTCATCTTAGTTTTTGCAATGTGTATAGTTGCTATAGTTGCACTCACTGGTATGAAAACGTGTGTTATAGGGTTGGTCTGTTTTACAGATTTTTCTTTGGTAATGAAATAGTTGCATTGAGATTGAAAGCATCAAATTTTTATTTGTTGATTGAAGTTTTCTAATGAAATATCTCACCAATTGACTAACTCCTCCATTTCATTGTTGTTGAACTCAATTAAGGACATTATATGTTTGTTTTGGTCTTTGAATGGAAAAAAACAAACATACTTAGTTGAGCATATTGGAATGTGTTTCAAATGTAAAACCAAACATAATATAACTGGGAAAAGTGGAAATGAGAATCAACCTCTTAACCAATGCATAATTATTTAATAAAAACAATACAACAAACAAATGTGAAAGAAGGAAGAAAAAATGTTGCAATAATTGTTCTGTCGGTTGAAATATAACTGGTCATCCTATGATGGGTGTTGTCCAAAAGAGCTCATTGGTATAGCTAATGAAATTGTTAAAAAATGCAACGGTTTACCGTTAGCAATTGTTGCCATCGGTGGACTTTTATCTACAAGAGAGAAAAATGTGTTTGAGTGGCAGAGATTTAGAGAAAATCTAAATTTAGAGCTAAAGACAGATACACATCTCTAGAGTTAAAGTCCCAAAACCCATTGGCATGCTCCAGAACCTAGAGACCTTGGTTCTAAGGGGTAGATATTATATTGAGTTGCCAAAGGAGATTAGCAAGCTTAGAAAGCTAAGGCACCTTATCGGCCACCGACTATCTTTGATTCAATTAAAGGATGGTATTGGAGAGATGAAGTCCCTACAAACTCTGCGTCGTGTTTCTTTAGATATGGATGGAGCAGCAGAGGTAATTAAAGGGTTAGGAAAGCTGAAGCTGATAAGGGATTTGGGGTTGGTTGATGTTCAAAAGGAAAATGAAAGAATTTTCTCTTCCTCAATCAATGAAATGCAACATTTGAATTTGATTTCACCGCCAACTATGCTTCAAAAACTTATACTCAGAGGCAGGTTAAAGAAGTTTCCAGAATGGATGTTTGATCTTCAAAATCTTACTGTGTTGAGGTTGGAGTGCCCGTATTCAGTTAAAGATCCATTGCAATCACTAAAAAGTTTGCCTTGTTGATCTTATTGTTAGACCTTACTAAGTATAAAGGTTTACATTTGCATTTTCAAGATGGAGGGTTTCAGAAACTAAAGGAACTGAGAGTTGATCATTCATCTAGATTGAGAGAAATTATCGTTGACAAAGGATCAATGCCTTCTTTAAAAACTCTTAGTTTATTCAGGCTTTTCAATCTGATGAATATACCCACTGGCATCCAACACTTGGAGAAGCTTGAAGAGCTCTTGATTTTTGGTGTGGATGATGAATTTGGGGAGCGCAGTTCTACTGAGGATTGGAATTGGATCATGGAGCTAAAATTTATTCTAAAGATTTTGAAAAAATAATTTAAAAGTCAAGGACTTAGAAATCATGCTTTATCATACTCCAGGTGTGCTTTTTCTTCCTATAACTTATTTTCCATACTAATATTTACTATTTTTGATATGAATGAAAAATTTTAATGTTTAGTTATCAAAATACAAGTTTTATTTTTCTTCAGTTTTATGCTTTATTATTTTAACTCAGCATCGCCAATTATGAGGTTCTGTTATGGATCCACCAAGGTCTAGTTTTCTATAACCCTTTCGTTTCAAAGATTCTGAATTTTGCAGTGTATAGTGTGATAATTTGCTTTGATTTGGTAGGTGGACTTCAACTTGGAGTGCAGTGGCAATTCAGATTCTCGATGTGGACTTTTTACTACAGCACTTTGAGATTTGTGTTTCTCAATAAATAAATAAAATGTGTGATCGTTCTTTAACATTGGTGTATTGAATATCTAAATTGTTTGTAATTGTTCTTTCAAGAATTGTGAGACCTTATTTTTCAGTTCATTTTCTTTTCTGTTTTGGTGTAATAAAAGTGATGATGTGTTATGTAATTCTTGTAATAAGAAAAGTACACACCACTCATCCATATAAATGTGAAACGAGGGAGAGAAAAAGAAGATGTTGTGACTGTTTTCCTCTGCCTCTTCATAAGTTGTTTAAATATCACACCTGCTACTCATCTATAGTATAACCTCTACCTGATGTAAATAGATAATGTGAGAGGTCCACTGAAAATCAATATGGATTTCATGGTCCTTCAGTTTGTCACTTTGCTTGCTTATGGATTTCATGGTGATTATTCACTGTTACTTTAGTGATGCATTTGTGCAGCTTAGTTCATTTCACTGACTATTTCATGACAATCAATATGATGTGGCTAGTCTATAGACCAAATTTGATTAACGACGTGTTCTTAAGTTTATCCAAAATTTATAGAGTTCCACTAAAGCAAACGTTCATTCTTCTAGTTTTTTTATGTGATTATTTGGACAGTATTTCGGTGCTTTTCCCAAAACAGTTCCTTTTTTACAAAAATCAATTTTCTCAATCTGTAATACACAACTTATTGTTTTAATTTTTTTCTTTCAAATTGATGTTTACATTATTTGGAAATAGTTGGTGCCTACCGGGCTTGATATTTCGTAGCTTATCCCAAAGACATTCTTTATAGATTCCCATTTACTGGATACCATGCAATCTGCTAAAAAGTGTTGACAAGGAATTTGCATACATTAAAGATGAACATGAAAACATCCAAGCCTTCCTTAAGCCTGCTGGAGACAACACAAGTGAAGGAGTCAGAATATGGGTGAAGCAGGTTAGGGAAGTAGCTTTTCACATAGAAAATATCATTAATGATTATCTGATCCATATGTGGGGCAGCAGCCTTGTGATTCTGAATGTGTTGCTTTACTCTATAAGGTTACTCACTTACTTAAAACTACGATCCTTCGTCGTCGAATAGCATCTGAAATTCAAGAGATTAAGTCATTTATTTGCGAGATCAAGGAGAGAAGTTGAAGTTGAAGTTGTGGGATTTGAAGCGCCAAGAGAAAGATCGATTCATTGGATCATAGAGGGAAGTGTAGAGCGCACTGTAGTTTCTGTAGCAGGAAATGAAGGGCAAGGAAAACCACTCTTGCCAAGAAAGATTTTGGCAGCAAGGAAGTCATTAGACACTTTGATTGCCGTGTATGGATCACAGTGTCCCAAGCATATAATGTTGTGTTAGAACTTTTATTGGGAAGATGTTGCTACACTTTATACAAAGAAGATGTTGATGGAAATTTCACTTAAGAAAATTCAAAGCGTGTGAATTGTGATCACACTAACTTTTAGGGTCAATTCGCCCCCACCAACTATTAGATATTGGATGCAAATGGAATGTACAGCGAATTCCCTTCTGGATACTTTGAATACTATGATGTGGTTTGCATAACCACAACAAGCATTTCTTTTGATAATAGTTTACAAAAATATGTTTCCTACATTTCAATCATGCATTAGAGAAATGAAGGATGATTTAGAGTGATGTAAATAGGAGAGAAAAGGTTTAGAATTGTTGCAGAATTTGTGTGTTTCTTTTGTTCCCCAAGTTCCTCTATTTATATTAGAAAAGATGTCACTTGGTGAAGAGACACAAAATTCAAAACTTCTGTATTGACAATTCTAAACGGTCACATAATGAAACCGCTATTATAACTGTTACAACAATCATCATGTATTATTAATAACCATGTGAAGAAATAGTTATTAATTAAATAATCAATATATAAATACATTCCAAATTAATATTTTGGAAATATCTCTAACATGTTGTATGGTTCTTGAGAGACATGCTGCTAAAGTTTTACAAACAAAAAGGAGAAGATGCTCCTAAAGATATTTTTCAAATGGATTGAGGGTCAATGACTGATGAAGTGAGAAACTACTTGCAGCAAAAGAGGTATGGTGTTGTGTTTTGATGATGTTTGGAGTGTCCATTTTTGGGATGATATTGAATTTTCTGCGACTGATAATAAAAATGGAAGTAAGATATTGATAACAACAAGGAACCATGATATTGTGGTGTCTTGTAAAAGATCTTCTTTAATTGAAGTTCTTGAGTTGCAACCTTTAACTCAAGAACAATCTTTGGAGTTGTTTAAGAAGAAGGCATACAAATTTGACTATGGTGGGTGTTGTCCAAAAGATCTCGCTGATATAGTTAATGAAATAGTTAGAAATGCATGGGTTTACCAATAGCAATTGTTGCCATTGGTGGTCTTTTGTCAACATGAGAGAAAAATGTTTTTGAGTGGCATAGATTTAGAGAAAATCTAAGATTAGAGCTTAAGGATGATACTCATTTAATTGGGATGAAAGAAATTCTAGGTTTAAGTTACAATGATTTGACATACTATCTCAAGTCATGCTTGTTGTATTTTGGAATTTATCCTGAAGATTATGAAGTTAAATCAACGAGAATTATTCAAGAGTGGATAGCTGAAGGGTTGGGAAGACTTTGGAAGAAGTTGCAAGAAGATATTTAACAGAGTAGATCCATAAAAGCTTGGTGCAAGTATCTTCCGTTAGAATTGATGGCAAAGCTAAAGGTTGTCGTGGTCCTTGACTATGAATCTGTTCAATTGTAGAATGTTCCTAAAAATATGGGAAATTTGATCCACTTGAAGTATTTAAGCTTCAGGGATATAGAGGTAGGTAAAATCCCAAAATCCATATGCATGCTCCAGAACCTAGAGACATTAGATGTAAGGGATACAGAAATCAATGAGTTGCCAAAGGAGATTGGCAGGCTTAGAAAGCTAAGGCATCTTATCGGCAATGAACTCTCTTTGATTCAATTAAAAGATAGTATTAGAGAGATGACATCCCTACAAACGCTATACAATGTTAATTTAGGTATGGATGGATCTATAGAGGTAATTGAAGAATTAGGAAAGCTGAAGTAGATAAGGGATTTGGGTTTGCTTTTTGTTGGTACAGAAGATGGAAGCATTCTATCCACCTCAATCAATGAAATGAAACACTTGGAGAAACTATTTGTTAAATCAAATTATATTTATAATGACTTCACCGTCATTGATTTGCATTTGATTTCACCACTAACTATGCTTCGAAAACTTGCACTATGTGGGAGGTTACATAAATTGCCAGAGTGGATTCCAGAGCTTCAAAATCTTGTCGATTTAAAGTTGGAATTCTCTGGTTTAACTGATGATCCAATGAAATCATTAAAAAGTATGCAACACTTGTTATTCCTCTCTATAGACAATTATGCTTATGAAGGTTTATGTTTGCATTTTGAAGCTGGATGATTTCAGAAATTAAAGGAACTGTATGTTGGAAACTTAGATGAATTAAGAGATATTATTATCGATAGAGGAGCATTGCCTTCTTTGGAAAAGCTTCAGTTATACGATCTCCGCAGACTGGGGGACATACCCACCGGTATCCAACATTTACAGAAGCTTGAAGTTCTCCATATTCGGGGCATGAATTTTGAATTTGGGCAGCACAATTCTACTGAGGAAAGGAATTGGATCATGGAGCACGTGCCACTGGTAGAAATTTGTACAATAGATAGAGAAGTTATTAGAAACTCAAGGAATTAGAAATCACGCTTTATCTTACTTGACGAAAAAAAGGTGTGCTTTTATTCCTTAAATTTATTCTCAGTACTAAGATTTATTGTTTTCTACTTCTATAGGCCATCAAAATATTTAATGTTCAGTCATCAAAATCAAGCTTTATTTTTCTTGTTATATCATTTTGTACCAAATACGAGTATTGTTTTGGATCCTGAAGGGCTATCTTATATTGTTGTAATCCTTAAGGGTGTATTGTGATAGTTTGTTGTGACGTGATTTGGTAGGTGTTGGGCTTCAACTCCAAGTGCAATGGCAATTCAGATTCTCAAACAGTAACTTTCACTACAACAATTTCGGACTTGTGTTCCTCGATAATTAAAAATTATATGTTTTGTCTTTAATCATGATGTATGAAATGTCTAATTTATTATTGCTTTGTAATTGAAGTGTATCATGTATGTAACATGTTATGAGAACTTTCCCTTTCAAAAATAGAGACCTTATTTTTCTATTGATAGCCTCATCATTCAAATGAAGAGTTTCTTCAGTCACTGGTTAAATAGCAATGATAATAATTTGTTTAGTTTTAGGATATTTTGTAGATGAAGAGTTAAAGAAACAAAAGCTTTGCTTGCAAACATTTTGTAGCATGAGGAGCTTAATAAAAAAGACAGATGTTATGCTGATTTCTAATTCCTTTATTGAGATCTCAACTAAGTTGACACTTCAACCATTACGAACCATAAAATAGAGTAAGAGAACTTAAGTAATTTACAGAGAGGGATATAAACCAAACTCATTCAAATAATTAAAAAAACTTTAAAAGTAGGCAACTGACCCTATTATTATGAAGTGTAAAATGTAAAAGTAACTTTGTATTGACTGGAAAATCTATACAACTGTAACATCATTGGATATAAGCTAACATCCTCCCACAAACTATTATCTATTGTTTCCTCTTTTACTTTTGTTCTAGTATGTTTTAAATTTTCTTGATTCTATCAATCATTATATGTTCACTTTTGATGCAATCCTTTAATCCTTTAATCATTATATGTACTAATTTTCTATGAAGTGGTAGTGCTAGTTTCCAATGCAATGGAAATTCAGATTCTCCAAATGGACTTCTACAACAATGGCATTGTATCTTTCTGTTCCTGCATTGGCACTTCTATTTCCTAAAATAAAAAATAATGTTGCGAAATATTTTGCTTTTGATTTAAGATTTGAGTTGTATGTGATGTGTACAATCATAATTGATAAATTTTATCAAAAGTTTGTCATAACCACGCACAAAAAGTCAATTTCATGTGAAGAACCAAAAGAATGTTTCCAGGACTTAAACTCGCAACCTTTCATCCAGGTGACAACAACTTTACCGTTGCGTCAAGCTCCCCCTTAATTCAACTATTTTCTTAACAAAAAAAACTTTGAAACCAAGAAGTAAAATAGAAATATATTTTTTCTACAGAAGACATTGGGGAGTTTTTAATTTTTTTCTTTTTAGCTTACACTCTTTGGAAATAATCGTTCTGTACTGTGCAAGCTTATACAATAGACATGCTTTATGGAAATGTTTATTCGTTTGTTTATTTGTTTGCTAGCTTGTACAAAAGACATGCCTTATTCTTTTCTTCATGATACAAAAGACATGCTTTATTCCTTTCTTCATGATAGAAGTTTCCTTATTCCCTTGTTACTTCAGGCTTTACGGATTCCCATTTAGTGGATAGAAGGTAATTACCTTATTCATTTTTTTCATAATAGAAACTGCGCAAAACAAGTCTCAAAGCAAAAACAAACCGTGTAGTCTTTCATAAAGAAAAACATCAATAATCAGAGCTTGACTCGTGGCCGAAATGGCGGTGTCTTTAGTTATTGACCAACCACTTCCACTATTAAGGGAAGAAGCCAAGCTGTTGAGAGGCGTTCACAAGGAGTTTGCATACATTCAAGCTAAACTGGAAAGCATTCAAGCTTTCCTGAAGAACGCTGATAAAAGAGCAGCAGGAGCTGAAGGAGACAACACCAGTGAAGGAGTCAAAGTATGGGTGAAGCAACTTAGGGAAGCAGCTTTTCGCATAGAAGATATCATTGATGATTATTTGATTCGGGTAGGACAACAACCTCAAGATCCTGGATGTATAGCTTTACTTCATAAGCTCAAAACTATGATCTCTCGTCGTCGAATAGCTTATGAGATTCAAGATGTTAAGTCATCTGTTCGTGAGATCACAGAAAGAAGTGAAAGATATGGCTTCCAACGTTCTTTTGAACAAGGAACAAGCAATTCTAGAGGAAGCAGGAATGCCAAATGGGATGACCCTCGACTGGATGCTCTTTACATCAAGGAAGCTGCGGTTGTGGGATTTGAAGCGCCCAAAAAAAGATTGATTGATTGGATGGTAAAGGGAAGGGAAGAGCGCACTGTAGTTTCGGTGGTAGGAATGGGAGCGCAAGGAAAAACCACTCTAGCAAAGAAAGTTTGTGACAGCAAGGATATCATTCGACACTTTCATTGTCATGTATGGATTACAGTGTCTCAATTATATAATGCTGAAGGATTGTTGAGAGACATGTTGCTAAAGATTTGCAAACAAAAAGGACTGAAACCTCCCGAGGGTATATCTCAAATGGATCGGGAGTCATTGACTATTGAAGTGAGAAATCACTTGCAGAAATCGAGGTACCTTGTCGTATTTGATGATGTTTGGAATGAACTTTTTTGGGATGATATTAAATCTGTTGGAATTGATTGTAAAAATGGAAGTAGGATATTTATAATAACAAGGAAAAAGAATGTTGTGCTTTCTTGTAAAGAGTCTTCTTTTATTGAGGTGCATGAACTGCAACCTTTAACTCATGAACAATCTTTGGAGTTGTTCAATAAGAAGGCATTCAAAATTGATTATGATGGGTGTTTTCCAAAAGAGTTCATTGGTATAGCTAATAAGATTGTTAAAAAGTGCAACGGTTTACCGCTAGCAATTGTTGCCATCGGTGGCCTTTTATCTACAATAGAGAAAAATGTGTTTGAGTGGCAGAGATTTAGAGAACATCTGAATTCAGAATTAAAGACAAATGCACGTCTAATTGGGATTGAAAAAGTTTTATGTCTAAGTTATGATGATTTGCCTTACTATCTCAAGTCATGCTTGTTGTACTTTGGAGTATATCCAGAAGATTATGAAGTTAAATCAAAGAGAGTGATTCGACAATGGATAGCAGAAGGGTTTGTGAAGGAGGAAAAGGGGAAGACTTTGGAAGAAGTGGCAGAAGGATATTTAACAGAGTTGATCCATAGAAGCCTGGTTCAAGTATCTTCACTTAGAATTGATGGCAAAGCTAAAGGTTGTCGTGTTCATGATCTAATACATGATATGACCCTTCAAAAAAATGAGGATTTAAATTTTTGCAAGCCTATTAGTGATAATGGACAGACATCCTTAGGTGGAATTGTTCGGTGCCTATCAATAACAACCACTGATGATGTTTTCAGGGAGTGTATTGATCAATCTCATGTTCGGTCACTATTTTGTTTTGGAAATAAAGAAATATCCTCGTCCTTTTCTAGAGGAATCCCTACAAAGTACAGGTTATTGAAGGTTCTTGATTTTGAAGATTTTCTTATGAACAATGTTCCTAATAACTTGGGAAATTTCATCCACTTGAAGTATTTAAGCTTCAATAATTCAGATTCTGGAGTTAAAGTCCCGAAATCCATTGACATGCTGCAGAACCTAGAAAACTTGGTTTCAACTAGGGGTGGTCATGGTTATGAACTGCATTGTAACTGAACCATATAAATGGTTTGGTTCAGTTCATAAAAACCACTTTTAAAAAAATTGGTTAATTCATCAAACCAGTTCCAATTCAGTTTAAAACCAGTTTAAAACCGGTTTACAGTTTCGAACCGGTTCGCTTCACTTTAACCAGTTTTGAACCAGTTTTCTTGTTGAACCAGATTATGATTCTTGAAGTGCAGTTGAAATTTTGCAAACAACAACCGAAAGAACAGTGGTATAAAGCGTAAATTTAAAGTAGATGTATGGTTAAATTTTCAACAACAACACCTGCAATAACACAACATTGTTGATTTTCTTTCAGTTTCATTTTCAGTTCAACTTAATTCATTCTCTATAATTCAACAGTGTTAACTACTATCTGGTCACTGTCACATTTGAAAACAATATATATAGCAGCTTGTTTCTTCACCACTTTTCTCTATAATTCCTTTCGCCTTCCTTTTCTTAATTCAGTTCTGGTTGAATACAACACGCTAGATCCTCATTACAAGTATGCTAACAGTGTTACATCGGGTTGTAAACTCAAGTATATTCAATGAGGGAGAGAGGGGGAGGAGGGAGAAAGAGACACTGTGTATGGAAGAGAGAGGGAGAAAGTAACTTGTAATATTAAACGGTTCATATATGTAAACCGGTTCTAAACCGGTTTTAAACTGAACTTAAATTGGTTTTTAAAAAGTGGTTCAGTTCAAAACTGTATAAAGTGGATCAGTTAAAATATGGTTCAATACAGTTCGGTTAGTAGTTTTGGTTCAGTTAACTGAATTTTTGAACACCCCTAGTTTCAACGGGTACAGAAAATCTTGAGTTGCCAAAGGAGATTAGCAAGCTTAGAAATCTAAGACATCTTATCGGCAATGAACTGTCTTTGATTCATTTAAAGGATGGTATTGGAGAGATGACATCTCTAAGAACGTTACATAAAGTTGATTTAAATATGGATGGAGCCGACGAGTTAATAAAAGAGTTAGGAATGCTGAAATAGATAAGGAAGTTGGGGTTGGTTAATCTTCGTAATGAATATGGAAGCATTTTATCTTCCTCAATCAATGAAATGCAACACTTAGAGACACTATATGTTGTATCAATTTCTGATTCCATTGATTTGAATTTGTTTTCACCGCCAACTATGCTTCGAAAACTTACACTATATGTGTGGTTAAAGAAGATTCCAAAGTGGATGTCAGATCTTCAAAATCTTAGTGTGCCCGTATTTAACCACTGCACTCGCTAAAAAGTTTACAACACTTGTTGATCTTGTTTTTAGAACTTAGTAAGTATGAAGGTTTTTGTTTGCATTTTGAAGATGAAGGGTTTCAGAAACTAAAGGAGCTGATTGTTATGCATATGGATTGAGAGAAATTGTAATTGACAATGGAGCTCTCTTCTCTGAAAAAACTGGATTTAGGAGGAGTCTACAGTCTGGAGAATATACCCAATGGCATTCAACACTTGGGGAAGCTTGAAGATCTATGTATTCAGGGTGTGGAAGTTGAATTTGTGCAGCACATTTCTACTGAAGATTGGAATTGGATCATGGAGCATGTTTCACTTGTAAAATTTTATTCCAGAAATTGGATAGAAATTCAAAACTCAAGGAGTTAGAAATCACGCTTTATCATACTCCGGGTGTTATTTTTCTTCCTATAACTTATTTTTCGTACTAATACAAGCTGTTTGTCTTCGGTTTTATGCTTTGTTATTTTAACTCAGTATTGCCAACTGTGAGGTCCTGTTATGGATCTACAAAGAAGTATTTTTCTACAATCCTTTTGTTCCAAAGATTCTGAATTTTGCAGTGATTTCGTAGGTGATGGGTTTCAACTTCGAGTGCAATGGCAATTTAGATTCTCGACAGGAACATTTTACTACAACACCTATGGATTTATGTTACTCAATAACTAAATAAAATGTGTGATTGTCCTTTAACATTGGTGTGTTAAATATCTAAATTGTTACACTTATTTTGATATTTGAGTTGTTTGTTATTGTAATTGTTGATTTCAAGATTTGTGAGACCTTATTTTTCTATTGATTCCCTTTCTATGTTGCTGTATAAATAATGAAGTTTTATGTATTTTTCTGCCTGGACTTCTCGCTTTTTTGTTGAACTGATACTGGACTATAATGTAAATTTTATAACATGTCTCTAATGTGGATACATATTAGGCTATACAAAAGGATTTAGAAGCAATCACATAATAGACGAGGATTTAGCGTTAAAGAAATTTAACCTCCAAGCACCATTATTAGTTACATGTTAAGGGAAAGATCATTGTATAGTGATAGGGAAATCTAGTGTTCACAATCATGATGTTTAATTTTATATATTAAATCTTCAGAAACTTCTGTCCTGATTCTAACATACTGATTTTAACAGAAGAAGTTATTGTCATTTTACCATGATAATATTTCACGCCAAGAAATGAATTAACATGAATTTAAAAAAAGAAATCATGTTAATTTTCATTCATAAACTCAAACTTGCATTGAGAGGTCACTGGAAAAACCACTCTAACCAATAAAGTTTTTGACAACAAGGAAGTCACTGGACACTTTGATTGTCTTGTATGGATTACAGTGTCTCAAGCATATGATGTTGAAGGGTTGTTTAGGGACATGTTGTTGAAGTTATACAAACAAAAAGGAAAAGATCCTCCTAATTATTTTTTTCAAATGGATGAGGGTTATTGACCGGTTAAGTGAGAAA
Source organism: Medicago lupulina (assembly GCA_958299785.1). Lineage (NCBI taxonomy): Eukaryota > Viridiplantae > Streptophyta > Magnoliopsida > Fabales > Fabaceae > Medicago > Medicago lupulina. The sequence goes on along the minus strand of OY283144.1, from coordinate 31,788,724 downwards.
CAACTTGGAGAAAAAAAAGTACGTTGTGGTGTTTGGTGATGTTTGAGGTGTGCAATTTTGGAATGATATTGAATTTGCTGTGATTGATAATAAAAATGGAAGTAAGATATTTGTAACAATGAACATGGATGTTGTAGTCTCTTGTAAAATATATTGTTTAATTGAAGAAGAGCTTGAATTGCAACCATTAACTGGAGAACAATCTTTAGAGTTGTTTAATAAGAAGGCACTCAGATCTGACTATGGTGGGTACGGTTCATATGAGCTCGTTGGTATAGCTAATGAAATTGTTAATAAATTCAGGGGTTTACCACTAGCAATTATTGCCATTGGTGGTCTTTTGTCTACTAGAGAGAAAAATTTGTCTGAGTGGCAGAGATTTAGAGAAAATTTAAGTTTAGAGTTAAAGACAGATACAAATTTAATTGGGATAAAAGAAATTTTAACTTTAAGTTATGATGATTTGTCTTACTATCTCAAGTCATGCTTGTTGTATTTTGGAGTATATCCATAAGATTATGAAGTTAAATCAAAGAGAGTGATTGGACAATGGATAGCTGAAGGGTTTGTGAAGGATGAAAAGGGCAAGACTTTGGAAGAAGTTGCAGAAGGATATTTAATAGAGCTTATTCATAGAAGCTTGGTGCAAGTATCTTCGCTTAGGAGTGATGGTAAAGCTAAAAGTGTCGTGTTCATGATCTAACACATGATATGATCCTTGAAAAATATGAGGATTTAAACTTTTGCAATCATATTAGTGACGATAGGAAATCAACCTTAAGTGGGATAATCCGACGCCTATCAATAACAACCACTTCTAATGATTTAATGCCCACTTCTGATGATTTACATGTTCGGTCACTGCTTGTTTTTAGAAATAACAAATCAGATGAATATTTTGCAAGGAGTATCCCTACAAAATACATGTTACTTAAGGTTCTTGATTATGAATTTGATCCATTGTTGAATGTTTCTAAGAATTTTGGAAATTTGATCCACTTTAAGTATTTGAGCTTCAGGCATTCAAAAGACATGTTCGAAATCCCAAACTCCATTGGCATGCTCCTGAACCTAGAGACCTTGGATGTAAGGGATACCTCTGTTCGTCAGTTGCAAAGGAGATTAGCAAGCTTAGAAAGCTAAGACATCTTATCGGAGATATACTGTCTTTAACTCAATCAAAGGATGGTATTGGAGAGATGACATCCCTACATACGCTACGTACAGTTGAATTAGGAAGTTATGGAGCTGTTGAGTTGATTAAAGAGTTACGAAAGCCGAAACAGATACGGAAGTTGGTGTTGTATAATTTTTTTAAAGAAGATGGAAGCATTCTATCCTCCTCAATCAGTGAAATGCAACTCTTGGAGAAACTGCATATAGTAGCGAATATTGAGGAGTCCTATATCATTGATTTGCATTTGAATTCATTGCAAACAAAGTTTAAAAACTTACACTACTTGGGAAGTTAGATAAGTTTCCCCAATGGATTCTAAAGCTTCCAAATCTTGTTATGTTGAAGTTGGGATCATCCAATTTAAATGAAGAACAATTTCAATCACTAAAAGGTATGTAACACTTGTTGTTCCTCTCTGTAGAGAGTGCTTACAAGGGATTATGTTTGCATTTTCAAAATGGTTGCTTTCAAAAATTAAAGGAACTGCAGGTTGGATATTTCTTTGAATTGAGAGATATTATTATCGACAAAGGAGCACTGCCTTCACTGAAAAAGAATTTACCCGCTAGGTTCCAACACTTAGAGAAGCTTGACGTTCTCCAATTTCAGAGTATTAGATTTGGATTTGAGTTATACACTTATCTAGAGCATGTTTATACTGAGGAATATTGGAATTGGATTATGGAACATGTGCACCATATTATGAATAGAGAGAAAAGGAATATGCATTGTATTATTCATCTGAAAATGTAGTACATACTTGTTTATATAGGCTAACAGAGTGTACTATGCTATGTAATTGTACTACAAACTTGTACTACTTGATGTAACTTGTACTACAAACTTGTACTACTTGATGTTTATATAGCTTTACTGAACTAAAGCTAACTCTTATGCATCTAAATCCTTATTATGTAATATCCCCCCACAAGTTGGAGGGTGGTATATATCAAGCATCCCCAACTTGGACAATAAAGTGCTGAATGGCTGAGGAAGCAGAGCTTTGGTGAAGAAGTTTGCAAGTTGGTCTTTGGATGAAACTGGCAGCAATTTGAGGATGTTAGCCTGAAGTTTTGCACGTATAATATGATAGTCAATCTCCAAATTTTTAGTGCGCTTATGAAAGACCGGATTGGCAGCTATATAGAGAGCACTCTGATTGTCACAGCAAATGACTGGAACTCTAGAGCATGTGAGTTGTAAATCTTTGAGGACATAAAGAATCCATTGCAATTAAAAGAAGCAGCTGCTAGGGCTCTATATTCTGCCTCTGAAGATGACTTATTAACTGTCAACTGCTTCTTGGTGTGCCATGAGATCAAAGACTTGCCTAAGAAGAAACATTGGCTAGAGATGGATCTTCTGGCATCTTTGCAGCCCGTCCAGTCAGCATCTGAGAAACCTTGCAGTTAAGGAGTGGTATTTCTTGGGAAGAAGATGCCACGACTAGGAGAACCCTTTAAGTATCTCAACACTCTAAGAGCTGCATTGTAATGAGCTTGAGTTGGATTACTGAGAAACTGACTCAATTGTTGAGTAATGAATGTGATGTCAGGTCTGGTGGAATTAAGATAAAGGAGTCTACCAATCAACCTCCTGTAGGATGGAATATCAGGCCATGCATCTAAACGATCATTATGTAACTTGATACTAAGGTCAGAAGGGGTGTTAACAAGTTTAGAGTTCAGAAGACCTGAATCTTCAAGTAAATCCAAACAATATTTCCTTTGGCATAAAGAAATGCCTGAGGAAGCATGTGCAACCTCAATACCAAGGAAGTATTTGAGAATGCCTAAGTCTTTGATCTTGAAAGCAATGTGAAGAATGTGCTTGATGGGTTTAAATTCTTCCAAAGAATTCCCAGCCAGTATTACATCATTAACATACACTAAAAGGAGAGTGAATGAAGAAGAAGTAACCTTAACAAAGAGAGAGTGATCAGAGGTGGCTTGCTGATAACCACTTTCAATCAGTAATGAGGTGAGTTTCTCATACCATTTTCTACTGGCCTGCTTCAATCCATAAAGTGACTTGTTCAGTTTTCAGACTTGGTTAGGATTAGAATGAGCAACACCAGGTGGAATGACCATGTAGACATCTTGCAATTCACCATTCAAGAAAGCATTGTTAACATCCAGTTGGTGGAGATACCAGTTGTTCAGAAATGCTAAAGCAATAACTATCCTGACTGTAGTGATTTTGGCAACTGGTGAGTATGTGTTAAAATAGTCTAAACCCTCTATTTGATTGTAGCCCTTAGCAACCAATCTGACCTTATATCTCTCTATAGAACCATCATTATGATGTTTAACTTTGTAAACCCATCTGCAGCCAATTGGTTTTATATTAGGGGGAAGATCAACAATGGTCCATGTACCAGTTTTATCCAAAGCATTAAGCTCATCTTGCATAGCCTTCTTCCAACAATCATGCTTGTTTGCTTTAGTGAAGGTTTTGGGCTCATGGTGAGTTTGGAGGGACAAAGTAAAACAAGAATGAGCATAAGAAATATTAGTATATGGAGAAGCATGAATGTTATGAGATGCAGGACAAATATAATCTTTAAGGTAAGCAGGTGTGCTTTTGGATCTAGAAGAAATTCTAGTGGGTAAATTGGAAGAAATGGATGGAGGGATGACAGGAGAAGCTGAAGAAGGTAGTGTGATAGGTGAAGACGAAGGAGAATTTGATTTAGGAGGATCAACAAAAGGTGGAAAAGAGGGAGTGAGATAGTGCCAATCAGTGGTATCATTAGATGTAGAAGGTTGATAAGGGAGCACATTCTCATGAAAAATGACATGTCTAGAGATAAAAAGAGATCTATTATGGAGGTCTAGGAGAATATAACCCTTATAACCTGATTCGTAACCTAGGAAAACAATTAGGTAATTTGGATTGGAATAAAAGAGCTCTACCTACATTAAGAATGTGTTGGTGTTTCTGTCACACCCTCATTTTGGACCTAAAAATACTTACTCAAATTTCTCTGTTATTTTCTAATGCTTTCAAATTCACCGTGTTTTCTACTGTGCTTCAGTTGCATACATTACTGTTTCAGTCTTTTAAATTTTTGCATAAAATCACACAAAAGGGTATTTTGGTCATTTCCTACAAAGGAACCCATTTTCAGTCCCTGCAATTTGTCCCTGAGTCTTTTCAACTGGTTTGCATAAATCTTTAATCAAATTTTGTACGAAAATCATCTTAATTTGCGTCTGAGTCAGTTTGAGTCGTTTTTGCCCCCAGGGGCATTTTAGTCTTTTCACATCAAATAAATTTTGGGCAGAGAGGTATTTTAAAATACCTCATTTTTGGTAGTTTGTTCGTTTTAGTCCATTTTGTCAATTTTAAATGTTTCGCTTTACGTTATTTTCAAATTACGTTTTTTAGCCAATTTTATTATTTTTGCATTTTAGTCCAAATACTTTTAAAAATTGCAATTCAGTCCAAATATCTTGTTTTTTTTGCAAATACGCCCCAATCTCTTTTTTATTCTCAAAAACTGTTCAATTTCCTTTTGAATTCCAAAAACAGTCCAATTTTTCTTCTTTTTATTATTTTGCAGTTTGGTCCCAAACCCTTTTAAATTTGCATTTTAGTCCTTTTTTCAGATTCAGTCCCAAATGCCACGCAAACTGTTCACATCCAGGTGTCATGCTGCCATAGGCTCAGAAGCACATGTGGCAGCCTATAAAAGGCCACCACTGTACAAGTCAGTAACGGAATCTCATCCACGCGTAACAGAATCCACTCAGTGCCATCCACATCATACAAACAAAATTCAACACTCTCTCTCCAATTCAGTTGGATCAAATCCACAGTTTCAAAGAAAAGCTTCAAGAACATTCAAGCTAAAACCGTTTTCCAGCATTGAAATTCAACACCGAATCGATGAAATTCGACATAGTTCTCAGAGATTCAAAGTAAATCTTCATCATCGAACCTCATTTTCCCTGCAATTCAAGGTACGAACTCACCGTTGATAACGGCGAGCTTCAAGCACCGATCACAGGGAGTCCAGAGAAGAGAAGGAGAAGAAACTGGAAGAAAATTGAATCAGCGAAGAGGAGGATGAAGAAATTTACCGGTTAATCTCAAATTCAAGCCAAGAATCAACCAAAACAGAAGAAAACTCAAGGAATTCCGAAGATTCAGTTCAAATCTCTGAAACAACTCAGGTAAACTCCTCTAATTCCATCTTCGTGTCATAACCGTAGCAAGAACGCGATCGATGTAGGCCTCTAAGACTTTGAACGGTTCCGATTCAAAAGAAAAACGGTTACGAAACCCTAACATGAAAAAAATGTAAAAAAAAACCTCAAAGACTCACAACGAGTGTGAACCGTTGCGAATCTGTGAGGATTCATGATGCTTCGTACTCAAAAACATAGAAAGAACAAGACGAATCGGAACCGTGCGCAGCAACAACGAAGATCCACATCGATCTCGTGATTTGAGAAGCTTTGATAGATACGTGTTTAGAACGATGAGAACGAGTGTTTGAACATGCTGTAACGTGATTCGGGGCAAGATTTGGGAAGCTAGGGTTTATGTGTTGGTGAGAGACGAGAGAAAGCGGCTGGGAGAAGAAGACAGAACGGAAGAGTGGAAAGAATGAGCCAAACCGGGTCTTAAACCTTTATATGTGAGTGTTTGAGCCGGGTCGGGTTCAAACCGACCCGTGTCTTGTGCCTTGTCCACCTTTAGATCTAGGTTTGTGCTAATCCGGATCCATCTAACGCCTCCGAGGCATCAGGTTTGATCCGGATCCGTGTGGGATGGGTACCAGTCCGCTGGGTTTGGGCTTTGGGCCATTTTCTTGTGTTTTTTGTTCTTTCTTGCTATTTGCACCGCAATACTTGCTAATTGGACCTGTTGCATGCCAAACTTCATTAAAAAATTCCAAGATTTTTACTGTATGTGTTTTACTATTTTCTTGATGGGTTGTGATATGTTACACGTGAAAATTGGATAAAAAATATGCGTTGACTCTTTTTGTGCTAATTTGTGTCCGTTTCGTTGTTTTCTCGGCGTTTCGCATGCGATGTTCGTTCCAATTTTGTGTCATGTGTCTCTGGTACTTAATGCGCGTTTGGGGTGATATTTTGCAGTTTTGTTAAGCTGGATTCTTGACACTAATTATACGATATTTTACTATTTTGTTACGTTTGATTCTTGATTACTATTTTGTGATAATTCCATTTTTTAGGTAAAATTGATTCTTGATACCAATTTTGTGTGATATTTTGCAATTTTGTTAAACTTGATTCTTGATACCAATTGTGTGATATTTTGCAATTTTGTTAAATTTGATTCTTGATTACTATTTTGTGATATTTCCACTTTCTTGTTAGATTTGATTCTTGATTACCATTTTGTGATATTTTGCAATCTTGTTTAGTTGGATCTTTGATGCCAATTTTGTGATATTTTACAATGTTGTTTAGTGTGATTTTATGCCAACCTTTGTGGTAGTTACCATTTGGTTTAGGATTAGTATTGCATTATTATTTTATCTTGTTTTACTAACCACTTTACTCTATGTTTCATGCATACTAAGCATCTCATCTCATTTCCATTTCTCCCTTTAACTCTTTCATGGGGCGTTCAGCTAATTCTTATGCAATGTTTAGGTTTAGTTTATTTCCTTTAATTTCATGCAAGACTATAGAATGTAAAATAGGACCCGATGTAAAAGACTATGGACTATGATGATGTACACCGACACATGCACCGACACACGCACACACGTTGTATGTTTATCGTTTAGGTGTATGTTTAGGATACGCGGTACTTAGAGAAAATCAATCTTTTGAAAAACAAACAACTTCCATCACTTCAAATATTTTCCAAATAAACCTTGGAGCCAAAACTCCGAAGGATTTTCCCTTTATTTTCTTAATCAAATCAAAATGAACACTAATTCTCAACTTTAACCGTTTTTTGTAAATAGATTAGACTAACCTCACTTGTTTTCAATCCTAACGCCTACACGGCCTCTTATCTCTTTCTTCAAAACCATTTTTAAAACTAAAAAAGAACAAAACTCACAAAAACATTTTGGAAGAGAACTACATGGAATTTTGATCCCTTAAAAGGGTATGTAGGCAAGAGACTTACATCTCTCCAAGTCCAATAAAATAAAATCCAATTTTCTCCCTCTCATTCTTAAAACCAATTTCTTTTACAAGTAGCAACAAAAGCAACGCATAAACGTAAAGCGTAGTAAAACGGTTCCTATAGGATACTATAGTCACCGCGGGTGCCTAATACCTTCCCGCGATGAAATCAGCCCCGAACTTAGGATTTCTAAGGTTTTCTCGATTTTACCTTCCCCAAAAAAAAAATAGAAACATCAATGATTGAAAGGTTCAGATCCAATCAATGATTTGACACCCGAAAATCGCGATGACAGAAATGGCGACTTCACTGGGGATTTTTAGGGCTACGCCTAGTTTTACGCGCTTTATTTTCTATGCTTTGCTTTATTATTACATGTAAAATTTTCTTGTGTACGTGTGGGGTGAGAACATCAAAGGCCCTATACCCGGGCTGAGTGAACTTAAGATTAGGAAGAGATATAATCGACAATCCATTCCGGGGGTTGCCTCGTGCATTGGATTACGCGATCAATCTCACGTAGCTGAGGCATTTTGGAGGTGATGTTGTCGGCGTGTGTTGTCATGCTTAGGCACTTTACTTCCAATTGACCGATGAAGGCTATGAACCGTAGTTACCAAGCCCATCCTTGGCCTTTCTTAGGACGTAGTGCGGTGGCTAAACCGGGCGTTGTCTCGAAATTTAGTCGTCACGCGATACTACACCCAAACTAAACCTTCTTACGGATAATCATGGACAAGCGTCGCTTTGTACTACCATGATGTACGCAAGAGAGGTTGTGGTTTGGGAACTTTGTAGAACCTTGGTTACTATTATCAAAAGCCTTAGTTTCACCGGACACCGTGTCCACTTGTTACCTTAGCCCACCGTGCTCTCCCATTATTTAAATCATGCATACATGCATTCATGCATAAAATTTCTACATGCATTTATCAAAGGGTATAGACAAACTAAAATTCTTTGCAAATATAATCAGGCATGAAGAGGACTAAGTCTTACAAGTTCAAAGAAGTTGATTTGGCTAGCCTAAGGGAGTTGGCACTCAAAATTAAGAATCCGACTGGGTTTCGTCTCCGATACGGTGGTTTTCTTGCTATCCTCCGGACTAATGTAGAAGAGAAGCTGGTGCACACTCTAGTGCAATTCTATGACTCGGTTTTCCGTTGTTTCACTTTCCCGGATTTTCAGTTGGTTCCTACGCTTGAGGCTTATTCTTGTTTATTGGGTCTACCTATAGCTGAGAGGGTACCATTCACGGGCCCAGGATCTTCTCTTACTCCTCTGGTTATTGCTAAGGATCTTTATCTCAAGACTTCCGAGGCGTCTAAGAATCTTATCACGAAATCTCACATTCAGGGCTTCACTTCAAAGTACTTACTTGAGCGGGCTAATCTCAAATCTACTTGTCAGGACACCCTTGAGGCTATTCTCGCACTACTCATCTATGGGCTCGTTCTTTTTCCGAATCTCGACAACTTTGTGGACATGAATGCTATTGAGATCTTCCATTCCGGGAACCCGGTTCCTACTTTGTTAGCTGACACATACCATGCCATCCATGATCGGACTCTCAAGGGCCGCGGATTTATTCTTTGCTGCATACCTCTTCTTTATAGGTGGTTTATTTCTCACCTCCCGAGTTCTTTCCATGCCAACACGGAGAATTGGTCTTATTCGCAGCGGATTATGGCTCTTACTCCCGATGAGGTGGTTTGGATTACTCCAGCGGCCCGAGTCAAGGAGATTATCACTGGTTGTGGAGATTTCCTCAATGTACCTCTTCTCGGTACCCGGGGAGGAATCAACTACAACCCCGAGTTAGCCATGAGACAGTTTGGTTTTCCTATGAGAGCGAAGCCCATCAACCTTGCTACATCACAGGAGTTCTTCTATTATTCCAACGCTCCCACCGGGCAAAGGAAAGCTTTTACAGACGCTTGGTCTAAGGTTCGTCGAAAAGATGTGAAACATTTGGGTGTGAGATCCGGTATCGCTCATGAAGCCTATACGCAGTGGGTGATAGACCGAGCTGAGGAGATTGGCATGCCTTACCCTGCCATGAGGCATGTATCTGCATCTACTCCGTCTAGACCATTACCGTTGCTTCCCGCGACTCAGGAGATGTATCAGGAGCATCTAGCTATGGAGAGTGAGGAGAAGCGAGCATGGAAAGCCCGTTACAGTGAGGCTGAGAACTTAATCATGACTTTGGATGGTAGAGACGAACAGAAGGATCATGAGAACCGAATGCTGAAGAAGGAACTAGCCAAAGTTAGAAAGGAGCTTGAGGAAAAGGATGATCTATTGAGGAGAGACTCCAAGAGAGTCAGAGGTCGTCGAGATTTCTTCGCCAGTTATTGTGGTTCAGCTTCAGACTCAGATTCCGAATACTACCCAGCCACTCCTTAGCTCTGGATGATATGATCGCTATTTTGTTGTTTGTTCAGTTTATGTTTCAGGAGCCTATCCCCTTGGCTCAGTGTATCAAAACAATTTGCTCTGAATAATTTGTTAGTCCAAAAAATGTTTGCAAAGAATTCTAATTTGTCTAAAAAACCCTTTGGTAATAAAAAGAGTCATTTTTGCATCCACCTTCGCATATCATGCATCATATGCATCATTCGTCGGTCACAAAAACTTCCAAGTGCTCATTGTCTCCTGGTTCTTCTGCCGCAGTGTGAAAAGTGGCTCGTGCTCGAAGGACTGATCCACCTACCAGAGTACATCAGACCAGACAGTACAGAAGGAGAAATCAAGTAGCTATGGAAGAAGAGAATGCACAGCTCCGCACTGAACTAGCTTCTGTGAGAGAAGAGTTAGCCAAAGCTCTCGACGCCATGACCGCTCTGGTAGCCGCTCAAGAGCAGCCAACCTCATCCGCTCCAGAGACCACCGAGGCAATCCCAACATCATCTCTCGATAGCCGCTTCGCCATGCCAAGAGGATACCCGTACGGGCTCCCACTTTTCTTTGCTCCAGATCCCACAACAGTTGCTTCCAGTGCTGCCCACAGCAACCAGATCCCCGTCTCGGGACAAGCATCTCTTCACACTACCTTGCCTCAGTCAACAGTCTTCACAGATCCGATTGTGCACTCTACGCCTCAGGGCGCCAATGCTAATGATTACCGTGGAAAGACTCCTGTATTGGGAACTGTGGAAGAAAGAATGGAAGAGCTCGCCAGAGAACTCCGTCGCGAGATCAAGGCCAACCGTGGGAGCAGTGACCTCGTCAGAACCCACGATCTTTGTTTAGTGCCGAGGGTGGATGTTCCCAAGAAATTCAAGGTCCCGGAGTTTGACCGCTACAACGGGCTGACTTGCCCCCAGAACCACATCATCAAGTACGTCCGGAAGATGGCGAACCATGCAGACAATGATTCACTCATGATCCACTGCTTCCAGGACAGTCTAATGGAAGATGCCGCGGAGTGGTATACCGGTTTGAGCAAGGATGATATCCGTACTTTTGATGATCTGGCTACTGCTTTCAAGAGCCACTATGGGTTCAACACCAGGCTCAAGCCGAATAGAGAATTCCTCCGGTCTCTTTCTCAGAAAAAGGACGAAAGCTTTCGCGAATACGCACAAAGGTGGAGAGGGGCAGCTGCCCGTATCACCCCCGCCTTGGACGAGGAAGAAATGACTCAAACGTTCTTGAAGACCCTGAAGAAAGATTATGTTGAGAGAATGATTATTGCCGCCCCAAGCAATTTCTCTGAGATGGTCACTATGGGTACCCACTTGGAGGAAGCCGTCCGAGAAGGGATTATCGTGTTTGAGAAAGGTGAGGCCTCGAATGCACCAAAGAAGTACGGCAATGGTCACCATAAGAAAAAGGAATCAGAAGTTGGGATGGTGTCTGCCGGAACCAATCAATCTGCCACCGCCGCTCCTGTCAATGCTACACAACTGCCTCAACCGTATCAGTACCTACCGTATGCCCAACACCCGTTCTATCAACCGTTCTACCATCAATACCCTCCTCTACCGGGCCAGCCACAGGTCCCTGTTAATGCCATCGCCCAACAGATGCAACAACAACCATTAGCTCAACAACCGCAACAACAACAACAAGGCCCTCAATCTAGACCATCTTTCCCGCCGATACCAATGGCGTATGCCGAACTACTCCCAACTCTGTTACATAAGGGGTATTGCACCACTAGGCCTGGCAAGCCTCCGCCAAACCCATTGCCTCCCAGGTTCCGCTCCGATCTCAGATGTGATTTCCACCAAGGCGCCCTAGGTCACGATGTCGAAGGCTGCTACGCTCTGAAATACATTGTGAAGAAGTTAATCGACCAGGGAAAGCTGTCCTTTGAAAACAATGTCCCACATGTGCTTGACAATCCACTCCCCAACCATGCCGCTGTGAATATGATTGAAGTCTATGAAGAAATCCCTCGTCTCAGTGTCCGTAATGTTGCTACACCCCTGGTGCCACTACATATCAAGCTATGCCGAGCTGCTCTGTTCAGCCACGACCACGCCGCCTGCTGTGAATGTCTTCAGAACCCTATGGGTTGCAGTGTAGTTCAGACTGATGTCCAAAGATTGATGAATGACAACTACTTGACTACCAGTGATGTTTGCATGATAGTGCCAATCTTCCATGATACTCCAGTCAGGAGCGCGCCCGTCCAGAGGGATGTTGAGCCGTTGGTCATACGGTTACCTGGTCCAGTGCCATATACTTCTGCAAAAGCCATCCCGTACAAGTACAGTGCGACTATGTTGGAAAACGGGAAAGAAGTACCTTTGGTGTCCTCAAGCACAGTAGGCAGTATCGCTGAAGTGACAGCCTTGAGGAGCGGCAAGGTCCGACCACTTTTGTTTCAGAAGAAAGATGATGTGCAAATTACAACTCCTGCTAATAAAACCGCTCCATTAACAATCCCTCCTGTTGTTGAAAGTACCAGCCGTCCAGGCCAATCCATTGAAGATTCCAATCTGGATGAAATCTTGAAGATAATTAAGAAGAGCGATTACAAGATCGTTGATCAGCTGTTACAAACTCCTTCGAAGATATCCATCTTGGCCCTACTCCTCAGTTCAGAGGCTCACAGGAATGTGTTATTGAAAGTGTTGGAACAAGCCTATGTTGACCACGAGGTCACAGAGGATCAATTTGGTGGAATAGTGGCTAACATCACTGCTTGCAGTAACCTTTGGTTTGGCGAGGATGAACTTCCAGAGGCAGGAAAGCACCACAACTTGGCCCTGCACATTTCCATGAACTGCAAAACAGATATGCTGTCCAACGTATTGGTAGACACTGGGTCGTCGTTGAATGTGATGCCTAAATCGACTTTGGATCAGTTGAGTTGCCGAGGAGTTCCCTTGAGGAGGAGTACTTTTCTAGTCAAGGCTTTCGATGGTTCCCGTAAAACTGTGCTTGGAGAAGTAGATCTCCCCATGACTATTGGCCCTGAAACATTCATGATTACTTTCCAGGTTATGGACATAGATGCCTCTTACAGTTGCCTGCTCGGGAGACCTTGGATACACGAGGCTGGGGCAGTCACTTCTACTCTCCATCAGAAGCTAAAGTTCGTAAAAAATGGCAAACTTGTGACAGTGCATGGGGAAGAAGCTTATCTGGTCAGTCAGTTATCATCCTTCTCTTGTATCGAAGCTAAGTCTGCCGAAGGAACTGCATTCCAGGGTTTGACTATCGAGGGTGCGGAGCCCAAGAGAGCTAGTGCTGCTATGGCTTCGTTGAAAGATGCGCAGAAAGCTGTTCAGGAGGGTCAGGCCGCTGGTTGGGGCCAATTGATACAGCTGCAGGACAACAAATACAAAGAGGGTCTCGGTTTCTCTCCGACGTCAGGCATGTCAACTGGAACGTTCCGTAGTGCTGGATTTACCAATGCAATTCTTGATGGTGCTGCTGAAAGAGGGGTTAGGCCCACATTTGTGATACCAGGAGGCATTGCAAAGAACTGGAACGTTATCAATCTCCCTATGTCTGTGCATGATTCTAAGTAACATGTCTTGCTGTTTAGGCTTTGTTTTCAAAATAACAATCCTTCCGTCTTGCCCGAGGCGGAAGTGACCTTTTTGTAAAGGGCATGTTTGTTCCGACATCACCATTATCAATAAAAAACGTCGTTTCTTTCACGACTCTTTTTTCTTTCTTTAATGCTTTTCCCTTGGAAATAATGGTAATGCCAGAAAAAACCAAAACGTCTGTGTTTTCTTATTAATTTCAAAGATCTGCATGAAAACTATTTTCTAAAATCATCCAATCATGTCACGCAGATCGAACCAAAATAAACCCGTTGAACACGGTAACTCTATGCTTCTCCAAACTGTTGAATCCCCGGTATTCGAGACCGAAGATGAGGATAGTGATGATATACCAGATGAGATTGCCCGATTGCTTGAACAAGAAGAGAAGACCATTCGGCCTCATCAGGAGGAGATCGAGCTAATCAACTTGGGTACTGAGGATAACAAAAGAGAAATCAAAGTCGGTGCTGCACTGGAGGAAGGGGTCAAGAAAAAGATCTTCCAGCTCCTCCGCGAGTACTCGGACATTTTTGCATGGTCGTATGAAGACATGCCAGGATTGGATCCTCAGATTGTGGAACATCGGATACCGACAAAGCCAGACTGTCCCCCTGTCAGACAAAAGTTGAGACGGACTCGGCCGGACATGGCTCTGAAGATCAAGGCGGAAGTGCAGAAACAGATCGACGCGGGTTTTCTCATGACGGTTGAATATCCCGAGTGGGTTGCTAACATCGTGCCAGTGCCGAAGAAAGATGGTAAGGTTCGGATGTGTGTTGACTACAGAGATTTGAACAGAGCAAGCTTGAAGGACAATTTCCCACTGCCTCACATCGATGTGCTCATTGACAATACTGCCCAGTGCAAGGTGTTCTCTTTCATGGACGGTTTTTTTGGCTATAACCAAATCAAAATGTCACCCAAGGACAGGGAGAAGACGTCGTTCATCACTCCATGGGGAACTTTCTGCTGCAAAGCGATGCCGTTCGGTCTAATAAATGCTGGTGCTACCTACCAAAGGGGGATGACCACTTTGTTCCATGACATGATTCACAAGGAGGTTGAGGTGTATGTGGATGATATGATTGTCAAGTCGAGCAATGAAGAACAACACGTGGAGTATTTGGCAAAGATGTTTGAAAGGTTGAGGAAGTACAAGCTTCGGCTGAACCCAAACAAATGTACATTCGGTGTTAGGTCAGGGAAATTGCTAGGCTTCATTGTCAGCCAGAAGGGCATTGAAGTAGACCCTGATAAAGTCCGCGCCATCCGCGAGATGCCGGCCCCGCAAACTGAGAAGCAAGTCAGGGGATTCCTCGGGCGCTTGAACTACATTTCCAGATTTATATCTCACATGACCGTGACCTGTGGGCCCATTTTCAAGTTACTCAGGAAGAATCAACCTGTGGTATGGAATGATGAATGCCAAGAAGCCTTCGACAACATCAAAAGTTATTTGCTAGAACCTCCTATCCTCGTTCCGCCGGTAGAGGGAAGGCCTTTGATTATGTATCTGTCAGTGTTGGATGAGTCCATGGGATGTGTGCTCGGCCAGCAAGATGAAACTGGAAGGAAAGAGCATGCAATCTACTATTTGAGCAAGAAGTTCACCGATTGTGAGACTCGGTATACCATGCTCGAGAAGACCTGTTGTGCCTTGGCTTGGGCTGCCAAACGCCTGCGTCATTACTTGATAAATCATACAACTTGGTTGATATCCCGGATGGATCCAATCAAGTACATCTTTGAGAAACCGGCTGTCACTGGAAAAATCGCACGCTGGCAAATGTTACTGTCAGAGTATGATATTGTGTTTAAAGCTCAGAAAGCCATTAGAGGGAGTATCCTGGCTGACCATCTTGCTTGCCAACCGCTTGATGATTATCAACCTTTGAAGTTCGATTTCCCAGACGAAGAGGTCATGTTTCTAAAATCGAGAGACTGTGAAGAACCGCTAATCGGTGAAGGTCCAGACCCCGATAGCAAGTGGGGATTGGTTTTTGATGGTGCTGTTAATGCCTATGGTCGAGGAATTGGCGCAGTAATTGTGGCTCCGCAGGGGCACCACATCCCTTTCACAGCCCGGATTGTGTTTGAGTGCACCAACAACGTGGCCGAGTACGAAGCGTGCATCCTGGGAATCGAAGAAGCCATCGATATGAGAATCAAGCATCTGGACATCTATGGAGACTCTGCACTAGTCATCAACCAGATAAAGGGAGAATGGGAGACCCATCATGCTAATTTGATCCCTTACCGTGATTATGCAAGACGTCTGTTGACGTATTTTACAAAGGTCGAGTTGCACCATATTCCCCGAGAGGAGAACCAAATGGCCGATGCTCTTGCTACCTTATCTTCCATGCTTCAAGTAAACCATTGGAATCACGTGCCGATGATCAAAGTACAACGCTTAGACCGGCCCGCCCATGTGTTTACTGTCAGTGATGCAATTGTACAAACAGGTTCAGGCGAGGTTGGCAACAAGCCCTGGTACTATGATATCAAACAATTTTTGCAAAGCCGTGAGTATCCTCCAGGTGCTTCCAACAAAGACAAGAAGACGTTGCGCAGGCTGGCTAGCAGGTTCCTGCTGGATGGCGACGTCCTGTACAAAAGGAATTTCGATATGGTGTTGTTAAGATGCGTTGATGAATGTGAGGCAGAACAGCTAATGCACGATGTGCACGATGGCACCTTTGGGACCCACGCATCGGGGCACGTTATGTCTAGAAAGCTGTTGAGAGCTGGTTACTACTGGATGACCATGGAGCGCGATTGCTATCAATATGCCAGGAAGTGCCACAAATGTCAAGTATATGCCGATAAGATCCACGTGCCTCCGCACGCTCTCAATGTTATGTCTTCTCCGTGGCCTTTCTCTATGTGGGGCATTGATATGATCGGAAGAATTGAACCGAAAGCTTCGAACGGTCATCGTTTTATCCTGGTAGCAATCGATTATTTCACCAAATGGGTCGAAGCTGCATCCTATGCCAACGTGACTAAGCAAGTGGTAGTCAAATTCATCAAGAACAATATCATCTGTCGGTATGGTGTCCCTAGCAAGATCATCACTGACAATGGTACCAACCTGAACAATGACATGGTGCAAGCCTTATGCGAGAAATTCAAGATTGAACACCACAACTCCTCTCCTTACAGACCTCAGATGAATGGTGCAGTTGAGGCTGCTAATAAGAACATCAAGAAGATTGTGCAGAAGATGGTAACAACATACAAAGACTGGCATGAGATGTTGCCCTATGCTCTACATGGCTACCGCACTACAGTCCGTAGTTCAACCGGGGCGACGCCGTTTTCTCTTGTATACGGCATGGAAGCAGTCCTCCCATTGGAAGTGGAGATTCCGTCTCTCCGTGTGATTATGGAAGCCAAGTTGTCTGAGGCTGAATGGTGCCAGAGTCGGTACGACCAGTTGAATTTGATTGAGGAAAGACGCCTAGATGCTTTAACTCATGGTCAGATGTATCAAACAAGGATGAAAAACGCTTTTGACAAGAAAGTTCGTCCTCGGGAATTCAGGGAGGGTGAACTCGTGTTGAAGAGAAGAATGGGTCAGCAACCCGATCCAAGGGGCAAGTGGATGCCTAACTATGAGGGACCTTATGTTGTCAAGAAGGCTTTCTCTGGCGGTGCTTTGATTCTCACTCACATGGATGGTGTAGAACTTCCGAATCCTGTGAATGCCGATATAGTCAAGAAATACTTTGTCTAGATATGAAAAGAACAGCGTGGTAGGTCGAAAACCCGAAAGGGCGGCCTAGGCAAAAATGCGCTTCCCGGTGGATTGAAAACCCGAAAGGGCGGTCCAGGCAAAATAAGGGACAAGAAACAAAAATGTAAAAGCTCGCTGAGATTACATGTAACTCAGGCAAAAATGAGCGTCTCGATGAGCCGAAAACCCGAAAGGGCGGTTCATGCAAAAATGAGATTGAAATAAAAGACAATTGACTATGTCTGGCAAATTACCTTTTCCCTTGGGACCTTTGCAACTGATGATTGGCTGTTCTCATCCGAGGTTCCGACGCCTGTGGATTCAAGAGTTTCAGATACCGTAGCAGTACTGTGTTCAATGTACCACCAACCAATAAAATTACCATTTTCCAAGATTTGTAAATCTGTGGGGTCGCGCCTTTGGCCGACTACCACCCTTATACATCGATTTGAGCCTATGCTTTTGTTTGGCACTCATTTTCCGTTCTATTTTCAAAGCTTTATACAAAAAGATTCTTTTTCTATGTTAATAATGATGCATGTCTGGAATAAACATTCTAGAAACTGAAAACCTTTTTGAGTATTTTGAAAATAAGCTTGAACAGCTAGGTACATTCAAATGAACATGCATGAACAAATCTATATTGATATCAATTCCAATTCAAGTTGCTAGCAAGCCTTCCTCCCGGTGACAGTCTGTGGTCAATGGCAAGAATGAAAAAACAGAATGAAAGGCATGAAAAATGAATATGCTCGCTAAGTCGAAAACCCGAAAGGGCGGCTTAGGCAAGAATGAGCACCCCGATGGATTGACAACCTCCAAAGGCAATTCAGGCAAAAACAGGGGCAACAAAAAAAAACCATTCCCCGGTGGGTCGAAAACCCGAAAGGGCGATCCAGGCAAAAATGGGATAATGAAAGAGAAAAAATAAAAATGAAAAAAACAAACATGCAAAAGCATTGACCACCGATGCGATGTCCGAAGCACTTTACGTGACTGTTCCAACAAGCAGCAATACCACTCAGACTATTTTTCTCTACGATGTTACAGATTCCTGCCTTCAACGATGGTCTCGACGTATCTTCAGACGTCGGCATCCCCAGAAGAGGAACTTTTGCAGTATATGTCCGAGCGCGAGCCATTACGTGCCCAATATTCCAATGTTTTGTCTGTCTCTACGAAATTGTATCTACAAATTGCCAATCATCATGCATTCCCAAGCATTCATACATGCATAATCATGCATCCTATGTGTTCATGCATTTGATAAAATTATCATGTCATTCATACATATTCGCATTCTCAATTCCCATGTCAATTTCAATCAAAGTCAATCTTGTCGATTTCAAATTTCTTCTGCCAACAACAAATGTCTACTATCATGTCAATTTCAAAGTTCAACAGTCTTGTCAACATTCCTGTCAAATTCAAGCTCCCGCAGTTATGTCAATCAAATTCAAGTCTTTTTCGAGTACAATTTGTTTCTGATTATCGGTCAAGCGGCCAGTTCGCATCCAAGAACAGCTTGTACCTATCCTTTTGGTATACGCCGAGCGGCAAGTTCGCATCCAAGAACAGCTCGTGCTTCTTTTGTTCCTTTTAGCCAAGTAACTAGTTCAAATACGAGAACGGCTTGTGCTTTCTATTTTGTCTCCTTTTAGCCAAGTAACCAGTTCGTGTCCAAGAACGGCTTGTGCTTTCTCTATTTGCTTTCAGCCAAGTAACCAGCTCAAATACAAGAGCAGCTTGCGCCTTTGTTGTCAATATTCCCGGTCAAGTGGCTAGTTCGCATCCAAGAACAGCTTGTACCTGTCAAATTTGCTTTCGAGTCTCCCCAGTGAGTCTTGTTATCTGCTATTCTGTTAATGTCAATCAGTCCCGCAATGGATGCGACATATTCCTTTTGCTATTCTGTTAATGTCTACCAATCCCGCAATGGATACGACATACTCTGTTGTTTGCTATTCTGTTAATGTCTACCAATCCCGCAATGGATACGACATACTCTGTTGTTTGCTATTCTGTTAATGTCTACCAATCCCGCAATGGATACGACATATTTTGTTAAACTCAATTCTCAGTTTGCCTTGCATTCATAACACAAATGTTGCATGGCATACGTAACACTTGCAAATGTATTTTTACGCCCAAAATCAGTGCTAATGTCGATATTTAAGTATCTTCGTCATGTCAAGCCAAAGACTCTGTCTCTTGACTCTCCAGACAAAGAAACTTAAATAGGGGCAGCTGTCACACCCTCATTTTGGACCTAAAAATACTTACTCAAATTTCTCTGTTATTTTCTAATGCTTTCAAATTCACCGTGTTTTCTACTGTGCTTCAGTTTTATACATTACTGTTTCAGTCTTTTAAATTTTTGCATAAAATCACACAAAAGGGTATTTTGGTCATTTCCTACAAAGGAACCCATTTTCAGTCCCTGCAATTTGTCCCTGAGTCTTTTCAACTGGTTTGCATAAATCTTTAATCAAATTTTGTACGAAAATCATCTTAATTTGCGTCTGAGTCAGTTTGAGTCGTTTTTGCCCCCAGGGGCATTTTAGTCTTTTCACATCAAATAAATTTTGGGCAGAGAGGTATTTTAAAATACCTCATTTTTGGTAGTTTGTTCGTTTTAGTCCATTTTGTCAATTTTAAATGTTTCGCTTTACGTTATTTTCAAATTACGTTTTTTAGCCAATTTTATTATTTTTGCATTTTAGTCCAAATACTTTTAAAAATTGCAATTCAGTCCAAATATCTTGTTTTTTTTGCAAATACGCCCCAATCTCTTTTTTATTCTCAAAAACTGTTCAATTTCCTTTTGAATTCCAAAAACAGTCCAATTTTTCTTCTTTTTATTATTTTGCAGTTTGGTCCCAAACCCTTTTAAATTTGCATTTTAGTCCTTTTTTCAGATTCAGTCCCAAATGCCACGCAAACTGTTCACATCCAGGTGTCATGCTGCCATAGGCTCAGAAGCACATGTGGCAGCCTATAAAAGGCCACCACTGTACAAGTCAGTAACAGAATCTCATCCACGCGTAACAGAATCCACTCAGTGCCATCCACATCATACAAACAAAATTCAACACTCTCTCTCCAATTCAGTTGGATCAAATCCACAGTTTCAAAGAAAAGCTTCAAGAACATTCAAGCTAAAACCGTTTTCCAGCATTGAAATTCAACACCGAATCGATGAAATTCGACATAGTTCTCAGAGATTCAAAGTAAATCTTCATCATCGAACCTCATTTTCCCTGCAATTCAAGGTACGAACTCACCGTTGATAACGGCGAGCTTCAAGCACCGATCACAGGGAGTCCAGAGAAGAGAAGGAGAAGAAACTGGAAGAAAATTGAATCAGCGAAGAGGAGGATGAAGAAATTTACCGGTTAATCTCAAATTCAAGCCAAGAATCAACCAAAACAGAAGAAAACTCAAGGAATTCCGAAGATTCAGTTCAAATCTCTGAAACAACTCAGGTAAACTCCTCTAATTCCATCTTCGTGTCATAACCGTAGCAAGAACGCGATCGATGTAGGCCTCTAAGACTTTGAACGGTTCCGATTCAAAAGAAAAACGGTTACGAAACCCTAACATGAAAAAAATGTAAAAAAAAACCTCAAAGACTCACAACGAGTGTGAACCGTTGCGAATCTGTGAGGATTCATGATGCTTCGTACTCAAAAACATAGAAAGAACAAGACGAATCGGAACCGTGCGCAGCAACAACGAAGATCCACATCGATCTCGTGATTTGAGAAGCTTTGATAGATACGTGTTTAGAACGATGAGAACGAGTGTTTGAACATGCTGTAACGTGATTCGGGGCAAGATTTGGGAAGCTAGGGTTTGTGTGTTGGTGAGAGACGAGAGAAAGCGGCTGGGAGAAGAAGACAGAACGGAAGAGTGGAAAGAATGAGCCAAACCGGGTCTTAAACCTTTATATGTGAGTGTTTGAGCCGGGTCGGGTTCAAACCGACCCGTGTCTTGTGCCTTGTCCACCTTTAGATCTAGGTTTGTGCTAATCCGGATCCATCTAACGCCTCTGAGGCATCAGGTTTGATCCGGATCCGTGTGGGATGGGTACCAGTCCGCTGGGTTTGGGCTTTGGGCCATTTTCTTGTGTTTTTTGTTCTTTCTTGCTATTTGCACCGCAATACTTGCTAATTGGACCTGTTGCATGCCAAACTTCATTAAAAAATTCCAAGATTTTTACTGTATGTGTTTTACTATTTTCTTGATGGGTTGTGATATGTTACACGTGAAAATTGGATAAAAAATATGCGTTGACTCTTTTTGTGCTAATTTGTGTCCGTTTCGTTGTTTTCTCGGCGTTTCGCATGCGATGTTCGTTCCAATTTTGTGTCATGTGTCTCTGGTACTTAATGCGCGTTTGGGGTGATATTTTGCAGTTTTGTTAAGCTGGATTCTTGACACTAATTATACGATATTTTACTATTTTGTTACGTTTGATTCTTGATTACTATTTTGTGATAATTCCATTTTTTAGGTAAAATTGATTCTTGATACCAATTTTGTGTGATATTTTGCAATTTTGTTAAACTTGATTCTTGATACCAATTGTGTGATATTTTGCAATTTTGTTAAATTTGATTCTTGATTACTATTTTGTGATATTTCCACTTTCTTGTTAGATTTGATTCTTGATTACCATTTTGTGATATTTTGCAATCTTGTTTAGTTGGATCTTTGATGCCAATTTTGTGATATTTTACAATGTTGTTTAGTGTGATTTTATGCCAACCTTTGTGGTAGTTACCATTTGGTTTAGGATTAGTATTGCATTATTATTTTATCTTGTTTTACTAACCACTTTACTCTATGTTTCATGCATACTAAGCATCTCATCTCATTTCCATTTCTCCCTTTAACTCTTTCATGGGGCGTTCAGCTAATTCTTATGCAATGTTTAGGTTTAGTTTATTTCCTTTAATTTCATGCAAGACTATAGAATGTAAAATAGGACCCGATGTAAAAGACTATGGACTATGATGATGTACACCGACACATGCACCGACACACGCACACACGTTGTATGTTTATCGTTTAGGTGTATGTTTAGGATACGCGGTACTTAGAGAAAATCAATCTTTTGAAAAACAAACAACTTCCATCACTTCAAATATTTTCCAAATAAACCTTGGAGCCAAAACTCCGAAGGATTTTCCCTTTATTTTCTTAATCAAATCAAAATGAACACTAATTCTCAACTTTAACCGTTTTTTGTAAATAGATTGGACTAACCTCACTTGTTTTCAATCCTAACGCCTACACGGCCTCTTATCTCTTTCTTCAAAACCATTTTTAAAACTAAAAAAGAACAAAACTCACAAAAACATTTTGGAAGAGAACTACATGGAATTTTGATCCCTTAAAAGGGTATGTAGGCAAGAGACTTACATCTCTCCAAGTCCAATAAAATAAAATCCAATTTTCTCCCTCTCATTCTTAAAACCAATTTCTTTTACAAGTAGCAACAAAAGCAACGCATAAACGTAAAGCGTAGTAAAACGGTTCCTATAGGATACTATAGTCACCGCGGGTGCCTAATACCTTCCCGCGATGAAATCAGCCCCGAACTTAGGATTTCTAAGGTTTTCTCGATTTTACCTTCCCCAAAAAAAAATAGAAACATCAATGATCGAAAGGTTCAGATCCAATCAATGATTTGACACCCGAAAATCGCGATGACAGTTTCCTTTCAACACGAGCATTATGTTGAGGTATCTCAACACATGATTTCTGATGTAAAATGCCTTTGGAACTTTAAAAGGAGGGTAAAGCAAATTCAGGGCCATTATCAGTTCTGATGATTTTAGGAGTGATGTGAAATTGGTATTCCATGAGAATTATGAAATTCTGAATATGAGAGGAAACTTCAGACTTGTTTTTAATCAAAATAATCCAAACAAATCTACTAAAGTCATCAACTATAGTGATGAAATATCTGTGACCATGAATTGAAGGAGTGCCTAAAGGGCCCCAAATATCACAATGTAAAAGATCAAATTTAGATGTAGCATGTGAAGAACTAGTGGAATAAGGTAACCTTTTGTGTTTAGCAAATTTACAAATGTCACAAATGGCTTTATTATCAATACAAATGGAAGAATACAAACTATGCATATTGGTCAATCTTTGATTGGACAAATGTCCCAATCTAAAGTGCCAAAGTGCAGACTCAGGTATAAAGGAAACTGAACTAGAATTGATAAACTTAGAATCATTATTGGGTGGAATACTACAATGAGAAACAACTGAAACACTAGGTTGATGGGTGAAAGCTGAAGGAGGAACTCTGAGTTTGTATAAACCATCACATTTATCAGCCAAACCAATCATCCTGTTGGAATTCAGATCCTGTATAATGCAGTGATTAGGGAGAAATTTAACAAGGCAATGTGAACAAATGCAGATTTTAGCAACATAGATCAGATTAACTTTGAAATGAGGAGAATAAAGAACATTGGTTATTTGAAATGAAGGTGGAAACACAACAGTACCAGCAATATGAATAGTCACTGTGTTACCATTAGGTAAGTTAACACAAACAGGTTTAATGGTGTAAGGAGAACTAAGGAAATGTAATGATGAACATATATGTTCATTGGCTCCTGAATCAACTAGCCAATGAGGAGATAAATGGGTTAAAGCACCAGAGAATATAGTGTGTATACCTGGAGACTGAGAAAGGAGAATGGAGGAAGATGGATTACTGGAGGTAGAAGCAATATGATTTGAGGTTGGCTGAGGTGGAGGTGAAGAGGGAGCTGAAGCAAGCAATTATGATTGTTGAAGAAGAGATACAAGATGATTATAATGGTCTTGAGTCAAACCAGTAGTGGAGGCATTCTCAATAGGAGAATGTGCAATTTTACCATTTGCAATGTCAGTAGAAGAAGCATTTGCTTAAGAATTGGGCTTGAAGGAGTTGGGATATCCATGCTTTTGATAGCAAAACTCCACAATATGATTAGTGTGATTGCAAAAGGTGCAATAACGAGAATTGTTCTTTGAACCAGTATTCCCTTTACCACGCCCAAAAGGTCTTTTTCCTTCAGTAGCATTGACCAAAATAGTAGAATCCTCAGTAATGGGAGTAATAGAAGCAGAAAAAGTGTTGCTTTCTTCTTGAACAACAAGAGAGTAAACCTTGTTAATGGAAGGCAACAGATCCATGAGAAGAACTTGTGATTTAACCACATTAAAGGTGTCATTCAAACTAGTTAAAAACTGAATAACTTGGTCCTCTAAACGATGAGATCTTGCTGCGCGCATAGCTTCACAACGACAAGGGTGAGGACACGTACAGAGAGGCATAGGTCGATGGGAATTGAGTTCTTCCGATAGAGTTTTCAATTCAGTGAAATAGTCTAACACAGATTTGGATCCTTGCTTCAGATTATTGATGGAAGAACGTAGAGATGCAATACGAATGCGATCAACTTTTGCAAAGCGTTCTTTAAGCTCATCCCAGACGTCAATGGCGTTCTCATGAAAAACAAGTGTTTGAGCAATCTGAGGTGAAACAGAATTGACTAACCAAGAGTGAATGAGATAATTACAACGTTCCCATGCATCGCGATTCAAATCATCAAAATTAGGTATGGGAACAGAGCCATTGATGAACACGAGTTTGCTCTTAGCGCCAAGAGTGTGTTGCATAGATCTACTCCAAGCAAGGTAGTTGGAATCGGTAAGAAGAGGAGTAACAATAACGAAATTAGGTCATTCACTAGGATGAACATAGAAAATGGAGTCGGTGTTAACCTGAGTTTGTTGATTGCGAGGTGCCATGGTGAAGTAAGAATGGTATTGATAGAGAAGAAAACAATGAAATAGAAACCAGAGGAATAGCGAGAATCAATGGTGAATTCACCAAAAAAAGGGGAAAAAGAAAATCTCAATGCAGAATTGAGATGAAAAGAAGAAGAAGCAAAGAAGAATCACAAGGAAACTTCGCAAAATCACGAGAAATCAGAGGAATGAAGAAGCTTGAAGATGAAGCTTCAATGGCGGAAGTGTAACTGAATCGTAACTAACTTTCTCTCTCTTTGGAAGAAAGAAACTGATACCATATTATGAATAGAGAGAAAAGGAATATGCATTGTATTATTCATCTGAAAATGTAGTACATACTTGTTTATATAGGCTAACATAGTGTACTATGCTATGTAATTGTACTACAAACTTGTACTACTTGAAGTAACTTGTAATGCAAGTTACTAAACTAAAGCTAACTCTTATGCATCTAAATACTTATTATGCAATACACCATGTAGAAGTTTCTGACCGTTTTGGATATGTTGTTTTCAATTCAAGGAGTTAGAAGTCATTCTTTATCAACCAAAAAGGTGTGCTTTTTCTTCCTAAAAGTTACTAACATATAAGCTTTATATTTTTCTATTTTGATAGGCATTAGAATATCTTTTGTTTAGTCATCAAAATACATGCTTTATTTTCTTCTGTTAAATGCTTTATTAGTTTAACTAAGTATCACCCATTATGAGGTACTGTTCAGGATCCCTTAGGGCTATTTTGTTGTAATCCTTTATTTAATTTAGAGAGTCAGAATTTTGCATCGTAAAGTGATAATAACTTGCTGTAATTTGGTAGGTGTGTTGGGATTCAACTTCAAGTACAATGGCAATTAAGATTCTCCACAGGGACTCGTGGTCCTCAATAAAAAAAATGTTTTCTCGTTCGTCATATTGATGTATGAAATATATAAACTGTTTGCTTTTGATTTGATATTTGAGTTGTTTGTAATATCAATTGTTTCTTTCAAGAATTGTGAGACTTTGTTTTTCTTTTGATTTCCTTTCTATTTTGGTGTAAGAAAAAAAATGAAGTTTTATGTAATTCAGAATCTGCTTTTCCATTTTAATGTAATTAATAAAAATGATGTTTTATGTAATTTGTGTAATAAAAAAAATACACGCCACTCCTCTAACAAAATTTACATCACTCTTTTTTCTAGACCTCAATGGTAAAAACATCTTAATATACTCGGTCTTTAATGTATGTAACTAAAGTAAATCAAAGGATACACTAATTTTTAATACTTTTGTTGTTTTCTTCCACGTGTATTCTATGACTTTAATCCAACAACTATAAAAACAACTTTATCCATTCAAAGGCATCCAAAAAAATAAAATAAAAAACCATCTCTTGAAGTTCAAGTCCTAACTATGAACAATACAGATGCAAAGCAGAGAGAAACACAAAATGGCTAGGGTTTCATTAGAATTAGAATGCCATTACATTACTAAAGTTAAAAGTTACAAAAGAATATAGAAATATTAGATACAAGATACTTTTGTGGTTTTTTTTATGCTTGTTGTTTTGTTCTCTGTTATGTTTCTGCTGTAACTTGACTTTGCAACCTTTTGGTTTTTCTCTAACACACTTTGTGCTTGGGAATCGTATTATAATTCATTTTGGCCTCTTCAAAAAAAATATATAGGAAAAAATAGTAGTTCAAAGGTCGGTGACAAAGTTAATATTTAAGAAAGAG
Organism: Medicago lupulina; assembly: GCA_958299785.1. Classification (NCBI taxonomy): domain Eukaryota; kingdom Viridiplantae; phylum Streptophyta; class Magnoliopsida; order Fabales; family Fabaceae; genus Medicago; species Medicago lupulina. The sequence continues at coordinate 31,762,130 of OY283144.1, read as the reverse complement.
CGTTGCTATATCTCGCAAGAGATTTGCTCGCGAAAATTTCACGATACAACTTTTTATTATATTTCAATCCTTTTATTTTTAAATTTTTTGGAATGATTATATTTCTTTCTTTCTTATACTGCAATTAAATAGATAGAGGAAAAAAGTGATAGAACAAGGTGGATATACGAATAAAACAAGGTGGATTGTTATGAATAAACTTGTGCAAAAATAGTTAAAACAGAAAACTGTGTAAACTTAGAGTTTCTAGGGTTTATGAGATTTGAGGGAGGGAGGGAGGGAGGGAGGGAGGGAGAGAGAGAGAGAGAGAGAGAGAGAGAGAGAGAGAGAGAGGTTACTTGTGATTGAAGAAAAATTGAATGAATGATTATTAATGAATCTTATCATTATTTACAAGCAATGAGAAGCTTATCAAAGAGGTTTTGTAACAAACTTCTCTAACAAACTAAAACAAACTTTCTAACTTGGTTAACAAGCTAACCAAAGTTAGTTAACCTAAACTCTAGGGTTTATTTTCTAACTAAACTGAATTCACAATCTAATACACCTCCTAATTCATTTAGTTAGAAGCTTTTGACATTCCCAGCTTATTCCTCAAGTGCTCAAAGTTGTTTATATTTAATGGCTTGGTTAGCAAATCAGCAACTTTCTCCTCAGTTTTGCAATACTTCACTTCCAATTTTCCTTTATTCACCTAATCCCTTAAGAAATGGAATTTTGTTTCAATGTGTTTACTTCTTCCATGAGCAACTAAATGCTTAGCCAAATCAATAGAAGATTTGCTATCAACCATCAATTCCATTTCTGCTTCATTGCTTCCAGTGATGATGATATCATCCACATATAAGCATACAATAAGCTTATTAGTGGTATTTCTATAGTAGATTCCATATTTATTCACACACTTTATGAAACCTTTCTGAAGAAGAAAGCTATATATCTTCTTATTCCAAGCTCTTAGAGCTTGCTTCAAACTAAACAAAGCTTTATCAAGCTTTTACACATACTCTTCCTTCCCTTTTATCTAAAAATCTGGTGGTTGGTTCACATAGACATCTTCTTATAACTCACCATTTAGAAATGAAGATTTCACATCTAATTGGTACATTGACCAGTTGTGTTTGATTGCTACAACAACAATCTGATTGTTTCCATCCTTGCTACTGGTGCATAGACTTCATAATAGTCTTGACCGTACTTCTGTAAGAATCCCCTTGCAACTAGCTTGGCCTTAAACTTTGCTACTTGACCATCTGGCTTGAGTTTGGTCTTGAAAAGCCACTTGACATCAACACACTTCTTATCAGTAGGTAGATGGACTAACTTCGAGGTTTCATTCTTTTCTATTGATTTTAACTCCTCAATCATTGCTTATTTCCAGTGTTTTTGTTTAAGTGTTTGCTTAAAAGACACTGGCTCATCTTCCGCAAGCATTGCTAGTTGTACAACATCACCGTCATCACTTACTGCTGAATAAGGAAACCTTTCATAATCATTCAACATTGAAGGTGGTTGAATATTCCTTGTTGGCCTGCTACACCTCCTTCATCTGTAGCCTCTACATTCTTAACTTGTTCTTCAGTTTCAAACTGATATGTTTATGATTTTGACTCAGACAGCTAAAACTTGCTATCATTCTTATATGATGTCTTGCTTTTGCAGTGCCAACCTTTTGTTTCATCAAAGTTCACATCCTTGCTAAACATTATCTTCTTATTCTTTGGATCAAACAACTTCTAGGCACTAGTTTAGTGATATCCAACCATAATCATTGCTTGAGACTTAGCAACTAACTTCTTTCTCAATTGATCAGGCACATGCTTAAAACACAAAGAACCAAATACCTTCAAATGATGAACACTTGGTTTCACTCCACACCATGTTTCTTCTAGTGTCTTACCCTGCAACATCTTTGTAGGGCTTCTACTTATGAGCTATGTTGCAGTAGCTGCAACTTCTCCCCACAAATAATGAGGCATCTGGTTTTGTTTCAACATGCTTCTCATCATATTTACCAAGGTTTTGTTATTCTTTTCTGAGACACCATTGTGTTGAGGTATATATGGTGCATTAACTTCATGATTTATGCCATTTGATGAGCAAAAATCATTAAACTCGGTGTAAGTATATTCACCTCCTCCATATGTTCTTAGCTTGCTAATCACTTCACCACTTTCATTTTGAACTAGCAACCTAAACTTCTTAAACACACCAAGCACCTCACTTTTCTTAGCTAGCAAGTAAATCCATACTTTCCTACTGAATTCATCAATGAATGTTACAAAATAGCTATTTCCACCTATTGATTTTACCTCAAAAGGTCCACACACATTAGAGTGAATTACCTCAAGTTTCCTAGTTGCCTTGAATGGTACTTGTGCCTTGTATGAACTTGTGGCCTGCTTCCCAGTACAACACATGTCACACACTTCACTAGGAAACTTGATCTTCGGTAAAGCTTGCACCATTCTCTTCTCACTTAGCATATTCAAGTATCTTAAGTTGATATGTTCATACCTTTGATGCCATAGAAAATTTTCACCTCCCGTTTCTGATAGCAAGCATATATCTTCAGTAACATTGATGTTAATTTTGAAAGTTCTTTGCTTTGATAGTGGAGATTTCAGAATCAACCTACTCTCTCTATCAAAAACCTTCATAGCTTGTGCTTCGATCATCATAGTATACCCCTTCTGCAGTAATTGACCAATACTGATGAGATTTCTCTTCATATTTGAAACATATAGCACATCAGTGATGCTAGCTTTCTTCCCATATTTCCTATGAATCAATACTTTGCAATTCTTGCTGCACAAACTATGCTATTATCAACAAACCTTATCTTTCTATTTACTGAATCATCTAACTCAGAGAACCAATATCTTTTGCATGTCATGTGATTTGAGCACCTAGTATCCAGATACCATTCATCATTCTTTTCTTCTTCTTCTTCTTTGATTGTTGCCATCAGAAGAACTTCTTCAGAATTTGAGACCCCATCTTGAGAAAACTGAGCTTCATTGCCTTGCTCCTTGGTACTCTCTTGGATTTACATTCAGATGCATAATGACCCCACTTCTGGCAATTATAGCATTGAATGCTCTTCTTCTTCTTCTTCTTCTTCTTCTTCTTCTTCTTCTTCTTCTTCTTCTTCTTCTTCTTCTTCTTCTTCTTCTTCTTCTTCTTCTTCTTCTTAACTTTGCATCATCTTTCTTGCTACCTTCCTGATTCTTGCTAGAGCCTTCACCATCTTTAAAGGATTGATCAAACCAAGGTTTCTTTCCTTTCTTGAACTTTCCTTTCTTCACATATTGAGCTTGCAAAGCATGATCAGTTGTTGCACCTTTACCTGTTGACTTGATTCCATCATTCAAGACTTGCTTGCAATTTTTCAATTTTCATGGAATCCATATCCTTAGATTCTTCCAATGCAACTACAATATGATCAAATCTTTGTGTCAAAATTATGAGAACTTTCTCAATCTTCATCAAATTAGTGACATTCTCCCCATTTCTTGACATTTGATTTGACAAGTTCACAACTTTGTCAAAGTACTGACTTATGGTTTCTTCTTCTTTTATATTCAATACTCCATATTGCCTTTTCAAAGACTGAAGCCTCACCTTCAATTTACCATATCTAGAATAGAGCTTCTCAAGTGCATCTCGGGTTTCCTTTGCACTTTCATAATACATGATTTTCTAAAAAATATCATTGCTCGCACACTGATCAATCAAGAACATAACTTTCCCATCTTTCTTCTTTACATCTTTGTTTGCAGTTTGTTGCACATCTGTTGCGTTTCTTGCCAATGCTGGTACACCATCGTTCATTACTTCAAAGACATCCTGATACCTGAAGATCACCTTCATCTTCACGATCCACTGATCGTAATTCTTGCCTTCAAAAACTGGGAAATGCGTAGGGATATTGTTGTTATGAGTTGCCATTCTTCACGAATTCTTCAACAACAATGAACGAACCGGGCTCAAGATACCAATTTGATACAACAAGGTGGATATACCAATAGAACAGGGTGGATTTACCAATAGAACAAGGTGGATTGCTATGAATAAACTTGTGCAAAAACAGTTAAAACAGAAAAATGTGTAAACTTGGAGTTTCTAAGGTTTGTGAGATTTGAGAGAGAGAGAGAGAGAGAAAGAGAGAGAGAGAGAGAGAGAGAGAGAGAGAGAGAGAGGTTCCTTGTGACGGAAGAAAAACTGAATGAATGATTATTAATGAATCTTGACATTATTTACAAGCAATGAGAAGCTTATATATAATGAGGTTTTGTAACAAACGTCTCTAACAAACCAAAACAAACTTTCTAACTTGGTTAACAAGCTAACCAAAGTTAGTTACCCTAAACTCTAGGTTTTATTTTTTAACTAAACTGAATTTACAATCTAAAGTACCACGTATGCCTTAAAAAGTAAAAACCACCGCCACTGTCACGTTTCTACATAATTCATACCAAGAATCTTATAAGCCACATTCATTTCCTCACTACGTCGCCATCATGTGATGCTATATTGTAAGTTTAACCTAGTGAGATACATCATTGCAGCTTGATAAGTATAATTGAATTTGATATAACTCTGTTTCCATGTAACCATGGACGGTGAGTTGAAGTGGTTGATACCAGTTTTGCATGCCATGGCAGCTGCCATGAAATCATTAATACTAAGTTGAACGTGGTCTCATAGAATTAAGGTGAGAATTAACATTGGAGACAAACTAATCATTTAAAGGGAGAAACTAAACTGATTAAAGAATACAAGTCGGTGTAATGTAATTTCGTGAAATACTAGTGATGTATTGTTTTACGATATCAAGCATTTCTGTTTAAGAAAAGAATAAAAAAGTAACGAATTCTTCTTTTTTTTATTTGCAAAGAGATTTTATATCTATTACCCCATTAGTTTACGTTAGTTTTCACTTACGTTGCTTGTCACTTGCTATTCAATAACCCAACACCGCCGCAAGCAATTTCGAAGTTCATTTCAGAATTCAAGTATACGACTTGGTTCTCCAATGCTGTGCTTGTTAAACTGGAAAACAACTAATAGAGGATATGTGTCGATTACAACGACCTGAACATGGCATGCTTGAAAGACACCAACCCACTTCCTAACATTGACAAATTGTTCACGCAAAAGGAAAATTATTCTATATATGTTCACACTAGCAAAGGTCCTGAATTAATTCATGATATTTTGTTGATTCTATTCTAGATCAAAATTGTTTTACTGTTGTTCAGATAATAAAGAAGTATGTTATCCCTTTCATTTAAAAATTTCAAATGTACTTCATATATGAATATACTAGATTCAGACAAAAGCTGGTATAGATTACAAGAACTTTATTCTCCTCAAATTACGACTTCGAAGCCCTACAGAATAAATAATTGGAAAATAAGCCAATAAAGAAATATAAATTGTAGCAAATTTAAATCTCTTCTCTAGAAACATAGACAAAGCTGCAGTAAACGCTATCGTTGTTGCCACTAAAGCAATAACCAAATAATTCAAACCGAGCGTTAGTTTAGTAATAAATGCATGTGCAAATCCATTTGTCAGTGGTAACAGCATCAGAAGAGAAGCCATTGAACAAAAGAAGGCTAGGACGTCTGACACAATAAACACAATGAATATGTTATCTTGCAAGAATATTGGTATTCCTTTGTCTTGGCTATTACCTCCAGGTACAGTTATTGCAGCGGCAAAGGTGATTGTCGCAATAAGAGTCGCCACTAACATACAAGAGTTTGATTTATTCTTTAGCCAATTATCCCCTTCTTCAATCAATGGTGTATGTTCTTCCATGAACACTTCCCAGGCTGTTTTACCATCTTTGTTTTTAACTACTTTATGGAGAGGGTGATCCAATTTCTCTACTTCCTGTTAATGACGTATGAAGTTATGCTTTCAATAACTTTAAACAATTTAGACAACACTAAATACGGTATTCTTTAACTTAATTAAAATTTTCATGTGAAGCTAAATATTGCTTTATGTTTTTTTTTTTTATTTTTAAGAAACTAAATTAGCCCACCAAAAAATATAGCTTTATGTTAAGAATGTTTTTGAATCAAACTTTATCTTACTTGACCATTTAAATAGATAAACTACTTCTTCAATTCATCAAGATAACATCTAATTAAACCACATAATTATTGTTACAATATCTAATTCATTAATTATAATTAACATGTTCCTTTTTAGTTTTGATTAAAGATTGTGACATCAGTGTTTACAACGATGGCCTACATGTGTTGTTGGAGTTGTGAAATATTCTTCATATTATACTTTTCTATGATCATGTATTCAAATTTATAACTTAAATGAACAAATAACGAAATTTTTCCCCTAAAAAAACATAATGAAATTTTTAAACCGTGTCAACATTTTAAAAGATAGAGACTAGTTTGACATAAAAATTAATAAGAAAGTACTTATGAGATCAAATTAAACAAACCTTAAACCACTGGAACTCTCTTTGCATTCGAAATACTGCACTTAAAGTTGACTTTTTGTTAGAATCAAACCTTGCTGCCAGATGTGATGTAGTGTTATTTGAATCATCATCTATTGCTAACACTAAAAGCTTGCAAATGATTGGCATCTTGGATAGAAGTCTAATTACTTTTTCTTGTCTATTCTTGATGGCAATTTGAACCACATACCCTTCATTTGGAACGTGAGTCCAAACCAAATCAGGAAAAAACTGAAAACAAATCCTTAACATTTCAACTATGCCAAATGATGTTGCGTTGAAAATAATGTCCGCACTCACAAAAGATTGGTAGAATTGATAGTCATTCATGGCTGAAGCTTTTGAGAAAACAAATTCAGTCAATCTCACAGCAGATACATGTCTCAACTTTGTATCTCTAACTAGCTTCATGGAAGGATCTGCAAATTAAATTGTCTATTTAATGTATAAAAATAGGTTTGAAAAAAAAACAAAAGTTAAGAGAACGATACATCTAGAGAATCCATGGGATGAGCTTCCCTACAACAAGGATAACATACCAAAAAATTGAAGTGCATTCCATATTATATTTCCAAAATAAGGCTGATTAGGTGATGATTCAAGTTCCACAGGAACACCTGATATTGTTTCAGAAATGTTAAATTTCAGTAAGGAAGAAGAGTGTTACAATCACGCAGTTTGTTCGACAAAAGAATTATGCTTAGAAAAATTACTTACGTTGGTAAAAGAAATTACTGGCAAAAACATACTTGTTTCCACTTGGAAAATGCGATGGCAATTTTGAGAGAATATTGAGTATAATGCTTCCGTTTGAATCATTAATTGTGGCCAAGTCAGGGTAGCGCTCCAGAAGATGCAGGGTGATATCTATGCATTGAAGATTTAAAAAGGATATAAACATATGAGCAATAGTATTTTATATGCTTGGTTATCAAAGCAACAAAATCATTCTTATGAAATAAATAGTTACATGCATAAATGTTTAAAACTTTGGATACTTTAGCAGTTTTAAAATATATCAAGCTGTTAAAAATATAATTGTAGCATGAATGTTTCTTGGCAAGAAATATTAGTAGGCATATGCAGCAATTTTATATGCCAAGAAAATTGTACCATGAATTTTTCTTGGTATTAAACACCACTTAATTACCGTAACCCTATATCCTTGAAGCAATAAATTGCTGCATATGCCTACTAATATTTCTTGGCAAGAATAATGTTGTCAACACCAGTGTCTATCACACTATTCATAGGTAAAGCTATGAAGACACTAACATTATAAGCATAATAACTCGTTCTATGTCATGAATCAAGACTGAAAACATTGCAGTATTTACACATTCAGCAAATAATTTTAATTACCGTGAAATCCGGAGGCAGTGAGAAAAGCAACAAGTTGACTAGCAGAAGGACCAGAAAATGGACAGCCAGGTCTCTCATCTGTAGTATTCACTAAAAGATACCAAATCATCTCTTTACATCTTGTAGAAGTAATACTATAGATGAGTGGTGTGAATCCTTTAAAATCAGTAACTTGTGTAATAGAAGGATTTTTAGCCACCAATGCTTTCACAGCATTCACGCTTTCGCCCATTGCAGCATAGTGAAGGCAAGTACAACCCATGAAATCCAATTCTGTTAGCATATTTGCAGGTATATGCTCCACCAACTTCTCAACAAGCCTCCACTTAGCTCCTACCGCTGCAACATGAAGTACAGTCCTGCCATGTACCGTAACCTTTGCTGTCAACGCAGTTGGATCGTTATCAAGAAAAGCCTTTGTAGATTTCCAGTCGTCTTTTAGTATTGCTAAGTGAAGTGGTTGATAGTAACTGTGGTTAAATCCTCTAGCTTTTGGCAATAATAGTATGACACAACATTAGTTTGTACCAAAGGAGAAAAATATAGTAAACTACAATATTTTAAAACATACTACCCTCTAAATCATAAAAATATAGAAGCTTTTCTGAGTCAAGTACATATGAATGGCATGCTTATAACTAGAAGTATTAAGCTTTTCAACTTAATACTTTATACTTTTACTTTTATTATAAAATTACTTCCTATTGTCACTATTTTAATATTGCATACTTAGGCCTACTAACACAATCCAAAACTTTATTTTGTTGCTACTAATTAACCCATAGTTGGTTTCTGAAGAAAAATAAGAAATAAATATCGTACCGAACTCGGTGACAGCAGCCTTGACATGATCAGAAGATATAAGTGGACTTGACTCTGCGTATGGGGATGCCATATCTATTGGGACCTGAAAACTGAACTTTTTATTTTTGATAAAAAGTTGCAGGAGAAAAGGAAAACATGCACCATCACACTAATTTAGCTCTTCCTTATATAAGAGTTTCAAATGTGTGTCTATACACACACTGTATACTACTAATTTTTAAATACACCATTAAATACACTACTTTCACCTTCAAACTACTAAATCCAATATGTTCACGATATATTTCAATTATTTCATTCATTGACTTGTGGTTCGAAGACTCCAATAGAGGTTGGTTCATACCTCACACGTAAGGCTGTGGACTTAACTTATTGTCCGCATAAAGTTTTTTTTATGGTTGAAAGTTGTGATAAAGAGAGAAAAATTTATGTGTGATTGTTTTAAGGTTAGGTGGCCAAAAAAAAGTATAAAAAAATTGACCCTGGTCGTCGTATTGAATATGATTTTAAAAAAGGATAAAGTGAATTTGTTTTTCTTTGCATCAACGTGAAAGAGGTCGACTTTGTTTCTATCCAATAAAGAAAAAGAAAAAAAAGAGGAAGACTTTGAGGAAGACTTTGTTTCTATGCAAAAATGAAAAAGAAAAAAAGAAATTTTTATGGAGGGACCATATTTTTGGATGAGACACTGCCGGAGCCAAGAAATTTCTTATGGAGGGATCGTATACGAGTCAAACTAAAAATGAATAAAGGATCTAACGTTAATTGTAATGCAAACGTTAATATATATATATATATATAACATAATATTTAGTTAAAAATATGTATGTACACCTATCAAAAATGATTTTATTTTTTCTACCACTTCTTTCAAAAAAAATGATTCTTTTTTTTGTTTTTAACTTTGGGGAGGCCATGACACCCCTGGCTCCGCCTTTGAGAAGAAAGTGAATTTCAATATTAAAAAAATGTAACAAACATAATATTTATTGTTTTGTTACCACAAAATATATCGTGTGTAACAAATACGATGTCAATTTTTTTCTTTTATATTTAAAAAACAGTATAACAAACTTGATCAAGTATATGTCACTCTAAATATAATCAATAAGAAAATGATTGTTATTTTATTTTTATTTTATCTACAAACAAACCAAAATGCACCGAGTTGATAAATAATTTTGTTATATGCTTTGACAATAATTTGTAAATAAATCGATGTACGAATAATTTCTATTAATATTTAAAAATTATAATTAAAATTATACAAACAAACATAATAAAATCTACACACATGTTAGCATAGTAAAAAAAACAGACAGAGAGATGCGATAGTGTCTGTGTTTCCGCTAGTTAGTATAATTGTTGTAAGATTAGGTGACCAAAAAATGTTAAAAAATGACCCTGCGCGTCGTATTGAATATCATTTGGTGTAAATTACACTCCCCTCCCCTCAAAGATGCTTGAAATACACTTCCCTCCCCTCTTATGTTAAAATATACAATTTCCTCCCTTGAAAAATAAAATTTACACTCCCCTCCTTTATAAGATGCTTGAATTACAACCCCCTCCCTTGATAATTAAATATGCACTACACTTTAATCTATTTTAACATAAATAAATATTTGTATGATATATATTAATTTTAAACCACCCTTTAAGAAAAATTAATTCATTTCTTTATAATTTAAATGTTAATGATAATTAAATTTAAATGTTTTTCTATTGATTTTATAATTTAGAGTTTAAAATTAACTTTTAAATAACCAAGGTTTATTGTCGTTAGTAATTTTTCACATATTTTAATTTTATTTTGGCTTGTTTCATATTTTATAATAGGGTTTAAAACTACATGTTAATGAAATTATGAATAAAAAATAGCAAAAAAATATGTATTCAATTTTTTATTATGTTAGAATAGACCTGCAATACTGTTTTTTTTCGAAGTGTATTAGATTATTATTTTTTTGCTAGATTATTAAAAGTAAAAAAATATATATTGAGGGAGTAAAGTGTAGATTTTAATATAAGAGGGGAGGGGAATGTAATTCAAGCTTTTCTTAGGGGAGGGGAATGAATTTTTTTCTAATATGTTTTGAATAAGAGGGGAGGAAAATGTATATTTTAACATAAGAGGGGAGGAGAGTGTAATTCAAGCATCTTTGAGGAGAGGGGAGTGTAATTTACTCTATCATTTGAATAAATATATCCGTTTTCCATTGCTACATAGAGAGGAAGACTTTGCAAATTAAGGTCGATTTAATTGTTAAGGAGTTATCTAATCTACAAGATTAAATCTTCGACTTTTGCTGTCAATGTAATAAGGACCTTTTTGTTGGTTGATATATATATATATATATATATATATATATATATATATATATATATATATATATATATATATATATATATATATATATATATATAAGTGTACTTTGAGTCTTGAGGACGGGATTGAGTATGTCTATGCACACACTGTACACTAATTTCTTTCTGAGCATTTCTAAATCAAGCGAAGGAATGCACCACGTAATTATCCCAAATAAAAAAGCAATCAATAACAAATGAGGATGAGCGGAATTCAAGAAAGGATAGGGAAATAGATGGAAGTAAAAAAAAAAAAAAGTTTTCATACCTCACATGTAACCCGTGGACTCAACTTATTATCTACATAAACGTTTTTTAATGGTTGAAAGTTGTGATGTAGTTTAATGAGAGACAAAATTTATGTTTTTGTCCAGTCTCTTATCTCTAGTTTGTCACGTTTCAGAGAATGTTTTACAAATCAAACATCATACAACTAAAATTGTTATGTCCAAACCTTATTTTTTAAGCAGATCAAATGTTCTTTAAAAAAAAAAAAAAAAAAAAGCAGATCAAATGCATTATTAGAGATACATGCTAATATTTGTATCATTGTTTTAAGGTTAGGTGGCAAAAAAAAGTGACCCTGTTCGTCGTATTAATTATATCGTCTGGATAAAGTGAATTCGTTTTTCTTTGCATCCACATGAAAGAGGAATACTTTGTTTCTATCCAAAAAAGAAAAAGAAAAAAAAAGAAATTTTTTATGGAGGGCCATATTTTTGGATGAGACAGTGGAAAAGCCAAGAAATTATTTATGGAGGAGCCATATTTTTAAGATATATAGTAAATATATTTTGCGACAAAAATAATTACAATTAATTGTGATGCAAACGTTAATATATCAAACATAACATTTAGTTAAAAATATGATATGTGTGTGTCTATATATATATATATATATATATATATGTGTGTGTGTGTGTGTGTGTGTGTGTGTAAAATGATTTTTTTTTTTAACTTTTGGGAGGCCATGACATCCCCGGCTCCGCCTTTGAGATGAGAGTAATTTCAAATATTAAAAAAATGTAACAAACACAATATTTTTGTTGTTACCATAAAATATGTCCAGTTTTTTTTTTTATCCTTAAAAAAAAGTCTAACAAACTAGATCAAGCATATGTCACTATAAATATAATTAATAAGAAAATGATTGTTCTTTTATTTTTATTTTATATACAGACAAACCAAAATACGCTGAGTTGACAAATAAATTTATTATGTTTTGACAAGAATTTGTAGATAAATCAATGTACGGATAATTTCTATTAATATTTAAAAATTATAATCAAAATTATACAAACAAACATAATAAAATATACACACATGTTAGCGCAGTAAAAAGAGCGAAAAGACAGACACGAGCGTGATTGTCTTTCCACTAGTTAGTACAATCGTTGTAAGGTTAGGTGACCAGAAATATTCTTATGTGGGCAAGCCTGTGCCATTATGGTGGACCCCTGCTTCCTGACCGTACGATCAATCTAAGGACCCCTGACCCCCTTTCCTTGATCTGATTGAGACGGTGTGATTCTGATCAAGCGATCCACATCAGACCTTACAAGCCCAACATGCCTTGCATCTGTCTGAGGCCCAAATCCCGTTTTTTTGCTTTTTGCACCCCCCAATTGTATTATATGTACCCCTTGTTTATAATTTCTTTATTCTTTCATGCATTTTATTTTTTCAGCATCTCATTTTTTTTATTTCTCATGCATTCTTATCTAGTTTAGGCTTATTATTATCATTCATGCATATTTATATTTATTTTTATCGCATTAACTTTAGAATATGTATATTAGGCTTTAATGTAAATTATTCATGCATTTTTTTAGTTTAGTATTTTCTTTCATGATTTAGAATGTATATTTAGGCTTGATGTAGATTTATCATGCATATTTATTTTTATTTTTTTATTGTAGACCCTAGAATGTATAATAGGCTTTTATGTCATAGCTTTAGGTGTATGTGCATGTGTGCCCTTATTTTCTTTACTGATTTATGTACACGTTTAGGTTAGGTTAAAAGGACCTCGTGGTGATCCAACGTCACCATGAAGTTCTCACGCTTTATTTTTATTACTACGTTATTATTTTTAGGTTTTAGTCATTATTCAAAAACAACAAAAAGCAACAAAACATTCACATAATCCAAAAATCACACCAACAAAAAAATCACAATAAACCACGATCCACAAATCGAGTGATTCCTTTTTCTATTTCTTTCTTAATCAAATATCAATCAATTTAATTTCACTTTGAGGACATTTTCCTTTAATATAAAAAAAACAATGTTTACTAGTATTCAGTTTTGTCATAGTGAATAAATTGGAATGAAGCTTCTCTAATCCATCATCCTCCCCACGAGTGTCAAGAGTTAAAATGTGATTCTTACCCCCCCCCCCCCCCCCCCCCCCCCCCGAAGTTGTAGTATCTCTATACAATACAAAAAACAGATGTGAAAGAAGAAAAAATGATGATATAATTGTTAGTTGAAATATAATTGGTCAATGGTAATTGAAATGCTTTGCTGAATAGCATGTGTATATGTCATATGTGTATCTAAATCTAACGTGTCTGAGGCATGAGATATAGCATGATACAAATTTAAGATCATGGAGTCTTCATAACTTTATCTAGTGAAGTGTTGGACAGTAAACTGCGAATGTTACAGCAAGTGGTATTGATTGGTGACATTAACCACTGTTACTTCAGTGACGCAGATTAATTCATTTCAGACTACATCACTAAATCAGAAGAGTTAAAAATTATCAACAATGTATTCTTAAAGCTTTTCCAACATTTATAGAATTCTACTAAAAGCAAACGTTCACTCTTCTAGTTTTTATGTGATTACTTGGAGTTAAAGTTTTCAGCTCTATAAAGTTGAGTTGAATTTCTGAATCAAGTTGAATATGACCACTTCTTATGTTTAGGTCAGTTTATCAAGTAAGCACAAGATTATTCATTATTTTGATTCTTATGTTTGGTTGCAATGGAATCTCAATTTTCTATTTTAGGGATGTAATGCTATCCTATTTTTGAAAGCCTTGAGTTTAGATCTCTAAATTCCTAACCTCTAAAGTATCTAATGGTTCCAAAAGTAATTCCTTTCAAATCTCAATTTTCTTAATCTGTGTAGTATCTCACTACTTTAATTTCAAAAGCAATTAATTCCAGCCAAATTATTCAACATTGTTAATTATTGTCCATGTTTCCAACTTTAAACTTTATATTCCACAACTGCTTTGCATGTATCTCAAGTTTATGAGATATTTCCTTGACTTTTTTTATTTTTTTATTTCTAAAATTATATGTTTAGATGAGCTGGATTCTAGGAGCTCGCTAGTGTAAGCGAAAGTTAAGGCTCAAAAGAGCATATACCTATTACCTACAAATGAGTAGGCATGTCTGCAACCAATTCATGTTTGTTGAGATATGAGTTGCAATAGTGTTTATTATGTTTATGTTTTTGTTAAAAAAATGAAAAATTGTTGCATTAGTTGACTGAATATGATGAGAATGGGAAGAAATTGAGTTCAAAAATATAATTCTCTTGTTACTTCAAAAATAATATGAGAAATGTTAAGGTCACTTAGTTTAACACACTCTTTCAACACATTCCAATGACAATTAGACACATGTCCACTTATTTTAATTCCTTGACTGGTAACCAGTACAACAAGTTGCTAAATCACATTTTTTATTAATTTTACTAGAACTCATCCTCCTCGTAGAACTCCAAGGCTCTGAATTAAAACAAAACAAAAAAACTAAAACATTCATGGCTCCTTCTTCTTCTTCTCTTTTTCATCTCTCCATGTCGTCTTCTCTCCATCTCGTCTCTGTCTTATTCCGATCTTGTCTTCATTTTATTTTGTTAACCATCGTCTCATTTTGATTTGTCCCTTGCAAGCTTTATCGTCCTTTTCGTCGTTCTGACCCTTTTTTTTTCTTTTGTTTCTCTTCATCGCCTTTTGGAGATTATACGATTCAGATTCAGTAAAGTTTTATTTGTTTGATTGAAAAAATCTGACAAATGTTTTTTTGCACGGTGTAGTAAAGGGGAAAAACTTATACAAAGACTGAGATTGAAAAAGTATGGTTACGTTCCAATTTTTTTTCCTGTGTATGCATCTTTTATTCTGTTATATGAAAGCAAACAATTTTTTACTTTCTGTGAAGAAACCTGCAGGTTTGTGGGAAGTTGAGTGCAGAAGATGAAAAATTAAAATCTAATTTAATCATAAAAATAAAATAAATGGAAACACTGGTATGGGTGAAACCGGTTTGTAGGTAAAATTAATTAAAAAAGTGGATGACATGTCATATTATCGTTAGGTGTGTTAGTGGGTGTGTGTAACCCTAGCTTTTTTCAAATAATATATAGATATGAAAAGATAAATGCTCTTTTACATAATTTATTATTTAATGGTTCATTCCCCATAATCTGATATTTTAAAATATATATTTGACCACTGGTCTAAATCTAGTTCAGTATTATAAGAAGAAATGATATGAGCTAAAATGATTTGATATTTTTTTTTTAAGGAAAATGATTTGATATTGTCACCATAAAAAAACATGTTAAAGGCGAAGCCTCGCGTCATTTTTGGGCGAATTCTGATTTATTTCTTCATAATCTTTTTTGTTGAGATTCCAACTTTGCAATTTAAATTCATCTCTTTTAGGCCTTTGTAACATTAGATTTCGGGATTATACATGCTTTCGCCTCTTGATATTTAGGTGAATTATGCTTTACATCTCGCCACATCATTCGCATTTGTGCAG
Organism: Medicago lupulina; assembly: GCA_958299785.1. Taxonomy (NCBI): domain Eukaryota; kingdom Viridiplantae; phylum Streptophyta; class Magnoliopsida; order Fabales; family Fabaceae; genus Medicago; species Medicago lupulina. Next base: position 31,746,290 of record OY283144.1, on the reverse strand, counting down.
CCACATGTCAAGAAAGTAATAAAAAAATCTTTAAATTGCAACGTTGGAATCTAACTAAAAATAATAATACAAGGGTAAACAAGAATTCGCTCAAATGCCAGGGGACAAATACATTTAACTTACAAAAACCCACTCATAAAGTGTAATAGTGTCATTAATGTAAATAACGATGAAAAATACGAAATGAAAAGCATGAATCAACCAAAATTAAGGTCTTACACGACGGAAACATGATACAAGACAAACGAGTGGAATCATAACAAAACGTCTCGATACCACTTATTCATTTAGAACTTTAATAGTTAAGAAGAACAACATTACAATATTCTCTTTATGTAGAAAATGAATCACAAAAGTACAAACAAATAGACACAATGCCATTGTCCTGAGGAGAAAGATCACATTAACAATTTGAATTTCCATAGCAGTGAATGCCTGGCACCTAAAAAATAGAATATTAATATTGTTAGCATTACAAAAGATATGCATATACCATAATAAGCAAAAGAGTGACTAGAGAAATTATTAATTAGGTGAAGTTTTCGTTAATTTGAAAGATAAAGATTAAATATCATTAGCATATAGTTATTCAGAATAAAAACGCATACCTTTTATTTCATTAACTAGTTTTAAATCCTTCATTTGCGATCTGGGCTGACTATTCATTCCTACATGGGGCACATGCTTGATGACCTGGTTTACACTCTTGTCCTTTATATGAAGCAATGCTCATCTTGAATTCAGGTGACATATTCTGGTAATTGAGATTTTTAAGCTTCTTCAAGTGTTGGATGCTAAAGGGTAAGATCTTGAGTTGAGGGATATCCCTTAACCAGAGCTTTTTCAATGAACGCAGTGTTGTGCTATGGGCAGTAATGGAACTCAGGCCATTCAAAGATCCAAGGACCAGTTCCTTCAAGTCCTCAAAGGCACCATCTTCAAAATTCAAGCTTTCACCTACATAAGCTTCATTGATGATACAAAGCAACACCAACTTTGGAAGGTTTTTCAGTGAGTTGAATGGATCATATTCATTTGTTAACTTTGAGCCGGATAGGACAAACTTAGAAAGGCGATTGAGATATGGAACCCACTCTGGAAACTTAAGTAACTTCCCTTGCAAGCAAAGCTTCTGAAGCATAGAAGGCTTTAAAATCTGCTGTAACTCAATCACTTCATTTTCTGACTCTGCAGCTATGTGTAGTGTTCAATATGCCTTCAAATTTATGATTTAGAGAAAATCAGAATCGTGACACGATTTAGCAAGCGTGTCACCATTTTCCTAGGCAGTGAGATGTTTTTCAAGGTGCTCAATCATGACACGATATTGGGAAAACGTGTCACGATTTTCGACTTGTTGGGCACGTTTTCAAAATAAGGTTGGTCATACCTTGGGACGCACGCACCAACCGTGTCACGATTTGGCCAATCGTGACACGATTTTGACAGATGAAGACTGCTATATAAGTGTTTCTTTGCAGATTTTGAGATAAAGCTTGAAGAGATAAAAACTTGGGACTGCAAAGGAGGGAACTTTAGGGTTGAGGGTCTTGGTAGTGAGGTTCTCTTGGGTTGGGAAACATTGTAAACACCTTGGGTAGTGAGATTTCACCATTGGAAGGATAAAAAAGCTTCCTTTTGTGTTCTCTCTTAGGATTCATTATGAGTGTGGGTGACATGAAAAATGGGTAGAAATTAGGTTGTATTCTTTGTGAGCTCTTGTACTAATTTCTTGTAACTCATTTGTAACACTTTCATCTTAGTGGATTGGAGAGGTTCTCTCTCCCCCAGATAAGGTCATATTGGACTGACCTGGGTTACCAATCTTTGGTGTGTTCGTTCCTTTCTTTCTTACTTTCATATGCTTGTGGTTTTATGTTTTTCACTTGATTCCTAGATTAGATCTAGGTTGGTTATTATTGTTGTTGCTTATGATAGCTATGATTGTGGTTACTATTTTCCTTTTCTCCACACATCAAAGTATTATTGGTGTGAGTTTTGTGTCCGAACTCACAAAATGTAGTTTCTCCAAGTGTTTCATTTTATTTATTGCAGAACATAGACCACGTCCATGTTTTTTTCTCAACATTGATCAATCCCGAATCCTTTATCAGCCACAACTTTCCCAGTTCTTTTTCAATTAGGCCTACATTGTCGTCAAGTTTCACAGTGCGTAGTGTTTGTAGGGATCTCAGGCCTCCAATGACAACTTTCAGTTGAACCAAACCCAATAAATGTTGTAGTTTTTTAAGCCTTCCAACCTCCTTCGGCATTTCATTCACAGCAGTTTGCCTTACATCCAAAGTCTCGAGGTTCTCGAGCTTATCAATGGATTTTGGAAGACTTTGTATCTTCGTTTTCCTAAAGCTTAAGTATTTCAAGTGAATGAAATCCCCTAAATTTTCAAGATTGTATGATAATTGAGATTTTTCAAAATCAAGTACCTTCAATTGCTTGAATTTTGAAGGTATTTTAGTTTCAAGTTGTTTTGGTGATTGTTCCTTTGTGAAGAAATGCAGTGACCGAATGAATGAGCATTTAAGGTCATCAGCTAAACCTTTAAGAAGTCCATGTAGCTTTTATGTGGAATCGGCTGCTATTGATAGGTGTTGTGTTACTTCATTTTTTTTCCATCGATTTTCTTCATTTATACAATGGAAAAAAATCAAATCCTCAAATTTCATAAGGATCATATCATGTACCAGGTAATGAACACGACAACTTGTGGGTTTTCCATCAAATGTGGGTTTGCCATCATATGAAGATACTTGCACCAAATTTCTATCAATCAAACTTGTTAAATAGTCTTCTGCAACTTCTTCAACACTTTTTTTTTGTTCATATTTCACAAATCCTTCAGTTATCCACTGACGAATTAGTCTCTTGGTTTTAACCGCATAACCTTGAGGGTAGATTCCAAAATACAACAAGCATGACTTAAGATGGTGAGGAAGATTATAGACAAAATAATTTTGTAATGCCTGTCTCTCTGAGCTTCCTTTCCCAACAAAATATATTATTTCTATGGCAATATACAAGCTTACCAATGGCCACAATTCCTAGCGGTAAACCCTCACATTTTTGCACAATTTCAGAAGATTCCTTTGCATATTTTTTTTGACACCTTTCTTTATTAGGGTCATCTTGGAAGGCAATCTCACAACATTTTCTCAGACACTTTTTCATATAGAGGTTGCACTTTAACTATATTAGATTTCTCACAAGTATCAACAACTTCTTTGCACCTTGTGGTAATAATTATCCTACTTCCATTTTCATTATTGTCACTCAAAGTTTGTTTAATTTCTTGCCAAAAGTTTTTACTCCACACATCATCAAAGAAAAGAACGTACCTCTTTTTGCACAAGTATTTTTTCACTTCATGTTTCAATGACTCTAAGCCCATTGTCAAATAGCCATAAGGCGGACTGATTGGTTCTCGGTAAAACTTCTCCAACATGAACCTGAAGAATTCCTTTGGATCATTGAAATTAGACACATTGATCCAAGCTTTGCACGTAAACTTCCCAATCACCACCTTGTTGTAAAAAAATTGCTTGGCATGAGCAGTTTTTCCCTGCCCTACCATTCCTACCAACATTGTGACGTTGTACTTTGTGCTTCCATCTTCCAACCATTCAATAATTTTTTTACTGTAGTCTTCGAAGCCCATAGAGGGGTAACCTTGGCACAAATAGTAAAGTTGTTGTCATGTGACAGTAAGGTCACAGGTTCAAGTCCTGGAAACAGCCTCTTGTGTAAAAACAAGGTAAGGTTGCGCACAATACACCAAATCGTGGGACCCCTTCCCGGATCCTGCATATGTGGGAGCGTTGCCCTTTTTTTAGTCTTCGAAGCCCACAATTTTAGTGTGGGCCTTGTAAGGCTTTCGCTGAAGCTTTTTCCATTCTTTATCTGGGTTTTTACTAGAATTATGTTCTTTTTCTTTTTCTTTTTTCCCTCCTTGGTCAACATTTGGATCTTTTTGTTAGGGATCTTTGATTTCGTCAAGATCTGAATTAATGTTCTTAATCTTGAGCGCTATTTGAAGACGATCATAGCCCCTAATGCAGACGAACTTATTAGCACTCTCACATGGTAAAGCCACACATCCATTTTCACTATGCTCCCATTCCTCATATGAGATATTTTGTTCAATAGCCTTCATATTTCTCCTCTCATTCATCCTGGTTGGGTAACATTATACAACACAAAAAATCAATAGTGCCATTATCAAAATATACAAAGCACACAATCAATAGTGGGACTTTCCTCGTTTTGGAGAGTTATATAAGAGTTTGAGAAATAAAAATCTTTAGCATCATTTATAGTATTTTTTGACAAAAGCATCATTTATAGTTAGTTACTTAAAAAAATTCATTTCCAGAAAAAGAGATAGAAAACAATTTAAATAAGTTTTGTCTTATTGAATTAATTGCGGTGATTTTTGTTATCGACTGAATACAATCTTAGAATTTGTGGTTGGCTGTAATACAACCTAAGAAATTCGGCTTGTGATTTGTAAGATGATGATTATCTCCACTTATAAGTCATATTTTATCCGATGTTAGACTCATTAACACACCCCCTCACCACAATTGAGCTCAGTACGTGTGTGTGTGTGTGTGTGTGTGTGTGTGTGTGTGTTGTGTGTGTGTGTGTGTGTGTGTGTGTGTGTATATATATATATATATATATATATATATTTGGGATTTGCTAGAACACACCCACTAGTTTTTATGTGAGAGTGTTTTAGCAAGCTACACCTTAAGGTGTATTTAACTTCTTTTTAGTGATAACTTGCTAAAACACACCTTCTAAAGAATAAGTGGGTGTATCCTAGAAAATGGCTATAGGAGTTGCTAACATACACCCACTTATTTTTTAGAAGGTGTGTGTTAGCAACATTCACCTTAAGGTGTATTTAACAACTTTTTAGTTATATCTTTGTTAAAACACACCTTAATAAAAACTAGTGGTTGTATCCTAGCAAACTCATATATATATATATATATATATATATATATATATATATATATATATATATATATATATATATATATATATATATATATATATATTTGGCCCAACGTATTTTCAATAGGCTTCGATACTATCTTCAAATTCATGGTTGAGACTAATATAACTCCACAAAACCAACTTGTGAGATGAGGATTGTCCTTACTTGTACAAATGCTAGTGTTAAGTCTAGTACACAATAACACAAATCTAACTAACTATTAACTACCTACCTCTAACAACCACTAACCATCTAACACTACTATTAACACCAAATCAGAATTAACTGCAATAATACGCACATCAAACACAACATCATATATAGCATAAATATTTGAAAAAAAAATAGAAATGATATAGTACAATCACATATTTGGTTAGTGAAACATGTAAAAAACTTAACATACTATGTGAATTGATTTTTTTTACCAATTCATATGGGCTAATAATAGTATCTAATCCATTTGGATGGAAAAGGATGGTTGAGTTGCTTAGATTTGTCGTTCGTTGGGGCTGAGCCACTGATCTATCCATTGGCAACCAGGTTCTGTTGAGTCGAATGTTGGGGTGACGTGATGAATTAGTTGCGGTTGTTCGTCTGCCCCAGTGAGAATAAGGGGGTTGTATACCTGCATGCGCTCTGATGCCCAAGCTAGGGGGGTTCAAGAGCTGCTGTCAAAGTTTAGGGTAAGAAGTGTCGTACTTGACCCATGGCGAAGGCTTGGGCATAAATAGTGGTTAGGTAGGGCTTGACTGGCAAACCTTATCCTAGCAATTGTAAATTCGAGTACGAACATGGGCAACTCTCAGCCTACGTGGGCGTGGGTAACACTCGGGCCTATTGAGCCACCCTCAGACCGTAATATGATTTGGTGTCGCCTGCTTAATGGACTCAGATCAGACCCAAGTGGAGCCAGATTGGACTTTAGGCCAGTCCAAAATATTAACACCCCAAGCTATGTCCATTGTTGTTTCTGAGCCAGCCACGTATCTCCTCCATGCTTGATTTGGACTTGTACTTGAGTTTTAAGTTGTGAATCACTTGTAAGCTTTTAAGCAAAAGTGATTAATGTTTCTTCGAGTGTGTCTCCACCTTTTTTATATGTATGTATCATGGGTAAAGTGATTGAAAGGAAGTGAGAGGGAGGTTTCTTATCTAGGAGTGTCTTAGATAGAAATCGCACGAGTAGTGATTGGATGCGGAGTTAGTACACTGGAGACAGTTTATGCATGCTTCAACCTAATTCTATTATAGAGGATTTCCTTTTTGCTTGGTAGCCCCTGGATGTAGTTGACGTTGCATCGAACTGGGTTAAGAAATAACTTGTTCCTTTTTACTTTCAGTATTTATTTTTTGTTTAATATCTGTTGTTTGTGTTGTCACGATGTCTTGACATTGTTCTCGACATTCCTTGTGTCTTGACATCGTGCTTAACATCTTTTACTTCGTGCCATAATATCAATTGGAATCAGAGCTGGCACCCTGTTCTGTTTCTGGATGAGCTCAAGGGAAGATATTTTTCAGTACCATAGAAACGGAAGGAGGACAAGTTAACCGACCACTTGTTCTGGATCGGTCCAACTATGACTACTAGAAAGTGTGCATAGTGTCTTTTCTTATATATATTGACAGTAAAACCTGGAAAGCAGTTCTCAAAGGCTTGAAACATCCATTGGTAAAAGATAAAGATGGAAAGGACACTACTGAGCTAAAACCTAAAGAAGAGTGGTCTAAGGATGAAGGTGAACTTGCTATTGGAAACTACAAAGCCTTGAACGCATTGTTCAATGGGGTACATAAGAATATGTTCAGGTTAATCAACAATTGTACCGTGGCCAAGGATGTTTGAGAGATCTTGAGAACTACTCATGAAGGCACATCTAAAGTAAGGATGTCTAAGCTACAACTTCTCACTACTAAGTTTGAAAATCTAAGAAAGAAAGATGATGAATCTATCCAAGACTTTCAAATGAACATTCTTGACATTGCCAATCCTTCTAGTGCCCTAGGAGAAAAGATGACAGAAGAAAAACTTGTCAGAAAGATTCTCAGTTCTTTGCCTAAGAAGTTTAATATGAAGGTCACTGCTATTGAAAAAGCCCAAGACATTAAGAACATGAAAGAGGAAGAGCTTATTGGGTCACTTCAAACCTTTGAAATGGCTATCAGTGATAGGTCTGAAAAGAAGAACAAGAGCATTGTTTTTGTCTCCAACACTAATGATGAACATGCCAAATGCGACATGGAGACTGATTAAGGCATTTCTTATGATATCATGCTTCTTGGAAGGCAATTCAATCAGGTGGTGAAAAGATTCGATAGAAGGCCAAAACCTAATGTCAAAAACATGCCACTCGACATCAGTACATACAATGATTCTCAAGAAAAGGTTAGAACTGAAGAAAAGTCCAATCAAGGAAGAGGTTTTAAATGTCATGGTTGTTAGGGCTTTGGACATATTAGATCAAAATGCCCTACGTACCGTAAGACACAAAAGAAAGGCCTATATGTTTGCTGGTCTGATAATGATGAGACTAAAGGTGAACCATATGGTGAAACTGCTAAGCATGTCACGACCTTCATTGGAAGATGTGAATCTAATGAAGACTTTTGTGATGAGGATGTTTCTTATGAAGAATTGGATGATTCCTATAGAGAGCTTTGTGTCAGGAGTGAAGAGGTGTGTAAGATAGGTGAAAAGTATAAGAGAATCATAGCTCAACTGCAGGCTCAAAAATAAAAATTGTTATTTACTATATCTAGTCTTCAGAATGAGGTAACCTTATTGTCTTCTAAGCTTGAAAACATGACCAAATCCATAAGGATGTTGAACAATGGATCTGATATGCTGGATGAAATTCTCCAAGTAGGGAAAATGGATGGCAATGTTAAAGGAATGTGATTTAAGTATCAATCTTTAAATAAACAAGGAAAACCCCATGTTGTTAAGTTTATTCCTTCTGAAGGATAGTATGAACCCATAATTATAGACAATATGTTACGACATCCTTCCAGACATAAGAAAACTCAAACTAAGGTCAAGTTTGTTCCTTTGAAATGTCAGTACTATGGTAAATATGGCCATATAAAGCATTACTACTACAGATTGTGTGGCTATCCTAAATATCCAACTAAATCTAGAAGTAACCATGTGAAGATCAAAACTAGACAAGAATGGAAACTAAAAGTTGTTGAAACTAGTTTTATAGCTCATATCTCTTAGAGCTTCATCTAGAGAAGATTAGTACTTTGACATTGGATGTCCTAGGAACATGACTGGAAACAAGAAGTACTTGGTGGACATTAAGTCATATTCAACTAGTTGTGTTACTTTTGGTGATGGAGCTAAAGGTAAAATCAAGGGAGTCGGAATGTTGGTTTGTACTGAACTTTCCAGACTTAATGATGTTTTTCTTGTGGAAGGGTTGACTGCAAATTTGATCATCATTAATCAACTATGTAATCAAGGGTTAAAAGTAAATTTCACCAAGTCAAAATGTTTGGTCACTAATAAAAAAAATCGTGTTCTTATGAGGAGAGTAAGGTCAAACGATAATTGTTACTTATGTGTACCTCTAGAAGCTGATTATACATCCACGTGGTTAAGGTCTAACAAAGATGAAGTCAAATTTTGGCACCAAAAGCGTGGACTTCTGAATCTTCAAGGAATAAAGAGGATTACATATAAGGAAGACAATAGGAGTATGGATCCCAATAGTTATGAAAGGATATTTCATAGATATTCTACTAAAACTTACAAAGGTGTAAACTTTTGAACCAAGGTTAGTGATTCATCAGTTGAAAAGACTACTAATGTCAAAGGCGATGTTAACCCATCATCCCATCAGATAAATGATGTGGCCAACATTGAGCTTAACATTGGTTTAGCTAGTACGGGGTTTGATAATCATCAAGTTAACAACGGATCTTACATCATTGTTCTAAAGAATCCTCATCATGAACATAATATTAGAAGTCTTAGTGAAGGAACCACTACGAAATTCAGAGATGTAATTTGTAATTCCTTAACTATTTCGAAGTTTGAACCTAAGAATGTAAAAGATACTTTGACTCATAAGTTATGGAGCAATGCTTGGGATGAGGAACCTGGATTGTTCAAGAGAAAGAATATGTGGAATTTGGCTCCTAAACCTGAAGATAAGAATGGTATAGGTACAAGTGGATTTGCATGAACAAGCCTGATAAAGATGGTACTGTAATCAGAAACAGGGCTAGGATTGTTGGCAAAACAATGGTAACTAAGAATGGTATAGGAGAGTTTTTGGTTGGGTAGACTTATGTGAATGACACATTGAACCAGATGTTAGAACATTGTGATCAACAAGTGTAGTCTAAACTTGAAATGAGTCTTCTTAGTAAATTGACATATTTTCTTGTTAGCAAGTGAGACAAATGAAGGATAATAGTTATATGCCTCTATGCAAGTGTGCCAATAGCACTGTGAAGAAATTGAACCTTGAGAATGCTATCCACAAAGAAAAAAGTTCTGCAAAAACACAAGCTGAACTACCCAATAATGAAAAAAGGGTGGATCAAAAATATGTACAGAAGTATGACTAGGAATCTATCGTACCTCACAGACTGAGCAAGAAGTAGCTATTCTAAATTGATTCAGATGAAGCAGATCCTAGAAGAGTATAGTGTCAATCGAGATGTTATGACATTATACTATGACAATCTGAGCACTATCATCATCTCTAAAAACCTCATCCAATCCAGCAGGACCAAACTCATTGACATCCGTCATCACTTTATCAGAGATTCAGTTGAAAGAATTTTTTCACTCATGAGCATGTGGGCACAAAGAAGCATTTAACAGAATTATTTACTAAGGTTTTGAATGCAAATCAGAATTGATAGCATTGTAAATAACCTTACGATCAGACTTGATTTACACATTAAAGAAACCAAATTCGAGAGCTAGTTGAAGAGAGCTGATGATAGCATGTGGCTTGCCTTCAACTACGTCCATGCGGGAGGTTGTCCATGATGTCCAACACACAAATAAATTCAAGATCAATCATCAATTCCAATGGGAATATAGCTACGCACTTACCAGTTCTTGATGGAAAGAAGAATTGGGACAAATGGGTGAAACAAATGAAGGTTATCTTTGGATTTCAAGATGTTCTTGAAATTGTCAGCAATGGAATTGAAGCACTTCCAGAAAACCCCACTGATGTTCAAAGAAACGCACCCAAAGAAGCCAAGAAGAAAGATTGCAAGGCTCTCTTTTACATTCATCAGTGCGTGGACGACAAGGTTTTTGGGAAGATTGTTGATTCAGAGATAGTTCCAAGGAAGCATGGGATACTCTTGTGAAGTATTTCAGTGGAGATGACAAAGAGAAGAGGATTAGGTTACAGTCATTGAGAAGACAATATGAATTTCTTCAGATGAAGAAAGAAGAGAACATAGAAGATTACTTCTCATCTGTTTTAGCAATCACAAATCAGATGAAGATTTGTGGTGAGACTCTTTCTGATAAATAAGTTATGGAGAAGATCCTGAGAACCTTTCCATCTCAGTTTGATCACTCAGTGATAACTATTAAAGAAACCAAGGATCTGAATGAAGTGAAGATTGAAGAACTTCAAGGAGCATTAGAAACTCATGAGAAGAAGATAACTGGTAGGAAAGAGGAGAAAGATGAAGAACAAGCACTCGTTGCAAGATTCAAACAAGAAGAATCCAAGAAAGAGCTTTGGAAGAAGAGCTTTGGTTAGAAGCTTTCTGGGTTTGGCAGGTTATTATCGAAGGTTTATTGAAGGATTTTCCAAGATAGCACTTCCGTTAACTCAGTTGACTTGTAAAGGTAAAGCTTTTGTATGGGATGTTCAGTGTGAGAATAGTTTTAATGAGCTGAAGCAAAGTTTGACGACAGCTCTGATTTTAATACTACCGAAGTCCGATGAACCATTTGTTGTGTACTGTGATGGGTCTAAGTTGGGTTTAGGTGGTGTGCTTATGCAGGATAATAAAGTAGTAGATTATGCATCGAGGCAGTTGAGGATTCATGAACGTATTTATCCTACTCATGATCGTGAGTTAGTTGTGGTGGTTTTTGTTCTTGAGATTTGGAGGCATTATCTGTTTGGTTCTAGATTTGAAGTGTTCAGTGATCATAAAAGTCTGAAGTATCTATTTGACCAGAAAGAATTGAATATGAGACAGCGAAGGTGGCTTGAATTGCTAAAAGATTATGATTTCGGCTTGAACTACCATCCGGGCAAGGCTAATGTTGTCGTAGATGCTTTAAGTAGGAAAACGTTACATATGTATGCTATGATGGTTAAAGAGTTTGAATTGCTTGAACAATTCAGAGATTTGAGCTTAGTTTGTGAGATGTCATCACAGAGTGTGAAATTGGGAATGTTGAGGATCGACAGTGAATTCTTGAATAGTATTAAGGAAGCTGAGAAGGCAGATGTGTAGTTGGTAGATCTAATGGTTGGAAATAATCAGACAGACGATAGTGACTTTAAGGTTGATGATCAAGGAGTGTTGCGGTTTCAGAATAGGATTTGCATTCCTGATGATGCAGAAATGAAAAAGATGATTCTGGAAGAAAGTCACAGAAGTAGCTTGAGTATTTATCCGGGAGCTACAAAGATGTATGATGATTTGAAGAAATTGTTTTGGTGGTCTGAGTTGAAGCGAGATGTAGCGCAATTTGTATATGCATGTCTAATTTGTCAGAAGTCGAAAGTTGAACATCAGAAACCTGCTGGGTTGTTGACGCCGTTAGATATTCCAGAGTGGAAGTGGGATAGTATATCCATGGATTTTGTGACGAGTTTGCCGAATACTCCAATAGGACATGATGCGATTTGGGTAATTGTGGATAGACTGACGAAGTCGGTGCATTTTATTCCGATTAACATCAGTTTTCCTGTATCCCAGTTGGCGGAGATTTATATCTTTGAGATTGTGATGCTGCATGGTATTCCATCGAGTATTGTATCAGATAGAGATCCAAGATTTACTTCTAGATTTTGGAAGAGTTTGCAGCAAGCGTTGGGTTCTCAGTTGAGGTTGAGTTCGGCGTATCATCCACAGACGGATGGACAGTCAGAGAGGACAATTCAGTCGTTGGAGGACTTGTTGAGAGTTTGTGTACTAGAGCAAGGGGGAACTTGGGATAGTCATCTTCCATTGTTGCTTATTATTATTGAATGTGAAATCTCACCCCTTCTGTTTGAATGTTGCCTCAACGTGGGTAACGTGCAGATAACTAGGAGTAAACCGCTGATGTGAGTTTATTCCTCGTGTCGTCGTCATGCTCTGATACGTAACGGGATGGGGATTATTTACATGCTTTGTTTTCCTTGTTACGTATTTTCTTTTAAGTTGTTGTTGAACCATTTGGAATTGAATTTTTATTATGTTGATGAAGTTGAGGCCTTAGTGCCGAGTTTTGATTAAAACGTTGAATATTTTCCGCTGCGATGTTATTTGAATTATTGAAAACAGTTGTTTAAATAAATAGTGAATTTAACTCTATTTATATTTTTGAAAAAAAAAACAAAATGTGACATCCTGTTTGTGATGAACTCTGATTTATTATATGATATTTATGTGTTGGGAAAACGAGGTGTTACAGTTCACGCCAGGGGGACGGGACACGCTCCGCAAGGTAGGCCCGCACGACACTGAGGGAGTCCGATGTACCTTAGCTAGGTTTCATCGGTCATGTATGGGAATATATTCCGGGGTTACTCCACTCAGGATTATTCCGTAAAATGAACCAAGATAATGTTGTTTGTTGCACGCTAACCACTAAGATAATGAATGAACTTACTTATGATATGAGTACAAATACGATTATGATTACGGCATGATATGTTATGGCATAGTATACGACAGGTATAGCTTATGTATCAAGTTAAGGCTAAGATGTTACATCGTAAACGATTTATGAACTCCCCAATCGTCCGATGAGGGAATGTGTCATGAATGGCTTATGTTTAGGTCTTGATGCGTTAAGTGTATCTTGACATAGCGGTTTTAGGTTCCCTTGACCGCCATGACGCGTATGATGTGAGGCAAGACCTTTAAATTATAGCATGAAGAACCTTATGACGGCCCTAGCATGCACGACCGTCTAAGTATGCAAGTCCCCACACACGTATAATCAACCGGCAGGTTGTATTGTAGACACGTGGTGACTATAGGTTTCCTCCGAAGTCACCTATAGCCCAAGATTAGGTAGAACTCACTGAGACATTATGTCTCATCCCAATCCTTATTTGTTTCAGATCAGCAGGACAGTTTAGCAAGCTTGTCGCCGAATGAATATTCAGCAAGGACTCGTTCGTACCTGCTGCAGGATGTTCGCGTTGATTTAAGAATGTATTTCTATATTATTGGATAGTTGTATGGTAACTTTTGATGTACAAACGTGAATTGTTGTATATGATATTCACTCGAAGAAATTAAGTTGTAAATTTTAATGTATCCAGTACTAAAGATAATGTACATATTAAACTTTCTAGATACGTTTAGCGTGGGCGTTACAACTATTTATTTTCAAACTGATATATAGATTCAAGCAACAAACAACACTACAATTTTAACCATTTATATTGACCATTTATATAGATTGAAGCAAACAACACTATCTGCCTAATTTTTTCGGCTCACTTTGTTTATACATGTTAAATGCAAAATTGTTGGTATTTTTAATGTCCTTGCACAACTATTAGTCATAGGCAGATAACAAAAAACACCACTATTTATTTTCAAACTGATATATAGATTGAAGCAAACAACACTACTATTTTAACCATTTATAGAATATATTGCATACTAAATCATTTGGTTGTTCATTTATATAATATCCAAGAGAAGAAAACAAAGAGAACATCAAGTAGAAGACAAAAACATTGTAGAATATATGTAAATTTAGTTGTGTTCTGATGTGTTGTAAAGAAAGAATAATGTGGGAAGCATGATCTTTAATTTAATTTGTGAAATGGTGCTTGTAGGGGTGTCCATAATTTGCCGATGGTTTTTCTTTTGTCTTGTTAAGGAGGATCATCAACTGACAATGTTCTCCAACTCCAACTATAGGCACAATCTCTTATTTTCAAACAAAATAATTATACTATCGGTTCTCCAACTCCTTTCAAACACAATAGTTATTACTCCCTCCGTTCCTTTTTAAGTGTCGTTTTAGAAAATTTCCACGAAAATAGTAAAGTGTATTTTTGCACATTTTCTTCTTATTAGTCTCAATTTAATCCTCCAATATATCTCTATTTTTTGGCACACACTTTATCTTTCCAATAAATTTAATATTTTATATTTTTCTCGTAACACTTCTTCTTTTTTGAGATTGTAACAAACATTTGTTACTTACTTCCATGAGCAGTTCTAACGAGTCTTCCACTCTTTCTTCCTTTTGAACATTTATGGAGTTTTAATTTGTTTTTCTCTCAAATTGTTGTTTTACTTTGCACTTGAATTTTTTAACAATTATTCATCTTTTTTTTTTGAAGGATCAATTATTCATCTTATTTATAGAATTTTAACTCTTCATAAAATCATTATTATATGTAACAATTTTTTTAAAATATGAAGATAACAAGAAACAAATTTTGTTTTAAAAAAAAACTTTGTTTAAAAAAAACAAACTTTAGTTTTCCAAATATATAGCATTAATTAGTTTTATTAAAAAAGATAAGAGTAACCAAACAAAGAAAAAGATATGAGTAATTGACAAAGGATATAATTGACAAATCGTACCTTTAAAATATCAAAACGACAGTTGAATAGGAACAAAAAAATTACATAAAACGACACTAAAAAAGGAACGGAGGGAGTAATATATATATATATATATACAGAAACATTTGAGATTAAAAGTTTTTGAAAAGGAAAGCATACTCACACTGTCAACGTCATATTTGACTATGTATGTTCTGGACTTGACTCTTAGCTTGTTGATTGCCTTATCAAGATTTGAAACTGAATTTTTCACCAGAGAACCTATTAAAGAATGAAAGTGAAATTTCTAGTATGTGTAAAACGAATAAAAAAAAAATTATACTAAAGCAATGGGTGTTCAAGTGTTTACCAGTTAGGCAATGATACGACAAAAGAGTTTATATGTTTCTTCCAGCCATAGGTCAAGAAATAGGTTAAAAATTGCAAGACAAATAAAAGAGTTGTGATAGTTTGGAACCGATTTTATTTGGAAAACGATTTTTGTTTTGTTTTTTAATAAAAAAAAATAATAGGAGTGATCTGTTGTTTTTTTGTTATGAATAAGAATAGAAGGATGTGTTTATTTTGCAATCTGTTATCTGTTTAGTAAAATTAAGCAGAAAAATTAGGAGCAATTTGTTTTTTTTTATTTCCATAACAATTAACATTTTGATTAAATTAAATAGGGTTAATAGAGTAAAATTAAGCAGAGAAATTATGTTTAATCTAGGGCAAAATATTGCTTACAGTTAACATTTTAGCAATAAGAGAAAACAAACAACTACAACTAATAAACGAAAAACAAAGGGCACCTCACACCATACAACACAGAAAGAAGGAAAGAAAAAACGCAGTTTCCTCCTTTCTCTGATCATCTGTTAGTTGTTAACGGAAGTTTGCAGTAAAATCAGATCTATGGAAGTCGAAGGCATAAAAGAAAAAATAGTTGAAATCAAAGAGTTCATTATTAATGCAGATATATTGGTTTATGTAGATGAAGACGACACAGATGGAATCAAAAAGAGGATAAAGCAACTGATAGAAGCAACTTTTGTGATGGAAGATGTCCTTGATGATTATGTGATCTTTATAGAACAGGATCCCCGTCCTCGTCCTCGTCCTCCTGGATGTGCAACTTCATCCTGTGGAATTTTCGACTTCATCAAAGATACTATCCGTCGTCATCAAATAAAGTGTATGTTTGAAAAACTTGACTCACAATTTGGTGAAATCCGTGATAAAATTATCAAAGAAGCTGGAGGGCAAATCCAATCTACATCAGAACAAGAAGGCTCACGTTCTGGAGAAAACCAACTTACTAATTTGCAGCCACAGTACAGGACCAATGATGATGTTGTGGTTGGCTTTGATTCTCAGAGTGCTCAATTGATTGATTGCTTGGTAAAGGGAAAAGAGGAGCTCACTGTTATCTCTGTGGTAGGAATGGGAGGGGTGGGAAAAACCACTCTTGCTAAGAAAGTTTTTAACAGCAAGGTTGTGCGTGGACACTTTGATTGTTGCATATGGATCACTGTGTCTCCATCTTACACGGTTAAAGGGTTGCTGAAGGATTTGTTGTACCAGTTTTACAATCAAGAGTCAAGCTCTCCTCCTCCAGGTATTTTTGCAATGGATAGAGATTTATTGGTTGATCAAGTGAGAAGTTACTTGGAGCAAAAGAGGTATATTGTCTTCTTTGATGACGTATGGAATAGGAATTTTTGGTATGCCATTCAACTTGTTTTGATTGACAACAGAAAAGGAAGTAGGGTATTTATCACTACTAGGAACATGGATGTTGCTGAGGCGTGTAAAAGTTCTTCTTTTGTTCATGTGCATCAAATTCAACCTTTAGCTCTTGAAGAGTCTCTGGAGTTGTTCCGTATGAAGGCATTCCAATTTGACTACAAGGGAAATTATCCCAAAGATCTCGAAGAGATGACTTGTGAAATTGTTTGTAAGTGTGGTGGTTTACCGCTAGCACTTGTGCTCATTGGTAGTTCCTTATCTCACCTAAGAAAAAATGTATTTGAATGGAAAAGGTTTAGCCGCGATCTAAGTTCACTCTTTGGAAACAATTCTGATTTACATGATATAAGAAAAATTTTAAATACAAGTTATGAAGTTTTGCCTTCACATCTCAAAGTGTGTCTGTTGTATTTTGCAATATATCCTGAAGGCTATGAAGTCAAATCAAACAGACTAATTAGACAGTGGATAGCGGAAGGGTTTGTGAAGGAGGAAAGTGGAAAGACTTTAGAAGAAGTTGCAAATGGATATTTAACTGAGCTGGTGAGGAGAAGTCTGGTGCAAGAACTTTCTGTCAACATTAATGGTGAAACTAAAGGCTGTTGTGCTCATGACTTAGTACGTGAGTTGATCCTAGAAAAAGTTTACCATTTATGTTTTTCCAGGTTTATTTCGGATGGTCAGTATCTGTCAAGCGGCATTATTCGGCACCTATCAATAGCAACCTCTTTCGTCGATTCAATAGAAAATATTGAAAGCTCACATGTTCGATCGTTACACTTTTTCAAAGTGGAAGAGTTACCTACATATCTTGAGAAGAGAATCCCAACAAAATACAAGCGACTGAATGTAATTGATTTCGAAAATGTTAGATCGCTTGATGTTCCTGAAAATTTAGAAGATTTAATTCACCTGAAGTATTTAAGCTACAGGAATACCGAAATACAATGTATTCCGAACTCCATTGGTAACCTTCAGAGTTTGGAGACCCTGGATCTCAGACAAACCAATGCAAATGAGTTGCCAAAGGAGATTAGTAAGCTTACAAAGCTCCGACATCTTCTTGGTACCAATCTGTCTTTGATTCATTTGAAGGGTGAAATAGGAGGCATGAAAGCACTACAAACACTGAGTGAAGTGAAAATATATGAAGATGGAATAGAGCTGATTACAGAGCTAGGAAAGCTGACACAGTTAAGGAAGTTGGGCTTGTTTGATGTAAGGGAAGAACAGGGAATTGCTCTATGCTCATCCATAAATGAGATGCCACACTTGGAGAAGCTATACATTGAAACAAAATCCAAAGATATCACCATAGATTTCAGTCTTGTTTCAAACCCAGCTATGCTTCAAAAGCTTCGCCTAAAAGCAAAGATAAACAAGTTGCCAGAATGGATTCCAAGGCTCGAGAACCTTCTCGAGTTGAGCATGTCATACTCCCAGTTAACCAAAGATCCATTAGAATCACTACAAAACTTACCAAATCTATTGGTGCTCAATCTCGCAGTTCATTCATATGATGGTGAATGTTTGCATTTTCAACAAGGTGGGTTTCAGAATCTTAAGGAACTAGGCCTCAGATACTTGTATAACTTGGAATCAATCATTATTGAACAAGGTGCACTGCAATCTTTAAAGAAGCTCACATTCATGAATATCCCCAACCTCAAGACGGCACCCTCTGGCGTCAACTACTTGGTGAATCTTGATGTTCTCAATACTCGTTTCATGCCAATTGAATTTCAGAAAAACATTGCTCCTTTTTCGAAACTTGTCAAGTATAAAAAGTTATGAAACTAGAAGGTATGTTTTTCTCTTTCCTATATTCAGTATTGCATGTGATTTTATTGTAAGTCATAAAATAAATTGCAAATGTCAATCAGGACATTTTTTTAGAAAAATATTTCCAGATTTCATTTTTAAAAATTTATTTTTGTTTTAAATTGCTAACATAGAGGTAGAATAATCACATAGATAATAATTTTGATAGAGAGAAGATGGAAGACAATCTTTTCAAAAACAATGAAAATAATGTTATAGTATTTTCAAAATGTTTGAAACTATTGTATCTATTTTCAAAATTTCAAAAAAATATTAATCTATATTCTATAATTATGTTTTGTTAGTTTTGCATCTCTAAAAAGAAAAAGGAATAGCCAATTTAGTTTTACATCTCTTTTTTCTTCTTGTAAATGTTTTGCTTATCATTTTATTCTACATCACTCAATTAAAAATTGAAGATAAAAATGTCTGATCAACAATAAGAAAGTATATGGTATTATTCTGGACCATTAAGAGCTATTTTGTTGCAATTTTACCATTATCAATACTAATGATATATTCTGAATTGGTAGGTATAAAGGCTTCAAGTTCTAAGAAGTTCAGATTCTCCAGGTGGCGTTTTTAAGTTGTAACTTTCAATTTCTCTTTGATAGAAGTATATGAAACTACTAAAATAAGTGAGTGGTTCAAGGCATTTTGCTTTTGATTCACCCAGTTTGTGGTGTGTAATGTATGCAATATGTTATGTTGTGAGAATTTGTTACTCTCTCATGGATTGTTAGACTTTATTTTCGATTGAACTTGGAAAGGAAATGTAAGCTTAATGTGATTTCTTTTCTTTAACCTTATTGCTGATTTTCTCTGCCTAAAATTAAACATTCAAATTGTTCACTAAATTTTCAGATTTTATCTTCTTTTTTTTTTGTCAAAAAGAAGGTATCAACTTAATCTCCATATTATTAATATTTCAAAATCATTGCAAAATGTTAAGAAAGTTCACCCCCTATCTTGGTCTATTATTTAATGCAGCTATGCCATTATTTACTTATTTTCAAATACATCTCTGATATTGCCAATTTATTGTCATTTAAATCCTTGCAAATACAAATGGAGGGACGAACCTAATTGCCATTTTACAATTTAAAAGATAATTTAGGTGGTGGGTCCTATCATTAAATAGGTCCCAACATCGTTAATTATTTTTAAAATTTTTGTGTCTATATCTCTTCAAATGAAAGAAATGGAGAAGAGATTAAATAAAGAGGATCTTACTTCGTCACTCAATTTAATAATAACATAGAAAACAAGACTTACAGAGTAGTAACTTTTAGACACCAAATTGAGTATTTTCTTAGTAAAAAGACAGGTCCCATCTATCTGCCTACTCTTTCTCTCATGCTCATTTGCATTCATTTCGGTACATCATTGATGAGAAATGCAATTAATCAAGGTAATCAAAATCAAATCTACCAGTTCGATAAAAAACCAGATGTATGTTCGGCCCGATTAGACAACTGCCTTGATAACAAGCCAAAGCCAACTCTCCGACCATATTGATTTTCAGCTGTCAATAAATAGGCCGTACTAATGCCTGGGACATTGTTATACAGTGAAGCCTAGCTCATTGGTGAAAACCCTTGAATCCTTGACGGCATTCTAAAAAACCTTACGATCAGACTCGATTTACACATTAGAGAAACAAACTTCAAGAGCTAGTTGAAGAGAGCTGAGAATAGCATGTGGCACGCCTTCAGCTACGCCGATCCGGAAGGTTGTGCATGATGTCCAAACATAAATAAATTCATTAGGCTGCCTCTAAAACAGATTCCAATTCCAGTTTTCTGTTATGCAGCAAAAGTTTCAGAGTCCGAATTAGACTTGATGGAACCTTGTCTCGGGTTGGTTGATCGATGTAGAGAGAGTTGTAGCTGCACTCGAATCCTCAATCTGAAAGGAAGCATTATGGTCTTGGTCACATCAGCAACTCTTTCTAGACTCATCAAGGAACCTTCACATAAGAATTGGTTCCTACCGTTACATATACTTCATAGAGATATAGCCAACAAATTCCTTTGATCTTCTGTTATTGTGTTGCAAGATGTGAAAAACAGACTATGATAGTTATCTCCACGTGGAAGGCTGTAAAAATGAGTTCTTAGCATTGATTATCTTCACCTTTAAGTAAATCAAGAAGGAGTACAAATGCCTTTGTGCCGCTTGAGATTGCAAAATTTTAGCCGCAGATAAAAGAATTGAGATTCCTAAATTGTCATGTAAATGCTCCAAATTCATCTATGAATCTTAGAAGTTCATCACATACTCTTTCTTACCTTAATAGTTCTACAAACAGATATCCCTATCTCGTCTACCTTACCAAAGGGAAAATAATAAAATTAAATATACAATGTTCGGAAAATAGTGTTTGCTCTATTTCTAAGTTCGAACACCAACTCTAAGTATGCCACAGTCTCTAGGTCCAATGAGAGCATTAAGACTTTTGCATAAGAAAATTAAATAGAAAGACTTTTTTTTGACAAAAATAAACGATATTCATTCATTTAAATTAATAGAGTACATCGATACAATTCAAATTCAAAGTCACTAAAAACAAAATGGATGAATCTGCGAACAAACTCACAACATCCAATTTAATAGCATAAAACAACAAAGTATATATACCTACAAATGTGACTATATTCAAGTCTTCGAAATACTTATTTCTCCGAATCTGCAAGTTAACAACGCAAAAGTTATGGATAAGATTTGCACTTGCTCAGAGCTAATCTTTCGACCACCCCTCAGTAAGAAACCATTTTATCTCTCAAGGGGATGATGGCTTATGTCAAGTTTGCGCATTATACCAAATATATTGTGTGCAATGTCACCTGGGTTATGTAATTCGGTCAAAATAGTATTCCATGCCCCTATTCGCTGCCATCATTGCATGCTTTTAGTACACAAAAACAATGCATGTAAACTATCTTCATCTTCATCACAAAAGAGACAATTCGAAGGACAGTTGACACCTCTTGCTTTAAGGCGTAGCCTGGTGGGTAAACAACCACGTGTAACCCTCCATAGAAAATTCTTGATTCGAGGTGGAGTTTTGGTGCACCAAAGTTGATGCGTGTTAGGGTCCATTTCCATGATGTTTCTGTAAGCACAACGAACCGAGTAAATCCCGTTCTTATCAAGCTTCCACACAGCCCTATCATGTAGGACCGATGCAAGTAGTGGAATTCTGCTAATATGGTATGCTGAGACATTGTCGAACAACAAGCTAATATTCTCCATATGCCAGTTTTTTGTGTTTGGGATGAAGAGATCAGCTACACACAGATTATCCATAGTTGGGTTCATTGTCATAGGTGGTGTAATGACATAATCGTCTCGAATCCAGTTTGGATCCCAAACTGAAATGCTAGTGCCTGAACCGATACTCCACTTGAAGCCATTTCGAATAACATCCTTAACACTTCAAATGCTTCTCCAAACATAGGGTTGTGTCCCGCATGCGAGGCAAAAAAATCACTAGATGGAAAATATCTAGCTTTGAGTAGTCTAGTGATCAGAGTCTGGGTTGGTAAGCAACTTCCATGCTTGTTTACCCAACATTGCCATATTGAAAGCCTCGAGACTTTTGAAACCCATGCCACTGAAGCCTTTTGGAACAGTGAGGCGTTCCCATGATAACCAATGCATACCTCTGTTACCACCGTTACCATGTCCCCACAAGAAAGCATTTAACATTTTTTCAATTTCCTTTATCAAAGTATTTGGCAGCAAGAATGTACTCATGACATGAGACGGGATTGATTGAAAGACGGATTTTATGAGAACTTCTCTTCCTGCCTGCGAAAGACATCGACTACTCCAAGAGTTTATCTTAGCCCAAACTCGATCCTTGATAAATTTGAAAGTATTTACTTCTACCAACCATGGATGGAATGCCTAGATATTTTCTGGTACCAAGGATTCTCATATTAGAAGGTGTATTGCGGCTGCAGAATATCTCTGATTTTTGGAAATTAATAGCTTGCCCGGATGCGGCTTCGTAGTTTGCTAGAATATTTTTCAGAACAGTTGCTTCATCAACAGAGCCTCTAAAGAAAAGGAAGCAGTCATCCGCAAACAACAAGTGGGAAATAGTCGGTGCGTTTGTACAAATTTTCACACCGTGTAAAATTCCTTGACCTTCTGCTTTCCAGATAAGAAAAGACAGGCACTCCGCACATAAAATAAATAAGTAAGGTGACAGTGGGTCACCTTGGCGGAGGCCTATACCAGGGACAATCGTTCATATCGTAGCACCATTTACCAAAACAGAATAGTCTACGTCTCGACACATAGCATTATCCATTTCACCCATTGTAATGAATAGCCCATTTTAATCATAATATCTCGAAGGTAGTCCCAATCAATTCGGTCGTAGGCTTTACTGATATCAAGTTTGAGAGCCGCATCATAGTTCTTACCCTTGGATTTTATCTTCATGTGATAGACTAGTTCAATTGCTACCATGGCATTGTCAAGTATGGATCTTCTTGGTACGAGCACATATTGATTGTCTAATGTGCACTTGTCAAGAACCATCTTTAGACGGTTGGCAAGGACCTTTGCAATTATCTTGTAAAGGACATTGTGATGAACACTATTTTGTTAAAATTGTTCATATTTGACTTTTAACTATGAATTGATAAAAGTTGCTTGCTGAAAGATTAATTAAAGGCACAAAACACAAGAAATGGACTGAAAATATTGTTAATGAAATGATGCGCCAAAAGGAAACGAAAATTATGTATTGGGATTAATTTTGACAATGATTTGAGATGAAAACGAGAGTTTGGATTTGAATTGGTGTTTAGGCTGACCTGTGGTTTCAAACAAGAAATGGAATGAAGAGTTTAGGGACGCCACACTTTCTAATCCTAGAAAATGATAAGTCTATGGAATGAAGATCACCACAAGAAAGGATTCTTAATATGATCAATACAAGGTCCGATCCAGAACCTAAAGAGCAATTACTCACTTTTTTTAACAAAATTCAACTTAAAATTTTATTCAATTTTCGTGTCCTATATATAGGTAGGAGGGGCACTTACTGAATTACAGAGGAAAAGGAAAATAACTCTTAAGATTCCTTCAACCAAATTAATCTATCATTATTTCCTATGGCTGAAGTAAATTAACATCAATATAAGAAATGTTACAAGACAAATCAAAAACCATATGTATGTTCGGCCCTCATTGGTGAAAACCCTCGATCCATGATAGCATTGTATAAAACCTTATGATCAGGCTCAATTTACACATTGGAGAAACCAAATTCAAGAGCTAGTTAAAGAGAGCTGAGGATAGCATGTGGCATGCCTTCAGCTATGTCCATGTGAGAGGTTGTCCATGATGTCCAAACTTAAATAAATTCATTAGGCTGCCTCTAAAACAGATTCCAATTCAAGTTTTCTGTTCTACAGCAAAAGTTTCAGAGTCCATATTAGACTTGATGGAACATTCCCTCGGGTTGATCCATGTAGAGAGAGTTGCACTCGAATCCTCAATCTGAAAGGAAGCATTATGGTCTTTAGTCACATCTGCAACTCTTTCTAGACTCATCAAGGAACCTTCACATAAGCTTTGGTTCCTACTGTTCCATATATCCCTAGTGATCATAGCCAACAAATTCCTTTGATCTTCTGTTAGTGTTGGAAGCTGTGAAAAACAGACTATATGATAGTAAATAAAGAAGAAGTATTCCATTTATGCCGCTTGAGATTTTACTATATGTATTTCGAGAAGTTGCTGTGAAAGGAAATAGGTGCTTATAAAACGAGCATTTAGTATACACAAATCAATACATTTGTGTATCCAAGTAAATTTTTTAAATACCTTAAATATCCGGCTTTATCGCTTGTACCGTCGCTATAAATTTGAACCAAATTGAATACATTTATTTTCTTAATTAAAAAGGACCAAAGCTCAAAAGAAATATTATACAGAAATCAAGCGAGGAGTAAAAACTTCCGTAAAATCAATGTATGCTAAGAGCTTGGTCAAACAAAAGAAAATCATACTCTTACGTACTCTCCATATTAGCAAGCCCGTCATCAACCTTGATAACTTCCACATAATAACACTATTGTTGAGGCTCTTGAAAATAGGATCTATATATCGAGTATGAGACTATATTTCAACTGGTTTCTAAAAAACCTCACATATTGTTGGAAGTCTACTTCCATGGGATACAAATAAGACCCTTTAAATTGCTCACAGTCACAGACCCCTCATGAGAGTGTCAAAAAAAGAGGCCAACGGCAAAGCTAGAGTAATTTTCATGAGAGGGTCAAAAATACAAAGAATTTTTTTTAGGCAAAAAAAGTTTAACTTTTATAGAATTTTATATATTAAATTCAAAAGTTAAATATGTTTACTCTCCATAATATTAAGCTTCAAGAAATAAAATATATTAATAATTGAATATTTGATAAATAGACTAGCAATTTCATTTTACGTAAACAAGAAGCTGTTTGTATTGAACTAAGGTACATTTTGTTTGACTATTGTAGAGATCGGAATCTCGTAATAAAACAAAGGCTTAAGGTCATTTGAATTTTCGTCCTTGAAGTTATTAATCTTTTCATTTTGTCATTGCAAATATTAATCATTTGAAAAATGGTCATAATTACATCTGATTAGTAACTTTAGGGACGAAAATTCAAATGACCTATATTTGAAGTGACGAAAGACCTATTTAAGTCAACTACCTCGCCCAATCATCACTTGCCACATGGGTACCACGTCGCTAATGACAGCCCACCTTAGCAAAAAAACCTAATTAGGACCAAAAGTCAAATGATTAAATTTTGCAGTGGCAGATTGGAAGGATTAGTAACTTCAGGGACGAAAATTCAAATGGCCTATATTTGCAGGGACGGAAGACCTATTTAAGCCTAAAACAAATCATTTATTAATCAAGTCATAATTTTTTAACATTTCAATTTATGCTAATTTTTTGCAAACGATTTTGTTTGAGGTAGCTAAAAATATATTATTGAGGTAGCTAACGATATTAATATACTTAGTCATTGAATAGAAATAAGAATTTTGGGGTAGTCAAAGCTACCCCATCCCTACAAAAGGGTTCGCCTCTGAAAGAGGCCTACGAAAGGGCTAAATACACACGTACTACCTCATCATATGCTATGGCAAGTGGCAATAACATATTTTGCAACCCCATTTTATCCATCCAAAATATAAACATATGTCGTCGAATGGATGCGTCTCACGATGGATGCTTCTCACGATTTTGTTTGAGGTAGCTAAAAATATATTATTAAGGTAGCTAACGATATTAATATACTTAGTCATTGAATAGAAATAAGAATTTTGGGGTAGCCAAAGCTACCCCATCCCTACAAAAGGGTTCGCCTCTGAAAAAGGCCTACGAAAGGGCTAAATACACACGTACTACCTCATCATATGCTCTGGCAAGTAGCAATAACATATTTTGCAACCCCATTTTATCCATCCAAAAAACAAACATATGTCGTCGAATGGATGCGTCTCAGGATGGTTGTCATAGGGGCTAAGCTGAAAGGTCGCATCGTCCATTCTAGACAGTCAAAGAATATCATGTAGTTATATGGTGACTTGTGGCCCTTGCCATGAATGAACTGGGTTACGCGTGGCTTGTGTGTTGTATGTTTAGAGTTGATTAATATGGATATTGTGAGGGAAATGAGCCTTATCCCAGATGATGGACAAATTCGGCAAGTGTATCAAATCGTTCACAAGTAATAAAATAGTAAGTAAGATCGCCTTCACATATGGATTGTCGTTTCAACTTGCCAACTAGGGTTACTTATTAGAACAAAAAATAAAAATAAATAAAATAAATAAATGTAGTAAATTTGGGGGGAATTTGCAAGTTTTATTTGATTGCACAAAACAGTAATGAGTTAGTAAACTAGTTCGATTATAGAATTTTAGCGGCGGAGAGGATTCTTCGAATCCCTTTTATTTCCTTGTTGGATTAAAGACAAGTCAACATTCAGTTATAAGACAAAGGGTTTTATTTAAGTGATGGGTTTATGGGGTAATATTTCCCTCCAACGGTCAAGTTTCATCTACTAATCACTCTAAGGTTATACACAACACTAAAGGGTGCAGGGTCGTCAATACTACAGAGTCAAGTAGACCAACATACATAATATTAGAGTAGGGCATTACTCTCTCAGATGTAGTAGAAACATAAAAGAATTTAAATTCCTAAATTGTCAACTAAATGCTCTAACTTCGTCTATGAATTTTAGAAGTTCATCACATACTATTTCTCGCCTTAGTAGTTCTACAAACAGACAATCATATTTTGTCTACCTTACCAAAAAGGAAAAGAATAAAATTCAATATGCAACGTTCAGAAAAAAGAATGTTTGCTATATTTATAGGTTCAGACAACAGCCCTAAGTATACCACAATCTCTTGATCCAATTGGAGCATTAAAACTTTTACATAAAATAAATAAATAAAAATTATAACGTAATTGATTAAAATACTTGAATTAAAAAGAACTAACAAACACATATTGAATTGTAAATACATATTAAATATAAATATATAATAAATCATATTAAATTACAAATGTTTTAAATATTAAAAATGTCTTAAATAGATAGTAATTGCTCTTAAGTCGTACATGTTAACCTTGTTTGACCCTTTTGAAAAATAGTGCAAACAAATAATCATTTTATCTCCGGTATACGAATGTATTCTTTTATGGCCATAAGATCATACAAAAAGTTTTTAGACACACATATAAAGAGATTATTCTCTAAATATTCAATTATTTTTTATCTATTTTTTTTAATTATTTAAAAAATACTACTACGCTTTATGCCCAAACAATACTTATGTATTTTTTTTTAGGGAATACTTATTTAGTCTTGTGTAGTAGAATTCCTCCCATGTACTATTCACATACACAAAAAATAAAGGGGGTCCAAGTAGCAGAAGTTTTCATACGTTGTTTGTGTTTGTGTTCCTTGTTTGACCCCTTTTGAGCGAGAATCTCAACTCAACTTTCAGTAATGATGGGATTCTCCGATATTGTGCTCATCAAACAAATTCATCATCAAAACAAATTAATCAGCTGCAGCAAATTACTATTCTCCGCAACACACCACAAGAACAATAGCGTTGGTTTCAAGCTCTCAAAGCATAAGGCCATTCACAGATCAATTTTTGTAAGCAAAAGCAAACCAGAAACATTTGAGTTTGATGAGAGGAAAAGCCCAAATGAGGTAACACCCACCACTTACACTTAGAAATTGAAAATAAGTTTATGATGTAAGTGATTATGCATAAGCTTGCCTATGTTTTTGTATAATCTATAAGTTGTTTTCATAAGCTATCATGGAGAACTTATGAAAATAAGCTGCAAGAAGCTTAAGAGAATTTTCATAAGTTCTCCAAACAGTCTCACAAAATTAATGTCAGTAGATAAGCTCAAATAAGTTAATCTAAACAGTAATGGTTTTTGATGTTTGAACACAATCACAATTGAGGTCTCTTCGATCGTATTTCATTGTGTTTCTCTGCAATATTAAGAAGGATCATGTTGCAGCCACAATCGTTATCGCATCCACTATTTTAGAATGTTACATAGGATTTAAATTTGTTATTTATTTATGGAAAGAGCGAAGTATTTGTATTCAGTAACCTAAGACTCGTTTAAACAAGGGTTCATACTGATTAATATTATTCCGCTCAACACAGCAGAAGAACTTAAGGTGCAATTTATGATGGACATTGCTTTATAAGATCAAGGGTGTAGTATATCTAGTTTGGACTTGGTGCAATATGTACTTTGTCAGTGTTGTCAATCATAAATTACGGGAAATTGTGGTATTTTCAAATTCCACTATGCATCAGTTCCATAACACTGCTATATCCGATATTAGACAATATTTTGTACTAAATAGCAAAATAATAGTGATTTGTTTAAATTCTGCTACATTATAACATCACTATCTAACAACACTAATTTGGACTCAAACAATGCGTCTCCAGGGGCTGGTGCAATGCTGATACATCATCTCTAAGAAACAAAAAGGAAATAATAGCTGAAAACTTTGCTCATAATAGACCCTACAACATCGGTTCTCTAGAAAAACACTGTGCGGAGAGTTCTATCTAACGAATTCCTTTGCATGATTGCATCTAACTATACACAAATTGTATCTGTAGTTCTAATTTATTTTTTTTCTGTTCAAAATTACAGGTTAAAGAAGAGATCAAACAATGTTATGAACTCATAAACCGATTAGGAAGAGGAACTGTTTATCTGGGTTCTTCTAGAATAGGCTCCAGCCATTCACATTATGTGCAAGCACAAGAATTGGCTAAAGAGGCAAGTAAATTCTTACAATAGCTTCCAGCTTGTTTTCTTGGTTACTTGCTGGTGAGTTTTATATAAATTACTACTCCCTCCGTTTCAAAATACATGTCCATTTTGGAGAAATTGTTGTAACTAAGAAGCCAAATAAATTTTGTTACTTTTGATGAAATTATGTGTGTGTTTTCTAGAATACCCTTAACCATTTATTATTTCATTTTATTTTTTCTCTTTCTATAATAAATATATAAGGGTATTATTGACAAGATAATAATTAATGTTGCATTGAAACTTGAAATGGACAAGTATTGTGAAACAAAATTAATCTCCAAAATGGACATCTATTTTGAAACGGAGGGAGTATTCTTTTATTAACCAATAATGTTTTTTCTGACACAATCAACTGAGACTGAAAAAGTTCTTTTGAAGTTCTGCTTATTTTTTTCATAAAATGTTTATTTGCAGATAGCAAATCTTTTGGACAGCACTACATGGTCAGGGGCTGGACCAGGACTAATGGATGCTGTTACTCAAGGTGCTTTGCTGGCAGGGAAACCGATCGGTGGATTCAAGATCGGAAGAGAAGCCGGGGAATGGACAGCATCCAACTTTCATCCATACTTACCATCAGAAAATTACCTTACCTGCAGGTGATCCACCGTCATTGTTTAACAGTTTGTTCTATTTGAAAGTAACAAGATATAGTTGTACTAGAGATAGAAAGACATTTTATTTGGTAATACAATTATACAACTAGTGCACCCTACAAAAGATCATGGTGAAGCTCTTGTCTATTTCTAACAAGAAAAGTGTGTTTTGCTTTGTCATATGTCATCACTCCTTTATTTAATTAATACATAGTACTCTCTTTAGACATGTGTTGCAACACTGGGTTATTGTTACTAGTGTATGATAAAATGTGTCATTCTCGCTCCAATAAGATCCAGGGGGGGTACACAGATTCGGGTTGAACCGATTCACCCAATGACTCAACTCAATCCAACCTATACTTTACCTGAACCCGATTAAATCCGGATGTGTGGTTCCGGTGACAGACTTAGAATTGTAAACCAGTCAACCCGACCCAATTATTTTTTCTGTCAATTTGAGTATGTTTTCTTGAAGAATATTATTTGTGCTTCATAATTTTGCTTGAAATTGTGGTTCTTGGAATGTTTAAAGTGTTTTGATGTAGTTACAATATTTTAGAATAAAAAAGTAAGTTTTTTTTTCCTTCAAGACTTGTCAGCCCAACCTGACTCAACCCAAACCAAAGGATGGGTATGAGGTTTGCCCAAATTTGACCTTATTCGACCCGTGTACAGTACTAACACATGATGGTATTTTTTGACATTCAAATAGGAGACTATAAGAGAATCCAATATAAACTTGACTGCTATTAACTATTCAGATTCAAGTTCAGGTTTTTCTCTGCAAGGAAGCATGGGCTAGTCGATGCTGTAGTGAGGAATAATTCATTCGATAAAACTGCCGTGGTTGCCCTTCCAGGTGGGATTGGTACTCTAGATGAATTGTTCGAGATGCTGGCGTTAATTCAACTAGAACGGATCGGATCAAAGCTTCCTGTTCCCTTCCTGTTGATGAACTATGATTCCTTTTATTCAAAACTACTTGACTTTTTAGATGTTTGTGAGGATTGGGGAACTGTATCTAAAGGAGAGGTTGCATCATTATGGAAGGTTTGTAATAGCAACTCAGAAGCTTTGGCTTACCTTGCTGATTTCTACTGCATTTCTTCTGGCAATATAAGTCAGAAGAAGGAAACTAAATTGCAAAGTACACATGACTTACCCTCTTGATAAGAGTTTTTGTTTATCTTTCACTTTCAATACTTGGTAATTATTTGCTTTCTCAACAAACCTTGAAGTGTAGATTATTCTCCTAAATTATTGTAATTACACCAAGCCTTATGGTTGACTTTTGACATGTGTAGCAGTAGCAAGTGATAATTGCATACAAAATTCAGGTTCTTCTATAGTCACAGTAGTAGTAAGTGACATCTGTGTGCGCGCGCCCACATGAGCATATTGAAACTTTTTAGTTCTAACAAGAACAACAATGCTGGTGTCTAATACTGCATTATAATTTATGCAAACCCTAAAAAAAAAAATCACCACTCTTGGCATCTTTGGATGGATGGCTTGTAGTAGCCCAAAGGCCATCAAGGGAATAATTTAATTTTATCAAAAAATTACTTAACAAAAACCTTAAATTAAGAAAATCTTATCCAAGAAAAATTTATGTCCCTCATGCTTGTTGAGTTTAGTTGGAGACAAACAAATGAGGTTGCTCATGCGTTACCAGGGGCAGCCACATTTTCAGCTAGCTCCATTATTTATTAATGAAGTGCTATAAGCATATTTCCCTCAAAAAAAAAAAAAAAAACGTATCTAAGATATACATCGCCCCAACAAAAATTCAATGTTTTCTTTTATTATTGATTGAAAGATAAATGTTAAAGAAATTGACTTCATTAATTTATTAATTGATTTTGCATTTTAAAACCTCAAAAATAGTGTAATTTAAACAAAAATATAATAAAGAATTTAAATTACTTGCAACCAGTCATAACTTATCATAACAAAGAAATCAAGAAGTGTGGATGACAGGTCACCAACTTCAATAATAAATGTATAAAGGAAATTCTCAAGAAAACCAAAATGAATTTATTTTGTAAGGCTATTATGGCAGATCTCAAGTTGCTCAGCAAATATCAAACAATTATAGAGAAAACAAGTCAAAGTCAATGTCTTTCTCACCATAGACTTAACTACAAAGAGCTTGAAGAACATATATGCTATAATTTTCTCCCTGATCAATCTCACCACTAATTTGCAGAAACCATAGACACAACAAAATGTGTGACTCTGTACTCTCCTTCGCTTGCGATCAGTTGCTTCCATTAGCTCGAGACTATTTGCTTCCACTATTAAAGGAAGTAACCAATATGATAAGAGGTGTCCCAAAAGAAGTTGCAGACATGAAAAATGAACTAGAAAGCATTGAAGATTTCATCAACAATGCAGATAGAATGACCGAAGCTGAAGAAGACAATACGCGCGACGGAATCAAAGTAAAGATCAGACAGCTAAGAGAAGCATCTTTTCGCATACAAGATGTCATTGATGAATATATGATATGTGAGGGACAACAGCCTCATGATCCTGGATGTGCAGCTTTACTTCCTGAGACTAATGACTTTTTTAAATCCAAGATTCTTCGTCTACAAATAGCTTACAAGATTCAGGACATTAAGTCGCTAGTTAGCGCAATGGAGGATACTAGTGGAAAAAACCATGGATTCCTCCAAACCCAATCATCTTTGACACAAGGATCAAGTAGTTCAGCAGCAAACGAAAACACCATATTGAACAACCTTAGAGAGGCTCCATTTTACATTGGAGAAGCTCAAGTTGTAGGATTCGAAGCCCCAGGAGATGAATTGGTTAATTTGTTGATTAAGGGAAGAGAAGAGCTCACAGTCGTCTCGGTGGTTGGAATGGGAGGGCAAGGTAAAACAACTCTTGCCAAGCAAGTTTTTGACAGCAAAGAGGTTATTGGTTACTTTGATTGTCGTGTATGGATCACAGTGTCTCGACACACAGTTGAAGGGTTGCTGGGGGACATGTTGCAAAACATTTACAAACAAACAGGAGAAGATCTTCCTTGGAAAATTTCTGAAATGGATCGAAAGTCGTTAATTGATAAAGTGAGATACTTCTTGCAAAACAAAAGGTATATCATCTTGTTTGATGAAGTGTGGAATGAACAATTTTGGAATGATATTGGATTTTCTTTGATTGATAGTAAAAAAGGAAGTAGGGTATTAATCACAACTCGGAAGATTGATGTTGCCTCATCTTGTAAGAGGTCTTCTTTTTTTCTTGAAGTGCATGAGTTGAAACCTTTGAATCATGAAAAATCTTTGGAGCTTTTTTATAAGAAGGCATTCTTTGACTTGAATGGAATATGTCCTGAAAATCTTATGAATGCATCTTCTAAAATTGTTGAAAAATGTGAGGGTCTGCCACTTGCAATTGTGGCTATTGGTGGTCTTTTATCTACCAAAGAAAGATATTCACTTCAATGGGAAAGGTTTAGTGAAAATTTGAGTTCAGAGTTGGACAACAATCCCAGTATACATGTTATAACAAAGATTTTAGGCTTTAGTTTTCATGATTTACCTTACAATCTCAAACAATGCTTCTTATACTTTGGAATATTTCCTGGAAACTATGAAGTTAACACCATGAGACTAATTAAACAATGGGTAGCGGAAGGGTTTGTCAAAGAAGAAAAAGGAAAAACGGTGGAAGAAATTGCGGAACAATATTTAACAGAGTTGATCCATAGAAGTTTGGTTCTTGTATCTTCTTTTTCAAGTAATAGCAAAGCTAGAAGTTGTCATGTTCATGGCTTAATACGAGAAATGATCCTTGATAAAATTCAGGACCTAAGCTTTTGCAACTTTACTCACGATAATGAGGACCAGTCAGTCCTAAGCTTGATGACTCGTCGCCTAACAATATCAACCAGTTCCAACACTTTACTGTCAAAAAATGTTGAATGCTCAAACATTCGGTCACTGCATGTTTTCAAAAATGAAGAGTTACCAGATTCCTTTGTGGCAAGTATCCCTTCAAATTACAAATTACTAAAAGTATTTGACTTTGAAGATGTTGCACTGCATCATTATGTTCCAAAAAATTTAGGGGATTTGTTCCATTTGAGATATTTAAGCTTTAGAAATACAAAAGTAAGGAATCTCCCAGGATCTATTGGTAAGCTTCATAACCTAGAGACCTTAGATTTAAGGCAAACTATGGTGCGCGAGATACCAAAAGAGATTAACAAGCTTCAAAAGTTAAGGCACCTTCTAGCTTATGATGTGTCTGAAGGTGTTGGATATGGAATTCAACTGAATGATGGCATTGGAGACATAGCGTCCCTACAAACGCTACGTGAAGTGCAAGCAGATCATGGTGGAGTGAAGCTGATTACTGATCTTGAGAGGCTCAAGCAGTTAAAAATGTTGGGGTTGACTAATGTTAAGCAAGAATACACAGAAGCTGTATGTTCTTCCATAAATGAGATGCAACACTTGGAGAAGCTATACATTGCTGCAAAAAATAGACATGAAGTCATTGATTTTTTGAATTTCGATGTATCATTGCATAAACTTCAGAAGCTTCGCCTTGTAGGGAAGTTGGAGAGGTTTCCATTTTGGATTAGAGAACTTCAAAACCTTGTTAAATTGTCTTTGACATATTCCAAGTTAACTCGTGATCCATTGATATCATTGAAAGATCTTCCGAATTTGTTATACCTTAGCATCCTCTTTTGTGCATATGAAGGTGAACATTTGCATTTTCATGATGAAGGGTTTAAGAGTCTCAAGCAACTGGTATTTAGGCGCTTGTATAATTTGAAATCGATCAAAATTGGTGAAGGAGCCTTGTCCTCTCTAGAGAAGTTCAAGTTAGTTAATATTCCACAACTGATGGAGGTGCCTTCTGGTGTCTACAACTTGCCAAGGCTTAAAGTTTGTCATATCATAAACATGACTGATGTGTTTGAGCAAAGCATTGATCGTGTTCGAGGACAACATCAATGGATCATAAAGAAGGTTCCATTTGTAGCAATAGTTGACCGATGTTGGGCACATGAAAATGTGTAACTTGTTTGGTAATTAAGGTATGTGTTTTCCCGCTTTAATGTATATATACACAGTCAGTGTAACTTGTTCAAATTCGCTCAAAAAAGGTTGTAAAATGATCATTAATGTCACTTTTTTAATAATAATTTCTCTTTTCTCCAATTTTTTTAAAAAAAGTTATATTGTCAATCATTTATAATCACCATATCATTAAAAAAGGTTGTTAATAATTTCTATATTATTGATAATATTTGTGCTTTGAATACGTAGGAACTCATGGGGCTAATTCAGGTTCTCGTTGTGGCCTTTCAACAATGATGACATTGCATATTTCAGTTTCTGCTTTGGTGCTTCAATCCTCAAATAAAGAGCAATGACACCTTTGAACAAATGAGTGATTCAAGACATTTTTGCTTTTTCATGTTTGATTCATATGTAACAGATGTTGCTTGCATCGTGTTATGATAATTCATTTTTTATGAATTGCAAATTTCCTTTTTATTTTGAAAAATAAGGACGGAAAAAGGGGAGCAAAAAAGATGTTAGAAGAATGAATGGCGTATATGATGATTAGATATGATTTGTGCAATTTTTTATTATCTACTCTAGTAATTACTAAATTGGATCAGATGCAATCTATATGATTTGTGATCACTCTGTACTCACTGAATTAGAAGAATAAAATTCAGACCTTTCTGTTCACGTCTTTTACTGTAGTGTTTCTAAGAAAAAGAAAGCAAGAGGAGCTTTACTTACACAATAAAATTCAAGGTGGTAACGACAAGAATTCAATAGTACTACTATATTACTTATTGTATAAAAGCAAACAAAGAATTATACTTCCCACAGACCAAGTGTTGATTGATAGATCACAGCTTGAAAAAATATCTAAAAATTGCTTTTACGGGTTCCTTTCGATCCAAGTAGGATCTACTTCCAGACAAACTGGTGGTTGCAGTATGAATCATTTGTTAATCATACTAACAATTTGAATTAGTAATGCTCCTGATATATCGCTCCAAATTCTGCTCTCCATGCTTGATCATCATAAGCATAGGAAGAAGTTGTATTATTGTGTTTCATATCAGAATCCTCTTGATACAGTGGCTTCAATGCAGACTCTGGCAATTTGCTCTCAGCAAGATACTGCTTCATGGTATTAATCTCTGTATTGTGTTTTCTATTCAGCTTCTCCACTTGCATTTTTAACTCTTCGTTATCTCGTCGCACATTTGCAAAGTTTTCCTGCAAAACATAAGAAATGTAATAAATAGTAATGAGTCAAAAATATGCAATGCAACATTTACTAAAAATCTTCTCGATCAATGATATAATTGTACCTCTGCAACATATGCTGCTTGTTCAGCTTCTCTTAGTCTAACAAGTAGCTCCCCAGCAGCCTGAACCGCTTCAGCAGTATCTCGAAGTTGAATTTTCAAACACTGGTTCTCCTTTTTCAATAATTTTGACTCCCTTTCCCTCTCCAACCTCAATGCAGAAAGCTCAGAAGAAAGGGATTTGGCAAAGCGTGCTTTACCTTTTTTCGAGGCTTTTACCACTGCCTTCTTCACCTCGGCTATCCCTTCCATCATAGCATCATGCTTAGAAGCCAAGTCATCATATTTTTCTTGAAGATCGGTATAGTGTTCTACCATTCTTGCATGCCCGTTAACAGCTCTTTTTAGTGCATCGTCCATTTCTTCTGTACCCTTCTTCTCTAACTTCAGTTCAGTTTCCAACTGCTCTGCACGCCGGCGGTACGACTCAAGGTCAGCTCTAAGTTCGTCAGTAAGACAAATCCAATCACTTTCCATTTCTGTCCATCTCTGTCTTTCATTTTCCAGCTCCTCATTCTTATTATCGTGAGAAAATACACCACTTTTTTGCAGTTGTATGGATCTTGACATTAAAGAAGTTCTCAGTTTGTCTGTAGAAATTTTGACTGGCGCATCACTATATAATTGCAGCTTGCTCCTAAGACTCTGAATTTCCTTGAGTAATGATTCTTTCTCAGTTGAATCAAAAGAGATCTCTCTCTGATCTAACTCTTCTAGGACTTCTTTAATTTCACATTTTTCCTCTATAACATACAGCGAATGACCATGCAAGGAATTGCTCCTCAGAAGCTGCAAATGACAAAAGAAGAAAACAAATCAAATCAAATCAGAACAAACCATCATCTGGGTAGACTTTATATGCATAAAATTAAATTGAATTAAAGATCAACAATTGACCTTGTTTTCATCCTTCATGGAGCTATACTCTTTACCCTCATCAAACACAGAAATGGAGTTCATATTCTTCTCTCCTTTCAATTTCTCCACCTGGAGACAAATGCACATTATCAGTAAATGTAGAAACCAGCCACAAACATAATCCAGGAAGGAAGAATCTTAATACCAATTGATTTAGTTGCTCAATTCTAGCTGCTTGCTCCTTACAGACACTCTCAAGCTCCTTCTCTCTCATGTGGCCTTTTGCCCTTACATTTTCCAAATGCTTCAAGAGCGAAAAAAAGGAGAAATAAAGTCAGTAAAATAATTACTTTTGAAAGAGAAATTTGTCGAGATTAAATTGAAACATACTTTTGGAACTTTATCTGTTAAATCTGTACGACAAGATGCACAAAGGAATGTGGAAGTTACATCATCATTAGAAATGTTTTGTTGTATTATTTGATCATAAGGTTCAACCTTGTCGATTTCTGGACATGGTGTCAGAGTTAAACGGCCAAAAGAAAAGGAGCTTGAAGATTTGTTCAATGCTGAGTTCTGTTGGTGATAATCAATTATCTGTAATCCCCTCTGGAGACTTTCTGCCAAGGACTCGGCTTTGCCCGACTGTAATGAAGTTTGCATATGCTCACCCCGTTTAAACGATTTTCCTGAAAGGTCATTCCCAAAAGTTGAACTCTCAGAAACATTGTTCCTACTTCCTAGATAACTCGATGAAAAAGCCACACTTTTCCTTTGGTTGTTGCTGAATTTTGGAGACTCAGACAACTCTGGTCCGTCAAGTATTGGAGATTTGCTGCATGAAAAGACGGAAATGCTATCACCAACAGAATTTTCTTCACCTATTGTTGTGTCTGCATCATAATTTTCCTCAAAAGAATAATACTGAACACAATCTTCACCAACAGAAATGTATTTTGGATTCCCTTCACACAAACTATCTAATTCATCGATTTGCTGGCGTAATTGCCTTATGTCATCCTCGACGACATTTGCAGCTTTTACGGTATTATTATCTAAGTTAGATAGGAGTAGAGAACGGTTTAAGCTGACTTTCAACTGATTAAGGCTTTCCCGCACATTATGTCCTTGGAAGCATCCATTCTTACCCCCAACTGAGCTATGAACATCACCAGCCTTCACTCTAATAAGTTCTTCCTGAACCAAAGAAAACACAAAGACTTGCATCAGTCTAATCCTTCTAAAACTGTATCAATTAAAAAGTTCAGGAGTTTACCTTCAAGTGTCGGATTTTACCACTCAAATCGTCAGCCTCGTTTATTACATTAATAATTGGCTTGTTTCTAATGGATCTTACTTTCTCCCCAAATCTGAGTGTGCAGACTGTTTCATCGTTGCTCCTACAATCAAAAAGTTGAATCTTTATCTCTAGAACTCAATACTTTCCTATTACTCTATAGACAGACACAAACTATGCTCTTTGATCCAGGTAAATACTACATTTGTCCCTAATGATAACCCCCGCTTAAAAATATTGTCCCTAAATATAAGCACCTTTTCAAATTAATAGATACATTCATTAGCTTTTTCCAAATAAAGCTTATAAAAAAACAAATATATCCCTTATAATTACTACCAATTTGTCATGGAAAGTTAGAATTTAACACATATACACATTTCGAAATTTAGTAATATTTATACACAAAAATGTACACATTAATGACATTGCTAACTATTCTTAATATATGTGAAAAGTGTCAAACAAAGATAGTTATAAAAAAGAAGGGAGGTAGTACTTGTTATGAGGGGAGATGGAACATATTACTGAGAGTTTAGCATTTCCACCAAGTGATTCTTGTAGCAATCGAGTTAAAGAGGAGTTACTGTGTGAAATGTCTTCATCTTCTTTAGACTGAGACTTGTCCG
Source organism: Medicago lupulina (assembly GCA_958299785.1). NCBI lineage: Eukaryota > Viridiplantae > Streptophyta > Magnoliopsida > Fabales > Fabaceae > Medicago > Medicago lupulina. Next base: position 31,707,822 of record OY283144.1, on the reverse strand, counting down.
TAAGAGCATCCACTAAATGCCTACATCAATGAAATACAAAAGTTACAAATAGAAAACAATCAAGGTGATGGACTTGATTATTAACTAATGATACAAGCAAATAATCCACAAGTAGCCGGACAATGCTCTTCAAAGAAGAAGAAAAATGTTACAAATATATGGAATTAAGTAGCAATAGTTTGACATAGTAAAATACGAAGATAATGAATTACTTTTATGTTTCAACTATTGAAAAACCCATACAAAATGTTGCAGTAGAAGATATAAATAGGAAACGAGAAGTCATTTAAGGCCTATTTGTATTGGCTTATTTGAGCTCATTAACCGACATAAGCACTTGTGAGACTGTTTAGTAGAGCTTACGAAAAAAAACATTTGACATGTCCATAAGCTGTTTTCGGCTTATTTCCATAACCTCTCTAGGATAGCTTATGAAAACAACTTATAGGTTATATGAAAACAATTTCACTTTATTTTATCCTTTGTTATAGAAATAATTTATACATCAGCACTTGTATGATAAGTGCTTGTGCGATAAACAATTAATTACATTCTTTATCCAAACAGGGCTTTAGTCATGGGATCTTACCCAAGCTGAGATAACGATTTCTTTACATGTCTGTTTTCCCATGGGATAGCTTATGAAAACAACTTATAGGTTATATGAAAACAATTTCACTTTATTTTATCCTTTGTTATAGAAATAATTTATACATCAGCACTTGTATGATAAGTGCTTGTGCGATAAACAATTAATTACATTCTTTATCCAAACAGGGCTTTAGTCATGGGATCTTACCCAAGCTGAGATAACGATTTCTTTACATGTCTGTTTTCCCATAGACATTGGCTGCTCCCATTGTCAACACTATCCCCATCTAATCCGGCAAGATCGATAAGGCTGATTCTGCTAGCTTTTAAACTACTGGAACCCTTTGTGGTGCCCTAGAGAATCAGTTAATGAAACCCATATTTAGCATCATAACCATAGTTTCCTCACACCAATACTAGAAATGTTACGTAGAATTGTTATAAAATATGGCATTACCTTACACAAAGACTCAATGACAAAAGTGAAAATGACATGTGATCTAGAGCTATTAGAATTTAAGCTTGTTGCTCCGGTTTTTCTGCTTGAAAGGCCCTGCAGCACAAACAAATATAGCTGATCAAGATTTGAACAAATACATTAAACAAAAAAACAAAGGCACATGCATACAATTGCTTGACAAATATATCAGCTAACATAAACAAGTATTCAGTTTCTAATAAGCATAGAGAAATCTGACTTTCGACGGTAAAATGCTAGAATGCTTCTCTACCTTAATCAAAACTTGTGCCACGTCATCATAGCATGTGACATATTCCTCTATCAGATTCTCAACATAAAACCCATTTTTGGAGTCATCCTTTATCTGCAACATGATATGGACCAAGCCATAATTATAATTAGCATGCAGCACTTAAAACTGGATTAGAAAATAATATCATATTTAACACAAGATGACAGTATACGCCTACCTCAAGGTTCTGCTGATTTGGATTGAGTAAATTCCCAATTTGATCGTTATATATCTGTTACAAAACAAGGGAAAAAGGAGCAGAAAAATGCATTAGTAACCCCAAGGGATGCTCACTGCTACATTCGGAAGCTTCATAATGAAATTCAAGTTCAAACTTACCTCAAGAAAAGAACAACGGCATTTATAGCTGAACTGTTTCTGGTCAGACATAAGTCTCTCCTAATTTAGCAATTCAAACTCAAACAGTCAAAATTCAAAATACCATAATGCAGAAATTTAGTAAAATAATAACAATTAATGTAGGAAGTAGAACATACTCTTTCAAGCTCAGAAAATAACATTCGGAAGATCCGAGGAACAATTCCCTGTTGACTATGACACGAGGGAGCCTCAGCCATGGCACTTGGCGGACCCCACATTGTATAAGTCTTTCCGCTTCCAGACTAGTAAAGAAATACAATACATATGGAAGGGTTAATAACCATTAACCTCAATATTTCCATGACAAATGCTAAACCTTTTTTCACTTGAAAGTTCAAAAATACAACACACAATGCATCAATAAGTACCTGGCCATATGACAGAATTGAAGTGTTGTAACCAGCTAAAGCATTTCGAACCAAGGGAACACCAACAGACTGAAAAACATCTTCCTGGACATACATAGAACAGCCCATAAATCACATTAGTGGTTGGTCTTCTATTACGCATGCAAAGAAAAAACAAACAAGCCTTATTTCAGCATGTAAATCGGCTATATAGATCAAACGACATCATAACAAATATGCATATGAAGCAACAAAATTAAACCAAACAAGTCAAGTTACTTACCTTCATTTTAACAGCATATTCGACAAATTTCCTATTACCCTTTACCATGGTTATCAGTATCTTACCATACATCTGAATCCTATCTCGATTCAATACAGAATGGTATCTATTCAGTATCTTACCCTTTATTTTGAATCCAGATTCGCTATGATGAATCACAACCTAAGCCAACTACTTTTTTCCTCATTTAATTTGCTACTTTAATCTTGAACTATGATGAATTCCAATTTCATTCATTCAAATTCTAATTATATATTACCTTATAGTTTCACTATTTTTTCACTAAAATGGCATTTTTATTGGTTATATAACTTAGATTCCTAATAATATTCTAATCACCATTCAAAATTCACAATTTGAATCTCAATTTGATAACCATGCCCTTCATTCAAAAATCATGTAAAATCATCGAAGATTTAAAACACAATAACACACAAAATGAATCTAAGCTTAGTTCCGTATCCATTACCTGATTGGAGTTAGCATCAAAAACTTCATCAAAATTGAACTGTTCATCCCCAACACACAACCCATCAGAAGAAACTTTCTTAACCAACAAATCACCCTCATTTCCCTTAATCTTTTCATTTCCAATTCTCACCACAACCTGATCCAAAAAACATATATCAGTAAAAATTAAACATTGAAGGACGAAACAAAATCGAAAGCTAAAAATTTGAACTTGCCTTAACATGTGGGTTATTTTGAGAAAATGATGATTTGGGGTGTGATTGAATTTGATTATGAGTGAAGGGAATGTTTGAATTTGTTGGAGGAATGTTTTCAAGATTGGATTTAGGGTTTGAAGAAATGGGTTTACGGAAGGATGAAATTGGAAGAAGGTTTTTGATTGAAGTTGAAGTGAAGGTTCCGAAGAAACTGTTATCGTTGTTGTTCTTTGGCTTCATGGTTAGAGAGAGAGAGAGAGAGAGAGAGAGATTCAAATGTAGGAAATAGAGGGAAGAGGAAGATGAAGAGTGTGTTGTTGCTTGGAGCTGTCGTTTTTGTTTGAACTGAGATGAACGTTATGAATTTTTTAAATTCCAAAATTGTCCTTTTGACTTTTTGGGGAAATGCTTGCTTCTATCTATCTTTCTTCCTTAAAAAATAAATCTATCTATCTTTCTAAATATATAAAGTAAAATTTAATAATGGTTGAGTTTTTGCTAAATTAATTGATGTTTAAAAATGACTACTTTGAAGTTGATCTTGTTCATTTTATTGTTTTATTAAAAGAAATAAATATAACTATCGAAATGAGGGGTAATCCTAACTAGGTTGGTAGAACTGACAATCATATTTAAGTCGGTAAAGTTAGCCAAAACGATGACGACAACAACAATGTTCTGTTAGGTCTTAATTATGAACAACTTTTACTTTTTAAGTTCATTAGACAACATACATCAATTATTCAATGAATCTGAACAATGAAAAATTGCTTATAATTAAAACCAAAATACCTAGATAACTATATTAATCTAAAGGAAAAAAAACCATTAAAATGAAGACAAATCAACACAAAATTAGAAAGAAAGCATATGTCATTAGTTAAAATCCTCCTTAATAAAATTAAGAACATTATCAGTATGTTTGGTATAGAAGAGAAGTTGTGAAGAGAGAAATAGGTAAGAGAGAGTGTGGAAAGAGAAAAAAAGGTAAGAAATAGAGTAGATTTGATAGATGGTTTGGTATAAGAGAAAGAGAGGAGAAATAGAGAAGAGAGAAGTGTTGTTTATTTTTAAAAGTACTATAATACCCTTATGTTAAATTAACATTTCCATTCAAATTTATTTATTTATTTTTTGAATGAATGAATGAAGACTAATTTAATTATTTTGTTTAAATTCAGTTTATTAATTTACCTACTTATTTTAAATGGAACAGAGATTATTTTATCTATAAATTTAAGTATTTTTTACCAATAAAAAGTGCAGTATTTCCTCCTAAAAAGAGTGTAGTATTTCTTAAACGTTGTATGAAATACTTAACCTAGAACGTACACGACATACTCCACGTTTACTAAAAAAATCAACTTCATAAAAAATAAAGTATTATTTTTAAAGGAATGAAACAAAGCTGTCGAGAAAAAACTACATAATAATATGGCAAACAAAATCAATTTAATGAAAAAAGAGATGAGAGGTATAATAGGTATACCGAAAAATATCCCTTCTCTCCCTCCTATTTCTTCCCAGGTATGAGGAGAAAGAATATTGTGTCGGACCCACCAATTTTTAGTCTCTCTTCACTTTCAAACAGGAGAAGTTCACTATCTCTCTTCTATTACTCTCTCCCTTCACTCTCTTCCCTATTTCTATCCTACCAAACAGAGTGTATGTATAACAACGAGAAGAGATTCCAATAGAAGCAAGTTTATTAACACAATAATTTTCTAAAAAATTTGAGAAACAAAAAAATCTTATTGAACGTAGAAGCAAAAGACAATTATTTTACTTCAATTATCTTTAATCTAATAGCAAAAAGGTTTCCTCAAAACATCTTTCGTATTTAGAATAGTGGAACAAGCATGATCCGTCACAACAAAAGCTTTTAAAATTGAAAAGTCATATAGACAATCAAGTGAGTGTTTGGTTTAGTTTTTTTTGTCATTGTCATGCGTCGATGAGTGAATTGCCATAAAAAAATATCTGAAACTACTTTTATTTGCTTCAGAAAAAGGCATATTTCATGGCTCGTAGACACATAAACAAGAGTTGTTGCCATAGCGAGAAGAGGAAGAAGTAACCAACTAAAAGGCATTTTAAAAAGAGATGATATTATTTTTAGGGAAATTCTTTGTTACCCATCTGACTATGGTGGGTATTTGTACCCATGACCTTTTAAGTCGGTTAAAATGTTAACTGACGTCATAAGATTTTTTTAATTTTAATTTTTTTTTTAATTTTTTTTTAGGAACGAGGTTTGCTCTGATACCAGAGTTTTAGCAGAGTGCGGAAGACTTTTTCTATAGACAATTTTAAATTATTTTGTCTAGTTTTTCGAGTTATAGAGACAACTTAAGCTTTGTAATTTATTTATCTCTTTTTGTTCTGAGATTTCAAAATCTCTTTTGGGTGGTGTTACTCTAAGGCTTTAATTCCTAATCAATGGTTTTTCTGTTTCTTCGAATAGATATTTCTCAGCTTATATAAAGGAAAAACTATTTCTTGCTAAATTTCTAAATATAGGTGACTTTAGGGTAACTAAAGGTGTAAATAATTCATCAATATGAATTGTATTTTTTCCTATAAATTCTATGCTATGGTGTGAATTACTCAAAGCATAATTAATGCTATAACATATTGTAAAAGGATGATTACCATTTTTCATAAAATTTGAGTTTTCCAACTTATAATGAAAAACTATAGATCTATCTAGATCTTTATCTTTTAGGGATAATCCCATTTGTAAATTTACATCAAATTTTATTTTTCCATATTTTAAATTACACTTTACTTGTGCAATTGTTGCTTGTCTTTTGTCTAAAATCCTAGAGTCTTCTAGGGCTATTTCTAGAGGTGAATCAGTACCTTTCATAAAGGTACTTTTGATTAAAATTTGAATAGTTGATATATGAATATAACCAATTTTGCTTTTTTCTTTTTCAGAAAATGTTTCAATTCTTTTTTCAATTTGAGTTTTATGTATGGTAGATATGACTATATTTCCTTGAGTATTTTCAATTGAAATTTCTTCTTCTCCTATCATTATTCTAAATTTCAAAATATTTTTTCTTGAGAAAAATTCTTTGAATTTATTAAACTTTCTTTTCAAATTTTCTTCAGCAGTTAAAGATAAATCTGCTTCTTCTATCTTATTTTCTATTATGTCATCAGCATAATAACTAGATGTTCCTTCAAAGTATGAAACCTCAGTCATATTCTATGTTGTTTATTATGTCAATACTATGATACTGAAAAGTAAATTTTGAATTTAATAAAGATATATTCATACCTGATTTGATCTTAATTTTGTTGATATTTTTGGTTTCGTTGTAGCTAGATATAATCTTCGAATGATTATATTTTGATTTCGGTGATCCCTCCAGAGTATTACCACAAGGATCTAGCTCCTCCAGAGTCTTGTCTCAATATCTACTTCTTTAAAAAAAAACAAGTTTTTATAGGAACGAAATACTTAGTAGTATTGAACTTCAATATTCATTGATTACAAATGAGAAACGAGGCTCTTATTTATAGTGAAAAAGGGCTCACAAATTGTTCACATGTCCCTTTCTCGACAGCTAATAAAGATAAACACTGATGAGTTAATAATTAGTTTAATATAATATTTAATCTTGTTTTATTTAGATTTAAGTTTATTTTATATTATTGTTATTTCCTTTTTGAGCTATTTACTTTAAGATTCAATAAATTATATTTCAGGAACGAATATTGGGTGAAGCAGTCTTGAAGCAAAAGAAAGAGGATTAGGAGCTGATTCGGGTTGGAAAAATGCAAGATTCAACACAAAAATATACAGCTCCCAAGTCAGAAGCTTGGCACGGCCCGTGCCAAATGTGGAACGGTCGTGCCACCTCTCAGGACCTCTTTTGCTGCTTTTTCTTCTCCTGCAAGCTACTCTGTTTTTAGTTTAGGCCCACAGTTTCTTGTGGAACACTCTAGCATTATAGTTGCTTAGATTTTAAGTCAATTGTAAGCTATAAATAGAGTAGTTTTCCACCATAAATAATCATCTTTTGTTCTCTGAAATAATAAGTGACAATTGTTTCTTTGAATAAAAGTTCACCTTTATTTTATTTATGTTCTTCTTCTTCTTCTTCTTCTCCTCTATGTCTACAATGAACGTTAGTGAGTAGACACTTCTCTTGTCTTGGGATTGTTGGATAAGTCTAATGACATAATCCTAATCAAACCAAGCTATTAACCCTAATCTTATGTAACCCTAATCTCTAATCTAAATTCACCGTTTTAACATGAATTAACCATTATCAAATTGTGGAAACGAAAGTGGAGGGTTTGATAATTGTTAATCCATCATCTCAAATATCAATTCATAAAACGAAAGTGGAGTTTTGATATTCGAACAAGTCAATTTAGACAAAGATTGTAAAGGCAGCGAAATAGTCTTTACAATCTTTGAGACATATAGTTTCGAACTTCAAGGATTCTAAGTTGTGATCAAGTCAGCGAAATAGGCTTGGTTGCAACTTAGGACCAAAATCTAATAGTAATCAAGTCAGCGAAATAGGCTTGATTACTAGAGGAACAAAAGAGAAACTGTCTTTAGAAGTTAGGTCTAACATAAGGTCTTAAGATTAAAGCTTCAGTTTGTGAAGGGTTTGTTATTATGATGAACCAATAATCCCAAGGCTCTCTTTTATTATTACTGTCTTTTACTTTTAATTAAATATCCAACCATTATACCTTTAAAACTCTTTTCTAATCATTGTTGGAGGTTAATCAAATTCATAACTCCCTGTCGGAACGATATCTTTTATTACTACATCGGTAGAACCGTGCACTTGCGGTTTTGCTCATCAAACACCTAAAGAAACAGATACACAATAATGTACATAATTATCTCCTAAGTGGTCCCTAATTGCAATATCATAATTATCTTCTAGTTATTATGTTGCAGAATAATTACGTTGAATTTTCCAGAAATTGGATCTTCAAGGAAATGAAATGGGATTAAGATAGTACAATGATTATATGATAGAAGAAGCAGATTTATCTTTAACTGCTGAAGAAAATTTCAAAAGAAAGTTTAATAAATTCAAAGAATTTTTCTCAAGAAAAAATATTTTGAAATTTGGAATAATGATAGGAGAAGAAGCAATTTCAATTGAAAATACTCAAGGAAATATAGTCATATCTACCATACATAAAACTCAAATTGAAAAAGAATTGAAGCATTTTCTGAAAAAGAAAAAAGCAAAATTGGTTATATTCATATATCAACTATTCAAATTTTAATCAAAAGTACCTTTATGAAAGGTATTGATTCACCTCTAGAAATAGCCCTAGAAGACTCTAGGATTTTAGACAAAAGACAAGCAACAATTGCACAAATAAAGTGTAATTTAAAATATGAAAAAATAAAATTTGATATAAATTTACAAATGGGATTATCCCTAAAAGATAAAGATTTAGATAGATCTATAGTTTTTCATTATAAGTTGGAAAACTCGAATTTTATGAAAAAGGGTAATCATTCTTTTACAATCTGTTATAGAATTAATTATTCTTTGAGTAATTCACACCATATCATAGAATTTATAGGAAAAAATACAATTCATATTGATGAATTATTTACACCTTTAGTTACCCTAAAGTCACATATATTTAGAAATTTAGCAAGAAATAGCTTTTCCTTGATAGAAGCTGAGAAATATCTATTCGAAGAAACATAAAAACCATTGATCAGGAATTAGAGCCTTAGAGTAACACCACCCAAAATAGATTTTGAAATCTCAGAACAAAAAGAGATAAATAAATTACAAAGCTCAAGTTGTCTCTACAACTCGAAAACTAAACAAAAGAATTTAAATTTGTCTATAGAAAAAGTCTTCCACACTCTGCTAAAACTCTGGTACCAGAGCAAACCTTGTTCCTAAAAAAAATTTAAAAAATTAAAATAAAAAAATCTTATGACGTCAGTTAACATTTTAACCGACTTAAAAGGTCATGGGTACATATACCCACCATTATGAGATGGGTACACAAGTTGTCACCTTATTTTTAAGATGAGTGGCAGCAACACTATTTTTCAACATTGTCTTTATCGCGTTTATTTTTTATTGAGTGAAATCTATATGGATCTCATAGTTTATGTGTTACTCATTTTTAAAATGTATGACTCATGTTGATTTCATTTAATAAAAGAATAAAAGTTGATTTTTTCTACATTACCCTTTTTTGTTTAGGGGTATTTACCCTTCAAGATATCAACCAATCAAAATGTAATATACAAATGTAACATTAAATGTCAAATAATGTAGAAAAAACCTTCATAATAAATAACATATCTCACATATCTTATGAGAGGAAACACTTACTTTCTTTGTTAAATGTCATGTTTGATTGGCTAGTCCCTCCACAATAAATAGCATATCTCACATATATTAATTTTTCTTCTTTAATTTATATTTATTTTTTGACCAAGAAAAAAATTTATATTTAAGATTTCGTTCTATTTCGCTTTCTTAAAATAATTATTTTAGACAATTTAATTACTTGAGTTTTTTTATTCATTTTAGTCTTTTAGATTACAAATATTAAACATGAAATTTAATTATTTTTTTAGTCAATTTAGTGACTTGGGTTTTTTTTATATTCATTTTAGTGTGTGTTTGGATTGGCGGCGTCAATAATATATTTGGATATAATTGAGTTTGAGAGAATTGATTTTGGTTAAAAATGAGTTTGATGTGAATTGATTTATGTTTGGATATACTCATATAAAAGTGATTATCATGACTTAATGTTGTTTGGATAGTTTAAGTCAAAATTGATTTTGAATATATAATGACCAAATTATTCTTTTAATTGCATTTAACACTAGACATCACATTCTCATTTTTTTAATTATTTAAACTTATGTTGAAATTATTCATATACTTTTATGCAATTGGATTATTAAATTAAATATAATTATATAAAATTAGTAAAAGAATATTCATACTTCACAAAAAAAAATATTCAGACAAGATCGATATAATATTATAAACCGAAAATTTTATAGGTTAGCAAATTCATTTTCAAATAATATCAAATTTATCAAAGTCAATGTACCATTTTTTTTACCACCATTAGTCATCGTGTCTATTAGGGAAAAACAATATGGATTAGGGTTTATGTAAAGGTAACTTGGGTATGAAGAAAACAATTATGAGAGAAAAGAGAGAATGAGGATTTGAAGGATTAAGAGAAATATGAATTGTGAAAAGTTGTATATTATTCATTGAGGGAAACAATATATATATATATATATATATATATATATATATATATATATATATATATATATAGACACACACAAGTGTTCCTCTAATACTTGCACAACAAATAATAAATGCAAGTGTAACTAACTAGCTAGAAAATAGGTCAATGAGTTAGTTACTTGTGAGACAAGCCAACTGATTGCAGAATGTGCTAGAAGAGTTGATGATCAAGTTTAAGGAACCTATCAAGCTTCTAATAGATAACAAGTCTGCAATAAATCTAGCTAAAAATCATATTGCACATGGTAAAAGCAAACACATTGAGACTAGATTCCACTACTTGAGGGATCAAGTGAACAAAAGCAATATCAAAGTTGAATAGTGATCAACTTTAGATCAAGTGGCAGACATTTACACTAAACCTGTCAAAAGGGCCCAATTTCTAAAGTTTATAAGAGAATTGGGAGTAGTTTTCTTTGATAGTTTGAATTAAGGAGGAATATTAGTTGGTAATTCAAACCTTAATCATGTTTGTTTAGTTTGTTAGGATTAGTTACTTGTCTTACAAGTAACTAACTGATTTTACCTATTTTCTAGCTAGTTAGTTATGTAACAGCTCGATTGTAACACCCCGTTTTCCCAGCATAAAAATTTCGTAAATTAATAATCAGAGTTTCACAACTTAAACGGAATGCTACATTTCTTAAAAATCACAATGGAATAAATAATAATTTATCCTTCAAAATATTTCAATCAAATCTTAAATCACTTCGCAGCGGAATCTATTTCAAAACTCTTAAAAACAACTTTGGCATGAAGGCCTCTATGTAAAATCTCATCAAATTCTTTAATATCATGTTCATAAAATCTCAAAGTTAAATACGTAAAGAATAGAAAACATAAGCAAAGTTCCCCATCCCGTTACGTATCAGAGCACCTAGACACGTGAGGAGTCCACTCACATCAACAGCTAGTCCTGGAAATCTGCACTTGCCAACAAGGCGGCAATTCCAACAGAAGGGGTGAGATTTCACAAACATTAAACTTAAGCATATAATTCATCAATTTACAACTAACAACTTAAAACATCAATTAATCACATAATCTTCAACAAGTACAGTCATAAAGCAACTCATCATAGTTTATCATATTCATCAACAGATATAATCTCAAACAACTCATCATAACCATGTATAGAAACGTCTTAGCATCATCAAATTCATCAGATAGAAACCATCATCAAAATTCATCATATAGAAAAACTTCATCAAAGAACATCATCACAAAACATCTTAAACTTCATCAAAGAACATCATCACAAAACATCTTAAACTTCATCAAAGAACATCATCACAAAACATCTTAAACTTCATCAAAGAACATCATCACAAAACATCTTAAACAACTCGACTTGACAATGCAACTCGACTATGCAACTCTAACATCTTAAACATCTTAGACATCTTATATGCATGTGGTACCAATCCAGGGCATAAGCCCTCGTCGCTAGTGAGCAAAAGCTCCATCGTCGCTTTTAAATGAATATGCATGAACTCACATCTTATGACTTAAACAAATCTAACGTCTCAACATCTTAGACAACTCGACACGACTCAAATGCAACGACACGACTCAAATGCAACAATCTTCAAATATCACATCTTTATATAACACACCTTTTAAATAACATCATCGTCAAATAACACATTATTTTCACATCGTTAAATAACACATCAATTTCACATTATCACATAATCATAACAAAACTCAAATCATAATCAAAGCCAAACAAAACAACACATGAATCGCATTTAAACAACTTCATCGACAAATATAATCATTAAATTCTCTCATAACCCTAATTCTCAAAAAACTCTCAAAACTACACCTAATCATGCTAATTGCAATTTCAGAAATCATATACTTAATTTTAATGAGAGTTAGTCTCACCCTTACCTTAATTCAGATGAACAAAGCTTACGAAAGAGAACAAAAGTGGTGAAAACACCCAAATATACTGCTTCAGTGCGCGACAGTTTTCTCTTAACTGCGACCTTGTTTCGACGATCCGAACGGTGAAAAGGTAGACCCAGGTGTTGTGAACCTTGTGTCCAAAAATCGTCACGATCCAACGGTTAACGAGTGAGAAATCGCTGTTTTACTGAGGCAGATTTCAGAAAAACGGGAATTGCTTTCTCTCTTCTCTTTGGTGGCTACTTTTCTCACAAAAACTGTTTTTTACGTTCCAACTATTCTAACCTAGCTTCTCCTATTTATATATCTCTTCTCCTCTATCTTATTCATTTCTAAATTAAATATATCTCTCCCCCACTTAATAATAATAATACACCAAATAATAAATATATTTCTATACTAGATAACATATATATATCCACACAAAATAACAAATATATTTTCAAACCAAATAACAAATATATTTCTATAACAAATATATCTCTACATAACAAACATATTTCTATAACAAATATATCTCTACATAACAAACATATTTCTATAACAAATAACACAATATTTCTACACCAAATAACATATATATTTTTACACCAAATAACACATATATTTTTACACAAAATAACATATATATTTTTACACCAAATAACACATATATTTTTACACCAAATAACATATATATTATAATATGCTACTAAAACACCAACACATAACACAAAAGTAACACACATCACCATAAATCAAATAAATTATTTAAAAAGACTCTAAACTCTATCAAATGATTAAATAAATAAAATAGTTCAAAACGGGCGTTACACCGATTTTCGTTATTTAGTTTTTAATTAATTTACGTGTATTTATGTATGCATATATGTGATTATTTGCCCTTTGTTGTATTTTCTCTAGTTTAGTGATTAGGAGGGTATTTTGGTCTTTTGGCGAGTGAGGGTAAAATAGTAATTTTGGCCGAGAATTAGCCGTAGCGTTTTTGGTAATAACCGATGGTTAGCAATTTGTTAAGTTAGTTGTAGTAATTAGTATTAGTGTTGGTTGTTGTGAAATATTTTATTGTTACTGAGATAGAAAACTAATAGGTGACGTTACTAGAATAGAGTCCAATTATTATTTCATGGGTTAGGCTCAATGGGTATGGATATATTCTAACTATAGGGAGAGAGAACTAGGGTTGTAGAAACTTAATTCATTTTTCATTTCAAGAGGCAAGAGGCTAGGAGAGGGAGAAGAAGAGAAAGCTTGTAAAGGGGAAGAACTTGGGAGCTTAATTGAAGCCTAGGATTGAGCTTAGAAGAGTAGAGGTAAGGGGGATAGACTTTAATCATAATCTCTTTTTCTACCCCTTTCTCTTAAGTGATTATTCAATTAAGTGATTTTGAAAATAAGTGCTTATGTGAAAATTGGTGAATGAATTCATGTTTAATTGTTGATGATATGTTTGTACATGTGAATTGAATGATTAAGTGTTGTTGATATTGAATTCATGTATCAAAAATCATATGTATGAATATGTTGTGTTTTTGTGAAAAATGTTGAATAATGAAGTTGTGGTTTGATGAACTTGGAATGAATTCATGAATAATTGTTGTTGTTGATGTTTGAAAAACATGTTGTTGATGAGTTGGTATGATGATTATGTCATTGGAGAATTGATGATGAAAGTTGTTGTTGTTGTTGAAAAGTTGTGAAAGTTTGGTGAATTGTTGAATTATGTTGAAATGATGCTTTAATTTCAAGTTTTGTGTAACTTTGAGTGTCTTTTGATGTATATGACCTGTAAACAACCTTTGGGAATGAATTTGGATGTTGGGAGATCAAAATTAGGGTTTTGGGGTGAAAAATGGTTTAAACCCGTGAAAAATTATGTTGAACTGTTGACTGTTCGCTTAAGCGAGCTGTAAGCGAACAACTACTGTAAGAATCTCGCTTAAGCGAAATTTACTTCGCTCAAGTGAAATGCTCTCAGACAGCATGCCCTGTTTCGCGTTCTTGCGTCTTTTTCTCACATTTCTGTTTTGAATTGGCCTTTGATGTAAACATGAAAGTTGTAGATAATTGAGTTATCTTTGCAATGGATTTGGTTTGACTTGAAAATGTTTTGCGGATTTTGAGTTATGATGAAAACACTCCAAGTAGGTCTTGGAGAAACTTTAAGAAAATTTAGCGTAACTATTTCCATGTCAACCCAAAACTTATGGTTTGTTTTCAAACTTCAAAACTTAAGTATTAGGGGTTCATTTGAGGTGTTTTATGAGTATTTAACCTATGTCTTGTTGAATCAAACTTGATTTTCTTTTGAAAAATGTTTTGGTTTTGCAAAATGATAAAGTGAGACAAACTTTGTGAATTATGAGATTTCTTGGTAGTTAACCGGTGAAACGTACATGTATGTACACCTACACTCATAAGTGATTAGTGTGCATACGTAGTTGAGGTAATTGAATTGTTTTGCTTGAAAATGAAGTTATTTTGGAAAAATAGTATTTTGATACGAACTTGGTGGAAATATTCATATGACCCGTTTACCTTGGAATTCCTTCATAAATGGTCTTGAAATATTTCTTTGAGAACTAGCATGACTTTCTTTGAGAATGGTCTATGTTTTGAAAAGTAACGTTTTGAGACGGACTTTGTGAATTTTGAGAATTCGTAGTATTTGGCCGATGAAATACTTATGTGAATATTCCTTCACTCGTATGTGATTAGTATACTTCCTTAGTAGAGGCAGTTGAATCATTTTGATTTCGTTTTGGTTCATTGGCCTAAATTGTTAAAGTGGTGAATCATATCATACGAAACTAGTTGAAGATATATTCATTGAACTTTTCTATCTTGTAATTCTTTCGTGAATGAGATTGAATGTGAATATATGTTGATTAGTGATTATATATGTTAAGTGCATATATGTTGATTGGTGAATTATATATGTTAAGTGCATATATGTTGATTGGTGATTATATATGTTAAGTGCATATATGTTGATTGGTGAATTATATATGTTAAGTGCATATATGTTGATTGGTGAATTATATATGTTAAGTGCATATATATGTTGGTGATTATATATGTTGAATGCATATATGTTGATGATGATTATATATGTTGTGTGCATATATGTTGTTGGTGAAATCTTTTACATGCGAATTTTCGGTGAATTGTTGGTGTACGCATGTATTAGAACATAATTGGTGTGGACTTGTGAAATTACATGAAGTATGTATTGTTGTTGTCGAGTCCTAGTTCACACACGTTGTTGTTGTTGTCTTTCATCTCCATTGTTGTTGGATGCTGCGGTAGTCCATTATTCGGGGTGACATGGCGTGTTTATAAGCGTCAGGGGCGACGACCTCGGAGATGAAAGAAATTTGGTACCACACTTAGTCAAGTCGTCTAGTCACATTATATGTTTCTAGGAAGAGTCATGTTTGTTCATGAGCTTGATGTGAATATGTGTTAGTGCTTGGTGTGCTTGAGAATTGTTGTGATTGGAATTTTGTGATTGTGTAATAATTGTTGAGAATATTATGTTCATAATTATTTATGCAAGATATAGTTAAGATGCATGCTAATCTTGTTTTGTCTTTGATTATGATTAATGTAATTCTAACCCCCAGTGGTCTTGTTGGACCGCCTACCTCTCTGTATGGATGGGTAGACGGCATGCAGGTTTAGATGCTTTCGCTTTGTGAGTATTTGCTTGAGGAGCGGGAGCTTCCTCGTTTATCGCACGTGTCTAGATTAGGCTCTGATCTAGGATTAGTGCATGTTATTTGTCTTTTGAGATTTTATTATATCTTGAAAATGTTTTGTGGAGATTAATTATGTTGTTGGATTTATCTTATGTTGAGGACATGACATTTATGTTGAGATGTATTTGATTCCGCTGAGATTTTATGTTGGAGATTATTTTCATGCATGACTATATTGGAGATTGATTGTAGAAGTGACGACTATTTCTGATGTATTTATTTAAATTGCATGATTTATTGCTTAATTAGAAATAGGGCGTTACAAGTTGGTATCAGAGCCATGTCGGTCTTGTCCGGACCAAAACTCGGTGAAATTTCCTGTTTGTATGCGACATGTACGGAAGTACTGTCGGTACTTGTTGTGTTGTTTCGTTCTTTTAGGTGGGTTTGAGCATAGTGGGGGAGTAGTAGGATGCTTCGGGTTTTTTTGGTCTGGCAAGGGAGGTATCTTGGTTGCAGAGGCTCAGTTGGTTGTGTTAAGGTTCATGTTGATTTTGAGTTGTATGATGTTTGCTTCTTTGAAGGAAAGTGGTGAGAAAGGTGTTGGCGAGTTACCGGTAATGCAAGAGTTTCCAGAAGTATTTTCGGACGACATTATCGACTTACCGCCAGAGAGGGAAGTTGAGTATGCAACTGATTTGGTGCCAGGAACAAGTCCTATTTCGATTGCGCCGTATCGGATGTCTGCATCAGAGTTAGGAGAATTGAAGAAGCAGTTGGAAGAGTTACTTGAGAAGCAGTTCATTAGACCAAGTGTTTCTCCGTGGGGTGCTCCTGTTTTGTTGGTGAAGAAGAAGGATGGTAGTATGAGGTTATGTGTGGATTATCGGCAGTTGAACAAGGTGACTATCAAGGATCGGTATCCGCTTCCGAGGATTGATGATTTGATGGATCAGTTGGTTGGTGCGGAAGTGTTTAGGAAGATTGATTTGAGGTCAGGATATCATTAGATAAGAGTGAAGGCAGAAGATATATCTAAGACTGTATTCAGGACGAGGTATGGTCACTATGAGTATTTTGTGATGCCATTTGGTGTGACTAATGCGCCAGGTGTTTTCATGGAGTATATGAATCAGATTTTCCATCCTTACTTGGACCAGTTTGTGGTGGTGTTCATAGATGATATTTTGGTGTATTCGAAGTCGGAGGAGGAGCATGCCGATCATTTGAGGATTGTGTTACAAGTCTTGAAGGAGAAGCAGTTGTTTGCTAAGTTGTCGAAGTGTGAGTTTTGGCTGCGAGAAGTGAGCTTTCTTGGTCATGTGATTTCGAGAGGTGGCATTGTGGTTGATCCGTCGAAGATTGATGCGGTGATGCAATGGGAATCGCCGAAGTCTGTTTTTGAAGTTAGAAATTTTCTTGGTTTGGCAAGTTATTATCGGAGGTTCATTGAGGGCAAGCTTATGTTTGGGATCCTAAGTGTGAGAATAGTTTCCTAAGTGTGAGAATAGTTTCCTTGAGTTGAAGAAGAGGTTGACTTCAACGCCTGTGTTGATTTTGCCGAATCCGAAGGAATCTTTTCGGTTTATAATATTATATCGATCTTTTTTGAATATATTTTTTTGGTCAAGTATGGATATT
This sequence comes from Medicago lupulina, assembly GCA_958299785.1. Taxonomy (NCBI): domain Eukaryota; kingdom Viridiplantae; phylum Streptophyta; class Magnoliopsida; order Fabales; family Fabaceae; genus Medicago; species Medicago lupulina. Next base: position 31,690,246 of record OY283144.1, on the reverse strand, counting down.
CTTTTTACTAATTTTATATAATTATATTTAATTTAATAATCCAATTGCATAAGAGTATTTGAATAATTTCAACATAAATTCAAATATTTTTTTAAAAAAATGAGAATGTGATGTCTAGTGTTAAATGCAATTAATAGAATAATTCGATCATTATATATTCAAAATCAATTTTGACTCAAATTATCCAAACAACATTGAGTTATGATAATCACTTTTATATGAATGTATCCAAACATAAATCAATTCACATCAAACTCATCTTTAACCAAAATTAATTATCTCAAACTCAATTCTATTAAAATCAATTATCGACTTGCTCCAAAAAAAATCAATTATCGACGCCACCAATCCAAACACACACTCAATTCAAACACACACTAAAATGATATAGTAAAAAAAAAGTCAAGACACTAAATTGACTAAAATAATTAAATTTAATGTTTAATATTTATAATTTAAAAGACTAAAATGAATAAAAAAAACTCAAGTAATTAAATTGTCTAAAATAATTATTTTAAGAAAGCAAAATAGAACGAAATCTTAAATATAATTTTTTTTTCTTGGTCAAAAAACATAAATATAAATTAAAGAAGAAAAATTAATATATGTGAGATATGTTATTTATTATGGAGGGACTAGCCAATCAAACGTGGCATTTAACAAAAAAAGTAAGTGTCTCCTCTCATAAGATATGTGAGATATGTTATTTATTATGGAGCTTTTTTTCTACATTATTTGGCTTTAATGTCACATTTATATATTACATTTTGATTGGTTGATATCTTGAAAGGATAAATACCCCCCTAAACAAGAGAGAGTAATTTAGGCCTCAACTTAAAAGTTACATAGAGTTAAAAATAGAGTGTTGATAACCCTCCTTATATTTTCAAATCTTAGTTAGTTCCTTTAATAGCAAATAACACAAATAATATTACTAATAACTGATAAATTAAATACTTGACTTTACACTCTAAACCTTGTCTAACAGAGATATAACATAAAAAATAGTTAGTACATATAGACAAATGAATAATGGAACTAAACCATTGTAAAAAACATGGAACAAAAGGCCAATGCAAAAAAAAAATCAAACGATGCGGAGGTTCACCCACAAAAACTACACATAGAAATGTTAATGCACTTCATATTGATGGTTGAATAGGTCAATTGATTTGAGTTAAGAAATAAAGAGTTTAACGTCATAAATTCAAACTTAAAGGAAAAGGAAACAATAATGATTGATGAAGATAAACTTGTATGGAGACATCTTAGCATGAAAGAAGATGCCAAAGTGGAAATGATTTAGAGGGAGGGATGAATATCAAAGGAAAATTGTCAATAAACATCCAAATTTCATTACACACCTTGAGAGAAAAATAAATAGAAAGAGCGATGTGATAAAGATAGATGGTGAGAATATGAGGTATTTATTATGTAAACTCAATTTACTTATTACTTATACATAAACTAATTTTACCTAGCAAGAAAACTCAACATAAATTAATTTTACCTAACAAGAAAACTCAATTGATGAACCTGAAAATTCAATTTACGTAAATTACGTGAGTTTGATTTATGTATTATGGTAAACTCTGATTTATTTTAAAATTGAAAAAAATATTTTTTTCTCTTTAAAAAAATCTACAATAAATGGTATAAGACAAAAAGAATGAAAAAAAAAAAAACAAATTGAAAGTTAAACGCTCCATGAGGAGGATAGAGCATTATTGGGGCAGTGGGGACAACGTAGAGATTCAAACAACTAGCCGTTGAGGTCGTTCTCAATATTATTTCTTTAATTTAATGGAGGAACATGTGTAACAGTGTTTTTTTAGCCTACTTTTACTTTTTCTTAAAATATAATAAAATATGGGCTTAGTCCATCATTGTTATTAAAAAATATATAAAATATATTTTGAAAAAAATTAGTAATATAAGTTCGAATTGTTGTTCAACGGTAAATTGTTGACATTGAGTTGGCTTAATTGATAACCAGTAAATTCATTTGTAAAATTATAGATTTAACTCTCGTTGTCAATGCGAAGAACTATTTATGGGTGATTTGTAAGTATAAGTGAGTGTTATTTGAGTCATGAGACTTGCTTTGATCCTCGTGAGCTATTTGAGTCCAATTCACTTATACTTTATCCAATAAAAAAAATCGTTTTACACCAAGACCACAAAATTTGACTTTACTTTACGATAATTTTTGTCACATCTCCAAAATTTTAAGTTACACCAATATTAATTAAAATTTAATGATAATCCCGAAATTATCTTTGTTTATATTAATTTTTCAAAAAATCATTTTTCATTGTCACTCCAAATCTTAACTTTCTCTCACTCATAAATATGTAACCAATCTCAATGAAGAATCAAATATTATACTCCCTCCATTCTTTTTTAAGTGTCTTTTTATAGTGAAATTTTCGTTCTTATTTAACTGTCTTTTTGGTATTTTAAGAGTACGAGTTGTCAATTATACCCTTTGTCAATTACTTATTTTTTCAATAAAACTAATTAATGCTATCTATTTGAAAAACTAAAGTTTTTTTTTAAAACAAAATTTGTTTCTTGTTATCTTTAAATTTAAACAAAATTTTGTTACAAACAATGGTTCGAAGAAGAATTAAAATTCTATAAATAAGATGAACAACAATTGTTAAAAATTTCAAGTGCAAAGTAAAAGAACAGATTTGAGAAAAAAATAAAAAATTCCATGAATGTTCAAAAGGAAGAAAAAGTAGAAGACTTGTTGGAATTGTTGATGAGAGGTGAAGAGGGAGCAATAGTTGAAGACTCATTTAACAAGATACAAGAACAAGATGACGATGAAGAAGAAGAAGAAGTTTCATCAATATAATTTTTATATAGGAATTTGTTGGCGAAAAAGATAATAAGTGACAATTATTTGTTACGAGAAAAAGATAACATATTAAATTTATTGGATAGATAAAGTGTCTGCAAAAAAATATAAATTTATTGGTGGATTAAAAGGAGGGTATAATAGGAAGAAAATGTACAAAAATATATATCATTATTTTAGTGTTAATTTTCTAAAAAAACACTTAAAAAGGAACGGAGGGAGTAGTTCATAACCAATTGATCAGATTCATCAAATCATAACCTAAAATTATGTCATGGACTTGAACAAAAAAAAATATGTCAAGGACTTTTAAATTCAAGTTTAGGACAAGACATCATAACATTGTTTCAAACTCATACATCAGAACCAAGCAACTAGTCCTTCAAATCTCTAAGTCCACACTTGAGAAAAGATTGTACACAACTATACTGTGGCTTGTTCCCCAGATTCAAAAGGTCATACCTTCTCTATAAATATCCAATTATTCAACACTTCCAAGACTAAGAGACTGCACTCAAATATAACCTATCTTCTCAAATATAGTACATATCAGATTAATATATCTTCAAAAGCAACGAAAATACACTCATGCACTCACACCGTATCTTTGTATCAATATCATTCCAAGTGTATTTTATATTCATAGTCATACTTCACCAAAGTGAGATTTGAATCACTTATATATGTAAAAACAACTTTAATCTCCTTTGAGTTGAAAAGAATGATTAAGTGACTTTGTAAAAAAAAAAAATGATTAAGTGAGTGTTAGTAATTTTAAGAGGTTGTGATAAGGTTGTGATAAACTTGTGTAAGCCTGATGTGACATTGAGTATAATTGTAAAGTTTACTGATCAAAAGTTCAAGGTGCACAAGTTGAGAGCATTCTCAAGCACTATATTAGAAAATTCCACAATTTGGCACGAATGGAGCAGCTCACATTGGATCCTTATTTATTATACATTTATTCTTCAATCAACAATAAATAACATGTTAAAAACATAAACAAACTCTCTCTTAAATGATAAAATTATAAAATCAATAGTAATTACAAACAAATTTATTACAAATATCGACTTTCTTAATTTCTGTGATTTTGTCAAAAGAACCTTATAAATAGAGATGGACGTCTTATATCATTAACTTTATATCACACACCAAATCATTTTAATTGAATATGAGCACTTAAGAGTCATACCTTTCTAAATATTATTCACATTTTGAAGTTTAATTTACAACCTAGAAATCATCTATGCCAATCTCACATTGTGTGCTATGATCCCCACATAGCGAGATGAGGACCATAAAGAAAGGTGTTCATTATTGTCTATCTCGCATCGAGGACTATGAGCCGCACATAATGAGTTTAACGACAAGCCATAAGGATCAATTCTGTTAGCCTCGAATCTCGAGGAATAGGCTCGAGATACGAGCCAACTTCCCTATAACTTAGAGAAATTCATGTCTATAACTAATGGACCAAGGAATCATCAATCAAACAAATCTATATTACTAACGATGTATGCAACTCAATGTTATTTTATATAATACCATTTTCTTTTATCTTTATTTCTTGTTTTTGCACTTTATGTTTATATTTTTATTTTTTGTAATATTTTTAAGACTTGTAGTCTTAAATCTATCAACCAAAAAGAATCTACTTTGAGTCTTAAATTGACCTTTCGAGTTCATTTATTGAAAAGATAGAATTCTACGCCAACACAAGTAGAAACCGTTCTCTATTATCTCATCTCATCTCATGTTTTTAATGCCTATTTTGTTAATTCCCACTGTACTTCGTGAATTATTGTACTTGAAATTTGTTTCTACCTAGTATGTTTTCCTTTGTCTACAATTTGTCTCTGGTTACGTTACATGAAAACGTTATGATTGCAGTAAGCAATCACTTGTACACATAATACTTTAGTTCTTTTACTCTGACAGTCTAAGTTCAATTTGCATCTTCAAAGATAGTATAAGTACTTTCATTTACTTGATAAAAATGAAATATTGGCAGAAAGTAAGAAGAAAGTAGAAAATAAAGTCAGGTGACAAAGTAGATATGCAAACGTTCCTATAAATATTATGTTGATTTGGTTTTTGTCCATGCAGAAGAAAATAATTGCTTTATAGTCCTTGCAAAATTAAAATGTCTTAATTTTGGTCTCTACCTAGTATCCATGAAGGCATGGTGTAAACAATTTTCATTTTGTTCTTTTAATATAATATGAAGGTAGGGACCAAAATTAAAACATTGTGATTTTACAGATTGTAGTGATTTGTTTTTGCATGGTTGAGAAAAAAATATATTTCTTATTTAATTTGCAAGGACGATCTGAATATTTAAAATTATTTTTTAAAAATGACAAATGTTATTTCTTATTTAATTTCCTTATTCAATAAGTCTCTCAATGTCAAATGACTTTTTAGAAGGAAATTATTTTTAATCAAAAACAATTATTCAATAAATCCTCCAACAACGGACAACTTGATTAAAAGGCGCGTGTTTCGGCATAATGTTCATCTTTGTGTGGTGGTTGTGACAACGTGGAGGATATAGATCACCTATTTCTTTTTTGTGATTTTTTGGAAAAATCTAGCATGATATTTCTAGTTGGCTGGGTTTTACGACGGTGCATCATGTGCATGTGGAACATCATTTAATCCAATTTGGAGATTTGGGTGGGTTTCCTAAATGTATCTGCTCGACTTCATTCCATTTGGCTTTGTTGTGCCTCAGTATGGCAAGAAAGAACCTCTCGTGTTTTTAAACAAAAAGATGAATCTTTACAACATCTTCTTGACAAAATCAAGCTTCAATCTTATTGGTGGTTGCAAACAATTGCTTCAATTTTGCTTTAAGCTATTATTCTTGGTAGCTTAACCCTTTAGCTTGTTTGGAGATCATGTTGTAACTTTCTTTGTTTTGTTCCTTTTTTTTGGTTTCTTGCTATTTGTATTCTTTGTTTTTTATAAGGCTAAAAATGTAATAAAAGAATCAGGAGTTGCCTGAACCACTTACAAACATCAATCCAAAACAAGCCTAGAAAAAGGAAAGCCTAGATTATCTCTAGCTATCAGAGCATTTTTCTAATGTTAATGAAAGTAGCAGCAAACACAACTACTATGAGAATAGTGGAACCTTTTAGACAGACAAACAAACATACCAACCTAAGAAAGCTAATGATATCCTGTCCAGAGTTCACCATATGAATTTGCAAACTCAAACATTGCCAAAGCCAGATACGAACAACATAGAAAACTGGCTTGTGAGAATAAAGCATTCCGAGTTTTTCCAATCCATTTGACAGTCCAGAAGTTGATCTTCATGATTTAATGTTGATGAGTATTCTTTTTGGATTTAGTAACCACTTTCTCAGAGCTAGTGTCAGTTAGATTTTTAAGACATATTAAGAAACATATTTGAGATTTCTTTTTATTACCCCCTTTTTGGAACGAGTTTGGATGTGCTCACTACTTGTGATGCCATCAGAGCCTTTGCCTCTTGCAGAGCTGCTACTCTTTCTTGACTTCCTGCTGGACTGAGGTTGGTGAAGAGCATCTGGTTGTTCCTTCAAGAACTTTAAAGCCACCGGGTGCATATTCATCTTTTCAATGTCAGTGTCAGGGTCCATAGTGCCATCTGTTGTGTGGTCAGAGTCCACCAGATCCCCCCAAAATTTACTAAGAATTTGGACACTTTTCTTGGCTGCAGCAGTAACATTTTTAGAGTCACCAATAACCTGGGCCTTACCTTTGTCTGGGCCTAACTCTTCATAAGTTGTGACAGGAGTGGCCATTTTTATAGGAGAAAGCACAACCTTGTGGTGAGATTCCCCAATAGGAATATCGACCTCATCATCAAGCGAGTTGAATGAGTTGTGTAGAGCCAAAGCAAGACCCAGATGATTCTCCTGCAAGATTGCTGTAACAACGACATCTTCTTTGGCTCCTTCCTATGCTAAGATCAAATTAACAATAGTATTCTCCAAAATCTCATCAATGTGTTGAACCTCAGATGACACCTTGTGAACAACTCCATCTTTGTCAATTTGCAGAAGGTGACTATGTTGCTTTACTTGAGTCTGAAGCCTAGGTTTCTGCCTAATGTTGTGAGAATCATTCTGAACTTTCTTAGTAGCATTTGTGGGATCCTCTTGGTGTAATTTCTTGCAATTCTGGGTAGAGTGCCCCAACATTTTGCATTGAACACAATATAGAGGTTGTCTTTCATATTGGACTACAATAGGGAGGGCATAACATTCTCTTTCCACAAGTACCGATTCAAACATCTTTCCTGACATATCCACATCATAAACACTTTTGGATCTATCACCTTCATGTTAGATGGTCCATAAACATATTTTAACAAAGCTGACTGAAAGAATGATTAACTATATAAATATTCTATGACTTAAATGAACAATTGTTAAAAATATAAAAGTCACGGGACGTATTTAGACCAAAAACTATATTTTATAGTTTGAACAAAATATAGTTCAGCGTCATTTCATCGAATTTATAGTCATTCAAATAATGCATAAAACGAGAAACTCTTCTATAGACACAATTATAAATTATAAATATTTAGACACACTATATCAAATGCAAAAATTAAAAGAGAATAAAATTAAATGATGTTTATTGATATGATCTATTTATTTATGTTTTAAATTTTTCTATTTGTTGTAAGTGTGCCCAAATATTTATCATTTGTAGTTGGGTTCATAGAAAAATTTCTCGCATGAAACAAAGTAATTAAAAATAGGTCATATTAACTTCTCTTTTTAAGAACACGAGTTAACAAACTAAAAAATGAATAAATCAATAAATACACCAGCTAAAAAGATAAAATTAAAATTTTCTCATTTGCAAATAGTCACCTAAAACTCTAATTTCTTCTCATCATCCCCCAAATATTTTGGCACTTTTTTCTCCCTAATAAACAGTTTTTTGAATTGGCAGGCTTAAAATGTAGAAGCATATGACAGAACAGCCGACTGCAGTGCACTCTTTAATATACATTCTTTTGCAGGTGTTATTGTCAATATGTATGGAAAGAAAGGTCATATCATATGAGAAAAAGCACACCATACCCCACTTACAAAAATCCACTCATATGCATTCTGATTGGTCTCTTTGTGATTAGGGTCCATGGCGTGGGTCGGCGTGTCTATACCTCCCTCCCTTTCCTCTATTATTATATGTATTGCCATCAACACACTTTTAAACGCTCTCTCTAATACTTATTTTTTAATTGATTTAAATCAATATGGGTCTTATATTTTGAAAATAGAACCCACTTAAAATAGTGGGACATACGTTAATTTTACCCAATAAGATAGTAAGTGTTTAAAAGAGTGTTGAAAAGAGTGTTGTTAGCCTTCCTCGTATTGTTAAATAAAGGAAAATTAGTTAATTATGATTAACTTTTGAAAAATCCTAACAAATGCTTCAGAGTATTGGTTAAGAACTGTAACAAGTATAGGCTATGGTTGGTTTCCCACAAAGTGCCTACCGTATATATAATTGTATTATACTACTACCCTCCAAATATACATAGTTGCACTTTATTGTATAATATGTAATTTCCTCACAGATCCCTACATATCATATAATTTATCTCTCTCTTATCAATCACCTACATCCATCCTCCTTTCCCTTTAAACAACAAAGTTCACAACTTTTTTGTTCTTTCTGTAACACTACCTCGGTTCAATCACCTGGGTCATCCTCTGATTCTGTCTTTGAGCCACACACACACACACAACTTTGACTTTGAAACAACCAAAGTTCAGGTAAAAAAGCATAGCATGTTCTGTTTCAATAACATGTATATGCACTTTGCAGATTTTTTTACTTTTTGATTGATTCCTAGTTTTGCTTCAATTATTACTTTTGAGTACTTTTTTGTGTGATTTGATGAAAAATTTAAAGTGGGTTGGTGTTGGAATTGTGTCATATATAGCATAGGTTATTGTGCTTATGCTTTTTCCTGTTTTTCCTCTCTTGGATTCTGTGGTAGTAGTGTTTCTGTTTTGAGCAAATAATTAAAGTTTGTAGCTTTATTGGAATCTGATGATATTTTTTGTGACCCTTTTGATTGTCTTGGCTAGTTTTTATAAGCTTGCAGAATTCTAGGTATGTTTAGTATATATCACTTCAAAATTTCAATTTTGAGAGATTATTAGGTTTTGGTTGTTTCTCTTGTGTTTTGTTGGTTTTGATTCTCAATTCTGTATTTGCTTCTCAAAGGTTTGGAGGAACTCAAGTTCAAGCTTCTTTCTTTCCTTGTTTTTCCTATGTTACTTTATATGAAGTTATGTTAGTTTCTTCTTTGGATCTGCTTAACCCTAGATTTTAGGACAGTTAATTTATGTGTTTTTAGTACTGGAGCAATGAATTTTGTGTTTTGTTAGTACTAGGTTGTTTAGCTAGTTTTTAGAATCTTATGTGTGTTTTATCTTAGTTATGAAGTTTGTGTTAAAACTTGTATGAATTGGCATTCATGTAGCTGTTGTGCTTTGACAGGTTCCCAATTACTGTTGTATGATCATGGATTCCCCACAATCTGTTGTATCACCCTTTAGAACCTCAGTCTTGGGTGAGGGTGAGAAGTACAAGTCCGATGTTACCACACAAAGCAATGGTCCTTCCTCTAAGGACATTGAAGTCAATGGGAAGGAAACTATCATGTCAAATGCCGAGGAATGCGTTGGAGTGCTCGATGTTTATATACATCAGGCTAGGGACATTCAGAATATTTGCATATACCACAAGCAAGATGTTTATGCTAAGATTTGCTTGACAAGTAATCCGGAGAACAGCGTCTCTACTAAGACCATCAATGGAGGTGGAAGGAACCCTGTGTTTAACGACAATCTTCGTCTCAATGTTTGGGATGTTGATTCATCTCTCAAATGTGAGTTATGGATGCTTAGCAGGGTGAAGAATTATCTTGAAGATCAGTTGCTTGGTTTTGCTTTGGTGCCGTTGTCGGAAGTACTAGTCCAGAATGGTAAACTAGAGAAAGAGTTTTCTCTTTCTTCAACTGATCTGTTTCATTCTCCTTCAGGTTTTGTTCAATTGTCTATTGCTTACACCGGTGCTACACCCGATGTTATGGCAATATCTGCTATGCCGGGGAAAGTGGCTACACATGTCTCTCAGCAGGACTCGGAAACATGTGAGTCGTTGGCCAGAGATTTGGATAAAATTGAGTTTCCAGATCCTAAGATTGTAAACGAAGACCACTTAATGGTTTCAGAATATTTTGGCATTTCGTGTGAGGAGACTCAGTGCTCTGATAGCTTGGCAACTTCTGATGCTGAAAATCATAGTTCGGAAGCTGGTGTCCGTCTTGTGGAAAGCTTCTCAGCATGCAGTGGTGAGTCTGTGCAAGTGGAACCTCCTAAGGTTGAGTCTCCACCAAGCAGTGTGTCGACAAATGGGGTTTCTTCTCCTTCTGCTCATGAAAGCTCAGAATCATCTGATGCTGCAGCAGCTTCTAAGTCCCCAAGTCATGAACAAGTTTCAGGAACCAAAGAGGTAAAAAAAGTGGACGTCAAAGACGGTGAGAGTGATTCCTCAAGTGTTGTTCCGAGTGATTTATTCCCTAAGCCTGTTGTGACCGTGAATATCGAGCCAGAGCCACAGATGGTTCAGCAGGATATAGTTGACATGTACATGAAAAGTATGCAGCAATTTACCGAGTCATTAGCGAAAATGAAGCTTCCTATGGACATTGAAAGTGAACCAACCAATTCAGGAAATTCAAGTACTGAGCAGAAACTACCGCAAACTAAGAACCCTAACTCCCGTGTCTATTATGGAAGCAGAGCTTTCTTCTGAGCTTTTGCTTCCTTGGTTTAAGGGAATACAGGCAGGTGACTGTAGATTTTAGATTAAAAACTGGGATTCGGATTCCCTGTAGTCACGCAGTTGTGAATCTCGGTCGTTAGATGAAGATTGAATCATATTTCAATATGTAGTTTAATTTTAAAGTCAATTTGGCGAATTCAAGTTATAATTGTTCTGATCTTCATCCAATGATCAGATTCCATGTGTGTGTGGCCGTGTGCTTTTGTTGAGCGTAGGGAATTCGGGTCCGGAAAACTGATAATAGCAGTGAAATGAAATAATGTAGTATCCAGTGTGGTTTCTCCTTCTGTATTTCTTCTGATGTTGTAGGTTACAGGGAATATTACTTTGTACTCTCACAAGCTTGTTGCTATCTTAACTGTTACACGAACTTTTCTGTGCTACCTTCTTTCTTTGTCCTTTTTGATTTAAATGTCAATGATTGTGAAATTGAACTTTATGGCACAACATACTATTTAATCATGTGTGCTAGTGATAATATGGTCCCACATTCACATGGTGAACACTAAAGTTGATGGAGCAAAATCTCCAGGATTTATCTTTCTTCTATTTCACATGCAAAAAGCTCATGCCATACAGCATCATGAGTCTTTATGGTTTTCGATTCTAAATTTGATTTGTCAGTCTAAATTTTTTGGATATTTATTCTTAATAAATTTGAAAAGCACTCTTAAAACGTAATTGTATCACAGATAATCAGAAATGCTATTGAATTAGATTCCATCAATTTATAAACTAAAATCGACTAGAATCACAGTAAATGACGAAATCACGGTGGCAGGGCAGCATATGAACTCCTCTAAATGTTTCGGGGAACTTCAATACATTCCATATTCATGGCTGAAATATAATTAACACACAAAAAACCAAAGAAACTTGAAAGCAAAGGTTCCTAGTGTTTTATAATGATTTCTTGTTTCAAATAGGCACTTCTATTATCTCTGCAGATCTGGAATACATGTGCTGCCTACAGATCCATGCAATCTGACCATTGTCCCTATACCTTACTCGCCACAGTCCAAACTTCTCTGCAATATCTTTCCCTGTGGAACACCTCCTTTCCCTTAAGAAATCAACCATCCATTGCTGTGCTGCTTTTATGTCTTGTTGAATGCCCCTTGAACCTTCCGCGGACCTGTTTCTATGACCGATAGCAGCAGCCCCTACAACACCAGCTGCAGTTGCCCCGGCTGCACCAAAGAGAAGTGAAGAGCCACCCAAATGAGCCACTTCCTTGCTCAAATCTGGTATCATTTGCCCCATTCCAGCTGCAAGATGAGCTCCAATTTTAAGAGCAAAAGTTACCATGACCATGAACTTCTTCATATATGGAGCCAAAGACTTCACAGCCATGTTATCAACTTGCATCATTTCACAACCCATCTGATCTTCAACAACATGCATTTGTCCTCGGAACTCGCATAACATGTGAAGCCGGAGAGCAGTCATGCCAGAAACCATGGTGGTGATCAGTCTCCTTGAGTAGTTTTCTGCTTTTACAAAATAGAACATGTTCGGTACTTTCCTTTCCTCAACTTGTGCATTGAAGGTTGCTATGTAATTCACTTTGCGATGAAGCTCAAGTAGGAGTCTGTGTTCATAATATCTCAGCCCTTGGATTTCTTGCTTCAAGTCTCTGATTTCTTGTTCAATAATTTTGAGTCTCTGTAAAACTTCTTCAACCCCTTTTGCAATTCCACCAAAGGATGGTTCAACTTTCTCAGCTTCATTGCTTAAGGTTATAGCTTGATCTCCCCCTTCAGGGTTATTTTCAGGTGGGATTTGCAGCTCCTGAGCAAGATTGTGTAGGTCATGATACCTGCGATGAAGCACTTCTCGGAAGTCATCATCCGATAAAAGGTCTCGTGCAAAATCAAACCCTTCTTGGAGAATAGGCCTACCAGAATCCAAGACCGAACTCCATGTGTGCTGATAATCATACATGCTGTCTGCTGGAAGTGAAAGTAGTGCTTGTTTCAGTTGCTGCAGGGAAGCAAATTGAGTTCTTCTGTACCTAGGGGGTGTCAAACTTCGCACACATTCAGGTCTAATGACATTTTCTGTCATGGTGATCCCTTGGCAAACACTTTGAATCGCTGGGATTATAAGTTGCTGAATGACTCTTAAAGTTTCTGTCAAATTTTTGGTGGAGCATGCAAGAACGTCGATGTAGTATCCTAGTTGTCCTCCAAGCTCAACTCTGATGTAGATTCCATTAATGCTGATTGAAATGAGGTACTTTTCAAGACTGTAAGTTGCACCGTGTTGATTCATTAGAGCCTTTATTTTGTTGTGAAGGTGTACCTATAGCACCAAACGAGAAAATTGTAGTCACGGAAAATACTGAAAATCCTAGAAATTGTAGCTTTAAAGACTTATGGGTGAAGATCAAAATAGAAACGGTTTGTAAAATTACAGTAGCTTATGGCTTGTGTATTTTGCAGGTAAACTCTAATGATGTTCCTTTCCAAACTATTTTATATATATTTGCAATCTTTGAACCTCATTTGAGTTAGGTATCTGAATCATCAGAAAAATAACTAACATTTAATGAACTTTGGGACACATTTGTCAAACAGCGGCTATAGCAGAGCTCCATAGCACAACACAATTTGAACAAACCACTGTTGTTCCGCGATACGCTGTTTAGTACAAAGTCTTTCTAGAGGTGCTATAGCGCTATAGCATGACAAAATATGAACAAACCATTATTTTCCGTGATCTTCTATTGACAACATTGCTTTGAAATACTAAGTGCAGGGAATAATTTATTGTAAAAATGTAAAAGAAGGTGCAAGAAACAATTGCAAAGAGCGAAACTGAGGGAATAAAAGAGGAGCATGATGGAGAAACACTTGCCTGTAGGCGAGGGAAGAATCCTGGAGTTAGAAACATATGATTCGAATCATCACATTCAAGATGGCGTCCGGCATAAAGACAGTCTGGTGAGCTTATCTGCCACCTCTGAGGCTTTCCTCTACCTTCTTCAAGAATGGAAGGAATCAACAGTAGAGAATTTTGATCTGATGGGTCTTGCTCATAACAAAGTTCAAGTTTAAGCATCATTCTCACAAGGTCACTAGCATCTAAGTTCTCAAATACTTTTGACCCCATACCGGGAATTGGACTTTGTAAACTTCCTCTTAAGATTTTCTCAAGTTCCTTCCTGCTAATGAATCCATTGTTTTCCGAAGAGTGTTGCCTTCTAACATTCAACTTTAGGAGCTGACCAAGTACTTCACCACAGAACCACTCATAATCTAAAATTAGAAACTCCAACTCATCAAAATAAATCACTTCGCCAATGTGATGAAGACAAGTAGCTATAGCTTTGCGCTTCGTTTCCACCGCCTCTTTATTATAATGTCTCGATCGGATTCTCAAATACGGGACTTTTACTTGACACAGCTCACCAAACTCCTTCCACTTCATAGCTGGCTTGTTGTAATTCTCTGATCTCCACTCTGATAAAATCTGTATTAGATCGTTGCAAAGTTGATAAACTCGTGGTACTCTTTGGAGAACTGTTTTGCACGTCTTTCGGATGTGATGAGTGAGTTTACCAACTGATGCTGATGACCTTGCGTCAACCGTGAATACAGTTTGGTAGAAATCAACATAGCCTTGAAACTTGTCTCTCAATCTCTGAATTGAATCTACCTTTTGCTGCAGATTTTGTGATGATTGGTTGATTTTATCAAAGTGTGTGAGAACAACAGCTACACTTGGTAGCATGCATTGTTGTCCTGCTCTTTTGGAATTGGAAACTATGAACCTAAGCCAATATTGCAAATCCTCTTCGATCTCTGCTGTGCTTTTTGGTTCTCTGTTACTTGGCTTCCTGAATAAACTCAATATAATGATGAAAATCGACGCACTACCGCTACCAGGGAACATAAGATCATGAAGGGAGAAAAACTCATGTTGACCAGCAAGATTCCATATTGAAATCTTTGTATCCTCGTCCTTGAATGTTTTTATCTTCATTCCAACTGTTTTGACAGCCTGCTCCACTGGATTCACTATTGTTCTTACTTGATCCAAGTAGGGAAGTGCTGAAGAAGAGAAGTTTTGTGATATTGATTGGCAAAGTGTGGTTTTTCCTGAAAATAGGAATTAAATAATAATTCATATCGATTCTGTTTGGATAAACAGTTTAATCAAGTTCTTATAGCTTAAGCTCTTGTCGTACAAGTGCTAATGTATAAGTTATTTCTATAGCAATGATAAAATAAAATCAAACTGTTTTCATATAAGCTGTAAGCTATTTTCATAAGCTATCTTGGAGAGGTTATGGAAATAAACTTAAAAGTAAAAACAACTTACGGACATGTCGTAAGCTGTTTCTTCAAGCTCTCCCAAATAGTAAATGCTTATGTAAATAAGTAAGCTCAAATAAGCCAATCCTAACAGATCATTGCTATTAGCTTGTGTTTATATGAAAGCTAGTCTTAATTAAGTTTCATGATCATATTTTATTTATATTTTAAGCCGGTGTTTCGTGAAATTATATGAAAACATCAAATATAAATACTCAACCTTTACCTGCATATTCTTGGCCACAAAAGAAAACTCTGCAACTCTTAGGCTCAGTAAGTGGCATATCTTTGATCAAATCCATTTCTGGTTCAGGATTCTCATTCTGCCCTAATCTCTGATAAATCCCAATAGACTCTCCAGAATTGTGTAAAGGTGTTCTTGAAAGATCAATTTCTTCAATCCAAGGATTTATCTGAAGTGTCTCCATAATTATCTGCAACAATGTCTCTCCTTGAACACCTTTACATCCTTGCAAAGACAAACATTTCAAACTAGCATTCTTCTCTAAGCTCTTAAAGATCTTAACAAAATCATCTGGTTTCAAACTCTCATCATCATGTATCCCAAACCGCGTCACTGTCTCATTCGTTACTAGAAACTGTGTTATAGCCACTAAACCATCCTTTCCTATTCTTGTTCTCCCTCCCCCCAAAGTAACACATTTCAAACTAGTGTTAGCTTGCATTTGCAATGATGAAAATCTACTCAGAGGGCAAAGTAAATGCTCCACACCGATTCCGCGGAACCAATTTCCTGCTACATGTAATTTTTGCAGACTATGATTCTTAAACAGTCCAGCAGCAATATACACAATGCCCTTATCTTTAAGACATGTTCTTGAAAAATTAACCTCTTTTAGGGTTTGGTTTTGCTCTAAAACCCATCTAAATTCCTTAGCACATTTTGATTTTATCTTAACACCAGTCATATCAAGTGATTTGACTGTGAAATTCATTCCTAAGGAACAAGCAACCCTACAAGTACCTGAAAAATTAAGCTTGTAAATTCTTAATGTACTGTTCCCAGGTACAAACTCAACAACCTTAGAACTTCTTTCACCATTTTGATCACCACTCCAAACATGAACTTCCATGGTTCTATTCCTTGCCAAAACTGCAGATATAAGAGGTGTAGCTGTGATAAAATTTGAGTCAAAAATTGTTAACAGCTTAAGAGATGGATTAACTTCAATCATCTTTGAAATCTCTTCAGCACCTCTTGAACCTATTGAATCTTCCCAAATCTGCAACTCCTCCAAACTATGATTCACCATAAGAGAAGAAGCAAGTAAACAAGCTCCAACAGAACCAATACATGATTCTGAAAACATAATCTCTTTAACCATTTTATTCTCCTTCAAAATCTCAGAAAGATCTAACATTGTTTTTCCATTGAACCTGTTTCTTCTAAAAACAACTTGCTTTATAGAATGATTACTCAGAAGGGTTCCAAGGTTTTTTACCTGTTGTGACTCCCATTCAACTCTATGAAACTCCAAGTTTTTCAAGGTTGAATTTGTGTGGTGACATGATGCTAATGTTGCTAAAAGGTTGGAAAAATGTTGTTGATTTTGTTTGGAAATGTTTATGTTTATGGAGTTGTTTGTTTCTTGGTAACAAGTTGAAGTTGGTTGGGAAAGGTAGAAGGAAATGCTGTGTAGATTTTGGTTCTCCATCATGTTGATTGCTTGTTGAGACCATTGTAGGTCTTCTAGGTTCTGGTTTGATGACATCATTAGTTTAGAAGCTCTTGTTCTAAGTTGCAGAAATTTCTTGTCTTTATAGCCCAACATAAAAAAAAAAAACTATAATTTAGATTTTGAAGTTCAAATGTTTTATGTTTTTGTTTGTGGAAGATAATGTACAAATGTTTGACATTGTAGTGACTTTAATACTTTTGGTTTAAATATTCTTAACTTGTATTGATTGTGTCACTTTAGGAAAGATGTTCTTTCTCACTGGGATTGATTCTTCACGTATCCCAGTTGGCTAGCTGTTTTTCCTTCTCATTTTAAATACTTATTCCTATTCAAGTTGTTTGGAGTTGTGATTGTTCAGTTTTTTTGGCTATAGGATATATAAATGTTTTAGCACTCTTATTTTTTAAGTTAACTTTTGAAATGAGATTCAAGTCTATGTTAAACATGGTATTAGACCTGAGTTAAAGATTATAATGTGAGAATTGAATTCTGGATCTCACACTAAGTATGAGGGTAGGTATCGAAGTTGTTTGGAGTTGGACCTAAGACTCACGTTAGGCGTATAGTGGGTATTGAAGTTATTTGGAGTCTCACATTGATCAAATTCTCGATCTGTTTGATGTATAAATTTGTTTGAACAACCTCATCTTGTGAGTTAACTTTTGGGATTAGATCAAAGTTCATTTAACATGATATTAGAGCCGATTTAATAATAAAATGTGTTTGACCACCTTCTTTTTTTGGACAGAGATCCAAACTCACTAAATAGTTTAATGGGGTAGTCATTTTTGTCCTGAATGTGTAAAAGTAGTCACAATAATCCTTGAATGTATCAAAATTTTAAAATAGTATCTGATTTGTGTATTTCGTTAGTCAAAATAGTATTCAGTGTTAAAATGTTATGTTAATACTGTCATACTAGTCATTGAATATACATACTTAATGACGTATCAGTTCTTATAAGTATTTACTTATTCTCGTATCAGTCGTATAATAAAAGAGTTATTGTCGGTATTGATGGACTATCTTTACATTAGAGACTATTTTGAAGGACTATTTTAACATTCGAGATTATTTTGACTAACGAATTGCACAACCAAAGTTTGTTTTAGAATTTCGATACATTTACTCACTATAGATTCAAGAACCAAAATGACTATTACCTAGTTTAATATTTCATGCAAGCTGGTACATCAAAATTGGTCCTCTACCACAGCAACATTGCGAAGCAGATCAGATATAAGAACAATTAGAGCTGATGCAATCACAGCGAGTGAACTAACCACTTAAGATCCAACACTTGCTAGTAAGTAAACTTGTAATTTTATACTTTGCATAAAACCACGACCATATATATGATTACCCCATTATTTAGAATGCTTAAAATGTAGTAAGCATGACTATCTCAAACACGTGCTCTTAGAGAGTTCTTGTACTTCAAAATTAATGTTTCCACACCAAAAAAGTTTAAATAATCTCACAATTACAATTTACTGAGATATTTGACATGTTGGGGTGCACATATTTAAAAAATCTTCACATTCGTTAATATTTAAAAAGAAATTAGATTTGTTTACATGAAGAAAAAAAAAAGTCATTAGTATTACTATATCTACAAACTGTGAGCCAATTAATGACTGTGGGGTATGTGCTTTTTGACATTTTGGGTCGATGAAAACTTTGTCCCTTTCTTATTTTCTTCCTTTCCCATTTGAATAAGAAAGAACCTAGAATCCTATAAAGTAGGGAAAAGGGAGGCTGAGTAGTAGTGGACAAATTAAACCTCTTCTCAAGGCTACTAAACGGTGAATAAATCCTTTTTTATAATGTAAGTTAACTTTTGAATTACCAGTTCCCTAAAAATACAAAACAATGGGTCCATTGTTCTCTTTTATGTTTTTTTACCTGCTCCCCTTATTGCATTTAATTATTAGAATATGCCGTTTGATATAGTTATTTTATGAAAAAAAATCATATATATGTTTTAAAGAATAATCAATTTTAAGAGTATTGTATTCGCACAGGAAGAACATAGCTCGAGTGAGGCAGAAACTCAATCGAGGGTAACCACCAAAACCAATTAACTTTAACCATTAAAACTAAAGTCAACACCAAAATCAAAGTCAAACCTCCACACAACAACATAAATTAGACTTGAGTCAAATCCTCCAACTCCCTCGCAAATGACATTAGAAACAAGTTCTAGACACCCATTGTCAGCTACTTGCACCAAAACCCATCCAAGAAAACCATCAAAACGACAAATACCAATATACCATCAAACTCACCTTATGTTCTCACAGTTGAACTCAAATAAACACCCAAAAATCACTCATTCACACAACTTAGTAACTTATAGTATTGTCCATGGTAAATACTGTTCTAGTCAAGTTTTTATTCGTTATTTATTAACTTTCAATAAAATTAAAACTATTTAAACTTAGAGTCAGCCCAAAGACAAGGCGTCTAAAAATATTACTTAATGAAAATTTGTATATTATGGTATTATGAAAATGTCTGTATTATAATGGGCTATGGAAGATATTTGTGCAAAAACTCGTTTTTTCTTTTATTTTTACTAGCGTTTAGACGGTATTATGTGTTTGTTTGTCAACTCTTTTTATTGTTTGTGCCCCTTTGTTCACTTTTTTTATTGATTAGGACTTACGAACAATGACTTTTATTAAATTTTTATTTTGATTAAAATTATATACTAAATGGTGGGATTCCTTCTCGGACCCTACATATACGGGAACTCTAGTGCATAAGGTTGCCCTTTATTTTGATTAAAATTATAAGTATAAATATGTTTCGCTTTTATGTTGTAATAAACTTTACTTATCTTTTACAACGACACCAATAATATATCAAATATAGTATACATTCTTATCTTTTTGAATGACACTAACAATATATCATTTTTATATACAAATTTATTCAAGAGTATAATTGTAAGTAAAAAAATCATCCCAAAATCATGTATTCCTTTTAAATATATGATATATATTAAGGAAATTAATATATGATATATTTGAAGTCGTGAAAGACATGAGAGTGATGCATAATATTTTCTTGTTGAAGGAGCACCGGTTGACCTGCACATTTTTTTGTTGACAAAAACATATCTAATTCATTTCATTCATAACTGTAGTCATAATACAAGATATACACTCATGAAGTTGGGAACAATCATATGACAATGCCATTTTGGCTACAAATGAGCAACAATATTTGTATGTCTATGATTAAAACTTATCTTAAAGTTTTTTGTGGAACTATATTTAGATTTACAAAAAATTAAAATAGCATTAAAATTGGAATTGACATTGAATTTACCTTGAATACCATCAACCACTCTCTTACAGGCCTTTTCTAGAAAATTCTATCAACAATGATCCGATCCGGACCTAAAGTCAAGGTATCTTACATTGCTTCATGATGTTCTCTTCGATTGCGCACATGCTACCACTCGAACAATGTATCATACACCATCTTTACTGTCATATGGGAATCGACCTTAACATAGTTCTAAAGTTTGTCAATTCTTCGTTTCCATATAAACCAAAGAGTCGTAGAAAACATCCAGAGTTTTTGTTGCGACTTTGAATAAAAATGTTGAAAGAATAACACCAGAAACCATCAAGGATTGATCTACATTATAACTACATATACATAAAGGTTTTAACTTCCGTAATTATTTTTCAACAAGGTTTTTTTAATATCAAAAACAAAACTTATCATGCAAAATCCAATTATTTATATTTAAAACTAAAATTAATAAATTTTTGATCTAAAATTATTATTATCGCAATAAATATTAAATTTATCGACTTTTATGATAAAAAATTATTTTGAGTCTGCATTGCATTTAGGAAATAATAGAGTCAAGTAACCACATAGGATTCAACATCAAAACCTAATTAAAATTTTATCAAGCACAACCTTATCTTTGTTAGGAAATTTTTCGAACTTGCAATTATTTTTTGGAATAGGTAGCCATGGCATCAACCAAAGACAACCAAGCAATAACAACTAAAGAGGAAACAAAGGAGTAAAACTGGGAGAACCTAATCTCTTTACTCAAGAAGGTTATGGTGACTACTGCTTTTGTGGAGAGGTTGGAAAAAGAGTTGGAATACCTTGAGTTTCAGCATGAAATGGATCTAAAGGGACAAGAGTTGTTGAAATCAAAACAAGTTGGAAAAGAGAAACATATTCATTTGGTGGAAGTGACTAAAGAGAAGCCTCAGACGGAAGAAAACAAGAAGACGAAAATGTACGACCAGAATTCAATGCTTTGCACCAAATTCTGAAGCAGTACAAGGTGAACATGTTGAACAAGGAAATGGCCGAACATAGTCAATGCTGCATCAAGTTTCTTCAGGAACTCTTGAAGACTAATACCGATCTAAATTAGGAAGAACTTATCTCACTAACTAGCGAATGCCATCACACGTACGAGGTACCGACTGAGGTCAGGTTCGATGGTGAAGGATGCTTTACTCTACCCATTCACATTAAGGGGGAATATATCGGAGAAGGATTATGTGATTCAGGAGCAAATGCAAACCTAATGAGCGTGACAAGGCAAAGGAGTTAGGGAATTTGATGATCTCTCCATATCCATATTCTTATACGATAGGGTATGCTAATGGCCACGCAGAAAAGGCAATTGACATACTACGAAATTTCCAAATTAACATTGGGGGCTTCAAAAACTGTTTAGACATCGCGATTGCAGACACCCTAGGTTGATATAATTTCCCGCTAATCCTCGGCAGGAAATTGTAACACCCATACTAAGCTGTCTAGAATGTTTAGTATGCGTATTAAACTTAGTACTGTATGCATTAAAATCAGGATTTCTTTCGAATGAATAAAATCATCAATACAAGTTTGTACATCTGATAAATTATCATCTGTCAAATACATAAATCTAATATATATTTGAATACATAAAATATCAACAACTGGTACGAGCGAACTCTTGACGATAATCCATTCAACTGCATATCTGCTTCCACTTGGTAGGAGCAACCTGTTAATCTGAAATAATAAAAGGATTGGTGTGAGACAAAATGTTTCAGTGAGTTCCACCTATCCTACGCTATAGGCAATATCAGGGAAACCTACGTTTGCCATTTGTCTACACACAACCCATTCGGGATTATACGTCCGTGTGTGCTCTACATAAATGAACGATCATGAGATACAAATATCGTTATCTGAACTATCTAACATATTCCTGTAAACCGGACGATCGGGGGTAGACTAGGATCGTCATATGTATACTATTATAAGCCTGATATGATGCAAATGTATATACATGTTCTGATTCATAAACTATTCATATAATGTTAGAAAGTTAGCGTTGAACAAACATAATTATCTGAGTTGATTTTACGGGATGGATCCCGAGTGGTGTAATCCCGGTCACCATCCCACTGCTATCTAGTGAAAATTCCTATCTGAGGCTAATCACCAGAGCTCCTCTTGTCGTTGTGTAGATTTCTCAAGAAAATCCCATCCAGTCTAATCTGGAGCCGTCGACGGACACAACTTAATTATGCATAATTGAAACATTCGAGATTTACCTTTTGACTGAGGTTCTAATTTTAACCAGGTTTGCCCTGCTCCATTCCAATGAAACATTCGAGATTTGACTTTTAATTGGGGTTCTAATGTTACCCAGGTTTGCTCCGCTCCGTAAATTAAAAACATTAATTGATTTGGCAATTCTAAATGTTTGGATTGGTTCTATGTGCAAAATTGTTTTGGACCGTCAACCTATTAAAATATAATTAAGAAAAATATGTATATTAAAAAAATATTCTTTTTTTTCTTCTGATGTGCTAGATTATCAAACCTAGGACACTAAAGATGAATGGTAGATTTTCAGCCAACTGATCCTATGATAACCAACATAATATTTTTATATTTTTGTTATAAATAATTTCAAGGTAATGTAATATTTTTAAACTCCTTTTGGACGTACGGTGGTAAATTATCATTAGTATTACCCTCTAAAATGACCTAAGACCTAATAAATTAGCAGATTGAAATTAAAGCACATATATGAATCAGACATAATGAGATATTCGTATATTTACTATAGTGACTCCTATCAAAGGTAAACAATAAAAGAGGATAAGAAACTATAATTTATTAGCCAATCTTATTCATACAATTATTGCATATGATTTGAACTTCTTTCAAATACAACATGATTGGTTTGAAAATAATAATAATAGAAGAGTTCAAAGCTTTAAGGCTTTGTATCACTAGTTGAAGGGGTGCAACATGGGGGCCTAGGACATGGTATTGGGCATACTCCAATATTAGGTGGTAGGGCATCTACGTTGCCAGCCAGAGCACCTGCAATAGAAACAATTAACATCACAAACATCAAGATCATCTTCAAAAGAGTTTGCATTATAACAAAGCTTAGCTTACAAAGAAAAATAAAGTGGATATATAAACTTTAACTTTGAGTGCTATGTTCAAACAATGTGCAAACCTTGTTTATATATAGGCAAAAAGATAGTCCTATAAAATACCATGATGAAATACTTTAAGACTTTAATAATGCACAACATTTAATTCTTTCAATAAAATTAAGAACTTTTTATATTTGTTGACTTACTTTTAATATCTTATTATTTTATTAAACTATAATTTTTTACGATATTTATTAAGCAATTCAAATTACTTATTTATATCTTTATTTTTCTGTTATTTATTTTTCAGTAATTTATTTTTCCATATTTTATTTTTTCTGTTTTAAAAAATTCAAAAATACCTACAAGAAAAAAAATCAAAAAATACCAAAATATTTAGTCCTAGTTGAGTCATTTATTTTTAGAGTCTGGTTTATCATTTAGTTATCATTTAGTTTTCTTTTGTTTTCCTTTAGGAACTAACCCATTTTTTATAATACCTTTAATAGGCCGAGTCTAGTTTAAATTAGGTCATTTAGTCATAAGAGTAAGTCTATTTAAATTTTCATTTAGGATTAGGATTAACATCTAGTAATAATAGTCATAGAATCATAATTAATATTAGGATTCAGTAATAATATGTCATATCTATAGTAATTAATTAGATCGAGTCTGCATTGCATTTAGGAAATAATAGAGTCAAGTAATCACATAGGAGTCAACATTAAAACCTAATTAAAATTTTATCAAGCACAACCTTATCTTTGTTAGGAAATTTTCTCGAACTTGCAATTATTGTTTGGAATAGGTAACCATGACATCAACCAAAGACAACCAAGCAATAACAACTAAAGAGGAAACATGTTGGCAATATGCTAGATAGTTACCAAGCTACAGGGGGTGAATAGCGTTTTGAAAATATTTCAGAGATTTGATAAAAATGGATTTTGATAAAATTGACTATTGGAATTTTGCTTGAACAATCACAATGAATGAATCAACAAAAAACAAATATATGTGGAATAAGATTTTATCTTAGAATTGAGATATTCATGATACAAATATTTTTACACAATCAATTATTAATAATCCTTGAACAAGGTACAAAATAATACACAATTTCAAACCAAACCTATGTGAACAAAAATACTATGCTATCAAATAAAATCACAATGCAAGTGTGATTGAAGAATTGAATGGACTTTGCAATCAATTGATCTAAGCAAATTATGTGAAACCTAACTCAATGAATTAGGTTAATTTTCAATGAAAAAACAACTTAGATCAATATTAGAAATTAACTTATCAATTATTCAGTAAATCACATGCAATATCAAAAAGTAAAAAGGATAGGAAAGAGAACGAGAACACCGGTGTTTATAGTAGTTCACCCTTTTTTGTCCTCGCTTAGGGCTACATCTACTCTACTTTATGAAGTACGCTTTCACCAAGGTCATCCACTATGTAACAAATGTTGATTACAATGTTTACAAGAGTTCCTTCAAATTAAATCCCTAATTCTTCAACTCCTTTTAAAAACACTCCCCCAAACTTCAAGTGCCCCTTGAATTTGGTGCTCCTTGAATCTTCGGATCCTTGAATGCCCGTGCACTCCTTCGACCTTTTCAATCGAGTCTTTAATGCTACGTCCGGTAAACAAACCCCCTTCGACTTCAAGAACGGTTAGAAAGACCCCCAAGTCCTTTGGAGGTGGAATGAGATTATTCACTTCCTTTGAAGCCTTGATTAAGCACAATCAATCTTCTTGAGAGAACCAACTTACAATCCCTACTAGCACCCTACAGAATCTATGCACTCAAAGAACAAGGTGATTCTAAGAAAAAGTGTTTAATCTTGAAGAATGTATGAACAATGAGTTTTTGAGACCTAGAGAGAATAGATGCAAATGATTCAATAATTTTGGAGTTATGAGAGGAAGAGAATATATAGTGAGGAGTAGAAAGACACAATTTTCGCACAAAAAGAACAGAGTGAATCGATTCACTAAATGGATGAATCGATTCAGACATCAAGAAAACAAACCTAGCAGAGCAAGATAAATGAATCGATTCAGAGTGTGATTGAGTCGTTTCAAGTGAACCCAGAAAGGAATGAATCAATTCATATATATATATATATATATATATGAATCGATTCAGTGTAGGTCAGAGACTTTTGTGAGACGATTCAAACAGAAAAGAGATGATTTATACATGAATCGATTCAAGTAGATGTGAATCGATTTACATGAAGTTAGAGACTTTATTAATCGATTCAGACTATAATGAGTCGATTCAATTCAAAATGATTTTTGACGTTTTTTTAAAAGGACACAAAGCAACAAGACCAAACTACACAAACTCCAGGGTGCTTTAACATGCTAGCTATAAGACAATCATTAAAACGATAAACTAGTCTAAACTAAGCTAAGGAACATCATCAAAAACATATAAACTAGACAATGTAGTCTTCGATCTCCCCCTTTTTGATGATGTCAAATAATTGATGATGGCTCCCCTTGTCATATAGCACACAAGAGAAAAAAAAAGCGCGAAAAAGAAAGAATAGAAGTAACAAAGGAACATCATGTAATACTTCCCTTTTGACAACGTCAAAAAGGGTTGAAATATCAACACAAGTGGAAATTCAAAAACATAAAGGAACAACTCAAGTGACAATCGCAATTGATCACAAGTGTAACATGCAAAAATAAAGTTCAAGGAAAAAGATATATAGACGTGAAGGAATATTATAAGGAAAATATTGCTTATTTAAGGCAAGAGGTATCCAAGATACCTAGTTCCCTACAGATCTTGAGAAAAGGTTCGGATGGTAGTGGTTCTGTAAACATATCAGCAAGCTGAAATTTGGTGTCAACATATTCAAAAGACACATCCTTCTTTTCAACATGATCCCTAAGAAAGTGATGTTGAATCTCAATATGCTTAGTCCTTGAATGTAAGACTGGGTTTTTCGTAAGATTGATAGCACTACTAGTGTTATCACATTTGATTGGAACATAACCTAGTTTTAAATCATAGTCAAGGAGTTGTTGTTTAATCCATAAAATTAGGAGCAACAACTCCCGGCTGCAACGTATTCAGCCTCCGCGGTAGAAAAAGCAACGCTATGTTGCTTTTTACTATGCCACGAGATCAAACAATTTCCAAATAAATGACATGTACCACTTGTGCTTTTTCTATCCGACTTGCAACCGGCAAAATCGGAATCCGAAAACCCAACTAAATAGCAAGAACTTCCCTTAGGATACCACAATCCAAAATTTGTGGTTCCACTTATATATCGAAAAATTCTTTTTACTATTTTTAAGTGTGATTCCTTGGGGAAGGCTTGATATCTAGCACACATACAAACACTAAACATGATATCGGGTCTACTTGCGGTTAAATAAAGCAATGAGCCAATCATACCTCGGTATCTCTTACAATCTACCTCAATGCTAGTTTCGTAGCTGTCAATTGATAGTGCGGATGCCATGGGAGTTGAGATAGACTTGCAATCTTGCATGTCAAACTTTTTGAGAAGTTCTAGTGCATACTTTGTTTGACTTAAGAAGATACCATCACAGGTTTGCTTAATTTGAAGGTCAGGGAAGAAGGTGAGCTTCCCCATTAGGGACATCTCAAACTCCCCCTGCATCAACTTAGAAAATTCTTGACACATAGTGTCATTAGTAAAACCGAAAATAATATCATCGACATAGATTTGAACTAATAAGATATCTTTACCTTTACGTTTACTAAACAAAGTGTTGTCTACGTTTCCACGAGAGAACCCTTTTTCTAACAAAAACTTGCTCAAACGTTCATACCAAGCTCTGTATAGAGCTCTTTTCAATTTATAAACATGATCCAGATACTCAATATCCTCAAACTCGGGTGGTTGGGAAACGTAGACCTCTTCATTTTGTAAACCATTCAAAAAAGCGGATTCAACATCCATTTGAAACAATTTGAAATCAAGGCAAGACGCGAATGCTAAATGTAGTCAAATAGCTTTAAGTCGGGCTGCGAGAGCATAAGTTTCCTCATAGTCAATCCCTTCCTCTTGGTTATGCCCTTTAGCAACTAGTCTTGCTTTGTTTCTTGTGATAATACCATTTTCGTCCAATTTGTTTCTAAAGACCCAATTAGTACCAATAATTGACTTTCCTTTAGGACAAGGGACAAGATCCCAAACCTCATTTCTTTTAAATTGATTTAGCTCATCTTGCATGGGAAGTGTCCAAAATTTGTCAACTATTGCTTCCTTAATGGTTTTTGGCTCAATTTGAGAGACCAAGGCGGTAAAACCACAAAAGTTACTTACTTGAGACCTTGTACTTACACCCTTTCGAATATCACCTAGAACGTTTTCCAAGGGATAATCTCTCGTCGTGATCCAATAATGAGGAGACGGTGGTGAGGTTTCTTGTTTTTCGTCCTCTTGTAAATCTCCCTCACATTTCTTGTCCTTGTTGTCCTCATTTTTCGGAGGATCTTCTTGTTAGACATCATCCTTGACAATCTCCTCGGTATCTATTCCTGCAATATCAAAGCCAAAAGTACCTTTCCCAACCTCTTGGGGAGGTGTCTCATCAAAAGCAACATGAATGGACTCTTCAACTGTGAGAGTCCATTTATTAAAAACTCTATATGCCTTGCTATTATATGAGTATCCTAAGAAAATACCGTCATCCGCCTTTGCATCAAACTTGCCAAGTTTATCTTTTCCATCGTTTGAAACAAAACATTTACAACCAAAAACTCTTAAGTGTGACAAATTTGGCTTCCTTCCCTTAAGTAGTTTATAAGGTGTCTTATCTAGGATCGATCTAATGATGACCCTATTTAAGACATGGCATGCAGTGTTGATAGCATCCGCCCAAAAACATTTAGGGAGTTTCATTTCATTTATCATGGTCCTAGCCAATTCCTCTAAAACTCTGTTTTTCCTTTCAACCACACCATTTTGTTGAGGAGTTCGAGGACACAAGAAATTATGTGAAATGCCAAATTCGTCAGAATAATCTTCAAAGCGATGGTTAACAAATTCAGCGCCATGATCACTTCTAAGAGAGATAATTTTTAAAGAGATTTGATTTTGAATTATATTGGCAAATTTAATGAACGCATCGAAGGTATCATCCTTACTAGACAAAAATAGTGTCCAAGTAAATCTAGAGAAGTCATCAACGATAACAAACCCGTAATAGTTGCTAGCAAGACTTCTTGTCCCTGAAGGGCCAAAAAGGTCAAGGTGGAGAAGCTCTAGAGGTTTTGAAGTAGAAACAAACTTTTTGGGTTTAAAAGACACTCTAGTTTGCTCCCCCTTTTGACAAGCATCACATAATCTGTCATTTTCAAATTTTATTTTAGGTAATCCGACAACTAGATCTTTGGACACAATTTTGTTTAGTAAATCAAAGTGGACATGACTAATGCGTCTATTCCATAGCCAAGAATCTTCATTTTTGGCTATGAGACACTTAACACCACTTGACGACACATCATCTAAATCAAGAACATATACATTGTTAACACGCAAACCCTTAAACATAACATCCTTGTCATCATTGTGTTTAATTATGCAACATTGGGTGTTGAAAGTGATTGTAAACCCATTTTCACAAAATTGACTAATGCTAAAAAGGTTATGTTTAAGCTCGTCGACTAACATGGCATCTTTTATGGTGGTTGTGGAGGGATTTCCCACAGTACCTTTACCTAGGATCTTACCTTGATTGTTATCACCATAGGAGACAAACCCTCTTTCCTTCCTTGTAAAATCAATAAACATTGAGGTGTCTTCGGTCATATGCCTTGAGCAATCGCTATCCAAATACCACTTTCTTTGCGAGGTTGCAAGGCATTCCAACAAATGATTTAGGTAAGATTTAGGTCCCCAACACAAGTTGGGTCCTTAGGATTAGTGACAAAAGTAGACAATTTGGGTACCCACATCATGATGCCTTTTGGAACCAAAGTTTTCATAACATGGCAATGAGGTGTGGTATGCCCAATTTCTCTCCAATAGTTACACCTAATTTTGTGCTCATGAATTTTGAAATTTCGATTTCTTTTCTTGAATTTTCTTTTGTAGGCAGTTTTAAAACCTAAAGGCTTTGTAAATCGATTTGCAAAATTTATGGAGGTATTAGAGACTTGTTCTATCTTACTTTTTAGAGAGACAATCTCTAATTGTAATCTAGGACAAGCTAGACAAATATTGACGTCTTCGGCTTTTGAGGGATTTGGAACATCAATGGTAGGTGATTCTTTAAGAGGAGTTACAAGTAGTTCTTTTTTAAGAGATGCATGTTCTTTTTTGAAAATTTCGAAGTCCCTTTTAATAGTTGCAATTTCGACTTCCAATTTGAGAATGGTTCTCTTTTGGTCTCTGATAGTTTTAAAAGCATTCATTCTGTCACCATGCATTTCATCAAGAACATTTTGTAACTCATTATAACATGGTTTAAGTTTGGAGTTTTGGTCACTAACCTCGATCGATTTATTTCTTTGTCCCATGAAGCATAGTTGTGCAATTTTATCATTTTTGGAGTCGCTTTTTGTAGAAGGTTCTTCATCTTCTTCCCATATGCTATGTAAGCTCTCCTTCCTTTAGACTTATTGGATGAGATTGCCTTTCCCTTAGACTTGATTAAATCGGGACACTTGCTTCATAGATGGCCAACTTTACCACAACCAAATCAACTAGGTCCATTTTCATCTTTGCCATTTTCTTCTTTTGTTTGTGACCTTCTAGAGTGTTTGTCGCTACGTCTTAGTCCATGTTTTTTGATGTAGCTATTAAAACGCTT
Source organism: Medicago lupulina (assembly GCA_958299785.1). Classification (NCBI taxonomy): domain Eukaryota; kingdom Viridiplantae; phylum Streptophyta; class Magnoliopsida; order Fabales; family Fabaceae; genus Medicago; species Medicago lupulina. The sequence goes on along the minus strand of OY283144.1, from coordinate 31,660,226 downwards.
CACATAGAGTACCATATCCTCTTCATTTTATGACTCTCCTCCGGAGTCACCATCATTAACACCTAAAGAACTTGCTTTGGATGAAGAGGCTTTAAGTACAACCGGTTTCTTGTCTTTCAACTTGCCGTCTTCTTCACTAGACTTGAAACGATTAATCTCATGCTCATTTACTTTTAGCTTTCCAAAGAGTGTGATCATGCTAAGAGCGTTGAGATTTTGTGACTCCTTGATAGCGGTAACTTTGGGCTGCCGTTCCTTAGTCATACATCTCAAAATTTTATTAGTGCAATCTTGGTTTGAAATTATTTTTCCAAGGTTTTGCAACTTGTTTACAATATGAGTAAATCTCATTTGCATTGAAGAGATGGTTTCACCATCTTTCATGCAAAAAAGCTCATATTGTTGCATAAGGCTATTAACTTTTGATTGTTTAACTTCATCGGTTCCTTCGTGAAGGGTTTCCAATGCATCCCACATGTCTTTAGCAGTCTTACAATGAGAGACGGAATGATACTCATTGACCCAAAGAAAAGAGATAAGAATATTCCGTGCCTTCAAATTGTATTGAACCTTCTTTTGTCATCATCACTCCAATCCGCTTTAGGTTTGTCTAGGACAACGCCGTCTTCACCGTTAGCGGCAATTTGCATTTGAAACCGCCCATTGGCAACGGCGTCCCAAACTTCTATATCAACGGATTGAATGTGAACACTCATGCATTCTTTCCAATAGTCATAATTTTTTCCGTCGAAAATAGGTGCTCTATTGTACGCCCCCTTGAGCTCCTTACTAGCCATATGGATCAACTCTTCCGGTAGTTAGCTGTAAGAAGAGACCAAACTCTATGATACCACTTGTTGGTCAATATGGCTAGATAGTTACCAAGCTAGAGGGGGTGAATAACGTTTTGAAAATATTTTGGAGATTTGATAAAAACGGATTTTGATAAAATTGACTATTGGAATTTTGATTGAACAATCACAATCAACGAATCAACAAGAAGCAAATATATGTGGAATAAGATTTTATCTTAGAATTGAGAGATTCACGATACAAATCTTTTTACACAATCAATTATTAATAATCATTGAACAAGGTACAAAACAATACACAATTTCAAACCAAACCTATGTGAACAGAAATACTATGCTATGATATCAAAACACAATGCAAGTGTAATTGAAGAATTGAATGGACTTTGCAATCAATTGATCTAAGCAAATTATGTGAAACCTCACTCAATGAATTAGGTTAATTTTCAATGAAAAAAAAACTTAGATCAATACTAGCAATTAACCTATCAATTATTCAATTAATCACAAGCAATATCAAAAAGTAAAAAAGCATAGGGAAAGAGAAAGAGAATACCAGTGTTTATAATAGTTCACCCTTTTTTGTCCTCGTTTAGGGCTACGTCTACTCTACTTGATGAAGTACGCCTTCACCAAGGTCATCGACTATGTAACAAATGTTGATTATAATGTTTACAAGAGTTCCTTCAAATTAAATCCCTAATTCTTCAACTCCTATGTAAAATACTCCCTCAAACTTCAAGTACCCCTTTAATTTGGTGCTCCTTGAATCTTCGGATCCTTGAATACCCATGCACTCCCTCGACCACTTCACTCGAGTCTTTAATGCTACGTCCGGTAAACAAACCCCCTTCGACTTCAAGAATGGTTAGAAAGACCCCCAAGTCCTTTGGAGGTGGAATGAGATTATTCACTTCCTGTGAAGCCTTAATTAAGCCCAATCAATCTTCTTGAGAGAATTAACTTACAATCCCTACTAGCACCCTAGAGAATCTATGCAATCAAAGAACAAAGTTATTCTAAGAAAAAGTGTTTAATCTTGAAGAATGTATGAACAATGAGTTTTTGAGACCTAAAGAGAATAGATGCAAATGATTCAATAATTTTGGAGTTATGAGAGGAAGAGAATATATAGTGAGGAGTAGAAAGAAACAATTTTCGCACAAAAAGAACAGAGTGAATCGATTCACTAAATGGATGAATCAATTCAGACATCAAGAAAACAAACCTAGCAGAGCAAGAGAAATGAATCGATTCAGAGTGTGATTGAGTCGTTTCAAGTGAACCCAGAAAGGAATGAATCAATTCATATATATTTATGAATCGATTCAGTGTATGTTAGAGACTTTTGTGAGACGATTCAAATAGAAAAGAGACGATTCATTCATGAATCAATTTATAAGAAGTCAGAGACTTTATTGAATCGATTCACAGTATAATGAGTCGATTCAAACTTACCCAAAATGATTTTTGACACTTTTTCAAAAGGACACATAGCAACAAGACCAAACCACACAGACTCCAGTGTGCTTTAACATGCTAGCTATAAGACAATCATTAAAACGATAAACTAGTCTAAACTATGATAAGGAAGATCATCAAAAACATAAAAACTAGACAATGTAGTCTTCAAAATGGAGGAGTAAAACTGGGAGAACTTGATCTCTTTACTCAAGAAGGTTAAGGTGACTACTGCTTTTGTGGAGAGGTTGCAAAAGGAGTCGGGATACCTTGAGTTTCAGCATGAAGTGGATCTAAAGGGACAAGAGTTGCTGAAATCAAAACAATTTGGAAAAGACAAGCAGATTCATTTGGTGGAAGTGACTAAAGAGAAGCCTCAGACGAAGGACAACCAAGAAGACGCAAATGTACGACCAGAATTCAATGCTTTGCACCAAATTCTGAAGCAGTACAAGGTGAACATGTTGTTCAAGGAAATGGCCGAACAGAGTCCATGCTGCATCAAGTTTCTTCAGGAACTCTTGAAGACTAATACCAATCTAAATTAGGAAGAACTTATCTCACTAACTAGCGAATGCCATCACATGTACGAGGTACCGGCTGAAGTCACGTTCGATGTTGAAGGATGCTTTACTCTACCCATTCACATTAAGGGGGAATACATCGGAGAAGGATTATGTGATTCAAGAGAAAATGCAAACCTAATGCGCGTGAAAAAGGCAAAGGAGTTAGGGAATTTGAAGATGTCTCCATATCCATATTCTTATACGATAGGGTATGCTAATGGCCACGTAGAAAAGGCAATTGCCATACTACGAAATTTCCAAATTAACACTGGGGGCTTCGAAAACTGTTTAGACATCGTGATTGCAGACACCCGAGGTAGATATGATTCCCGCTAAATCTCGGCAGGAAATTGTAACACCCAGACTAAACTCTCTAGAATATTTAGTATGCGTATTAAACTTAGTACTGGATGCATTAAAATCAGGATTTCTTTCGAATGAATAAAATCATCAATACAAGTTCGTACATCTGATAAAATATCTGTAATATTCCGCTTAAAAGAATTTCCAGTGTTGTATCTGACAACTTCTTGCGCGCGTTTAAGAATTTCAAAGGGCGTTTTGGTATTTTCGTGCAGGAGGCATATAAGAAACATGGACTTATAACATTTTCATTTGTGTTGTACGGTTCTCTCTCTACACAAAAGGAAAACACAAACTCTCTCCTCCCTCTCTCAAATTCGATCCACTCTTCCCCCTTCCCTCAATCTTCTTAAAATTTTATTTCTGCATGAATCAAGAACCATGGCTTAGGCAACTTGAAGATTGTGGCATCTTTGCTTTCTCTAAACACTTCTAGCTAGGAACCTCACCAATTGGAACTTGCATGCTTAGGGATGGGTTTGAAGTTCTAAGTTTTGGAGCCAGTTGCTGTACTTCAGGTGAGTTCTATAGATTAGTAACTCAGTTGGGTTATTGTGTGAATCATGTGAGAAATGAACAAAGTTAGGGTTTAGGGAACTAGGAAAAATTAGTGCCCCTTTTCATGTAATCTGTTGATCTGTGATTGATTATTGCCATGAAACGATTCTACTATGTTCTGAGTATGATGCATGTGTGAATGGCTTGAAAATTGAGTTTTTGCCATGAAAATGTGAATTTCTGCAGGTCTGATACTGATGAACTTCGCTCAAGAGAAGCTCTGTTCGCTTAAGCGAACATCATCACAGAATTGAACTTTCGTTCGCTCACAAGTTCGCTTAAGCGAACCCCTCAGCGAACTGTTCGCTTGGGACTTCACTTAAACGAACTGTACCTGGACAACATGCACGGAAAACCTATTTTTAACGCTTCAGTGCTGTCCGAAACATTTTTAACAGACCTTTAACAGTGTTAATTTTAAAAGGAAGCAGAAACGCACATTATCAAGCCATAAACACACATTACATCATACGATTATCTTACTTATTGATTCATGGACAATACTTCACAAATTATACGGAAGAATGATTATGAGAGTTATGTACATAATATGGGGAAAGTGACTGATGTCTAGACAGGGGTTTAGTTTGGAACTTAACTTAGGCTCAGGAAATCATGTATGTTAACTCGCCTTCACAGCGAACTAGGTTTAGAACCTATATGTTTATGAATAAGACTATGAATAATAATATGACATGTCGTGTCTCTTGCGATCCACGTCAGGGGGATTTCAAGAGGTTCACGCCAGGGGAACGGGATACGCTCCGCAAGGTAGGACCACACGACATTAAGAGGAGTCCGACGTACCCTAGCTAGGTCTCGTCGGTCATGTATGGGAATATATTCGGGGTTACTCCACTCGACTATATTCTGTAAAATCAACTCAGATAATCCTTATGACGCTATAACATGATATGTATATGACAAGATATGATTATGATATGTTCTATGTTAAATGTAAATGACAGCGATCTAGGAATGCACGATCGTTCTAGGTATGCATGAGATACACGATAGTATAATCAAGTAATTGATTATATCGTAGACACGTGGTAACCGTAGGTTTCCCCGAGGTTACCAGTAACCTAGGACTTAGGTAGGACTCACTGAGACATTATGTCTCATCCCACTCCTTCTTTATTCAGGTTCACAGGTGGTTCGAGGCAAAGGTAAGCAGAAGGCTTCAGATTGATCGTGCTTTCATTGGATTTAGTGTTCTTGTTCCTTAGTCGATGTTATATTTTAATCATGTACTGTTGTCATGGAACTCGTTGTGCTTGTTCACCCGACATTATTATGTATTATTATTATGACATGTGACCTGAGACAACTTTGTACTCTAAATCTCAAGTTATGTTGTATTTCCGCATTGTAGTATTAATGTATCCAGTATCAGTTATAACGCAAATGTTGAATATTTTAGACTCTTTGAATATGGGTGTTACAATTTGGTATCAGAGCAGGTCGATTCAGATCGTGCCTTGGGTCATTAAGAATACAATCCAAGAAGTTGTTTTCTTTGAATCTAGGATAGTTGTCCTTAATTGTTGTGTTAGTTAAATCTGATCAATTTGACTTGAATATGATAGTTAGAACGAAATGTCCGGAGAACGAAGAGGACGAGGCAGGCCAAGGGTTCATCGGAATGTTGAGGAAGATGTCAATCCCGATGCCAATATGTGGGCTCAGATGATGCAGCAGAATCAGCAGATGATGCAACAACAGATCCAACAAAATGCTCAATCCCAGCAGCAGTGGAATGCGGCTATGCAGCAGGGTCAAGGAATGCATCAGCAACACCCTCCACCACCAGTCATTGGAAATCCAGCCTTTCAGGTGTACAATCGGCATCACCCTCCGGAGTTCAACGGTGAAGGTGAGCCATAGGAAGCCAAGAGGTGGATTAAGCAAATGGAAAAGATCTTTCGTATGGCTGAGTGTACGGAAGAAGATAAGGTGGTCTTTGCAACTAACCAATTCAGAGGCGCAGCGAAAGACTGGTGGGAATCAGCTCAACGTAGAATGATGGCTAATGACATGGAAATGAACAGAGAGAATTTTAAGCAAGTAATGCTGGAGAAGTTCCTTTAAACTCTTTATTAAAATATAATTAAGGAAAATATGTATATTAAAAGAATATTCTTTTTTTTTTCTTCTGATGTGCTAGATTATCAAACCTAGGACACTAAAGATAAATGGTAGATTTTCAGCCAACTAATCCTATGACAACCAACACAATATTCTTATATTTTTGTTATAAATAATTTCTAGGTAATGTAATATTTTTAAACTCCTTTTGGACGTACGTTTTTAAATTATCATTAGTATTACCCTCTAAAATGACCTAAGACCTAATCAATTAGTAGATTGAAAGCACATATATGAATCAGACATAATGAGATATTTGTGTATTTACTAAAATGACTCCAATCAAGGGAAAACAATAAAAGAGGATAAGAAACCATAATTTATTAGCCAATCTTATTCATACAATTATTGGATATGATTTGAACTTCTTTCAAATACAACATGATTGGTTTGAAAATAATAATAATAGAAGAGTTCAAAACTTTAAGGTTTTGTATCACTAGTTGAAGGGGTGCAACATGGGGGACTAGGACATGGTATTGGGCATACTCCAATATTAGGTGGTAGGGTATCTACGTTGCCAGCGAGAGCACCTGCAATAGAGACAATTAACATCACAAATATCAAGATCATCTTCATAAGAGTTTGCATTATAACAAAGCTTAGCTTGCAAAGAAAAATAAAGTAGATATATAAACTTTAACTTTGAGTGCTATGTTCAAACAATGTGCAAACCTTGTTTATATACAGGCAAATAGATAGTCCTACAAAATACCATGATAAAATACTTTAAGACTTTAATAATGCACAACATTTAATTCTTTCAACAAAATTTAGAACTTTTTATATTTGTTGACTAATTTTTGTATTTGTTGAGAGCATTTTTTTTCTTGACTCTAAGAATAATATTTTAGCCTTCATTAATTTTACTACATGATTATTTACGCCTATGATTATAGTATTACATATATTCAATTTTTATTTAAAAACATTGTATTTTGAATATTTTGTTATACAATATATTGACTACATTTAGTTAAATATTTTTTAAAAACTAATTTGTCGTTAATAGGATGGAGAACATTATATTTTGATGACAGAGCATCATAAGATATTTTTGGCTATGTTTTTAGTACTTTTATTTGCATTTGAAGACGAATAAGATGAGAGACAAAAGAGTTGTTAATGGTTTGAGTAACACATTGTATTATTTTTACTTTAGTCGTTGTAATTCACTTTTATCCTAGTTCATGCAACTCAATAGGTGTTTTGTACATGAGGCAGTGTTGCTATTGCCTCATGCGCCATTTGATCTCCTGTAGGCGCCAACTATGCATGGTTGCGGGCATAAATTGCCTGCAACTTGTTTTTCAAGCTGGATCGATGCAAAAAAACCCAATTTTATTCTCTTAAACCCTGGTTAATTATATTATACTCCCTCCGATCCTATTTACCATAAACATGTTACTTTTTAGGTTCATTGAATAATTTATGTACTCGGTTTAAAATATAGACTAGATACATCAATTATTCAATGAATCTAAAAAGTCAATTGTTTCTTGTAAATAGGACCAGAGGGAGTATAAATAGAGGCACTTGCACTCATTATCATTGATTGAGAACACTGACGGTTGATGACATGCTGCCATTACGTAATTTTTATGTAAATACTATCACATTTTGGAGTTCACAAGGCAACTTAAGCAGCAAGAAAATCTTCATCTTTTAGTTGAAACAATCAGAGGAACAAATTTTCAAAGTCCAATACTGTGAAAAATCGTGACACATTTTGGGTAAAATATGACACGATTTTGCCTTTCCTCTGATGCTCCATGAAATTTTTTCTAAGTTAAGATTGGGTGCTATTCTGCAATGCAAAATCGTGTCACGATGGCAAAATTGTGACACGAAATTTTGTACACAAATTTTTTTTCCAAGTTAAATTTGAGTTGCTCCCTGCAATAGAAATCGCGACACGATTTCTGGGCAAGATTTTTCAAAATTGGTGGATCGTGTCACGTTTTTACCCAATCGTGACACGATTTTGGTGGTTCTTCAAATTTTTTGACCGTTACAAAACCCAATCGTGACACAATTTTGGCCGATCGTGACACAATTTTCCCAGCCTATATATATGCCCGACACAATTTTCACTCCATACACTTCCACAAGTAGCCAAACTCTGCCAAATTTTTTCCAGAACCCTAATTTTCGAACCTCCAACCCTTTTCTACCAAAAATCTTCACCTTTTCATGCTCAATTCACCAAACCACCTCCCTAAACCGTCCTTACCATCATCAACCCACCCAAACTCATCCTCTCCACCACAAAAATCAACCCTAACCCCTAACCTTTCTCCCACAACTTCCCTAACCCTAACCATGGCAAACACTAGAAACAAAGGAAAAGGCCAAGCCTCAACCCAACAACCACCAAAGAACCCCAAACAAGCTCCTAAACGTAGGCAACCCATTAAACCGAACCCTAATACCGCACCACCACAATCCGTTCACCTCCGATTTTTTAACATGCAAGCCAAAGACCGCTTCAAGGACATCCGTCCCTATAGGGTGATCCAAGAGCGAGGGTTCGATTTCCCTAAAGTCATAGCCAACCCACACTTCTTCGAAGTTATCACCGAGAGGGGGTGGGAGTCACTTATCACCATGATCTTTGAGAATGCCAACAAAACCTTGGCATTAGAGTTTTATGCAAATGCAAGGTGCATGGGGAAGAAGTATCTGTCTTATGTGAGGGGCAAGGAGATCGACTACAACTCTGAGAGGATCAATAATTTGTTGCAAATCATTCCAATTGAGGAGTGTGTTGTCCAGAGGAGGATGGCTGAGTGCAAGAATTGGGATGATGCTAAGCGGGATGCTCTTAAGGATCAACTGTGCGTAGCTGGTGCAAAATGGCAAGGAGGATCACACATGTTGTTGAGGGCTTACTTCAAGCCCGTTGCAAAGGCATGGGCATCCTTTGTGGTGCAAACTTTGGAGGGCACCTCTTGCACTTCAGAAATTTCATTATCGCGCCTCCACACTATTGCTGCTATCATGGATGGGTCATCCATCAATGTTGGTGAGTTAATCGCCAACAACATATATATGTTTGCTTCTAGGTCGAAGAAGGCCCTGCCTCACTTAAGCATGATCTGTTGGCTTTGTGAGGAAGCTGAGTGTGACCTCTATGCCAATGACCTGAGTGCACATGAAATTTTGTACCCAAATTTTTTTTCTAAGTTAAATTTGACTTGCTCCCTGCACTAGAAATCATGTCATGTTGGCCAAATCGTGACACGATTTCTGGGCTAGATTTTTCATAATTGATGGATCGTGTCATGTTTTTACCCAATCGTTACACGATTTTGGTGGTTCTTCAAAATTTTTGACTGTTACAAAACTCAATCGTGACACAATTTTGGCCGATCGTGACACGATTTTCCCAGCCTATATATATGCCCAACACGATTTTCACGCCATACAATTCCACAAGTAGCCAAACTCTGCCAAATTTTTTCCAGAACCCTAATTTTCGAACCTCCAACCCTTTTCTGCCAAAAATCGTCATCTATTCAACCTCAATTCACCAAACCACCTCCCTAAACCGTCCTTACCATCATCAACCCACCCAAACTCATCCTCTCCACCCAAAAATCAACCCTAACCCCTAACCTTTCTCCCACAACTTCCCTAACCCTAACCATGGCAAACACTAGAAACAAAGGAAAGGGCCAAGCCTCAACCCAACAACCACCAAAGAAACCCAAACAAGCCCCTAAACGTAGGCAACCCATTAAACCCAACCCTAATACTGCACCACCACAATCCGTTCACCTCCGATTTTTTAACATGCAAGACAAAGACCGCTTCAAGGACATCTATCCCTATAGGGTGATCTAAGAGCGAGGGTTCGATTTCTCTAAACTCATAGCCAACCCTCACTTCTTCGAAGCTATCACTGAGAGGGGGTGGGAGTCACTTATCACCATGATCTTTGAGAATGCCAACAAAACCTTGGCATTAGAGTTTTATGCAAATGCAAGGTTCATGGGGAAGAAGTATATGTCTCATGTGAGGGTCAAAGAGATCGACTACAGCCCTGAGAGGATCAATAATTTGCTGCAAATCATTCCACCTGAGGAGTGTGATGTCTATAGGAGGCTGGCGGAGTGCAAGAATTAGGATGATGCTAAGTGGGATGCTCTTAAGGATCAATTCTGCGTAGCTGGTGCGAAATGGCGAGGAGGGTCACACATGTTGTTGAGGGCCAACTTCAAGCCCGTTGCAAAGGTGTGGGCATCCTTTGTGGTGCAAACTTTGGAGGGCACCTCTTGCACTTCAAAAATTCCATTACTGCGCCTCCACACTATTGTTGTTATCATGGATGGGTCACCCATCAATGTTGGTGAGTTAATCGCCAACAACATATATATGTTTGCTTATGGGTCGAAGAAGGCCCTGCCTCACTTGAGCATGATCTGTTGGCTTTGTTAGGAAGTTGAGTGTGACCTCTATGCCAATGACCTGTGTGCACCAATGATGAAGCCTCTGACTGATACCTACATGGACATTTTTGTGAAAGACTACCACGAGCGCTTACATGCTATGCAGGTAGAGGAGGCAGCAACAACAGACCAGCCTCAGCATCAGCCACCTCTAGAGTAGCAGTTTGCGTAGGGAGCAGTCAGCAGTGTGCCTATGCACCTATTCACCCTATGCAGATGGATTGCATGATGGGCCACTGCAACTGGATGAACGAGGTGTCAGATCAGGAGTATTGGAACCGTCCTCGGTTTGGTCTGGAGCTTACTGAGGCCGTCTGCCTCAACAGGAGAGCTATTAAGGGGTCGTTAGACCGATTTGATGGGTCTGAGGATGCAATGGACCAGTATTTCGATGTGACCAGAGGTCGTGCCCAGGCGAAAGAGCAGGAGATTAGGGCCGACTTTGCTGCTGGTGGTGCTAGGTCGAGGCATTATTTTGGAGAGGACTCTTATTAGGAGGAATGTGAGCCTTTTGAAGCCTACCCTGGTTATATTGTTATTTATCCTTTTCTTAGCCAAGTTGAGCCGGTAGGTTTAGGACTTTTTGTTCGGTGACAAACTACATTACAAACTTAGAGACTTTTAGGATTTATCCCAAATTGTTATTTCTGAGTTAGGCATTGTAGAATGTTGCTAAAGATTAAGTTTGGGGTTGCTTTTGGAATTTGCAACCAATTAAGTTTGGGGTGGGGGAACAAGAGAACATAGAATTTTATCATGAAAAATACATACACTAAAAAATGGTGTATATAAAAAAAGAGAAAAATAGAATGAAAAAGGGACAAAACATTGAAAATCCGAGTAACTTAAAACTCGAATGTCCCAAGTGTTAAAAATGTTCTCTTGCCCCGTCTTGACAAGAATTGTGTTCCATAGGTGTAAGATATATTGAATTTGTGCCTAACTCAAATTTTGTGTAGCCTACTTATCCAAGGAAAACGTGTCACGATTGCAAAAAAACGTGACACGATTTGGTGAAACCCTAATTCAGTATCTTGTTACACAAGGAAAATCGTGGCGCGATTTACTAAAGACGTGACACAATTTTGGCCGAAATTTTGTGTCTATTTAAGCTGAAGACTATTCAGAAAACAGGGGTTATGATTTGAGAAGACCAAAGTGCGATTTTGTGACCTAAAGACGGCTAGGAGGGCGATTTCTTCAACCTTCTTTCAGTTCATGTATGTTTTGATTCTACTATTTATTATGCTATTTGTAAATCTCATTATGAGTATCTAAATCTCTTAGAGATTAGGTCTGAGATGATTTTATGTAACCCTAATTGATCTACGTTGCTGTGAAAGTCTATTATTTGTGAATGACAATCTAGTTTTTATTCAATTCAATTGTTTTAATTCTTTTATATCTTGATCACATATAAACATCGTGAGTATGAATGACTACTGACCTTAGCTTTCAACTTAGACCCATTGAATTGTTCTAATAAACATGGTTAGTCTAGGAATGGATAATCGTTTGTTAGTGATATTAGGTTAGTGTGCTTAAACCTTCAAGGATTATTAGACCACCTAAGGAATTAGGGGTTGTAGTTTAAGAGGAGGGTCCTAACTCAAGGGATTGATTAGGGCTAATTTGTTAACTATCGTGGAAGTAGAAAATCATTCATAAGAATAGAGTGCAATATACCAATTAGGGGAACATAGATGATTTGAAAGACCTGATCTCATCTCTCTCTTATTTTCTTAACAACTTTTACTTTCTGTTAATTGATTTCATAAAATCACACCCAATCAACTGCCTAGTGGCAAAACCATAATAACTTTTATACGTCCTATTGATTAACGAACTTGAATTATTGTGTTTAAAAACAGTCCTTGTGGGAACGATATTTTTACTACTTCGATTGTTTTTGGTACACTTGCCAAACATCTATCAACAGTTTAAAGCAAGGGTCAAACATTAGAGCTTCAAGGTAGGATTTCTTCCTTTTCTTGTTATCTCTAGGGGTATGTTTTTATATTGTTTTGTTATGATGTATGTTGCCATGAGAAATAAACCTCTAGATTAAGGTTTCATGATGATCTTCAAGGCTTAAGCTCCTTTGTCATTTAGCTTGTCCAAATCTTGACCTTTAGAGTTTGAAAGATCTTCATAGTCTGACTCCTTCAGAATCTGACTTGCAACATAGCTTCTCATGAAAATCCTTGCTATTCAATTTGTTCTTTCAGAACCAATACTTTGATTAATACATAATAAATTTTAGTTTATGGTCCTGCACACTTGAACAAATATTAGCATATCTAATTGAACTTTTAATACCTTGTTATCATCAAAACTTAAGAGGCATTTTTTAAAACTTATTTTGTTCCAACAAGATCATGACACACAATTCGATATGGCACAAGCTATACAAGATGTGATAGCTAAAACCACTAGATACATGGATGATTACTATGAATTTATTAGGAGAGCAAGTGAAGAACAATGCAATATCATCAATCAAATAACGAGATCGTGGTTGAAGCCCAAGACCACTTCAAAGGATTAATGTAACAACTTGTTTTTAGCTAGAATTATTTTATTTATTTATCATATGTAATTATGTGTTTATATGTGCTTATTTGTCTTGTTTGTATTTGATTTGGGATTAGCGGATTTTTGGCCTAGAAGGGTATTTTAGTCATTTTTGAGGCTAAAGGTATTTTGGCGAGTTAGGGTAAATTATTCAATTTATTAAGAAGGTTATTTTTCATGTTTTAGTGAGAATCGTTATTTTTACTAAGTTACTAGTGAGTTGGGGTAATCATTTAGAGATGGTAATTATTCGACGTTTTAGCGGGTTAATGAGTAGTGAGTTTTTAGAAATTAGATATAAGAGTTTTGAGGCCCAATTAAAATTAGAATTAACCTAACCCATTTTGGTGGTATAAATAGATAACTCTTATGAGAACACTAGGTTAAGCCATTTCATTTCATTTCACAAACTTAGAGAGGTAGAAAGAGAATGAAGAGAAGAATAAAGAAAGAGGAGAAAGAGCTTGAAGAAGATGGAAGCTAGAGACTTGGGGCTAGAGAAAGAGAGTGAAGCCATAACTAGTAATTGTGAAGCTCTTGAGGTAAGGGGGATAGATCCTTTTCATCAATAAGTTATAATCTCATGTTTTTGCTTTTGGGTAATAAGTGATTTTATGTGAATTATGACTTTTGTGATTTTTGATGATGAATTTCGTGCTCTTAATTCATGTGTAATTATGGGTATGTTAAATTCCATGGAATTGATGTGTTTATGTGTTCAAGTTCATAGTTGTTGTTGATGATAAGTTGTTTTGATGATTTTTGTTCAATTAAGTGAAACCCAGGATGTGAATTGAGGTTATGATTCCATGTTTGTAAGTGTTTCGATTGTCTTTTGATGTATGTTAACTAATAAATAAGTTTGGGGGGACAAATTTGGGTCAAAGGGGATCAAAATTAGGGTTTTTAGGTGAAAATTGATTGGGTTCCCGAGAGGAAACCCAAAAACTTGGTTCCCTATTCTGGTGCAACTCACTAGGCGAGCTGTAACTAGCCATCACGAGTTGCTCAGTGCAACACCGTTGGTTTTAGGTGTTCCAGGTACTTGGGGATCGATCCGGACTTTCATAAAAGCTTCTTTTGATGTGTTTAACTATTGTTATGCTTTCTAAACCTACTAGAACTTCAAATGGATTGGATTAAGATTTATTTTGTAAATCGAATTGAAAATTATTTGAAAATGTTCAAGAACATGAAATTTTCCGAAACTCGTTTTTATCAAGTCAAATGCTAGGATTAAGGTTCTTTTTTTGTAGCAATGATTTTAAAATGGTTTTGAAAGGTGTATGTGAACTTTAAACTTGATATTACTTTGAAAATGAAATTCTTTTGAAAAATGATAAAATGAGAAGAACTTAGGGAATTTTTGGAATTAATCAGAATCAAGCTATGATGTGGATATGTATGAGTTACTGTGATTATATGTGATATGTGGATATTCTTTGTTGATGTGTTTGAACATGAATGCCTTGTCTTTAGTGAATTATTTAGAAAAAGATAAATTTTGTGAAAATAGACGAACTTTGTCAAATTGAGGTTTTATGATCGAATAGCTTGTAATTGGCTTTGTATTCATGATGATATGATGGAATAAGAATGAATCAATAACATTTGAGTGTTAAATATGATGAATGTCATAAAGTGGCTAGTTATCCATCTTTTATGCAAAAATGTGAATTTGTGAAATGTTATTGTTTCTTGAGATGAAACTACTTCATGATTATTATGATAATGATGTATTGGTGATTTAATTAGATGCATTGATGATGACTTGTTGAATTATTACTTGTTGATTGTATGGATGTGAATTCTTGATAATGCAAATGTTGGTGAAAAACATAATTGGTGATGATCATTATGTTAAATTGGTGAAGATATTATATGATGTGTGAATTGTATAATATAGTTTGGCGAGTTGTGCATTGTCGAGTCTTTACGTGAAGTCCATGCATTCATAGTCATATATGAGATGTTTTGAAGAATGTAATTGGTGATGTTTATTATATAACTTCTGCAGAACATAATTGGTGATGTTTATTATGTTGGTGGATTCAATACGGTAAAATTATTTCCGAAATCAAATTGGTACCACATGTATCTAGAAGTGTCTAGAACATTGCATGCACTTGATAATTGGTGAGTAGTGTCATATTTTATTATGTGAATTGATGATTACGTGCATTGGTGAAACTTGATAATTATGTGCATTGGTGAAATTCGGTGATTATGTGAAGATGTGAAATCGTACTTGTCGCAATATTATGCTTGTATGTTTGATGATTGAATATGATGTGGGGGTTGTTGCAAATGATTTAATTAAGTGTTGTTAATCATTTGAAATTAATTATGCCGTTTTACTTTCATTTAATTATATTTAATTGTGGAATGTTATCTAACCCATAGTGGTCGTTTGGTTGACCGCCTGCCTATTTGTATGATTGGGTAGACGACTTGCAGGATTAGATGCTTTGCTTTGCGGTAGTATGCTTGAGGCTAGCTTTGGAGCTACCTCGTCTTTGTCTTTGGAGTCTTAGTTTAGGGCTCTGCTTAGGATGTCGAACCTTTGTTTTGTTATTATGTCTTTTGAGATTATCACTCTGTATGTTGAGATATGAGATTTATATTTGGTGATGTATCATGATATATGTGGCATAGCTACTTTGGTGATTTATTTATCTATTGATGAGATGTTATGATGTTATTCCGCTGCGATGGTTTCAAAAATTATTTATGCATGTTTTGGATTAAATGTAGATGTAGCATCTAAACTCTTTGAATAGTTATATTATTCGCGTGTTTTATCGCTTTAAGGGTTTAGGGTGTTACAATTAACCTTGAAAGCACAATGTGAAACTTTTCAGGATGAAGACTTAGAAGAATCCTTTGAACATGACCCTAATGACACCACATTTTGGACAACAGGACAAGGACAGGATAAAAAGGATAATACCCCAAACAAATCCTCTTTTGAAACTGTAGTACAAGATGTTGAGGAATATATTCTCCCAGAAGTCAAGAGAGAAGGACACTATGACAAACCGTCTGAAACCCATCTTAAGAAGGAAGAAGCGCTAGGTGTGCAACCAACACTTCATACCTAATTCAAAGATGAGCAAAATAATCCAATGTTCAAGCCTCTTTTTGATAAAGCTTCTGATTTGAGGATGAGTAAACGACAAGTCTTTGAATAAAGTGAGAATTCTCATGAGCTCCCTTACTCCATCAAGTTGTCAGTTCCATTGAAGAGTGATTGGTCTACTACACTAACCGGAAACAGTAATGCAATACTACAAGGACGGTTACCTCAAAAGAAGAGGGAACCCAAAAGTTCCAATTCTATTGGGACGCTGTCGATAAAAGAAGCACGGTGTAGTCCAGGTGAAGGCATTTTGTCATTGCTGATAGGAAAGATAGAAAGATTTTTGGTACAACTATTAACTGTCACTCTAGCACTTGCATATAGATCAGTTGAAACTTCACATGGAATGATGGAGGACATAATGGAGCAAGACTAGTAGCTTACATCAAACTTCGTGACATCATAGACTTAAAAGAAGATCACTGGCAGCAAGAGTCTCAATGTTCCTTAAGGAGGACGAGCACATATTCCAGAAGTTTAAAGAAAAGAGCAAGGGAACACTAGCATCTCCACGCCATTTTCATGGAATTCCTTTCGAACAAGAGAAAGAGGAAGGATGATGTGTTCTTCCCGTCACACAATCCACCCTATCAAGATTGAGGCGTCAATATAATAGACGTTAAATGAAGCGTTGACTAGGAGGCAACCTATTTCGTCAAGTTAATGACCAAAAAGAAGCGCTGAATGGGAGGCGACGCATAAATTTATTTTTCCGCAATTTCTTTTCCAATAAGCTAACTTGAGATTTCCTTTCTTAACAATTTCCTTCTTTTTTTTTTTCCTGTTGCTAATCTTCTTTATTATTTATAATTTTATTTCCTTGCATTATATATATAACCTTTCCATTTATGCTTCAATTGTTTTAGTCTTAGAAAGTTATTTCAGAATATTTACAGTGGAGGCTAGTTTACCCTTACATTCAAGAGCACGATAACTTTTGGGGCCTGCTACTGAAGGTACTTACTTATATTATTGACCATATTTTTTCTGAATAGCATAACTGATGAGAATTTGAACCAAATATTTCCATCCATTCTACTATTATAATTCTTTCTATCATGAGTGTTCCATATGAATGTTATTTTTGCTCAAATTTTTGGTCGTTCTTTACGAACGATCGGTCAATATTATACTACACACAAGGAATTTTTTTTGGGTATCGTGACCCTTTCAAGCCACCCTTTTATATTATTAATATCCTTTGTGAAACCCCCTTTGAGCCTCAAACAATAATTTCTTTTGTTTTTACTTCATAATAGACATCAGAAACACTTTAGATTGCATATCAGGTAGATCAGAATGACAAGTCTGAACCACTATAAAATGACTAGTTCAATGAAAACACAAGTTCAGAACAATCTCATATATGAGGTCTATGTTGGAACAAAATGTGTTTAACATTACCTCTTGAGAGTTTTGATGATAACAAGGTATTTAAAATTGTCAATTGGATATGCTAATATTTGTTCAAGTGTACAAGCCATAGACAAAATTTTGTGTCTACTTAAAGCTTAGGTATTGAAAGAACAAATGAGAGCAATGGAATCAACAAGAAGGAAGCTTTATGCATCTGAAGAAAAGTGCTCCTGAAGTCAAGTGCTCTTGAAGTGATGACGTCATTAGAAGCAAGTTCATCAGAAGCACCTCATCATAAGCAAGATCACCAGAAGCTGAAGTTCATCAGAAGATGAGAGACTTAAAGCTTCAAAGGTTGTTCAAAGGATTTAATCACATCTAGCATTGCAGAAGACCAGAAGAGTAAAGCAACGGCTAATTCAAATGGAATTTAAGGCATTGGATGCTTGTTCTTTGAAGAGCGTTGACAAAGTACAATTGTACGAAGTGTACAACCACTACCTCCACTACTTAGAATGTGTCTCTGCTACAGGACAAGAATAACAGCTACGCCTGCAACAATGTTCCTTCAGACTTGGAATGGATTTGAAATTGATCCTTCATTGTTCTGCATCAAAAGTTCACTTATAATTTCTTATCAAAGTTCATATCTTAGAAATTTCTAAAGTCTTAAAGAGTCTGTATCTGATTTGTATTGCGAACACAACTGATTGTATATCAAGTGTTCAACCTCAAACATTTTTCTTTGTAATTCTGTTTGATTAGAATTCTCTTGCAGTTGTGCTTGAGCATAGAAGTCTCTTGATTGTGTTCAGGAGCATCGGAAATCTCTTGCAGTTGTGTTTGAGTAATTTGAAGTCTCTTGCTAGTTTTAGCAATGAGCATTTGTAATCAGATATTACATTTTAGTGAACTCTCCTTGGAAGTGCAAGGGGGACAGGACTACTTTCGATTTCTGGAAGGAACTTGTATAATTGTTTTGTGCCTTTCTTCTCTCTCTCTCTCTCTCTCTCTCTCTCTCTCTCTCTCTCTCTCTCTGTTTTTATCCGCTGCATTTAGAATCTGAACATCAATTTAAAAGCTTCTGATCAGTGACTTTAGTAAGAGAAAACGAAGAAAAAGCCAACACAATTCAACCCCCTTCTTGTGTTTTTCTCACCTTCAGTCTAAGATCAAATTTTGAAATTAGAATAGAAATCAAGTGTACTTAAGTTTGGTGACTAGGTAGATCAGAATGACAAGTCAGAAGCACATAACATTAAGTTCTTGAGAATAATAATGAGCTTCAAAATGAGAAAGTCAGAAAACATTAAAAGGAATGATGAAATCAAAGGTGTTAGAAGGTTAGTTTGAAAGATCATAAGTTGAGAAGGTAAGCTATAACACATTGTATAGTTTTTGGAGAAACTTGGTAATCAAGGAAAAGCACAAAAGGACAAGAGTAATAGCTAGTTTCTAACGACTACTTTCTTGCTTGCTCACCAAGAAAAACCTCTATAAAGATAGTCACCATTCAAATGAAAATAAATTTCATCTCATTATTCTCACACAAAGTCTTTCTGCTAAAAAGAGTCAAACATTATAACAACCTAAGATCAATATTCAAAAAGTATAGATTGCTTGAAAAATATCATAGTCACTTTTAGAATTGAGATTCACTCTCAAATATTAGACTAAATCTCAAATACACGAAAGTCTCCTCTATATCTTTAGAACACCATCATAAGTGTATATGTAAAAGTTTATATCCATTATCCAATCGAGATCAGATTGAACTTAGTGAAACAAAAAAGGTCAATGTGAGATCAAATTAATCATTGTTAGATCAAGATCACAAACAATTGTTGTAATTAATTGTTAGGGCATCACAAATTCCCTTTAAGGCTTTAAAGGTGGATTTTATGGTTGCTAAAGTATGAAGAGTTTGTCCAAAATCTGTTGGGTTAGTTAGACCAAAAAAGAAGAGAAATAGGTATAATATTTGAGGGACAAGACTAGCCCAGTGTAGGTAAACTAGTATAACATAATTTTGTCATCTTGTACGCCCCTTATCTCTTTATTTGATAGATTAGAAGCAAGAACACACACCCAGTCTCATTCTATATCAAATTCGTTTTGATACCTACTTCAAATTTGATAATCTGAATCTCTTTTCTAAATTTAGAATCAGCTAGAATTTTCAAAGAGTCATAATTTAAAATAAACTTGTGTCTGATATTTTTACTTCAACTCTTATACAAAAACAAAATAAAATAGAAATTTTCGGGTTCATGTTTTAGTGGTTAAGTCCCGCATCAAATATATGAATCAATAAAGTGTTTGATATATAAGAGAGGTGAATGATGACACATAATCATATAGGGTTTTCATACCACTTTTAAAGTCATTATAGAGTTAAAGTAGGAAGTTTATCTAATTTTGTAAATAAATCATTCAAAATTCAGGAAATGACAAAAGAAGGGAAATAGCCTTGAAACCATAGAAATCCACCCGAACCAGGAAATAACATTGAGAAAAAGTGTGTGCTATGTTTTTTACAAGTTAATCACTGATGTTTATTTGGGAATAGTCGTGACATACGTTCTAGTGAGAAGAAATGGAGCAAGCAGTGAAGAAACCATAGGAATTCAACCACTACATATCTTACACTGCGATCACGAGTATTAAGTGGCATGTCAAATGGGTAATTTTTATGGCCATCACATCGCGAGCAGCACACTCGCATTGCAGGCTTGCTTTCCATAAATTCTAGGGATGACATACGCCTATATATACTGGACCCTTAGGTCAGTGGAAAAACAATTTTTGCTAGTTTATGTTTAGGAAATATGAGTTGCTAATCCTCTCTAGGTTAGGTCATGAAATAGGAACTTCCCTATAATTGTTTGATTAAGTAACTTTAAACTATTCTATGAATCTAAGTTGATTACTTTGCTATTTTATTCGATTAATATTGTTGTCTATGTTTTTTATGCGTTTACGAATGTCTATATATATCGATTTAGGTCACAGTGATTACTAACCCTAATTCTGATGACTCGATCTATTTTAACCGTTCAATTATTGGCTACCTTTAAACATAAAATAATGAAAATTGTGTGCTTAATTTGTCGTTCTTAAACCACCAATGGTCATGGGATCACCTAAGACAATAGGAAGCAGTAACAATTGAATAAAGTTATTAATCAGAACATTGGCCTAGCTACTTTGTTGAAATTTCGTAAAATCGAGTAACCAATTCACACTAGATTCATAGTTTGTAGTTACCCAAACATTTCAAGGAAGGAAATCTGACATAATCTAGTCATTTATCTCTATTTCTTAAGGAAATCAAATTGTCAAACACAACCTCTTGTTACATATATCCTAATAATAATCGTAGTAGTCAAGTTGAAACTAGGCACAATCTCTGTGGAGACGAACTTTTATAAATATGACTACTTGTCGACACACTATTACACTTGCTAGAATTTTGTCATAAGTGACCCACACACCTAATGTCTCAAGGTTTTGGATGGAGAAGTATCTCTCTCTCTCTCTCATGGTCATGGTCATGGTGCATTAATCCCTCGTTACTCTTGGAATTCACATGGACTCCCCCAACAAGTGTTATGAGGGCCCTCATTCAGCTTGGTGGGGGAGTAGCAATGGATCCTCATATTAAAAGTCTTCTTGATGGTGTAATCATGAGGTATGTACCATTTGTGTTAATAGAGTTACAAGTATAAAAGACAATGAATGAGAAAAATATTTGATATATAAAAAATGCGACTCATATATGTAATATATACAGGTTTTGCATGAATATGTGACATATCTCTCTCTCGTGGTCAAAAATACAAATGTAATGCATTTTCCCTTCAATTTTTGCATTTGCACTTCCCTTTTTTTATAAATAAATGTTAGATCTACTTGATAGTGGTCCACGGTAGATTTTTCCTTTTAAATAACCTGAAATGAATATGGAATGAATTTTAAAGTACATATATTCATTGTTCATTGTTTTGGCTAAATTGTCGTTGATCAAGTCATTGTTTCAACTATGAGAACGAGAAATACTGTAAACTTTTACTTTAGAAAGACAACATTTGTTGTAATTGAAATTTAAAACAATTTTAAAGTATCCACCCACCGTATACTACTTATCGTAGTTTATTTTAGAATTTGCATATATGGTGAACAAACAAAAGAGAAATGATTTTTTTTTTTTTTGAGGGGAAGAGAAATAATTTTTGAACATCAAAATTTTGTGAGTTTTTAAATGTGGATAAATTGTAGATGATAAAAAAACAGAAAAGATAAATAAATACATGCACTAATTCATCGGTGAAGGTATCAGTATGAGTGGGATAGATTTGGCTACTTCAAATATCATTTTTAATTTGAACAAATATATTTTGTCCTTAACTTCTCCAATAAGAGAGATATATTCACGGTAGATTTAGCTACCACATAAGAGTTTATTTGTCAAAAGCTAGTTGACATAAAAAAAGTTAAAAGATATGTAACCCAAAAAAAAGAAGTTAAAAGATATTCATTTGTTTAATAAATCTATTTTATCTTATTTTACCACTTTTGATCTCTTAAGCAAATACAAAACTAGTTTAGTTAACGATTAAATTGTAAAAACAACATTTAAAATAAATTTTATTTCATTTTTTAGATTTAGCCCCCTCATCAAGATATATCTAACTTCGTCGTTATACATTATCACATAAGATGTTTGTATTTTAATGTTTAAATAAATATGGTGATGTTTTTTGTTTTTTGAAAGAATAAACATGATGATGTATTTGGACCAACTATGTCATTGGGATACAAACCATGTCAAGATGACAAACTGAGAGAGCCAAATAATATCTAACTGTTTTTTTTTTCTATTTGTAGCAATAACAAATTATATAATTTTTTGTAGGGGTGCCCTTGATTCACTTTCAATTGTAATTGCAAAGGGGCCCTTGAGATGACAGTCTCAACTAGTCTGTGGGCTGTGATGTGAACCAGTAAGATTGCAAACAGCATCAGGGTCCATCTTTTAAATGTTTTTTAGCATAAGTTTATAATCATTTAGCTATAAATTAATTAAAAATAACAATAAAGAATTGATCCCCTTAAAAAATACAGTTTAGAATTAATCTTTCATTATAATTTAAAGTTTATAGGCAATCAAATAATTCACAGTAATCAACTAATTATAGTTTTTTTTTGTCTTACATAAGTGATGGTCCAATCATCCATTCTCCTAGCTAAGCATTTTATGGCGTTGACATATTAGACAACTGTGAACGCTTATATGCGAAATTTTTTAAATTCAAGATTTAATACGGTTAAGATATACTAATAAAAATTTATAGTAATTTTTAAAAAAAAAATGTGGAAGAGAATTTTTTCATTACCATCATCTATAAAAATAAATAAATTGTCTTTTAGGTCCAATTCATCAAGAGACGATTATATTGATTCAGAAAGACAAATGTCATCTTAAATGAAATCATTTACATCTCCACTACATTCTCACAACATTGTCTCACATTTTTTTTATTTCCTCTAATTTTTAAAATATGTATATGTAAAGTATCTTATAAATGATCGGCAACATTAATTTTTTTAAAAAAAGTGACCGTGGTACTTCTAAAATATACATACCTGTGAAATATCAATAGCTGATATAAATACATCTCTATTTTCTCTAAGTATACAAACTTCATAGTTGAACATAAACTAACATGGAAAATTATCAATACATAACTTTTTTGTTTGTTTGGGGGGGGGGGGGGGGGGGGGGTGGGGGGGTGGTGGTGGTGGTGGTGGTTCGTGAGGATAGGAAAATTACTAATGGAGAATTGGGGGGTAGGAGACTAAGAGAATTTAATTTGCTTTGCCTGGTAAATGGTACTGGAGGTTGAAAGAGAAAAGGTCGTAGGGGAAGGTGTGGGCGGGGGTTTAGTTACAGTGGTAGAAATGTATGTTTTAGGTTGGGGTGAGGGGGAATAGGCTTAGAAGTAGAGGACGAGGTTACTAGCTTGGGAGGAAGAATATATGGGAGAGTGTTGTGTCTTGTTAAATTCTATTGTTTTGAAGGCTAACATGGATGGTAGATGAATTTGGTATTTACATGTATCCAAAAAATATAATGTTAGTAGTGATTATTCCTAATTGCTCTCAATGCTTCATTTTTTTTGTTGGATAGGCTAAAATGATATATTACCACCACAAAAAAGTCATCCAGCACAAGACGTGCTAAGGAAAACTTAAAGATCCAAATTACAAACCTGAGAAAGAGAAACAAAATAAAACAAAAGAAGTTAGGCAAAACATAGGCTTTTGCCTCCAGAAATTGTAGTCAAAATCGGATAAAACAAACTTCGATTTAAACCACGAAAACACAAGAAGCTTAACCTATTCACACATGGAAAAAAATATGCTCCTCCTTGTGTTGGAAAGTACGTCTATTTCTCTCTTTCCAAATTATTGAAACGACCGCTGGCCATAACATCCTGAACACTGAGCAATGAAAAACACATGCCTTCTCAGTAAATTAAAGACACGTTTAACGGAACCACCTTTAACGCAACTCCTTTGAAAGTATGTCTTTTTGCTTGGCGAATGCTTCGTAATCGTATTCCTACAGAAGACAATTTAGTAAGGTGAGGCGTTCTTCAGAATGGTGAGCAACTCTGTGTGGGAGGTTGTAGTAATCTGGAGGATGTGAATCATTTGTTTTTAAAGTGTGACTTTTTTGGGAAAATTTGGTCTTATGTTTCTCATTGGTTAGGTCTTGTCATGGTTAGTTCGGTGTGTATTTCAGATCATTTACTTCAATTTGGATGCTTAGGAGAATTCTAAAAAACAATTAAGTTTAGTTCTGCAGTTAATCTAGCTCTCAATTGTTTGGGTTATACGGAAAGAAATAAATTCAAGAATTTTCATGCATAAGGAGGAAACATTGCAACATTTACTCGACAAATTAAGTTACAATCTTTTTAGTGGTTAAACGCTACATATGCTACCATTGCTTTTGACTACCACTTTTGGTGGCATAATCCTCTAATGTGTTTAGTGCTCAACTTGTTTTCTGGTTTCTTTTTTCGGTTTGTGTTTCTCAGAATGTTTGATGTGATGCTACTCTTGTTCCATCGTCTTTATCTAACATTTCTTGTTCTGGAAGGACTTGGTTGTTTGTGTTAATATATTTCATTTTAACTTTTTCATCAGACAATTAAGTTAAGTTACAGCTGAGCAAATTAGAGAACCAATCTAATTCAATATATTTATGGTTCCTTGTCAAAATAAATAAATTTATGGTTAATCAACAACCTACAATATATTATCTATATCTATATCAAAAGGAGACATCAAATTATATCGATGTAACATTACAACAATATTATACCACTTACTAGCGTTTTATTCAACACATAATTTTTATATTTGATCGTTAGATTGAGAGTTTATATAGATCGTCTATATATATATATATATATATATATATATATATATATATATTTTTGTTGATAAATCTTAAATTATTTGTTACATTAGGGAGGTGCATCAAGATTAACTTTGTATACTAAAAGCATTTAAGATATTAATTTTGATGTACCACAATAATATATTGAATAGTTTTATGATTTATTAAAAAAAATTATAATGAAATAAAATTTCAATCAAACGATCAAATAAAAAAAACTATGTATTAAATAAAAGGTTATTCAATGATACAACATTAATGTAATATTATATTAGTGTAAAATGAGTCTTCCTCATATGTCAACATTCTATATCATCTTTTTTATTTTGAATAAAAGATGTTTATAGCATTTCAATTATAATAATAATGTTGATACAATCGGAAACATCAAAATGAATTGTGAGACTAGTGGACATCGTGGCCTCGGCTACAAGAAATAATTAATATCCTATACTGCATTAATATTAATATTAATTAACATAAATTTTAAAAATGCTTACATGTCAGCATTACAACACTCTCCCTAAGAAATAATTAATTCCCCGGAAACAAAAACTGATTTTTGAATAATGTAATAAATTAATTAAAAATAGAATTATCACATTCCTTTTTGAATAGAAATCATA
This sequence comes from Medicago lupulina, assembly GCA_958299785.1. NCBI lineage: Eukaryota > Viridiplantae > Streptophyta > Magnoliopsida > Fabales > Fabaceae > Medicago > Medicago lupulina. Next base: position 31,634,701 of record OY283144.1, on the reverse strand, counting down.
AATTACCAAACATTACTTTGAAAAAAAACATTTTAATAATAATCATTTTACCAAAAAACAATCAAACTGTAAGATTATTAAGCTTAACTTAAGAATATAGTAAAATATTTGAAATTATTTAGTAAAATACAAGAAACCAAACTAATTTAAATATCATTTTTTGACAGAATTCTGCTCTTTACCCAAATAATTTCGTTCATTCTCAAGTGAAATGACCAAAATATCCCTACGCATGTTAACTCACGCTAGTATAAATGACAACTGAGTTAACTCACGCTACGTGACTTAAGTCACGTTGAAAAAAACATACTGAAACTCAGTGTGAGTTAACTCACGCTGGTTTCTTTGCACATGTTCCTTTCTAATTCACGCCTTCGAGAGCCAAATAGTAGCTCTAGTACTTCATCAATTTCACAATCCATAGAAGTGTTGGACCCACAATTACTTGATGAATTTGAAGTGAAACCATATATATAATGATGATGTGTTTTTCATGTCGGATGCTACATATTACTTCAATGGCCAAGAATGGATTAACGTGTATATCTAAATAATAAAACTATAAGTATATTTAATAATTAACTTAGCATTTGTAGATAATGTGAAGGATATCCCTCAATATGTAAATTAATTGTTCATAGCTACTTAGTGTGTTTATATGACTATGGATTGTGTAATATATATCCATTTACATAATGATTTTTATTTTGACCTATAAACGTTAGTATAAATGGCACTGAGTTAACTCACACTGCGTGAGTTAACCTAACGTGACTTAAAGATTATGCATGTGGTGAATATGCAAGATGTGTTTCTTTTTAATTCACATGAGTTAACTCACGTTGAGTTTTAGACTAGCGTGAGTTAACTCACGCTGAGAGTAAATGAGATTTGCACTAGCGTGAGTTAACTCACGCTGCGTGAGTTAACTCGCGTCGGGGCATTTTCGATATTTACTTTGAGAATGAGAGAAACTGTTTGGGTAAAGAACATGATTCTTTTTGACAAATTAACATAGACCTAACCCCTTTAAAAAACTGCTCTAGTACAAAATTGTAACGTGATGCTGTAACGACAAATTCTAATCCCCTTAAAGATAAGATGAAATCATAGCCACACGTAAGTTTGTTCATTTTAAGATCCAAATCTGAAATCTTATTAGAAGGATGGAATCACATGAAAGCAACAAGTAGATGATTAATAACCATAAAGTTTGCACTAATAAGCATGACTACATAAAAAGTTTGCTCAAATATGAATTTTGTTTCCAATAAGTCAATTTTTTTCAGTCACTGTAATTTATAGCTTATAGCTCAAATATATGTTTTGGACATACTATGAAAACGGCTTATGATATGTCCAAAAGCAATTTTCAGCTTATTTCCATAAGCTCTTGAGAACATCTTATTAAAAATTCATTTTTAGTTTATATGAAAAGGGAAATGATAATAGGGCACATGTTTTTTTTGAAGAATAGGATACATGTTAATACACCAAAAATAGAAATTATATATAGAAAATTGTGCCAATTTATTTCATAAAAGTTTATATGAAAAGGGAAATGCTAATAGGGCACATGTTAATATACCAAAAATAGAAATTATATATAGAAAATTATGCCAATTTATTTCGTAAAAAGTTGAAAAATAATAAACCAGGGCCAAAATAAAAAGTTTCCAAAATTTAATGGGACAAACAAATATTAGAAGAACAAAGACATATTTAAGTCCAAACTTTATATTGAGTTCAATCAATCAACTTTGTTCTATATATTTAAACATCATGCAACAAAGTTACTTTCACAAAACAGTTTCAACAGACAAACAAACAGAAGAAGTGAGAATTGTTGACTAAAGTTGAAAATCATGACATAAATAGTACTAATAAAAAAGTTGTATAGCAAAAGTGCAACAAATATTAATAAAACTATTTAGAAACTTGATTATTTGATGGGGACCTTATATAGGAATCCCACTCATGTTTTATCACACTTGATGATATATAAATCAAACTGAATCTCACTTACAATTTTGACCAAAGTTTACATATACCATAAAAATAAAAAGGTGGCAAAATCAAACACCTTTGGCTAAAAGAAACAAGAAATTCCAAAATTAACAATTACTCTATCATTCATCAAACAAACTAAAGCAACGACGCAACATGCCTCGCCGGAGATGTACTATTACACTATCATGGAATAAATCTTCCTTAGTCTATCCCGCGATATGATTTTACACCTCAATTGATTTCCATGAAAGTAATCTAAATCTTGAAAACTGAAAAAAGGACCGAAAAAACGGGGAAAAAACCACGCCTTACACAAAATCACTTGTAACTGCTTTGTTTGTTTTTGAATATGTATACTTCAAATGAAAGAACACCGTTAGCTATTATATGCCAAATTTTCTTGTGAGCCGATATATCTCTCAAAGTGATGGAGATGTATGAATTCACAATACCTCATTACCTGTAACCAGTTTTCCATTGATCTACTGCTACCATTACATATCCAAATTACATATCTCCTAAGCAGCAATGCCTGAAACAAGCGAATTTAATAAAAGAAAATGAGTAACATGTGATAAAATTAGGATTGGTGTAAATAGATTTCATATGAATGTCTAATCATGTTTCAGTATCAAGTCATAATGTGATTTTTTTTTTTAAGAATGTGGTACGATAATGATTGGATCTCTAAGAAACCTCTTTACTTCAATCGTGTTTAGTTGCTAAACAGATAGCTGTTTTGCAATATAATAGGCAATATGATAATCATTAATCAACAAGAAGCTCATTCATGATAATGCGTAATGATTAAATAGGATCATATAAATTGCAATACGTTATAAGAGAAAAGATAGACAGAAATGTAATCTCTCAGCCCCTTATTCATGGTAACACAACATTTCACATTCATCGTGGGAGAGATTGTCTACATTTAAGCATCTTTTCAAGTTAATATAAACTTACAAATAAAATCATATTAAAAGATAATCAAAATGAAAATAATCAAGAGCCTACGCATGATTATAGGAAGTTGAAAGCAATAATTCTACTTGGATTCCAGTAAACATACATGAGAAAGCTAACAAGAATCTGAAGATAAAAAATTAGAAGATATGCACAATAGAAGTCAGGAAACAAGTACTCCAGTATAAGGTATGAAGCACTAACACAAACAGCGACACTAAACATGATAGTGACACTGATAGTCTGATACATAGACACTGTAATAATTTAACAAAATGGAAGTGAATGGGATGTAACCACATATTTTGGCGTCGTGTAAGTGTAGGATACCAACAAGTATTTTAGAGAGTAACTGAATGTAAACACATAAGTTGGCATTGTGTCGGTGTCGGACACCGACAAGTTTTAGACAATAGACATGCTTTCAATCGGAAGTGTCTATGCTACATAGCTTATAAAAAAATTAACAAAGCTTCGAATGTGCCTTTATCATTATCAATATATCACAATTCAAGATACGCTGATCTTAAAGACAAATGTAAAAGAAAACTAGTAAAATACAGATTCTCTTTTCAAGTTCATTCAGAATAATTCATATTCTGAAACATAAAAACCACCATAGAAAATCAACAAAGCTTAATAACAAAAATCTGATATGTAGCGAAATATCTAACCTCTATTAGGTTGTCTACTAGCAACATTGTAGCTTCCAATATAACCCTCGGAAGTCTTAACAGGATCATCAGACGCAATACCACCAAGACCATAACTGAATGAGCCAGAACCATCTATCTCAGAAGTAGCAGATCTCCAAGCAGAGTCATTGTAAACCGAACCGCTGCCACTGCGGTATAAGTCACCATAGGATCCATCATAACCACCAGCAGATGCATTAAATGTAGAGGATGGATTCGCAACTGCATTGCTGTTTCTTCCATACCCTGCTCCCCCTAATCCAAAGCTGCTATCTCCACCTTCATAAACATTATTCCCAGTAGCATAGCCAGAAGCAGCGCCTCCACCCTGACCCTGAATGGCTGCACCCCAGTTAGTGCCGCTATTTCCAATTGAAACACCGAAAGCTCCACCTCCAGATCCTAAGAACGCACCAGGGCTAACCGGATTATTAGCATTGCTCAGTCCCCCATTTCCCCAAACATTCCTAGAAGTCGAGTTCATAAGAGAATCACCTCGCCCATTGCCTCCGTTATAGCCTATCGGAGTAGCATATCTGCTCGAGTTTCCACTATAGAAAGGACTAAATATCCGACCATAACCTAAATTGTTCCCAAAGTTAGAGTTTCCTCCAAAGTTTGGGCTCAATCCTGATTCCAAGTTCATACCCATTCCATAACCGGTGTTACCAAAAGGAGTAAAACCAGTTCTACCACCAGTAAGTGGACTAAACCTACCATCCATTCTGACTCCAAATCCTCCTATTGGACTCATACTATAACCTTGACCATAATTGTTTAGGTAGCTACTAGCCCTACTGTTCAAACTATAGTTGTTATATCCTATCAAGGGGCTACGGGTAGGACCAGGGGAAAGTTCTTTCGGAACTGCTCTCTTGACTTCAACCATCTTTCCATTGAGTTCATGAAAAGTTTTGTAAAGAACTCTATCCACGGCTTCTTCTGAATCATATGTGATGAATCCAAAACCTCTTGGCCTCTGTGTATTGTGATCATACATAACTACAACATCAGTAATTGTACCAAACTGATCAAAATACATCTTGAAATCACTTTCTGTGATCGTTGATGGCAAGCCTCCAACAAAAATCTTCTTTGTACGTCCAGGACCAGGCGATCCTTGTACACTACCAGTCTGTCTGTTTATATTCTGCTGATCGTCCCTAGGAACAGCTTTCTTTGCTTCAACCTGAAAATTGAACAGGATATCAATCAAAAATCTGCAAGGCATTTCAGTTTCTTATAAAATAAACAGAAAAAAAGTCAAATCTGATCCAATGTACATCGAAAATCAAGTATTATCAAGGTTGTTAGACTTCAATCCAATAGAGTCAAAAGTGAAAACGAAAATTCGATCACCAACAAAAGTATAAAATCAAATACTCAATTTCTGCAAAGCGAAACAATTAGTATCAACAAAATGCCAAACATAAGTCTACAAATAAAGCAACTCACTGTGCGGCCATCAATTATGTGCTTATCGATAATGACTCTCTCAGCAACGGCGGGATCAGAAAAGACAACAAAACCAAAACCACGAGCACGTCCTGTTGCGCGATCTCGCATGATCACAGCCTCAATTACCTCCCCATATGTTGCAAAATACTCTTTGAGACGTTCCTCGTCAGTGTCCCAAGATATTCCTCCAATGAAGAGCTTTCCGAGATCCGATTCCATCTGTGTCAATTACCAATCATAACAAGTTATTAACCAACAATTACTAAATTCGATATCGAGATTCAACGAAAACTCAAACTATGACTCATAATTCTCATCTCTAACCAAACCAAATAACCAAAAACAAATCAGAAATCATTAAACACATCGAAATCAATCAATGATGATCATAATTCCAGTTAAGGAATCAATCTAAGATTCTAAATGCATCATAACTAACATCAATCTACACAAAATTCAATCTTTACAAAAACAAAAGCATCTGAAAACCGATCAGAAAATGCACATCAAAAGAATCTATGAAACAAAAACAAACCTTATCTGAAAATTCAGACACAACCCAGTTGTTGCTTCGATCAAACAAGAAGTGGGTTTTGTCAAATTCGATCTAAGAGCATCGGATCTTCCCAGCATCAATCAAAAGAACTAATCTCATCACAAAAACAAAAAATTAACTAGATCAGAAAAAAATTCAAAAATTCAGAAACTTTACAAGAGATCGATGAAAATTGAATCAAACCCAGATGAGAAAATTTACCATATGAAGATTTAGATGTAGAAAAAATAACGGGCATGTGCAAAAAAAAAAAACGAACAAAAATGTTTCAATGAAAATTTGGAATGAAAACAGAGGATGTGTTTTTCATCCTCTTATGTTTTATGTTTATGTTTGTGTCTCTCTCTCTTGTTTTGCTTTTCTATCTCTTTCTTCTTCTTTGGTTATTCCACTCACTACCTTAATTTAAATGAGAAAAGAAAAGGAATTTGTAACTAACATGAGGAGAGGCAAATAGATAGATACATAATATATAAATAGAGAGAGACTATAAATCTTCTGGTGCAAGAATATTTGGAGGAGCCACCATTTGACAGCATATAATGATATTTATGATTTTGAAAGAAAAATATGCTAATAAAATATAAGATTTTGAAAATAATTAAAATTAGGTTTAATGACCAAAATTTATTTTGGTTGGTAGATGAGGTTAGAAGCATATATGAAACTCACTCACACAACTGCGAGATCTCGATATTGAGATCGGATGAAGGTGTCTAGCTTAGCAATGTTGGATTTTTGAAGGAAGTTTAGCAATGTTGGATTGTCGGTTGAACAATTTAGTTAACACAATGGTTATGTAATACATTTATGTAGATATTTTAGCAAGACATGACATATTTATATTGAATAAATAAATAAACAGATTCAATGGCTTTGCCGTAGTAAACGGATCTGACGTTTGTCGGTGAAAAGCATGCAGTATGACGACACTAGGTTTACGGCTTTTTTATGTTGGTGAAAACAATGCGGAATGCAGACACTATGTTTACGGCTTTTTAAAAGCAAAGCCTGAAAAAGAGTGAACCACGAGATGAACACTGAAGAGGTTAAGAAGTAGATATAGATTAAATTAACCAAAGTTTTATTTTGGTACGTAGACAAAGTGACAATCATCACCGAAACTCACATTTGAGAGAATTCAATTTTGAAATCGGGTCAAGGTTTCTAGCTTAACAATATCGTAATTGTCTGTTGAGAAAGTTATGTAACACAACCATTTTGTAATTCATTTTTGTAAATATTTGAGTAAGACTTGATATATTTATATTGAATAACTAAATATTCAATGACATTTTTGTAATAAAAGCATCTTACATCAAGAGGTGAAAACAACGCGGTATGATGATACCAGTTTTGCGGCTTTTTAAAAAGTGAATCCTGAAAATAAGTAGACCTAAAGATGAACTGTGAAATGGTTAATAAGTTGATATAGATTAAATGAATTCAATGATCATACTGTCATAAAAGCATCTTACATATGGAGGTGAAAATAATGTGGTATGAGGACCAGGGCGGGACCTTGGGGGTGTAAACAGCTCTATTAAGTCGGGCCTCCAAAATTTGAGGGCTCAAATTCTTTTTTAATTTTGTACCCTGCATGTAAATATTTAAGAATCCTGCTCTTGACCTAAACGGTTTTGCTCATTCACAAGTGAAATGACCAAAATGACCTTACGTGACTTAAGTCACGCTAGTGTAAACTTAAACTGAGTTAAGTCACGCTAGCCTTAATTTTAAAAAAATAAGTGTGAGTTAACCCACGCTACCATTTGCACTAGCGTGAGTTAACTCACGCTGACACCAGAACAGACAAGCATTAGCTGCTGCTTCTGTCTTGTTCCCTGTTTAGCAAAATTCATTCATTCAACCAAAACTCGTAATTTACAAAACATGCATTCATTCAATCATGATTTAGAAACACAATTTTAACGAAATTAACGCAAATGTCATAAAGAGGCGCACCCGCACAAATGTAAATGGATTACATACACATCCAACAAAATGTCAATAAAATACTACGAATATAAAAACAAGTCCTAAAAATAAGACACTACTCCTGTGGACTCCTAGACCTCCTCCTCGGAACCGGCTGCTGGTCAAACACGATATAATCGAAACGGAGGCCCTCCAATATGCCGAGGAAGAGTGGATTTTAAACCACATATGGAATCTGCAGCGCATGCTCCACTCTGTCTCGCATGGTGCTAATGACCTGCCTTGGATCGAGAGGATGCCTGCCCCAATCCTGGTCAGCAAGAACATCCTGGTGCTAATGACGCTGCGTGACTTAAGTCACGCTACTCTTATAACTAGCGTATGTTAACAACTCACGCTGCGTGAGTTAACTTGCGTAAGAGTAAAAATGGAATTTCACTTGGGAATGAGCGAAACCATTTGGGTAAAGAACATGATTCAATATTTAATATATATGCAGCGCGCGACGAATATATCAGATAAACGTAAGCGGACTAGCGGTACAATCACTTGCTAGCATTTCCTTGTTCTTGGGTTCAACACCCACTGTACACCCATTGCTCAAGATTTTCATTTTTTAATTAATTAATTTCTTTTTTCTGTTTCTTTTTTCTTCTTTAATTAACCTATGACTCATGTTTTTCTATAACTAATTTTTCTTATCCTTTTATCTTCTTTAATTATGTTTTTTTAGATGGAAGTGTTTTTAATTAGTCATAATTTATATCTTCTTCAATTATTATTTTTAGAATGAAGGCTTTTTGATTTATAGATAATTTATATCTTCTTTGATTATTATTTTTAGTACAAAGGCTTTGTATAAATTAAGAAAAATAACAACCTAGAATATAGATAAAGATATTTGCTTGAAATTATATTTTTATATTATTGATTAGAATATTTATTTTTTCTGTGTTAGTTACAATAATGACTTTTTTTTTATTTTTGCGGATCTTATTTCCAATTTAAATCGATAATTGCTCTTTTTAAAAAAAATTATGTTTTTATTTTATTAGGAGCCCATTTTACATCAGAGCCGAGCCTCCAATTATATAGGAACGGCCCTGATGAGGACACTAGTTTTATGAATTTTTAAAAATCAAATCCTGAATATGAGTGAACCTAGAGACGAACGGTGAAACAATTGAGAAGTTGATCCAGATTAAATGAATAAAATCAATGATGTAACCATCATAAAAGCATCTTATATCTGAAATGAAAAGAATGCATATGAGACGAATACGAGATCACTGGGTTTACGGCTTTTTAAAAAGTAAATCTTGGAAAGGAGCAAACCTCGAGATGATCAATAGAGTAGTTGAGAAGTTAGTATGCCCGACCGAAGTGAGTTGATAAATAAGAGTGGCGCAGCGGAAAATTAATCAGGAATGGGGTAACTGAATACGCAAAAGTTTAAGACTTTCGAATAAAGATATTCATGGGATGTTAGTAAGTAGTGAAAAACAAAGCATATAACGAACACTAATGGGAAATCTTAAGGGACAAACTAAGGAATACTTCAAACCATGTAATTCAGGGGTATTGGAAATCGAAGTAGTCTAAGAGAATGTGGTAAGAGTAGGACGGACGTGTTCCTACCGCATTAAGCCTAAAGTAATTGGAATCACCGCTAGTATGGTAGCTAGTTTACCGACTCGGTGACTTCAAAGGACTGGAAGTACCAGTTTAGTTAGAAGAGAGTTGTGTATGAAGCGACAAATATATGAACGTTGTAACTAGAGGATTTTATTTTTTTACTCAAAGTACCATTCAGAAATATCAAGTATAGTAACAGGTATCTGAGTGGGAAGATACTACTCAGAACAAGATTGATGATACCTGGACGAAATTTAGTTGAGAAGTTCGGAGAGCTTAAACTAGATGTTTCAGAGGTAGAGAAAAGAATGTTGTAGCGTAGTGATGTACGTATTAGACAAGTTTACCAAATCGTTTACCAAGTAATAAAGTGATAAGTAGAGTATCCTATCCAAATGGATTGTCGTTTCGTCCAAACAATTCGCGTTACTTATTTATAATTTGACGATAAAATATAAGAGTTAAATGTTTAGAGATTTTTAATTATTATCTGTTTGCAACAGATAAAAATTACTTGTTTGGGTTAAAGAAAAGTAAGCAGCGGTTAGGATTCTTCGAATCCCCCTATTTATTTGTTGGATATTAAATAACAGTAATGTAGTGTTAATTTATCTTAGGTTCACTATGCAAGGGATGAGGCCATTGGAACGTTACTAATCTAATCGGTCGTCAAGCTACACTTGCTGATCTCAGGGTGATCCTTACGTGTGAGGTTTTACCACCTCTAAGGTAATTGAAAGCATAGACTTAAATTGGCTTTCCATGATTTCCAAAGGCAACGAAGGCCAATATTCTTGTAGGTCTACCCAACTATGAATCTTAGGATAGTCATAACACACTCCATCTCGCTCTTAGTAGTTCTTCAAATGGGCAGCCCTTTCAGCGTCTACCTTACCAAGGGTTTAAGAGAATGGTTCTACTAGGCTTGGGCTTATTAACTAGTTACCTCCTAGGTTTAGTAGATTTTACTCAATATTAGTAGTGTCACCTCCTAAGTACTTAGTACTAAGGTCAAGTCGCATTCGGTATCTTTCGCTAGTTATAACTAATTACATCCTAAACATGTAGATATTAATAGCAAGATTTAATCACCAGGATAGTAATATCAATATTAGACCCTATCACAACCTAAGAATCTAATCTAAGGTTGTGCTACCACATAAATAAACTAAATTCCTAATAAAACTTACTAGCAAACAAAAAATAAACATTAAATTAAATAAATATCCAAAAAATATAAATAGAGGTTCATCTTATAACTCAAAACCTAAAAAGATTTAGTTACACATGGTAATCAAAAACAAATTATTAAAGATAAAAACATGCCCTAGAAAAATAAGGAGAAGATAGAAACTCCTCCGAAGCTCTAGACTTTCCTTGTTCTTGAACTTCTACAGTTCTGAACGAGAAATTTTGAATGTGGAAGTATGGTATTTATAGTAAGAGCTTCTATATGGGTTTCGACTAAAAACGCGGGTTTTACCCACAAAAAGCAGGAAAAGACACTTTTGCCCCTAGCATTTTGGATGCACGGGGCGCACAACAAATGCCCTAGGTGCATGTGAGTGCCCCAGTGGCCATGCCCTAGGCGCATGAATCATGGCATAGGCGAATGGTTGTGCGTTATGGGCCCAAATTCACCGTTTTTTCGTCGTTTTAGGTGTTTTCCTCCAAATAACTTGCCTCGGGACCTAGGAATAGAATTCCTCCCAATGTAAAATCTTTTTAGGCCTCTTGAATATTCATTCTTGGTCTTCCCAAAGTCTTCACAAATCTTCGGATGTTCTTTATTTGCCGATATACATGATTTCTTCGTAAATTACTTCAAAACCCCCTAAAATTGCTATGTTTCGAGAAAACTAGAATTAAAGACTCAATATAGAAAACATTTCAAAAGTCCCGAAATCATAGGCAATCACTCTAATAACCCTCATTTTTGCTGCTAAAGCCTACTGAAAATGACTGAAAAACATGCTATGAATAATGTAAGATGACTTGTCATCACAACCCCAAACTTAAATTGTTGCTTGTCCTTAAGTAACGAAAGAAAAACATATTTTATTCTTATCATTTTATTCAGGAAAAACATATGTTTCCGGAGTTGTGCTTAGATCCTTACTCATCCTATCTACAACATTGGCTTAATTACCTCTTTGCATTCAAGCGGGACAGACTTGGAGAAAATAGCTCATTAGTCAGCCATACTATTTTCCATGATACACGTACGTATCTCCTAAAGCCAGTAAGGCTGATCACGACATTTGACCACTCCAGTCGTCACATGAATGTACATTGCTATAAATTTGGGACAATTATAAATAGATAGTCAAAATCAGATTATTTACACACTTTGAAGACTTTGAGGGTTATAACTTGGCTTAGGTTAATGGTTGATATAATTTGGGAAGTAGGCTAATAAAGAAACTTGGAGTTAGATTACTAACCTAGGGATTCCTACAAAACATTATTGTACTGTCAACCTTTCCTTCCTTAATTTAGTCCAGATGGGTACAAAGTAAAACTATTTATCTTTTTGCATAAACATAAACATAAACATAAACTTTTTTTTTTTGAACAGACCAATTATTTTTGATGTTTTTGGCTCTTTATTTTTTTTTTAATTTTTTTTTTGTGTAGACCCATGGCAATCTATATTTTTTTCATTTTTTTTATAATTAAGTTCTACTGGTACCCCACCCCCAACTTAAAAATGTTGCTAATTCTAAAGAGCAACCCCAAACTTATCTTCAACACTTCTTTTGAGTCATTATCTTGACGAAATAGGTTGCCTCCTATTCAACGCATGTTTCATGTCCCGAGCTTGACGGATATGTCTAACTTGTTCTTGGGAGCCCCTGACCTTCAGGTTCCTTGATTTCCTGGTCCTCAACCTTCAAGTTGGTTTCTTCCTTCGGCACATCATTCTGATTAAGGTAACGGTATTGGCTAGAAACTCTATAGGTGATATAGTCTTCTCTCGATCTGATGATAATTTCCCTTTGATCCACATTTATTATAGCCCGGGCAGTGGCGAGAAAAGGTCTCCCCAAGATCATTTGAACTCTATCCAATCCCCTCATTTCCATAACTACCTCGGTAGGAGAAGTGAATCCATCGATGTTGATATCCATAGTCTCTATTACACCTTCAACATTCTTGAGAAAACCATCAACAAGTCACTACTCCATTTTTGACTTTAGGCAACGACAATTTAACCCACGACTGACAAACTGTTGCTTAAAAGGGTGATAGGCCAAGGATTCCTACACATTGACAGGTTTCTATACTTTGTCTATTAACCAGCTGAAAACCGTTGCCAATTCAAAAATATCCAGAATTCTAAAACCGTGGGTATAGTGTAGCCATTGCCTATTCTCTTTAAGCAACGAATTTTAGATGTTGCTATTCAAACCACCACTGAAAACCGTGGCTTTTCTTTTCTGAATAGGCTGTATCTAAAAAAGCGCGGGGTAAACTCCTTCTACACGCGGTTTTGTTAAATATTATTGTTGAGGCAAAATTCCTAATTAATTTTAAAGATAATAACTTGATTTTGTTTGAAGCTCTTGCAATTGAAATTGATCATCACCGAAAGCTCTTCTTACCTTCTTGTAGTGTAAATCAATACTCTTTGTTATCTCTTTCAAAGATAACTTCTTCTTCTTCCCCCTCTTCTGTTTGATTCTCAAACATTCAAATCTCTTACAAATTGTAACAAAGTCTCGTCTAGCTTTAGGGGTACTAAAGTGTTAGTTTGAACAAAGGTTGTAAAAGTCTAAGTGGTTAACTTACAAGAATGTGCAAGCCTGCTAAGGCTTAGAGAATACAGGATTGTAATTGTTCAGGTGAACAAAGTTGTAAGGTGTAGGATTTGAGAGGTTATCTCAAGCACAATAGTGGAAACTCTCACAAGATTGTGAGGAGTGGACTAGCCCACATTGGGTGAACCACTATAAAACTCTGTGTGTTCTTTCTTTCTTCCATATACTCTTTAATTTCAGTATACACAACACACACCTTCACATTTACTTTATTAATCAGTTTTTGTGTATGAACTTCAGAACCTTCTGAAGTCAAAATATTAACTTAATCATTCCAAGTAAACAATTTGAGAATCACTTTTAAGTTTCAGGATAATTTTTAAAGGGTCACAATTCAAACCCCCTTCCTTGTGACTATTTTATCTACTTCAATTGGCGTCAGAGCACGGCTCTAAGGGTTTGAACACTTAAACAAATGTTAGAGAAAAGATTCAGGAAGTATGTCTAAAGTCAAGTACATAGCTGAAGGAGGATCATCAAACAGACTACCACTCTTTGATGGATCAAACTACTACTTCTGGAAAGGCAAGATGGAACTCTTTCTCAGATCTTAAGACAATGATATGTGGGCAGTCATCACATATGGAGACTTTGTCCCAACAACCAAAGAAGGAGCTGTCAAAGATAAGAGTGCATGGACAACAGATGAAAAAACTCAGGTATTATTAAATTCTAAAGCTATACTCTTTCTATCATGTGCATTAACCATGGAAGAAAGTGAAAGAGTTGATGAATGTAAAAATGCTAAAGAGGTATGGGATACCTTGAGAATACATCATGAAGGAACATCTCATGTCAAAGAAACTAGAATTGACATTGGAGTCAGAAAGTTTGAAGTCTTTGAAATGAGTGAAAATGAAACCATTGATGAGATGTATGCTAGATTTACTACAATAGTAAATGAAATGAGATCTCTTGGAAAAACATATATTCCACTCATGAGAGAATCAGAAAAATACTGAGATGCCTTCCAAGTATGTGGAGACCTATGGTCACTGCTGTAACACCCCGTTTCCCAACAACGTAATATATATATATATATATAATCAGAGTAAATCAACAAAACGGAGCATTACACTGCTTTTCGAAAATTTCATAAATAGAAAATATGCTATTTATTTTCAACAACATTTAATCTCATAATTTGCAGCGGAAAATTCTTTCAAAATAATATCAACCTCCAACAAAATCTTGGCACAAAGTCCTCAACAACAAAATATTGTTTAACAACATAAAACCTCCAACAACATATATAAAATTGATACATAAAGGAATGAATAAACATAACAACGTTTCCCATCCCGTTACGTATCAGAGCCCTAAGACACTTGAGCCAGACTTCCTACTAGTCTTCATTACCTGCAAGTTACCCATACGAAGAGCAACATTTTCAAGCAGAAGGGGTGAGATTCACAAACAACAATAATATATATATATATATAATTCATCAACTGAATTAAAACAACCACATTCATAACGACAGGCAACATAAAGCTCATATAAACATGGCAACAGCGTTATCAACAAGGATTACATCAATTCATATTTTGATTTGCAACATTTAATTTAAGTTTAAGCAACAACAACATCATCAACTGCGACACCAACGACTCAACTGACAACAACAACTACGACAATGCACGACGACAACTACTAATGCAATATGCATGTGGTACCATTTAACGCGTTTGAATGACAAGGCATTCCAGGGCATGAGCCATCAACAATTTGGATGGTTAAAGCATCCCAGGGCACGAGCCCTCAACAAGTGAATGACTAGCATTCCAAGGCATAAGCCCTCAACAGTTGAATGATTAACATTCTAGGGCATGAGCCCTCAACAATGTATGAGTATGAATGACTCCATGTGTATATCTGCATACAACTTCAACAACAACAACAACAACTACAATGACAACAACATCTGTGCCTAAATTATTTATGACACACTCCCCAACTTAGACAACACGACTCAACGACATCAACAACGGAGAACAACGATACAACGCATATAATGGAATATATATAAATATACATATTTTCACATAGTTTTGCTTCATATAAAATTTTCACTACATAAATAATATTAAATAAATCAAGGAAACATTTTAGGATGCTCAGAAAAATGTCCTAAAGCACGTAGCAAAATTCACAAAATGGTCGTACAGGACCAACTTCGCTTAAGCGAAGCTCTGCTCGCTTAAGCGAACACAATCACGCAAGCCTGGGAGTTTTTCGCTTGTGGTTCGCTTGGGGTTCGCTTCAAGCGACCAAAAAGACGTAAGTCAGGTTGTTGCTCGCTTAGCGTTCGCTTGGCTCACGCTTAAGCGAACGTTCTCAGTTCAATTCTGGGCAGCTACATGGTCGCTCGCTTAAGCGACGGGATCCTCGCTTAAGCGACGCTTCATTTGGGCAGTTCAAAAGTTCACGAATTTTCTAACTCCTTTTCATCCAAAAACCCAATTTTGATCCCCTGATCACCCAAAATGAATTACAAAAAGGTTTACAGGTTCTGTATGCAATACAACAACCAGAACAACTCAGAAACATACAATCAATAACATCATTCACAACCTTGGCAACTTTTCATAACTTTCTAACCCTAACTCAAGAACAACAATTTCAATTCAATTTCAGCATTTATATATATACTATTAATTGAAAGCTAGCCTCACCCTTACCTGAATTAAGAAGAATCAAAAACTCTACAGAAAATCCTCTCCTCTTGGCTCTTCTCCCTTGTTCTTGGTTTTCTCCTCTTTTTCTCAAAACTTGAGTTTTCTCTATTGTACGTGAAATGTTTCTGACTCTTCTTTTCCTATTCTCACCAACTCCTTAACTCATTTTCATTTCACTTAACTCCCCTTAATTCCTATAATTAATATGTAACCCCCAAAAACTCCATAAATTCTATTTTCTTACTTATTTCCATTAAATAATAAAATAACTATATAATAAAATACAACACACCAAATAATCACATAAATCATTTTAAAGCATATAACATACTTAAAATCAACCAAAAATAATTAAATATCAACTAGGGCATTACAACTGCAATTACTCAGGCCAAAGATTTAAAATCTATGAACCTAGAAGATCTCATTGGTTCACTGAGAGCTCATGAAGTTGTACTTCAAGGAGACAAACCAGTAAAGAAGGTAAAAACACTTGCCTTGAAAGCATCTCAGCAAACCTCATCAGTAGCTGATGATGATGTGCAAGAACCACAAGAATTCGAAGAAGTTCATGAAGAAGAAGTTGAAGATGAACTTACACTAATTTCTAAAAGAATTCAAAGAATGATGTTAAGAAGGAATCAAATCAGAAAGAAGTTTCCAAACACCAACAACAACACTAGAACTGAAGCTGACAAAAGCCAAGTCACTTGTTTTGGATGCAACAAGACTGGACACTACAAAAGTGAATGTCCTGACATCAAGAAGGTTCAAAGAAAACCTCCCCTCAAGAAGAAGACAATGATCACTTGGGATGACATGGAAGAATCAGATCCTCAAGAAGATGCAGATGCAGACATGGGACTGATGGCTCAGTCAGATGATGAGGAAGAGGTAATTATCTATAAAACTGATTCTTTATATAAAGATCTTGAAAGTAAAATAGATAGTGTAACACCCCGTTTTCCCAATGTAACACCCCGTTCTCCCAACAACGTAATATTAAATATAATATATCAGAGTAAATCAACAAACGGAGCATTACACTTCTTTTCAAAAATCTCATAAATAGAAAATAACACTATTTATTTAAACCACATTTAATCTCATAAAATTTGCAGCGGAATAATTCTTTTCAAAATATAATCAATCTTCAACAATCTTGGCACAAAGGCCTCAACAAAATAAAACATCATCCAACAATAAATCATCAACTACAAGTTCTTCAAGATAAGATACATAAAGGAATGCAAGAAAAGACAACGATTCCCCATCCCGTTACGTATCAGAGCCCTAAGACACAAGAGCCAACATCCTACTAGTCTTCGTTACCTGCACTTGCCCACAAGGCGGCAATTCCAACAGAAGGGGTGAGATACACATTCAATAATAATAATATATAATCAATCAAGTTAATGAAAACAACAACAATTCAATGACAAGCATCATCAGGTTCACATATATATACATATATATATATATATATAAATACACCAACAACAGAATCATCAATCAACAAAACATCATATAGTCATAGCAAAATAGGCATCATCTAACATCATAATTATCGTCCTAAATCACCTTATACATCATCAAGCACACCATTCACGAAACACGTTAAACGTCAATCAAGAATATCATCACGAAATATCATCAAGAGCTTCAAGGAACTTCATCACGAAGATACCATCAAGAACATCAAAGAACAATCATCATCACAAATGCATCACAAACCATCATAAATCATCGTCTTAACAACCATCTCAAACATCACATCATCATCACAAATCATCGTCACGACATCTCATAAGACACGACTCAACAAATGCAACTCTACGTCTTAGACATCATGCATGTGGTACCATCAGGGCATAAGCCCCCATCGCTAAAGGTCAAATAGGACCTGTCAGGCATTGAGCCCCCATCGCTAAAGGTCATAAAAAAACCTGTCAGGCATTAAGCCCCCATCGCTGACTATGCTATGCAACGACACGACTCAAATGCAACGACACGAGTAAAGACTCAACAATGCACATCTTTAGATGACTCGACAAATACACATCTTTAAATAGCATCATCGTCAAATATCACATATTTAAATATGACATCTTTATATAGCACATATTTAAGTCACACATCTACAAACAACACATCTTGATATAACACATATTTAAATCACACATCTCCGGAAAGCACATATACATTAATCAACTACATTCATATCAAAGTCCAACACATCCTTCAACAAGCAAATCAAGTTTGATCAATAAAACATAAGCCAAATACTCATAAAACACTCCGACTAAATCCCTAATACTTAAGTTTGAAGTTGGGAAACCAACCATAAGTTTTGGACTAACTTGGGATTAGTTAAGCTAAGTTTTCTAAAAAATTTCTGAAGACCTACTTGGACTATTTTCATCATAATTCAAAATCTACAAATCCTCTTCGAGTCAAACCAGTGCCATTAGAAAGCTAACTTAATTATCTACAACTTTCATGTTTACACCTAAAGCCAATTATGTACCAATCAATACCAGTTTTCATTTCAAATTCGGACAAAGTTGTGCTGAAATTCATAAAAATTCACTGTGACCTACGTTCAGTAATTTGACCATAACTCAAGTTCTATAAATTATTTTGACGTTAGACCAACGGCATTAGAAAGCTAACATTCATACCTACAACTTTCGTGTTTACACCAAAAGCTAGTTCGAAACAGAAACTGATGCAAAAGACGCAACAACATGAAACATGGTATGCTGTCAAAGGTAGCTCTCGGGAAAACTCTATTTTTCACTCAAAAACTCAAATTTCATCTACCCAAATCCCAAATTTGATAGAGAACAATGTTTACAGGTTCTACATACAACATAACAATCAAAACAACACAGAAACATGCATTAAACAACACAATTCATCACATCATATCGATTATCATAAACTTTCTAAACCCTAAACCTAGAACACAATTTCATCAACAATCAAAATTATATATACATATTATTGAAGGAATCCCACCCTTACCTTAATTCAGCAAGCAAAAACTGTACAGCAATTGATTCCCTCTTCTCTTAGCCTCTTCTAGGGTTCTCTTCTTTCTCTCCAAAAACTCTCTTTTCTAAAGTTTTGTACGTGAAAAATGAAACAGACTTTTGTTTTTCTGTAAACTAAAACCTCTCCTTTCTCTTTCTATTTTTCCTTAACCTCCCACTTATTTCACTTAACTCCCTCCTTAATTTCTATTAATTCTCGTTAAACCCCATAATTTCAAGTAAATAATAATCTTACTTATTTTTATTAAACAATAAAAATAATCATATATTCACATAATCACATAAATACTATATAATAAAATAGTAACACCCCACATATTCACATAAATCATTAAAAAATCATATAAAAGATTTTAAAATCAACCAACGATAATTAAAATAAAACTAGGGCGTTACACCCAACATATAAATAATATATGATAAATCAGAGTTTCATCGCAAACATGATGTCACATTTCGTTCTTCCAAATATCATCAATATAAATAAAGTTAAATTCACTATTTAATTAAACAACTGCTTTCAATAATTCAAAATAATGTCGCAGAGGAAAATATTCAATGTTTTAATAAAAACCTGGCACTAAGGCCTCAACATCAACAACGTAATAAAACTCCAAATCCAAAAGTGGTTCAACATCAACTTAAAAAGAAATACGTAACAAGGAAAACAAAACATATAAATATCCCCATCCCATTACATATCAGAGCATGACTCCTATGACGACACGAGGAATCAACTCACATTAGCGGTTACTCCTGGTTATCTGCACGTTACCCACGTAGAGGCAACATTCGAACAGAATGGGTGGGATTTCACATTCAATAATAACAAGCAACAATTCATGTAAAGAATTGATGAAAACAAAACAACAAAACAATTTATCATTAAGAATAGTTCACAATATCCAACAACAATCATCATTTAACTTCATTTAATAATGCATCAACAACAACTCGACAATGCAACAACAACGACTCAATAATGCAACAACAACTACTCAACAAATGCAGCATAATTATGCATGTGGTACCAACAGAGCTACAAATCCCTTCGCTAAAGTCATAATTCGACTTGTCAGGCTACAACCCCCTTCGCTTAAGAAACAACAGAGCTACAACTCCCTTCGCTAAAGTCATATTCGACTTGACAGACTACAGTATCCTTCGCTTGACAATGCTTATGCAACGACACAACTTAAATGCAACAATCTCCAAATATCACATCTTTATATAACACATCTTTAAATCACACATCTTTAAATTACACAACTTCAAATAACACATTATATAACACATATTTAAATAATACATTTAGTTACACATTGTTAATTAACACATCAATTTCACATCATCAAATAGTTCACAAATTACACTTAGTCAAATAATTCATCAATTACGCTTCGTTAAATAACACATTAAATTCACTTAGACCACTATCACCGGTTTATCTTTTAGACTTGCTATTATCCTGATGTAATCGCTTCTATTTATGCATGATCACACTCCCTCATTTTGATGTGAAGTTTAAGGACCCTCACATTTACTCTATACTATAACGGATTTCTTAAAATCACTAATACTATCATGGATGGTTTAGGGTCCACTGGAACAACGGTGCTTAAACTTCATGGGAAACGCAACATGACCCACGTGTGACATTTTAATCATAACTCAACTTAGGAATGTATGAATGAGGTCAAACCAAAGCTAAAACAAAGGTAACACCCATATCTACAACTTTTATGAAGGAATCTAAATCCAATTCGACATAGAGAGGGGATGCAATGGTTGGTTTTCCTAAACTTAGGAAGAGTGTACGACCGTGCTGACCTCTGTCTAGTATTTTAATCATAACTCAAGTTTTTGACGTGATATTGGAGTCACTCCAAAGTTAATTGAAAAATGACATCTATATCTACAACTTTTATGTTTACATCAAAATCTAGTTCAGAACATAAAGTAGTCGAAAATTGGTTTTCCTATGCCTTAGAAAAGAGCACGACCCTGCTGACCCATATGTAGTATTTTGATCATATCTTGAGTTCTATATTTTGGAATGAGGTCAACCCAACGCCAAATTAAAGCTGAGATTCATAGCTAAAACTTTCATGAATACACCAAATCCTAATTATGAACACAAAAGTCCCAGTTTTTATTTTTATTTTTGGTTACAGAAATCAAAAAGAGCACAACCATGTTGACCTCTGTGTAGTATTTTGATCATATCTTGAGTTGTAGGTGCTTAAATCGAGTTCCTCCAAAGGCTAGTGAAATCTAACATCCATATTTACAACTTTCGTGAAGAGACCTAAACCCAGTTCAGAACTTAAACTTGTCAAACTGAGACAGTAAGAAACGCACGGTGACAGCAAAATCGCAATTCTGCTGCGATTTTGCGTTGGGGAACCCTTTTCGACTGTTTTCAATCATATACTCCCCAAACTCGTCCCTAATATTTATCTCATGATTACCCTTTCATTAAAACACTAATTCTTCGTTAACCTACCAAATTATCCACTCTTTTTAAGTCTAAAAAACTCAATTCAAAAACCTAAACTAGTTTTCCTCAATTCTCATCTTTCAACTTCATCTTTTAATTCGTTCATCATAAATCTCTCATCACAATCTCACATAATAACAACAACATCATATTAATAACTAACCAACTCCGTCATATATTAAGATACCCTAAAGTGCAAAGATTCTCCCCCTTACATCAATTCATGGAATTATCTACACTTTCAACAATCTAATTGAATTTAAACCTAATTTCTATAACATCAAAAATTCAACAAAACAACATGATTAAATTCTTTTCAAAATTATATGCTTATGATTAAAGAAGGTTAGTCCCACCCTTACCTCTAGGTTTTGCGAAATTGATTATTTCCTACGGTGAAATCTCTCCTTAGGTTCTTCTCGTTATTCCTCCTTGCCTCTTTTCTCCACAACCCTAGTTTTCTTTTGCCTCTTGTTGCTCTCTTTATCGGTAACCCTTCTTCTCTAATTCCCTTATCTATTTATAAACTTTAATTGAGTTTGTTACTAATCTTTTCATATTACTACCCACACCTCTTGAATTTGTAACTATTACTTAAATCATTAAACACTACTCATCTCACTAACTACACCTCTCCTATTCTTAACCTAACAAATTCTCCTTATTCCAAAACTGCCCTTATGCCTCAATAATCTAATTTAATTATATTCCTTCACTAATAATGTCATACTAAACCACTAATAAATACCCACACCTAATATAAAAATCACACATCGCAATTATTCAAATAAATATACCAAAAAGATACTAAACTCGATAAAATAAATAAATAATAAAAATAGGGCGTTACAAATAGTCTCCTATATGACTCAAACTTTTTAACTAATAGATGTCATTCTCTAATCAAGGAACTTGCTGAGATAAAGGCAGAAAAAGAAATACTTCAAAACAGATATGATGAGTCTAGAAAGACCATACAAGTTTTGCAAGATTCTCATTTTGAAATGTCCGAAAAACAAAAAGAACTAAACAGAAAACAAAAAGGCATTCTTTCTATACCTTCTGAAATTCAAAAGGAGAATATACTTTTGAAAAAGGAAGTTGAAACATTAAAAAAATGATCTTACATGTTTCATAAAATCGCCATAAACATTTCAAAACATCTTAGGATCTCAAAATGAAAGTGCTAAAAAATCTGGTTTAGGCTTTAAAGATCCAAGCAAAATTATTGAAAGTTTTGTACCTAAGAAGGCTATTATGAAAATTAATTGTTGTTTTTGTGATAGGTTAGGACAAAATGAATCAGTATGTTATGTTAAGAAAAAACTTATCAGACGAAATAAGATTAATCTTAGTTCAGAACGTTCTCATCTCAATAGATCAGAAAGTTCACAAAAGGCTGAGAAGGCTAAGAAGACATGTTCCTACTGTAAGAAATCTGATCTTACAAGACAGAATGCTACATTAAGGAAATATCTCTTAGAAGAACTAACCCTCAAGGACCCAACATTACATGGGTACCTAAAGTTTTTATCTTGTCAAATGTAGGTCCTGCGTCAGGGTGCAAGAACAAAACCACGGTACCTGTATACTGGTTGTTCTAGGCACATGACAGGTGACAAGAACTGTTTTCTGACCTTTGAAAAGAAGGATGGAGGACTGGTGACATTTGGAAACAATGATAAGGGTAAGATCAGAGGTAAAGGTACGATAGGTAAACCTAACTCTACTAAAATAGAAAATGTTGAATATATAGAAGATTTAAAACATAATCTACTTAGCATAAGTCAATTGTGTGATAGTGAATTTGAAGTTGTCTTTAAACCTAACATATGTGAAGTAAGACAAACCTCCTCTAACAAACTTTTCTTCTCTGGATCAAGGAAAAAGAATTTATATGTTTTAGAACTAAATGATATGCCTGCTGAATCCTCTTTTATGTCTCTTGAAAAAGACAAATGGATCTGGCACAAAAGGGCTGGTCATATAAGCATGAAAACTATTGTTAAACTTTCTCAACTTGATCTAGTTAGAGGGTTGCCTAAGATTAGCTTTGAAAAGGACAAGATCTGTGAAGCTTGTGAAAGGTAAACAAGTAAAAAGCAGTTTTAAAACTATTGAGTTTATTTCAACTCAAAAACCTTTAGAGCTTCTTCACATTGATCTCTTTGGTCCAGTTCAAACTGCAAGTCTAAATGGCAAAAGATATGGTTTTGTTATTGTTGATGGCTTTTCCAGATTTACATAAGTTCTATTTTCAAAACACAAAGATGAATCTTTTGAAGCTATCCAAAACTTTTGTAAAAGAGTTCAAAATGAAAAAGGTTATAATATCATCACAGTAAGGAGTAATCATGGAGGAGAATTTGAATATGCATGCTTCAAAACATTCTTTGATGAAAATGGTATTAAACATAATTTCTCTTGTGCAAGAACTCCACAACAAAATGGAGTTGTTGAAAGAAAAAATAGAACTTTGCAAGAAATGGCTAGAACAATGTTAAATAAATCAAATGTTGAATAGTATTTTTGGGCAGAAGCCATTAATACATCTTGTTACATTTTAAATAGAGTTTCAATAAGAAAGGTTTTTAACATAACCCCACATGAACTCTGGAAAAACATTAAACCTAACATATCTTACTTTCACATATTTGGCTGCTATTGCTACATTCTGAACAATAAAGAAAAATTGAGTAGGTTTGATCCTAAATCAGATAAAGCTATCTTTTTAGGATACTCTACAACTTCTAAAGGTTATAGAGTGTACAATCTAAAAACCCAGACAATTGAAATTAGTATCCATGTCATATTTGATGAATATGATGAACATTCTCAATCAAAAGAAAGTGAAGACATTGAGGTGCCAACACTTCAAAATGTTCCCAGTCAAAAGACTGAAAACACAGTAGAGAAAGAAGATGATCAGAATGTTCAGGATCAAACCTTCCAAAATCCACCTAGAAGTTGGAGAATGGTAGGAGACCATCCTGTAGATCAAATCATTGGAAGCACAACTGATGGTGTAAGAACCAGAATGTCCTTTCAAGATAACTACATGGCAATGATTTCTCAAATGGAACCTAAGTCAATCAACGAAGCTATTATTGATGACTCATGGATTGAGGTCATGAAGGAGGAACTTTCTCAGTTTGAGAGAAACAAAGTTTGGAACCTGGTTCCCAATAATCAAGCCGAAACCATCATTGGTACTAGATGGATTTTCAGAAACAAGCTTGATGAAGAAGGTAAGGTTGTCAGAAACAAAGCAAGGTTAGTTTCTCAAGGCTACAACCAACAAGAAGGTAATGACTATGATGAGACCTTTGCACCAGTTGCAAGGTTAGAAGCCATGAGAATTCTTCTTGCATATGCTGCACATAAAAGCATTAAACTTTTTCAAATGGATGTGAAATGTGCTTTTTTAAATGGTTTTCTAAATGAAGAAGTTTATGTAAGCCAACCTCCTGGTTTCATAAATAAAGAAAAACCAAATCATATTTTTAAACTCACTACAACACTTTATGGTCTCAAACAAGCTCCTAGAGCTTGGTAGGACAGACTTAGCACAATCTTGATTGAAAATGGCTTTTCAAGAGGAAAAATTGATACCACACTCTTTAGAAAAACACTCAACTCTGACTTACTTATAATTCAAGTTTATGTTGATGACATCATTTTTGGTGCAACTAAAGAGAAAATGTGTGAAGAATTTTCCAACCTTATGCAAAAGGAATTTGAGATGAGCATGCTGGGTGAACTTGGTTTTTTCTTTGGTTTCACTACCCCAAAAGAGGGCTTATATAGCGCTCTTTAGGCGGCGCTTTTTTACAAAAGCGCTACTGTAAATTACACGGAACACTTAGGTAGCGCTTATAATAAAAAGCGCCATCTAAATGTCTACTTTCATATAGCGCTTCCATGATAAAAGCGCTTGCATAAGCTTCAATTGAAAATAAGAAAAAACTAAAAATTCTTCTATTACTTCTGATAGCGCTGGAAAGAAAAAACGCTATTTTATGATATACCATTAGATAGCGCTTGTAAATATAAAAAAGCGCTATCAAAGGATTGCTTTAAATAGCGCCCAAAACTTCCATGAAACGCTATCTATCTATATTTTTTTTAAAAAAAATAATTTATTAAAAATAGATATGATGTAATGGTCATAGGTTCGATACTTGCAATTGCTAACTTTTTTTTTTTTTATTCCAAACAAAGAAATATAACATAAAATCCTAGAAAACCCTTCACACGAATCAATCGCTCATGGGAACCCAGAAAACCCTTTCATCCAATTCAATCTTTCATTCATGGAAAAATCGATAAAACCTTTTAACGATTCATTCATTAAAACCCTTTCCCGCTAATTCATTCGTTCAATGAATCATCTCCAAAAACCAATAAACCATTCATTGATTCATATATCTTTTGATTTTTCAATTGATATTCCCTTCCTTCCTTGAACAATCTTCACCGTTCGATCTCGATCTAGATCTATGTCTTCTTCCCCAGAAACCCATTCCACGCAGATGCATCACATGTGGGCTGTGAAAGCAACATCATCTCAATTTACAAAGCTTGAGTGACCGTGTTGCAAAGTTAGAATCACGATTCAAGAAGAGAGAAAGAATATTGCGTATTGTGGAGACTGAAGAACCTGATACGATACTGATGCTAAAGTTGTTGTTTTAACACATGTAAGGTACCTCTAAGCTTTAATCTTTTTCACATGTGATCTTTCTCTGGCTTTTGTGTTGTTTTGATTGTTGCAGTTATCGCTTTTTATGCAAAATCATGTTACTTGTGTCTTGACCATAAGGTGTTTGGCAAAATGCCTCAACGAAGTGTAGTTTCTTAGAACATTATGATTTTGTTTAGTCTCATAGAACATAGTATCTTGCTGCATCATCATTATTAGTAGTATTATTATTATTTCTGATACTCTACCAATAAGTTTGAAGTTGTGAAATAAAAACACTTTAACTATTGGAGTCACCAAGTATACTAGATGGCCTGCCTACTTCACATGTAATTAGCTGCTTGGCAATGTAAACCAAATGTGTTTTATTTGACTATTTTCTAATTCAAAGGTACATGTGACATACACAATTGTAAACAAAGTGTTGTATATGTAAAATTCCCTTTAGTACTAACCATACTAACCAGTAAGTACTACTCTGCCCAAGCCTGTGAATCTACTAGTAACTTTTGAAATTATTAGTGGCCTTCTTTGGCAGAAATTTTTATCAGTTTGGACTCAGAAATTGATTAAGAAAGTCAAAGCATGACTTACGAATAAGTTCATAGAGAAATCCCATTGAAAACATTCTCTGTCATTTAAGTTCCTAGAGAAATTAAAGTTCCAATATTTACCATTTAGCATTATAAAAATGTAAGATGGGATCATGAGAGACTGATGCTAGGAGAAAGGCAAAATAATCAAGGAAAAGCCTCCATGAATATTAAATTTCTTGTGGACCCCAACCTGACACTTACCTAGAGTCCAAGTATGTAACCCGATATTGATTACTTATCTGTAATAGATTAGTGCCCAAGAGGATTAAAAAGATTCCCACACCTAGTGACCTAGCAAAACCATACTTGTTTGATTGTGTAGGCCACCTCTTTGGGAGCAATTTTTTTTTTTTGCTATAAAGGATAGAAGTTATGACTAAATGGTTAATTTATAATCTATAATCTTAGTGTCAGGGATCATAAAAAGAAAGTTTGCCTGTTATGACTATATGAATTTGCATACTTATACTATGTGAAGGTACTAAATAGAGGATCACTTGCTATGAAGCACGGATATGAACATGGACACTGGATATAACACTGACACCGATACACTGACACAATTAATAATTTTAAAAAATAACATAATTCAGTGTAATTATAAGTATCGGTGTCGTGTCGGACACTGAAACACGCCTAATCCAAAAAATGTCCTTGCTTCATAGCACTTGTGAATTGGAAAATAAAGTATGTGTTTGTCCTGCCATGAAAACTTTGGTGAGATTAGAAGATTGAATTATTCTAATTTTGTTGATTAATTGTTCTCATTATTATACATGATATATGGTGATACCTAAAAAAAAATTGCATGATATATGATGTTATTGACGTAGCTTATTATATGAATAAGCTTCTTGCTTAATGGTGTTTTCTGCTATATATGCAGGTGGTGGAGAGTGAATGAAATTTGGAAATGAATAATGATTTTGTCTGCTTGTTTTGGATAAAAATGTTGAGACGATCAAGAAGATAGATGAAAAGTACTGCATGCTACCATAAAAGATTTTGATATTTATGTTAACTATTAGTTGTAACTTAGAGATATCCATGTTACCATATTAGTGGCTATACATTTATGAGTTTTATGCTATATATACATACATTTTTTATGATATGTTTAAGTTTTATTTGATAAATAATAGTCTCAATTTTAATGTGCCAAAAATATATATATTTCCCTTAGAAAAGTTATATATATATATATATATATATATATATATATATATATATATATATATATATATATATATATATATATATATATTACTTTAAATTAATAAAAAACAATATCTATAAAAATAAAATAAAATTTGACCAAAAAAAAATTAATGCTTTTCCTAGCGCTTTTTTCCGGTATAAAGCGCTATCTAAACCTAGTGTTACATAGCGTTTTAAACAAAAACGCTGTTTTTTACTAGTGAATGTGTTATTTTAAACCCCTTTTAGATGGCGTTTATTATTGAAAGCGCTGTCTAAGGAGAATCTTTGCTAGCGTTTTTTGACAAAAAGCGCTATATAAACCCTGCTTTAGATAGCGCTTTACACAGAAAAAAAGCGTTATATTACCTTTACCAGCGCCATTTACAGCAGCGCTTACAAAGCGCTAGCTAAAGCAAAAAAAAAGCGCTATATAAGCCCTTTTTTGTAGTAGTGTTTACAAATTAAACAACATCCAAATGGAATTTTCATAAGTCAAGAAAAATATGTCAAAGACATTCTTAAGAAATATAAAATGAATGAGGCAAAAATCATGGTCACCCCTATTCATCCATCTTCAAGTTTAGATAAGGATGAGAGTGGAAAACCAGTTTCTGAAAAGGAATATAGAGGCATGATAGGTTCATTATTATACTTAACTGCTAGCAGACTTGACGTAGTGTTTGCAGTAGGTTTATGTGCAAGATTTCAAACCTGTGCAAAAGAATCACATTTGACTGCAGTCAAAAGAATTCTTAGATATCTAGTAGGTACTACTGATATTGGCCTTTGGTATAGAAAAGGTTTCTAGTTTTGATCTTGTAGCATATTGTGATGCTGATTATGCTGGAGACAAAGTTGAGAGGAAGAGTACAAGTGGCTCCTGTCAATTCTTGGGACAAGAATTGATTCGATGGTCTTGTAGAAAGCAAAAATCCATTGCACTCTCCATAACTGAAGCTGAGTATGTATCTGCAGCTAGCTGTTGCTCTCAAATTTTGTGGGTAAGAAATCAGTTGGAAGACTACTCACTAAGGTACGCAACTGTTCCTATATATTATGATAATACAAGTGCAATTAATCTTTCAAAGAATCCTATCCAACATTCTAGATCTAAGCATATTGAAATAAAGCATCATTTCATTAAAGATCATGTTCAGAAAAGAATATTGCATTAAGCTTAGTTGACCCTGAAAATCAACTAGCTGACATTTCCACAAAACCCCTTGTTGTGGATAAATTCAATTTTCTTAAAGAAAAATTGTTAATCATGAAAAATTCCAATAAAGATTAATTACTGATCACTAAGGGTGTAACACCCCATTTCCCAAAACAACATAATAATATTAAAACAATCAGAGTTCAACAATAACGGGCATGTCACACTGCTTTTCAAAATTTATTAAATAGAATATAAAACTATTTAACTTCAATAAATCATCTTATAAAATCTGCAGCAGAATATTTATTTCTAAAACATCTTCATCGATAAATCCTTGGCACAAAGACCTCAACATAATAATATTATTCAGTGATAATAAATCTCCAACATCATGGTTCAACAAATGATACATAAGGAATGAAAGAATTAAACAGCAATATTCTCATCCCGTTACGTATCAGAGCCCTAGACACTTGAGCCATCAACCTACTAGCCTTGGAAATCTGCACTTGTCCACAAGGCGACAATTCCAACAGAAGGGGTGAGTTCACAAATCAAAAATAATATATATATATATATATATATATATATATATATATATATATATATATAATGAATCATCAACTTGAATTAAAACACATCAACAAATATATCAATATCCATACATATATGGCATCATCATTCATCAACAATAACATTTCATTTCACCATTTCATTTCATCTTTGAATTACAACAACTCTTATGGCGACATCTCACCAACTACAACTCCGACACCGACTATGCAACGACTTCGACTATGCAACGACATCAACTACAAAATGCAACATGCATGTGGTACCATTTTACGCGCGTTGAATGACAAGCATTCCAGGGCATGAGCCCTCAAAAGTTGGATGGTTAAAGCATCCCAGGGCATAAGCCTTCAACAGGTGAACGATAAAGCGTTCCAGGGCAATAAGCCCCCAACGGGTGAATGATAAACATTCCAGGGCAATAAGCCCCCAACAAATGCATATGAGTATGGATGGACTCAGTGGTGTATATCAGCATACAACCCAACAACATCTAATGGTGTATATCAGCATACAACCAACAACAACTACTTAGGACGTCTACAATTGTGTCTAACAACTATGACACACTCCCCAACTGGACAATACTACTCAGCAACATCAATGGCAAACTCACACTTAGCAACGGATAATTATTTTCATGTATGTATACATAATTCCATCATATTCATCTTCATAAATAAGTTTCATCATCTAAACAATATTAAATAAATTCAACAAACATATTAGGAAGCTTAGGTTTGGGTTAGGAGCACTTAGAAAAATTACACAAAATGGTCGCACAGGACCAACTTCGCTTAAGCGAAGCACAGTTCGCTTGAGCGAACTACAACGTCGAAAGTTGGGAATTGTTCGCTTACAGTTCGCTCAGGAGTTCGCTTGAGCGAACTGGCACTATGCAAATCTGGGTACCTACTATGGTAGCTCGCTTAAGCGACGGGTAACTTCGCTTAAGCGAAGTGTCATCTGTACAGACTGAAACCTACGATTCTCAAACTCCTCTATCAACCAAAAACCCAATTTTTATCCCCCAATCACCCAAAATGAATTATTATAAGGTTTATGGGTTCAATATACAACAAAACATCAGAAAAAACTCATAGAAACATAATCAACAACATCATTCAACGATAATTAGCATTTCATCACATTCTTAAACCTAACCAAAAACAACTATTTTCAATCCAAATTTCATGAAATCATACATATATATTATCAATTGAAATGCTAGCTCACCCTTACCTGATTAGATGGACAATTAAGCTACAGAAATTCAAGCTCTCACTCCCTTCTAGCAATTTCCCTTGGTTCTTGGTTCTTCTCTCTTTTCTCGCAAAAGTCTATTTTTCTCCTTTACTGATACGTACAAAATTTTGTCTGACTCTCTCTATTTCCTTTTTCCCACAAAACATAACCTCTCTTTCTCTTAACTCCCTTTAACTCTCATAATTAAAATGTAACCCCCTCCTTAATTCTAATTATTCTAAATAATTATCATTTTCTCCTATTTCACTTAAATAACAAAAATCATCACTAATTATCATATAATAATTATAAATCAAATAACAACACCACATATTCACATAATCAACATTTTCATATAAAATACATAAAACATACTAAAATCAACCAAAAATAGTAAAATAACAATTAGGGCGTTACAAAGGGCCTTAAACTAACCCCCTTGATGTTATCTGATTCAATTTAGAAAGATCAATCTCAATCAGAATGTTCATATGATCAAAATGTTCATCAGAATGTTCAAATGATCAGAATGTTGATATGATCTGGATGTTCATCTGAGTGTTCATACGATCATAATGTTCACAAGTATGGTCATCTGAGTTCATCTATCCAGGATGATCATATAACTCAGATTGTTCAGTACTTGAATTCTGGGTCAATAATCTCATGCGTGAGATTTTGTATTGACTTTTTTTTTTCTTCAGAATTTCTTCCATAATCTTAATCATTAAATGCTTGATATGGAGCAGTTATGTTTAAGCATTAACCTCCAAGTAATGGCTGCAACTGTCAACTCACCCAATCCCCTTTCACCTTCCCAAACGGCTACTTTTTCTCTCTCCCCTATCCGTTCGCTTTTTTCATCTTTCCCAACACAAACTGTCATCATATCACTTCTTCTTTCTCTCCTTCAAACACGTTTTGTCTATAAATCAGACACCAACTCTGAATCATTTCACATCTATCTCAACTCCGAACTTTCTCACTTTTCATCACAAAAAATTCAAAACACTATGTTTTTCATTTTTTTTTTTTTGCGAAATGGCAAGAACCAAAACCACTTCAAAGTTTTCTGATGATGAGAACACTCAAGTAGAACGTTCTCCATCACCACCACAAAACACCGCTGCTGATCAAACCTTTGATCAACAACCTCTAAATGAAACCCCTGGTCACACAATTATTCCTAACGTAATCATTCTTGCCTTTGATACTCCTAAATCTTCTAAATCAAAGTCTTCTAAGAAACCAATCAGAAAACCTAGACCTATTCCTACCAGACGTTCTCAAAGGATGAAGAAATCCTCAAAAGAACCAAATGTGTCTCATGTGAATTTTGTCTCTGATGAAGAGAAAAAGACAGATTCAAATAGTGAAGAGGAAGACTCTCAAGAGCCTAGGCTAACTCTTCGTGAAATGGCCATCAACCAAAGAAGAAAGGAGATTGCAACTAAAGCTTTACCTCTGTCCACTTTAAGTGATGATGAAATGGATAAGACTTATGAGGAAGAAGTGGAAGAAGACCCTGAGGAAGAGATGGAAGAAGACCATGAAGAAGAAATGGAGGAAGACTCTGAACAAACTCTTACTAAGATTGTTTAAGCTGCTAGAAAGTCTTACAAAAGTAAGAAAGTTGCTTCTCCATCAAAGGAAAAATCTGCATCTTAGAATAAGGATGAGAATGTTGAGACTGCTGAAGAAAAGGAATCTTCTCCAAAAAGGTACGACAAAGGAAAAGACATCACCAAGGTGGCTGCTGTTATGAAGGCTCAAAGAGCATACAAGATTTCTCTAAGACCAATGAGTAGATCTAAGTATTTTGAGTTTGACAGCTTAGAGTCAAAAGGTTGGGATCTGAAGAAATTCACAGACCCACAAGGGTGGACTAACTTTGTATCTCTGCAAGAGCATACCTATGAAGAATTGGTCATAGAATTCTACACCAACCTGTTTGTAAAACAGATGAAAAGGGAAAATAAGAACTTTCTCATTTCCTATGTCAAACGTGTGCAAATCACAGTCACTCAGGACTTTCAAATGAAGGTAACAAATTATTTTCTTGTTCATGGTTTGATGATCTCAAAGTTGGCCGAAATCAACTCATAGCCAAATACACCAAAGAAAATCTCACCTTTAACTCCACAAATCTAGTAGATGTCCCAAAAATCCTTCACAACATGATTAGGTACACTCTAGTACCCAAATGTGGCTCTTTTGATGTAGTCTATGATACGGATCTATCCATCATCCACCACCTCATGAAAAAAACCAAACTCAATCTTTGTTTCATCATAATTCAACATATGATTGATTCATGTTTGGCCATCAAACAAACTGTTGCCCTATGGAATGCACCTCACTCCCGTATTCCAGAAGGCAAAAGTGCCTCTTGAGGGTGAAAAACGCAAGCTTGACTTCATGAAGTTCACCTCTAAGACTCTAGGTTAAGTACGCATCACCACTACAAACATGCCTTCCTACACAACCTCTAGAACATCTGGCTCTGTTAAGAGACCCTCTAGTTAGAAAGTTCATAAAACAAGTAAGAAGAGAAAGATAGAGTAGATCAAAGATCAATCTCCAAAGAAATCTGAAGTCAGACCTTCCTCCCCACCAGCTTTAGAGGTATTCTCCAAAGTAGCAGAACTTGCAAAGGAGATTGTGGAAGAAGGAAACACCCAGCTCAACACTTTGATTGGAGAATCAATAAATAAAGAGAATGCTCAGAAGGATAATGAAGCATCTTCTCCAAAAGAAGCTATGGATATTGAGAAAGCTGCTGAGACTCATGAAGGTATACCTCAGACTGCTAAAGAAAACTCTCTTAATGGAGATCAGAGAGTTGAAGAAAATATTGAGAAGAAAGCTCAGAATGTTGATGAAGAAACTCAGGAAGTGGCTGAGCTCTTGGCTTCCAACATGAGTATGGAAGAGCCTGCTCAGGATGAGCCTATGGAGTTCTCAACTGGCTTTGACCTCAACATTGAAGACTTCAACTCTGACTTCAACAATGAAGTGTTTCAAGACAGTTGGGAAAGCACTCAACATGCTCAAGAAACAGTTGAACCAGAAGTTCAAAAGGTTGAAGTATCTGCTGCTGAACCAGAAGTTCAGAATGTGCAAGTTGTGGAAACCATTCAAGCTAATGAAACTGTTAAAGTTGTGGAAAATGATCCAACTGCTGAAGAAGCT
This sequence comes from Medicago lupulina, assembly GCA_958299785.1. Taxonomy (NCBI): domain Eukaryota; kingdom Viridiplantae; phylum Streptophyta; class Magnoliopsida; order Fabales; family Fabaceae; genus Medicago; species Medicago lupulina. The sequence continues at coordinate 31,600,724 of OY283144.1, read as the reverse complement.
CAAACAGTTGATCAGAATGCTCATGGTGCTGAGCAGAATGAACTCTTTGTTGATCAAAATGGTTCTAATGAACTTGTTATGTCAGCAGATCGAGTGCCTTTGGCCTCAGGATCTTTGCCTTTTGAAGAAGTTCAGCTTATGGCTTAGTTAGCTCAGAATGTTAATATCTCTTCATCCACCATGGGATCTGTTGCTGGTGCAAGCAACTTCTTGGTCTCTGATCTTCCCACTCCCAACACCATACCCTCTTTTACTCCACAACCATCACCAATGAAAGCTACAAACAAACTTCCAAACATGTCTGCTTTGTTTGATTCTCTCAACACTTTTGTAACTGCTAACAAAGAAAAGGCTGAAGCCTCTGGTGCTGCTGCACCTGGTAAGCCTTCAAGAGCCGAGAAGATAGCTTATAGAGCACTCAACATTTCCACCAAAACTCACAAAATTGCTTGTGTGTTGGTTGATTGCACTGTAGAGGTGCATGCCCCTGGATTAGCTATTCCTCCTCTAGTCTTTGAGGATCCTACAATTTTTGATTCAAAACCTTCTTCTGATTATGGGGACTCTACTCCATGAATCTTTTCTGAATATTCCTCCCTATCCTTTTTGCAGATGACTAAAGGGATAGAAGCTTTAGGATTTAAGTCTTAAGTCTTTCTTTCTTAGTTTTAGGCCCTAAGTAGGTCTAGTGATCAATAGTTATTGGAGTTTATAAACTTCACATTTTGCTTGATCACATGTACTTTGAATTTCTTTTTTGTTTTGAACCATATAATTCATGTAATTGTACTTCATGCTTTACATTAATGAATGATATCGATTTTGGTTCAAATCTCGCATATTTTTTTATGCAATAAATTATGAAATTGAGGGGGAGCTTTTTAAAGTTCTTAAAAACTCTACATAATGGATTACAAAAATGAGGGGGAGCATTAAAATAAATTTTCAAGCTCTGTTAATCTTCATATATATAATCAAAATCCTTAATCCTAAATCATAGGTTTATCATCTTCAAAAAGGGGGAAATTGTTGAGGCAAAATCCCTAATTAATTTTAAAGATAATAAACCATTATGATTAAAGAATTATTGAACTTTGATTAATTCCTTGGTATTTAACTTGTGCTCTTGAGTGTTTTACTAAGACAAGAACAAGTTTTAAATCACACCAACATTCAAAGAATCAAAGGACATTTGAATTCATGATCTAACACTGAGGTCAGAAAGTTAGGTTAGAATGTTGCTCAGAGATCAGAATGTTCGTGCAGAGATCAGAAGGTTGCTTCTATACAATCCCAGAATCTCAAGAACATTGATCAAGGTCATGCAAGGCACATGTGACATGAATAAAGGTCAAGGAAGGTACTTCTGCATGGATCAATCAAGCAATAAAGACATATACAAGGATTATGTCAAAAAGGATACTCAATGTTCATTTAAGACTATGAACATTGAAGTACAAGGAATATTCCAAAGGAGAATATCATCCTAGATGTTATATTCACTGCTCTTCATTGTTGTTTCACTATTAGGATTTGATTACATCAAATGGTAGTCTTACAAATCATCCTAAGTGAAACAAAAGGAACATTCTGATGATCAGAATGTTCAGCTCTGCACATGCTTACTCTATGAACAGTACAGTAGGTGAAAACCAAAAGCAAAGCAAATTTGTCCTGCTCAATCAGAGATAGACACGCATGAGAGTTTGTACAGTACAAGGACCACACAATCCCTCAAAGCATGGGCATGAAGATGCAGAATCCACTTTATCTCTCCTGCAACAGTCCCTAGGCAAATATGGGAAAGTAACTTTCTAATGTATGAGGAAAAACCCATACTTTCAAATTGTAACAAAGTCTCATCTAGCTTTAGAGGTACTAAAGTATTAGTTTGAACAAAGGTTGTAAAAGTCTAAGTGGTTAACTTAGCAAGAATGTGTAAGCCTGCTGGGGCTTAGAGAATACATGATTGTAATTGTTCAGGTGAACAAAGTTGTAAGGTGCAGGATTTGAGAGGTTATCTCAAGCACAATAGTGGAAACTCTCACAAGATTGCGAGGAGTGGACTAGCCCACATTGGGTGAACCACTATAAAACTCTGTGTGTTCTTTCTTTGACAACTCAAGAGAAAAGTTCTTTGACAACTCAAGAGAACTTTTGGTGAGTCTATAAGTGAGAAATGAGATATCTATTTATAGGTGAGGAGCCAAATATGAGTTTTAGATCCAACGGCTAAGGTCATTTGACCGTTACAAAATTAATGGTTTGAGCTCACCTCATAAATGAGCAATGATTGAGAAAGTTGACATGGAGGTCATGAATGACCATGAAGGAGACCTTGGACTTTTTTTTAGTAAATTTTTCTAAAGACTAATCAAAAAATAAATAAAAAATATAAAAAACTAAAATAAATAAAATAAAATAAAAAGAGTGGGCTCGAAACGAATAAAAAATGAGTTATTTTAAAATAGCTCTCTGCCGAAATTTTCTTTGAAAGATCAAGGAATATTTCGGGTCAAAGAGCGTGTGAAAATAGGATCTTAGGTAAAAAATTGGGGTATGACAGAGGTCGTTTGTATGTGGTTGTTGTAGAACATTGTAGCTTCAGTAAGAAAAGTTTGGATGTTCTGCCTAACCTGGATTGTAAGTGTTCGAGCATGGATTCCTCTACTGCCTAGAATAATTTTCGATATACTTCATTTGTTCTTCTGAAAACCTCAAACTTGCTCGTATGCACCACTTTCATGAACTTGCTCACAAAAGTCATAAATGGTTTTTGCTGATAGTTGTGCAACATCACGAGGTTCCAACCTTTTTGCTAATGTTTCTAGTTGGATGCTAAGAAATTTATATTACTAGTAAGTAAACCATCCTGAGTGTTGAGATATATCATACCTTTCTTTTGGGGTAGCCTCTTCCTCGGTGTGTCCCCGATACTCATTTAGAGATATGTTGTCAATCAGCTCACGTACCTCAAGAACTGTCTTGATTTTCATGGTTCCTCTTGCAGAAGCATCTAGTAACATTCGAGTATCTAGTTTTAGTCCCGTAGTGAAGGCTTACATGATATCCATTTCTGACAACTTGTGACTTGGACACCTCTTTAGCAGTAGCTTGAACCTCTCCCATGCATCATAAAGTACTTCACCCTCTTGTTGCTTGAAGCTGGAAATCTCCTTCCGCCAAGTACTTTGCAGTTGAGAAATACCTATCTAAGAACTCCCTTTTGAGTTGATCTCAAGTCACAATCGTACCACTTGGTAGTGTATCCAACCAATTCTTTGCCCGTCAGGTTTGAGAATACCCAAAACAACCTGAGTCGTTGTTAGATTTCGACACCCCTGTTGAGTTAATTGTGTTGCAGGCATCCATAAACTGTTTCAAGTGAGCGTTTCAATCTTCCGACTCCTTACATGAAAATTGGTTAGATTTCAAGTTCAACATAACACTGTTCTTGATGTTAAACACACCGGGTTTGCTGGTTGGAAACCAAGTGATACTTCCTCCAAGTTGTCCAATCTCATATAGTCTCATAGGGTAATGCGGTGTTCTTCTCCCATTTTTGACTCGTTTGATGAATAGTCATTATTTCTGGTTGTTATGTCTTTCTCTTGCAATTCGGGCTGCTTTCCGAAGTGCTCGTTAAATTTTGTTTATGTCTGGATCAAGTTGCAGAATTCTGTTTTGGTATGACGCATAAAACAAACTACACAAAGTTCTTAGTCGGACAAAGACAATTGGAAGTGTATTTTTGGTATTTTTAAATTTTTAGATTTTTTTTTTGGTATTTTTGAAAATAGAAAAATAAAATGTGGAAAAATAAATGACATAAATTTAAATGACACAAAAATAAAGATAGAAAATAAGTAATTTGAATTATTTAGTTGATATGCGGATTAGACAAGTGTACCAAATCGTTTACCATGTAATAAAGTGATAAGTAGAGTATCGTATCCACAAAGATTGTCGTTTCGTCCAAACAATTCGCATTACTTATTTTTAGTTTGACGATAAAATAAAAGAGTTATCTCTCTCTCTCTCTCTCTCTCTCTCTCTCTCTCGCTCTTAGTAGTTCTACAAACGGGCAGCCTTATCAGCGTCTATCTTTCCAAGGGTTTAAGAGAATGGTTCTACTAGGCTACAACTTATTTCCTTTAAGCAGACACTTGTTTCCTTAATTATTAACAAGTTACCTCCTAGGATCAACAGATTTTACTCAATATTAGTAATGTCGCCTCCTAAGTACTTACTACTAGGGTCAACTCGCTTTCGGTATCTTTCGCTAATTATAACTAATTTCTTTCTAGACGGATAGATATTAATAGCAAGATATAAATATCAAGATATGAGCATCAGCCTAAGTATCTAATATAGGGTTGCAGTACTACAAAAATAAACTAAATTCCTAATAAAACTTAATAAATAATAAAAAATAAAAAAACTATAAACGACATTAAATTAAATAAATATCCAACAAAAATAAATAGAGGTTTATCTTAGAACTCTAACCTAAAAAGATTTAGTTACACATGGTAATTAAAAACAAATTACTAAACATAAAAACATACCTTAGAAAAATAAGGAGAACATAAAAACTCCTCCGAATCTCAAGAATTTCCTTATTCTTGAACTGCTTCAGTTCTGAACGAGAAATTCTGAATGAGGAAGGCTGGTATTTATAGTGAGAGTTTCTACCTGGGTTTGAGCCAAAAACGCGGGCTTTACCAATAAAAAAGCAGGAAAAGTCACTTTCACCCCCACACATTTTGGATGCACGAGGCGCACAACACATGTTCTAGTAGCATGTGAGTGCCCAATTGGCCATGCCCTATGTTCATGAATCATGCCATAGGCGCATGGTTGTGCGTTCTCGGCCCAAATTCTACGTTTTTCCGTCGTTTTAGATGTTTTCCTCCAAATAACTTTCCTCGGTACCTGGAAACACAATTCCTCCCACTGTAAAGTCTCACGAGGCCTCTTGAATCTTCATTTCTGGTCTTCCCAAAGTCTTCACAAATCTTAGAATGTTCTTGATTTTCTGATTTGCATGATTTCTTCATGAATTACTTCAAAACCCCCCTTAAAATTGCTATGTTTCGGGAAAATTAGAATTACATACTCAAATGTAGAAAACATTACAAAAGTCCCGAAATCATAGGCAGTCGCTCTAATACTTCTCCTATTTGTTGCTTAAACCTACTAAAAATGACTGAAAAACACCGAAGAATAACGTAAGATGACTTGTCATCACGTAGGTTATAAAATCACTCGTGGTCTATGATATGGGACTACGCATGTTCAAGTTATAGATATGGAGTTAAAAGAATAATGAGAGAATCTATGCCACTATAGTAGTAGTCAGCACAGAGTTGTTCGAGAACAAGGCGTGTATTTTGAATGGTATGGAATTGAAGAGTTCTTTTAGAGGAGACCATATAGGTTAGTCTCCTAATCATTCCAGTACAGCAAGGTGTGTTGTGGATGGTGGAAATATTTTTGGAATCCTAAAAGGGAGGAAGAAATTTCAAAGTTATTAAGATACATGTTGTCTTCCACTAGTTAAGGCGTAGCACGAATAATATGTAGGACTATTCGAGCCCTTAAGAATTTTGCAATGGGAGTGGAAGCAAACATTTACATTTGTGGTAAGTAGTATACCATGGTTCTAGAGCGAGAGAAACAAATATTATAAGTAATACTACTACTTGTATTTTTGGATAACAGAGGAAGTTGAAGTAGTTCTTACTTTCTTTGGAGTATACATAACATCATATACTTCTCTAGTGTAGGAATGGTTTTATACGAAGTATGGTATGCTCATAAGTATAAGACCCCGTCATGCAAGGCAAAATCCAGAAATAAAATTTTATTGGAATCAATTGTGGTGCGAGGAACCACTCGAAGGTCGGATCCGTCCAAGAAAGGATAAAGCCTGTGAAGTCGACAAAAGTGTTACTTAAATAAGCATAAGAGACTTTCTAGAATTCAGAAAAGGTAATCAAGTATTGGTAACCCGAAGTCGGATTTGTAAGGAGTACGTGCAACATGAAATTAGCTCAAAGGATGTCCGGATTATAAGATTTATTCTATGTCTCGCAGTTGAGAAAATTCATACCCGAACCTTGTTAGCCTATGGGATTGGAAACTCATAACGCTGAAATCAATCTTAATTTATCAACTCAAGCCGATTTGTATGGATAATCTAGTTGTCAACTCATTGAGTAGAAATGGAACCCTCATGATTTAGTGTGAACAGAAATAATCAGTTAGTGGCGAACATATGTTGGAAACTAAGGTCGGATGTATAGAGAAACTATCCGTGCTTATGGGTGAATTTTTAAATTTCGAGGATGAAATTTTCTTAAGGGGTAGAATTTGGAAACTATGTGATCCTTAGTGCATTTGGAAGCTTATGGAAACTTTGATTTTATATCCTTTCCTCTCTTAAGAAAAATCATCCCCACAATTCCTTACCTTGGGTTTAAGAAGTTGAAGCTTTCTTGGTGTCTACTTGTGGGAGATTAATTTTGATTATGTTGTATTTGGGTGCCAGAAACAAGAATTGGAGTGGAGCTTTTTCAAAGATTTCAAAAAGTTCTTGTGAGTTCCTAGTAGTGTAGTTTCCTCCTTTGGGTATTCAAGTGTGATTTATGAGAAAACTATGATTTATGATTAATGCATGTTAAGATAGATTTTCCTCCATGTGTTGTGTAGTGTTCAATGTGTTTTTAGCTTGAATATATGCTTTGGAATAATAGTTTTTTACTTATTGGTGTTGAATAATCGTTTTGGTATGTTTCGAGGAGAAAACTGCTTTATTGCATGCTGAAAAATAGAATTCTGGGATGAGGTAATCAATTACCTGCTTTAATTTTGCAATTACGAGACTTATAGGGCTTCCTGTTTGTTGAACTGCCAAGTGCGATAGAGAGTGTGCTATGAGTGTCCTAAGATTCATAGATGGGTACACCTAGAAGAACCTTGGCCTTCATTGCCTTGGGAAATTTCGGAAAGCTGATTTAAGTTTATAATTTCAATTACCTTTGAGGTGGTAAGACCCCACACGTAAGGATCACCATGTGACCAACAGCTACAACCAAAAATTGGTGAGATAGACCTAGTCAACTGAGATAGTATAAACCCCAAACGTAAGGATCATCGTGTGATCAGCAGGTGCAGCTTGATGACCGACTAGGTTAGTAACGTCCTAACGAGCTCATCACTTGTATATTCTACCTAAGATAAACAAATGTGACATGACTGTTATTTAATCCAACAATATAAATAGGGGGATTTGAAGAATCCTAACCGCTATGACTTTTCTGCAACCAAAACAGGTAACGTGCTCTATTGCAAACAGATAAAAATTGCAAATCTCTAACCCTTTAACTCTTTTATTTTATTGTTAAACTGAAAATATGTAACATGAATTTTTTGGGCGAAACGACAATCCCCGTGGATACGTTACTCTACTTATCACTTTATTACTTGGTACACTTGCCTAATCCGTACATCAATTGCTTCTATGAAATAAACAACCACATGCTTTATATATTGCTTAAGTTTGGGACATGAAAAGTACAAACATAGACACAGTTTTTCAATAGGACTATATCTAGTTTCAACATCATTTAAAACTCTACTAAGGTAATAGATGGCTCTTACGACACCATTTTCATCTTCTTGAGGTAACATACTTTCTATTGTCAAATCAGATGCTGAAATGTACAATTTCATACTTTTATTCCTAATTGGAGGCAATAAAATTGGAGTCTTTGTCAAATAATCTTTGATTGTATCAATTTTTTTTTTTATGTTCCTGCCCTTGTTAAAACTTTCCTTTTTCTTCAGTCGAACCTGTGGTGAAAATGCTTGTGTTTTACCACTTAAGTTTGAGATAAATCTCCTTAAAAATTTGATTTTTCCCAACAAAGACTGAAGTTCCTTCTTAGTCGAAAGAGGCTTAGTTTCCAATATAGCCTTGGTTTTATTCTAATTGATTTGAATACCTTATTTGTGCACAATCAATCCTAAGAAATCACCTTGCAGTTATGATGAACATGCTTTTGAGGAGTCTTTCGATTTCCTTTTTGATCTTCGACATGATCTGAGGTACAAACCTTCTTGGAAGTTGTTTCATTGGTTTTTTTTTTGGTCAAATTGGTAATTTCAATTCTACCACATTTTTGCTCAATCCAGACATTTCAGTGTAGTCCCAAGCAAAACAGTCTTTATACCTCTTTAAGAGTACAATTATTTGAACCTTCAATTTTGGGCCAATTCTGAAACTTATATAAGTTGGCCTTTTTATTGATCCATCTTCCAAGTCAACTTCTTCCAAAGGATCCTGAGCTTGGATCTTCTTGGCCGAAAGAGAAGGATCTTTCTCAAAACCTAGAGGTTCATCATCGAAAATGCAGTCGAGCTTCTGGCCTTCAACCATTATTTCTTTAGGTTCTTCATTGATGGCTTCGACATCATCTTTTTCAATGGTTCCTATAACCATTTTTTGTTGCAGCTCATTCTCTAAGGCCTTTTTGATTTTATTTTCAACCAAATAAGCCGGAATCCTATTCCAAGCATCTTGCTCAGTGTCATACCCCAATTTTGCCAAAGCCAAAATTTTCATTCTTTATTCTTGTTTCTAAATCTTTACAAAAAAAAGTCAACCATTGACCAAAGTCAACTGTTGACCGAAGTCAACCTTTGACTAAGGTCAACAGTTGACCAAAAGTCAACTCTTCAAAAAAAAAATCAACAAACATATTTTTTTTTACACCAAATGCATTTCCATGAGTATTTTTCCCTTTATTTACTTGTTTTACAAGGTAACTTCAAATTTTTCATTTTTATGCATATTTTTATGGCTTAAATAAGTAAAAGGTCCATGTAAGTTGGAGCATTTTTGGTTTTAGTCCCTGTAAGTTTTTTTGTTGCGAGACAAACCCTGTATTTACCAAACGTTTTGGATCTAGTCTCTTCCGTTCAATTCCAAGAAAAAAACGATGAGCTGGCTAACAGAGCAATACGTGGCACTTCGTGAGTTGACACTAGTTGATGATTGGGGTTAGTTAGGGACTAAAACCAAAAACGCAATTTAACATAGGGACTAATTTAAAAAAAAAACGAAATTTTCAATTTGAATTCAAAAACTTAAAATCCCTTCTTCTTCCTCTCTCTCTCTTTCTAGTCTTTATTCTCTAGTTCCTCAGGCAAATGTTAATGGCCCAAGTAATCAATCATCTCAAGTTCCTCAAGGAAATGACCCAACTGTTAATGTTGCAAAAAAACTCAAGATAACATCAATTCCATCAAACCCAAAACTCTAATTTTGATTCATTTCATGTTTATATCATTCCCAATCACAAAAATCAAAAATCATAACTTTGCACCAATTATATTTTCAGTAGTACAAAATTCAAATTAAATCCAAAAATCCAAAAAAAACTACCTTTGACAAATTAATCCAAAATGCACATTATACTCTTATTTAATTCCTTCACCACAATATAGCTCATCATTCTCATACACATCATCACTCATGACCAAAAATCAACATGAAAGTCTCAAAAAAAACTAATTTTCGGAAGAAAAAAAATCAAATTGTCCTTTTCTTGCACCTCACTTACCCTAATACTCCACACTTGGTGACCAAGTTACTCCCTCTATAAATACCCAATAAGCTCAGTGATTGAGGGGGCCAATTTTGTGAGAGAAAAATACCATTTTCTTAAAAAAAATCCAAAATCTTCAAATCACCATAAAACTTCATCTTTCTTCAATCAAAAGTTTCTAAACACTCCCAACAGACAAAAAACACTCAAAAACTTAAGAAAAAACACATATAATCATGAATTAAAAACCTCAAACTTGCAAAGTAGAAGGTTGAATTGGTTAGACCAATTCGGGGCTCAAACAAGGTGTGTTTTGGTATATTCATACTCCTTGAAGTGTCATGAAGCTTTTCCATTGGTTAGTTTTGGTTAATTCGTTGTTTTTTGTGTTTTTGATGTATAAATTTCAAAGTTTTGTTCTACTTTTCTCTCTGCACAAGCTTCCACTATGAAATCTAAGCAAAAATTCATGATTAGTGCAAAAAACTAAGAAAATAGTATATTCATTTGTCATTTTTAGTGTCCATTTGAGTTTTTCGGTTTTACTTGAACTGGTGAATGTTGGTGTTCTTATGTTGCTTGTCAAAGTGGACTTTCTTCTTCTTTGACCAGCGGGTCCCACCATTTTTGCCTTTTTTGCTGTTTTGTTTTATTTGAAGGGGATGGGCTTGGGCCTTGATTTCAGATCTGTTTAATGCTATTTTGCTCACTACTTTTCATATTTGAACCCCCTCTGTGACTTTTATTTTAATTGTTTTTTTCTTCAAATAAGTGCTTATTTAAGCTCTTGAGTCAAATATCATGCACCGTAAAAGTTTTCTTTTCAGAATGTTTTATTTAAATAATTGTTTCTTTTTTAGAACCCTTTTTTTGTTTTAATAATGTAGAAATAAGAAACCAGCACATAGGCAGATAACCTAAACATGTGAGAGTAAGTGAACTTTACCCCTAAATGGTTCCCGTTGAGTACAACAGATGTGAGGGGTGCTAACAACTTCCTCTCGTATAATCAAATTCTAAACCCACTCATGGTTCACAGACCATGTTCACCCAAGGTTTTATCGATATTTTCCTTTCCCTCTTTAGGGACAAATAAATTTCGGTGGTGACTCTGTTATCGTTGCGAGTGTTTACATTCGTGGCCATATTTCTTATTTTTTGCGCCGCGACACTCAGACATAATAATTGTCTTCAACATTCCACCCAGTTGAAGGAATCAAACCCTTCACAAGGAATTTTGTGTTGGGCATCTCCCTTTCCCACATGAAACCATGAGTTGTGTGAAGCCTTACAAAACTTACATTTGTCTGGTCAGTATAACCAGATTCTGCAGAGGAGCTTGGCGCAATATTTTCCATGTTTTTCTCAAAAGTCTTTCTTCTGACTTGATTCACTTTAGCAAGAAAATAACTTTGGTCTGCCTCAATGTTTTCGACCATGTCGTCATCCCTCCATGTTGAAGTTAGCTTTTGATGGCACCACCATAAACAGAGTTGGCCTAGTAATATTTCCCACAATCAGCTTCACTTGGATAACACAAAGAGAATGTCTAGCTTTTCCTTCATAGTTTGACAAAACTATGTTGTGAGATTTCAAATATGTGTCGAACTTTCCAATCTTCTTTAGTAAAGATTAAACCCTCAAATTGAAAGCAACACCACCATCTACCAACCCTTTGTCAAACTTTCATAGCACCATCTGGTCTTTCAAACATGGCCTTTTGTTCATCAACACAACCATAATTTATTACATAGTAGGAGATGGATCTGTATTTCTCCATGTCTTTTGGATCGAATAATCCTCTAATTCCTCAACTTCAGAAACGACTTCATATTCTGTAGGCAAAATGAAAACCACATTGCAAATGTTGTCAAAGTTAGGTTCTGAGTCCATGAAATCTGAGTTCATTTCATTATCTTCAACAGGATTTCCTTCGACATGAGGAAGTGATAACCTCTCTTTCACTGGTCTTTTAGCTATTTTGACCACCTTCTGTTTTCCCTTTGGGTCAACAATGTAGTCATCAACAACAGTTTTCGTGTATCTTTGATACCTTCTCCACTGAGTCCTTGTCATAGGATATTTTTTCTTTGTAATTATTACTATAAGGATACTTGTTCGACTCATTTGGAGTCTTGGTATCAACAACAACAACATTTTTTGTAACAGTGGCATTGATACTCCCCTTCACCATATTATTTTTCCCATGATTAAATTTTTTCTTGGTCGAATGAACCCATTTCTGGATGGGTGCCTTAGCATGAGGCACAAAAGTCTTGCCTCGACCATCCTTATTAACATAGTTAGTGGTCGACGAATTGTTGATAAAAGGGATATAACTTTGCATGAAAGAAAATTTTGGTCTATGTTCAACATACCATTTTCCCCTTTTCTTTGATTTAGGAATGAAACCCTCAAAGCACATAGTAGAATTGTTCATGAATTAACCTTTCCAATTGAGTCCAATGTTGAATCGAATGTGGTGCAAATGTGGCTAACCATGTAAAGGCATTTTTTGTCAAAGAATTTGGAAAAAAAATCATTCTCAAATAACGTGCAATATGTTCGACAGTAGATTCCCTGGTATCAACAACAAACTTGGTGAACTTAGGGATTTTCCAATCCCTGGGAGGTTTAGTTTGTAAAACATACTCCAAAAGAGGACAAACAAAGTTTGGCCTATGTAACCCTATGTTTAGGCCATTCTGAGCCATAATGGTTTCGATCAAATCAGTTCTGGTTGTGCCTAGACTACTGGTTCGACAGGTTGGGGTTGAGGCACAAGTTGCTGTCTTTGAACTACAGGTTCGACAATTTGCAAAGGTTGAGGATTTTAAATTTGTGGAATTTGTTGATGAACAAGTTGTGGAGGGGAAACAAAATCTGCTATTCTCCCCATTAGAATGGCTAAGGATTGATAACTTTGGTTTGTGTTTTGAATCAAAGGATTAAAAACTGTACCAATTTGTTGTGATTAACATATTAACCATCTCATGATTGCTCTCATCCATTTGTTGCCTTAGGGAAATCCTGGATTTTGGAGTTAAGGCTAGTGGAGCATTTCGACCAAAAATGCTCAAACTTGAAGGGCTATGTGCATTATATGGTGTCAATGGATTTTCATGGTCTACAAATGTGGATGCATTATTATGCAAACTTGCCATCATAAAAGTTAGCATACCATAAGGTTGTTCCCTAGTGAAGTTTTGCATGGCTATAAACCTATCGTCGAGTCTAGTCCTAACTTGAAAATGAGGAGATACAGGAATAGCAGTGGACACAGGAATACCGGTGGTGAATGGTGGCACAAAAGCCCTCATTTCTGCTTGTGTCATTGTAGCAGCATATATCAAAACAGTTGGAGGAGCGGTTACTCCCATTTTTGTCGAAACTGGCATTGACATGGTTTCCCCATGGCTGTGGACACATTAGCACCCACTTTAGGGGCATATGTCTGTGTAGATTTTGCTTGTGAAGAAGATTGTGATGACTCAAAAGTGCCACTATTGGTGGGTTAAGCCATTTTTTCAAAGCCTTATCAATTCTTAAATTGCACAGATAAATATTTTTCCCGAAAAAGTTTACTAAAGGTAGTTATAATTTTCCAGAAATATTTTCACAAGAACACTCATAACTTTCTTAAAAAGTTATGGAAGTTAGTTCCAAATATTGCACAAACAGGGTCCCACTAGGTGTACCAATTTGTTTACTAGTGTTTTTGGTAAACAAGAGGACTAGTTTTGATTATAACAAGCAAGATCCAACCAGAAATGTTAGGAGATGTTGTGAGATCTTTTTCCTTAAAATACATGAATGTTCATCATATTCATAGGTTGCTTTATGAACAAGATGAAGAAAATTGTTTTTAGTATGAAGATAACTGATTTTCGACATAAATAAATAAGGAAAATACAAGTAAAAGACTTGAAAGTAAAGAAAATGGAAGTAAAAGACTTTAAAGTTTAAGCGCATAAACTTAAAAAAAAAGGAAATTGCATTGCATTAATGTAAAGGTGGTTCGACAAATCAGATTACATATATTATGTATGACTCTTTTCTCTAAACGTTGGTACTTCGAGTGTTAGAATTCTATAAGTGATTTGCGACCCTTTTTCCTTATGAAAAACTACTATATATACATATAGAAAATAACTGCAAATCCTAAACTGCTAAAAACTGCATGTCCTCGTCGAAAACTGCATGCTCTCCACGTGTCTGGACACTTGAAACCACTTTGAAACCAACTTCTTTACTCTAACTTCCTGTCAGTTTCCACCTTTCTGTCGAAAATTTCCAATGCTTGTCGAGTTGTGGCTTCTGTCGAATACTATCATCATCTGTCGAACTTAGTAACTTCCAGTCATGGACTTAGAGAATTTTGCATCTTTGAACATTCTTTTGCCTGTCGAATATACAAAATAAAATACAGGCTAACATGTATCTATTTCTCCTTGAAGTAACTTCTTTGAATGAAGATCATGAGAGAATCAATCCTTTGTACTTGAAATCATAGTCGCAACTGAACTAAATCATATCTAGGCACATGATCTTATGTACTTAGTCCATATGTCTGTCTTGATCTTTGAGTGTATCAATAACTGAGATAATTGCATTAACAAATATTTAAACTTGGCAATGCACCTGACGATGAAGATGATCGTAATGTGCAGACGATGGCTTTGACTTCTTAGCACAAATTATGTGTTGATCGAAGGATTTGATTTCCTATAATGAACTTGATTAACTTGTCTTGTGCTTGATTAACATATTTCATTTCCTCATAGATAGTTGTACATCTTCTTTATTTGGATGCTCAAACGTTGAATTAAGACTAGATGATTGACTTTATTCTTTTATTTGTCTTATAATAACATGCATGCTTAAAGATATGATTATTAGACAAATTGTTCTTTTGTTAATAGTCCTTTTTATCTTCACAAAATAATACAAAGATATTTTTCTTTAAACTTATGTTGTTTCAACCAATGTTTTAAAAACTAGACCTAATCAGTCAGTTCAATGGGTTCAATTGGGAACCGAACTTGGTCTCGGTTCGGATAGTCATAGAAAACCAAAATCCAAAGAACTGGGGAAAAAACCGTAAAAATTGATGAAAACCGAAAGAGTTGTTGAACCGGACCAAGTTTTAGGCAATCGTTCGGTTCAAAAAATGAGCTGAGAATTTTTTTCCCCTATTTTTTTTTGTTTTATGTGGATTTTGCGTTATACAACAATGCTTTCGTGATAATAAAATGTTAATTGAAGCCAAGTTTCTCCCTTATTTTGGAAGTAACTAGATTTGCTCCTATTCCATCAAACCTAATTGGACATGAAGTGTTAAAGTGAACATATACATGTGTAAATTTGAGAATCACTTGTTGACAGAGGGGAATGGAAAGGATTTGAAGTTTGTTTGAGTTAGATATGGAGTTTTTTGTTGACAGAAGTTAGAGAGGAGTAGTGAAATGGTGTCAACAATTAGGGTTTGAGACGAATAAGAGATTCTTATAAGGTGATATTTAAAATTGGGAATGGTTTTAGCAATATTATTGGGCTTATTACATTTTTACTTATTCGGCTCTCTAAAATTTTATTTTCTACTTGGCAAAATGGGATTTTTCTTTTTCTTTTTTTGCACTAACAAACTTTTAGTTTTCTATTGAAGTTAAATAATTATATATATATATATATATATATATATATATATATATATATATATATGAATTAATTATTCAGTTCAACCACGATTCAACTGGTTGAGCCTTGAACCGGAGGTCTCATCGGTTCAATCTCCGGTCCGATTTATAAAACATTGCCTCTAACACTCTTAGAGGTTTAAATGCCAATTTACATAAGTTATCTTCGTTTACAATCCCAGGTAAGTTACCAATAAGTTTCTGTTTGTTGCCCTATGTGAACCAAAAGCGCCGACATGTTGTAAATTCTTTACCACATGCATATATAAAATAAAGGACAAATTTATGAGTGGATTCAATTTTGAAAATATAGCATCAGTGTTTTCATAACATTAAGTATTATAGTTTTAATTATAAATTATATTTTTTTATGAAATTTCCTAAAATATTAGAAAAATAAAATACAATATACTAATAAATTAAATAAATATCACATTTTTCAAATTC